>CAMAPF010000021.1:827500-2291666 GCA_945859915.1 Cuscuta epithymum | reverse complement strand
CTGCTTAGGTCATCCAGGCAATATTATGACGCACAAAAGTGTTGAATGTTCACTTGGACATTCATTAAAGAATGTAAAGATTTCAAAATAAGGTGTTTTTTCATGTGCTTTGCGTGTTTTCTAGCAAATTGATTATTAGGTCATAATTAAATAAGATTTGAGTTGAATCTTTAACGCATAGATAGATAATAAAAAATGTGTCGTTGCTTTTATGTTTCAAAACATTACTTTATTCTCTCATACTATTAAACGGTTAAATCCGTACCACCAACCATTTTACACATCAATCTGTATATTGAGAAAAACCGCCCCTCCGGCGTTGCTCAAGTTGAGTAACGACTTCACATGTAAGTTGATCTTCAAGTTGCGAACTGCTCGCAAGCTGATTAAAATGGTTTTGGAGTTCTCAAGTTTTTACTTTTAATTAGTTTTTATGTTGTGTTGTTGTGGTAATTGCACATTTACGGTGCAACCTTTTATTTTTCTAGTTTATTGTAATTTATTAGTTATAGAAGGTTTTGAGCTTCAATAAATTAGTCTACAACAAAGGAGCATGGAAGATAACTTACAAAATTAAAGGAAGGTGTCATGGAGCAAGAAATCATGTAGGAAATGTGATTTGGTGAATTTACACGGTCGGGTATACGCTTTACCTGGCCGGGTATGAAGAGAAAAATGAAATTGTTGCGAAATTACACTGATACTTGGTCGAGTATGGACCTATATACGGTCAGATATGACTTGACCCGGACAAACAGACATGCTAAAAAACACAAAGACGTGGGGGAATATTTGATTTTGATCAATACTCGGTCGGGTATCTGGCGCAGGGTGTTGAAAACACATATAAATAGCACACTTTTTCTTCACAATTATCATCCCTTCTTCCATACTTAAGTTCAACTTAGAATAGTATTTTCTTTATATTTTTCTTGCAATTTTTAGTCACCAAATGAAGAGCTAAACTTCCATTTCTTGATTTTGCTCTTGAATCTTTTTGAATGTTCAAGTTGTGAGTTATTTTCGTACTTCTTCCATTGAATATTAACTTTTACCTTATTTTATCTCTATATTAATGTTGAGGAGTGTTTAGAAGATGATAATTAGTTAACATCTTGACATTAATTACTACTAGTAACGATCAATGAACCTAGAGTTAATCATTGATGGTTTCACAAGTAAGTAATTTCAGGTTATTAATGCATGATAATGGTTAATAATCTTAATTAAGAGGAATTAATCGTGTTGGTTAAACCAAAATTGTTGTGTTGAGGTTATTAATCTCAATTAATTTCATCAATGAGTTAAGAGATTAAATTAAATGTTACTGTCAAGTTGGTATATGATGGTGTTCTATACTTGGCTAATAGTAAGGATTATTAATGAGTGGTTGTTATTAATAACTACCTTCGATGAATTGGATATACTCCTCGATTGAGTATTCGAGAGGAGATAAGTTATAGATATAATCGGGATCAACAAACATATCAACAAGTGGAAAGTAGTAAAGTCAAGTCTTTTATCTTATTAATCTAAACCACATGAGTTGTTCATCTTCGTGTTTATTTCATTAAATTAAATCACTCCTAAAAAAACCCTCTTAATTACCAAATTGTAACGCCCCTCTCAAGGTTAAAGGAATGTTACACTAATTTACTACTTTTAAAATTAAATTGTAATATAACAGCTGTTTGTTTCAAGAAATAAGCCTGATAAATCTCAAATAGAACTAAAATATAACTCCAAATAAAAACTTAATAAACCTAGTTATCACCAGCAAATGTGATAACCATTTGGATACATGAATTTATTCAAACATCAAATCCTCCAATAAAATAAAATAATAATAATCTCTTTATTATAACACTGAAATACTGAAACAAAATAATATCTAGCTAAAAGCCGCGAAGGTCGTTCCCGTTAACTCATCTTAGCATGCGTTCTACTCCCTCATCATCTTCCTAGACCTTGGCCTTACCCTTAGTATATATACATGCGAAGAAAGAAAAGTGATAAGCTTTACGTTTAGTACCACTATGGATCCACAAAAATATCTAGAAGTCTATGCCAATTTATCAATAGATAAATTTAGGGAAAACTGTCAAATAGGTTCTCATACTATATCAAAAAAGTCAATTAGACCCCCGTACTTTAATAACACTCAATTAAGTCCCCGTACTCTTAAAAAATGTTCAATTGAGCTGTTTTGCAGGTGAACAGCCAGTCTCCCGGTTGCCTGCACGCGTGACAGTCTACTGGCATTTGTTTTCCTTTTCTTTTTCTTTTTATTTCTGTTTGTTTCTCTTTCTTTATTTCCCAAGCCTTTAGCTGGACATAGACGACCACTGCAAAGGTGGCCGGCGACGATACTACCAGTGATGAAGATGACACCAATAGCTTACCTTTTTTCCTTTTATTTTTTCAATTCAACCTTTAATTTACGTTATTAAATTATTGTAATACATTGTTCAGGAATATTACTATTGTAATAATAGTTATTAGTATTTTCATTATTATTATTCAATTTATTATTTTAGACTAACAATGTTTATTTGTTTTTGTCATGTTTTTTTTAATTATTTAGGTTTTTATTTACAAGTGTATTGTCCAAAGCTAGTGGCATATTCAAAAAATAATTTTAGTGGGGGGAGAAATTACACTAGAATTTAGTGTAATTTCTAGTGAAATTACAAGTGTATTGTCCAAATATGTGTTTGCATATTTGCAAACACATAATATTGTTTTATTAGATTTAGTTTAAGGTATATATGTACAAGTATGTATAAAAAAGATCAATTTATATTATGTGTTTGCAAATATGCAAGTATAGATGAAATTTGATAAAACTATTTAAATAGAAATTAAACATAATAAAATTTAGTGATTTTTTAATCCTTTATTCTTAAAATAAAGATTACATAAATGCTACATTTAGGAAAGAAAATACACTTAATTATATTTTAGAATTTTTCTATGTTTAGCTCTTCTTTTGAGCAATTTTCAATCAAACTAATATATATATATATATATATATATATATATATATATATATATATATATATATATATATATATATATATATATATATATATATATATATATATATTAGAGATCAAATGCAAACTCATCTTAATATGCTAGCCTACAAACATAATCCTAGCCATCCATCTCATTTGATCTTACGTGTGTTCCTTATCAATTGTATTAGATTGTCGTGCAACTGATTCCTTTATTGAAGGGTTTATTGATCTTTTTCATTTCTTTCTAACTATATGAATACGTGAAATGCAACAAGCAACTAACAATATGATGCTCATTTTAAAATCCAAGCCCAAGTTTGGTTGGGGCAAGTCGGACAGAAGGGGGGGAAGGGTGACATTTATATTGGAGTACTTGTTTATTCTTAATCTATATTGTTGGAAAGATGGTGAAGATTTTAATTATAGAAAAATACACAGTTCAAGATTTCACTAAACAAATCAGATTAAAACACCCTTCTCCATTCTCATAATCACCTATTCTGTTTCTTCTTTCACTCCAACTTTCAATCCATCATGATTCCTCCATCAATATCTGATTACTCTAGGATATCAAAGCTTCTCTTCATCTTCATCTCTATTTTCCTCTCCATATCCATCTTCATGTCAATCTTCATATCAAATTTAATAGAATATGATTAATTTTTTTTATTTCAACGTCATGGATTCCGCACGCACAGGGAAAACATTAGTTCTCGAACGCCATGGGTTCCGGCATATGGTTGAATTGATAGGCAAGTTTTTTTTATTTTTGTTTTTGTTTTCATATCAATCAACAATTTCGTGTTTATTCAAAGTTCTTGTGATTTGAGTGAACTCTCTCTTTAATAAACTCTTCACATGGTTATCTCCTTCTCAAATCACTTCTTTGTCATATGAGTATAATGGAATAATGAGGTAGTCATCTCCGTTAACATGGATATATAGATAATGATCATATATGATGCATCTAAACCTCATGATTTTCGTATGCATGCAAATTGAGTTTAGAGTGCAGATGTCATTACTATAAGATGCATTATATGATGATTTTGTAAGATGCACATGTCATCTTAGTGAAATACAATACATGAACTCCTAAAAATGCACATGTGATGATGATACAATGCAATATATGAACTTTGGAAATGTATATAGAATGAATGCACATGTCATGATGATGAAATGCAACGTATGGATTTCCAAAGTGCAACGTAATAAATTAATTGGTTCAATATGACAATCAATATATAGATAATGATCATATAATTTGACCAAAAGTGCAGTACATGTATAACTAATATGCAAATGTTATAATTATGAAGTGATTAATTTCACAAATAAAGAAATTTATTTCACAAATATTATCATATGCAGACGTTATAATTATACAATGCACATCTCACAACCTTAATATGTAGTTCGCACGTATGTTTACTTCTCACATGCATGTTAGTTGAGTATACGATGCAAATGCCTTAATGACAAGATGCAACATATGAATTTCTAAAATGCACTTGTCATCGTACTAAAATGCAATAGATGAACTTATAAAACACAACATCGACATATCTTATCAATATGAGTTTCTAAAATAATTTATGCATACACACTACAACAAAATAGACTTTTCGTAACACTTTGGTAGCAACACTTATTTTTTTGTTACATATACTAGCTAGATCTAAAAATTATGCAACACTTATTTATTAATATTGCATAAACATTTGAGGTAGACAATTGTGCAACACTTATTTCAAAGTGTTGCAATACGGAATTTTGAGTTATGCTTATGTAACACTTTTAATGGAGTGTTACTTGTTAATAAGTCTGATGCAACATATTTATATTCGTACATTCTCGCCAATCAATTTTGTTTTCCCGCTGTCAAAATAAACTCCAATTCCTAAATAAACTCACTCTGTATTTTATTACCTTCCAAATTCTTCGGCCTAAACCTTTCATATTACCGACTCCCAGACGGCCAGACCCGCTCCCACATCTCAATCTAAAGCTTCCTCCTAATTTCTTCCTCTCTAGGATAGCCGTGTTTGCTAAGGACTATTGTGCCGCACCAGGATGGCCATCTGCCGCGCTCCAGCAAAGCGGCGCTAGCTCCGGGATTGCCGTCTGCCGTGCTCCAGCACATCGGCGCTCGCTCCAGGACTGCCGTCTGCCTTGCTCCAGCACAGCGGCGCTCGCTCCAGGACTGCCACAATTACTCCAGGACTGCCGCGCTCGCTCCACAACAACTCTTGCTTAACAATCGCCACCAACTTTGGTCTTGGTTCATAGTTAACCTAGGTATGCCTTTTACCTCGATACTGAATTTGTTCAGGCTTACAATTTCTTGGTGTTCTTAAATTAAAATTTAGTTTTGTAGTTTGATTTTTGATTAATTTTTAATTTTTCTCAAATTGAAATTTAGTTTACACCTCTGTACGTCTTCTTCTATGAGTGTACGTCTTCTTCTATAAGCATACCCTGAATTTATAACTTATAATGTATATCCAATCAAAGAGATTATTTTTCTGTTTTATGAAAATTGTGTGTAATCTAAACAAAACATAAGCTAGTTTTTGTTTGGTATAAAGAATTTACGTTTTTTGAATCATGAATATCCAGGAGGTTTGTTGTAAACTATATATATCAAACATGAAAAAAAAATGTCAAAACTAACTTGGACATGGTTCTGAATTACAAACCAATCCAACTAGTTAATTGTGATTGGAATGAGAACAGACTGTAAAACATGATGTTCATGGATGAATTGAATTCCATTGGTATTAAACCTAAGAATTTTGAGTAGAATATGTATTGATTATCTATGGTGAGTAGTTTCTTGTATTTTCACTGTCAATTTTTTTTGTGGTTTTCTCTTTCTTGTAACACTTTTTACTAGCAAAGTAGTGTATAATGTCATATTGTGAAGTAGTGTGAAAGGAAAAAATGGGCATTGAGCGCAATCGGATTAGCTTGGAGAGTTCACAAGTGTCGATTCAAGAGACAACTTTGCTGAGGATGTAAGGTAAAAAAGAGTAGATGGCGTAACCGACCGAAAGATATTCCTGAAAAAGATTTCTGAATGAATGCTCTAAAAGTTATGGAATTGTAAAGATAACCATGTACATTAAATGAAATTCATATATTGTTCTAATTTGTTTACTTGATTATTTCACATTTCCAAACACTGAATGCTTGTGAATATTCAATGTAGAAACAATGTTCTCGTAACAAGCGTAACCGCGCTCTGCGAAAGGATAACCCCGCAACGGGTCGTGTCTCTTTTGCCAGAGTTCGTGCAAAATTGGTATAACACATATTTTGTTAGCTTTTTGTATTATTTTATTTCATTTTATTGTGTATGTATTCTAGAGTGTTTGGAAATTATTTCTTTTTATCACAGCAAACTACCCTTCCAAATGGTAGTGATGTACCTTTATCAGCTATGTATGAAGTCACACAGAAATGAACAGAGGGGCGTCAGTATAAAGACTCATATGAAGATACTGTTACAAAAAATGTGAGTCTGGTGTTGTCATATTATTTTTTCATTTAAAGATACTCATATCTAAAAATTTCCTTATATATTTTCTATTGGGTGTTTTCTACGGGGAAGCAGTTACTTACGGAGTATATGTTTCTATTAAAATTGTATCAAAATAATTTGGACTGTATCTGCTCTTAGAAGTATAAGCTCAGCAGCATCTGTGTCTCAACACCTCTTCTTGTGGATTAGTATTTGAGTTGCACAAAGCATGTTTTGTTAATGTGATTCATTATTTGTTTCTGCTATGCCTCTGACAGTTTTTTTTATTTCATATGTATTTTTTGTGCCAAGATCTTATAGTTACAGAGTTACAAAGCAGGTTATGTTAGAGTAGTTTATTATTTGATTTTGCTATGCCCTGGACAATATTTTTTTTTACTTCAGTTTTTATTTTTTTTTTGCAAAGTTCTTATAGTTATAGAGTTACAAAGCAGGTTTTGTTAGAGTGATTTATTATTTGTTTCTGTTTTGCCCTGGACAATTATTTTTACTTCATTACGTATTTTTTACGTATTATTGTTAGAGTGGTTTATTATTTGTTTCTGTTATGCCCTGGATAGTTTTTTTTACTTCATTATGTAATTTTTTTGTGCAAAGTTTTAATAGTTACAGAGTTACAAAGCAGATTTTGTTAGAGTAGTTTATTATTTGTTTTTTCTGCTAAGGTTACACATTAGTAACTAGAGCAGTTTATTTACTTGTAAAGTATAAACTGCTGAGGCAGTTGTAGCATTTTGTTGGAGGAGATTCTTAGTTTATCATTATTTGTCTATTTCTATTAAGTCTTGGCTTATCATTCACAGGTTGAAATGCGGAATAACGAGGCACACAATAATGAAGAAAGTGGAAATGTGATTGATGGATATGGGACTGATACGTGGAAGGAGGAAAAACAGTCATCTAAAGTTGCATGGAAGAGGTGTTACCAAGAAAGACCTTAGCTTGTTAAGGAGAAAGAGATTGGATAATCGAATTCCATGACTCCTAGTGACATGGATACAATAATGATTACTTGGAAGAGGTGTTACCAAGAAAGATCTTAGCTTGTTAAGGAGAAAGAGATTGGATAATCGAATGTCATGACTCCTAGTGGCATGGATACAATAATGATTACTTTGAGAAAAGAGTTTGAAGAGGTAAATGAGAACAAGAATGTTGAAATAGAACAAATGCAAAAGGAGCATGAAGTTGAGAAGCCGAGAATAGATTTGATTTTAGCAAAACTTGCTACCATGATTCCAAATCTTGATCTTACCTCACTTCAAGTATGAAGTACAAGACATTTAGTTCCTTGAGGTCTTTTAGTTGTTTGACTTCCAGTTAGCATAGTTAGTGGCTATTATATATTTATGTTTTGAAATTTTAGATTATTTTTTCTTCACTTTTGGGCAACCTCAGATTACTATGTCATTGTAGTTCACTAATTTGATTGGAATGTTCATGATTGTTTATCAAAATAAAGTTTTCTTGTATTACCATTATTATGTATTAAAAGGCTTATAATATGAGTGTAGTTGTGTACCTTAATGTTTATAAGGGTAACATTGTTCCGAAATGGTTTGTATAGTTACATATATGTATGAAAAAATGGACGAAGAGATCAAAATAAAATTATAAAACAATTATTAAATTTATTAGAAAGTTTTGATAGCATTGAAAATTTGTTGCATAAAATAGTGATTCAAATGTTACGTATTTTGAATTAATGTTGCAAAAGGATATGATAAATATGTTACATAAATAATTGAAAATGTTGCATAAAATCTAATATTAAGTGTTACATTTTATTCTAAAAAGTGTTGCATAAGGTGCTTGCTAAACTCTGGTGAATAAGTGTTGCATTTGGGTTATTTATGCAACATATTTATTACATGTTGCATAATGTAATGAAAAGTGTTGCATATGACTTTATGCAACGAGACCTGAAGTAACGCTCATAAAAGTGTTGCATAAACTTTATGTAACATTTTAACAGTCTTATGTAACACATTTGATGTGTTGCAAAACGTCTATTTTGTTGTAGTGAACATTACGATTATATATGATGCACATCTCGTAATGCTAATATAAAGTGTTATATAATGCATAATCTCTAATCTTAATATGCATTGTTCACATATATTAAACTTCTACTTGTGTTGAAATATTAACTTTTTCATTCGATAATAGGAGCTAAGTTTCGAAATTAGAGGTTTATCAAGAACCGATGAATTCACAGAAATTATTATTTACAAAAAGGTAAATTACTTTTCAATTTATGGCTAACTTCAATCATATCATGGGGTTACCTTGGCTGCCACTTGTGTGTGTGTGTGTGTAGGGAACAGTTCTGGTAAGAACGGATTCCCAGGAGAGAAATGAGAATGAATTTGTACCGTTGGATTGTATTATGTGGAACTGAATTGTTCATTTGGTGAAACTGAAATGTGCATTAGATGATATTGAAATGTGCATAATAAAAATTTGAACTCAAGTGTGCATTGTGTGAAACTGAAATGTGCGGAATAAAAGGTACAAAAATAATATCACATCGTACCTTTTGTTCTGCACATTTCAGTTTCACCCAATGCACTTTCAGTTTCACCTATTGCACAATTCAGCTTCACATAATGCCACTGTATCGTACCATTTGTGTTGCAAATTTTACTTTCACCGAATGCACATTACAGTTTCATTTATTGCACATTGAATTTCACTTAAATCAAATCTAACGGTCCAGATTCATTCTCATTTCTCTCCTAAGATCATGTTCTTATTTGAACCAAAACCTATATATATAGGGGTTAAGATCAGATACAAAGTATGTTTCCCATCCAAAATGCAAAATCATCTCATACGTCCAATATTATAAAATCAAGTGATATGCACTAATTAGTGATGCATAAGTGTATGTTTTTATGTTTGATTTGTGTGTATTGTTTATCGTTTTATTTAGTTTGTAAACATTTGTGTGATTTTAGTTGTAATTGTATTTTAATCTTCATTTATAAGTTGTAAAGTAGATTTAGGATTTATGGTGTTGGAAAAGAGGACTTTGAAGAGAAGAAAACAAGAAATTTGATTGCCCAAGAGCAAAACCCGACCGGGTAGAAATCCTCACCCGGTCGGGTAAGATTTAACAACCGAAGAAGCAAGGAAATTGCCAGACCCGATCGGGTCCCATATGCCACCTGGTCGAGTCAGACATGACCCGGGACAAATAGACGTCCAGAAACATGAGAACATGGCGGATTATCTGATCTTGACATGCACCCGGTCGGGTGGGCACTTGACCCGTTCGGGTACCCGTCCCAAGGTGTTGAAAAACACCTATAAATAGCACACTTTTTCTTCACTATTAATCATTCCTTCTTCCATACTCTTAAGCTCAGTTTAGAATAGTATTTCTTTTATATTTTTATAGCATGTTTAGTCTCCAAATGAGGAGCTAAACTTCCATTTCTTGGTGTTGCCCTTGAAGCTTGTTGATTATTAAAGTTGTGAGTTATTTTCTTAACTTCTTCCCTTGAATATTAATTATTCCCTTAATCTATCTATATATTAATGTTGGGGGTGTTGCTAAGATGACAATTAGTTAACATCTCGACATTAGTTATAGTAGTATTTATTTTCTTTCTCTATATATTAATGTTGGGGAGTGTTGCTAAGATGACAATTAGTTAACATCTTGACATTAGTTTTAGTAGGATTTATCATCTTTAATATCCTTCCTTGAATATTAATTAATTCCTATTCATATTTCATATTAATATTTTGATCTGAACATTACTTAAAGGATCAACTAGTTTTGTTTCATATATTAATTATTACTAGAAACGATCAACGAACCGATGTTTAATCGTTGATGGTTTCACAAGTAAGTAACTTCGGTTTATTAATGCACGGTCGTGGTTAATAAACTTAAGAGGGATTAATTTTGTTGGTTAAACCGAAACCGTTGTGTTGAGGTTATCAATCTCAATTGATTTCATCAAGGAGTTAAGATATTAAATGCTACTATTAAATCGATATACGGCGTTGTTCTATATTTGATTAATAGTAAGGGTTATTAATGAACGGTCGTTGTTAATAACTACCCTTGATGAATTGGATATACTCCTCGATTGAGTATTCGAGAGGGGATAAGTTATAGATATAACAATGATCGACTAAAATATATCAACAAGTGGAAAGTAGCAATGTCAAGACCTTTTATCTTTGAATTAAATCACATATAAGTCGTTCATCTTCGTGTTTAATTAAATTCAATCATTCAACCATAAAACCCCCCTTTTTATTTACTAGTTATTTGAAAAGAGAATTATTTTTTTCCATGTGGATACGAACTCTACTATGCTATACTACGTATAAGTGTTAGTATTGAATTTATTTTGACGCACCGTGACAAAAGTGTTCGTCAAATTTGGCGCCGTTGCCGGGGAAAGGCAATTAATTTTTCTTTTTCTTTTATTTAAAAAAAAAAGAAAAAAATATTACTTAAATATAGAGATTTCTATTCTTCTGAGCTTTGTTTGAGTATATGGTTAAACACCTATTTATAAACCAAATCACCTACCAAACAAACCCCGAAACAGAACAAGCCTTCGAGAGGTTTAGGAACTTATTACCGAATACTTCTTCGGAGGAATCATCAAGTGCTAGTTCTTATTCTAGCAAGAATGAAGAGCCAATCACTATGGCTCAAGAAACAAGAACGTTGAGGGAGCTCACGGCTCCTAACTTAAATCAACAACCTCTATGTATCACCTTCCCCACTCTTGATGAAGGTGCTACATTTGAGCTCAAATCGGGCCTCATTCATCTACTCCCCTCATTTCATGGCCTAAGAGGCGAGGATGCATACAAACATCTTGCGGAGTTTCATATAGTTTGCACTAGTATGAAACCGAATAATGTTACAGAAGAACAAATCAAGCTGAGGACCTTTCCATACTCACTGAAGGACACGGCAAAGGATTGGCTATTCTGTCTTCCCTCGGGAAGCATAGATACATGGGCAGCAATGAAGAAATGCTTCCTAGAAAGGTACTACCCCGCTTCCATCTCATCATCTTTGAAAAACAAATAAGCAACATTGATCAAAAAGATGATGAGTCCTTGTATGAGTATTGAGAACGGTTCAAAAAGTTGTGTGCTAGTTGCCCCTACCATGGATACACTGAGCAAGACCTCATCCTCTACTTCTATGATGGTCTTGCGGATCAAGATAGACGCATGGTGAATGCCGCTTGTGGAGGTGGCATTGTCAACAAAACCCCCTCACAAGCAACAAGCTTGATCTCGGAGTTGGCCGAAAACTCTAGGCATTACAACGGGCGGTCCTCAACCCGTAAAGTTGCCGCAGCGGAATCGTCTTAATCATTAGAAAGTCAAATGGCCGGCTTGACATCTTTGGTTAAGGATTTCCTTTTGTTGAGGAAAAATATTATTAATTGTGATCAAGCTTGTCTGATGTCTTGTTTATTTATCTAGAATAGATTAACGTTTTAATGTATTTATGATGTAATAAATTAGACTAAGGGTTTAAGGCCCAAAAAGGCCTAGGCCCAGAAATCTAGGTTACCATTCTCGGTACCTGTACCTGCGCCTATAAATACGCGTACTTGTGGTACAGGACCGAGAATAATCAGCAATACAGTACCATTTTCATACTTCTCGATAGTATAGCGTAAGGCTCTATTGCTCTCAGATTGATCATATCATTATCTAGACCTTACCTATATTGTCATAGATTGTAAAAGTTATACTGTTGGATTCGTCTTTCAAAAACGAACCAGTAGTATATCTTCATTTTCGATACCTTTAATTTTCACTTTTGGAAGTTCTCGGTATTGCTATATCGAGAAGCATGTTCTCGATACTTTAAGCAGGTTTTTCGAAGTTTGATCAAAACAGGAAGCTTCTCGACATCGAAAACAACTCAGCAGCAGTCTTCATTTTTAAAATTCTGAAAATCTTTAAGTACAGGATTTCGATAGGATGATCTCGATATTGAACTCGAGAACTTAGTTTTCGATACTAGCTTCTCGTATTAGTATTTTTCGATATTTATCCTTCGAATTACTTGTTTTTCGATATTGCAGGTTCTCGACATCGGTTCTCGACACTCAAATCTCGAAAAGACAGTTCTCGAACTGAACTTCTCGAAGTTTGACTTCTCGACAATCGACTTCTCGAAATCAATATATCGGAAACATTCTTTTCGAAGTTTTGATATCGAAACTCACTTCTCGATAATCTTTCTCGAACTCTTAGTTCTCGAACATTCTTTTCGAAGTTTTCACTTCTCGATAATCTATACTTAGAATTTTTTTTGTGACAGATCAATCACTCGAACGGTCATTGTTTAAGAACAGCAGAAATGGACGCTCTTTCAATAGGAAATGATAATAGACCCCCGATCTTGCGGAGAGATGAGTACGTAATGTGGAAGAACAGGTTTCTCAATTTTCTTGAAAGCAAAGACAACTCTTCAGCCATGCTTGAATCACTGACGGAGGGACCAGCTCAGATTTGGATGATACTTGGAGGTGACAATGATAATGAGCCCCCCGTTGAACCAGTAAGGATACCTAAAGCTGTCGAAGAGTATACTGAAGAAGATAGATTGAGAGTCAAGGCTGATCTGATGGCAAAAACGTATCTGCTCCAAGCAATTCCAAACGACATCTATATCCTGATAGATAGTATGGATTCTGCAAAGGAGATGTGGGACGAGATTAGAAAGCTGATGGAAGGAACCAATCTGGGTCTGAAAACCAAGAAAGCAAGTACTCTAACTGCATATGACTCTTTCAAGGCTAGACCTGGTGAACCACTGCATGAGACTTACAACAGATTTGTTAAGCTTGTGAATGACTTGCGAAAGATTAATGTGAACAAAGCCAACATGGAGCTGAACATACGATTTCTTTCTAGTCTGAGCCCTGAATGGAAGAGAACAGTGAAGAATGTGAGACAGAATCTAGATCTTGATGAAGTTGATCTTTACACCATTCATGATCATCTACAACAGTTTGTAAACGACACTGCAGAACCCGAAATTGCTGATCCACTTGCTCTAGTGATGGAAACTCAGACGAGGAGTACCACTAAAACGCAAAAGAAGAAGAAAGCTGTAGTGATGTCAGAAGAAGATGAAGGAAGTGATGAAGAGATAGACATGGAGTCTGAAATGGCAGAGTTGCAGAAGAAAATGGCACTCTTGACCAATCATTACAACAGAAGGTTTATTAAGAAGAACACTTCATCCAACAAGCTGAGAACCTCCTCATCCAACTACAAACCAAAGCGGTTTGAGCAGAATTCCTCAGAAGGAGTTGTTGCAGCAGAAGAACCTCCTAAATGCTTTAATTGCGGAAAGCCAGGACATCTGATCAAAGATTGTCGCCTACCAAGAAGGAGGGACTTCAATTACTACAAGCAGAAAATGCTCCTGAACAAGCAAAAGATGTTCATGGCAAAGCAAGAAGATGAAAATGCTGCACTGCTCGCTGAGAAGGACCATTGGATGGAGGATGATTCTTCAGATGAGGAAGAAGAAAACTTAGCTTTAATGGCGATAGTGGAAAAGGATGAAAGAAAGGGTGATGCTGCGATCCCCGGAGATGATGAAGGTGAAAGCTCAAACAACAATGTAAGTCCTTCTAAAAACTCATGTTCTTGCAAATGCAAAAATCATTCTTTAACTGAAAAGGACAAAACCATTAGGGAGCTCGAGGCGAGACTTGATAACAATCACAAAGTTTTACTTAAGAACTTGCATAAGAATGCCTGTCTATCCTTAAAACTTGATGAATCTACGAAAAAGGTTGAAAAATTGACCTTAGAAACTGAGAAGTTGACACTTAAGACCACAGACTTGACTCGTGAGCTGCGTGACACCAAGACAGAGCTTAATCAAACAAATGGATTGAAAAGGGTTTTGCATGATCAAAGAAGTGCTCTTTATAGGAAGATTAAGGAGCTTGAGGATCTGTTAGCTAAACGTGATCAAACTGAACAAACGATTTTCTTAAATCAGCCCAAGGATACCCGTTTCTATAACTCCAAAGAAGGACTTGGTCTATCGAATCCCTGCAACCTGAAAAAGGTTAAATGTAAACAATTGTATGATGTTAACTATATGGGGTTCGGTCTGACCAAGCTCATGCATTTCACTGCGGCAAAAGAAACGGAAGAACTTGAGGCTGAGAAAAGAACAAACAGCACAAAAGCTCAAATCTCTTTTGATTATTCTGCTTTGAACAAAAGTTATGCTACAACTGAACCTGTCTTCTCTTCTGATGAATGTGTGAGTCTTTATCCTTCTGAAAAGGAAGCTGTGTCTGATCTGGAATCTTCCTCGAACTCACAGTCTGATGTAGATGAACCTTATATTCCTCCTCTAATAAAGAAATTTGAAAACTTACACATTTCTCTTGAAAATCAAAGAAAAAGTTTTGAAGAAGAGAGGAAGAGTTTTGAGAGTGAGCGTGACAGACTGTTAAATGAACTTACTCTTTTAAAAGAACAATCCCAGTCCAACACAGCTTCCCAATCTACAAGTAGTACTGACTCAACCATTGATCATAACAACAAAATTAAGAACATTTTTGAAAGTCCACCTACTCACTCCAAGTCTCCTTCGGTTACAGGAACCAAAGTGAGTCGGAGATGGGAGAAGAGAGAGGAGTGGAAGTCAAGAAGAAGAGAGGTTGCTGAAGGAAAGAAGAAAGTGTTTTTGAAAAATAAAAATTCTAGTTCTAGTGCGATGTTCTATTCCAAAAATAATTGTAGCTCTGGCTCTGTTAAGCAGTCTAGTAGTCAAAGTTCAGTCTTGAGTCCCAAGCTGAATGTTTCTAGATCAAATGTTGAACCCTTTGTACCTTCTGATAATGTTTATGGATATGATGGTAGTTTATCAAGTTCTGATTTTGATAGTGATATGAATGATGTGAGATGGAGAAGAAAAAATGAACAAAGATCACGAAAGCAATCTGAGAATGAATCTGTTGAGGGTTATTATGACTTTTTGCATTTAAAATACCCCCTCCGAATTCATTCAAAGAAACATCTGAAAAGACTCTCCAAAGAAGAAATTTTTAAGCCATATCTTAACCTACATCCATTCACTCACTATGATCATGTCTCATCTCCTCCTTCAATTAAGCAGAAATGGTTACCCAAGTCTGAATCTGAACATGAAAAGGTTCAAACTTTGACTGAAAAAGCTGTTGACCTTGGATCACAGCTCAAAGAAAAATTTAAAAAGATGTTTTTGATTAATAAGGAAGGACCCATCCTACGGTGGGTACCTAAGAAAACTTAATTGTTTTGCAGAACGGTCATGTGTGGCACTTGGATTCTGGCTGCTCAACCCACATGACCGGAATAAAACACCTGCTGAGCAACTACACTTCATGCTACGGAGGAAATGTGAGATTCGGCAACAATGCATCGTCTCCTATTCTTGGATACGGAGATGTCATCTGTCCGAGTGTCACCATAAGGGCTGTCTCCTACGTAAAAGGACTGAAGCACAATTTGTTAAGCATTGGACAGTTTTGTGATAGCAGGATGGAAGTGAAGTTCAAATCTAGACAATGCTGTGTGATAGACAGCTATGGTAACACATTATTAACGTGTAACAGGATATCAAATCTGTACACTATTGATCTGAAAAGTGTTCAATCAACTTCTTCCATCTGCCTGTTGTCCAAAGCTTCCTCTGAGCAAAACAGCCTGTGGCACAGACGGCTATCTCATCTGAACTTCAAACCACTGATCTTTCTGTCCAAGAAGAAACTTGTGAAAGGGCTGCCTACTCTGAAGACTTCCGCTGACAACCACTGTGGTGCCTGCAAATTAGGCAAAATGGCAAGGAGCTCTCACAAGTCAAAACAAATTCCATCCTCCTCTCAAGCATTACAACTGATACACATGGATCTGTGTGGACCAATGAGAGTACAAAGTATCAATGGACGGAAATACACTTTAGTCATTGTGGATGATTACTCTCGATACACATGGACCAAATTCTTGAGGACAAAAGATGAAGCAACAAAAACCATCATAACCTTCATCAGGACAATTCAAAATTTCCTTCAGAAGAGTGTTCAAGTGGTGAGGACAGATAATGGAACCGAGTTCAAAAATCAGTGCCTTACTGATTTCTTTGAATCTCAGGGTATTACTCAACAGTTCTCTGCGGCAAAAACTCCTCAACAGAACGGAGTAGTTGAAAGAAAGAACAGAACTCTTGTTGAAGCAGCACGCACTATGCTCATACAATCCAAACTTCCTCACTTCATGTGGGCAGAAGCCATCAACACTGCGTGCTTCACTCAAAATCGAACCACTATTCACAGGCGCTTCAACAAGACCCCCTATGAAATTCTTTTCAACAGAACTCCTGACATATCATTTTTCAGAGTTTTTGGCTGCAAGTGCTTTGTTCTGAATGATAGAAGTGAAAGAAGCAAGCTCGATCCAAAGGCCAAAGAAGGTGTGTTTATTGGCTACTCAACGCAATCCAAAGCTTATAGAATCTACTTGAGGGATCGACGAACTGTCATAGAGAGTGTACATGTTGCATTTTATGAAATGGCAGATTTTGCATCTGAACACTTCTTGACAGAACCCATTCTTTCTGAACATCAACATTCTGATGGAGCTGAAGCAACTGAGCGAACATCTACTGAACGTGCGATTCTTGATTCTCTCTTTGAACACTTCTATGAGAATCCACGTAACACAAATCCACAGCAAAGGATTGCACCAACAACAGAACCTACAGCAAAGATGCCACTTTTGCTTGATCTTACTGAAAATGAAGAAGATGCTCTCTCTCAATCCGATCATGAAGATCCAGAAGATCATCACACAGAAGCAACACAAGCAACAGCATCAACACAAATCTCACCAGAAACACAAACAACAACTCCTGCTGAACCAGTGCACTCTACACCTCAACAAACATCATCTAATATCTTTGAGGACCCGGATCACCCCATCATAACTCCAATCCCTCTAACACATGAGCGGAAGTGGACGAAGGCACATCCTGTTGAACAAATTATTGGAGATCCGTGTCGTGGAGTATGCACCAGAACTGCAACAGCCAATGAATGTCTCTTCTCCTGCTTTATCAGTCAGTCTGAACCAACGAAAGTTGCTGACGCATTAAATGATCCTGATTGGGTGATTGCTATGCAAGATGAGCTCAATCAATTCAACAGAATGAACGTATGGACACTTGTGCCTAAACCACAGAAGAAAACCATTATTGGCACAAAGTGGGTATTCAAAAACAAGTGAGATGAAGATGGAATCATTGTGAGGAACAAGGCAAGGTTGGTTGCCAAGGGATACAATCAACAAGAGGGCATAGACTACGATGAGACTTTTGCACCCGTAGCGAGAATTGAAGCTATCCGCCTCTTTCTTGCTTACGCAGCACACAAGAACTTCACAGTCTACCAAATGGATGTGAAGACGGCTTTTCTGAATGGTATTCTTGCTGAAGAAGTCTATGTCGCTCAGCCTGAAGGATTTATAAATCCAAGATTTCCTGATCATGTGTATAAACTGAATAAAGCACTGTATGGATTGAAGCAAGCACCGAGAGCCTGGTATGATGCCTTGACAGATTTCTTAACAGAATCAGGCTTCTAAAAAGGAAGGATTGATACAACACTGTTCATCAAGCGTAAAGAGAATGATATTCTTTTAATTCAAATCTACGTTGATGATATCATCTTTGCCTCCTCCAATCCTGAACTATGCAAGCAATTTGAAGAATTGATGAGAACTAAGTTTGAAATGAGCATGATGGGAGAGTTAAATTTCTTTCTCGGTCTGCAAGTGAGACAGCTGCCGGATGGAATCTTCATCAATCAATCTAAATACATCTTGGACATGCTGAAGAGATTCAACGTTGAAAGTACTACATCCATGAGAACGCCTATGTCCCCCAACAATAAGCTTGACTCAGACCCCACAGGGAACCAGTTGACGCTACTCATTATCGGGCTATCATTGGATCGCTGTTATATCTTACCTCAAGCAGACCTGACATTATGTTCTCAACATGTTTATGTGCGCGTTTTCAAGCTAATCCCAAAGATTCCCACCTCTCTGCTGTGAAAAGAATCTTGAGATACCTAAAAGGCACAGTCAATCTGGGTCTGTGGTATCCCAAGAACTCAGGTTTTGACCTAATTGGATATACTGATGCTGACTTTGCTGGTTGTCGGATGGATCGAAAGAGCACGTCGGGAAGTGCTCAATTCTTAGGAGAGAAGCTAGTCTGCTGGTCCTCCAAGAAGCAGAACTGCGTGTCAACTTCTACAGCCGAGGCAGAATACGTTGCGGCTGCTAGTTGTTGTTCACAAATTCTATGGATAAGGACACAACTCAGAGACTATGGCTTCCTATTCAACCATATTCCCATCTACAGTGACTCCCAAAGTGCAATCGCCATAACCAGCAACCCCGTTCATCACTCGCGCACCAAGCACATCGACCTGCGGTATCACTTCATCAAGGACCATGTGGAGAAGGGAGAAGTTGATTTATACTTTGTTAGCACCGAGCTTCAACTGGCTGACATATTTACTAAGGCATTGGATGAAAAGAGATTCCAGTTCCTAGTATCTAAGTTAGGCATGTTGAACTTTGATCCTATGTAATTGTGTTATCTCCATGGTCTGAATAAAATGTGTGCGTGTGTGGTGTGCGTTGCATGTGTTGAGGGGGAGAAAAGGGAGAAAATAAAAGAGAGAGGAATACTTTGAGGGGGAGAAAATCAGAAAATCAAAAAAAAAAGTGTGTGTGTGAGTGAGAAAATCAGAAAAGAAGAAAAAGAGTGAGTGTGTGTGAAAATAAATAAATAAAAAATGAATGAAATAAATGTGTGTGAGTGTGTGAGAAAATAAAAAAAAAAAGTGTGTGTGTGTGTAGAAAATCAAAAAGGTGTGTGTGTGTGTGTAGAAAATCAGAAAATAAAGAAAAAAAGAGTGAGTGTGTGTGAAAATAAATAAAAAAAAAATGAATGAAATAAATGTGTGTGAGTGTGTGAGAAAAAAAAAAAGAGTGTGTGTGTGTAGAAAATCAAAAAGGTGTGTGTGTGTGTGTAGAAAATCAGAAAATAAAGAAAATAAGAGTGAGTGTGTGTGAAAATAAATAAAAAAAATGAATGAAATAAATGTGTGTGAGTGTGTGAGAAAATAAAAAAAAAAAGAGTGTGTGTGTGTGTAGAAAATCAAAAAGGTGTGTGTGTGTGTAGAAAATCAGAAAATAAAGAAAAAAAGAGTGAGTGTGTGTGAAAATAAATAAAATAAAAAATGAATGAAATAAATGTGTGTGAGTGTGTGAGAAAATAAAAAAAAAAAAGAGTGTGTGTGTGTAGAAAATCAAAAAGGTGTGTGTGTGTGTGTGTAGAAAAGCAGAAAATAAAGAAAAAAAGAGTGAGTGTGTGTGAAAATAAATAAAAAAAAATGAATGAAATAAATGTGTGTGAGTGTGTGAGAAAATAAAAAAAAAGAGTGTGCGTGTGTTTTTCATTGGCACAATTCGAGGGGGAGTTTTTGATCAACGAGAGTGTAAGTGTTTTTGGGCCTCAAACATAATTTTAAAAATGAAACTGGGCCCAACTCAAAATCTGGGCCCAAACTCTTTCTCACAAGGCCCAGAAACTTCTCGCATATAAATTGGCTTCTCGAGAATTTCCTTCTCACTTCTCACTTCTCGCATCAAAAGTTCTCAAGGCCAATCTACTTCTCGCATAACCCTGTTTCTCGACAAACCCTCTTTTCTCGCAATCTTCTCGAATCAATCTTAAGGTAGAATTCAAGTTTTTAATCATCAACAACATCCATAAAATGGTTTTCGCACACAATGGCAAGGTTCCCGAATCCAATTTTTGAAAATCTCTCGAAATGGTATATCGAGAACCGTCTTTCTCGAAACCAAAATCTCAACATCGAAAAGTTTCTTTGATTATCATTATGAATGTGTTATTGCAGGTGGTTTCTCGACATATCTCTCAGTGCGAACTCGAGAATACATTTTTCTCGATATTTGAACTCGAGAATTTGTTTCTCGATATTTCAAACCTCGAAAGTCAGTTCTCGATATTTGAACCTCGAAAAGGTCTTTTTGATGTTTAAATACCGAGAACCTACTTCTCGAAGTTTGAAATACCGAGAAGCGGTTCTCGATATTTAAACATCGAGAAAGGAAGTTCTCGAAGTTTAAATCTCGAGAAGGACTTTTCGACATTCTCATATCGAGAACTAAGTTCTCGATGTTGGAATATCGAGAAGAGCTTCTCGGTATTTAAATCTCGAGAACCCACTTCTCGAAGTTCAATTATCGAAGGTGGTTCTCGTGGTTTACACTTAGAATATTTTTCGAGGTTTCACCTGTACACACCTGATCTGAAAAATTGCAAAAACTGAACAAATACAATTTTCAAATGAACATTTGTGCTGACCCAATTCTTTCAGTTAACAATGTCAGGAACAGACAGGAATGCACAATCAAGCAATGAACTGTACCCAAAAGAGAACTGGGTCCCACTTTATGACAACAACTTTCAATTGGACCTGAAGCTCTTCAAATGTCAGGACCCGGTCATTCTCTCCATTCTACAGAAGCACTACCTCTGGTTTGCATTCAATGAGGCCATACCTGCAGCAATTCTGGGGCTGCATGCGAACTGAGAGTAAGAAGGATCAGTCAAAGATCATGACCAAACTAGCTGACAAGAGAGTGGTGCTAACACCTTCTACAATCAGGGAAACTCTGAGACTCCCTGTGCACCAAAACTATGCATCACTCCCCTCAAACGAAGAGTTGATCAAGGGGATGAAAGATCTTGGATACGACAGCCCACTGCCCCTGCTGTCAAACTTCACCATCTCAAACCTGCCCCACCCATGGAAGAGTCTGTTCGGCCTGGTGAACAAGTGTCTATCTCCTAAGCACGCCGGACATGACAAGTGCAACAAGCAGATCCTACAAATCTTCCATGGGATCGCATATGACAAACAGTACGACATGGCCCAGCTCTTCTGGACAGAGCTGATGGACCAGGTGAAGATAAAGGAGAACAACAAGGGTAGTACAATCCCTTACGCTAGGTGGTTGGCATTGATGATCCATAACATGATGGAGGCCACCCCTACTATTCCAAAGCGTAAGGGAGATGATCACTTCACCGCTCCCAAGCTCAAATACTTCCAGAGGGACAGCAATAAGGCTGAAGCACTGCCTATCCCGGACTCACTGCTTGATCTAGCAAACCCGAGGGATAACGCAGTCATTGACTACAAAGAGTCGCTGAAGAGAACGGTTCCTATGGTTCAGCAAAACCCAGCTGGACCTTCCCAGGGGACCAAGCCAAGTGAGGGTAAGAAGAAGAGAGCCCCGCCACAGAAACCAGTGGCAACCCGGCCTAATGATGATCAGTCTGCTAACTCTTCCGAGAGGACCCAGACTGCTGAGGGCCACCCTAATGCTGAGGACACTGCCGATGAACCATCAAGCCAGGCCCCTTCTAATAAGGCTGGTGGTGAGGCCTCCGATAGCATGGCCAAGGGAAAGAAGAGGAATGATGAAGATAATGATGATGCAGATGATGATGATGATATGGAGGGAGTCTTGATAAGCAACAGGAAGAGAGCTGGCAAACAGGCCATTCCAATAGACTCCGACTCCTCATCGGAAGATTTTGAGGCTGCATTCACACCCCGACCACTCAAAGGGATTATCATTAGTGAGCAGCGCTCCAAGAAACGCAATGATAAGTCTGCATCATCCAAGCCTATGAAGAGGCTCAGAAAGAAGAGTGCAGTGGAAGAGGAACTGGCACTGCACGATGACTGTGACACCTTCGTCACTATAGACCGAACCACGCCCCTAGGAGCAGGAGCTGACCTTGTCAGTTCCCGGGTAGAAGTCGCAGCATCCGGTTCAACTGCGCATGCACAGCCATCTCCCATCCACTCTCCAGTCTCCCAACAGACTGGAGTTTCAATAACTCAAGGGGAGGTTTTACCGAACTCACTGGTTCCCTCCGAATCAGTTGAGCATCTTAGTGGTCATCAACCCCGGACCACTAACCCCATTCGTTCAATCACATCGAGTCTAGGTGTCGCTGTAAGGAATAAATGTAATTAGATTTTGATGATGCTATAGGATTAGAAAATTAGAGTACCCCCAATTAGATTTTATGTATTAGAATTTTCATTTGTAAGCATTAGTGTAGTCGACGATCAGAGTTGCTCTGCTTTGGATCAGATCAGGAGTGCATCAGAATTACTCGACCAGACTTCCTCTATGAGAACTGCTCGATCAGAGCTCTCTTACCAGAAGTTTATCAGAGTTGCGCCATGAGAATTGCTGATAAATTTAGACATCTGATAACCGATCAGAGGTACTCATCAGCGGACCTATCAGAGTCAGAGTTAGAGATCAGAAAGCCTTCAGAACTCAACTCATCAGAAGAGCCTGATCAGAGCCCGACTAACACTTAGAAGATTTCAAGCAACATCCAACAGCTATGAATCCAACGGGTGAAAACATCCAACGGCTAGAAGACTGTGCATGAAAGGAAAGCATTTAATGCACAATAAATGAGCCTGATACGCTGAAGGATTGATTGCAAATAATTGACCAAGGAATCCGGGAAGATATATTATAAAAATAGAAACCTTCCAAAACGGCGGTCAAGTCAACTGTACGCGCATTCAATGCAGTTGTCTCCTCCTCCAACGGGCAGACAACCTCAGTATATAAGCTACACACCGAAGAACAGAAAAACGACCTTTAGTCAAGAACTTTTGCTCCAATCACTGAACATACTTCTTGAGATTCAATCTTCATAACACTCTACAAGAAAAGTCCTACGTTGGGAAGATTCAAACTCCAAATCTTTCATCCCCAACAACGAGCAAAGTTCATCCTGTTCTTCAACTCTTCAAGAACTTCATCAAACATCATTTGTGACGAAGCAAGTTGGAGGAAAAACTTTGTTTTTTCAAAGGATCTTCTGAAAAGAAGGGCGTCCAAGTAACTGCAGTAGTGAAGTGGTGATACTTCCGGGAAGCTGAGTGAAAGGACCAGCCATCAGGACGTGGAATTGCATCCTGGGTGGCATCTAGACTTGAAGAAGACGAGGAGTGCTTCTTAAGTGCTAGGAATTAGCTTTGTAACCGATCTACTTCAAAGCTAGTGGAACAGTGGACTAGAGGAACACGTTGTTCCTTGAACCACTATAAAAATATCCGGTGTCATTTACTTTACTGCAATTTATATTTCTGCACTTAGGATATTAACTGTTAACTCTAAGACTTGGAATCTGTGTTCAGCAGATCTTGTTTTCAGAGTTATCAGAAAGGCATCTGCCTTAGTGTTTCTGAGGCTACCCGGACAGATCAGAATCCGCTGCCAAGGCCAGTTCTGATATCAGAACCAGCCTTTCTCTGTCACCAGAATCAGACCTTCTCTGATAAGTCACTTTGGACTTAGAGAAAATTTGAAAAACTAATCAGTCTATTCACCCCCCCCCCTCTAGACTGATTACCATATTAAACGGGACCAACAAGTGGTATCAGAGCCTCCTTGTTCTTGTAATCTTTTAGGTTACTCTCTGAACAAAGATCCACTTGTTCTTAGCCTCTTTATTTATTATAATGGATAACTCTCTTGCCAAGCATCTAATGTTCACAGATCAGAAATATGATGACTGGAAGATCCGGATGAAAGCTCATCTTTGTGCCCTGCATGATGAAATGTGGGAAGTCTTGGAGAATGGACCTTTTATCCAATTCATGAAGGTCAACCCTGCCCATACCTTAGACAACAATCTACCTCAGATGATTGAGAAAGCTCGGTCAGAATGGACTAAGGAAGAGAAAAGGCAGTACAATCTAGATAATATAGCCAAGGACATCCTCTACAAGGCTATTGATGAAAGATACTTCAACAGAATCAAGAAGTGCAAAACTGCCAAAGAAATCTGGGACAAGCTAGATGAGATTGGAGCAGGAGATGAGCAAGAAAGAGATAACAAGTTGACCATTGCAATGAAGAAGTTTGATGACTTCAAACTTCTGCCAGAAGAATGCATTGCTAAGATGCATGAGAGACTGCTGATTCTCATCAGTGAAATTTCTGAGCTTGGGAAGGAGCTCACCATCAAAGAGGTCAACATGAAGATTCTCAGGGGATTGCCTTCAGCTTGGAAGATGAAGGTGATTGCTGTCCAGGAAAGCAAAAATATCAAGACCTATGCCACTGAGAAACTCATTTCTGATCTCAAGGCTTATGAGTTTGAGATGCATGAAGAGAAGGAGGAAGCTCCTGATGAAAGGACCACCACTGCTCTCACTGCCAGCACCTCAAAGGTAAGTGACTTTGACCCTTCTACTCTTTTATCTGATGAGTATATGGCTGCTTTTGCCAGGAAGTTTAAGAAGTTTATGAAGAAAGATGGAAGGAGTCCATCTTCCATCAGAAGACCTCATCAGAAGACCAAATCTTCTGAGAGCAATGGAGAGTACCTCTGCTACAACTGCAGACAACCTGGGCACTTCAAAGCAAACTGCCCCTATCCAAGAGTGTCCAAGAAGCAAGGACATGAAGAAGAAAAGAAACCAGAAGATCAACACAGAAGAAGAAGAAGAAGAGCATTCGTCTCAGAGCAAGCTGAGAGAGATCCACTCTCTGAATCAGAGTCCAGCTCAGACTCCGACTCTGATGAAGCATTCTGCTGCTTGGATGCAGAAACTGAAGACCTCTGCCTCATGGCACAATCAGATGATGAGGTATGCTCTACTTCTGATTCTATTTCTTCTTCGGTAGGCACAGCCTTAAATGATGATCCAATGTCATCATTTTGGGAAGAGTTCCAAACTATCCAAGCCACTTATTCTTCTGTTAAAGATGAGAACAGTAGGCTGAAAGTTGATATCTCTGATCTAAGGAAAGAGAGTGAGTGCAAACTTAATCTCTTAACTGAGGAAAGAGATAGACTGAAGGCTGAAAATGAGTCTCTTCTTAAAAGAATAAGAGACATTGAGGAACTTGAGAATAGATATAATAGTCTTCTGAAGATGCAATCTTCCATGAAGAATATTAGTAACTCTCATAACCCCACCTCTGGTCTTGGATATGTTGAACTAGAGTCTGGTGAGCCTTCTGTAAGGCCTAGCACCAAAGTTGCTAAGGCTAAAAAGGTCATAGTGCCACAGACTCTGAGCCCCAATTGTCATGCTAGTACTTCTGGTACTAAAGTTGTTCATGAGAAGGTCATACCAGAGAAACAAACTCTAAAGGCCAAACCAAAACAAAGTCTGAAAACTAATGAACCTGGCAGAAATTCTAACAAAAGGAAGAGTTTTCAGAAAAATAATAATCAAAGGCCTAACCCTATCAGACAATCTCATGATAACAGTATCAGAAACTGCTATCAGAAAGGCAGATATCAAGAGAAGATTAACTATAGGCAGAAGAGGTTGTCTGGTCAACCTCAGAAGCCTAAAGTTAAGCGCTCCTCTGATCTTGATAGTATATGGGACTTCTTTCCAACAAAGAAGGCTATGCAAAAGTATGCAAACAGAAAGCATGATCCTCACAAGCATCTGCCCAAAGTGAATCATACGTCTGTTTACTGCGACTACCAGGTGGACAATGGGTATCATCCACCAAGGCCTCAGTTGATGAGACCAAAATGGTACCAACTACCAAGACTGCATTACCCCCCAGGACCCAACATTGCTTGGGTACCTAAATCTTCCTTTTAATTTTGCAGGAACTGTGTGCTGGAGCCATCTCAGAACAAGAATGGTATATTGACAATGGATGCTCCAGACACATGACAGGTGACAAGAGTTGCCTATCAGAGTTCCAGAAATACAATGGACCCAGAGTCACTTTCGGTGGAAATGACAAGGAAGGGCAAACAAAAGGAAGAGGGAAGCTGATCAAGAACCAGACAATCATTGAAGATGTCTCATATGTCAAAGGTCTGAAGTTCAACCTCTTAAGTGCTAGCCAGTTCTGTGACAAAGGCTACACAGTTGAATTCACCAAGACCTTATGTTATGTCAAGCATGAGACAACCAAGGAAGTGGTTCTTACTGCCAAAAGAAGGAAGAACATCTATGTTGTTGACTGGCAAACAGCAAAAGATGGAACCTGCCTGATAGCTAAAGACAATTCAAAGCTAAGCTGGGACTGGCACAAGAAGCTTAGCCACCTGAATTTCAAAACTATCAACAAACTGGCAAGGGAACACATTGTAGATGGTCTGCCTGACATTATTTACAAAAAGGAGACCCTCTGCAGTGCTTGTCAGAAAGGCAAACAAGTGAAGACCTCATTCAAACCCATAGCTGGAGATCTTTCTACTTGCCCTCTAAATCTGATTCACATGGATTTATTTGGACCTGTTGAAACTCCCAGTGTTGGTGGAAAAAGATATACTCTTGTTATGGTTGATGATTACTCAAGATATACATGGACTGTGTTCCTAGCAAAGAAAAATGAAACTCTTCAGAAGTTGCCATCTCTGTTAAAACAACTTCAAACTGAGAAGAATATGAAGGTCAGAACAATCAGATCTGACAGAGGAACTGAATTTGTCAACAAGGTGATCAAGAACTTCTGTGATCAGAATGACACATTTCATCAACTTTCTGCTGCCAGAACACCCCAACAAAATGGTGTTGCAGAAAGAAGGAACAGAACACTGAAAGAAGCCGCAAGGACCATGATTGCTGAATCAGGGTTACCCATCAGATACTGGGCTGAAGCAATCAACACTGCATGCTACACTCAGAACAGGAGCATGATCCACAAGAATCATCAGAAGACCCCCTACGAGCTGTGGAAAGGGAGAAAACCAAACATCAGCTACTTCCATGTGTTTGGATGCAAGTGCTATATTCTAAACAATGGAAAGGAGAACCTGAAAGTATTTCAAGAAAAAGCTGATGAAGGTGTATTCTTAGGCTACTCAAGCTCAAGCAAAGCCTATAGAATACTTAACAAGAGAACTATACAAGTTGAAGAATCCATTCATGTCAAGTTTGATGACAGCACCTCTGCAGAAGAATTATCAGAAACTCTGCAGAAAATCAATCTTGAAGACAAGGGTTCAGAACCATCAGAAGAGGCCATCAACAATCCTATATTCTCAAATCCTCCTGCCAATCCAATTCTGATAGACAAAGATGAAGATGAAGATGATGTATCAGAAGATGAACCATCAGAGTTGCCTAGACAGCAACTATCAGAACCCGATCTAACTTGGTTAAGAGACCACCCTCCTAATCAAGTGATTGGTCAAGTTACTAGTGGATTAAGGACCAGATCTGCATCAAGAAGAGAAGCCATGCTCACCTGCTGTATCTCCCAGATGGAACCAATGTGTGTGGAAGAAGCTCTAGAAGATTCAGACTGGATCAATGCAATGCAAGAAGAGCTGACAAAGTTTGAAAGGAATGAAGTGTGGAAACTCGTCCCTAGACCAAAGCATCAGAATGTCATTGGAACCAAGTGGGTATTCAAGAACAAAGCAGATGAAGAAGGCAACATTGTAAGGAATAAAGCAAGGCTTGTAGCAAAGGGATATTGTCAAGAAGAAGGCATAGATTTTGATGAGACCTTTGCACCTGTTGCAAGACTAGAAGCAATCAGGATTTTTCTAGCCTATGCTGCTTACAAAGACATCAAAGTATACCAGATGGATGTCAAGAGTGCATTTCTGAATGGAGAACTTGAAGAGGAAGTCTATGTTGAACAACCTCCAGGTTTTGTCATTCCTACCCAATCTTCTTGTGTCTACAAGCTTAAAAAGGCCCTTTATGGTCTTAAGCAAGCTCCCAGAGCTTGGTATGACACACTGTCCCTATTCTTAGTGAACCATGGGTTTACTAAAGGAAAGGTTGACAAAACTCTATTTCAAATTTCTGTTGCTAATCATATTCTATTAGTGCAAATTTATGTTGATGACATTATATTTGGAAGCACTAATCCAGAATTATGCAAGAAATTCTCTCAAGTTATGCAGAACAAGTTTGAAATGAGCATGATGGGAGAACTCAGTTATTTCCTTGGATTACAAGTCAAACAAGTTCCAGAAGGCATCTTTATCAACCAAGGAAAGTACACCAGAGATCTTATCAAGAAGTTTGGAATTGATGGAAAACCTTCAGTCAAAATTCCTATGAATGCATCTCAAGGAATTGGACCAGATGATGAAGGAAAGGATGTTGATGCAACAACCTATAGAGGAATCATTGGATCTCTCCTCTATCTGACTGCAAGCAGACCAGACATAGCTTTTGCAGTAGGAATCTGTGCCAGATACCAATCAAAGCCCAAGGAGAGCCATCTAGTTGCTGCTAAGAAGATTATCAGATACATCAAGGGAAATCCAAACGCAGGACTATGGTATCCCAAGGGAGGTAATTTTGAACTGATTGGTTATTCTGATTCAGATTTTGCAGGTTGCAGATTGGACAGGAAGAGTACTTCTGGTCACTGTCAATTGCTAGGAGGGAGACTTGTCTCCTGGTTTAGCAAAAAGCAGAACTCAATCTCAACTAGCACTGCTGAAGCCGAGTATATTGCTGCTGGAAGCTGCTGCGCTCAATTACTCTGGATGAAGCAACAACTCAAGGACTATGGAGTGCAAGCAAAGGAGATCAAGCTGCTGTGCGATAACACAAGTGCCATTGCCATCACTCAGAATCCTGTGCTGCATTCAAGGACCAAGCACATTGAGATCAGACATCACTTCATCAGAGATCATGTGGAGAAGAAGCACATTTCAATTGAGCATGTTCCAACTGAAGATCAGCTTGCAGATATCTTAACCAAACCTCTCTCTGAGGCAAGGTTTAACAAGCTAAGGGAAGAATTGGGAATGATGGATGATCTTCCCAGAGATACATGAATCAGAGTTGCAGAAGTATCAGATGTGGATTCATCAGAACACCCCATCTCTGGTACTCGAGTTCTTATCCATCAGAAGCTTGAATCAGAATTGCGAAGATCAGACTCGCAAAAGTCAGAGTTGCAGGAAGGATCAGACTTGGTATTCATCAGAGATCCTCGTATCAGAACATCTCTTTCTCTGATACAAGGGCTAATATTTATCAGAGTGGCTGTGGACTTAGAAAAATTTTCTAAATTTCGGGCGAGGCTATTCAATAAACTGGGCTTTACTATTTTACCCCCGGTAGTTATTACCACTTTTGGAAAACGGCTTTCCGCCCACAATCCATTTAATGCAACCTCGAAACCGCAAATTATATCAAACGTCCACTAACCCAAATTCATATATACCCCTTCTGAAAACCTAAATCGCTACTGCAATTTTTTTTCTTCGATTTCAAGCTTTTATCTCTCTAAATTTCCAACCTTCAAACCTCTCAAATCTTTCCAAGAATCTGAAAATGAAGTTCATCAACATCACCGACCTCTCCGAATCGGAAGCCAAGGCGCTTGTGGCTAACATTGCCACAGGGATGAAGGTTGACATGTCCTCCTTGCCGTTGCTGGCAGAAAACAAGAGAATCATGAAAGAAGTCATTGCTGGGATGATTGACTCACAGCTAAACAAGATTGTAGCTCATCCTTATGAGCACTTCAGCAACTTGGATGTGGCTGAGTTCTACCTCAACGCCTACATCTCTGACAATGCCATCCTCTCCCAGGTTCAGGGAAAGAACCTGAAGATCGATGCTGACTCTCTCAATGAGTTCTTCGGGATCGAACTCGATTCTCAAGACATTGACACCCCGACACTCATCGACTTGGAGTCTGTCGAAGTCTCTGTGGAGACATTTGTGGACACCTACTGCCGGGATGGTGCAACCGGAGTAGACAAACTGTACATGAAGAAGAATGTCCTGAAGAAGGACTTTGAAAGGCTTATGAGCATCATGCACAGATGCCTATGGTGCAAAACTGGGTCAACTGACCAGATGAACAATGCCAACTCCAAGGCCATCTTTGCAGTTCACAGGGGCATGAACATCAACTGGGGAAAGGTGCTTTTCCAGTCCATCTCTGAGTCCATTGCTAAGAAGGACAAAAAGACAGGAATGTTCTTCACCAAGATGGGCCATGGACTTCTGATATCTAGGCTCATATCCAATGTCAACATAGCGCTCAGAGAAGCCAATGAAGTCAACCACAACAAGACCATCTTCCTCACTGCTTCACCCAAACTTCATGTTGCTGTTGCTGCAGAGCTGAAGAAAACCAGCAAGTATGAGCAACTGAGGGAGAAACCAGCCACTACAGTTGAGGTTGATGATGAACAACCCAAGGCTAAGAAGAAGAAGCTTCAGAAGGAGCCTAAGACTACCACTAAGAAAAATGCATCAGAAGAGGATGCATCAGAACCGGAAACCTCTGTTGTGGCTCCCAAAATTACTCCTGTCAAGAAGGTGAGCCAGAAGAGGAGAAGAAAAGCAATCATACAGAGTGATTCTGATAGCTCCAAGTCTCCTATCAGAGTAGCCAAGAAGAAGAAGAAGATTCTCTCACCCCCCAAGGAGTCAGAACCTCAGGGGGAACCTGCACCAGAGCTGACTACTGCACTAGTAATCTCTGATGGTCAAGGGGAACCTGAATCAGAGATCCAACCCATCTCTGCACCAGATCAGCACATCATCTCAACTCCACCAGAGCATCTCACCACTCAAATCCCAGAACTGGATCCTCATGCTGCCCTAGAAAGACAATTTCAAAGGATACTCACTTGGAGGAAATGGAGGATGGGACCTCTGCAACAGATTCTTGCTCAGGCTGCTACTTATGAATCTGAGGAAGTTGAAGTCCTCAAATGGGCAGGTACCTATGATGTCTCTTTATGCTTCGACCTTCAATTCTTACAATCTGTTCTTGAGAAGAAGAAGGCAAACTACAAAGGCAAGGAGAAACTGGCTGCTTCCTCATCAGAGGATCATGTCAAAGCCTTATCAGAACACGAGGTTCCCATCTTTGAAGAATGGCTGATGGAAAAGAAGAGGAGGGAATCATTGATCAAGATGAAACCCATTCCAGGTGCAGAAGGTGAACCCTCTACTGCAAATGATGTGTCTCTGGCCATGATGAATCTGATCAGAGAATGGCGAGACTCTCAGTCTGAAGAAACAGTTCTTGAGGTAATCCCTAACTCTCCACCTCCTCATATTGCACCAGAACCCCATACCTCACCTCCCAAATCTCCATCACATTCACCCTCTCCATCACCCAAGAAAACTCCATCTCCAATCCATCAGAAATCACCCTCCCCTCACAAAATCCCAACCCCTTCACCTAAGCCGCCCTCACCTAAACAACCATCACCATGCAAATCTTTCACCCCCATCAGAACCCGATCCCCTTCACCCCCTCCCTCTCCACAACATCAGGGAACCCCTAACACTCATCAGACTTCTCTCCCTCAGCAACCCAGTCTTCAGAACTCTCCACCAGCTCCCCCGCAGCAGTCTTCTCCTCCTTTACCGCAAGTCCTCACTCTTGCCCAAGGGAATGCTCCTGCACAATCCCTTTTGGCTGACATAGAACAAGTTGGACAGCAAATAGCCAAGGGAATGAACAAGATTCTGAATGCTGAATATGAGACTGATGCCCATCTCACCAGGGCTCATGACCATCTCTCCAAAGGAATCTCTATGCTGCTAAAGCATGTGGGCATCATTGCCACAGCCTTTGAGGTCCACAAAGACAAAACTGCAGAGAATCTGAGCAGCATTGCTAAGGAAGTGGATGGAATCTCCGCAATGTTATTTCATCACATTAAGGTCCTTGAAGGGCAAGACAAAGCCATCAAGGACATCTCTGCCTCAGTTGATGATCTCCAGTGGTCATCTGATAAAGCCCGTCAAGAGTTTCAAGATGTTGAAGGCCTCTGCAAGGACACTAAAGAATTCACAATCAAATTGATCAATAGTGGAAAGGACAGAGATCACAAATTGACTCTCCTAGAAGCTACTACAAAAGATATCCAGTCTGCAGTAGACAAACAGAAGGAAATCATTGAAGGGCTGGCCTCTGTAACCCAGACTCTGCCAAGTGCCCTTGAGGTCATTAAGGAGAACAATGCAACAGAATTCTCGAAAATTGGACTCCTACTTGGTGATCTTGTTGATGCCAAAAAGGGGGAAGATAGCAGAGAACATGTCCCACCTCCCAGAGAAGCAGTAGGCCCAAGCTCCAGAGCCATTAACCCTGCCAGATACTTTGAAAGAGCAAGGCAAAAGAGGCTAGCTGCTGGCATTCAGAGACCTCCTCCTCCTAGCTCAAAGAAGAAGAAATCTCCATCTTTCACTTTGGCCCAATGGCTCAACAGTGACTTGGCTAAACCTGATGCTGCTCAATTCAGAGAGATGAAGAAGCATATGACCCCTATTCAACAAGAGAATCTCATTCTGGATAAAGATGGGCTAATAATAATAAACCATGGTGGGTCAATGCAAGAAGCAGAAGACTGGTGGCGAATGAAAGTGCTCCCTGGCAAGGACCTGTCTGAAGCCATCAGAAACTATCTAGATTGTCAGCTTGCACCTGCCTGGTCAGAATGTCAGAATCCAAGGAACCTGGCCTCCATCAGAGCAAAGGTAAATGCTGATCTAAAGGAAATTGATGCAAAGGAAGCTCAACTAGAAGAGGAAGATTTCTAAACTCTATCCTATTGTTGCTTTAAATACTCTCCCTTAATAAGATAACCAGCTTGCCTCTATTTTGCATGGCAATTTCAAATTATTTCTACTTTGCACTCTGACTATTTATGCTCTGATACCTTGTGTTATTTCTTATCTTATTTATCTGATTGATTGTATCTTACTCTTACTATCTTCCTATGCCAAGTGCCCACCAAGATTTTAAATGAAAGTTTATTTTTAACTTATTTTCCTTATGGTGAAAGGCACTTCTCTGGAAATAGTTTAAGGGTTTTGGCATCATCAAAAAGGGGGAAATTGTAAGGAATAAATGTAATTAGATTTTGATGATGCTATAGGATTAGAAAATTAGAGTACCCCCAATTAGATTTTATGTATTAGAATTTTCATTTGTAAGCATTAGTGTAGTCGACGATCAGAGTTGCTCTGCTTTGGATCAGATCAGGAGTGCATCAGAATTACTCGACCAGACTTCCTCTATGAGAACTGCTCGATCAGAGCTCTCTTACCAGAAGTTTATCAGAGTTGCACCATGAGAATTGCTGATAAATTTAGACATCTGATAACCGATCAGAGGTACTCATCAGCGGACCTATCAGAGTCAGAGTTAGAGATCAGAAAGCCTTCAGAACTCAACTCATCAGAAAGCCATCAGAATTCAACACATCAGAAGAGCCTGATCAGAGCCCGACTAACACTTAGAAGATTTCAAGCAACATCCAACAGCTATGAATCCAACGGGTGAAAACATCCAACGGCTAGAAGACTGTGCATGAAAGGAAAGCATTTAATGCACAATAAATGAGCCTGATACGCTGAAGGATTGATTGCAAATAATTGACCAAGGAATCCGGGAAGATATATTATAAAAATAGAAACCTTCCAAAACGGCGGTCAAGTCAACTGTACGCGCATTCAATGCAGTTGTCTCCTCCTCCAACGGGCAGACAACCTCAGTATATAAGCTACACACCGAAGAACAGAAAAACGACCTTTAGTCAAGAACTTTTGCTCCAATCACTGAACATACTTCTTGAGATTCAATCTTCATAACACTCTACAAGAAAAGTCCTACGTTGGGAAGATTCAAACTCCAAATCTTTCATCCCCAACAACGAGCAAAGTTCATCCTGTTCTTCAACTCTTCAAGAACTTCATCAAACATCATTTGTGACGAAGCAAGTTGGAGGAAAAACTTTGTTTTTTCAAAGGATCTTCTGAAAAGAAGGGCGTCCAAGTAACTGCAGTAGTGAAGTGGTGATACTTCCGGGAAGCTGAGTGAAAGGACCAGCCATCAGGACGTGGAATTGCATCCTGGGTGGCATCTAGACTTGAAGAAGACGAGGAGTGCTTCTTAAGTGCTAGGAATTAGCTTTGTAACCGATCTACTTCAAAGCTAGTGGAACAGTGGACTAGAGGAACACGTTGTTCCTTGAACCACTATAAAAATATCCGGTGTCATTTACTTTACTGCAATTTATATTTCTGCACTTAGGATATTAACTGTTAACTCTAAGACTTGGAATCTGTGTTCAGCAGATCTTGTTTTCAGAGTTATCAGAAAGGCATCTGCCTTAGTGTTTCTGAGGCTACCCGGACAGATCAGAATCCGCTGCCAAGGCCAGTTCTGATATCAGAACCAGCCTTTCTCTGTCACCAGAATCAGACCTTCTCTGATAAGTCACTTTGGACTTAGAGAAAATTTGAAAAACTAATCAGTCTATTCACCCCCCCCCCTCTAGACTGATTACCATATTAAACGGGACCAACAGTCGCCATTCCTACATTTTTGAATTTTTCTAGGACACCTACACTATTCACTGCACATACAGGTGCACTCACCCTGAATGCAATGACCGGAGTGCAAACTATGATGGTCGGAAGTCCTGCTACGCCAACAATGCCTCGATCATTGAACGCAGGCCACACATCAGCTATCTTCACTGATGCTGTGACAACAGTTACAACCCCTGTAACTGGTACCATTATCCCCGAAGACATTCTCGTATATCTGAATAGCTTTCTAGAGTCTACCATTAAACCATGGGTGCATGAAGCAATAACCGCTAATGCACAAGACTCTAGAAGTGCCCCAGTTGTTCAGAATATACCATCCAAGCCCCAAACAACACAGCCCCCAACCATTTCCATACCTATTTCCAAACCTTTAGCCATAGAAAACCAACAACCATCCACATCAAGGGGAACCCAGGATACAGAACTAGTATTCTCCCCTACAACGACCAAACCCAATCTAACAACTGTACCCTTCGAGGATCTTGTAGCTGAGATCTACGACCGTATACTAGACGTGGAAGAAGGCAACCTCACCCCTCTTCAAAAAGCCCTTCTCCATGCTCTAGATACACAGAACACATGCCGTGACAGTCTCCGTGGCGCTAAACGTTCACATGAGGATCCCGATGATTCGGATTCTCATGAGGGGGAGAACAAGCGCCAGCGGATACTTGAGCATGTTGCTTCTACTAGCCAACCCTCTAAGCCAAACCAACCCTCTACCTCTACCAACGAGCAACCCACTACTTCAGCCAGCCATAAATCCCTAGCCACTCTCTCTAGCATGGTCGAGCTAGACATAACATCCCGAGGTGCATCTCCTATAGATGTTAACCAAGGACGGAATGGAAGTCCTGATGATGCTACCACGAGTACATCTTCCTACTCAGGCCATCAGTTAGAACCTAGTTCGAAACTGATGTCAACGGGCAATCCTGAGGATCCCGGTGTTTCACACGACGAGTCACCTTCGACACAGCAGCAAGCTCCCTCTGAACCCTCTGACAATCCAATACAAGATGAGCTTGAAGATCTTCTAGTTCATGATCAATGGCTTGAAGATCTTCTAGTTCATGATCAATGGCCCCACAAATGGACAGAGTGGGATGACCTTAGAGTGGAAGCCGATCAATACGAAATGTGTCGAAGCTGGCATCTCAGAGAGTTCCTCAATAAATACCATGCAATGATGATCGGGCTCGATAAAGACGAACTCAAGGAAGGGGAGAATCAAAAAGAAAACCCCAAGGAACCAGAACCAGCTAAAGAAAAATGGGAAATCATAAGGATCAAAGCCCCCTTTCTTGAAGAAATTCGAGAGAAGATTTGGAGACAACCAGAAAAGGTCAAGCAGTTCAATGAATTAAAAATGCGAGGAATCAATCACTTGAAAGGAAAATACAGAGGAGGAAATCTGTATATGCTAGGACATAGATCCACAGGGCAACGTCGACAAGTTCTAAATCACAATCTTGCAACAAGTGGATGTCCCATATTGAAAATCTTGGAAATCACAGAAGATTACCTAGAGACAATTAAGTTCATGATTTTTCGTCTACAACGTACTGATGGCTCGGAGTTCACCTGTCAAGAGAATGACTTCTTTCTACTGCACATGGATGATATTTATCAAATGTTCATGAGGTGCAGGGAGCTTCCAGTTCACAAAGACAGACTCGCTAAAGAAGGCTTCGAGGCGATAAAAAGATTCATGACAAGACAAGTTCGGTTCTACGCCTCTCATGACCTCCAGATGACCATAGAGCACAACTATTCAAAGGTGAATCTTACTAGACCGGACTTGAGTAGACCTGGCCTTGAATCCTTTGAAGCATATCATATCTTTGACAATCCAGTATCAGTCATCTATCTGAATCATAACAACGAAAAGCGTCTAATGTTCGTGGATGAAATTAACAAGTATTGTGACGGAACGTTGAAGATCATCCAGGAGCGGCTCCGATCAAAGAAACAAGAACTTGGACAGAAATCGTCTGAAGCCACTGAAGGAGACCAGAAGGAAGCACACAGAATTGACAACATCCTACAGGCCATCGAAAAGCAACTTGATAGAAGAAATTCACTCAGAAACTATGAGCACGCACTTAATCTCAGAAAGAATTATTATAAAGCTCAAAAGTGAAGAGAAGAAGAAGCAAGACGGCACTTGATCACAAAGGGGGAGATTGTTGAGGAAAAATATTATTAATTGTGATCAAGCTTGTCTGATGTCTTGTTTATTTATCTAGAATAGATTAACGTTTTAATGTATTTATGATGTAATAAATTAGACTAAGGGTTTAAGGCCCAAAAAGGCCTAGGCCCAGAAATCTAGGTTACCATTCTCGGTACCTGTACCTGCGCCTATAAATACGCGTACTTGTGGTACAGGACCGAGAATAATCAGCAATACAGTACCATTTTCATACTTCTCGATAGTATAGCGTAAGGCTCTATTGCTCTCAGATTGATCATATCATTATCTAGACCTTACCTATATTGTCATAGATCGTATTTTGCTGTTCAATACATCCTTATTTTGGGACCAACACCTTTTAAATCCTAGAAACCAAGAGGTCAATGTCTGTGGCATATGCACACAGCAAGGGCATCCAACCGATTCTTGCCCAACTCTCCAAGAAGAACAAGTCAATGCCTTGGGTATGATCCACACTCTAACACTTACAACCCCGGGTGGAGAGATCACCCGAATTTGAGATATGGGAACCTTCAACCACAACAAAATCAGCCCTTTCAACAATCCTTCCCAAATCACTAAGACCAAACTTCAAGCTCAAATATGTCCACCGAAGACATGATTCGAGCACTTGCTGCAAATATATCAACGATGCAACAAAGTGTGGCTCAATTCCAAGAAACGACGAAATCTAGCATCCAAAACTTGGAAAATCAAATGAGCCAAATCTCAATTGCGGTGAGCCGACTTAAGGCAAAAGACTCGGGTAAACTCCCATCTCAAACGGAGCAAAACACGAGACAACATGTTAATGCAATCATGTTGAGGAATGAGACAATGATGTGTGTTTTCTCGTACTTAAAATAGTTGTAGAAAAGTTGTGTAAAGTACGAGTATCGTCTCCACAGGGACGGACAAAAGGGAAATAAAGATTAACTAAACTTAGCGATTAAAAAGAAATAAATAAAATAAAAGTGCAATTGTGCGAGATTGGTTGATTGATTGAATTAAAACTAATGCTAAGAAGCAGGTAAAAAGATTTGGTTTTCCTTAATTAACGACGAAGGGAACAGGAATTGATTCCGGGGTTAACCAGATTTCTGGCAGAACAGGCCTAATTACATGAATTTCATTTAATTGAGCCTAGCTAATCATTACTAAGTTCTTACCGCTCTCGCGGCGAAGAGTACAATAATTTAGGGGTCCAGGCTGATCTCTCATGCGACAAGATCCTAAATTATTGCCAAAACGAGCGAGCTTACGGCCCCTTAATCGCTACAAATCTCTTAGCGAACGATTAAGTGTGTGTGAATGTGTCCTAGAACAAATTAGATCTCTCTTAATTTATTCTATAAGCAATTGTAATTCCAGTGGTCATCTAGGTTACAAGAGATATCAGTTAAATTATTCAAACACAAATTAAACGGCATTCATGCAATTAAACCGACAAGAATCTAGCCATCAATCATGATCAACCCCTTCATCAATCCCAAATCCCTAATTAAACTACTCACGCCTCATAATTGACGAATCAAAAGAATTGGGATGAATAGAATAAATTGTCATTAATTAAAGAATTGAACTTACAAAGAATCCCAGGTTCTTGGATTAAACAACGTAAAAACGCAGGTAAAACTCGTCCCTAGGCCTCTCTCCAAAGTTCGTAACCCCCAAACGGGGTTATGGAGGCCTTATTTATAGAAAACAACGAATTCGGGTCGAATTAGGACCAATCGCGGCCAGGCACGGCGCCAGGCACGACCGTGCCTGCGACCGTGCCTGCGGAAGAAACCCGAATTTCGCGTCCAGGCACGGCGTGCCTAACTGCCAGGCACGACCGTGCCTGGCCTCCAGTAGCTCCCTGGTTCGTTTCTTTTCAGGCACGGCGTGCCTAACTTTAGGCACGACCGTGCCTGACTTTATTCTTCACTTTTCCTTCGTTTTCTTGCTCCAAACGCTCCCGGATGCCTATGAGGTCAATCCAAATGCTCTTTTTTCATCAGAATTTCGTCGTGAATCTCCCGGTGGCCTCCAAATCTTCCAAATCTTTCTCGAATGACTTCAAATCCTTCCCGAATGCCTCTCAAGTGCCGATTGCCGGACTCTAACTTCTTCAAATCAACTTCAAATGCAATGAAACTCGATCCAACGCCTGCTAAACACAACTTGAGCCAAAATTGAGACTTGCAACGCCTTAAAGCCAGGAAAATCATCAAAATCCGACCCGAACACGCATCAAATGCGTGTCTAAATACGGACTTATCAGACTCCCCCACACTTAAGCTTTTGCTTGTCCTCAAGCAAATCGAACAACGGGACTTACGATAATCACCACACGTAATTTAAAATAGTTAGCATGCATACGTAGTTAAAGGGATATTCACAGGACAGACAATCTAAACCAAGAAAATTCTTCCCTAAACTACATCTTTGTACTCAAGCTAATCTATTTGACACAATTATTCACAACATCTTCAAAATAATGGCAGCATACACAGATAAGCTAGCTACTGATCAGAAGGACTTGTGAAGGTGGCGGTGAATGGATAAAAATAATAGTCCCTTTATTTTGAGAGATAGGAATATTCTAACAAAGACTCAATGCATTCAGGAACTTCAGGGCTACTCTTAGGAACAAGGAACTCAGTAGGCCACAAATTAGGAACAATCATTAAAATCTATGCAAAAAGTAGACATGGTGTACAACTAAGCTAAACCGTCTCGGCACATTTGTGCTTTGACGTATACTTGAAGTACACGGAGGACTAAAGCTAAATTTCAATAGCCTCCAAGTTCATTAATTATGTTTAGTTTTCCTTGTCATGTTGGCACGAGAACGCCTTTTCTTTCGAAAGATACCCAAGTCTCATCTTACGCTTTTTGACCGGGGCTCCCATTCTCTTTTTCGAAAAGTAAGAGGTCTAGCTATATTAATTTTTCACCTTTCGGATTCTCACTAGACATTACCCCATTCTAATCTCGGCCTCACCAAGGAAAAATAGCAATTTAATTCCATTAATTCAAAAGTGAATCCATGCCTACAATGCAATCCTTGGAAGTATCAAATTCCTAAAAAGTGATTGCTCTTACCCCATTTGGGGCATAGGAACAATGCCAAAATGGCTCCTACACAAATTCCCTAAACTTAGCAAATTAATCCCCTAATTCCCTAAACATCAAGACTAAGTCAGAAATATTCACGGGTAAGGAAACAGGCCATTTGGCTATGGAGCTCAATTAATCGGGTAACAATAAACGGGCAGGCTCAACCGTGCCCCGTGTTTGCATGAGGTGCCGCTGTCCGGTTCCTGCTCATCGTGGTTCCACTGCTTGGTCCGGCACCCACGGCTCGCCCAAGTTGTGGGCAACTCACCTTCATGTGCCCGACCTCCCCGCATTGATAGCATCTCGGGGGATCACGACACTTACCTTGGTGAAGCTTCTTGCAGTTGCTGCACCTTGGTACACCCGAGTTTTGAGACCTCGAGTTTTGCCCGCTTGGGCCTTGGTTCGCCCTCGATGGTGGTGCAGGGGCCTTGAATGAGCCACCTCCCCCGTGGTTCCCCTTTTTGTTAGAACCTTGGGGGCCATGGTTCTCCCATTTTCTTTTCTTCGCCTCCTCGACGTCTCTTTTCTTCCTCTCTTCCCACTGTTTCTCGCCCTTCAAAGCTTGGTCTACTACTTGGGCAAAAGTCATGTTAGGCAATTGTGTTGCCCTATCACGTATCTCTAAGTCAAGAGCGTCCCAAAAGTGGTTCACCATTCGGTTCTCGTCACAAGCATACTCCGGTATGTAGTCGGCGAGATCCCGGAACTTGTACTCAAGTTCCTTCACCGTCATGTTACCCCCTTGAGTTAGGAGGGTATATTCCCTCACCTTCTTGTTCACCTCGAAGTCGGAGTAATATTGGGCAAAGAACTCCCGTTGAAAGTCCTCCCAAACGACATCCTCCCCATACTTGGTCTTGGTCCCATCCCACCATTTGGACACCATCCCTTCAAGCAACCTTATCGCGATTCTCAGTTTAAGGTTGGGCGTGATTTGCATGTCAAGGGCTGCTTCATTCAACCTCTTGATCCATTGGGCGGCAACCGAAATGTCTCCGGTCCCGTCAAAGGGTTTGCACCCCAAGTCTCTTGCTTCCTTGATAAACTTGGAGATCCTTATGGTTGGACCTCCATCATTTCGGCCTCCATGTGGTTCCACATGGACTCTAGATGCATTGTGGCTTCCTCCTCTTGAAGCCATACCCGAAGGTTGCCCCGCCCGGCACCTTCGGCGTTCCCTCCTCTCCTCGCGCTCTCGGTGGTATTGTTGGAGAAGCGCCTCAATTCTTGCCAAGGAGCCATCTTGCTCCTCGTCACTAACATCATCATCATCCCCTTCATAAGGGGTCTCCACCGGCTCGGTTTCCGGCCTATAGGTTGAGTCCTCATAGGACCAATAAGTCTCACTCTCCGTGTCGACGTGGCCATCGCTCACGGTTTGTTGTTGGCCTCCACGGCCCCTTCCCCTTGACACCCTAGTGGACCCCCGGCTGCCGCGTTCGGATCCACCCGGTACACGGCCCGTCGGGTTCCTCCTAGTGATTCTTCCTATTGGCTCCATTTCTGAAAGAAGTTTAGATTGAGCCATTAGACTCGTATCAAATGTCAAGTGACGGATAGGTACTTAAAGACATCTTTTGGCTCAAATCACCGTCATACCAATTGTTAAGGGTACCATCTTAACAATTAGAGACTTTGCAACTCAAGTACCAAAAGTTCTATAAGTACAAAACTTTATGCTCATGGTTTGCAAAAATCATTTTCAAAAAGAATTTTGAAGCTTCATTATGAAGTTTACGGACTAAGGCTCTGATACCAACTTAATTGTCATGCCCCGGACCTACCAGACACGTCAACAACCCGCCGTACAGTACGAATAGTCAACCGCAGTCCAACTCATCCATACCATACTAGGCGTCTTGAATATCATTCACAATAGTACATCCATAAACAAACATAATGTAAAATAATCATTTAAATCAGCGGAAACGTTTAATACAAGTGTTTATGCCACACTTCGGCAACATGGGCGTACAAGCCCCAAATAATTAATCAAAATAATATCCATGAGCATTAATTTAATGTTTTAAAAATAGAACGGAGGAAGCACGAACCACGTCTTCTCTCCCTGAGCTCCCCGAAGCAACGGGCGTTGGTAGCAAGCTTTACTCCCTACCTGAAACTGTGAGGTGGCCTCCCCCGTGAAGGGGAGGTCAGTACTTGGAAGCATTTGACAAGTACAATGACAACTATACTAAGTATAATCAACGTTTTAATTTCTAAGACCCTCAAAATAGGGTGATATCATAATATAAATAATAATTTATATTTCCCACTTATTATCTCTATAATAAGTAAATTTATTTATTTGTCGGCACACGGCCCATTTCATATATTTCATTATACCCGTCGTTAGCACGACACCGCCCGTAGGTCTTATCATCCTTTACGAGACTTGTCACCGCTCTCCGAGGCCTCACCGGGCTCTCGGGCCGGAGTCCAACATCCCGCCCCTGAACTCATACCCATCATCCCGTAGGAAGGTAAGGTCCATTCGGGGTCCTATCTTATGTGTTACCGCTGTCGGGAGCCTCGTAAGGTCTCCGGTTCGGATTCCACCCTAACCCGTGATCACGATGTAAGTCCATGCTATCCAACCCCGCTCTCTAGAGTCGGGAAGGGCCATGGTCCTTACTAATTACCAATACTCTATCGGCTAATCCTTAAAGACTACCGAATACACCCGTAGGCCAATCCTATTCCTAGGATCAATTTATTATTCTCTTTACCTTGGGTATCCCTTAAGGCCTACCCCTAGCATCACTTATCCACCTTAGTATCTCTTAAGACTACTTAAGGCTCAACAATTTACAATCCAAACCTTGGATCAATTCTAACATATTTCATTCCAAAACCCCGACTAGTATCATAATACTAGTCGGATAAATTCCAACAAAACTCATTTTCAATTCAAAGTCATATAGACAATTTCCAAACTAATTTTCCATTAAAAATATAGTTCATATCAATATACAAAATATAACCTTTAACCACTCATATATCCTTATATGAAGTTATAGTTATATTTCAACACAATATTTATAACTAATCCCTTCATCAAGCCAATATGCTCATATTACATAATCATACACAATTTATCCTTAAATTTGTATATTATGCTCCTTTATTCATTGACAACAATATTTTCATTTAGGCATTATTAATCATTAATAATCCATGAAAATCACATTTATTTACTTTAGGTAATCCTACGAAATTAACCCAAAGATTATAAGCAATATAGTCAGCCATCCTCACCTTATGAAGTGCTGAAATAGTTGTCCTTGTTAAGCCCTTCGATCAATCCCCGTTCTAAACCGTTTGGAGATGAAAAATCTGGGCAGCAGACGAAAGCCGGGCGGCTTTCGTGAAAGGTGGGCGGCTTTCGTGGTCTGCAGCTACGAACAGCCTCCTATACTTGGCGGTTTCCGGCGATTTCAACTCCTATCGATTCCACGACTCTTCTAAGTTAAATACCACCACTTTATAACATTATTCTACACTTTTAAACGTGTAGAACTTCATGTCTAATCCACCATATGATTTTTTAAAAATCATACAAAAATAATACTAGTTAAAGAATGATGGTTGTGTTCTTACCTCAAGAACAACTCTTTTCTCCTTGGATTTCCTCTCTTCTTGCTTCCCCCAACTATGGCTTTTGAGAGCTTTAGTTTTCCCTGGGCTCTTCTCTCTTGGTTGTTCGTATGAAGCAATGATAGGATGGGAGAGGAGTAGCTCTATCTCAACCCAATCAATCCCAAGATAAGTCCAACATGGGGTGTGTGGACTTTGTCTCCATGATGCTCCCCTCCCCTTGCACGCACAAGTCAACATGTGTGGCCCCTCCTCCCTTATTATTTGAGTCAAATTAGTGTGTAGCATACCCCAAGTGAGTGTAGGAAGTCCCTCCCAATTATTCCTGCTATTTTCGGCAGGTTGGGCCAAAATAGCACTCGGTTTGTCCAAACGTTTTTGTCAACTTTGGTTGGCACTTTATTGGGCTCCTATAATTATTATGATACCCAACTAAATATTTGGCAACTCATTCCCATTATTATGGGCTCGATAAATAATTTAATTAATCGCACATTAATTAAATGTACCAATCAATACACAATTTATTCGCTAGGAAAATTCAATTACATGCCGAATTTCAAATTCAAGTACATCCGGGTGCGGTGTCACAGATAGTCCCTCTCCGGTATGAGCTTTGGGAGTTCAATTGTGGCTAGCACCTCACACGTGACTTCTTTGTAAGTCGGCTCTTGGATGCCGAAAAATAAATGCTGCCACCAACCTCTGCGTATCAAATGCATCACCTCATCCCTCAGTGTGGGCTGCGCTGCCATCAGTGTGGGCTCATCTGGGTGGTACATCGTACCCACCTTCTTCTTCATCAGCTCTAATTATGTCAGCATCTCTTTGTCTGTGTCAAACTGGGGCTGGTAGCGGCCGCCTCGTGTGCCCTGTGTGCGGCTGGAGCTAGCAACTGCGGTGTGAGAAGCGCGTGTGGAGCTAGTTCTTTGTGCGAGCCATCTGCAAAAAAAATAGTGAAAACAAAAGAATTCCAACGGGGCTTCAAGAGGTTAGAATTAGGCACAGAAAAGAATAGCCCCCTCAGCAACAATGATCCGCCAACATCAAAATATGCCAAAAGAAAACCCAAGTTTAACCAGAATAGTTGAAAAGTTTGAACTTTTATCAAAGAAAGGTTCTTTGAATAAAATTCAAGTTTTCAACGACACACGGTGTAAACAAGGTCGCAAGCAAGCATCATTCATCCCAACAATGCTTTTAGAATAGAGTTCTTCCCAAAAGAATTTAAAAAAAATCAAAATAGGGGAAGAACTTATAATTCTCAAATTTGACATGGTTTGGCCTAAAAATTGGGGATTTGTGCTCAAATAGCCTTAATAACAATTACACATTATCTCAATCAACAATTCAATCCTTAATTCAAGCAACAAGCACAAAATCCCCAAATTTTCAAACATTCATCAAAATCAACCCTAAATTGGCTAAATTAGCTCAAAAAATAGGGATTTCAAACAAAAGAGGCAAATTCATCATCATAGAACATCAATAGCAACAACACAAGCCTCAATTGAAACATGGAAATCAAAATCCCTAACATTCAAGCACATGCAATTTTCGGATTTTACAAAGCTTGAAACACCATTAATGGAGAAGAGGAGGTTGAGGAAGAATACCTTGAGTTGAGAGAAGAGAGAGAAAAGGTCGGTGGTCGGAGTGGTCGCCGGTGGTCGCCGGTGCTGCGGTGGTGAGCGGTGGTGAGCGGTGGTTCGTCATTGGCCGAGAGAAATCGCAGGGGTGGGGAGTTTGGTCGCGTAAGAGGAAAAGGGGAAAAGGGGTCTGGGTTTGTTATGTTTTATTCGCGGGGGTAAGGTGGTCATTTTGCCCAGGCACGGCGTGCCTAACGTCCAGGCACGACCGTGCCTGGCTCCCAGTAGCCATGTCTCGCGATACAAGCCAGGCAGGGCGTGCCTGGCTCCCAGTAGCTTAATCCTCGTTTAATCAATTAGGCACGGCGTGCCTGAAGATAGGCACGACTGTGCCTGCCTTGAATCACCATTTTTTTTTTGGTTTTTTGTGGGTTTTTTTAAAAAGCAGTAAAACTAAACTAACAACGCACAAATTAAGCTCGGGTTGCCACCCGAGAAGCGCTATTTTTAACGTCGTTTGCCCGACGCAACTACGCACTCAAAAACTCAGTCAAAGACACTTCCGCTCAGAAAATTTGTCTTCCACAAATCAAACCTCTTATCAACAAATGCCCTGAGATGGCGTAAGACCTTAAATTCATGAAAACAATTACGCATCTCAGGGTTACCCGTAAAGCAACAGAATGAATTGTGGCCTTTATCCGGCCCTTTAGCAAAGAATGGGTCAAAGGATGGACAACTCCCCTCTATGTCAAAAAATTTTCGGGCTAGAACTTCCCCTTGTTCACTAAGTAAATTAAAACATGAAAGATTTTGGGATGGCTCTAGCTCGGGTGTAAGAATGACAGGGGGGTCAGGATTATCGTTAATACATTCATAATCAAGGTAGAATGGAAGAGAGTTTAGATTTAATGGAGAAGGACTAACACACAAGGAATGGGGCTGAAAATTTCCCTTCTCCACCTTATCTAAATCATCTTCCGTTCCCTGCACAGAACTAGCATCACTTGAGTCCTCCTCTCCACTAATCATAAGACAATCAAAACTAGGGAAGGGCTCAAGATCCTTTGTTATCTCACTATCCTCAAACAAAAGGTCAGAAAGGGCTTCATTAGAAAGCATGTTCGGGGTGCAATCCTCCACCATCGAATCTATGTCATCCAAATAAAAACACTCTCCACTATCCTGACAGGGCCTCTTCATTATTTTGGACATATCAAAGGTGGCAGTCTCATCCCCAACGCGGAGGACAAGCTTACCATCTCCAACATCAATAAGTGCTCGGGCAATTGCCAAGAATGGTCTGTCCAAAATCAATGGTACCTCTCGATCCTGATCCATGTCCAAAATAACGAAGTTTACGGGAATAATAAACTTGTCCACTTTAACCAACGCATCCTCAACAATCCCTTGGGGATATTTGACTGAACGATCAGCCAACTGAATGCACATACGTGTAGGTTTAAGTGGACCGAGTGCAAGCTTTTCGTACAAAGTGAATGGCATCAAATTAATGCTTGCACCCAAATCAGCCAAGGCCCTATCAAAAGAAATATCTCCTATTAAGCAGGGTATAGTAAAAGAACCTGGATCCTTAAGCTTCTCTGGTAGATCCCTCCTAATCACAGCTGAGCAGTCCACGTTAAGCCTCACAGTGGACGCTTCTTCCAGCTTCCTCTTGTTTGTCAGTAGATCCTTCATGAACTTTGCGTACTTCGGCATTTGTGCCAGTGCATCCACGAATGGTATGTTAAGCTGGATTTGTTTCATGAGTTTCAGAAAATAACCAAACTAGTCACTATCATTCTTCCTTGTCAATCGTGCCGGATAGGGGAGAGGTGGGGTGTAATTCTTAACTGGAACGGGCTATTTTGGTGCAGCCACCACCTCTGTTCCCTCTTCCTTTTCCTTTTCTTCCTCTTGTGCAGCAGGTACGTCTTTAACTTCAACGGGCTTCTTTGCCATGGCAGCAGGTTCTAGCTCTTTTCCACTCCTCAAGGTGACTGCATGAACATGTTCTCTTGGATTTGGTTCAGTATTACTAGGGAGAGATCCCAGAGGCCTCTTAGATAAAGCCTTTGAGATCTGCCCTAATTTAGTCTCCATGTTCTGTATCCTTGCCTCAGTCATTTGCATCCTTGAGTCTGCTTGCTGTTGATTTTGCATTTGTTGCTGTTGAAATTGCAGCAGTTTGTTGAGTGTTTCTTCTATGCTAGAAAATTTTTGCTCAGTCTCTCTCTTAAAGCTCTCTTGCACTGGCTGAGATGCTTGTTGTTGATTATAGTTTCTAGACTGCTGCTGCTGATTTACGTACCCGTAATTCCCTTGTTGCTGCTGTCCGTAGGGCTGATTGTAGTAGCCCTGTCGCTGATAATTCATCGCATCAACTTGCTCTACTCCAGGGGCTGTCGAGTGTGCCATCATAGTGCATTCATGTGGCGAATGGAGTCCCCCACACATAGTACAAGAGGGACTAATAGGAACGGGGGCTACCATATTAACACTGGGCACCGAGAGAGCAAGATTCGTCTTCTTTTGATTATCCTCCACACTTGTAGCAAGCTTCTGAATCATGCTAGTCAAAGCATCTACCCTCACAGAAAGGGCCGAATCATCACTGATCTCATACAACCCCGGGGTCTTCTAGTGAGGTGTGTCCCGAGAGCTGTACCATGAAGCATTATTAGAAACAATCTTCTCCACTAATTCTTCCACCACCTCAGATGGTAATTGAGGAAAAGCTCATCCACCCAAAGCATCAAGCATCATCTTCCATTCATCGCTAATTCCGCTATAGAAGCAAAAAAGAATCTCACTATTGGTCATCTTGCCTTGAGGACAAGCTCTTCTCAGCACTTTAAATCTCTTCCACGCCTCAGCCAATGTTTCCAACGAACCTTGCTTGAAATCTTGCAGCTGCTTCTTCAGCTTTATGGCCTTTGATGTTGGGAAGTATTCTCTTATGAAGGCCTTGTGAAGCTGATCCCAAGTCTGAATGTGGTGATGTGGATTGCTATCCAACCACCTTTGCGCGTCATCCCTCAATGAGAAAGGGAACAATAGCATCCGTACCTGATCGTCATCTAGCCCAGGGATCTTGAAAGTTTGGCACATCCTCAAGAATTTTGTAATGTGTGCCACTGGATCTTCTGTAGGGCTCCCTCCAAACTGATTATTGGACACCATGTTAATCACTGCTGGGTTGATCTCATAGCGGGGTGCAGTAATTCCCTGCACTTGAATGCTGTCATACTCTGTGATGTCTGGAGTAAGGAAATCTGCAATGCTCTCTCCCTGATAGAGCGGATTGTTATATGGGACATAATGTTGGAATGGAGGAGCCTGATGTCTTGGTTGAAGAACTGGCTGTGGTCTAATAGGATGTGGACGGGCTATGTTTGGCTGTGCTTGGGGCTGAACTTGGGGCTGATGATATTGTTGAAATTGATTTTGGAAGGGCTGAGTTTGTGGTTGATGGATGGGTGGGTTTTGAGTGACTTGGGGCTGGTTTTGTCTTGGCTGAAAGAGTGGATTATTTTGCCCAATACCTTGCATCCCATATGTTTGATTTTGAAAAATGGTTTCGGGAGCAGTAGAGGTATTTTGGAAGAGTTGATAAAGCGGAGTCATGTTGATTTGGGGCGTGGCCTGATTTTGAGGAAAGAATGGTGTGCGGGAATTCTGAAATCCCGAGTAATTTCTAGGTGAAATAGGCGGTGAAGACTGGGGAGAGGTATTGACATAAAAATCAAGGTTACCAGAAGTGGTTTGGACCTCAGACGTCCCAGCAATTCCAGATGATGTAGGTTCCATGGTTGCATTCTTCTCAAGAAAAACCTTGCGGTTCTGTCTAGCAAACTTCTCAATCTCAGGATTAAGAGGGACAAGTGATTCTCCCTTCTTTGAACGTGTATGCATAAACAGATCTGACCTGCAAGGTTAGCAGACAAAAATCCTACGAAAAACTAAAAACAAGTCGCTAAAATTAATTAACTCTTAAATCTGACACCGTCCCCAGCAACGGCGCCAAAAACTGGTGTGTGTTTTCTCGCACTTAAAATAGTTGTAGAAAAGTTGTGTAAAGTACGAGTATCGTCTCCACAGGGACGGACAAAAGGGAAATAAAGATTAACTAAACTTAGCGATTAAAAAGAAATAAATAAAATAAAAGTGCAATTGTGCGAGATTGGTTGATTGATTGAATTAAAACTAATGCTAAGAAGCAGGTAAAAAGATTTGGTTTTCCTTAATTAACGACGAAGGGAACAGGAATTGATTCCGGGGTTAACCAGATTTCTGGCAGAACAGGCCTAATTACATGAATTTCATTTAATTGAGCCTAGCTAATCATTACTAAGTTCTTACCGCTCTCGCGGCGAAGAGTACAATAATTTAGGGGTCCATGCTGATCTCTCATGCGACAAGATCCTAAATTATTGCCAAAACGAGCGAGCTTACGGCCCCTTAATCGCTACTAATCTCTTAGCGAACGATTAAGTGTGTGTGAATGTGTCCTAGAACAAATTAGATCTCTCTTAATTTATTCTATAAGCAATTGTAATTCCAGTGGTCATCTAGGTTACAAGAGATATCAGTTAAATTATTCAAACACAAATTAAACGGCATTCATGCAATTAAACCGACAAGAATCTAGCCATCAATCATGATCAACCCCTTCATCAATCCCAAATCCCTAATTAAACTACTCACGCCTCATAATTGACGAATCAAAAGAATTGGGATGAATAGAATAAATTGTCATTAATTAAAGAATTGAACTTACAAAGAATCCCAGGTTCTTGGATTAAACAACGTAAAAACGCAGGTAAAACTCGTCCCTAGGCCTCTCTCCAAAGTTCGTAACCCCCAAACGGGGTTATGGAGGCCTTATTTATAGAAAACAACGAATTCGGGTCGAATTAGGACCAATCGCGGCCAGGCACGACCGTGCCTGCGGAAGAAACCCGAATTTCGCGTCCAGGCACGGCGTGCCTAACTGCCAGGCACGACCGTGCCTGGCCTTCAGTAGCTCCCAGGTTCGTTCCTTCGTTTTCTTGCTCCAAACGCTCCCGGATGCCTATGAGGTCGATCCAAATGCTCTTTCTTCATCAAAATTTCGTCGTGAATCTCCCGGTGGCCTCCAAATCTTCCAAATCTTTCTCGAATGACTTCAAATCCTTCCCGAATGCCTCTCAAGCGCCGATTGCCGGACTCTAACTTCTTCAAATCAACTTCAAATGCTGAAACTCGATCCAACGCCTGCTAAACCCAACTTGAGCCAAAATTGAGACATGCAACGCCTTAAAGCCAGGAAAATCATCAAAATCCGACCCGAACACGCATCAAATGTGTGTCTAAATACGGACTTATCAGACAACATTGAAAGAGGTGCATGAGGAAGAAAAGCAAGCTAAAAATGGGGTTGATCCTGGAGAAGATTTTCAACCAGCCGAGGAGGAACCAACGAAAACTAAACTCCCTCCACTTTCATCATATGAACCACTTCCTCCATTCCCTAAGGCACTGAAGGACACAAGAAAGCTGGAGAACGATCGGGACCTCTACGAGACCTTCGGCAATTGTGAGGTAAATATCCCACTCTTTAAACTAATCAAAAGTGTTCCCCGTTATGCAAAGTTTTTAAAAGAACTATGCACAATGAAAAGAAAAGATAAATTGAAGGCAAAACAAGAGGTAAAGGTTAGTGAACGTGTCTCAGCAATTTTCCAGAGGAAACTCCCGGAAAAATGCAACGACCCAGGCATGTTCACTATCCCATGCAAAATAGGGGACACTTTATTTCCTAGGGCCTTGTTGGATTTAGGGGCTTCAATCAATGTTATTCCATATTCATTAAACAAGTCCCTAAAACTTGGCCTTATGCATGATACCGGAGTAGTAATCCAATTGGCGGATAGGTCTAGTACGTACCCAAAGGGTGTCGTAGAGGACGTGCTAGTAAAAGTTGAAAATTTGGTCTTCCCTGTTGATTTCTATATTCTTGAAATGGAAACTGATAACCAAGCTACACCCATCCTTTTGGGAAGACCTTTCTTAAAAACGGCCCAAACAAAAATAGACGTGTCTAATGGTTCATTAACTTTAGAGTTCGATGACCAAAAAGTAGAATTCAACATTTTTTATTCTACTAAAAAACAAATTAAAGAACAATCCCTTTGTTCTCTAAATGTTTTTGAACCACAAGCACAAAATATTTTTATTGAGAAAGAGGCCAAGGAAAAATCTATTTTGAAAGAAGAATCACCTCAATACGAGTTGGAACCACCTGTAGTTGAGGCGATAACAAAGAGGAAACCTCAACCTTACTGGAAAAGGCCGAAGAAAAAGAATGAAACAAGGGATGCCCACGATCCCACATAAAAAAAAAAAAACGTCGTGCCACGACAATAAATAAGGCGCTTCTTGGGAAGCAACCCAAATTTGTATTTTGATTATTTTCAATTATTTTTGTGTGTGTGAGAAAACCTTTAAAAAAAAGAAAAAAAGGAAAAAAAATGACCTGGGACTTGACCCGGCCGGGTAAAACAAACAACTCGGTCGGATAGGCTTCTAAAATGACCGGAAGAATAAGTATTTGTGAAACCCGGCCCCTGGAACCAAAAACCCGACCGGGTCAACACATTCCACCCGGTCGGGCACTTTGATTAAAACGCCACTGGATAGTTGGGGGTTAGGCCCGACCGGGTCTACTACACCACCCGGGCGGGCGATCGCGTAAAATGCCAGATAAGAAGGCGAGCATCCCCTTATTCCCCATTTCTTCTTCTTCCTCCATCGACCCAAACCTCCATTGTTGAGCTCCAAAGCTTCGAAACTCCACCACTCCTCCACCAAATCCACAAATAACCCCCATTTTCTTCATCTCCTCATCACCCTCTTCACTACTACACCCCCAAAAAAAACTCCCAAATAACCAAAAATCCAAATCCCCTTACTCCACAAACAACAAAAAACTGAAATTTCCCCAACCAAAAAGAAAGAAATGACACCAAAAAGGGCAAAGAGATTCATTCTCTTGGACATCTCGGACACAAGCACTAGGGACAGTGTTAGGTCCCTGTTTTCTAGTCTATAATGTATGTATGGAAGATAGATCTGGGAATGAAGCTTTCCATTGATGTGATGAAGAAGTTTACAGAATGATGAACAATTTAGCGTAAAACTTCTATCACCGATATAGGCACTGCGGCACTAGGAATGTCGAAAAGCTTAACCTAGCCTTTCCCTTAAGGCATATTTATAGCCTGACGGGAAAGGTAGGTTTTACAATCATTTGGGCTCCTTTTTCTAGGAGGCCCATACCTAAAAAGGTATAAAACCTTTATTACAAAATTGCCTTAACAGGCCTATTCATTATTCTAGCTAACTATAAACTAGCAAAGTAACATTGATCACAATTACAATAAAAATATCTCTAACAATCTCCCCCTTTGTGATCAGATGTTCTTGCTTCTTCTTTTCTTCACTTCTGAGCTTTAAAATAATGCTTTCTGAGATTTAGTGCATGCTCGTAATTTCTGAGTGACCTTCTTCTGTCAAGTTGTTTCTCGATGGCTTTCAACACTTTGTCAATTCTGGTTGCCTCTGTTAGTTCATCGTCTGTGGCATCTGCATACTTCTGTTGTTTTTCTTCAAATTCTTTTCTGATAGGTTGCAGTTTTTCTTCAATGATCTTCAGCGTTCCATCACAGTACTTGTTGATTTCTTCTGCCACCAACAAACGTCTCTCACCTTTGTGGTTCAGATAGATGATAGCTAACGGGCGATCGAAGATGTAATAGGCTGGATAGTTCTCAAGTTCTGGCCCGTAAAGCTTTGGTCTCGAGAGGTTTGTCTTTGGCAGATTGGTTTCTAGGGCCATCTGAAGATCATGGGAAGCAAAGAATTTGGCTTGTCTGACCATGAAGCGCTTGAGTGCCTTGAATCCCTCTTGTGTAGATTTGTCCCAGGTGACCGGAATTTCCTGGAAGGCTAGATACATATGATAGATGTCATCCATCTTTAACATATAAAGGTCATTTTCCTTGCAGGTAAATTCAGTCCCGTCGGAGCGTTGCAGGCGGTAAACAGAGAGTGGGATGTCTTGATAATTTATTTCGGCTACATTTAGTATACTCCATACTGGGTCTTTTGCGGTTTGTAGTTCATGTTGCCATACTTCTCTCTGTTTCCCCATGTAATGATGACTAAGCAGAAACAATTGTCCGCCCTTGTTCTTTCCTCTCAGATGATTAAGTCCACAGATTTTCAATTCGTCCAATTCCTTGACTTTGTCATCCTTCCGCCATATACGCTTTCTGATTTCCTCTTGGAAAGGAGCATTGATATTAATATTTTCCCAAGGCTTTTCACTCCTCGGCATTCGAGCCGCTGTTTGTCTGATGATGGATTCTAGCTCCTTGGGAGATTCCTGATAATTTTCTCCTTCCTTGAGTTCATCGTCATCAAGCAGTATCACATCAGCAGCACATCTAGCTAGGAGCTCTCTGAGATAGGCTCTTCGCTGTATTTCATCCACATTTGTCCATAGCCGAGACCACTTGTTGTAAACAAGAATTTCTTCCAGTTCGTCATGCATTCGATCATCGTGGTGGCTAGAGGGAACTTGTTGCTGCTGTGGCGCTCTGTCAATAGTAACTCCGGGATCACTAGGATTGCCCGTTATCATCAGATTAGAACAGGGTTCTTTCTGATGGCCTGAATAAAATGGTGTACTCGACGTAGCAACCTCAGGACTTCCACTCCATCCTTGGTCTACATCTATGAAAGATGAGCCTAGGAGTGTTGTTTCTAGCTCGACCGGGCTAGATGTGGGTGGATTGGCTGTTTGGCTTTTGTGATGAGTGGATGGTGGGGGCTGATTGTTCGAGGATTCAGGTTGGTTGGATTGCGTAGAAGGTTGGCTTGTTGACGCATCACGCTCAAGTATCCTTTGTCTCTTGTTCTCCCCCTCATGAGGATCCGAGTCATCGGGGTCCTCATGCGAACGTTTGTGACCGAGGAGACTATCACGGCATGAGCTGTCAGGCTTAAGGATCCGAAGAAGGTCTTTTTGTTTCTGGGTTAGGTTGCCTTCTTCGGTGGCTAGTAGTTGATCTAGCATAAGGTTCTCGAGTACCTCGAACGGTAAAGTTTTAGGGTCAGGAAAAGGTGTGGTCGAAGTAGGGGAGGACACTAGTTCTGTATCCTGGGTTCCCCTTGAAGCAGTAGGTGAGTGGGGTAGGGTTGTGGATGGTTCAGAGGTTTGTTGGGTAGGTATGATAGGAAGTGGTTGGGTTTGTTGGATGATGTCATTATGCAACGCCGGGGTGTTCCTGAATTCCTGTGCCCGAGCGGTTATTGCTTCGTGCACCCATGGTTTAATGGTGGAATCCATGAAACGTTGCAAAATGACAGAAAGGTCAGTAGGGTCAGGGTTACCGGTTACAGGGGTAGTAACCGTTGTCACAGCATCAGTAAAGATTACTGAAGTGTGGCCTGCAGATAATGATGGAGATATCTGTTGAGCAGCAGGACTTCCGATCATCATTGACGTATCTCCGATCGTTGAGGACAAGTAGAGTGCACCTGTCGTGTGCAGTGGTGTGAGCAGTGTATGTGTCCTAGAAAATGTTGAAAATGTTGGGATGGTGGAAACTAGACTCAATGTGCTAGAAGGAGGGGTAGTGGTCTGGGGCGGAAGACCACAAAGTAAATCCTCAGCTGCTTCGTAGGGAGGCAGCGAGGTGGGTATAGTATCCCCAATATATGAAACTACTACCTGTTGGGAGGCAGCAGAGTGGCTAGGTGAGGCTTGTGCATGCGCAGTTGGGCTGGATGCTGCGTCTTCTACTCGGAAACTGAAAATATCAGTTTCTGTACCTATGGGGTTAGCCCGGTTTATTGTGTCTAGGTCAGAGCAGCTGTCATACAAAGCTAACTCTTCTGCCAGGTTGCTCGCGGTTTGCACTCTTTGCACAGGAGTAGATGATGAGGCAAGTTCATGACGCACCTTGGAGCGAGTCTCACTGATGATATTTCCTTGAGTGTCCTTGATTTGGTGAGACTGCTCTTGTGTTGTAGCCCGAGAAAGCCTTATAATGAGTCGTCCTTTCTTAGCGCGGGCTTTCTCGACTTTCTTGCCCTTTGCATTGGCGTTGTCGTCGTCCTCATCATCATCATCGTTGTCGTCCTCAGCCTTGCTCCCAGAGCCCTCATCGTCAGCGTCTTGTGTTGTGGCTACGCTTGGCGAATCACGGGAAGACTCCTCAGCACGGGTGTGGCCCTCAGCAGACATAGTCTGATCATCATGGGGCCGGCTTGCCACTGGTCTCTGTGGCCGGGTTGAACTCTCAGGACCCTCACTTACTCTCGGCTGACTCCCCGGGGTAGGCTCAGGGGGGTTTATCTGAGCCATAGGGAGTATGATACCGTTCTCCTCGCTGTAGCGTATAACATGTGGATCATTGCGACCGGCTAACAGGAGGAGAGGGATTGGAATGGGTAACGGTACCAGTGAGCGTACCTCTGGCATTCTCTTCAAGTATTGGAGGGCTGGAGTGCTGACATTCTCAGATGATTTGCGCCGTTGAATCGTAGGAATTGTTCTGCAGAAGTGTCGCACCAGCAGTGAAAACCATCTCATGTATGGTAGGTGTTTGATCAGATCAGTTTCAAATTTTCTTCTTCGCATTTCCAGAATGTCACCCCAGATCAGCGAGGTGAAGTCGTAGTTCTTCATGAAAGCGATGCCGTGAAAGATGTAGACGAGGTAGCCACTGCATTTGTCGAAGCCGCTGTGCTTAGATGTGCAGCACTTGTTTAGTGTGGCCATTAGTGTCCTCCATGGTCGTGGAAATCTTGCTGTCTTGATCGCGGACATCAACCGGAGGGGCTCAGCGTGGCCTAGAGTGATCATGTCTTCAAATATTTGTGCTTCTGAGGCCAACGCGTCATAGTGTTCCTCCTCCGGGATCTGTAGCACTTGTTGGACGAGCTCCTTCGTGATTGTGACTCTGGTGTTGCAGATCGTGGCAGCTAGCACGTCATCAAGTTGTCTGCCATTTGCATCTACGTCCTTGTCCAGTGTACCCCAGAATTGTTGGAGATACACCTGAGGGACTTCAGCGTTTGCGTTCAGTGCCTTCCACAGCTTGTGGCCTTTCAGAATGGAGACGACCACGTCATCTTGACAAGAGAAGACTTCTGGGTCCAGTTGTGAGTTGTTTTCCTTGATCGGGATCCAGTGTTCCCTAGCATAGACCATGTTGATTGGAGTGTTGGCAGCCATTTCAGTCTGAAAATGATAAATAGATTAGAGCAAATGATCAAGAATGGCTAAGTCCACAATTTTTGTTCATTTGGGCCCATTATTATGATTTTGATTTTTAAAGTGGGGCCCAATTAAAAGTTATCATCGGTTTTGGTCAAAGTTGGGCCTGTACTTGGTTGAATTTGGCCCACATAATGAATTTTACAAAGGGTTTGGTCCGGGCTGGGCTGACATAATTTCGCTCAGCCCAACAAAATTGGGCAAAGTGTGGTTGCGCAAGAAGAGTGGATCGCGCTAGGGTGAAATCGCGCACCCTCTGTGGATCGCGCAAGGACAATAGCGCAAGGTCTAATCGCGCAACCCGAGTAGGTTCGCGCAAGCCCCTTTCTTCGCGCAAGTGTTTCAGATCGCGCAACCTGTTCGCTCAGTGGGTCGAATCGCGCAACCTCAAAGATCTATCAAAGGGGTTTCGCGAAAGATCGAAGTACGATTGCGCAGCCCGTCTGAGATCGCGCAAGGATTGCGAATCGCGCAGCCTAGATTTCGCGCAAGGGGTTGACAAATCGCGCAAGGGGGGGTTTCGCGCACTCATTTCCTGTTCACCGTCTTCGTCACTGAACCTGTTAATCATTTTTATTGAGGAAGAATGAAGACAATAATCGAAGAACACAAGAAGATTTTTACCGATGAGTGAAAACCAGAGAGAAAGGGGGGCTGAGCTCTGGGGAGTCCTCTCGTTTCGCGCAAGGAAGAGTGAATGGGGGGAGTAGTTGCGCGTTTCAGAGATTAAATAGGCCCGGGAGAATTTTGAACTTTAACGGGCCCAAATCAGTCTGATTTCAAATTCAAATTGCTCCCCCTCAACACTTGCTTCCCTTTTTGGAATGAAAATTTTAGCAAACTCCCCCTCAATTTATACATTTTTAGAAATGCTCCCCCTCAATTTATGAACAGTTAGGAAAGCTCCCCCTCAACTTATGCAAATAAAAAATGATGCAAACAGAATAATAAAATAAACGAGATGTATGCAAAGATAAAAAGGAAAAATGATGCATGAGAGAGAGGGTGAAAAGAAAAAAATGTGATGCAAAGATGACTAAATTGCAAAACATGAAAGCACACGCACACACACAGTTCAGATGTTACGCAGTCGTTTAGGTTCAGCATTCCCAACTTAGAGATCAGGAAATTGAATCTCTTCTCATCCAGGGCCTTTGTGAAAATATCAGCCAGTTGCAATTCCGTAGACACAAAGTACATGTCCACGGTGCCTTTCTCAACGTGATCCTTTATGAAATGATATCTGAGATCAATATGCTTCGTCCGGGAATGATGGACCGGATTGCACGTGATGGCTATTGCACTTTGAGAGTCACTGTAGATCGGGATGTGTGAGAATGTGAACCCGTAGTCTTTCAGCTGGGTCCTCATCCATAATATCTGTGAGCAACAGCTAGCAGCCGCGACATATTCTGCCTCAGCTGTAGAAGTGGACACACAATTCTGCTTTTTGGAGGACCAGCATACCAACTTATCACCAAGAAATTGAGCACCTCCAGATGTACTCTTTCTGTCCAGTTTGCAACCCGCGAAATCAGCATCTGAGTATCCAACAAGGTCAAAACCTGATTCCTTGGGATACCAAAGGCCCAGATTGACTGTTCCTTTGAGATATCTCAGTATTCTCCTAACAGCATTCAGATGTGATTCCTTCGGATTTGCTTGAAAGCGGGCGCATAGGCAGGTTGCAAAGACAATGTCTGGTCGGCTAGATGTAAGGTACAGCAAGGAACCGATGATAGCCCGATAATTGGTAGCATCGACTGGTTTCCCGGAAGGGTCAGAGTCGAGCTTCTGTGAGGGAGACATGGGGGTTTTCATCGTTGACTTGCTGTCCATTTTGAAGCGCTTGAGCATATCATGGATGTACTTGGACTGATTTATGAATATTCCGTCTGGCATTTGCTTGATCTGTAGCCCCAGAAAGAAGTTCAACTCTCCCATCATACTCATCTCGAACTTGGTGCGCATCAGATTGCTGAACTTTTTGCAGAAATTTGGATTCGACGAGGCAAAGATGATGTCGTCCACATAAATTTGTATCAGCATGATGTCACCCTTGTGTCTTTTGATGAAGAGAGTTGGATCTATCTTTCCCTTCGAGAAGCCTGATTCCACAAGAAAATCTGATAGAGCTTCGTACCAGGCTCTCGGTGCTTGTTTCAAACCATACAAGGCTTTCCTCAGCTTGTATACATGATTGGGGCGTTCAGGATCAACAAAGCCGTCAGGTTGTGCAACGTAGACTTCTTCTTTCAAATCTCCATTCAGAAATGCCGTCTTTACGTCCATTTGATACACTGTGAAGCTCTTGTGTGCAGCATATGCGAGAAATAGTCTGATGGCCTCAATTCTTGCCACTGGTGCAAAGGTTTCATCGTAGTCGATTCCTTCTTGTTGATTGTAACCTTTTGCAACCAGGCGGGCCTTGTTTCTCACGATCACACCATCTTCGTCTTTCTTATTTTTGAAGACCCATTTGGTGCCGATGATGGTTTTCTAGTAAGGTCTTGGCACCAGGGTCCACACTTTCAATCTTTCAAACTGGTTCATTTCTTCTTGCATCGCAATCACCCAGTCCGGATCAGCCAATGCGTCAGTCATCTTTGTTGGTTCTTTCTGACTCAGAAAACATGAGTATAAGCATTCATTGACTGATGCCGTTCTGGTTCTGACTCCTTGAGATGGATCTCCAATTATCAGCTCTGGCGGATGTGCCCTAGTCCACTTTCTCTCATGTTGTAGAGGCTGTGGAGTTATGATTGGATGATCAGGGTCAGAATATTCTTGTTCTGGTTGTACTTCTGGGGTTTCTTGCGTTGCAGCTTCTTCAGGTTGATCATTAACAGGAGAGGTTGGTTCATGTTCAGCTTCATTATCTGTATGCTCATCATCATTCTGAGTAGGAGTGTTGGTTTCTTCAGTAGTTGGAGCAGGTAACAGGGGGTTCTGAGTGATTGTAGCATTTGTAGCTGGTGGTGCACGTGGTTGACTGTAGAAGTGTTCAAAAAGAGAATCTAGAACCACATGCTCATCCGATCTTGTCTCACCTCCCTGCCCTCCTACTCCAGAGGATGATGGAGTTTCAATGTTTGCAGAGGTTGATGGTTCAGAATGAAAATGTTCAGAAGCCAAGTCCGCCATTTCATAGAAGCTCACATTGATGCTCTCCATGACGGTTCTTCTGTCCTTCAAGTATACTCTGTACGCCTTGGAATTGGTAGAATATCCAATGAATATCCCTTCGTTTGCTTTTGGATCAAGCTTCCCCCTAGCATCCCTGTCGTTCATAATGTAGCATTTACAGCCGAAGACGCGGAAGAAGGCAATGTTAGGGATCCGCTTGAACACAATCTCATAGGGCGTCTTGTCAAATCTTCTGTGGATTACCGTCCTGTTCTGTGTGAAGCAAGCCGTGTTGATAGCTTCCGCCCACATGAAGTGAGGAAGCTTTGACTGTATCAGCATGGTTCTGGCTGCTTCCACCAAGGTTCTGTTCCGTCGTTCTACAACACCATTCTGCTGTGGTGTCTTAGCTGCAGAGAACTGTTGAGTAATTCCCTGAGCTTCATAGAATTCAGTCAGTTCCTTGTTCTTGAACTCCGTCCCGTTGTCAGTTCTGATAATCTTCACATTCTGCTGTAGATAGTTCTGTATGGTCCTGATGAACGTCATGATTAAGTTTGTAGTTTCGTCCTTGGAGCGCAAAAACTTGGTCCATGTGTAGCGTGAGTAGTCATCCACAATTACCAAAGTATATTTGCGTCCACTGATGCTATGCACGCGCATCGGACCACACAGATCCATATGTAGTAGCTCCAGGGGACGAGATGAGGAGGGAAATTGTTTTGACTTGTGTGATGCTCTCCTCATCTTTCCCAAATGACAAGCAGGACAGTGATGGTTGGGGGAGTTCTTCAGAACAGGCAGTCCTTTCACCAACTTCTTCGAGGAGAGGGAACTGATGGCTGGCAGATTCAAGTGTGAGAGACGTCTGTGCCATAGGCTGCTTTGTTCTTCAGATGCTTTGGACAGGAGACAGATGGATATGGGGGATCGTACCGATTTCAGATCAATGGTGTAGAGATTGGTTTTCCTCTGACACCTTAATAATGGTGTCCCACCCATATCCATCACACAACATTGCCTAGCATGGAATCTCACTTCCATTCCATTGTCACAAAATTGGCCAATGCTAAGCAAGTTGTGCTTCAGTCCCTGCACATATGATACGTTTCTGATAGTGACACTCTCACAAATGACATCTCCTATCCCGAGTATGGGCGATGAAGCATTGTTCCCAAACCTCACATTTCCTCCAAACCTTTCAGAATAGTTGCTCAGTAGTTCAATCTGTCCAGTCATGTGTGACGAGCAACCCGAATCAAGATGCCACACATGACTGTCCTGCAAAACAGATTAGTTTCGCTTAGGTACCCATCGCCAGATGGGTCCTTCCTTATCAACAGTGAGCAAATGTTTCAACTTCTTTTTGATTTGGGATCCTAGGCTGGCTGATTTAGAAGAGTTTTTCATTTTTAATTGTTCTGCTTCAGCCTTAGGAACCCATTTTTGTTTTATTTGAACGATTTTTGGAGCGAGGGAACTTTCATTTGTCCTAAGTGATTGTTCAGATAAATGGTCTTTCAAAATTGGTTCACGTGATAGCCTTCTCAGATGTTTGACTGAGTGAATCTTGAGAGGATACCTTAAAAATGGCAATTTGACCTCACTCTCAACATTCACCCTATCAATCTTGGGCTTATTTGCAACATTCTTAACAATCACAGGATCTTTTGCTTTGCAAGAAGAAACAGACTTATAACAACAACATTTCATTAATTTAACACAATCCAGAGAAACACATTTAGTACAGCGATTCGAGACAGAAATCTTAGAACTAGAAGACTTAGGAGCCACTCTCTTAGCATAACTAGTAGATGGCTCACTAATGCTAGAACTAGACTTATTCTTAACATAAAAAATGGCGCTCGACCGCTGACTCTTATTTCTTAATCTCGACTCTTCTTCTCTCTTCTTCCTTCTTATTTTGTCTTCAATCCACTCTCCTTTCCTCTCGACTCTCTTCTTCACATCTTTCCCTGTCGGAGAATGAGACTTGGGGTGTGAAGGAGAAGTCTTAAAACTATCACTTGAATTTTCAGAAGTGTTTTCAGAAGTAGAAGGGGAAGAGGATTGAGAAGCTGTGTTAGACTGAGAGGCGGTTTTCAAAGAAGATATTTCTTTTAAAAGTTCATCCTTTTCTTTTTCTAAAACCTGCTTTTCTTTTTCAAAAGAGTCTTTTAACTCAGCAAACTTTCTCACCAATGGTGGAATGTAAGCTGGTTTCTCAATTGGTTCAGATGTAGAAGCCTCCTCTCCGTCTTTCTCAGCTTCCTTTTCAGGAGGATAGGTCAAGATTTCTTCAGCAGGGGTCAAAGGGAGTGCTTTGGTTTTGTAGCTCTTGTTTAACTCTGTGTAGTCAAAAGGAACCTCGACACCAGCCTTTGTCTTTCTCTTTTCATCCTCAAGGGCATTCGTTTCTTCAGCACCAGTGAAGGCCATGAGTTTGGTCAATCCTATTTTCATGTATCTAACATCATAGAGTTGTCTACAGTTGACCTTTTTCAGATTCTGAGGATTGGTCAAACCCAAGCCTTCTTTGGCGTTATAGAAACGAGTGTCCTTAGGCTGGTTAAGGAAAATAGTCTGATCTGTTTGGTCCCTTTTGGCTAACAGATCTTCGAGTTCTTTGATTTTAGTATAAAGAGCACCCCTTCTTTCCATTAGCAAATTATTTACACCAAAAAGCCTAATTCTTTCTTTTTCAGTTGTTCTAAGCTTTTCTGTCAACTCTTTCTCACTAGCACTAAGTCGCTTATTCTCAGTTGTGAGTTTAGTGATTGTTTTCTCTGAATTGATTATCTTAATGTTTGAGCATGTCTGTTTTTCACGCAATTGATTATAAACCTCATACAACCTTTTGTAATTCACCTCAAGCTCCTTAAATTTATCATGCATATCAGTTCTAGAGCAGTTATGAATAAATGAATTAGAAGTACTTACTTCGTTGTCAGCATTTCTGTTCTCAGCAGTCAGGGCAGTTGCTGCATCAGCATTGGTTGCAGTAGGAAGGTTCTTCTTCTCCTCAGCTTTGTTCTTCTCCTTTTCATCAGCAGTAGGGGTTGACTTCATCATTCCTTCCTTCTCAGCATCCTTCTCTTTCTCTTCTTCTTCAACCACTGCCATCAAGGCCAGATTCTCTTCCTCATCAGAATCATCCATCCAGTGGTCCTTTTCAGCCATGAGGGCACTCTTCTCACTATTTTCTTCCATAGCCAGCAACATCTTCTTCTTGTTCAGGTACATCTTCTGTTTGTAGTACTCAGCATCTTTCTTCCTCTTAGGCAACCTGCAATCCTTCATCAGATGTCCAGTCTTCCCACAATTGAAGCACTTTGGAGCATCCTCAGCAACAATATTCTCAGAAGAATCAAAAGATCGCTCTTTTCTTTTGCTGTTGCTGGTAGAGGACTTGCGGAGCCTGTTGTTAGAAGAGTTCTTCTTTTTCTGCATATGATTGTTGAACCTCGAGGTAAGAAGGGCTATCTGTTTCTGAAAATCATGCAGCTCATCATCATCTGAATCATTTTTAAATCCAATGTCACTGTCAGAACTTTCACTTTCTTCAACTATCATCTTATCCTTCTTGGAGCCAGACTTCGATGGCTTGTCAAGCATCAGGGCAAGGGTGTCAGCAAGCTTGTCCACAGCTCCCTTCCCTTTGTCAGCTGTCACAGAGGCGACCACGAGATCAGAAAAATCTTCAGCATACTGGTCAAGTGTATTGTACACAGCATGGATGTCCATTTCATCAAGGTCTTTCGTGTGCCTTATCTGTGAGCTCAGCTTCTTCCAGTCAGCTCCAAGAGAAGATAGAAATCTCACATTCAGTTCCATGTTGGACTTATGCACGCCAATCTTTCTCATCTCGTTTATCAATTGCAGGAATCTGAGGTAGGTGTCTTCAAGTGATTCTCCGAGCTTGGCTTTGAATGAGTCATAAGCAGTGAATGTGCTTGCTTTCTTCGCCTTTACTCCGATCTCAGTGCCTTGCATGATCTTAAAGATCTCATCCCACATCTCTTTTGCAGTTGACATGCTGTCAATCTGCATGTAGATGTCGTTCGGGATGGCCTGCAACAGGTAGGTCTTGGCAATGAGATCTGCCCGGAGTCTTGCTCTATCCTCATCATCATATTCGTCAACAGTCTTCGGTCTCCATTCTATCTCAACCGGTGGATTGTTCCCATTGTCTCTTTCAACAGCAATCATGAGTTGTGCAGGTCCATTGGTGATGGAATCAAGAAGACCAGATGATTGGTCCTTGCTCTCAAGAAAGTTCAGAAATCGGTTCTTCCATACATTGTACTCTCCTCTTCGTAGAATCGGGGGTCTTGTGTCGTTTCCAATTGATAATGCATCCATTTTAAAATTTGATCGGGCTGATCAGTTGATTGGTTTGATTCTGTTCAGTTGTTAGGTAATTCCGGCAGAAGGTTCTTGTTCAGAAAAGTTGTAAGTGTGAGATCGCGCAAGTGTTGGAAGATCGCTCAACTTCACGAAAGATTGCTCAACTTTAGAAAGGATCGCTCAACTTTATAAAAAGATCGCTCAAGTCTTGGCAAACAATCTCTCAACCTTTAAAAAGGATCGCTCAACACTTAAAAAGGATCTCTCAACTTTACAAACAATCTCTCCACAATACAAAAAGATCTCTCAACTCTAAAAACAATCTCTCAACTTAAAAAAATCTCTCAACTCCAAATCGCTCAACAAGATCGCTCAACTTCAGAAAATCTCTCAAGTCCAAAGATGGCGCAGGAGTGATTGCTCAACTTCCAAATCGCGCAACAAGAGGATCGCTCAAGTTCAATAATCGCTCAACCTGTAAAAATCGCTCAACATTCAAATCACTCAAGTCCAAAATGGGGCAGTTTCTCAGATCGGGCGAGTCAAAGATGCGCAAAGCAACGATCGCGCAGGAGTACTTGCGCGAAGTGAAATCGCGCAGGAAGAGTTGCGCGAAACTCGAGATAGCGCAAGACGTCCTTTTGCGTGAACCTGTTCTTCTTCCCAGCGAGTTGCGCTAAATATCAGGATCGCTCAACTTCTGCCTGACCTGTTCGTCAAATTTCAGATCGAGATTTTCTCCAGGAATGATCCTAGCAACAGTAGAAACCTTTTCCTTCAGCCATTTTCCTGTAAAAACAACAACAAAAATAGAACAGAAGATCGCTCAAGTGCGAAACTTCAACGGTGAAGAATCGCGCAGGAGTGATTTTCAGCCTTCAATCGATCGATCAGCTCCCGCTCTGATACCAGATGTTAGGTCCCTGTTTTCTAGTCTATAATGTATGTATGGAAGATAGATCTGGGAATGAAGCTTTCCATTGATGTGATGAAGAAGTTTACAGAATGATGAACAATTTAGCGTAAAACTTCTATCACCGATATAGGCACTGCGGCACTAGGAATGTCGAAAAGCTTAACCTAGCCTTTCCCTTAAGGCATATTTATAGCCTGACGGGAAAGGTAGGTTTTACAATCATTTGGGCTCCTTTTTCTAGGAGGCCCATACCTAAAAAGGTATAAAACCTTTATTACAAAATTGCCTTAACAGGCCTATTCATTATTCTAGCTAACTATAAACTAGCAAAGTAACATTGATCACAATTACAATAAAAATATCTCTAACAGACAGTCCTTTCATTAGCTTGGGGGGAGAATTTCATGGAAAACTCACATTCATATTCTATATTCTTGTATTATTTAAAAAAAAAAAAACTTGTTGAGTTGAAAACCTGAAAAGACAACTTAAGCAAAAATAAAGCAAAAATAAGAGTGAGTTGTGAGGATTAAAACAGAAAAATGTGGGAAGGTGGGATGAAAACCCGAAAGGGCACCTAGGCAAAATGAGAGAATGAGAGAAAGTATTTCTTTTATTTCTGCAGGATCCTAAGGGTAACGAGGAAAAAAAAATTGTGGTTGATAAGAAATATGGAGTTGAAGACCCCTCTTTATTGTTATATTTTTGGGGATATTTTTTGTGTTGTTCTAAGAACACACATGGATGTTGGTGTTAATACTCTTGTCATTTTAAGGACTTCTTGGGCTGGATTTGGTTTACTCGAGACGAGTAAAGGTTCAAGTGTGGGGGTGTTTGATATGCACTAATTAGTAGTGCATAAGTGTATGTTTTTATGTTTGATTTGTGTGTATTGTTTGTCGTTTTATTTAGTTTGTAAACATTTGTGTGATTTTAGTTGTAATTGTATTTTAATCTTCATTTATAAGTTGTAAAGTAGATTTAGGATTTATGGTGTTGGAAAAGAGGACTTTGAAGAGAAGAAAACAAGAAATTTGACTGCCCAGGAGCAAAACCCGACTGGGTAGAAATCCCCACCCGGTCGGGTAAGATTTAACAACCGAAGAAGCAAGGAAATTGCCAGACCCGGTCGGGTCCCATATGCCACCCGGTCGGGTCAGACATGACCCGGGACAAATCGACGTGCAGAAACATGAGAACATGGCGGATTATCTGATCTTAACATGCACCTGGTCGGGTGGGCACTTGACCCGGTCGGGTACCCGTCCCAAGGTGTTGAAAAACACCTATAAATAGCACACTTTTTCTTCACTATTAAGCATTCCTTCTACCATACTCTTAAACTCAGTTTAGAATAGTGTTTCTTTTATATTTTTATAGCATGTTTAGTCTCCAAATGAGAAGCTAAACTTCCATTTCTTGGTGTTGCTCTTGAAGCTTGTTGATTATTAAAGTTGTGAGTTATTTTCTTAACTTCTTCCCTTGAATATTAATTATTCCCGTAATCTATCTATATATTAATGTTGGGGAGTGTTTCTAAGATGACAATTAGTTAACATCTCGACATTAGTTATAGTAGTATTTATTTTCTTCCTCTATATATTAATGTTGGGGAGTGTTGCTAAGATGACAATTAGTTAAAATCTTGACATTAGTTATAGTAGGATTTATCATCTTTAATATCCTTCCTTGAATATTAATTAATTCCTATCCATATTTCATATTAATATTTTGAACATTACTTAAAGGATCAACTAGTTTTGTTTTATATATTAATTATTACTAGAAACGATCAACGAACCGATGGTTAATCGTTGATGGTTTCACAAGTAAGTAACTTCGGTTTATTAATGCAAGGTCGTGGTTTTTAAACTTAAGAGGGATTAATTTTGTTGGTTAAACCGAAACCGTTGTGTTGAGGTTATCAATCTCAATTGATTTCATCAAGGAGTTAAGATATTAAATGCTACTATTAAATCGATATACGGCGTTGTTTTATATTTGATTAATAGTAAGGGTTATTAATGAACGGTCATTGTTAATAACTACCCTCGATGAATTGGATATACTCCTCGATTGAGTATTCAAGAGGGGATAAGTTATAGATATAACAATGATCGACTAAAACATATCAACAAGTGGAAAGTAGCAATGCCAAGTCCTTTTATCTTTGAATTAAATCACATATAAGTCGTTCATCTTCGTGTTTAATTAAATTAAATCATTCAACCATAAAATCCCCCTTTTTATTTACTAGTTATTTGAAAAGAGAATTATTTCTTTCCCTGATACGAAATCTACTACGCTATACTACGTATAAGTGTTAGTATTGAATTTATTTTGACGCACCGTGACAAAGTGTTCGTCATCAAGGGTGGGATTTGTTTAGACCACTATATCTAGCCTTATTAATGCAACCTTTGTTAATCTTCTCTCCACTAAATGTGGATCATGCAGTTAGTGGGTGAGCTTTATCATCTACACCGTTATTTCATTTTTATGGATGGCCAGGATTTATTTGCACTTTGTAAATTAGGATTAGTTTGTATGTGATCCTATATATATAGAAAATGAAATATAGGATCAATATATATATATATAAGATTGGATACAAAGTATGCTTCGACTACAAAATACAAACGCATCCCATCCATTCCATATCACAAAATCAAGGGCAACCATTGTTTGGCCACTAATATGCAGCCGTTGGTGGGTATTGGGGAAGTTTCATATATATATATATATATATATATATATATATATATATATATATATATATATATATATATATATATATATATATATATATATATATATATATATATATATATATATATATATATATATATATAGAAAAGATCAGGTCCCTCCGGAGGGACGGGAGGGACCGTCCGAACTTTACTTTTTGGGGCGGTTCCCGGTAGAATTTTTTGATGAAATGTTTTGAGCATGTTCCTCATCAAGTCTAGTTTGTCCATACCAAATTTCAGCTCAAAATTCGACCGGGAAGACAGTCAAATAAATTCTTGAAGTTTACTGCACATTCTGCGCATATATAAAGTGCAGTAAGTTTCAAGAATTTATTTGACTGCCTTCCCGGTCGAATTTTGAGCTGAAATTTGGTATGGACAAACTAGACTTGATGAGGAACATGCTCAAAAAATTTCATCAAAAAATTCCACCGGGAACCGCCCCAAACAGTAAAGTTCGGACGGGCCCTCCCGTCCCTCCGGAGGGACCTGAGCAGTCCTCTATATATATATATATATATATATATATATATATATATATATATATATATATATATATATATATATATTCCTGTCCGGAATTTCTGGACAGGAGTCCCGTCCGGCCTCCTCCATTTGGGGGCCTTCCCGGTGGTATTTTTTTCTCAAATGTTTTGTGTATGTTTCTCATCAAGTCTAGTTCATTCATACCAAAATTCAGCAAAAAATTCAATCGGGAAGGTCGTCAAATGATTTTTGCAAGTTAACTGGTCCGGAATATGTATTTTCCGGACCAGTTAACCTTCAAAAATCATTTGACGACCTTCCCGATGGAATGTTTTGCTGAAATTTGGTATGGTTGAACTAGACTTGATGAGGAACATACAAAAAATTGGAGAAAAAAATACCACCGGGAAGGCCCCCAAATGGAGGAGGCCGGACGGGGCTCCGGTCAGGAAATTCCTGACCGGAATATTTGTGTGTGTGTGTGTCTATATATATATATATATATATATATATATATATATATATATATATATATATATATATATATATATATATATATATATATATATATCTATATATATATATATATATATATATATTTGTGTGTGTGTGTCTATATATATATATATATATATATATATATATATATATATATATATATATATATATATATATATATATATATATATATATATATATATATATATCCAAATGGAGACTCCTTTAATATCAAAACGTAACAACACTGTTCGTTGGCGGTAAGAATCCTAATTTATGTCCAATATAAAAAAAGCATATTCAATAAAAGATACAATTTTAATTTTGTAACTATATTATGGAAATAACCATTTTTAGGAAATATCATTATTATTAAATATATGTTAATGATAAACTAATAGTGTGATATCCTAAAAACAAATAAAATAGTGCGATTATGCACAACTCAAGCAGTTGCTTGTACTTTTAAAACAATACGGAGTATAAATCTGGATATCAGCAAATAAAAGTATACCCAATAAACACTTTATATTTGCTGATATCCAGTTGGGTATACTTTTATTTGCTGATATCCAGATTTATACTCCGTATTGTTTTAAAAGTACAAGCAACTGCTTGAGTTGTGCATAATCGCACTATTTTATTTGTTTTTAGGATATCACACTATTAGTTTATCATTAACATATATTTAATAATAATGATATTTCCTAAAAATGGTTATTTCCATAATATAGTTACAAAATTAAAATTGTATCTTTTATTGAATATGCTTTTTTTATATTGGACATAAATTAGGATTCTTACCGCCAACAAACAGTGTGTTACGTTTTGATATTAAAGGAGTCTCCATTTGGATTACATCACTTGATTAATGGCACAAATTCAATCCCTAAAACTTTCGGGAAAATATTAGCACATACAGGGGCGGATCCAGGATTTCATGATGGGGTAGGCTGAAACATTTAAATGATACTACCTCCGTCCCGCTAAGATTGTCCCATTTTACTTTTTCAGTCCGTCCCACTAAGATTGTCACATACCAAATTAGGCAAAATTTGTGTGGCTCCAAATTATTTTTACTTTATTCTTACTTTATCAATTCAATATCAACCACATAACTCACTTTTTATTAGTTTGCGTGTCACTCCCTCATGTCTCATTGTTAGTGGGACGGAGGGAGTAATACATTAAAAAAAATTCAAATAAGGAAAAAAAATATAAAAGTTCTCCACTAAAGTTGTTCTCGATGAGTCAACAATAGAGCCTACATCTATACTAAGAGTAGAGTCTCTTTTAATATAAAGTGTCATGAAATTTGCAAGAAAGTCATCCGTCATTTTGTTGCAGAGTGTTGTATTTAGAAGTTTCATGAGAGAGAATGATCGCTCTCTATTTGATTTAGCAATAGCTAAGATCAATACAAGGCGAATCAATCTGCTCTCCATAACATATGAATCAGATCTTCTGCTCTTAGTGAACTCCTCACATAATTCAACAAGTGTAGATACTTGAAATTTTGTATTAGGAATCACATCGATCGTGAACATAGTGTCGCAGCTCAAATTCCAATGCACGAATATCCCGACTAGTAAAATCTTCGGGATAGAACCTCCTTGCAAGAGTACAAATAATATCGGCATTGAAGGACTCATTTGAGTTTTTAGGATCCGATGAAGCACTCAAAGAAAGGAGTTTCATTGATTTATCATTAAACTGGGTCCTTAACTCCATCAATACAAAGTATATTGCCTCGTTGAAAAAGTCAAAGTGATAAGGATGTTCAAATGTAGTTTGATTGGCGGACCTACATGGCTACATAGAGGCACATACAGATGTTGGCACTTGGGTCCTGGAGTGGTCAGTGACTCGGCACTCAACAGCGATTGAATAGCTTTATCGAATTCGGCTGATGCAGATTCTTGCATTGCGGAAATCGCAATGTCGATAATGAAGAGTCAAAGGGCGAAGACTTGCTCGCTTCATCCCAGATGCAGGGCTATTAGCCTATTACTTTTCTTCATTTTTATTGAATTTGGGCTAGTGGGCTACATAATCAATACTACTACTAATTTTTTGAGCTTTCTATTTTTTGAGGTCTTATGCCATTGCACAGGCTGCCCCTCCCCTGGGTCGGTCCTATCGTGATGCGTATAACATTTAGATTAGATTTATTTTTAGATGACAAGATTTTGTTTTATGGGCTGAGCTGAAAATTTGGACCGGGAAATAGAAAATTTTGGGATGGGTTATAGAAAAATTTGGGGTGGGGTGGATGGAAATATTTAAAAATACTACCTTAGAAAAAATTTAATTTTTAACTTTGCCCTGGGCTTCAGCCCACCATAGCCCTAACATAGATCCTCCCCTGAGCACATATCATAATGTGTTTCCTTTCAAGTCAATGGAAGGAAGGATAGACAATACTATCAAAATGGGTGGATCATTGTCAATTTTTAAGCTCAGCGGTCCAAACTATCATGACCTTTAATGTGATGAGTCGATGACTACAAATAAGAATCAAGATCATTCTTTATCGCATGTTGGGCTCTTTTAAAAAAAATAGATATTCACTCACGGCCAATTACATTTTACATTAGCTTTCGAAAAAAACTACATTTTGCACTATCAAGACTTAAATATGAGGAGAGCTTCAAAATATTGTTTTGTGATGAAGATTGTGAACAAATCGATCGCGGTATCAATATTGTTCACATATAAGTATATGTTTCAAAATGTATAGGTTGATGAAGCTCAATGTAATATTTATTTCTTCTTATTCCAAAACAGTGTTCGCACTCATTCTAAATCATGACTACCTTTTCCTTAATTACAACTTTTTATTATATATTACATTTATATTCTTTTGGTACATTTTACTACTGTACTCTGTATAATTTATAACTTTTTGTTATATATTAATCAATAATACTGCATATTGCCAACCATATGATATAGTTACTACTTAATTTATGTTTCGTTCATCGCACGAATGAGAATCTAGTATACAAATAACACACCACGTCAGTAAATTATTTATGTTATAAGCACAAGCATCGACATACATGAAAAGCAGTACATGCTCAGCAGTACATCATTTTAGAATTGATAATAATAATACCAACAATTCAATAACAATAGTTAATTGAAATTTTTCTTTGGACGGATCATCGGAATGTTTCTCACACTCTTTCGAAGAAAACTTTCATATGGAGTAATAAATTATACGGAGTATAATTAATCAAACTTCAAACTTTAATTTGAAAAAGGAACGACCACTAGCTCCAATTCATTGAGCTTGGTAAGCCTCTACTTTTCGTCCATTGAGGGGTTGCACTGGCCGTGCATTATTCTTGCTTCCATTGTCCAAGGGACGTTTTAGAGCTTCTACTTGATCGATTGAAATTGTGCGAAACTGGAAATATGTATTCCATATGAGTCCATCAATTCAAAAACAAAAAACTATATGCCCCATCAGTCCATTATAACTTAGGGAAAATTTCTGAAGTAGCCATAAAAATGTTTAGAAATTACAAAATTAAATTGGGAGATTTAAGGTTTTTTAACATGACTTCTGACTGCGATCGTCTTTTGTCCATTAACTTTATTCACTTACAAATCTACTCCCGTAATCAATAAGTTGTTCATATTAAGAACTTTTTGTTGAAATGTACATTTTCAACAAGAAAAAAAAAAGACCAAAACATGTAATTCATCGTTGGCGTCAAGTTTTCTGCCACAATAGTCCTTTTTATGGCCAAATTTATTAGATATGGGACTAAGAGTCGTTTGATAACATCTGTTTTTAGCTTATCAGTCAACTTTTTTATCAAACACGTAATTTTTGCTTTCATGCGTTGAATTGTGTAATATTAAAAAAACACGTCGGGGATGCTTTTATAGTCAAGTTGGATGAAGTATTGCCCCTGTTTGGATATTGGCCTCTTAGGCCAAAACACCTTTTTTCAACAATGGTAAACGCTGATATTTCCAGCGTTTTGGCATGAAAACGCCAAAAAACAAACGGCCTCATTGTATAGAATCATTTTAGCTATTTTCAGAATATTTTTCTTTATTTATTTATTACTTAAATACTCAATATTTGGCCGGAGTATATTCTAAATATAATTTTTCCATAATTCATCAAATTCAGCCATTTAGCCATAATTTCATAAATTTCAACAGATTGAACCGATTTCAGTATTACCAAAGGAACTCTAAATTTGCAGATGCATAAAGTTACCAGATTAAAACGGACATGTGTATAACTTACAGGACTATATTATTTGTTTCTCCAATTAAGTTCATATATGTTACAACGAAACTAAGGTCTTTTTTTACTCTAATGAGCAATTCAAATTTGTCCAGATAATAAGGCTCAACAATTATTAAATCATCATCATTATTATTATTATTCAAGTACCGCAAAGGCTTATCCCTGTACAAAAATACAAAGAGACTGTTTTTTAATGACTCATATTGAAAATCGCGTCAAAAATTGCATAGATTGACTATAATTTCATAACAAAGAAATGCAAACGGTTTAGTAAGTCATTTTGCTTTTTTCCATCATATTCCCAAACCAAAAAATAGTGAGTCTTTTTCTAGACAATAAACAAATGTATTTCAAAATTGGTATTGAAGTCCATACAATTTATGTCATGTTTTGAGAAAAAGTTCACAATTGCTTACGTACCTCTCCTATGACTATGTCTGTAACACCTTCTGTGCACGGGGGCGTGGTAGAAGAACCTTGGTAAATGTAATACCTATCGGTGTTGGTAAACTCTCTTAATAAATTTTGAATATCGGAAGTATTTCCCACAGTAACTTCAGGTGGACTTTGACCAGCCGATCTCATAGGCAGCCCACTCAATTCCTCTTCAAGCTGCATGCAATTAGGAGATTGGATTACCATCACTTATAATGTAAGCTTTTGGTAAATTTTCACTTGTGTTCATTTGGGTAAAAAAATTATGAACAAAGTTATATTTAAAGTTACTATGAATATGTGGATGTCGATGATCATATCACTACTATATAGACAAATCTTCATGTCAGGCCGGCCTGACGGGATGCTCCGTCCGGCCGAGCCCGTTTGGGCAACTTCCCGGTGGAATTTTTTGATGAAATATTTTGAGCATGTTCCTCATCAAGTCTAGTTTGTCCATACCAAATTTCAGCTCAAAATTCGATCGGGAAGGCATTCAAATCATTTTTTGAAGTTGACTGCGTCAAAGTATACATATAAAACAGCAGTCAACTTCAAAAAATGATTTGAATGCCTTCCCAATCGAAATTTGAGCTGACATTTGGTATGGACAAACTAGACTTGATGAGGAACATGCTCAAAATATTTCATCAAAAAATTCCACCGGTAAAGTGCCCAAACGGGCTCGGCTGGACGGAGCATCCCGTCAGGCCGGCCTGACAAGAAGACCACTCCTGCTATATATACTCAACTCAAACTTAATCATACCCACTAGCAATTGCGGAGTATTAATGTGATCACTTCCTATATATAGGAGAAATATAATTTTGCAATTTTCGTCTCGTAACTTTCGGTCGTTTTCATTATTAGTCCCGCAACTTTAGTTACTTGAAAATTAATCATGTAACTAATTAATAGTAGTGCATAGCATTTGCGATTTAAGAATTTTTCCCTGAAAAGTACACTTTCCGACGATAGTATACCGGAAAAGGTGTCTCCGGCGTCGGATTTTTTTGCCGGAAAATTTTTATAAAACGCAAAGATTTATTAGTTACAGGACCAAATAATTTGCAAGTGATTAAAATCAATAAGGATAACAGCCGAAAGTTACAGGACTAAAATTGTAAATCTCCCTAATCTTAATACGTAGTATAGCATTTTATTACTTCATATTTTGCCTCATTTTATTAATTAGCACTTTAAAGCAGAGCACTTTATTAATGTCTTTATTGTAGGAACTCGATCACATTACAGTTATTGATCAGTTTGACTCTGATATCATATTAAAGTTTGGGATTTCACTCCAAAAGGTCTACTACTTGATAGGAGAAGAAGTTTAAATTTTTAATATAACACTTTACTACTAATAGTGTAATTAATACTCACTATATATATGACACCTAGGGCTACCACATTAGTAAGTCTTCTCATTATTCTCACATGGTATCAAGAGTTCTAGGTTTTTTAGCCAATAAATTTTTTTCCAATGGCTTCTCCAACCACGACCGCCGCTGCCGCCGACACAATAGCCGCCACCGCCGGGTTAACCACGGCAGTTGAGACGCTAGTTTTGAGCGCGGCTCAACTGAGGCGCCCCACCTCCTCAGTGCCGCCGCAGACGTCCATCATCACCGATGATGTTCCGATCTCGCCGCTTTCTTCTTCGTGGGTGCCGCCTATTTTTACATGGACTCCGACACCACCAACGCTGCATCCGCCTCCGTTACACATGATATGCCGCCGCTGTTTACAGCCGACTCACAGGCCGAGACGAGTGCTGCCGGTGCTCGGTGCTGCTCGAGCACGATTCACCGGTCCCACACTGTCCGGCAGTCCCGGGTTGTTCATGCCGCATGCAACCGGCTGGGACTATTGGGAACCACCCGGTAGATAATTCTCTGCCCGTTTCTTATGCTACTTTGGCTCAAGGTATGACTTTTGGGGCCTCAATTACACAAATTGTGACCTCAAAGTTACTCAAAGTCGAATCCAATTTGAGTCTTTCGGATTGTTTAAGGTGGTGTTTAATTTACATATTTGTGTAAATTATTGGGAGCTAATATGATAGGCCGGTAGATAATTCTCTGCTAGCTAATTACATACTCCGTATTAAATTACATATCAAACCCATAGCTAATTTACATTTACCTTGGCAAGAATGGGGTCACTTCGGCCTAACCGCAACATAATTGCGACCAGAGCGGCGCTATTATTGGGAGAAGAGTAACCTAGGTGAACCTCACCAGCAAACCTGCCATCATTCACTAAATTATACTCCGTATATATGCATTTATTCGTACCTCACAAATAAATGGAGTATATATGATACTTACAATAATAAAATAAAAAGATACAATAACTTTTATTAATCCAAATCATTATCTAATCATTTATTAATATTTAAATTACTCAATTGTAATATTTTAATTGGTTCATTGCACGTGATCAAGGTATAATATTTTAAGCGTACGTACCATAGAAACTTACCCAATTTTATATACATATATATATTGGAGATGTAAAAAAAATAGTAAAAACATTCTCTTTTTGCATAATGATCCAACTGAAGACGTATAACAAGAATCATGATTTAAACCAATAGTAAAAACATTCTCTTTTTCAATTGGTAGTATTAGTTTTAATTGTTTAAGCCCATAGCCTATTATAAGAAAATGAATCAAGTAAAACATATCAAATACGTAGTACTTATTATATTCTCATTGTTTATTTGTTTATACAAGAAGCTATATAGATTGTTGTAATATATATATTACGTTAATCTTATCGATCTATTACTTTAAATTGTGGTATGATAAATAAAACAATGCTCTCTCAACCTAAAAGTCGGGTCGGACGTACAACTTAGCCTAAGATCTGTGGTAATATCATCCCAAAATTTAAACTCACAATAGCAATAGCCGATGATCTTATATACGGAGTAGCAAATTGGTGTCGGATATGTAGATTTATTTCTTATCTTTAGATTAAGGGTATGTTTGGCACAACTAGCTAAAAAGATACTTTTACGAGCTTTTTAGTAACTGTTAGCTTTTAGTGACTGAAAAGATCTTAAAAAGAAAAGGTGATAGCTGTTTGGTAAAAAGCTGACTGTTTGATTTAGTTCGGTTTGGTATACAAGCTGTTAGGACTAATTTAAACTAAAAGTCACGAACTTTTCTCAGATGCTACACCTGGTAGCATCTCAAAAAAGATCTTTTAATTTTTGAAAAGCTCTTAAAAAATGTCATGCCAAACATACAACTAGAGTCTTTTAAGATCTTTTTAAAGAATAGAGAAGTTAGAAGCTAGAGTCTTTTGTGTGCCAAACATAGCCTAAGGGTGTGTTTGGCACAAGTAGCTGAAAAGATACTTTTGTAAGCTTTTTAATAACTGTTAGCTTTAATTTTAGTGACTGAAAAGATCTTAAAAAGAAAAGGTGGTAGCTGTTTGGTAAAAAGCTGACTGTTTGATTTAGTTCGGTTTGGTATACAAGCTGTTAGGATTAATTAGTACTAAAAGTCATGGGCTTTTCTCAGATGCTACTCCCCGTAGCATCTCAAAAAAGATCTTTTAATTTTTGAAAAGCTTTTAAAAATTGTCATGCCAAACATACAATTAGGCTATGTTTGGCACACAAAAGGCTCTAGCTTTTAGCTTCTCTATTCTTTAAAAAGACCTTAAAAGACTCTAGTTGTGTGTTTGACATGACATTTTTTAAGAGCTTTTCAAAAATTAAAAGATCTTTTTTGAGATGCTACCGGGTGTAGCATCTGAGAAAAGCTCGTGTCTTTTAGTATTAATTAGTCCTAACAGCTTGTCTACCAAACCGAACTAAATCAAACAGTCAGCTTTTTACCAAACAGCTATCACCTTTTCTTTTTAAGATCTTTTCAGTCACTAAAAGTTAATAGTTATTAAAAAGCTCACAAAAGTATCTTTTCAGCTAGTTGTGCCAAACATACCCCTAGAAGCTTTTAGAGACTTTTTGAACAATACAAAAGCTAGAAAGCATGGACTTATGCGTGCCAAACATAGCCTAATTGAGTTCACTTGTGCTTTTAATTGTATGGATTGATATTAGATTATTCGATTAGTTTTGCAAATCGTCAACAAATATTGAAAATGCTTAGACATTTCAATTTTAAAAAGGAAAAAGTTAAAAGTACTCCAAAATGAGGTACCCCATTTGTCCCCCACCTGGCCATAAATGAGGCAACTAATTTAAATGGGGCACCACTTAAATGCGTTGGCTCATTTATGGTCACCCAATAGAGTGGGAGACAAATGGGTATCCCATTTTGGGGTACCAAAGTTGTTTTAAAAATGGCAAGCGGCACACTCTCATAGAGTTTCGGATTGTTTAAGGTGGTGTTTGGTTAATGGCCTATCAGTCACTTTTTGACTGATTTGACCACTATTTGACTTTTTGACCAAATCAATGGCTAATTGAGGTGTTTGGTTAATTAGCTTTTTCACTTAACTTTTTGTCTCAAACAGTTAAAAGTGAAAATGCTAACAAAAGTGGTGTATTGCTCTTGGCGATTCACATTATTTTTCTTTTGGACTTTCTATTTTGTTGATCGATACTCGATAGGTATATAACTTTTTTTGTTGAAGGGATGGATATACGATAGTATAACTTAATACTCCGTAAGATAAATAACTAATTTTGAAATAAACAAAATCAAGCTTTAAAAACCCCCGATCAAACCTGTTGTAATACATATTTAAGGCTAGTGGATTTCACATGTATTATTGATACGGAGTATAAAGGTAGTGTTAAAAGTAGATTTTACCCAATGTGCCTTAATTCTGGTCTTCTTTTATGATATGTATATATATAAAAAAATAAAAGTAGTTAGAAAATAAAAATAAAATTTAATTAGTGTCCTTAATACTAATTGTCATTTAACAAGTTATCAGCTAGTTGTAAACAGTCGTTTAATCAAACACCATTTTATGAACTGCTAATAATATTAATTAGCGCAGCTAATTAAAGGAGCCAATAGAATTTGTAGTTATCAATCAGCCAACACAATCAGCGAATTTCTAAACACCCCCTAAATCTCCTTTGAGTTTTCAGACGTGATACGATGACAAATGAAATAAGTGGCATCTTATCTTCCGGTTGGAAGTCCAAGGCATCATACCAATAAAAGGTACCCAAGAACTCGCACGAATAACTCAGTTGGTCGAGTGGTGAAGAAAGGTTGAATGAATAATCAAGAATTAAAATCAAAAGCAGACGTGTAGATGTTACATGTCATTTGTTTTGGGGTGGATCTTTGGTGCGCATAAATATAATGTCTACCATCTCCCATATGTCAAGTCGAGTCGGGACGTGTGGGGTTCTTGGGTTGGAGATTCAACCTTTTTCGGGAATAAAAGGAACCCTGAGGGTCATACTCTTATCACCTAGGGACAAGACCCCTTCTGGTTACTCTTCCATTTGTGGGGTTTCGAAGAAAGCGGCACGGAAATCCAACTTTGAATGAAGTGTCAAAAAAATGAAAGCTACCCCTTGATGCCCACGACCTAGTCGTCCTCCCGGGAGGAATGTGCATCTAAAATATCTTTTATAGTATGCCCAATACCAAAATTCGTTTTATACATATGACCAACAACGAGAAAAAGCAATGTAATTGCTAAATGATGGTTTTCACAAGGCTGATCTTGAGTTGCCAAAAAGAAAAAATCATCATCTTTGTATTTTTCATGAGGCTGATCTTAAACCATACAAAAAATCATCATTATTGTCACAGTTTTGGACTTTTTTGTGATAATGATTTGGACGCGTATTTTTGTGCAAATTTGGCACAAATTCACATATTTGTATCTAATCGTGACACAATCTCCCCAATTTGTTTTATCATGAAAAAATAACCCTAGGGTTGTGACAAATTTCATGATAGATTATAGCAAAAACTATATGTTTTGCGGTGGTGATGACCGATGATCATGTCGTCCGTCACAAGAGTCATAAGGGGTTGGCAATCAGTAAGGGACGACATCCTTTGTATTTTTTGTTTATTTTGTTGTCTTGCTTCTTTGAACATTTTATCGACTTCTTTTACACTTATTTTTTAGAAGTAAACTTTTTTTACACTTATTATTAGTTATTCTTACAAGTATCGAGGTCGATTTGACGATTTGGCTAAATTTTGTTCATGGCCCATGGTTAATGCTTTTCTTGTGTGGCACCTGGCACCGTCTCTATGTTTTGTCATTGAGTTAATTTGTGTGTGGGTGTTACATACGATGTAAATAAATGCACGTTATAATTAACTTCGTATAAGTTTCTTGAGTTATAAAACTACATACAAAAAGTTTTCACAAGCAAACTATTTTACATGTCCTACTTTCTTTTTTGGGTTGTCCCAAAATAAGTGTCTCCTTTTCTTTTAAGAAACAAATATTTTTTTATGCTCAAACCTCAACAACAATTTTTACTTTTTCAACCACTTCATTAATAATCGTGTCAAGTCAAACTAAGACATATAAAATGGGACAGAAGTAGTTTTTTTACTTCTCACATTCTAAAAATTATGGAATATCAGTGTTGGTTTTTCATAGCTCTAAATTGATAACACTTACGGAATTCTGAAGAATTGGTGTTCAGAAGGGACATGCCAATGCATTTCATTCAAGGTGTAATTTGTGCCATTAAGCACCAAAACTCCACCTCCTCCATTGTAACTTAGCTGCACACACTAAATAGGTCAGTTTATACTCCGTCCCGTTCTCAAATAAGTTCTTATTACTTTCCTTTTTTGGAAGGCCTAAATTAAAGTTCTTGTTTCCATTTTTGAAATGTTATTATTATAATTACCCTTGTACCCAACTCTTACTGTAACTATCTACCTTACACCCGTTTTTATCTCCACTATACCTAATCTACTTTTTATAAGATATACGAAGTAATTATGTAATGGGAAAATCAATATTAAAAACTCAACTTTCTTAAAAAAATGTAAAATCGAACTTGTTTGAGAATTGGGGGAGCGTTTCATTCTAAAATAATTAATTCTAAATCGAAAGAGAACAAAAATAAACAACCATACAAACCTCAACATGATAGCCCTTGTTAACCAAAGTGGCATTCACTGAATCGTTGAATTGGATATCCAATGCCTTTAGGTTTGGGTTAACCGGTGTGAGTCTGCCAAAAAGGTTGACTGGGGACTGTGATTTACCGGTAGAGCATAGAGTATAATTCGGGCTTAAATTTGCCCATTGGTCTGGCCCAGTTGAGCCCGAATAACTGAACGTTACTTCTGCCGAAGCCATGGGTTTTACGAGTAGGCTCAAGGCAACAACCACAAACAGCAAATCCATCTTCTATGCTCCACCCTCTTTTACTATTCTACACTCAGAGTGCAACTACATGTGTATATATATAGAGTACAAATGGAGTTGTGAATATATTGCAAATGAAACAGATATCTAGATATTAATATAGGGTATTACTAGAAGATTAGATAATAACTGAAATAGTATCAAACTATGTTTCTACCAATAATAATACATACTATAGAAATAACTATAAGTGTCAAAAAAACTATAGAAATTACTATGTTTCTACCCGACTAAGTTTTATTTGACGATTTGGTACAAGTGTTTTATTAATAATTTAATTGACCAAATTTGATATCCAAAAGTAATTCTAATCACTTCTGTTATGCATTTGAATAATTTAATGAAGTACTTGTATGTAACCGAAAGTAAAACTCTTCCATTTCAGGTATTTTTGATGTTATTTGGACAAATTTGAAGCTCATTGCAATATATTTTATAAAAAAAATTTTTATGTAACTCAGTCAATTCAACTACTTCAATCAAAACTCATTAATTTTAGCAGAATCGTCTGAATGAAGTTGTCTCTCAATACATTTATGTGTATATTATTGGAATAGTTTATGATAGTTGCTAAGGAACATGTACAACTTTCCTATCACATTGATCTAAATGATACTTTCCTAATTTATTACTCCAAGGAAAAGACTTGACGTCTTGACTCTTGAGTCTTGACCGATCGAGTTGATGTTGTATAAATGTGTGCATTAATAGAATCATAGGTTCATGATATAAATGAAAAAATGAAATGAAATAAAATATGAAATTTGTCACTACAAATCGGTCACCAAAGCCAAATTAGCAACTCATCAAACTTATCACGATTCTTAAATGTTTAGTCCAAGAATACCAACCATAGACTGTGCGTTAATCCCTTAGTAATTTTATAAACGTGCCAAAATCTTGTGTTATGATTTAACATATACCCGTAGTGTATAAATTTGTCCAAATCTCTAAATTATGATGCCATTTGGAGCATCAAATTTGGGCTGATAAGCCTGAAAGTGTCTAAAAATAGCCAAACACTTAGCAATTGGGCTGCTTTGGCAGATTTTGCTTATCAACTGAAAAAGCAAGTCTAAGGTTATTTTTTGAGCTGATATTTATTATTTGACTGTTGGTGATTGCAAAGACTCCTTAATCCTTTTTTTTTTCTTCCAAAGTTATATGTGTCTTAATACCTGGAAAGGCTAGATAGAATACATCTTTATGCTGCTTAGGAAACCCACTATTTGCGAAGACAGATCATTGAGTTATAAGATTAGCAAGTACAAACTGTCTCCGTTATAATATTGCAGTTTCATTTTCGTTTTTATGTTGTGAATTGGGCTGATTTTTTAATATATGTAATCCTCTTCGTTTCATAGTTATTGTTAGCATGTAGAAATTTGGTGAGTATGGAGTAGCATATATAACAGCCTATTAACCTTTAGGATAAGAACCAAATTTCCAAAAATGTGTGATTAAGTAATCTTATAATAATCACCTAATTGTGCAAAAATAATGTGCTGGCAAAATCACATCCATATATTTAACACACATAGATTAATACATTTTATAGTAATTTTACATTCAATCAACTGTTTCAGTCAACATATTATCAAACACTTTCATTTCACGAGATTCAGTCTTGCAGACTTTTCAGTCATTCCAGCCGTCACAACCGTTACCAAACAGGCCTTATACGTAGTATGAAAATTCTAAACATATTTATTTTATTCGACCGCTATATTTGTTATTTCAATGTGTTGTTTGCATGATTAATAATAAAGTTCAGTCGATTTCAAAAGTTATGTGAGGTAAAACAAAATATTGTTAAAAGAAATTGGGCACATTTAAGTATTTAACCCGAGCCTAGTAATGCTCTGTTAAAGTGAAGTTAAGTAAATCTAGTGCAATAAAGTAAACCTACAACAACAACAACAACAACATCCAAGCCTTAGTCCCAAACGATATTGGGGTCGGCTAACATGAATCGATACATGATATCGCCAAAAGGAAAAAAAGGAAATAAAGATAAAAAAGATAAGCTATTATAAAAAAGATAATATAAAAGAGATGAATATACATATAAAAGATAAAATAAAAAGGAAAAAAATAATATTTATATAAAAGGATAAAAGGATTAAAAAAAACGGGGGGAGATGATACAAGATCACTCCTCCACACGAATACGTGTCATCCACTTTCCTCTCTCCAAAGTCATACCCTCATTCAAACCAAGAAGAAGCATATCACTTTTGACTCCTCTAACCCACGTCTGTTTGGGCCTTCCTCTCCCTCTCTTCCATGTCTCTTCTCCATACATCTCAACTCGTCTGACAGGTGCATCACTCGGTCTTCATTGCACATCACCAAACCACCGTAGGCGCGACTCCCGCATCTTATTTTCAATAGGTGCTATTCTCACCCTTGGTCTGATTGTCTCATTCCTCACGCGGTCCTTTCTAGTATGCCCACACATCCAACGCAGCATGCGCATCTCTGTCACACTCATCTTTTGAATGTGACATTGTTTCACCGCCCAACACTCTGTACCATACAGTAATGCTGGCCTAATTGTTGTCCAATAAAATTTACCTTTCAATCTAGTCGGCATACCTCGATCGCATAGAAATCCTGACGCACTCTTCCACTTCATCCACCATGTTCTGATTCTATGGGATACATTTCCATCTAACTCACCGTCCTTCTGAATTATGGAGCCCAAGTAACGAAACATATCGCTGACGGTATCTCCTTACCATCTAGAGTAATTCCGCTATTACCACTGCTTCTACCTCCACCAAACTTGCACTCCATGTACTCTGTCTTGCTCCGACTTAGTCTGAAACCCTTGTTCTCTAATGTTTGTCGCCATACTTCCAACTTTGCTTTAACTCGTGATTGCGTCTCATCAATCAATACAATTTCGTCGGCAAACATCATGCACCACGGTATATCGTCTTGAATTGACTTTGTAAGTTCATCCATGACTATGGCAAATAAGAAAGAGCTCAGAGCCGATCCTTGGTGCACTCCGATAGTAAAAGGGAACTCCGCAGTCCTCCCTACACTAGTACGGACACTTGTAGTACAATCCTCATACATATCCATGATGATGCTGATATACTTGCATGAAATACCTTTTCTAGTTAAGGCCCACCAAAGAACTTCTCGAGGTACCCTATCATATGCCTTTTCTAAGTCAATGAAAATCAAATGCAAATCCTTGTGAGCGTCTCTATACTTCTCCATAAGTTGCCGAAGAAGGTGAATAGCCTCAGTTGTTGAGCGACCAGGCATAAAACCGAATTGATTCTCTGAAATCTTCACCATTCTTTGAAGTCTTTTCTCAATCACTCGCTCCCAGAGTTTCTGGTATGACTCATAAGCTTAATCCCTCGATAGTTGGCAAATTCTTGTAAACCTAAGTTTTAATAAAACTTAGGTTAACCTAAGTGAACCTAGGTCCAAACGTAAAATAGTGTTTGAAAATATAGAAGGTGAACCTAGGTTAATAATATAAATGTTGTTTGGATGAAGGTACTCTAGCTCATTTTATGTTATACGAGAACTTAAACTTCAAACCCCCGATTCGGAGGTTCTTCCATTTAAAGTTCTTCCCGGTTCTCGGGAGTTAAGTGAGGTTAACACATAACCTAGGTTCTTGTTGCAAAAATACAAACAAACGGGGTTAACTAGAAATTGAACCTTCAATAACCTAGATTAACCCCCAAACAAACAGGCCATAAATGACTAAATGGTGGTTTATATACTGTGGTAATTAGATAAGGAGTGGAGTGAAGGTTCTATAGACTCTAGTGTCTTCCCTCTGTTTATACAAACCGTTAGTTTGGGATGTAAATGGGTTTATTTTCAGTGTAAATAATCTCTGTAAATAAATATTACGGAGTATCTTATTCCTATTATCCTGTTATAAATGACCTATGGTATGTCATCAATGTAGTTAATTTTCATTCGTAATAATTATATTCTTATAACCACATTTAAACTAATATAAGCGCTAAGGCCAAACAAATTCTTTTAAGTGTAGTTTACTCTTTTTTAATGAAAAACAACACATAATAAGTAAATAAGTAACCAACCGCCAAAAAAAAAAAAGAAAAAAAAGGTGACCGACCGCAAACGGACTGTATAATCAGACCGGCCCACTGGACCTACCTACTATTTCATCTATGATTGACATTTGGGGGTCCATATCTCCAAAACTGACAAGTCCAAATTCCGGAACCTGACCCACCATAGGTCCATAGTCAAGACTCAAGATTAGCATGGTGAAGGGCAATTAGGGATGGACTGGGCCGGGCCGAACCGGCCCGGAACCGGACCGGCCCGCTACTGTGCGGGCCCGGACCGGACCGGGCCCGGTTGGCCGGTTCCGGGCTTTTAGCCCGTGTTGGCGGGTCGGGCGGGCCGGTTCCGGGCCCTATTTTTGTTGAACCGGCCCGGGCGGTTCGGGCCGGGCCCGGTTCATTTTTTTTTTTTTTTTTGGTTTTTTCAATTTTTTTTCTTTTCCTAGGGTAGGGCTGGGTGTTTTAGGGAGGTTTGGGGCATGGGGGTGAGGGGGGGGGGTAGGGAGATAACAAGAAAGTAAAAAAAAAAAACATTGAACCGGGCCCGGCCCGGCCCGGCCCGGTTAGGCCCGGACCCGGTATCAACCCGGGCCGGTTCCGGGCCCATGTAACCCGAAAAAAAGCCCGCCCGGGCCCGGCCCGGAACCGGCCCGGCCCGGGTCCATCCCTAAGGGCAATGAATAGATGGAAAATTGATGTACACCTTTTCTATCCATGTACTGATGTACACAAGTAATTCATCTAATGTTTGTACATACTAGTTGTTCTAAAAAAGCACGTCTGTGAGTAGAAACACTACTGTTGTTCTAAGTTACAATAGAAGATTTGTATTTTTAAATGTGAAAAAAATTAGAGAGTAAAGTTTCTAATAATGTATAATATAGGGACATATCTTGTAATTTTATTACTCTTGATTTATTATAAATATATCATCAGCACACCTTATTAGTGTGAGTGATTATTCCACAACTATCTTGCATAGTTTCTTGTTAAATACTCCGTATCTAGTAAAAATTTGGAAATTCAATTGAAATTGAGGGCGCATGTCGGTCCCTATAATTTAATTTTTTTACAGAAGGCCCCAATGCATAATTAAGGGGGTGTTAAAATGAATGACTGACAAAAAAGCCCTCACCACTCATCATTTACTACTTCCACAAAACCAAATCTAATTGTACATCTAAATCTAAACGCATCCCCATCATAAACACGGAAATTATTATACACACACCTCAATCCGAAGCCACATCCTTTCTACACATACTATCATCAACAGCAGCCCCTGTTTTCATGATTTTTCATTCTCCTCTGTCGCCGAATGGTGGTTTAATGTAGAAGAAGACGATACACTGAGTCCATTGGCCTTAATTGAACCGGCAGTTGTGCTTCTTTGGTCAGGAACATCAACAGCACCTTCGAGAACCGTCTTCTCCTCCTGCTGCTGCTGTTGTAACATCACCATATGTTTCAACGATGGCACGTCTCCCTTACAGAAACGGCTCCACATACTCCTATATGTCTCCTCAAGATTCAGCGTAAATTGTGACCCGTCACATAGAGGCGATTTCAACATGAGATCCCGGAGACTCATTCTCAGCTTTGAGAGGCCAGTAAGATCAGATGCCAGCTGAATCGCCAACTTAACGTATTCATCTTCATCCTCGGCAACCAAGTTTTTTAACCCTAAAATGAAAACTATCAGCAGACACCTCACAGCATATTAAGACAAGCAACATAATTATTTTTGTGACCCAACCCCCCCTACATCCCTCACACTCATGTTCCCTCACATATCTCAATCGCATGTAGCTTTTTAGTGTGCCACTCGTCTCTTATGAGAGAATGCATGCTAGTCTGAAAAGCCATACATGAAAATATTCTGGTTTAAATCAATGGGTATATATCATAATGATGGCTTTTTAACCTGTCATTTCACTCACCATGAGAGATCTAATGGCCATATACGAAAATGCAGTTACTGTTCAGTATAGCATGTTAATTAATGCCATGTTCATAATCTTGTTTTAGCCTACTTTCATTGTTGAAAATCTCAAAGAAAGTCAACAGTCCCATAAAAATAGTTACTATACTAAAAATTACTACAGAAAAGGAAAACATGTACCAATTGCATTGAGGAGGCTCACACCAACATTATGAGCATGTACAGAGCCTCTCATAGTGACACAAGGAACTCCCATGAATAAAGATTCACACGTAGTGGTTGTTCCCGCATAGGGAAAAGTATCCAAGCTATATAAACAAAAATAATAATCATGTGGTGAGCTGCGCTTTATTACCCCATTTGCAAAAAAATGAAATTCCCAAATTTGTTAACCACAGAAGATACGACAACAACAATAATAATAATTACCTAATGTCCATAAGAGAGTATGCTTGCATATGATCATGGTTAAGAAGGATTAGAGGTAAAAGATCAACACGCTGTGGGTCCAGGCCCAACTGCTCCATGGTTGAAAGAAAACCTTGTCTTACACTATCACAACAAAAAGGCTTACACTTTACAATCAATCGTGAATTAGGAACTGCACATAGAATCCTTGCCCACACTTGCAACACTTCTGGTGTTATCTGTAATTATTAACAGAAGATGATAAGATCAGCCAATGCAATCAAATGTATATGCTCTGCTACTAAATATCTTAAAACACATATCAATGACCTTTGCAAGATTGTTAAAGCTACCGAAAGTGATGAATCCATTAGATAGGGCAGGAGTTGGAGATATGGGGCCAACTTCAGGGGATGGTGTATAACAAAGAAAGCACTCTGGCAAGCGGACTAATTCCTCAACATGTCTACATCCACAATTTAAATAGTTTAGATTCTAGACCAACAACAACAACAACATCCAAGTCTTATCCCAAAAGAGTTTGGGGTCGGCTTACATGAACCGACACATAAAACCGGAGCTAAAAAAGATAAGAAAGATATAAAGATAAGAAAGATAAGATAAAAAAGATAAAAAGGATAAGATAAAGATAAGATAAAGATAAAAATGATAAGATAAACTCTAGACCACGACTTAAACAATGCAGCATCAGGGAAATCTGAGTAGTAGTAAACTAATGATGGATCTGACACCTACTTTTGTGTTGTATCCAGAGGGTCAGCAAGAGCATCAGTAATTCTGTAGTCAATAGTAGGCAACCCTGTAGTATTTGGGTAGCCAATCCAAGTCACCTGTAAGTGTGACATGTCAAAGAAAACTTATTCCAAAACTTATAATATTGTGCCCAAGTTATCACAAGTCATAACGTTCCCGTTACTTTCCATGTCGGCATTACAAATCCTTTATAGTAAGTAGCAAAAGAGTGAGATTGTACATACTACATATGCACTATGCAGATAATATAGTGGTGTGCCCTTCTATAATTCTATGTGGTACATGACTAACATCATAACATTCCCACGATACAAACAAAAAGAGTGCATGTGAAGTTGGTACTAACTACTAATATACTATCAGGAAAAATCATGGCCTAATAATAAATGTCCCATAAAAACACATGAAGTAACCAAGTTACTTACTTGTACACCAATCTTACCTGAACAGGGGCTGGTCGGCAGGCCATCATTCCTAGCTTATTGTTTGCAGTGTGGCCAGTAAGTTCCACCAAGATGTCAATCTTATCTTCTCTAATCATGCTAGCAACTTTTTTCTCATCAATCCCATAGATATCTCTCCAGACACCACCCTTTTTCAATACTCTGTCTCTAAATTTGTTGGTTTTTGCATCTGTCTGCAACAATATATACTAATACCATTAAGAAAAGAAAGTGTATTCTCTTCAAACCCAAAATATTTAGTTTATACGTACAAGGGAATACATAACTGCAATATGACTGTACCTTAACAACAGCTGAATAGATGACTAATTTATAATTTGCATAGTCATGATAGGTGAGGGGTGCCTCAATGAAATATGATACAGAATGAGTGAAAAAATCAGGAGACACGTATCCAATTATTAGTGGCCTTTCTGGATCTTTTGGATTATCCCATGAAGTATATTGGGTATACAATCGCATGAAGCGCCTGCCCCAGTCTCTGCATTTTGAAATTTCATGTAAGAAGATGTACTCACCCAACTGCAATCAAATGTGAATTCATACACTTTCAAGTCTACTTCTGTGTGTGTTCAGCAACAGTGCATATAGTTAGATAAGCTCATTTGATATTCAAAATTCCAAATTACTGCATTTACATTATATGGCCAACGGCTAACATTTCAGAGTTTAAGGCATTTGGAAAAGGCATAGATTTCTCCTTTTTAGCTTAAAAGAAAAGATATGCTTCACTTGATCAGTTGATCTCATTCATCATCATTAGTCATAACTAGTTGGGTTGGTGATATTAAACTTATAGTTCCCGCTAAATTGTATAAAAAATGTTGAACACTAAATTTATGCTGAAAAGCTTAGTGGCAATATCTTACACTGGATGCAATTCCTGTCGGAACCTTCACAAGGAAGAATAGGGAGATGAAAATTCTAAAACCTTCATCATCACAGATATTATATGATGCATGTACATTGATAACATAGTACTAAAGTACTAAACCCCTTTAATGTGTGCATTAAAGAGAGGAGAAATGGGGGCTCAGCAGCTTTCATATCAAGCACACATGAACACATTACCTGTGAGCCTCATATAGCTTATCGTCAGCTCCCTCATGTATGTAGTTCATTGCCAACAAACGATTCTGCAGAGAAAGATCACAACTTATATGAAACAAACTAAGTTATCACAAATTCACAATAGTGATAAACCAGAAATCTACGCACACACCCACAAACAAACGTGCACAACCTAAACACCTAGAAAATCCCCATTTTGATTCTAATGTCATCAGAAACACGTTAGCCATTGAGGAAATGCAGAAAAATTAGGGTCATGTTCCAGCCTTTAAAAGCACATGCATACATAATGTAAAGCAATTATCGTAAAAGCCCAGTTTGACTTAAGGCTCTACTTAGGTGACTAGGTTTTCTCTCACTTTAGGCAAATTATACTCTTACATCCAGCATGACCCAAGCAGTCTCTGAATAAGAAAATGACCCCCGTCTATATTCTAGTCATGCCTATTGCTGTTGACAATTACTAAAATTGCAATAGAAGATTTCATCTTCATTCTCTGATTCTCCTTGCAAGTGCTAATGGACCAGAAATACAGCGAAGGCAGTGAACCAGAGTTATTTGATTAGAATCTTGACACCATAATGATGGGTAAAAAATGAATATTACCTGCCCAGCATTTCTTGAATCAGAGTCTATCTTAAGGCACTGTTCATACGCTTCAATGGCAAGAGATATGTTCCCTGCATCTCTGTATAGAACTCCTGTGTGCATAAAATTTCTGAAGTCTTAATTTAAAACTACATCTCAATGTCCTCTCAAAGAAAATAGTAATTGATCAAATGGCATAGTTTACTTTCTACACCTGTTTCATGGCCAGGATATTGAAGAATGAAAAGAATAAGAACATAGGTGCTAGACTGAGGATTAATACTTTGGTTATAAACAACAATGAATTATATGTCTCATATTACCCCACCGTAGGTGAGAGCCTTTGCAGCACTGGGGTAATGATGATGATGATATTACATTGATATTGACATATTTTTGAAAACTAAAGAAAATTACTAGAAGTATGACCAAAAGAAGTGGTGATTCCTAAAGTATGACTAGATAGCTTTTTATTCCTAAATCAATGGTGTTTTATATGTATGATATGTGTTTTTATCCTACTTTTTTCTCTTAAATTATCTTATTACTCATATAGAGTCATGTTTAAAGTTTACTAGTCACATTTAGAAAAATTCAAAAGCTAATAATTTGCAGGCTTGCAGCAACCGCCTAAAGCTAGTGCATAGCTAATTGCATCAAGGACAGACTAATTGCAGGACAACGAAACTCCAAAAAACTGAACAAAAACTAAAAGTAATTTGGCATCACTTTGTGATATCTGATTAATGAAGCTATGCTCCCAACACAATTTTCCAATCTTTTCACAAGCAGAACATTTAAGACAAAGTTATAAATTTCATGCCACCCTGCCACGAATAGTTTCAATTAAAGTTCTTGTGAAGATATAAGATGAAATTAATTTTCACTGTGTTGGGAAAGTCCAGCATATTTTATCATCTTTCATTAATCCATGTCTTATAATTAAATGTCCTAATTTATTTATCTCTTCAAAAATTCAGGTCTTCAAACAATTATTATAAAACTCTTTTTAATTTTCATTATTTTTTAAAAAAAAATGTTTATCATGTTCAAATTGGTTTAATAGAATTGTGTAGTTTTTTAATATGTAAATTTTGATGACTAATAACCAAAACTGAATTTCAATTAATTTTATTCTAGTTGAGATAGCCCTTATGATTTGGGATTGATGGGGCTATTTCTTTTCTCCTACTAGAAAATAAACAAAATTCCACATTAGCATACCTCAAGAAAATATTATCTTAAGAAGCAAGTGGACTGAACACCCACATTAAGAGACAGAAAGAAATAGATACCTAAATTGTTATACGCTTCTGCATAGGTAGGGTTTGCGATAATAGCTTTTTGAATCATGCTTTGAGCAGCATCCATTTTACCCTGTTAAGAATCACCAATGCTATTGACTATTGCCTAAGCCATGTCAAAACAGCACTAAATAGAAATAGACATTTTACCTGGACAGTATAGACTACCCCGAGATTATTTAACGACTGAGAAAAATTTGGTTTGATGGACAAAGCCTTCTGCAAACATTGCAAGAAAATAAAGTCAAATAAAATAAAGCATGTTTTTCACTAGGTGTAAGAGATAGATAACTGCCTGATAGCACTCCACTGCTTTATCAATGTTGTCCCGATCCTTATATATCACTCCTAAATTGTTACATGCCTCAGCACACTGAGGATTAAAGTGGAACGCCAGTTCATAGAACACAATTGCCTGACAAAGAATTGATAGGTTTAATAACCTTATTATGAAGCTACTAGCAAACATACTTCTATCAAATCTCAACAAACATGTGTAAGTATAAGAATGATAACGGGCTTTAAAAATATAAGAATAGGGGGTTATGAAAAAAAAACACAGGGGAACCTACAAATTTTACTGTGGAGATTATAGATTTGATTACATTAAAACTTTTTGTGCCATTGCACAGCACTTGATACAAATACATACAACAAAAACAAAGGTCTTAACTCTCAAGCTTCCCAATCAATTTGGTTCTCTTTATTCCTATGGAACCTGCATCAGCATATCTAAATTCTAAAGTTGGGATCAAGATACGATTGTGCCAATTTCACCATCTGATGGTGCTAATTTCACCACTGAGGAGTTACTCCACAATTCTTTAGAGGAATCCGAAAATCAACTTGTCATCTAGATTCCATATGGACGGTTGTCAGAGTAACTCCACTATGGGGTCTCCAATGAATCCAGATCTCTAAAGTTGTAATCCTACTATCCAGTTGTTCCAGGAATCTACAACTAGACTAGGCGTGATGATCCAGATAAAGGATCCAAGACTGTTTTTAGAGTGAACCCACTATTTTCTTTTCAGGAACTTTTGCACCATGGTCATCATGTTAAGTGGTCTATGTGTATATGCACATGCATACACACATAATAGATTTCTCTCTCCCTTACCGTGGGTTTATTGTTCCCAATACTATAGACCACCAAAAAATTTAAAATTACCATGTCAAAATTCAGCAGTTCCCCATAAGCAACTCCTAGATTATACATTGCATCAGCATAATGCCAATTGTAGTACAAAGCTTTCTTGTAATAAGCTACACCTTGATCAATGTCCCCATCCAGTTTAACCTGTGGGAAAGAAATATCAGGAAGAAGGATTTTTATGTAATTCAAACTTACTAACCCTGACAGAGAAAGAAAACCTAACAGTCTAACACAGGAAAGTGCCCGATTGGAACCAAATCAAAATCTTCAATGATTTTTCCATGTCTATAATTATTTACAAATATAAACACTAGCACTAATAGTAATGATGTTCTAGAGCACAACAAATAGGTTTCATCCATTTTGAAAAGATTTTTACCCCAGGAAAAAATAAAATTAATTGCAACAATAATTATTATATTCAAACTTCTAGCATAAAATTTACTCAACGGGAGACAATGCACTTGAATACAAATCAACTACAGTCTAATACTACCTTTGTGCCAATGTCAGTCAAAGCAATGGCCATGTTATTCTTTGCAATCTCAAAATTCGGAGACACAGCCAAACATCTGAATCCACATCACAAATTTCAGTATGGAATCATATGAAGAGAACATGCGATGAAACTAGATAGTGAGGCTCAATCAGATGGCTACCTCTCATAACAAGCAATAGCTGACTCCAAATCTCCCCGATTTTTGTATATAACACCCATATTGCAATATGCTTCAGCATACATCGGCCTCTCCAATGCTGCCTTCTCATAGCATCTAAGCGCCAAGTCATATTGCATCATCTCCGAATATATCACACCAAGGTTATAATAAGCAGGCTGCATATTTCACACCACTTAAAACTATTTTTTTTTCAAAAGTTGAACTGAAAGTATTGAGGGCCTGAGGCATAGAGAAAGAGAATGATGAACTTACAGCATAGTGTTGGTCTATTTCAATTGCCTCATAGTACTTTTGAATACCTTCCTGGGTATTACCAGCAAGTTTTAAGCTGGTTCCAAGGTCTGTTAATACGACAGCAAGGCATTCTGCAGCTGGTTTATAGGAAGGGTCTGCCTTCAGAGCCTTTTGATAAGACTGCAAGGGGGAATTCTTATATTAGTATCCAGTACACTTAACATGAAAAAGAAAATGATGTGGGAAGCTGTATGAAAAGTATTCATAGCTGTAAAAACCATGACTCAAAGTTCTAAACTCACGACCATGGTCTAAAAATCTGCTTAGTCACCACCTAGGCGCTAGGTGGTGGCCGAGCGCCCCAATTTCATTATAATTGGTAGGAAAATTGGTCACTAGGCGGGCTAGACGGTGCTTGGGCGGCCATGATTAATTTTTTCTCGACCCACTTAGTTTTCTCCGTTTTGTCTTATTTTTTTATTCCAACAATATATGTTAGAATGTATATGAATATTTTTAGAGACTAAAAACACAAACTCTTATTGTATGTAAAAAAATATTAATATTCATTATTGATAAATTTACTACAAGTTTCCATCATTTGCAATGGAGCCAAAGATTCATTATTTTTTGGCTTGAGAATATGATTGAATAAAGAAAAATGGCTCACTAAACTGTCTGCGCTTCTTTGTTATGAAGCAGCAGGCAGTCGATGCAATTTTGGACGCGATTTTCACTATGGGTCATCCGGAAACAGTCTCTGTCTCTCTGTGCTGTAGTACAGGGGTAAGACTGCGTACATCCGATCCCCCCTTACCCCACCGTAGGTGGGAGCCTTTGCAACACTAGGGTAATTGAAAATGAAATGAAATGAAATGATGATTGATAAATTTACTACAAAAACATACTACCTCTGTCCCCTTAATATTGGAACAAGGGGAGTGATGCGGTTATTAATAAAAGTGGAATTGTGTGGTTAACATTGAACTGATAAAGTGTGAATGAAGTAAGAATGAATTGCAACAACTCAAATATTACCAAGTATGGTATATTGCTAAGAGACGAACTTAGTGGGGCAAACGAAAAAGGTAAAATGATAGTATGATACAAAGATGAGGGGTAACATTTAATAATTATATGAGCTATTTATATTGTCAAAATATTATACAACTATTGGCAAATAATACGTAGTATTAAAACTCATAGGAAATAAAAATAAGACAAGGAAATAGAGAGGAATGCCTAGACGCCTTAGTCGGAGTTTAGGCAGGCTAGGCGCTAGGCGGCCAGTCACCACCCGACTAGCGCCTAGCACCTTTTAGAGCAATGCTCACAACTAACGCTCTCCAAAAATGAAAAAATGATCAAAAGCAACATATTGAATGTGTGTGGTTCATCAATAAATAAAATATTGTACTTAAACTTTACTCATTGTCAGCTAAACAGGTCTGTTTTTAAGTACTTCTAATTCTTTACAAAAAATAGAGGCAAAGCACGCAAAAAGTGATTCATAACTAAAAGGTCATAGTGATGAAGTACCAACATCATCATTAGATAGAACCATGAAATTCTCAACATTTAAAACATAGGAGTCATGTTACTGATCATAAAAGAGAATTTGACATATATGCTATAATATCAAGTGGTAGAATATAGGTACTAATGTACTATGTACCAAGCTAATGAAAGTGCAATTTGTGTTGTCATGCTTTATATGAACTGGTAGAATATTGGAACCAAGCTAATATTTTCTTCTGAGCACTATAAGAAGCCACAATAAAATACTCCGTATATACTATAATTGCCACACACGTGCAGCATACCTCGGCTGCTTCTACCAGTCGGCCTTCATCTTTGTACAAAATTCCACTATGTGTAAGAGCGCATGCATTCTGTGGCTCCAATCTGATAGCTTCTGCAAAACATTCAAAAGCGGGAGTGGACATGTTCTGCATCTGCAGGCAAATTCCTTTGCCAATGAGAGCTTCAACATTTCCACCATCCTTCTCTAATACCTTCTCATAGATAGCAAGCGCATCAACAAATTTGTTTCTTGATCGAAGAATGTTTCCAAAAGATACATCATCCTTCCCTTCAACTCTATCCTCCACAGGACTACTGCAACCTGGAGAGCCTCCACTGCCTGATGGAAGTTGGTCAGTTTTTAGAAAACCATTGCTAGTCACTGAGCCTGCTTCCTTCACGTTTTCAGCGTCGTTCTCCGTCCACGCCATTGAATTAAGCTAGCAGGACAAACCTAAACCAAGAAATATGAACAGATTTTTCAAACCAATATCTTAAAAAAGAAAAACATTCCCCCAGAGGAAGTCATAAAGCATAGGTATTACATACCAGCCAAAGCTCATTGTTACAATGTCTATATTACAGCTAATTTTTAAAGCATAATTGGTTATTTTCTTCCTTATGAAGTCTAAAAATCGGAAAATATCAAATTTCATTTCAAGAAAGTGAACAGAATGAATTAGCAGTTACGTAAAAAAGATTGAGCAATTGCAGGAAAGGGTTACTTACTGAACCAAGATTGGTACTTATGCAACTCGTACTAAGCAAAGATGGACCGCAAATGAAAAAACCCAGAAACTTGCCAAGCATTTTAAGAACAACAAGAAATAGGAAGCAGAGAAGCGTCACACCTGGAGATAAAACGCGTAAAAAGCACCGGGACACTCTGACAGAAGTAGAACATGCCTCGCCGCCTAGGACCCTAGTGGTGGGAGATGACGGACTTTAATGTTGGTTTTGAAGAAGCCGGCGAGACGGCTTGATGGGTTCTTGGGGTTTTTTTCCCTGCATAAATGGTGGTGAAGAGTGTTAAACTCCACAGTCAACAGGGCAGATGTGGTGAAGTATGCGGCAGTCAGATCTATGTGGGACTGGGGGAGACTGGGAAGAGAGCTTGATTTCAGATTTTCTACTATGACTATGATGATTTGGGATTTAGGGTTGCGTTTGTTTCCGTTTTGTTTAAGGGAGTATTTTCCTGCTGGTTCTTGAAGTTCCTTTTGCATAATTTAGGAAAATGTCTGGGATTTTTCCTTTTCTGGTTCGTGCTGATGCTTCCCAACTACTACATAGTTAAATGGATGTATCACGAGGATGGTAAACTGATATATTGGCTATTGTTTAGAGTTTGTTTATAGCTGGACATGAGATTATTCAAATGAATGAAATCGATTCATTTGAGGCAAAAACTAAACTATATTGATGGCTGCAAAAATATAAAGACCAGTACAAAGAGCATAAGGTTTCAAAATGCAAGATTGTTTGATGGACTTTTTGCATTTGATTCTTATTTTGACAAATTAGTTATTTTGATATGATGTGAAAAATGATTAATATTAAAAGTTGAGTGCATGGAGAAACACTTTGAGCCTATTTCGTAACCCTTTTTTTTAGGTTATCCGACTTATCATCCAACTTTTTCATCAAACACGTAATTTTTAATTTCGTGTGTTGAATCGTGTAATAAAAGAAAATGTACGGTTGAATTCACTTTTCTGACTTTTTTGATTGAAGTTATTGTATATGATCTTTTAACTATTTTTCATACTCGGGTATAATTTTTTCTTTGTTTTATTAATAAAAAAATAATTTAAATATGATTTTTCATAAATCAGTTGAATCAGCCAATACATCTTCTTCAGCTAGAACTTCATAAATTTTAACAGGATCAGTCGATTCAGTCAATTTTAGTGTTATCAAACGGACTTTTCATATGACTAAAGAGTCATTTTTTGTGTACACAAAAAACACCCTTACCCCCTCCTGATTGGGTAAGATCACTAAAATAAATAGTGTAATAAAACAAATCTAAGTTTTAATATTGTATAGAACTTAAGTTAACACATACAAAAAGTTCTTTAGATATAAATAAGGTGAACCTAAGTTAACTTAATGAAATATTGTTTCCATGAAGGTATTTTAAATTATTAATGGCATGTATACCCTTTAATAAAGCTCAATTAAATACACATTAATTAAATAAAATTCACAAGAAATCATCTCATGAACACATAAAATAAGTAAGGAATCACATCATTCATTAAAAAAAACATAAATTTCCTAGCATCCTACAATTTAAATAAGTTTGTAAACAAGATGCCTAATATCCAATCAAAGTGTGTGTAACCACACTTCTCTCAATCCAACATAACATTAAAATCAATGAGCTTTAGCCTCCATCAACATTGAGAGTTATATGTTGCTCTAGTCTTCCCTTGGTGCTCCACTAAGAATGCGGATCTCCATGCGATTTCTTGAAAGATACAAAAATGTTGGGAGCCTATGTCTGAGCCAAAGTCCATATCATTCAATAATTGATTAATCTCATCAGTCGGGGAGAGCTAGATAAAGAAAGTAATATTATAAAAGATTTTTAAACTCTTTACATGGCTCCGAAGGGAGTACTTATATGAAAAGAGTAGGTTGGGTTTCCATGCTTGGGTCAGGCAAACCAGCTACAATAAATGGCTAATAAATGGTATGTAATTTATTCTATTGGGTCTATATGAATAAATAAAGTAGTGTACAAAAATTTAAATATTATCTATCGAGCGTACGTGGACCGCTATCCGGACTCAATGGTCATGAGAGTGGGGGGTCGAATCCACATACTCTATCAGGAGTCACCACTCACTAAGGCGAGAGTACTCGAGGCGAAAGGGAGTAGAGTTATGTGATGATGTTCAATGTGATAATGTGGTCGATGCAAGTGGCAATCCTTGTAAAGGCGCTTGAATTTTGTGCTTCCTCGATTAACGGAGGCGCTAAGTCTCTTACTCTTTGAACTGAGTGCGGTGAGATGAAGAGAAGTAGAGTAATGCATGGCTCGTGATGACTCCTGTAGGGGCCGAGAGTTGACACATTTTGTCTGCGGTGGGGGGATGCCTTGTTAACACCCTCGTTAAGAAAAAAATATGGGGAAATCTTAATGAGGGAGAAAGAGTACATCAGATGTCCCTAAAATGAAGCAAAAGAGGTGAGCCCTTCGATCGAGCCGTGGAGCTGCAACATACGCCATTTGCGGAGGGAATGGTCGGGACCGATTTTCGTATGCGAGTATTGTGACATGAAAAGTATTCTTGCTCATCAAATAAAGATGGTTACGGGATGGGTCGAGCGACCGTCCATAGTATGATGTCTGGATCATTTTTTAGAGGAAATAGCTTATATTAAAATCAAACGAGCCAATGTAACAAGCATGTCCCAAGACTTACATCTACCTCTCTCAAAACAAAATCAAAAGCGCATCGCCCCCTCATGTCATGATCAGACATAGAGCGAGTCCCAAGACATAAATCATGTCCACCCGAATAGAGTGAGACTAATCGCTGAAACGGTGAGAGCAAATAGGCTATTAACGACTGAGTCAACCTGATTTCCTCCCAACAAAAACCTATATAATGAAATAAACCAAGCAAAACCCTTACCCCCTTAGTGTTTGAAATAACAATAACAACAGGGTTCATAACCATAGAACTCAAAAAGAGTGAAACAAGATTAAACAAATTACACTTATGGAGAACCTGAATCCATACTTCAAGTGTCATCCTCTATGACGGTGGTTCAGGAGGGTGGCAACTCATCAAGCCTTCATCTTCTTCCTCCAACATCTGAATCTAGAATTCTCCATGTCACTTCAAACAAAGTCTTCCCCTCAATCCCTTAACCTGGTCCGCTCCTAAAAGACCACCGCCACAAACCCTGAATTGATCCTGAACCTCCCACCTTCCCTTTGACTGACCTAGTACAGTAGTTCGCTGACATGTTCCTGCAGTCCCTGTCGGTTCGTTTGTGAGCATCGCCCATCCCTGCGATCGAGCCTCGACAGTTTCTTCTAATTGGCTGCTTTGAAAATGCTCGAGCTATTGGAATCGCCGACCCCAAACTTCCGTAGACGGGGGTCTAAAACCCTAACTGCGACGTCCACTTTTTAACTCTAGGCAAGATTTGCGAGCACCTTTACTCAGTTTGTGAACTACAAAAGGAGTTGTTCACTTTAGTAATTAAAGAGGATAAAATATTCAAGCACAAATTACACTTTACACATTTCCAACATTCTCACGGCGGGAAATCTTAGGAGGATGTGGAAATTTCGGCTAGTTACGGAGTGTGTGGACAAGGAGAGGATACTACAGCTCGGAGCTTGATGTCTGGATCATTAAATAAAGATGACCGGGATGTGTGGCTGAGAGACCTATGTAAACTCTAAGTCATCAAATAAAGACGATCAGGAGATATATGTGGTTGAGAGGCCTATATGAACTATGGGCTTCTTTAACTTTTTCAGTCGGAGACCGCAACATATTCGCAACACTCCGTCATTCGCAAAGGGAGTGGCTGATATCGGTCTCAATCAAAGATAATGGTTGTCACTGTGACATCGTGCCATGACTTACTTGATATATTATTATTTAAATTCAACTCGTGTATTTGAATTCCCTGTTATTAGTCATGTGTCATGTGATTGAGGAATAAATTAACAAATGATTAAATTAATTGTTTAATGAGCCCATATTTTAAGAACGTCCTACCAAATACTTAATTGAGTCACCCTATTTATTATAGAAGCCCAATGTAGGGTAAATATAGATTCATAAGCCATTTGGGCCAAATAAGAAAGGTTGAGCAGTCTAAGTGCTACTTTGAGTCCAACTTGCTATAAATAGCAACAATGGCGGGAAAACTCTGCAGGCTCATTTGGGCCCCTCCCGCATGTGTTCTAGTCTACAGATACAAAGAGGGAACCCTAGAGACAAGAACAAACGCCTATGGTGCCACTTTTATCATTATTGAGTTAAATTAAGGGAATAAGGTTGTTCTCCTATAACTGTACACCATATGAGTTATTGGAACCACCCTACACATATTAGAGACCAATAATATGATGTAAAAAGTTGACTTTGTTTAAAGAAATTCGAATAAATACGAAAAGACATCACATGACAAAAGGACAAAACAATATGGCACATTCTTTCATTTTTGGAAGTATTAGTATTTGCCCCCCCCCCCCCCCCCCCCCCCCAATGAATTAGGACCAGTGGAGGGCATCCCATGTGACCATGGAACCTAAAAAATAGATTAAAAGGGGTTATATATCATTGGGGATCAACAAATACGTGGAGGAGAGCTGAAAAACACAAAAAGGTCGATACTATGGCTCATGCATGTGTGGTTATGATGATTTGGCAAGATATTTTTCCATATCCTATCATTTCGACTTATGCGAGTCATTGCAGCAATGACAGAGAACTACATAGTGATTTTTTTGTTAAGACACAACCACATGATGGATGAGCAACTGCACATGGAGGAAAGGACGAGAGAGGGACATGTTGCGTACTATACTCGCACAACTTGTGTAAGGTAATTGTCTCCCCTAATATTTGAGATACACTTATCCAATTAGAATGAGTGAGACATCCCTTAAGAGCTCTTGAGAAGAAATGTCATACTAGTTTTAGTTATGGAGACGAAAGGAGCTGTATACAAACAAGGAGGGAGGAAAATGGAGTTGCTTCATGTGTCCTCGCAGAGTTGCGGGTGTTGCTTTGTCTCACGCCATATTTTGAGAATACCTTTTCCAAAGTGGTTGGTTGAGATGTATTTGGAAAGGTCTCGAGAAGAGCTTTCAGACGAGTTGCAATTTTGTAGAAGAAGAGTTTATAGTCCCAAAAAACGGATAAACATTGAGGTAAGAATCTGGATTCCCAAATGTATTTGGTTCCTACTTATTCTTATGGTTGTTACTCCTATATTTTCAGCTCCTCTCAACCAAATCGAATGTGTAAGGTATTCCTACAAATATCTCAAAAAATACTTTCAAAGGGTATAGCAATTTGGAGATGAAGGGGAGGCTACAGTCCAACAAAAATGGGTAGACGAGGTAATAACCTAGAATCTCAAATTGGATAATTCTATATTTCAGTTTACATACCATTCTTGGCAAACCATGTATCCGAGTGAAAGAAGTGTTCTACATGATTAAATGTGTACAATACTCTCTTGGTAATTATATTTAATCATTCAAAAGGTTGGATACTAACTTAGAACAAACTTTGAAAAGTTGGGAGGCGAACTCACCGGAAAACACACTTTCTAGGGATTGTTTTTGTATCCCTTGTGGCCTTGTTAAAGAATGAGCTAGCACTTTGGGACGGCCTTCCAACACTCATTTCTAAGCAACGAATCAGTGTTCAATCTCCCTTGCCCGATGTTTTGGGCATTGGATAAAAGGGGGACAATTTGGAGCTCATTTGAGGTGAGGATTGACCGGGCTGAACTTGCAAGTGTACAAGTGCCGATATAGTAATAAATTCCGGTAAAATACCGGGTCGAATCCACAGGGAAACATTGTTTAATTTAGTCCGAGAGTAGACGACTTTTCAATAAATAAATGAGTAAAGTGCAGGGATTTTGATTTGTGTTTTGTATTTTTGGCTTTTCACTTTTAATTCAAGGAAACAACTTTAATTAATTCGGGTTTAAAATGAATGATAACAACGGCTAAGGCTTCGGGAATCACTTAAATGCTTTAATAGGGTTGAATATTAGTTCTTTACCAATAATTATGAATACGATGTCGCTAATATATTCTCACCTCCGGTTAAGGCAGCGAGAGCGTGGTTTTCGTTACATGTAAGTCCCGTTACGACTTACATTCATCTACCGAAAACCCCGTTGAATATCAAGACATCACACCCGTATCATATAATACCGGATATATTTTTATTCTCGGTAATATATATGTTTATCCTTTAATGTTCATAGTTTAGACTTCAACGTTAATTGCAAGTATAAACTAAATTTAACATACTTCTATGTTGTACACCATAGTCATAAACAATCAAAGTGTAAAGGATAAATGATACGTTTGTAATTTCCGTGTGTTTATTTACGTTTTTTGTTAGTTTTGGTTGTTTAATATTTCGGAAATTACACACTTTCGGTGTAATAGTTTAGTTTGTTAAATTCTTGTAAATTGTTTAGATTAGGTTTATTCTGAGCTTAAACAGGTTCAAGATCAATCAAATGATCAATGGTGAAGGAAGGTGCAAGAGTACAAGACAAAAAGAAGGAAAGTTCCTGATTTTGACCTACACTCGATCGAGTACACCTTATACTCGATCGAGTACCAATACTGATTTTCAAGGATCCGATCCGGGAACAAATGAACATGCAAGGAAAGATTTGGCCACGTTCTATTGTCATACCCGATCGAGTACACCGACATACTCGATCGGGTATACATATAAATTATACCCGAATATCGATCGAGTATGGATCGAATTCGAAGTTCTACACGTACTCGATCGAGTATATGTACATACTCGATCGAGTACTCGACCTGCACCTCAAAAAAGCCTATAAATACACCTCCTTTCCTTCACTTTTAGGAACCAATTCATATATACTCTTAAGCTCAGTTTAGAATAGCATTTCTCTATATTTCTTGTAGCATGTTTAGTCTCCAAATGAGGAGCTAAACTTCCATTTCTTGGTATTGCTCTTGAAGCTTGTTGATTATTAAAGTTGTGAGTTATTTTCTTAACTTCTTTCCTTGAATATTAATGCTTCTCTTAAATACTATTTCTATATCAATGTTGGGGAGTGTTGCTAAGATGACAATTAGTTAACATCTTGACATTGGTCTTAGTAATAGCTATTCCTTCCTCTATGTTAATATTGGGGAGTGTTACTAAGATGACAATTAGTTAACATCTTGATATTAACTATAATAGGATTCATCTTCTTTAATATTCTTCCTTGAGTATTAATTAATTCCTATTCATATTTCATATTAATATTTTGAACATTACTTAAAGGATCAATTAGTTTTGTTTCACATATTAATTATTACTAGAAACGATCAACGAACCGATGGTTAATCGTTGATAGTTTCACAAGAAAGTAACTTCGATTTATTAATGCACGGTCGTGGTTAATAAACTTAAGAGGGATTAATTTTGTTGGTTAAACCGAAACCGTTGTGTTGAGGTTATCAATCTCAATTGATTTCACCAAGGAGTTAAAAGATTAAATGCTACTATCAAGTCAGTATATGGCGTTGTTCTGTACTTGACTAATAGCAAGGGTTATTAATGAACGGTCGTTGTTAATAACTATCCTCGATAAATTGGATATACTCCTCGATTGAGTATTCGAGAGGAAATAAGTTATAGATATGACAATGATCGACTAAAATATATCAACAAGTGTAAAGTAGCAATACCAAGTACCTTTTATCTTTGAATTAAATCCCATATAACTCGTTCATCTTCGTGTTTAATTTAATTAAATCACTCAACAATCAAAAACCCCCCTTTACTTACTATTTATATAAAAAAGAAAGTTATTCCTTTCCCTGTGGATACGAACTCTACTTCACCTATACTACGTATAAGTGCTAGTGTTGAATTTATTTTGAGTGCACTCACGACAAAGTGCACGTCAATAAATCACAATTTATTGGTTTAGAACTTTTATCGAACATCTAGTGGGCATAGAAGTTCATCCCTAGCCTTAGCTAAGAACTTAGCTCCTTGAGCTCGTATTAATTAAAAAAGTGTAACTTAGAACAATGGAATACAATAACATACAAGAAATAATACCTAGAACCAATTGTAGAGGAGAGAAATGGCTTCTTCTCCAACACTTCAAGAGAATGCAAAAATAAGATATAAAAACTGAAATTTAAGCTTCATGGATGGATTGATGATCTTGTTTGATGAATTGGGGACTTTATATAGGCTAAAAATTGGCATCTTTTGGTCTATTCGAGCCCAACAATCAAGCATGGAAGATATATTTGATCAGATCATAAGGAAAGTGGGTTTTTTCCATCAAGATATGGTTGCACGTCTCTTTGTATTCTGCAGATTCGGGCTTAACCGGCGCCGGTTTTAGGCTTGATCGGCGCCGGTTTTACTTCGGGGATGGAATAATGCTGAAAAACACCATAACCGGCGCCGGTTATAGGGTGAAACCGGCGCCGGTTATACTTCGACCAACCGGGAAAATGGCAGATTAAATGCAACCGGCGCCGGTTTGGTGAAATTCTGGCGCCGGTTTTGCCCTGGGATTTTGGGGATGTTACGCTACGAATTTGGACATGAGTCCTTCATCAAAGTTGTAGCTAATGAAGTCTTCTATCCACCAAAACTTAAATGGGGTGATTTTATTCATCCAATCAAAAAATATGGATAAAACACTGAGAGGTATGCATCCTGAAATCTCACCAGCAACATCTGACTTTGTTGGTTGATTGAGTCTTGTTCCCTTCATATTTTGGCCATGACGTCTTCATAACATTTGTACCTTATTGAGTTAGAATTCACATGAAACTCGAATCGAGTGATTTCGAGTTCTCTACAATAATTTATACTCGAATTATGGACAGAATGTCATTCTCTTGGTCCAAAAAGCCATGCATCGCAATGTTTTATGCTCTAGCTCTCATTCTGGAGGTATTTGCCCGAATTCTCTTCTTTTTTTCAACAGATACTCATAAATACTTATGTTAAACACAAGTAAATATAACAACTATCAAGGATCGACACCTAATTGTTTATAACTTTGGATTAAGCATGTGATTTCTTAAATGTCTAAGTCATGTTTTTCATGTATTATGATGGCTAAAGATTCATAAAGTATGGATATATTTGGTTAGGACCGAATTTATATATGATTTGGAACTATAATGATAGAGTTAATAGAGCTATTAATGAACTATTGTATTGAAGCATACATTTCTAGCTCATGAATACATTGTATGGATATGTAAATGAATACTCCCTTCGTCCCTAAAAACTTTGTCAACTTTCAATTTTAAGTAAAGAATTTGTGGCTACAATTTATTCCTTCTCCTCTGCACAAATCTCAACCACACAATTTTTACTTTATTAATCCTTGTGCCGATCAAACTTGGCCAAGTTTTAAGGGACAAAAGGAGTATTATATATTCCAAGTGATCAGGAATGTCACTGCCACATATCTCTAAATATGTTGGGACACATACAATATGAATATTTGATTGAATAAGAACAGTCACAGTAGCATTAAGATACTAGCTTATGAGTGCTTGTAATTGTTGATAGAATTGATCCTAATGTATGAGGACTAATCAGATTAAGATACTTGTCAGCCTTAATCGTAGAGGACTAATATGCTCAGTTGGCCAAAATCGGCCTAGTCGGCCGCCTAGGCGCTAGGCGCTCCATAATCGCCCGACTGGTGCCTAACGAACTAATATTAGTAAAGTAAAAGTTATTTTCTTTATAATAGAATGGAAAGAAAATAAAAGTTATTGTTGAAATTAGAATATAATAAGGTAGAATGATATTCATCTTGCGATGGATAAAAAAGGAGAAAAGGATGGATTTACAGGAGTATTATGAACCCGTTCCCAAATTATGAATGTTAGGTTTAGGGTACAATTCGGCAAACGTGGTTCTGGAATCCGAGTTTCGTAGGGTTTATTCGGGGTAAAAAAATGGATTGATTAGTTCCGTTTGGGGGTGGGAACTATGTTTAAGTCTTAGTTTAGACAATTTTCTCATATAATTATGCATGGTCTATTCTTTTAAACAATGGGAGAAGTCCTCAAATAGGACTAAAGCATAGGCTATTTTCCAAAATATGACCTATTAGTTTAAAATATGAGGTTATGTCATAAATATTACTAAAAAATTAGCTATAGACAAAAAGTGATGTTTTTTAAAAAAATCCAAAAATGTGACTAATAAACTTTAGACTTACTAAATTACTCCTAACCCCTGGTGACTTATCTAATGGTGACCTAATCCGTCTGACTAGTATGTGCCAATAGTAGTGACCAGTCCCCCACCATCGTTGCTGCCAATGACCCGTCCCGCCCACTAGTGACCAGTATACCCCACCGTCGCCCCCGGTGACCACCCCCCATCGCCATCGTCAATGACCAATTCTCATCCGCCCCGCCGCCGCCAGTGACCAGTACCCCACATATGCCGCCAGTGACTCGTCCCCCACCGCCGCTAGAGACCAGTCCTCCGCCGCCGTTGACTAATCCTCCGCTGCCGTCCCCTCTCAGTTACAAATCACCCAAACACCTGCTTGCACCCCCCTCCAAATGTACCCGGTCCGTACCCCCTCCCCCACAGCCTTGACCTATCCCGGTCAAATCAATTCCAATCACGCTAGTATGTATGAATTTCACCGCGCGTTTTGGGCTTTTAAAGCTTCCATTGATGGGTTTGAACACTGTTTGCCCGTAGTATCTGTAGACGGTACTCACTTGTATGGAAAGTTCAAGGGTCATCTCCTTGTTGCAGTCGCCATGAATGCTAACCGTGAAATTTCCCCTCTCGCCTACGCAGTCGTGGAAAGTGAAAACGCAGATAGTTGGTCCTGGTTTTTGGAACACATTATGACTAATGTTGTCAGACCAAATTAGCATGTGTGCATAATATCAGATCGACATCCCGACATCCTAAGTGCCTATCGATCAATACCTCAATTGAAATCATCCCAAGTTTCAAAGCGGTTCTGCCTCCGACATATAGGAGCAATTTCATGACAAAATTCAGAAGCACTGAATTGAAAAAGCTTTATTAGCAGGCCGGGAGTACACCCATGGTGAGTGAATTTTACCAAACAATGCCTCAAATTCGTGTTATGAATGAGAATGCGTTCACGTATTTGAACGATATTCCACATGAAAACTGGGCACTGCGCTTCGACGACAGACAACATTACAGCATCCTCACAACAAATCTTCCCGAGAGCTTCAATAACGTCCTAAAGGGATGTCAAACACTTCCAATCACCGCGCTTATTAAGGCAACTTATAACAAAGTTGTCTAACTATTTACCGACCGACGTGGGGCCGGTCAGATGTGGCGGTAAGCTGGGTTCCTCTATCCGCAAAATATATGGAAAGATATTCTTGAACGTTCGCAGCAAAGGCATCAGTCCACTATTGTCTCGCATAACCGAACAACGGGAATATACTCTGCAGGGCCGTCTAATGAATTTGGAGGCCTCAGTTCAAAATGTAAATTCGGGGCTCTTGTTAATATACAAATTTATAAAAAAAATTCAATCCAAATACTTATACTCAAATCAATGGAATACTCATTAAAAGAGGACTAAAAGAGTAAAAGGACCAACAAAAAAATGATGTGTCTATATTTTTCTTTTTCACTAGCTAACTGTATTTTAATGATTAGTATTAATATATAACTAATATTAATATATAATATTAATAAATTTTTTAAAAATATGGGACCCCTTAAATCTGGGGGTCCTGTTCTGGATAACCTATTGAACCCCCTAAAAAACAGCTCTGATACTCTGTTTCCATTCGTGATTATCCGTCAGTAACAGTAAATCTCTCACGTTGCGAACGTGATTGCGGTTTTTGGAAGCAAAATGGATTTCCATGTGTGCACGCCTATGCAACATGTCATTTCTTAGAAATAACTGTAGATCATCTCATCCGGAACGTGTATGAATTAGGTGTGTACATGCGTACGTATGCTACAGATATTATGCCTATGCATGATGCAAGCGCGATGATTGATACCGGATATTTAGTGATACCGCCTCAAAGTGCTCAACGCAATCAAACCGGTAGGCCTCAAAGGACAATATTTACAAATGAATAAAAATTTGTGTTTCTTTGTCATGTTGTTAATAAATGAGTAATGAAATATATATATTTTTTTATTTTGCGGGAACATTGAATTCAATATCATTAAATATGTATATTCACTAATACAATCACTAACCTAACAATTGATTATTTTTTACTTAATACAATAATACACATATTTCCAATTACAAGTATCACTAAATTTATTCATTTTTTGTACATATTATCCCAATCAAAGCACTCAAAACACTTCGTAAAAACACTTTATTATTATTATTTATCCACTTACAATTTTATATTGAATTATTTGTACGTTTATAAAATATAGAGTACAAGATAATGCTATTACTCCATATTATTATCCCAGCTACTCAACTCTAAGTACATGGCATGTTTTAAAAAATAAGAACACTATTCGGATTCCTCAAATCCGTTTTGTAGCTTTTCGCAGGGGTTCCACTAAAACCTAAAGATTTAGGATTACATAAACACATTTCCCATTTTTTTAGAAAACCCAAAAAAAACTCCCGTGTTTTGGACGCCCATGCAATGTAATCCCGTAATATGAGAAATCACCCTAAAAAAGAAAGTAAGATAATTAAAATGAAATGAAGAGAGTATCAATTACGTAGTACGGAGTAGACCTGTCTGCGGTTCGAACCGGAATCGGAACCGCAAGTTCGCAATCCCAACTTTTGGGGAACCGAAATTGCACATTACCGGTTCCAAAATAAGCAGTTCCCGTTCCAAATCGGTTTGATTCTACGGTTCTAATTTTTTATATTTAAAATTTAATTATAAAAATATAGTAGATATTAAGTTATAAGATTACTTGGATGAAAGAGATCCCAAAAATCATCAATATAGTTAATAGTTATTATTTCTATAACTAAGTACAATAATTAGATACTTAACAACTCAATAGTTTTTTTTATCAAATCACCAAGTAGTTTTGTTGAAAGGAAATCACCAAGTGGTTAGAAATTAACTAGTACAGATTGAGGAGTTACTAATTGTAAAGTACTTCAATAATTAATAAATTATGTATTCTTATAACTATGTAATATGAAAGTATTATAACGAGTAATGATTAAAAATTGCGAAGTATTATGTAATAGTCATTATATGTTGTTTTTACAACAACTACTATTAGTATTATTCTTATGATTATTATTATTAGTAGTATTATTAATTAATTAATTTATTTAATAAAAAGCAACTCTGAAGCAGAAGTGACAATTTCGATTCTAAATTTTCAACGAACCAAACCCGATTACGGGGAATCTCCGTCTCCAAATCGGAGTTACTCCCCTATTATTGTCCCAGTTTCTATTCACTTGGTTAACACAGATCTCTCTTAATCTCTTACTTTATATATTTAATTTTTATCAAATTTGATTCTGGTTTTTGCGGTTTTGTAAAACTTATATTGTAGTTTGTAAATATGTTTATTTCCTAAAAATAATTTGAGTGCGAATAGAGATCCACTTGCTTTATCATTGATCAAACATCATACTGTGTAAGTCGTTATGGGACAATAATAGGGACGAAGGTAGTACTATGAATGCTTTCTTTTGGACTGTTTTCAGTTCAGATCAGATCAGACCAGACTCTCGAAATTATAAAATACATAGAGACTAGACGTTTATCAGATCAGACCAAACCACAAATTTCAGTCCAAAAGAAAACATCATATTTAGTACGGAGCATTAACCTTCATTTGTCAAAACTAATAAGGGTAATTCTAAATGCAGCCCTTAATTTGCTAAATACACACACCAACTTTCTATAATACCTATTCTACCCTTCAAGCAGTCTCGATTGTTTTTGGAAATCCTAATTGCTTGAGTAGAATATTCGTCGAAAATTCATTATCCAGCCGACAAGTCGAAATGGGGCACCCGATGTGATAGTAGATTACATGGTTCAAATCTAATGTCTTCATCGTGTGGCTGGCTGGCTGAATGAATTATCACGGTCCGCCAGCCAATAGGGGGATATGACGCTTTATCACCCTCTCTCGTCTTACCATCGAAGCACAATTCTTAGTCGAAGACCATGAAAGCAACAATGATAAATTACCCCCTTTGTTATTTGAAGTATTATTAATGGTGGGCACATGTCTTCTTTCTTACCCTACCCTTCCCGTAAGTTTTGTCCGATCAAGAAGAATGAGAAGCACTTGAATATGCGGTTGAGTCAAATGCTACCCCCAAAATTCTTTGCTTACAAAATTTAACCCTTAATACTACTATACCTAGTCCCACTAATCAACAAAGCATCGATGGTTCATAATGGTCATAAATGATGATATGTGTGAATTTGAAAAGCCCATACTTGACGAAAATGCAAGAGAATGATCAAAAGCAAGAAGATGATGGTGGATGGGATTGATGCTTCTGAGGGACAATTTAATGATGAAAAAGTTGTTTTTGAAATCGTTGATAGCCGGACTAGAAGAGAACGGAAAACAACCACCGATGGAAGATGATTCGTAACTTCTCTAATTTTGTTGGCTTGTGGTTGTGCGTAAAACAACGGGAGTGAAATACTTCGTATATTTTTAAGGGTAAAATAGATATTTGAACAATTAGGTGACTGTGATTAGTAAATTAATGATTGTGAATAGAATTACCAACTAATAATGGTTCTTCTTTGAGGCCCAATTTAGAATTGGACATAAGCCCAGTTATAACATTATTCGTGTACGACCTAAACCCTAGAAATATTCCGTGTATTCCAAAAAGTGTATATATGTTTGAGTTCGACATGAGGGATTGTCCTCAGCCTCTGCTTCACCGTCCAACTCTATTGTAAAGATAAAGAAGCAGCCGGCGCAATGGTGAAGTATTCTAGGGAGCCCGACAATCACACGAAGTGTATGGTTTTTACATTCTTTTTTTGTTCATGTTCTTGATTGGCTTCCTTACTAAACATGACTGTTCATTTGAAATGCAGCCTGCAAAGCTAGGGGTTCCGATCTTAGAGTTCATTTTAAGGTATCTTCATTCTTCCCCGTGTGTAACCCGACCTGATTTACCTGCTGTTACAGAGTGTACCAGTGAATCATTTATGTCTAAATGTGTTTGTTTTGTTGCATGCCTGATTATAATAAGAAACAGCATTTTTGTTTTGAGCAATTATGTGTTCTGGTATTAGTACAACGGAGTATTGTTTTTGTGTAATAGTTACCTGATTAAAAGCAGGGATCTATTGCCTCACTGTGAATAGATCTCTCGTAGAAATCAGGGACATTAGCTTGCATTGTTATTGGGTGAATATCTGGAGTTCTCTGTGGACTAGGATAGATTGTTCAGTAAACAATGTTACATTGTACATAGTTATGAGTTTTATCCCCTTTTTACTGATTAGTTATGTGTTTCAGGCAATAATAAACATAACATGTGTCCCCAGGCAGGGACTTTTTAATTTGTACAGGCTTTATGCATTCTATTTAATGCACTTTGCCTGAAAGTCTTGACTGCAAAATTATACATTGGGGAAGATGGGCAGTTGTGTTTCACCATTAATTGATATTTTCAACAATCATCTTCCCCACATTCATCTGTATCTTACCTGTATTGGTTTTCTACTCTTTATCCTTTCATTGTTCTCTTTGTCAAATGTCTTGACTGTTATTGTTATGCTTAAAGTGCAAAATTTCAATCTTTACATCTAATGATGCTTTTAATTTGGCTTTTGCTAGAATTAAATGAATATTCCTTAAAATTTAGTAGTGTATTCTGAATATGTCTATAACAAGCAGAGATTGTGTGTATCGACCTGGTGCCTCATTTACTGCACTATGGCCGAAAGAGTTCTCTGCTAAACTAATTTCAGGAAGATGGGCAGTTGTGTTTCACCATTTGTTGAAACATTTCAATAATCATCTTCCTAACATCTTAGGCAATCCCAATAGAGTTAGCTTTGCTTGTACTTAATTAATTATCATTTATTCATCAATTAGTTATTCATTAATAAATTAATTTACATTCAATATGTTGCTTTCAATTCAGGTATTCATTACGTAGTAGTTGTTTGTGTTTATCTATGTTGATTGTCAGTACTGCAATATAATTAATAATAGTGTTTTCATGTTCATACTATATCTTAGAACACAAGGGAAACTGCACATGCCATTAGGAAGCTGCCACTAACCAAGGCTAAAAGGTACCTGGAAGATGTATTGGTCCACAAACAGGCCATTCCCTTCACCCGTTTCTGTAGAGGAGTTGGCAGGACTGCTCAAGCTAAAAACAGGCATCCCAATGGACAGGGACGATGGCCTGCAAAATCTGCCAAGTTCATTCTTGATTTACTTAAGAATGCAGAAAGCAATGCTGAGGTAACTACAATGAAATACAAGTGTAATTTTATCAGTTTTTTATATGTATTCTCTATAATTTAATCCTGGGTGTTGTCATCGCAGGTCAAAGGGCTTGATGTCGATTCGCTCTACATCTCTCATATTCAGGTGAACCAAGCTCAAAAGCAAAGGCGGCGCACTTACCGTGCTCATGGGCGAATTAACCGTATGTTTAACTTTTGTGTTTCCTAATTTATGTCTAGCTATCCTGGACTTCAAGTTAAAAAAGCTAAAAATATTAAAAGTACTTTCCTAGGGTCAAGGCTTTGAATTCAATTTGCTAGGAATGCCTTTTGCAAGTGTCTTTGCCTATTTCTGAAAAACATGTGTGCCCTAATAGGGGCAATGCCAGTGTCCAGCGCTGGTCTGCTCTATTGGTTTACATCACCTAAACTTGTTCTGAATGCAGATACCAATAGCAGCCAAACTTAATCAGGAAACGAAGCCAACTATAGGTGGTGGAGCTCCTGATGTAACATTACTTAGTTTGCAACCTACTTTTATGATCAAAAGTCCATGTAAACTTAACTAACCTGGGAAAAATTAATTATCGGTTGCATTCTTCTAAATTATTTGATACTAAAGAGTGTTTTCCACTTGTTAGTCCCCTATCATTTTTGCTAATCGGACTTTCACAACTTGACTTCAAAGCTTTCCACCTTTAGTTATTGACTATCCTGACACTTCAGTCCTGTCTCAACCATATGCATGAACTAAAAAATGGCATTTGTTTTTCTGCAGCTTATATGTCTTCACCATGCCATATTGAGTTGATCTTGTCTGAAAAGGAGGAGCCTGTGAAAAAAGAGGTAAACCTAAAATGTTCTCATGAACATAACGATGAATCCTCTAGCAATGCCTAAATTATCTAACTTCTTTTTTACTATTTGCAGCCAGAGTCACAAATTACTGCCACCAAAGCCAGGAAGGCATAGACATTGCTTAAACGTTTTTTCTTTTGTTCTAGTGATGTTTTTTAAAAGACATTCTCTGATGTGTAGAGGATTGTCACTACACAGTTTTCTGATTTTGTGGATTTACATCCTTAATGCCTTCGTCCAGTCTGTAGAGATTGTAACTTTTTGTGTTGGTCGTACCCAGGGTGTTTGCTTCAGCTTATTATGGCGTTCTAACCTAAATGATCCAAATTTGTGAGATTTCGTATACAACTACATAATAATACTGTTATAGAATTTTAAATTAAAAATTGTTGCCCAAATTTATCGGTTGTGGTTTCAAATTTATGTGGGCACGACGTTAGGTAACTATAACCAATGCCTGTTCACACATTGTAAATTTGTAATATAGTTAGGCTAATCCATTTTGATAATAACAGTACTTTGGTTGATAGTTAAATCTGTTTTTGAATTTGCAAATCATTATTTAAAATGTCGAGAATACCGTTAATAGTGGAAATTGTTGTAAGAAGTGTAATTGATATACGCCTTTGCCGAAGCATCTAATTTAAAGCCATGGTAGTTCTCATAAAAAATGCCTACACACTTTTGGAATTTGCAGTCTTCGAATCCAGTCTTGTGTTCTTTCCAATCCGCATTTGTTCAAAACCCAACTCTTGTTTGAAAAGATAGTTAGATTATTGATTTCTCATTCTCTCCAGCCTCTCCTCCTGTAAATCTGGAAATGCATTTCCTTGAGATTTTTAGAGTTCCAACTTCTAACAATATCTCCCTATCCTAACCTGCACTGGTGACTGATGGTGTGCAATAGGGATGGGCTCGATTTTACCCAAAAACATTTTAGAATTCCACCTAGGGATGGAGCCGGTCTGGCCCGGGAAGGTTAGGATAGGCCTTACTATTGAAGTGGTTCGGTTCGGTTAGGATAGGCTTTACTTTTTTTGAGTAGGGGTGGTCAAAAACCTCACCCCCTAACTTTTTTAGAGTGCGGTCCGGTTCAGTTTAATATTTGACTGAACCCGTACCCGGACTATTACTATTGAAGTGGTTCGGTTCGGTCCTAGACCTAAACCCGTTCGGTACGGTTTCATTTTCAAACGGGACGGTATCATGTCATATTAATACCAAACAATGTCACTTTTTTCGAGAAAATAAAGCTTAATCATTATCCAAAAATCCTCATAATTATCGATTTCCATATTACATAATTACTACATTCCATAGTAGTACAAAACATAAATCACAAAACGTTCACAACAATTCTCTAAGCACCATTGACTTCTCCAGACTCCAGCACATGATATCAAAAGCTTCACTTCCCACTCAAACACTCAATCCATTTTTTCCCCAACAGAAGCTTATTTTGGGCAGGCGGGTTTGAGTATTTGTTTAGATGGGCTAAAGTGCTAAACATTTTAATGGGCCATGAACTATCAATTAGCAAAGTGCAAATGAGTAATCGAAGTAATGACAATATGGTATTCATGTATACATAATCATAAATTACTAATTATATAAATTAATAAAATTATAATTCGGTCCGGTACCGGTTCTCATTTTATAAGAACCGGTCATGACATGGTTTTGAACCGGTACGGTCCGGTTCGTGACAAAATTTTTGAAAACCGTTTCAAACCCCGTTTTGCGGTCCGGTACCATACCGGTCAGGTACCATGCCGGTTCGGTAATTTTGCCCACCCCTACAAAAAGTCGTAACTGATTAACCGAACTGGAAGACTGGTGTTTTCTCGGTTAACCTCAATGAAAATTTTAAAACTAATGGTACAGTTAACTAAGTGGGAGGGAAAAATGGTTGGTGATATGGTTACGGGTTAGAAATTGTCCTCTCAATGGTTAACCAATTCGTAAGTTCATACGTAGACAAGAACAATAAATTTCGATGAAGGTAAGTTCATACGAAAACACATGAACCGATGAAGGTAAGTTCATACGCAAACACATGAACAAGAAATTCTTATGAAGGTAAGTACATAGCTCTTTCTAGAAAGAATATATTTCTAGCTAATGCTAAGCTATTGACATGAATACATTTTCTTTTCTTTAGCAATATATGCATCAATAGTATAACCGTATAATAACATAAATATAGGAACATATAATATGGAAGTGTAAATGTGTAATAGTGCACATGGAAAGATAATACAATGTAATATGCACTAACTAAAGTTTCGAAGCCTGAGAGCTTTTTTGGAAAAGGTGTTTGCATTTTTTTGCAAGGAAATAACTTAATTATTATTGATAAAGATTACAAAGACAACTACAATCATATAACTCAATGCTACAATGATATGAGACAAAGAAGCGGACAATTCAAAATGAAAACGCCGAATCGTTAATCCCGCAAAGAAGTAGATTCTACCTGAGAATTTTGCTCCTCCTATGATCACAATATTTCTCAAACAAATTTTTGAACATCCCAATTTGTCCAGCCACCGATAAGGATCCAAGCGTAAAATTTGTTCCGATTTGACCAGTCATCGGAAAGAAAGTACTCAATGTGATCCCATTTACCTGGAACAGTGGTGGTTCTGGAGGAGGACGATTCGTCTCAATATTGGCACAGAAGAAAATCGTATTCCTGATTGATGACGAGATCAATGCAAACCTCTTATAAGCACATAAGAAAACTCGACTGAAGATGGCGGGGAATAAACATCTAGCAGACGATACTTCGCCACCAAAAATAATATTTTTATACAACGCTATAAACGAAACATATAGATAAAATTGAAAACACTGATTAAGAAGATATATTTTCATGATTGAATCAAAGAAGATTGAAAGAAGAGAACACTAAGAAGAGAAAAGGAGGTGGCGGCTCGGGTTTACCCATAACTGCTCCTCTCTCTAGCGAAGGAAACTATAGGAGCGGATATAACTTGAAAAATTTGGAAAAGTTGTTGCTTACTAATTTAATCTTGGACCGCTTATGTATGTTTTTAACAAATCAAATGTTTAATATGGAGTAGTTTGATGAGTTTATTCTTTTCTTTTTCATGGTGATGGAGTATATGGCCCGGGGACCCCCGGCCCACAAACTCCTATTTCTCCTGCTCAGGCCCATCAAGCCCAATGAGCACACAAAGCCCAAACACGGTGGCCCAACCGTTAGGAAGCCCACGGTGCACGTATGAGTGCCTCAGCCCTATGGCCTAGGGCTCCAGATCTCACAGAACATCCAGATTTGAGCATACAAAGCTACTGGGAGAAAACGACATAAGGGTAGCCTTCGGCTACACAGAGCCTTCGGCCACAGGGAGAACCTTCGGCAACAACACACTCAACGAAGATTCCTTTTGGAGACAAACATCCACCGCATTTAATGCGGCGTCACGTCCAACCACCGCATTTAATGCGGTGCACATGCATGTACACCGGTGCCACACCGATTGAGGTGACCCCTCGGCCGTCAGATTGTTGACACGTGTACCCTCATCGCATTTATGATTGCTATAAATAGCAGCCCTTATTCCTCTTGTAAAGGATCCCAGATCAGAATTCATTAATATATCTGACTCTCTCTCTTACTTGTTTGCTCTAACTTCTCTCTAGTTATTCTCCGCAATAACCCTTCGGATGAGCTACCCCCCGGGTACACTATCCATCACATGGTTTTTTGGTTAACCGATTAGTGGTAACCGAAATTTTGGTTAACCGATACCTGGTTAACCAATGTTACGGTACAGATAATGGTACTAATATATATTAACCAACATCACGGTTAATTGAAAAATGGTTAACCAAAGCCTGATTTACCGACCATGCTCACCCCTACGGCCAGCCGGTCCCATCACCCAATACTTGTTTCTCTATCTTTATGCCTAAGCTTTAGACTGATTCTTTACAACATAGTGTTCTAATCATGTTGAAGATGCATCACTGATTGTCTCATATGCAACGACGACACTCACAAACTTGGTTTTGCCCCACTTAATATTGGCTAGGGAAGAGCAAACCCGACCCTATCAGATTGACCCGACCGGATATATCCGAATTTTTTGTTTGGGTCGGAAAACCCGACCCGAAATACCCAGGCCCGATCCGATTCTTGCAATCCGAGACTTAAGCGGGTAGGGTTACCAACTATGTTACCTGACCCGCCCGACCACCCGAAATACCCATGGCATATATACTCCCTATATACCTAATTGTACTGTTCAGCGTTAACTGTTAAGCTCGTATATACCAATTATCATTTTATTTATCAGAATATCAAATATGCCAATCATCGTATATTATTATTTTACATGTTCAAATATGTCGATTACCGTATTTATACAACTATTACTTTGAATGTTATACTAGTATAACTTTGAATGATATTTTTACCAATTACAATTTTATTTATTACAATTTCATCAATAATAAATTAAAATCCGAATGGACCCGAAAACTGAATCAACCCGACCGCAACCCGAACTTCTTCAACTCAAAAAACCCGATTTTGTTTTTAGGGTAGGGTTTGAAATTATCAAACCGATAACCGGATGGGTTTACACTTTTTGAACCCGACCCGCCCGAACTCGACCCGTGCTCTGCCCTAATATTGGCACCTTCCACTTAATAACTCTGGTGACAATGCTTCTTCTTCAAGCCCTTGGATATAAGTATATAATATGTGTTGTTTGTGTATCTAAAAAATTTGCAAATTAAATAAATGAATAGTAATCTAATGATAAAGATAAATGTATTGAAATGATGAAGAATCTGAGCTCGATGATTGTTTGTTGTCTGCTCAAGTAAAAATATACCTGCAACAGTGGCCTCTTTGGATACAATCTATGTAGTACTGATACCGATACGCGGAAACGGGTACGGGGATACGTCAAAACAAAACAAAAGTAGGATACAGATACGGGGCCATATTTATAAATATTAAAAGTTATGGGGGTGTATCTACAAATATTAAAAGTTAAAGGGGTCTATTTATAAATATTAAAAATAGTTTTTTTTTTGAAAATATATATATATATACACATATAATATCCTATGATGTCAACCCATTCATTGCATTGAAGCATTTTCCTTTTTCAAGATACTTAGGTGCTGTTCTGTTCGTCTTATTACTTATTACTTATTCTTATTTTGTTCAGTTCAGATCAGATCAGATCAGATCAGATCAGAAAAATTCAGATCAGATCAGATCAGATCAGAAAAATTCAGATCAGATCAGATCAGGTGAGTTAATGACTTAATTCGGATATAGCCATATAGGCCCATTATTTGATTACCAAGTAAAATGTAGTTTTAGATTTTCATTTTTTTTAGAATTTTATTAAGTAAATTTTGGTTTTTTTTTTAAAGTTGATACGGGTATCCGTCGGGATACGAGTATCGGAAACTTTCAAAAAATTACAAAAAAATGGAAACTTTTAAAAAATGCAGATACGGCCCGGGAACGTACGGTACGGGTATCCTAGAGTATCGGATACGCCGATACGCTACCCTAGGGAGGTATCCGTGCTTCATAGGATACAATTGTTCTCAAAGGGCACCAGCGAACCAAAGGATACACTAAACGGTGGAGTGTTGGAAGAAGAAGATGATTAAAAGATTTGTTGTGTATTTTCGAATTTCAAGATTGTTCAAACTTATGCAGCTGATTGAGATTTATAGTACTCTCGCCAAGAGCCTAATAATAAAAAGCACCTATTGGAAAATTAGCTTAAAACTTTAAGCCACACGGGCGGGTATTGTACGTCCCCGAAATGGGACCCGCTCGGCTTGACGGATGGCAACATATGAGAGTGAAGTATAATTCCACACTTTACCGTAGGCGGGTATTCTCTTCTTACAAAACTTGGATGCCCACACGGGTGCAATCCACTATTAATATTTGGCTTATAAAAAGTCTTCTATATTGCTTAAGGTTTTATGTGTGGAATAAGTCCTACACGAACCTTGTTTCAGATAGAACTTCAGGGAACAATTTCTCATTAATTTTAAAATGGTTTTCTACAAATAATACACAGATACATTCATGTTAAGAAGTACAATATTTTAGACTCAGTTCTACAAAAATAATGACGTGGGTCCCTCACATACTTTAACTCCAATGTGACCCAAATATTAATTAGTAAAATCATTTTTCAACAACATGTTGCGTAGTCTCATAAACTCTTTCTCAATACATTACTAGAATAGATAAAGATATATAGATCATTAAAAGTGTAACTTACCCTATGTGCTTTTGACACAAGTGTACTATATCTTGCCTGATACTGCGTGAGCCATGCCAACAGTTCTTTTCCCTTTAAACCCAATTATGTGACATTCTCAATAATAGGTAGCCCCCCCCCATGGACTAATTTTCCTTGATCGGTCAACCATCGCTCTCGGAAGTGCTTTGGTTACAGGGTGCACACTATTTTCCTTTGATTTCACATAATCAAGAGAGATGATCTTATTTTTAATTAGTTTTCTAATGGTATTATGTGTATGATAGATGTAGCTTGGTTATTACATAGAATCGATATTGGAAATAAATGTGCTTTCTCAACAAGGAAGATGTTCCAAAAACTTTTTAACCATTTAGCTTCTTCTTGCGCGAGGCTCATCTCAGACAATGAACTCAGCTTTCATGGTAGATCTAGATATGCACATTTGTTTCTAAGATTTTCATGAAAGAACACCACTTCTAAGGGTAAACACATATCAAATTGTAGATTTAGTGTCCTTTAATATTATCGAAAATGTAAACAAAAATATTTGGTTTACATCAAATACCCAAGTGCCCTTATAAGTGCTCACCAATGTTTTCTACTAGCTTGACGCTCAAGTGCATTAGTCGGTAGCCTAAGGCATTTAGTTTCTCGCCGAGAATGCCTTACCGGCGGCGTAGGGCATCATGAATCGTCGAACAATTTTCTTTATATTATTTTTAAATTCATTTTCCTAAGAGATATACCCCTTTTAACTATTACCGTGCATGTGAAGAAAACTACTAGTAGATTAAGATTTAAATTATATATGCTTGTATGTATTCTTAGATTTTATTATTATTTAACATGCATGATATAATGAAGGTAAGTGTTTAGTTGTAATATATATCAAATGTGACGACTCTATTATTAATGCATATCAATGTTTGTAAACACACACACACAACAACAACAACAACAACAACAACACCTCTCAATATGGCGGAAGAACCTATCTTTACGTCTAGGTTTTTTTGGGAGATCGAAGACGCCTCTTCTAGGTGGCGGTTGTGTCTCGGTTTTGTGATAGCGTGCCGGGGGAAAGGGATGATGACCATACACAAGTAGGCAACACACGTTTCGGCTAGGAAGTGTTCGTGGGTGGCAAGCTTCTTCCAAAATCAAGAAAGCGATAAAGCTTCAAGGGAAGATATTCGTACGCTTGCAAGTAGTAAAAGTCAGATTTGTACAACGTCAAAGCAGCAGGCCACGATGGAAGGGCGCAAAAATATTCTCAAGCAGCAACGATCAAGATGAATAAGGGAGCATGATCATCTACATCAGACCTAAGATTTGTTGGTCCTGGGGGAGGAAGGTGAAGTGTTATTGGTTCATCCCCTTCTGAACCGTAGCCATAATATGAACGACTGGCTAGGGTTTGGAAGTTTCTTTTGATTACTCTTACATGTTTTAGTTCTTATGTTTCTGTTCAATACTTTGCTTTTATCTTTCTCGTCGAAACTGGTGACAAGCAGGTACTTTTTTGGTATGAGTTTATGATTGCTAGAACGAGAGGGGAATCAAACAAGCTAAACTGGTTGATAATCACTTCGAATCTCATACATGTTTAACAATTAGTCTCGCTTATTTTTTGATAGTGTATTCTAATCTGATCAGTGAGTGAGAGGACCTGTTGGTTATAATGAGTTTAGATGGAGGGTGTGGGTAGACAAAAAACATGTTATATGGTTGGTTTATTTTATGATTTTAATACAAGCGTATCTCCTTTAAAAAAATACACACAAATATAAACAATATTACTTATTATATTTATATAAAAATATTTATCGATCATAATGTAATTTGTATTTCTCTGATTAATTCACGCCTGAGTGTTGGGTGTTGCGGTGGTGCCCGACTAACGTTTAAGGCCTTTTAGAATATTAGATGCCACATAGGCATTTTGACAGTCTAAGTCTTTGATTCTCCATCGATCTGATTGCGTTCGAAAGGCAGTCAAGCCCAACACAACACACAAAATATGTACCTTTGGTGGCATTTCCAATGGTTAACAATTCAATATCAACTTGGGCCTAAAAGTTGTCTTTAAGAGACCTGAAAGACAAATTGTGTTGATATACAACACAATTGATTGAAAACTACCAATCAAAGATCTAAAATATCATAGATTTTGAACTTTTTATTTTTATGAAATCCATTGCTAATTTCGATATTTTTTTGTCACAAAAGTTTATTAGTTTAATAATGTTAAGTTTAAAAATTAAAAAGTATTTAAATTCATGGTATTTTAAATTTTTAGATTGATCGTTTCCTATCATTTCAGTTTTATATGGATACATTTTATATTTTATATTTTATATTTTATATTTTAGGTTTTATAGTGAACATACTTTGGTAAATAATTTGAGTGTTTTTTATCATTCCATTAAAGATGTTTTGACAATTAACGCTCTTTTTGGATAGCAGGATGAACTTAAGAAACCCAACTGCAACAAAGTAAATTTAGGTTTTAATAAAAATTAAGTGAACCTAAGTGAACTTAGGTGGATATGTAGATTGTGATTTGAAAAAAAATTGTTGAACATATGTTAATGTAATAAATTGTTCTTTGGATGAAGATGCTCTAACTCATTAATGACATAACCTCCAAAAACCTCAATTTGATAGTTTTAATTTTAGATTTTCGCAAATTTTCAGGAGCTATGTGAAGTGAACTTAAATTTACTAACAATCTATGTTCTTACCCTAAAAATATAAACAAATGAGTATGATTAAAAATTAAACTTGCTATAACTTAGGTTTGAGATGTTTAAGGTAAAGTAAATGAGTGTTCTTGAGTTGGAGTGTTTAAAAATTGAACCTTTGAATTATATCTAGGTAGGAGTACAAAATCATTTTTTAAATTTTTTAGACTGTCAAACTAAAAGACAGATTACAAACTCTCGTATTTCGTCTCCCCCTACAAAAGAAGCTCTCAGACATTCCTTAAAAATTCTCCAAATTCTAGCACACCTTTGAAATTTGTTCGCTATTTTCAATTAAACCGGAAACCAAATGGCTGGTTTACGAACTAGAGGGGCGAGCAAATTAGTTCGATTAGATCAGACTGAATCATACCAAATCGCTAATGAGCTATAAACAATTTAATTTGAGTTTGTAGTATTTATCCCAAAATGAAGTAAATCAAATCGAACCAAAACTACAACAAACCGAATGACATTGAACCGAACTAAAATATTCAATAAATTCTTAATATGTAGTACTCCAATATTAAAAAAGAACAAATCCAAAAGGGAGAAGTCTTCAAATAGGAGTAAAATTCATCCATTTTCAAAGATAAGATTGACTAGTTTAAAATGTCTTAAATATATATTTTTGTTTTATTTGTGATTGAATCAAAGTACCCTCATAGCTCGAGGCCTCGGGAACTGTTGCCCCTAGGTTGACATACCGACATCGGTTTGTCCTCAGATTTTTTTCCCTAAAAATTTTCTGTCAACCTACCAAATATCGGCCACCACCGGAGTTTGCTGCTGCCAACTCATATTCAATGAAACTAGAAGACAATTAATTAAGTCAATAATTAATTAATTAATTAAATGAGGGGTAAATATGGAATGATCATTTTTATTTGAAGAAAACCTTACATAAAGTCATATTTTTTGGAAGAATGCTACCCCCGTAACAAAAAAATCTTCTCACTTTCCTTTTTCGTCCGTAACAAAAAAATCTTCCCATTTCTCAATCTTCCCATCATACCCTCAATAATTTTGAAAATAAAACACTATTACAACTACTTTTTTTGGACCCATCCCTCATTCCATCACATTATTCCACTATCTTCCCATCATACACTCAACAATTTATATCACCTTTCACTATTCTTAATCTACCTACTTTTGAAGTGGGAAGATTTTAAAGTTACGGAGGGGGTATGTTTTAATCTGTCAAAAGAGCCATTTGCTCAAATTTAAATTGAACCAAATCCAAATGAAATGATTTTTCTTTATTAATTTTTCTCCCAATCATCTCAAATTGAACTAAAATGTCGAATAAGGGATGTTTTGAACTGATTCTGCTTCTCATTCTTTTCTAAAGAAGAAACAGATTCAGAATAAGTTTTTAGAAACGGGTCTCCACAAACTTAAAAAAAAACGATTTTAGAGTAATTTAGGGCACAAAAATACTTCCACTTCCACCCCAAACGATACGATCATTCTAGTTGAAACCATTTCGTACTCCTATTTACACCAGGCTGTTTTATTTTTATTTTCTGGAACTTGGATTATCTTCCGATTCGGCACTACTGCCGTATTCGAAGAATTATTTTCCTGGCTTCCTGCTGCTACTATGCAACGCCGTACATAGCATATAAGTAGTGGAGTGGGCAGAAGAAGACAGGGAAAAAAGATGTCTTCTGCATCGCTCAGCTTGCGCCTTTCATCATTCCACAAAACCATTGTCCCCCCTCGCTGTAGTCCCTTCAACAGGAGAAAGGATCGAAAACGATTTTCTTTCTTGGAAAACAATGAGTCAACTGCTCTGTTGGCTTGCTCTATCTCAAAGCCTGGACCCAGTTTCACTCCCTCTGTAGACAACAGTTCCAGGTTAGATATTCAGATTTCTACAGTTTTTCTTATCGAATGTTATGGGCTTGAATGTTTTCCAATAGATGTAGCATCAGCAAAATTCTAACCGGGTATTATTTTGTCGATGTAGTCCTTGTGTTAGTTATATGATTTTTGAGAAAGTTCATTCCTTTGCAGTAATTTCTGCATAATTGAAGGGCCAGAGACTGTTCAGGACTTTGTTCAGATGGAGGCGCAGGAAATCCAAGATAACATTAAGAGTAGGCGCAATAAGATATTTCTCCTAATGGAAGAGGTATGTTTTGATTAGTTGAATGGTACTGATCATCAAAACTTCATGAGTTTAAAGTGTATAATTCTAAATATTCCTAATGAAACTCATACTTACCAAACAAATTCCACTACCTTCTGAGGTGCTGCCATTTTTATGCGGTATAAGCTTTAGTGTCCGTTTGAACTGGGGAACTGCTCAAGAAAATAGAATGGAAAACTCTGGGGAATATGGAAGAAAAAAGATGGGGGGGGGGGTATTAGATTGGTTCAAAATCATTTTATGCAATTTTTTGTTATATAGGAAGTTCATCATTTGTTAAAAAAAACAGAACAGTTTATCATTTTCCTTTTGCATTATCCGAGGTAAAACAATTGACAAGCGAATGACTATCCTTGGCACCCCTTCCCCTTGCTGTATGGTGATTCAAACATACCCTTAGCTTGAGTCTATGATGGATTAGGTGCGGAGGCTACGGATACAACAGCGCATCAAGGGCTTGAAAGTTAGCGGGGAAAGCGGTGAAGAGGAGAATGAGATGCCAGATATCCCATCTACAATCCCTTTTCTTCCTAACATGGTAACTAGTGCAGACTTTGCAGTTTATTCTACCACTACAAGTTCATTGAAATATGACATAGATTTTACCATTGACTTGATTTTCCTCCAATGTTCATGAATGTGAAGCTCTGCTATAATTGCTGTCAATTGCAATATAACTTGTTTCTCTAAACAATTGGTAACCAAGGAATTATAGACATTGACCCAAATCCACATATTGTTTTATCAGCTTTTATATTGATCCACTTTTTCTTGGTATACCTAGGATGTATTTTTTGGATAGGAAAATGGTCAAGAAGTTCCTTCTACTATTTCCAATCTATCACTTAAGCCCCTATACTAAAAAAATATCATATAAGTACGCTTACTTAAAAAATTCGATCAATCTTACCTTTTAACCGGTTCTTGACCCGTATTCAATGTTTAAAATTGCGCAATGGCTTGTGGCAATAAGGCGCGCCTTGCTACTTTTTGAGATTTTCCACTGGAAGGCTAATGCCAATTTAGGCAATATATATGCGTGCGATTTTTTAAGCAGGGCGTATGCAATCTATATAGATCGTTTTGAGGCGCACAACATATACAAGGCTCAGGGCCGACTGCTGCAGCCCAAAGCCATTAAACTAATTTTAATTTAATATACATACCGTAGGTCACGTAGTATATATACAGACTTAAACGGTTGTAATGTGCGGCTGCTTCTCATCTGCACATTTACCTTCTATGACCTTCTTGTTCTTTCACCCTTCTTTTTTTCACGCTAACAGAGGTATATGTTGTCTAATTATCTTATTTATTTAATTGTTTAATTATTCATATAGGAGTTAGTGACTTACTTATAGTGGGCAGAATAGTCGGTGCTCCTAGTCCCCCACTACATAAAAGAATTGAAAATTTACAGTGGACAAATATTAAATACTACGTATTGTATAATCTTCTTTGTTCATTATACACGCTATTGTTATCATGTCAACGATAAATAAACCAGACGCAACATGTAATTAAAGTTCTAGTAGTTCTAGAACTTTAATTAAATAGAAAACATTTATCTTGTGTGATGTTCGAACATACTTCTTGGGTGGGTTTATGACCTCAATTTTGTGGGTTTTCATTATGGCATTAGTTGACTTTTAATCATCTTTTACTTTATTAATAATTACAATATTTGTACTTTGTTTATATAAAATTGTATAATAGTTGAAGCTTACACCTCATTTTGCAATGAGAGGCTTACGCAATAGGCAATGCTAAGAAACCGCCTCAAATACGCAATTTCAAACCTTGCCTACAATACTAGGTTTTTATATTAAAAACTTTAAAAATTTGGTAAAATTCGAAGAAATATAAATAAAAGTTTGGACAATATAAGAATGTCAAGGTCTATATTTTGCATATTTGAAATTATTTGTATGTTCTAACTTTTATTTTTTATATTAACGTGTTATCTATTTTTGAACTTATGTTGATTTTTATATAATTATTACATTATTTTTCAAATTTATATATGAATTTGTATAAGATAAATCAATTGTTTTTTTTTTTTTAAAAACTTGCTCTAGCAGGTTAAAATGGCTTAATTTACCGTATTTTAAAGTAAATGTACTTATATGATGCTTTTATAGTACGAAGACTTAAGTGATGGATCGGAAATAGTAGAAGAGTCTATTTGACCCTTTTCCCTTTTTTGGATTAACCAAAGCGAATAAATTTGCACGACGTTGGTGTTGTCAGTTGTCACTGATAGTTTGATTACCCAATTGTTTAACAGAGAACTGGCTGTGGTTTAATATTTCTTTTGTGTTGACTGATGAGAAATTTATAATGCCACTTATATTTCCTTTTAGTTGCAATTTGCAAATTATCGTGCCAAATCATTTCCTTCATTTCATGTGTCTTGATGTTTTGCCTAGGAGCTAAATGGTTCATTGCTGTTTGAAACAGACCACAAAGTCATTGAAGCAGCTTTACCTTACAAGTTTTACATTCATTTCTGGAATTATTGTATTTGGGGGCCTGCTTGCACCAATTGTAAGTTAATAGGTTTATAAATCATTATAATGTTTTCTTGTGTGAACTTTTTATGATTTTTTATCTTGGTATGGGTAACTTGCGCTTTTCGAACTTTTTAATCTGTTAAATAAAAACTAAACCTCGAATGATATTGATGGTACTGTTGATAGTGAGGTGCTCAGGCCTTTGCTTGGTAGGGGGATTATGGAGGGGAGGAAACGGAGAAGTAATTTTTCGTTTATTTTTTTACATTTAGATGGTTGGTAAAAGGTGAAGCTGAAAAATATGCAGAGTTGCATTATTTAAGTAAACATTCACTATGAGTCATCTGGAAATAGTCTCTTTGTGCTTTAGTACAGGGGTAAGACTGCGTACATCTGACCCCCTTACCTCACCGTAGGTGGGAGCATTTGCGGCACTGGGGTAATGATGATGACATTATTTAAGTAAATAGATATTTACCAAGTACCATGTCTGATGGCATCACTGCAACATTCTCAAGGAGGATGTCACAAGTTCGAATCCCATCCCGGTTCAAATTTGTTGGCCTTAACATAGAACAAATACTAGAATAGGTTAGTACATTTTGCAAAAAAAAAAGTAAACATATGTTTTTTATTCCAAAATAAATAAATAAAGATAAGATAGTAAAACAAAATGAGCCCCTCCCTCCAAAATCTTCTAACCAAACACACCCTTCATAAAAATGAGAGGGTGCTGCATATTTGCTATCAATTTTTAACGACTTTGAACTAATATACCTCCTTTGACATAACAGCTTGAGCTAAAGTTAGGAATAGGAGGCACCTCTTATGAAGATTTCATACGCAACTTGCATCTCCCAATGCAACTAAGGTACTTGAGTACTTCAAGAACTTTTGGCAAGCACTTCACTCGATTCTATACATTATTATGATAGAGATGAATGGCAATATAAGATAGTTCATCATATATGTGTGTGTTTGTGTGTGTATATATATATATTTATACTTTTATGCTATATTTTCAGCCAGGTCGACCCGATAGTGGCCTCATTTTCAGGTGGGGCAGTGGGGGTTATTTCGTGCTTGATGCTAATTGAAGCTAACAATGTGGTCCAGCAAGAGAAGAAAAGGTGCAAATATTGCCTCGGGAGTGGTACGTAACTCTCTTTCTTTCTTTCCAAAACCCTATTTGCAGAAAAGACGATTGATCTGATTTCTATAGTCAGTAACTTATACACTGTCATGTTAGTAGGGAACTAGAGATTGCTTAAAAGCCCGTCTGGAACCCAGAAAATGCTAAGGAAATGAATTAAGAAAAATAGGGGGGGAATTTGAAAGGAAAAGAAAATTGGAAGTAAAAAGAATGGTTCACTCAAAATAAACCAAGTTTAAAGAATTAATACATAATGCCTCAATTTTAAATATTTCTTCTAACTCATCTTGTTTATGTATTTCTGTCATATATAGACTAGTAAACCTAATTATATGTACAATCTTAAAAATTTCTAATAATTTTTGTTTCTCCCTGTGTTTTCCAAGGTAAAAACAAGCATTAAAAACCAATTTCCTTGGTTCATTTTTTCTTTCCTTTCAATTTTTGAGTTTCCAAACATCGCCTAAAAGATCAGCATATATCTGGTCACATGATTATGTAAGCAGGATACTTGGCATGTGCGCGTTGTTCTGGAAAAGGTAAATGTGTGTATGTGGAGCCCATCTCAGTAAACGGCGCTTCATGCAAGCCATTACGTGAACAATCTCCTCAAAGATGTCAAAATTGCTCTGGAGCAGGAAAGGTACCATGTAACCCCCAAGAGTTATAGATTTGTGTGCAAATGGAATGTTAGAAAAATTGATCTTGTCCTGGAAAAATAAATTAAGGTGGTTCTTCTATGACGTAAGATGTTACTCCCTCCATCCCAAAAAGAAGTCACGTTTCAAACACTTTTTTGTTGCAAAAATAAAGAGTCCAGTTTGATCATTTCCCATGTTATTTGCATTTTTACAAAAAAGGCATACATTATAAAATTATTCAAAGCAACAAGTATTTTAAAAATGTAAGTGTAATTCATGGTTTATGATGGTTGCACCTTACCAAAGCTAAAAGTTGTAAATTGAAGAAACATCACTCTTTCATGGGGACATACAATGGGGTGCCCGCGGTTCTAAACCAAACCGGAACTGAACTGCCTTTCCCGATTCCAAATTTCAGGGAACCGGAACTCGAACCACAACATCACAGTACAGGTTCTTAAACGGGCAGTTCTGGCTTCAATTTGGTCAGCTCCGGTTTGGTTTTCGGGTCCCATTTTTTAATTTTTTAGATTTAAAAGGTCAGTCAATTTGTTTAAAATAGATTATGAAATAACTAATGAGATTATTTAATTAAATGTGTTCCTAATTTTTTTAGTATAACTAATACTCGCTATTAACTTCCCACTTTCCTTTTTGGGCCATCCCAAAATAATCTTCTCATTTCCCTAAATGGAAAGTTATCCTACATCAAAACAGTGTCAAACAGTGCCAAACAGTGTCTAAACAGTGCCAAACAGTGTCTAAACAGTAAAGTCAAATTTATTTCCTAAATATGTGTGTAGGTCAAAGTAGGAACTTAATAGAGGGACGGAGGGAGTAATTATTATAGTTATAACTTATAATTAAGTAAAATAGTTAGATAGTTAATAGCCAAGTAGTTATAGATTAGATTGTAGAAATCTACAAGTTAGTATTTTAATTTTTAAGACAATTTGCTCATTAGTAAATTACGTATACTTACTACTAATAAGAGAGATTTGACGCACTGGTTAAAGTGTTGTCTTACCAAACAGTGTCTTACCAAGAGGTCACTAGTTCAAGTCTTGCCCCCTATACACCCATGTGGTGGAACTTTTACAGACCTCACTTTATGGGAACACCAATGTGCACCGGGCTGCCGCTGTTACTAATAAATGTAATAATTCTAATAAAAAACATTATAACTCATAATAACTAATAAGTAGTAAGTTAGTAACCAATAAGATCTATAATTGTTATGACTGTTGTTAGCTACACAACAACAGAAACCGGTGATTCTGGTTTCAATATTCGGAGAAGCCGAAGCAGACTAGTGAACCCCCGGTTCCAAACCGGAGGTACGATGTGGTTCCGGTTTTGGTTTAACCTGAAACTGCGGACATGGCTCAAAATAGGTAGTATAAATTTATTTATTTTGTTTTCATAAATTCACGTCTTCACAGTTCACATGAGTCTGTATTATTTTACATTAATACCTTCTAAAAAGTACATCCGTCAACCACATTTCATGCACGATAAAGATGAAGGTCTGACATTAGTGCAAAAGTATATTCGTTTTTTCTCTTTAGTTTCATACTGATTTTTTCTAGCTCTAGCTTGAATATATTTATCAAAGTTGTCACTATTTGGTCATTCCATTTCGGCGAGGTATAAGTGTACAAACTCACATCTAAGGTGCCTGGCTCTTTCCATATTAGTAGTATCTTTTAGGATGGACCCAAGATCCAATAGTAATGGTGTACAACTTTGCATATTGCCTCACCAGTTGATTGTTGTTTTTATTTACACTTAGGTGATGTGTCCTACATGCCTTTGCACGGGGATGGTGATGGCAAGCGAGCATGACCCTCGAATAGATCCGTTCGATTAGGTAACAGATTGGGAGCCATCTGATGTTGCCTATACTAGACTACTCACACTGTACTACCTCAGTAAACTATTGCCTGTAACTGTAAGTATAGAAGCTGTGTAAGGTAAACCACAGACGTGAATGTAAATGCTCCATTCTGTCATACTGCTGAAATAAGAACATTTGAGCATCCTTCCATGGATTGTTTATACTTTTGAAGGGAAATAAAATCATCCTAATTTTAATCCTACCACGAGCATAGTTTTGTCTTTGATTACCAATTTATCATCAACAATCCTAATTCCTGACTGCCCGGTGGCATTTGGCTTGTATAGCCCATTCATTAAAAAAAGGAATACATACATACATACATACATACATATATATATATATACTTTGGTTCAAGTGAGAAATGCATCTAATTTGAGAAATAAGAATGAATCTCAACCGCTAGATTTACGTTGTTGCAGTAAAAAAGGCTTAATGTTGCAGTAAGATTTAAATTTTGCAATGTTGCACTAAAACTGTGTCATGATGCCCTAATATTTGACGACGTTGCACCAATACAACTTCATGTTGCACTAGACAAGTGTAATACGGAAATTTAAGTATTTACAAAAATGTCACCGTGCTAAATTGCATATTTTAGTGCAGTATGAAGTGTCTTTTACTGCAACTTAGTCGAATCTAACGGCTGAGATTCATTCTCATTTCTCACCTAAGAGCTTCTTCTTATTTGAACCTCACCCTATATATATATATATATATATATATATATATATATATATATATATATATATATACACACACACACACACACACACACACATAAATGCTGTCCACCAAAATGTGACCTCCCCAAGTGTTGTGACTGTAATCATAATAATTTGAATGTTTACATTTATGTGACTATGAGACTATATTATAGTACCATGTAACTATTAGGCATACTTTTGTAAATAAAATACATTTAAGTAATACTAAATAGTTATGAAAAAATAGAAAATATACTACGAGTAACACTTTAAATTAAAGAAAAAACATACTCTATATTAGGATGTTTTTACTTGGACTATAATTTGCTGGTCTGGTTTGGTAATGTCTGGTTTCTTTGTATTTTTATACTACGGTAATGTCTGGTTTCTTTTTTTTTTTGTTATTTTTGGGTTTGGGTGGGCCGGGTGTTTCCGAAGGGTTGGGGGGGGGGGGGGGGGGGGGTTGAAATAAATAAGAATTAAGAAAACACAAAAAAAATAAACCGGAACCGGCCCGGAACAGGTACTCCCGGGCCAGTTCCAGGCCTTACCCAAAACCATCCAAGCCCGGCCAAGGCCCGAACTGGAACCAGACTGGGCCCGGTCCATGACTATTCGGAATGCTTTACGCCTGTTAATGCCCTTCATATTGAAGCGTCCAGAAGAGCAATGACACGATGACACCCATGGAAAATATCACGTGGCAATAGTAAGTTGAGATATCTGCTGTTTGCTTGCTAGTTTCATGGAAATATTTTTGTCTATTGTTTTTTTTTATAAAAGGTAAATGTGTATTAATTGGCAAAGAATAAATACAGCATTAAGGGGTATATCCCTTTCTGCTGAAGCAAAACATTCCTTTGCTCAGCCATAGTATTCACTCATCCAAAATAAACCCAAGCTGAAACTAATCCCAAGCCTAGAAGTCAATCATATCAGATGGATAGATTCTAAACAGAACAAGATAAATAAATAATCTAATCTGCAATACAAGGTTTTGGATAGTAACCATCTTCTTAGCAAAAATGCATTCATTTCTAGCTTTCCAAACAGCATAAACTGTGCAACATAAAGCTAATCGGATAGTCTTGCTGTTTAGCCTAGCTCCTCTATAATGTTTAAGGCACATCTTCACGGTGCTCAGTATCGTGGATGAATCTCTTCTAAACCCGAGCCAATGTTTTATCTCCCTCCAAACAGCAGCAGTAAAGGAACATTTAAAGAAAAGGTGATCAACAGTCTCCAAATGTTTCTTACACAAGCAGCAAGATCTATCCATTTCCACATATGATAGGTTGTCACAGGTTGCAAGTATATTTCTAAGGCGCAACCAAAGAATGAATGAGTGCTTTGGTGGAATATATTTCTTCCAAATTAGGTTCATCCAAGGTTTACTATGACTTTTTACCCTTAAAATGTCATAGACCTTACCAGATTGCAGGCTGCCTTGATAACAAAGAAGATTCAACTTCTGCACAGTGGTTCCATTTTGCCCTTCCAGTAATGTGATTAATGTATCCCTGATCTTAATCAGCTTGTTGAACAAAGGAGAAACACCAGAAGGAGGTGTCCACTCCCATATAGAGCATCCTTTGAGATATACACTATGGATCCATTTGACCCAAAGTGTATCTTTTTTACAGCGAATGTTCCAAAGTGTTTTAGATAGTAAAGCCGAATTCCAAATTTTACAGTCCTTCAATCCCAGACCACCCTCCTCTTTAGGCTTACAGACATCAACCTATGCCACTTTTGCGTTTGCCTCACCCCACAGAAACTGTCTACAGTGAGATGTGATCTTTTCAATAACCGCCACATGAATTGGAAATACTTGGATCCAATAGGATTGAATACCTTGGATAACCGCTCTAATTAGCTCCAATCTACCTGCATAACTCATATTCTTGATTTTCCACTTCAGCGTAAAATTTTCAATCTTCTCAATTAGTGGAGAGTATTGAGCTATTGATACCCTAAGGGGAGCTAGGGGTACCCCCAGATATCTTACTGGGAAAGCTCCTTCGGGAAATCCCACTACATTAAGGATGACCTCTTTCTCCAGATTGTTAACCCTTGTAGATATCATCTACATTTCGGGTGAAAATTGAAATCTGGAGTAGCGGTTCTCATATCCAATAACCTTGATAGGTACTCCATACAAAATAAGTAAAGTGTCGGGGACATTGGGTCTCCCTGCCTCAATCCCCTCTTTCCTTTAAAAAAACCATGCATTCCACCATTTATTGAGATAGAGTAGGTGGGTGTGATAATACACTCCCATATCCATACAATGACCCTCTGGGGTACACCCAAATGTTGTAAGATAGCTCTCAGAAACTTCCAATTGATTGTGTCATAAGCCTTCTTCAAGTCAACTTTCAGTAAGCACCTCAGAGATATTGACTTCCGAGAGTAACCTCTAACTAGCTCTTGTGCCAGAAGTATGTTGTCGGTGATTCCCCTCCCCTCAACAAATGCACTTTGGGATGGGTTGATGATATCATCCAATATAGGTCCCATTCTGCTTGCCAAGATTTTTTATATCACTTTATAAATGACATTAGTGCATGAGATTGGCCTGAAATCAGCAGTGGATGGATTGTGAGAAGTCTTAGGAATTAGGGCCAATGAAGTATGGTTGATTTGTTTTAAGAGCTTCCCATGTAAAAAGAACTCAAGTACAACTTCTGTAATCTCACTGTCAACTAATTCCCAGTTATGTTTGAAAAACCCTGAAGAGTATCCATCAGGCCCAGGCGCCTTATCCTCCTCAATGCCAAAGATTGCATTTTTCACTTCCTGTGGAGTCACTGGAATCATTAATTTCTCTGCCATCTCTTGATCAATTAATCTCCCATTCTTCACTACCAGTTACGACTTACGAGTACTAAGAGGCTTAAGAGCATGTGATATTTTTATACGAGATATCCACTATGCTCATGGCATGTGATCTCCTCCTCTTTCTTCTACTTCATCTCCTCTAACCTATCACACTTCTCTCTACTATGGTGAATTGGTGACCTAGGTAACTTAACATTTGTACATTCTCTCTCCAAATTTTTGGTATATTCCACCATTATTAATTTATATAATTTGAGAAAGGAATATAAAATCCACATTTGATCCACTATAATTATTTATTGTTGGCATCGTATCTAGATAGAGAACGGGTTGGATCCATTTTCAGAGGAAAAAATATTCTAAAACAGATAAAATAAGATGCAAGAGGGAAAGAAGTGGTAAATTTCGAAGTGACTAAACATATCTTTCATTGATGTCTATTTATAGAGGGAAAAAACTAATTCTGTGATATAAGTTTTTTTTACAATAAGTTAAATTTGATGAATAATAAATGGAATTAGGGAGTTGAGGGATAGTTGATGGGGTTGGTGACTACTTTGATTGGGAGAGAAGCCATCTATTTGCATGCAACTGTCTTCTCTAAGTAAAAAGTCACTTGACTTTCTCTAATTGGTTATTCAAAAAATGTTTGTTAGATTTCATTCTCAACCTTTTAATTTGATCGATCACTTCATGAGTTCTCATAGTGCGGATCAAGTGAGATCATTTTTTTTATCCTCAATGACCTCCTCATGATGAGTGCTCAAAAAAGAGATTACATAATGCATGAGAGATGTATAGAGTCGAACATACACTCATACTTTCTATCTAATTCTATTCAAGTGATTAAAATAATATCATTTCAAGTTTTGAACAATGATATTTTGGTTTGGAATTTTAATCAAAGAATGTTGTTTTAATCAAAATGACGTCATTTTGATCCCTTGAACAAAATTGAATGAAAGCTTTTAAAAGAATGCTGTTTTAATCAAAATGGCGTCATGAAACAATATATATGGATTTTAGTTTGTAATTTAGAGTCTCAAAAGCATGGCCGTCACAACACACAAAGTCATGTTTGTAATAAAGCTTTACCATATTCTGTGATTCATTTTCAATTTAGAATTTCGAAAATCACTTATTCACTTGTTAACTAGTCACGTTTTACAAAAAAGTTTAGAAAAAGGAGTTTGCAAAGTCCTTGTCCCTTTGTGTTCGTGTGAGACATTTATGAACTGCCCCATTATTATCTCTTTCAATTTAGGATGCGTTTTTTGACACGAAATGGTTCGAAGTGGTATGAAATCGGGACATTTGAACGTTGGTTCAAAACGAAGGACACACATAGGGTGGTTTGGTATGATATAGATGGATATTCTATTGCACACTTTTACCATATTGAAAATATTCATCGGTATGCAAAAAATGCATACCGTTACCTTACCGAAATTTCTGTATACCTTGTGTCTGTATAAACTTCAGTACAATAAATGTACGATATCGGTTAATTATTATGATTTACATGAACTTTGGTACGGGGTATAACATATTAGTATTAGTATTGTATCCACATGAAATATAGAAAATCGGTGTTTGTAATGATGTACTAAAATCATTAATAAAATCATTTACAAAATACTGATAAAAATCTATTGATGTTCTATTCAACTTTGAACAAGAGTTATTATAAATATGTTTCAATAATTCAAACATATGATATATGAAGATCACACAACATTCTCCTAAAATAATTTTGACAACATAGATATAAATAAAATAACCGCGATCTCCAACAAGAAGTATGAATAGTTTAAGAAACATGGATATAAAGGCCTTTATCCTTAAGTTAATGCATATTGTATTTCTAGCCATTTTTATCATTTTAAAGCAAATATTGGTTTGAACTTTCGGTATGACGGTACATCAGTATATCGTTTATTTTTAAAATATATACTGATACCGTACCGAATTATTTCGGTAGAGCACCATACTGTACGAAATTATTTTGGTGCGGTACCATACCATACCGAAAGTATCGATATGCCAAACATTTTGTTAAATTTAGTATTTTTCAATATAGTAAGTAGGTATACCGATGTTTCGATATTTCCCTCCACCCCGACACACACGTCACATTCTTGCCCATTGACTAGCATATATGCATACATGTATTTAATGCAAAACACATTTAGTATAAATATCCTCTTATGGTTGTAAATACATGTATCTCTCTTTTTATTACAATATCACTAGCGATTTACCAGCTAGCTATCAGTTATATATAGAATCTGGTACGAAACACTAAAAGCAACAACTTTTATTTGTATTTTCACTTTTTATATATTTTAAATTATACTAGTATATTTTGAATAATGTAAAAGTTAGGCTCAATATTATATAATATATTTCAAACATTTATTTATTTTATTCATATATTCACTATAAAATACTCCCTCCGTCCCATTTAAAGGTTCTTGTGGCAAAATGTCACGATTATTTAGACAATAATTAAATATGCTAATTTGAGTATATTTTGAGAAATAATTTTGAGGAGTGTATAATATAATGGATTCTTGATGATAAATGTGATTTTATAAATGATTTTTTAAGTATTTGATGATTGAATTATCATTTAAAAGTGTTAATTGTTTTCTAAAATGAAAAATGAGAACCTTTAAGTAGGACGTCCAAAAAAGGAAAGTGGAAACCTTTAAATGGAACGGCGGGAGTAGTAATTATCAATACAAATACAAAATGTCTTTTCACGGGTTTAATTTAGTGATGGCGGATCATATTTTGCAATTATGAACAAAATTACCTATAGTTTCTTTTTATTATTATTTTATTTTAAAGAAAAAATTCCCCTAATATTACTCCTAAAAAGTGATGGGCAAAAGTATGACTTAGTAACAGAAAAAGTTAAACATAGTATTTGAAATACAAACAGAAAAATACAAACAGAAAAATATTGAATTTATCAAACTATTTAAAAGTTAAACATAGTATTTGAAATACAAACAGAAAAATATTTTTTTACTATAAATGGTAAAATACTTTTCACAAAATATAACAGAACAATAAATTCAATCTTATTTCTTTTAATTCTCAGTTTCTCACACAATTTGTTGTTCTAAATTAAAATTGAGTCTCTTATAAAATGGATTACCATACCGCATTTACATTCCTTACCCTGAGATGTAAACTTTAAACACAATTATATTCATTAATAATAATTATTAAATCACCTATTCATCCATAAATTATTTAAAAAAATCCACAACTTATTTATTAGAAATATTTTAGGAAAAAACTCTCTATTTTAAATTTGTTTCAAGTCGAATGGGTTCAACCTGGCCAAGTAAAACAGACAGTCCATTGGGCTTAGTTCATCATAATCGATATACGACAATATGCGGTATTTTCATTTATCCACCTCCTAACCCTAGATACATATAACAAACCATCGACACTTCACTTGGACACGAACAGAGGGTTTCAATCTTCAAGTTGCAGCTTAGCTTCTTCATCTCACCATGGTAACCCCCAATATCTACGACTGTCGGCATGCATTTGATTCTTTCAATAGGAATTGAAGCTTCGTTTTCTTAACATTAGCGTTTTATATGTCTCATTGATGTGGAATGTGTTTATATATCAGCCATGTAAGTTTGCTACTGTTTTTGACTCACCATTTGGTCTTGTTGTTTTCCCCAAATGGGTTCGTAGTCTAGGAGAAAGAACAGAGAGCCCAAGGAGGAGACTGTTACCCTCGGACCAACATTAAGGGATGGAGAAAAGGTGTTTGGTGTGGCACACATTTTTGCGTCGTTCAACGATACCTTCATTGTAAGTTTCCAGTTGTAGTTGCGATTAGCTGATGGTCGAATAATTAAAATTAAGAGAGTTTATATGAATTTTGATTGTAACCGGCTTTTATGTTTTTTTTTTCCTTCTTCAGCATGTTACTGATTTGTCCGGAAGGGAAACCCTTGTTCGTATCACTGGTATGTTATAATTATTTATTAGGATTGCTGTATTAGCTTTGTATTCGAATGAAAGAGCTGTCATTTTTTTGAGTTCCTTTTTTCATTGCAGACATGTTTAGTTCATCAGTAATATTTTAATAATCTGCAGGTGGGATGAAGGTGAAGGCTGATAGAGATGAATCCTCTCCTTATGCTGCTATGCTTGCAGCACAAGATGTGTCGCAGCGCTGCAAGGTATTCTGTATATCCCATCTAAATTTCGTTTACATAACCATGTTTTATCTGGTTTGATTAATCTGAAGATTCAAATACTAATCATTTTTAATTATAAATAATTTGGCGATTAACTATTGTTTTAGGAACTTGGTATCACTGCACTTCACATCAAGCTCCGAGCTACAGGAGGGAATAAAACAAAAACACCTGGGCCCGGTGCCCAATCTGCCCTGAGAGCCCTTGCTCGTTCAGGCATGAAAATTGGCCGTATAGGTATAAATATCACTTGGGTTCCTTAACTCATCTTTACATATATCTGGAAAGTGTTACCAAGTATTTGGATTGTCATAGATTTATTTGTTATCTGGACTTTACTACTACAGTCATTGTATATCTATATATTAATTCTTTATCTTGAAAAAGTTTTTAAAGACCAACATAACTGTGGTTTTGCCTGCTACAAAATACAGAATCTCACTTGTTATTTTTAAATGGAAATTATACCTTTGAGAATGTATTATCTGTAAATGAAAGACAATGAAAATTTCTAGTACCTTTGGGAGCGTGTACAAATATTATGTAGAGTCAGAAAGCATTTGTGTGCCATTTTTCAACTGTCTTTGATCCTTCTCCATCAGATTTATAGCTGTTGACTTAAATTGTGTGGATACTTGTTCATTTTGTTTCTTCAAATTGAAACAACTTTGATCCCCCAACTCTTGGCTATTGTTAACTACTATGTATAATACTTTCTACGCATTGTCTGCTGTATTTGACCAAAAAAGTTACGTCTTCTCTTTTTGCAGAGGATGTTACTCCAATCCCCACCGATAGTACCCGCAGAAAGAGTGGTAGAAGAGGAAGAAGGCTTTAAGTCTCTTTACTTTTGTTATGTGGTTTATCTAATTATCTAGACAGCAGTGGAGAATGTTTTCTGCCATTTCCCCAATCTTTTGAAGCTCTGGCGTGATTGAACTATTTGATTTTTCTTGATTATTATTACCCAAGTCAGCTATTCCTTTTTAACATTTCATGTAGTTATACAATATTTTAAAGAGAATTGTCTACTTTTCTGAATTGATCTGTGTTTAAATTCCCCTTTCTGCTTGATCCATCCGTTCTTCACAATTGTTCAATTATTATGCTTACATTTTAGTTTGTACAATTAGTTATTTGTAAACTTAATTATACTCAAATATCCGATTGACAGTATTTTATTTGAATGGTTGTCTATTCAGTAAAATATTGAACTCCAAATTTTTATGTTGAACCTTGGGTGGAACTAAAAGTTAAATTGCCTATCTAGCTACACCAATGCTTGATAGGTATTACATTATAGTTCCACATATTGATGACCTTTCTTAACTTTATCACCTGAACTAATTGTTTCAGTTGATTTTCTGGAATGGTAAATTATCTTGTCACATAATTCATTGATAATTTGAGTGTACTCTGGCTATCCCCTTTTCTTTCTTTGAAAGTCCTACTTGCATTAAACAGATGCCACTCTTTAGAATTGTATGATGTTTTTTTGTACAATATTGAATTACAAACATGTATGTTGAACCCTGCTCGGAACTGTATGTTTAATTGCATATCCAGCCAACCAATGCTTGAAAGGTATAGCATTATAGTTCCACATTGATGACCTTTCTTAACTTTATCAGCTGAATTATTTGTTTCAGTTGATTTTCTGGAATAGTACAATCACATAATTAGTTGGTTCACATTATGTATGCTTACCATCTTTTTTCCCAGTCTACTCTGGTCCTCTGGCTAGCTATTGTCTCTAATTTTTCCTTTCTCTAAAAGTCTCTAGTTTGCATTAAAAGTTGGCTACTCTTTTAGAACATATAATCCTCTTCACACCAAAAATTTGGCTGAATTTTCCCCATCTTCCCTTGGTTGTATGTGTCCTGACTTCTTTTTAGTTTGCTGATGGGTATCGCCGTATCGGTATCAAGTAGATTTCTCTTGCTTCTGCTAACGAATGTTGTAAAAAAAGGGTTTCCCAGAATCTCTATTAATTTGATTCAAATATTTGATTTTTACATCCTTATTGAGCAATGAGAGCTTGTATGGAGAAAAAATATACCGTACGTTTGGTTGTAGAGTGCTCATTGTATATTTGAGTATTTTGCTTATTGCTTACACCCTCTCTGCCTCGTGACATCTCACCTTAAAATTATGCGCTGGTCCGTCCAGGATTGGTGACTGTCGAATGCGGTAGTGTGAACTGTAAATGCGCGATGTAGGGTGCTCATTTGTAATCACTGCGGTAACTCTACTTTTATTGGTTTAGAGGAAGAAGTCTGCTGTTCTTTTGAATGAAAGGTAGCCATTTTAGATTTTATCTATCTTGTTGCATGTTTATATGATTGGTTCAAACTATTTGGTGTTCACGTAGCTTATTAGAAGGCTGTCAGTATGGATGAGCATTAACAACATGAAGTGGAAAGATTTGGAGGGGAAAATGATTATCAGGACCAAGAATAACAAAGCGAATAAAATAAGAAAAATTAAAAATAATAAAGTAAATTGAAAGAAACCGGAGCAACAATCAGGTTACTCAATTGCACAATTCTAATCGTTAATAAAAGAGGCTTGGTATGCTTTCTACACAATTTTTATGTTAATTAATACACATTTAAAAAATATAGTACTGTATTAAATTCGTGTATTGGATTCATAGGTGTTTATTATGGATATAGTCTAAGATTTTTTTTTGCGAAAAGAAAAACCAAGGGAGTGTATTCATTTTAGACATTTGTAGACATTTTAGGATTTTTGAAATCTGGGTATATTTGAATAAGACATTTTAAAACATTTTATAAATCCTAAAATGTCTAGGTGTATTCATATTGGGCTGAGACATGGATTTCATTTTGGAACTTGGGACTTATCCAAACCTACAAGTCCAACTACAAGTTGAAATTCCATTCCCAAATCTCATTGCATGTGTGAAATTTCAAATCCTTCTGCAAGACGCACATAAGAGCCTGGGACACGATGAAGGAGTTTGGAAAATCAAGAACACCTCCATCAATCTAGGGTTAGTACGTATCTCTTCACCATCTAGCGGTGAAAGTGTTATGATTTTTCATCCGTCTCTTCGTTCCAGAAAATTTGTGTATACTTGTGGCTGATTTTCCATCATTTTCTTCTCTTCTTCCTCTTGTCTGCTTCGACCCCAATCTGGACTTTAAACAAATACAAGGTATTTAATTGCTTCTCCATTTCTTGTTGAGTGCTGGACGGCTGGGAGGGATTAAGCTTCTGAAATGGCCATGTTTCCATTGCACTATGCTTGGATCCTGTAATTGGTTCTTTCCATTGCATGTATAGGAGCGACATAGCTTCCTCTTTGATGAAAAATGGTGACTTGCACATTTGCGCGTATGGGAGAGATCTTCCACACAAATCTTGAGATGTCTTACCTAAAAATCCACATCAATCTAAAGTCCATATATGTCTGCTAAAATCTCATTTTATCTCAAATCTTAAAAAGTCTCAATAAGTCTCAAATGAATACACCCCTTAAGAATAACAAAGTGAATGAGGAGGCATGAAAGTAGAGATTATGAAATTCAATTCAGAGTTTAAAGGTTCAATTAGAAGAGATTACGATTTTCATATTAATGCAGATTTCTAAAGTATATTACTTCAGAAATTTAAGAAATTTTTCCAAAAAGAAAAACTAAAAATTAGAATTCATTGAAGCAAAGGATATTGTGATACGCAATCACAGTGTTCAAATGCTCAATAAGAGACTTGATACTCAAAAAATGTATTGATTTCCAATTAGCAGATGTTATAATTTTCATATCAATTAGCAGATATTAATATACCAATGTTATACATTGGTATATTTCAAAAGTATAATACTATATCAGATTTGCATATTGAAATTCATAGAAGTTGATTATATATATATATATATATATATATATATATATATATATATAACTTCAATAATTTTTTACATAAGAAAAAAGAAAAACAAAACAAAAGTGAATTAGAAGGAAGGAGAGGAGATACCACGATACTCAATTACGAGTTTCAATGGTCAATAGAAGATGTTTGATGCTCAATGAACATATATTTTGATGATCAAATAGCCGAGTTTACAATTTTCATATCAATGCATATTTTAAAAGTATAATATTAAATTGGATTCACATATTAGAATTCCTAGGAATTGATTATAGATACTATGTACTAGCTTCGTCCCACTCAACTTTGCCTAGTTGATGTTGGATGTGAAATTAAAATAATAAAAATGTGTGATTGAAGTTTTGAGGACAAAGTTTAGAGAAAGAAAAGAGTAGATCACAGATTCATTACTGTAAAATGAAAGTGTTACCATTAAAACACAAAAGTGACAATGTTTTGAGGACAAATAAACAAGGAAAATTATATTGGCAAAATCGATTAAGACGATAGAAGTATAATTGAAGATTTTTTTTAAAAAAATAAGAAAATCGTGATACTCAATATTAGACCTTTAAGACTCAACAAATTAGGTCTGACTGTCTGATGCACAATACAATTTTATTTATGCTTGATTAACAAAAGTCATGACATTCACCTAAATTACAAAAATATCACCTATTGTACAGTTGCACTATACAACACATGACATTACATATGAACTCTTATTTCGCAAGCAATGTGTGCATGACATAAGTAATAAAATAACATTGTAAATATTATTAGTAAGAAGTAATTACATATGTATGACTAAAATAAAGTTTGTTTATAAAAATGTGACTAGTGACTAGAGTAGTAATAAAATCATAGTGACTTATGTTCAAGTTTTAAATTTAATTGTAGTCACTATTAGTCATATTTGTGTAAATACATTTTATTTTAATAATATTTTTCGAAACCCCACTAATAATATGATATGAATAATGATGCTAATTGTACCGATGATGATGATGATAATAACAATAATAATAATAATATAGTATTGAGTATTGTAATGGAATAACAGTAATAACTATTACTTCCCATAGAAATGTTTATACTTTTCTTTTTTGGACGTCAATCTTAAATAATCTTAAATAATAAATTAATCATTAACTACTACAATAATACATTTTTAATCCTATTATATTATATACCTATTACTCCGTAACATATGCTCGAACTACCTTATTCGATTTTTGTTCAAATAACCATGCCGTCCATGTGAACCTTCCAACGGGACGAAGATGGTAATAAATTATATTTAGCTAACTTTTATCAGTTTATTTAAAGATAAAGGGACAAGTACACGTCCACCTATATTATTTAAATGACCTTTTCACTGTTTATTTAAATGACCTTTGCACTGTTTCACTGTATGAATTATATTAGAATAAAAAAAATTGAATCACACTTTCTTGTTCGCCCTGAGTGCTTATAAGTCATGAGGAGTATTTTTAATAATACAGTAGTATGTAAAAAAATATTATTTTTCAAATAGTTTTATGCTAAATATTTTTAACTTTACTATTATGAAATAAAGTCTTATCAAAAAAGTTGGAGCTCAATGAATTCGTGTAATTTTAATGTCATATAAACATTTATATTTTGAATTCAGTTCATAAAAATTGCTTATAGCATTTTAATATTAGTTTGCCAATGAGTATATTTTGTTATTTATTTGACAAAGGCAAGAAATTAATAACAATAATATTGTTTTGAATGAAAAAAACTAAACTTAACTAAAATAGTTCTTCAAGAGAAACTGCATTAGATTTTTCTCCTTTTACGACTCCTATTGTGTATTATATATTGTGTAACACTAATTAATTTGGGAATCCAAAAATCATAGGGGCAAATGCATAGGTATTTATTTAAATTATAGTACATCTGTCCCGAAAAGGTTCGTCATATTGACTTTTCTTGATCAATGATGACAAACTTTAGATAATGACTTTATTATATTTCTATATAAATTGTGAATTTTGTACTTTTATGACAATATTTTGAATAAAGAGCATTTTGATATAATTTTCATATTCAAAATAATTTCGTATTAAAAAATAATTTCCAGATGACACACCGATCGAGGCTTGGAGAAGTTTGGGAGAGAGAGGTGTCGTGTGGTTAACAAGTTTCTTCAACATGATTTGGAGAAACAAGATGCCAACGAGTTGGAGTAAGAGTACTCTTATCCACTTATTCAAGAATAAATGCGATGTTCAAGAATGTGCCAACTATCGAGGGATTAAGCTTATGAGTCACACCATGAAACTTAGGGAGCGAGTGATTGACCAAAGACTTCGAAGATATGTGAATATTTCAGAGAATCAATCCGGTTTTATGCCGGGTCACTCAACAACTGACGACATTCACCTTCTTCGGCAACTTATGGAGAAGTATAGAGACGCTCAGATCTGCATTTGGTGTTCATTGACTTAGAAAAGGCTTATGATAGGATACGTCGAGAAGTTCTTTGGTGGGCCTTAACTAGAAAAGGCATATCACACAAGTATATCAACATCATCATGAATATATATGAGGATTGTACTACCAGTGTCCGTACTATTACTATAGGAATGCACCAAGGATCGGCTTTGAGCCCTTTCTTATTTGCCATAGTCACGGATGAACTTACGAAATCAATTCAAAACGAAATACCGTGGTGCATGATGTTTGCCGACGATAATGTATTGATTGATGAAACGCAATCAGGTCCTAAAGTAAAGTTGGAAGTATGACGACAAACATCGGAGAACAAGGGTTTAAGACTAAGTCAAAACAAGACAAAATACATGGAGTGCAAGTTTGGTGTAGGTAGAAGCAGTGGTAATAGCGGAATCATTCTAGATGGTAAGGAGATACCGGTGAACGATATGTTCCGTTACTTGGGCTCCATAATTCATGATGGTGAGTTAGATGGAGATGTATCCCATAGAATCAGAATAGGGTGGATGAAGTGGAAGAGTACGTCAAGATTTATATGCGATAGAGGTATGCCGACTATACTGAAGGGTAAATTTTACAGGACAGCAATTAGGCCTGCATTACTGTATGGTGTAGAGTGTTAGGCGGTGAAACAATGTCACATTCAAAAGATGAGTGTGGCAGAGATGGGCATGCTACGTTGGATGTGTGGGCATACTAGGAAGGATCACATGAGGAATGAGACAATCTGACAAAGGGTGGGAGTAGCACCTATTGAAGACAAGATGCGGGAGTCACGCCTATGGTGGTTTGGTCATGTGCGTAGAAGACCGAGTGATGCACCTCTCAGACGAGTTGAGATGTGTGGAGAAGAGGCAGGGAAGAGTGGGGGAGGAAGGCCCAAACAGAGGTGGGTTAGGGGAGTCCGAAATGATATGCTTCTTCTAGGGCTGGATGAAAGTATGACTTTGGAGAGATCAAAGTGAAGGACAGGTATTCATATGAAAGAGTGATCTCGTGTTATCTTTTCCCCTCATCTTTTTTTCTTCTTGTTTTTTATCCTTTTATCCTTATATATATAAACATTATGTTTATCTTTTTTATTTTATCGTTTTTTGGTATATTTATCTCTTCTTATATTATCTTTTTTAAAATAGATTATCTTTTTTTATCTTTATTTTCTTTCTTTTCCTTTTGGTGGTGATATCATGTAACGATTCATGTTAGCCGACCCCAATATCTTTTGGGACTAAGACTTGGATATTGTTGTTGGTCAAACTTAATTACCATTGACTAGGGATGGACTCGGGCCGGGCCAACCGGCCCAGAACCGGACCGGCCCGCTACTGTGCGGGCCTGGACCGGCCCGGTAAACCGGTTCGGTTCCGGTTCGGGCCTCCCGGCCCGGTGGTATACCGGTCCGGGCCCGGGCCTCCAGTTTAGTGAACCGGCCCGGCCGGGCCGGGCCCGGTTCGGGCCGGAATTTAATTTTTTTTTTTTTTTGAAATTTTTTTAAGTTTTGGGTTGGATTAGGTATTTTGGGCCATTTGAGGTGGTTTGGGGTGGAGGGGGAGGGGTAGGGGGTTAAATAAGAGAAGAAGAAGAAAAAAAAAAACATTCCGGGTGGCCCGGCCCGGCCCGGCCCGGCCCGGTTCTGGCCCGAACCGGAACCGCCCACCACCGGTTCGGGCTCGGGCCTCCTTTTTCTGAACCGAGGCCCGGCCGGGCCCAGGCCCGAACCGGGCCCGAACCGGAACCGGTCCACCCCTACCATTGACCAAGAAAAGTCATTTTGACAAACCTTTTTGGGATGGAGGGAGTAAAAAATTATGAAAATATTACGTACAAAAAATTTGAAATTAGAAGGGGTGGGCGCCTAAATCCATTCCTGCCAGCAGGTCCAAGAACTAAAACTAGCTCATAATCGGGCCAGTCCACCCTAGTTTGCTAGGCAAAACCAATGGCTATGACTAGGGGTGACTGGATTTGAGTTGGCTCCACTCTCCCGTTCTCTATGGGTTGGTTGTGAGTACAGATAATTGAGGAATCATATGGAAACCACTTCTGGTCCTGTTATTAAGGCCTGCCAAACTGCACTAAATATTAGCAGTCACAATAGTGACAGAGTTGAACTATGATAGTCACTGAGTGGTATTTTTGTCCAGTGCCATTATTTCAGTCATATATTTGTCATTGTTTCTACAGAGTTTTGAACTCAACTCAACTAGCAGCTAAGCAGCGTAAATTTAATGGCCAGTGCAAAACATCACTTCTAGGTTGGTTTTTGTTCTCATTTGGTCAGAATAATAGGGGAACAATAATAGGGGAGACGATTAATCAGGATATTGCATGTGTAAATTAGAAAAATTATTCCTGCAATGTGTAATGGACCAAAGATCGCCACGAACACAAAGAAAATGCAATAGGTGAAAATCAGCAGACAACTTAATCCTCTATCCCAACTTTCATTATCATCATCATTACCCTAGTGCCGCAAAGGCTCCCACTTACGGTGGGGTAAGGGAGGGTCGGATATACGCATTCTTACCCCTTATAGATGCAAAATCCAAAAGAAAAATGCAGAACTCGCAGCATGATTAACCAAAACCCTGCAATTGATAATTTCTTGTTGGTTTCTAAATATATCACCATGCCTTGATCCTTTTCATTTTCATCATTTCATTTTCATTTACCCCAGTGCCGCAAGGCTCCCACCTACGGTGGGGTAAGGGGGGTCGGATGTACGCAGTCTTACCCCTGTACTAAAGCGCAGAGAAACTGTTTCCGGATGACCCATAGTGAAAATCGCGTCCAAAATTGCATGGACTGACTGCTGCTTCATAACAAAGAAGCGCAGACAGTTTAGTGAGTCATTTTGCTTTAGCAAGGAAAAATTGAAAATAATAATCCCGACTATTGCCAGTCCGCTAACAATAATCCCAACTATTGATTATTTTTGTATAATCCCAACTATATGGACTCTTCACCAATAATGGTCCATGACCGGATATTAAGAGTAAAAATTAAGAGTGAAAATTAAAATTTGGGATTATTTATAGGGATTACATGTTATATCTCTTCTCATCCACTTTAGAAACTATAGAAATTTATTTATAGTCGGTCACGCCGGACCATTATTGGCGGGAGGTCTCTAAAGTTGGGAATATTCTGAGATAATCGACAGTTGAGATTATTATGAGCGGACCACCAATAGTTGGGATTATTACTGTTAATTTTTCCTTTGCTTTATTCCATCATATTCTCATGCCTTGATACTTTTGCTCCTTTATTTTCCAAGCCTCATGCCTTCTCCTTGTTTGAATATGAATTTACGTATGGTGTGACGTCACTGCCCCTTGAATGTGTTTATGTGTTGTGAAACTACAACTTTTGGGAGCCTTAACTAATTCAAAGTTCAACATAATAGCACTTTTCACAAACCAAAAAGGGAAACAGATATGAATGTTAAGATGGATGAATTTGATGAAAAAGTAGATAATTGAAAAGGACAGATCTAGCCCGGTTTATAGCAGTAAAGCATAGGCATAAGTGCACCTCAAGACAAATAAGTTGGTCTACAAACTTCTGATTCTTTCTTTCCAGTTGCTTGAGAACCGCCTGAAAGATATATTTGTCCATGCTTCTCTCAAGCACAAACCGAACATCACGCTTAAGGTCCTCCACTGAATTATGCAAAGGATCAACTAAACAATCAAGGGTCTCAAGGTAATTGTCGAGCACAAAAGTTTCCCTCAAAGCACCATCAAGCTGCACCAGACGAGCCGATTCTCTTTTGTTTATCTTCACAGGAAAGAAAGTAGGACAGACTGGGGTAGCAAAAAGGATAACGAGAGCAGGAGTTGCGATCAGAATAGCACAGGTGGCCACTCCGACAGCAACAACAAGAAAGCATATGGTACAACATCTGGTTGCATGACGGAGAAGCTGAAGCTTTGAGCGTGAATTCCCAATCAGAAGGTCAATCTGTTTCTTCAGTTGGAAGTAGCAATTATGCATATCGTTGAAAATGCTGTTGGACCCGGGGAATGGATTTTCAATTTTGTCAATTTGATGAAATACGTCGAATGCTGCATCACATTGGTCTTGCGAAAGGGAATATTTATCTACAGTATCAATAAGTTTATCCAGAGGGTCATATAAGCGGCGAGCATGGTGGATGCTTTCAGAAAGAAACAGACATTTCCGGGCCGTTTCCTCACTGTGGTTAAAGAAGTTAAAGACAAGTTGGGAAAAATTGTCAACTCCTATTTCAGAAAGTGCTACTTCTATATCATCGAGTTTTTTTCTTAAGTAATGCTAACAAACAAAATATTTCCATAATTGATGTTGGGTCAAAATTATTTCCCAATCTACTGCTCCACAAACTCTAGTTAGCCCATAGGAAGCCCGCGCATGAATACCGAAGGAGTTGTGAAAAGCAATCACAATTGGTAGAAGAGCAATGGTGGGACCCAATAAAATAAAAAATCTCATTTTTCTTAAAATTGCTATAACTTTTATATTTATTCTCCGAATTTTCAAAACAATATATCATAATTCATAACTTTTTATTATCTTTCATATGACACCAATATTGTATATATAAAAAATAAATAATAATTTAACACCTTAAAAATTTCATGTATTTTAAAGTATTAAAAAAATATTTGTACTCTGATTGTTTTAAAACATACTTTCTCCGCCCCCTATAATTATTCCATTTTTCCACTTTTGGAAGTTCCCCTATTAATGTCACACGTCATATTTGTTAATATAACATTTGTGTGACTCTAATTCATTCTTACTTTATTACCACTTTATAAACTCATTATCAACCACATAATTCTACTTTTCTTAAAAAATATACCACTTCATCCTGTCTAATTATTAGGGGGTGGAGGTAGTATATATCAAAATTCATAATGATTTATTATTTCTTTTTATATGACACTAATATTTCATAGTAAAAATAATTAAATATGGTACTCTAATAATTTTTTTAGTGTTATACCTTTTTTGGTACTCCAGGTATATCAAAACTCATAATTTCTTATTATCTTTCATTTGTTACTAATTTTCATATATAGAAATAGACAATAATTTAGCACTTTAAAAAAGTTCACAATTTTTAAAGTACTACTATGTATATTTTTTAAGATAATCAAAAAGCGAAAGTTGACAAAGTTCAATAGTTGAGAGGGAGTACTTAAGAACTATATCCATCCGTATAAAAAATTGATACAGAACGGGACATGTTCTATACATATTCGAGGGTACTGGTTCTATAATTTTCAGAAGAACCGTACTTTGAATTGAGACACTCTTTTTAAAATAATCGCCTCGTAGTGTCTCGTGCTCATTCTTAAAGTTATGAATTTTGATATATTATATGTAACGATTAGACTACAAATAAAAAAGTAATAGCAATTTAAATAATTGAGATTTTTTTAACGTGATAAATTATGTATTTATTAGTCAAAAGGGTATAACACTAAAACAAATTATCCAGAAATTTTTAAAGAAAAGGTACCAAATTATACTAAAAAGGTATAACTCTAAAAATTTCTTAAAGTACCAAATTATTTTTTATTTTTACCTATGAAATATTAGTGTCATATAAAATATAATAAAATATTATGAAATTTTTTATATATACTACTCCGCCCCCTAATATTGGAACATAAGAAAGTGGTGTGATTTTTAAGAAAAATAGAATTATGTGATTAATAATGAGTTGATAAAGTGCAAATAAAGTAAGAATGAATTAGAGTCACACAAAAGTGAAAAAGAAGACAATTATAGGGGGCAGAGAGAGTATGTTTTAAAACAATCAGAATACAAATAAAAAAAGTTTTAATACTTTAAAATACATGAAATTTTTAAAGAGTTAAATTATTATTTATTTTTTATATATACAATATTGGTGTCATATGAAAGATAATAAAAAGTTATGAATTATGATATATTGTTTTGAAAAATCGGAGTATAAATATAAAAGTTATAGCATTTCTAAGAAAAATGGGATGTTTTATTTTATTGGGTCCCACCATTGCTCTTCTACCAATTGTGGTGTGCTTTTCAGTGACCCCTACGGTAGTCATGCGTAGGCTTCCCATGGTGTAACTAGAGTTTGTGGAGCAGTAGATTGGGAAATAATTTTGACCCAACATCAATTATGAAAATATTTTGTTTGTTAGCATTATTTAAGAAAAAAACTCTATATCATCATGACTTAGTTTAAGTACATCCTCTAATTTCACGGTTTCCTCCTCAAAATTAAGTTCAGCTACATCAATATTCTGTTCAGAAATGGTGTCATGATGAAACTTGGTCCATATCTCACTAAAAGAGGGGGTTTGAACAGCAAGTGTATATGCCCGTGTAAGGTTGACTGTAGGTGGCATTTGGACACTTGATTGTGGGGTGCTTTCCATAGAGCACAACGTTGTCTGGTTATGACATGCAAGGAAGACAGTAGATTTTTCAAGAATCAAAATTAGCAAAAATTGGGCGGGTGGGAGATACGGTTATGAAACTTACAATCCAAAGCTGACAGCCTAACAGGTTTATTGATTTTTGTGTTTTTGTGAACTGCCTGAGACCAGAAAGCATTTAGTCCTGATCAATACTGGTATAAATAGAAATCAGTGGTTCACAACACTCGAAAACAGCATAGTAGAAAACGAAACATGTCAAGCTTCATATCTTAGCATATGCTCCTATAAGGAAGGATACACACAGACACATATATGCATACTAAAATACACATGTATATATAACACAAACACAAACAAATGAAGGTCACAACTCCCAATAGCTGGTGATAGTGAACATAAACAATACCTATTCATGTCACCAATTCAAATACAAAAACTCAACGGGGTACAAAATGGACAAACACATATTCAACTTATGCAGACCTACGCAGCACGGACACGTGAAATGACAAATGAGATTAAAAAAAGGATACAAAACATGGGGAAACAGTAATAAATAGAGTCCCCATGTTCAAATTTAGAAATTATTACATATTAGTATATAATTAGTTAAAAAATACAATACATTTCTAGCAATGCACTGTGTTATGAAATATCACGATTTTGCAAAGAAAAAATCCCAGAAAACCACTATTATTTTAAAAAAATATACACACTACTTTCCCTAAAGAAGAAGAAAAATGGACTCCCGAACTTTCTGAAAAGCTAATTATTTAGCGAAATGAATTTCCCGATTCTTTTTAATTACAGAAACAGCCCTGGAATGAGACTTTTAAATTTCCAGGTGTCCGGGTTTCCAGCAAGTTTCAAAAAGGGGAAACGTGAGTGTGGGTGCTTCTTAGATGCGTACAGTTGCTCCAGATGATGCACCAATAAGACAGTTACACTGTAACAAGAAAGATCAAGAATCCTGTACCAAATTATTGAATTGCCAGTAACGGAGGACAAAGAATCAGCCAATGTCCACTGGAAAACACTTGATCAAAGAAAGATGAATGTAAACTTGTAGAAATGCTTACTTGTTTCTTCCTTCATATTGTAACTTTGACTTACAATTACAGAATTACTATACACATTTGAATCCTAATATCCAATTGAGAAGATTCAAATATTGTGTAAGAATTGAGGTAAAATATAAATAAGACAAAAGGCCAGCATATCTGTAAAGAATCTATAAAGAATGCAGAGTGCAGGGACTTAAAAGAAAAGGTTTGATAAAAATCACCAGGCTAAATCTAATACATCCTGATAACATATGCTGAGCTGGAGATCCCAATTTATAACTTTTCATTTTTAACCTACAAGGATTGAAGCAATACGATTGAATTGTTTCCTCATGTGATGAATGAAGAAAAAGAACCTTTCTTCCTATAATTTTCCCTGCTTCCCCACCTCTTTTCTTCAATCTCTACTCCAGATTTCGTAACTCTAAACCCCCATACTTTGTGCAATTTAGTTTAAATCCTTGCTCCATTGCTCTCTACTCTTCACACGCAAGGGAAACTTTAAGGGTATGTTTGGGAGTTTGGAGGGAAGGGGAGGGGAAGCCTGGTATGTTGTTGGAGGGGAAAGGGAGAGGAGTGAGAGTTTTTGAATGAATTATAATTAAAATCACTTTGAGATGACGCATTCAAATAATCAATTGATATTTATTTCTAATTGAGGTTAAATTAACATTTTGTTAATTATTCTTCAAAACCCTCCAAATTGGGGAACTCAAAAATTGAGCTGTTTTGGAGGGCCACATGAGTCCTCCTGTTTTATAAACTTCAAAACATGGAAAGGAGGTCATAAACCCTATCAACCTTCCCCACCCCTCCAAAACAACCTCTCAAACACACCCCTCCATAATCATATTTAAGAATGAATGCGTAATCCCTGTTTCCAACAACAGAAGAAGGAAGCAAAAACATAAAAGCTAGCAGGAAAAAATTAATTAGAGTACCTAGAAATCCGAAAAGGTGAAGAACAGCATTCGGAAACATGTATGGAACAATTTACTCCGCACTAACTAATCTTGGAGGAGCCGCCTGAGACGTGATTTGACGTAGTCCTTTCGGGCCTTAACGCGGGCTTGTTGAGGGCCGATGTTGGAGTAGGAGAGGTAAGCGCCGGCGGAGATGAAAGAGATTCCGACGAAGATACCGCAGAGAGTGAGAGAGAGCTGCTTTGGAGTTGAAGGATACGACCACAACACCATTCTTATTCTATTATTACCAGACTAGATAGTGTTCGTGATACGAGTTATATAGCTGGTTCTTTTGTAGTTTTACTACTGCTGTAATCCTGTAATACGGAGTACTACGTAGTAATTTAAGCCAACTGTTAGACAATAAAAAAAATCATCCCAGAATAAAGGGATCAATACATAAAAAAAATGATATATATCTATAGATAATACATTTGAAAGATAGTAATTATAGAAAGTTTTGCCATGTATCATCTTCTAAGCAAACATCTATAGATAAAACATTTGAAGGTTACAATTAAGGAAACTATTGACACATGTGAATTCCACAATTATTATTTTTTTAAATTACTTTCCAAATTAAAGGAAATTATGCAAAGTAATGATACGTATCCCATTTAGGAATCGTAATTGTGCTACATAAACTCCTATTATTTAGGATCCCACCGAAACAAAATCCCAATTTATTTTGAACTGTTATAACTTTTTGATTTATACTCTTATTGTTATAAAAACTATATCAAAATTCATAATTTTTAATTATCTTTCAAATGACATCAATATTGATATATAAAACTAAAAAGTAATTTAACACTTTAGAAACATAAGTTTTTTAAAGTTATATAGCCTTTTTATTTGTACTATGATTGTTACAAAAAATATACCTAAATCGTGACTTTTTTTTCAACACTTTTAGAAAAATGAGTTTATGTGGTTGATATTGAATTGATAAAGTAAGAATAAAGTAAAAATGATTTAAAGCCACATAAACTTTACTGAATTTGGTATGAGACAATCTTAGTGGATTTCCCGAAAAGCAAAAATGAGACAATCTTAACAGGACAAATGAAATATAATATTTTTATTTGTACTCTGACGGTTACAAAAAAACATATCATAATTCATAACTTTTTATTATCTTTCATATGTCATTAATGTTGCATATATAAAATTAAAAAAAAAATAGTTCAATTCATTTGTGCAGTTTAGATCATTTTTTTACCATACACACTATTAAGGATATTTTCTTTTGGACTGAAATTTGCTGGTCAGGTCTGGAAAACGTCTGGTCTCTGTGTATTTTATAACTACGGAAGTCAAGTCTGGTCTGGTCTGGTCTGATTTGTTCTGGTTTGGTCTGGGACTGAAAATAGTCCAAAAGAAAACATCCTAATTTGAATATCTCTAACTTTGAAGGAGTGTAAAGTAAGTACCCCAAATTATATTGGCACCATTACCACATAATTTTTCACACATGTAATTTTACAGTGTTAATTACATAATTTAAATACACAAAATACTTATGAGAATGTAATTAAAATTATATTGAACCGGATGTGATATTATTTATTTTACAAATGAATTTTGTTATTGTTAATTGCATATTTGCATCCAAAAATAAATTAGAGTATTTTAAATTATGTACTTATTGCAATAAAAATATATTTTTAAAAATCATATAATCATGGTGAAAAATAAATTTTTATATAGAATTTGGGTTATATATATTGCATATGCAAATTTGGGGTATTTTCTCACACATCCAAAATTTGAGATAGTTATTATTTTCCCCTTAATTCAGAGTGATAGCTTAAAATAAAATTGCACAAACTCCATCACTTTTATTTATTGGTTTAATTGGACCGGTATCAATTTTATAACAGAATAAAAAAGACAAATCAAATTAGATTAAACCAGGTCAGAATTGGACAGTTGCAAAGTACACATATAACAAACATGTATCAAATTAGTTCGGGTCAAATCAGACTAACCCATACTTAAACATATCAGATCAGATAGATTAGACCCGAATATTTCAATCAAATTGGCATGTGAAAATAGATATTCTCTGAAACATAGATTAAAACAATTGTACTCACATACAATTTCACTGCTTATAGAAATTTTAGACTCTTACTAATAGAATTGTTACTCAAACACAAATTAACACGATCTCACTACTCTTTTTATACACAATTTTTCTAAATCCAAGGTTACACCTTTATCATTATATTATTCCATATGAATTCTTCTCCCCACTTTTCAAACTCATTTCATCATGCCATTTTGGCAAAATCTCTTTCATGTATTAACACCCATTAAAGAGAGCTACACAACTATTGTTAAAATCATTACTCTATGATTTTTCACTGCTAAATTACTTTATAATCATGGTTTGATAAAATAATCAAAATCATATGATTCACTAAGAACTTAAAAAATCAAAATACTAACTGCAGTATATAACAAATCTCCATTTAATACTTTTTCAATGCCTCTTTTTAGCCATTAAACTTCAGGCATACCTTTCCTGGTAACCGGTAAGTTAAATATTTAAATATGTTAAAATAAAAGTTGAACTATTTAACCAAGTAGATATAGTTCATCTCAAACTGTTAAATTTAGTTTAGAATCAAAACTTATAAATTGAAATAAATATTAAACTAAATCAGTTCTTTTCATAATAAAAAATTAAATTGAAATGATTATACTAAATCTAAATAAAGTTTATTTAATTGGGATTTCAACCATTATAATTGTTTTACAAGGGTAATCAATACTCCTTATTCTTTCAATAATTATTTGATTGAAATCTTCTTCTCCCTAGATATATGCTTCCGCCTTTTTTAGAATAGTTAGGATGTTTTAAATTGGATTAGTTTCAATCTCAGACCAGACCAGGCTTGAACATACTAGATCAAACCATGCTAGCCTTTTGACAGTTGTAAAATACTTATAAAACAAATATGTACCAGAGTAGACCCATTCAGATCAAATCAGATCAGAAAATTTTAGGCCAATTAAAAACACCTTACACGAGATTGACATGTCAAAACATAATATTAATATAACATAGATTAACACAATTTTACTCAAACACATATTTACTAGGCTCTTTTACACAATTCCACTCAAACAAAAATTATGAAATTAACTAAATTTTACTAGACTCATATACAATTAATAATCAATTGTAATTATTAGAGACAATTCTCGAAATAGGAATAAAATGTTTGAGAATTTCAAAATATGATAATTATGTTTTTACTCCCTGAATAGGAGTAATTACTCCCATATTTGGAAAATACTGTCATATCAAAGTCTGGTACAACCAAAACACGACAGTAATTTAATAATTTCTTTTAATTTTTACGAGCTCACTTGGAATTAATAAATACTTTGTACTATTTAAGGTACAACAAGTTAATAACTATTTAAACGTTTTTGCACTCTTTATTTTATAATTAAAAGAGAATTTTTAACTAATTATCTAAAAATTATTCAGTCTATATTTTCTAATGAAAAGACCATTTTTATAACTCTCAATCGCATCTAAATGAAATTAATATGTTCAACTATCTTTACCTAAAGAAAAAAAGAAAATGCTCAATCCCTATTTTTATCCATTAAATTTTATCCAACGTGTATTTTTTTGAAAACTAAATACACACTTTTTTAAATTATTTATCTAAAAATAGGTATAATCAACAAAATGATCAATGCATATTTTTAACCATTGAATTTTATCTGTGGCCTTTTTTTTTTTTCAAAACTAACTGCACACTTTTGTAATTTATTTATTGAAAAATGGGTGTAGTCATCTTTTTTGAAGATATTAGTCGTTATTTTCTTAACCGATAATTCAACTATATTTTGAAAAATAATTTTGATGAGTATACAATATAATAGAGCCATTGAATATAATTGTGGTTGTTAAAGATGTATTGCTTTTACTATTTGATTTATTAAATCATCATTGAAAGTGATAAGTATTTCCTAAAATAAAAATGAGAACCTTTAGTAGGATCACCAAAAAATGAAATTGAGAATCTTTAGTTGAGACGGAGTGAGTAGTAGCTTTCAAAGTCTAATAATAAACTTAAGTTTACTTATACTATTATTGCATTCAATAGTCGATTTAGGTTCGTGTAATGACACTTCATTGCCTTAAAATGAAGATGTTGGGGATTTCGTAAGGTTGGCGTGATAAACTATTTCAAGCAAGTTATTTTTGGTTGTCCCCAAAAAATGCTAATTTCATTTTAATCAATAAATTTATGGTTCCTATTACTTCTTCCTCGTGTTCACAAATCTCAATTACACGGTTTTTACATAATTACTCCACATGATGGACAACTTGAAAAGATTTTAATGTACAGAGGGAGTAATTTTTAAGGACTTCAAATAAGTCATTAAATTTGGGTTGTTGTTTTCGCGCAAATAACATTCGAGTACCATTTGGAATACCCTTTATGTTTCTCTAACCATCTCGGCAATAGGAGTTCTAGAGGGCATTGGCTTAGTGGGAAATCCTGACTTTGTCCTTGTGGGAAATGTAAGCGTACATTGCATGAGTAGTACAAATACTTCAAATTTCAATGTACTATATAACGTTTTTCATGAGCCCATAGTAATGTTATGTAGTATATTTTACACAAGTACTTGATTTTATGACTGTTAAATTAGATATCGAAATCTCTTTGCATAAACCATGCTATTTAGATGTCATGGAGGAGAAGTTGTGGCACCTTAAGGATATTTTGAATTGGATTCAATTTTTTGATCTAATCTTTTTTTTTTATCAAAAAGATTTTTATTGAATAAAGATTGAGTACAATGCGAGAAAGAGAAAGAAAAAAAAACACATAACAGAAGAAATTTTAAAACAAAGCTAGCCCCAAGGAAATAATTTAGACTGTGATCTAGTCTTCATGCTGTGCCGCCGTTTGTTTTTCTGAGTTTTCTGATAAATCTTGAGTTGTGTATTCAGGTTCTCTGTTGGTAGACAATTATCCACGGTGATGAATTGAGATTTATGGCATATTCCTCTGTTGAATTTAGAGTCTCGAATGTCTTCCTGATTGGAAATTGGAAGGCGACGGTCACTTTCAGTTGCGTGCCCCAGAAAGTCATCTGAGAAAAAGGAATCATCTGAAGGATCAAAACTGTCAGATGCGTCCGAGTAGGCTTGCACTTGTGATTGTAGAAGATTCATTTCTGGGAAGGGGGACTTTTTTTCCTTGGAGCAGACTTCCGATATCTCAAAATCAAAGATTGCTTTAGACAAAGATGGTGATTCCTCATTGTTTGCCGTGCTCCGATGAACCAAGATAGTCGGATCCTCCTGTGCTAAGATTGGTAGACCCACAAAATTACTGAAAATATGCAGAAAATGTGAAAGACTTGATTTATGTCGGCCCATGGGTATGTGGATAGCACTCCCCTGTTCCTTGGCTATTTTCAAAAATCTGCCAAATTTGAAGAATTCGGAAGACACAGTGATGACTCCAAATTGCTTTTGCTGTCTATAATTTGAATTATCGGCAGTCGTGAGCTGAGAGATAAATTGGATAATTTGATCTAATCTATGAAAGTGAAAGTTATTTTTAACTTTTAGTATCATGATATAATACTAAAAGTGGTGTTTAAGAGTTAGATAAATAAGCTAGAAATGGTAATTCTATTACTTATTGATGTAACTTTAATATAGTACGATTTGGTCATAAAATTGGGATCATATTTCATTTCTAAATATGGTGCATCTTCATTTGTTATTTTTTATTGCATAGTTTTACCTGTTTATGTTTCGGTTATTACCTATCACTTGGCGTGAGAATTTTTATAGATTCAATTCAGCTGACCTTCTAGGTAAAAATTGCCTATTAAGATTCTAAATCATTTGCAACCTTTCTCTATTCAATAACACTTATTTTAAATCAATCTAATGAAAAATAAATCGACCGCTAACAATCCCTTTATCCAACTGGTCTGTCGTTGCTGCCATCACATTCATTAAAATCAGAATGCCACAAAACTATATATTCTAAAAGAAGAAGTTCAATTGAACGCAACAAGAGTTATTAAAAATTAGCTCTTTTAATCGAAATATATAGACTGGCAACATGTTTAGATAATTATTAAAAAATAAGACATACTCAATAAATAAGAATATACATTATCAATCAATGTTATAATCGACTAAGTAAGTGATTTTTCGTTAGTTGTAATAACTCATACACATGACCGTGCGCGCGTGCGCGCACACATATAATAAAACTAAAATAAAATCATTTTATCCCGTGCACGGCACGGGTAAAGATACTAGTTAATTATTATATTCTAAATGCTCTTTCTAATTTAATACCTTAATTATTCTTCCGATACATTATTAGTACGTATTCAACTTAGATTAGAACTTATTATATGTTGCCATTACTTTAGGACTAATCTACCGGTTGGAATCTTAGGTAAGGCAATTATTTAAAAAACTTCCTAAAACTTTGCAATTCAAATAATAACATCCCATGTTTATTTTAAACTACAATAACTTTTTTATGTGTATTCTGATGATTACGAAAAATACATTACATTTCATAACTTTTTATTAGCTTTCATATGACACCAATATTGAATATATAAAAATAAAAAATAATTTAACACTTTAATAAACATCTGTTTGTTAAAGTGATATACGTAGTATAAAAATTCATAACATTTTATAATCTTTAATATGACACCAATGTTGCATATATAAAAAGTATCTATTAATATGTGCGGTTCATATTCTTGCACATATATAATAGAATTAATTTTTTTATATTTTTATACATGCAACATTTCTGTCATATGAAAAATAATAAAAAGTTGGGAAAATAGAAACTAATAATCCAACCTTTTAGCGGTCTTCTTCCAATAATCCCACTTTTTGATTATTCATGAATAATCCAACCTTTGCACCTCATCTTCATTCACTGGTCCCTGACTGGTTGATGACCTGTTATTCCAAGCTATTTTCTTATCTTTGCAAATCATTATACCATAAATTTCATCTTTCACAAAGATAATATTTTGCAAAGATAAGAAAAATAACTTGGAATAGCAGGTCATTAACCGATCAGGGACCAACGAATGAAGATGGGGTGCAAAGGTTGGATTATTCATGAATAATCAAAAGGTGGGATTATTGAAAGAAGACCGCTAAAAGGTTGGATTATTAGTTTCCATTTTCCCAAAAAAGTTAGGGATTTTGATATCCAATACTGGTATCATTAAAAGATAATAAAAATTTATTAATTTGATATATTTGTTGTACCAGCAGGAGTACAAATAGAAATGTTATAGCATTTATAAAACATGTGTTTTAACTTTTAAGGTGTTATTTTTTTAAAAATATTTAACACTGGTGGGAAAGATAATAAAAAATTGTGAATCTTGATACATTTTTTGTAACAATTGTAGTTCAAATAAATTAAAAAAGGTATACCACATTATAATAAATATGTGATTTTATTTTGGTGGAGCCCTGATGAGTTATAATTGAACACGACAAAATTTTGATAATTTATAATTTTGATCCCATTTGGTAACACAGAAATTGGCTTAATCGACTTATTCTACTGAAATTTATGAAATTCTGGCTGAAATGGCTGGATAAACTGATTCTATTGGCTTATGAAAATTTATATTTAAAATATTGTTTACTGATAAATTAAAGATTTTTTTAATAATAGCTAAAATAATCCTCCACGGTAACTTCAGCTAATACAGACAGAAAAATAACTTCAACCTTATGTTGTCTTATTACTACCTCCGTCCCACTAATATTGAGACGGAAGGAGGTGATTATTAAGAAAAGTGAGTTTATGTGGTTGATATTAATTGATAAAGTAAGAATCAATATCAATATATATATATATAAAAGAGGAACTTTTTAGGAGCATACAAAGCGCCACATAATCCTGCCATGTCATTATATACATTAATTATTTAGTTAATTTGTACCTTCTATTTTTATTAGCTAGATTCTATTTTTGATTGCATATTGATATGGAAACAAAAATCCGTAGAAAGTACTATATTAAACAGGCTCTATTTTAGGCTAAGTTTATATATGACAGGTATTCTTAGCCAAAAATACAATACGTTTTAATTTCTATAACAATTAAATGTTATAGTATACGCGCGTTTAGGCTTAGAATTATGTGTTTGAATTATACATTTTAATTCCATTATAACAATTAAATGTTATCGTATACGTTTATACGTTTAGACTTACAATTTAAAAAAATAGGCTCTATATTTAGACTATTTTACTTAATATATACTCCGTATTAAATTTCTTTGAATATCCATCTTCATAAGATTATATTAAACGTTTAAAATCGGGTTGATAGCAATTATATTTACTCGAGATTCTTATGTAGAAGATCAATTTAACTATTTTTAATATAATCTTTTTCTGGCTTCACAAATGGAATATATTTTACATATTTTTTCATGATTCCACTCATTTAGCTCATTCAATCATAATTTAATCAATTTGAGTAAAATAAGTTAATTCAATTTATTTTAGTATTATCAAACATGCTCTATATTTGACTAAGTTTATTTTTCTTTTAAATCACATTACATATGATCCGAAAGAAATCAAATTTCAAATTAGCTAAATTACATCTTGGGCTTGAAAGCTAGTATTACTATATTACTAATAGATTTCCACTAGACAAAAAATATGATTACTTATTCAAATAATAATTTTCAGATAAACGGAAATGTTACTACCTCCGTTCTTTTTTATTAGTTCTCTTAGGGTTTGACAAGAGTTTTAATAATAAAGTAGTAAGGTAAGTATAGAGTGTGTAGGGTAAATGATAAAGTAGGAAAGATGGTATATTAAAAAGAGTAAAGTGATGATAAAGTAGGAAAGAGAGTGTATTAAGAAGAGTAAAGTGATGGTAAAGTAGAAAAGAGAAAGTAGTTTGTAAAAAGTAAGTGGGGTAAAAGTAATAAAAGTGAGAGTATTTTCTCAAAAACTTTTCTTAAAGGGAAAGGAGGACAAATAAAAAAAAACGCCCCAAAAAGGAAAGAAGGACTAATAAAAAAGAACGGAGGGAGTACTTGTTACACAACGATTTTCAGATAAACGGAAATATTATTATTCAAATAATATTTTATGCATGCATTTACCATGTATATCAGATCGGAGGACAATCATCTAAAGCTCATAAATCTCCAAAATATATCCCAAGAAAGCACATTTTGACAAATGGATTATCATACATTTCCAAAAAGAGATGAATGAAATCAAGAAAGACTCCAAGCGTAATTTAAAGTAAACTAAAGTTCAAAACGTACAAAATTTGACCCCTTACAAGCTCTTTAAAACGTTGAATACACAGCCCAAATAAATTAGCTAACACAAAAAATTAATTTCAAAAGGTTATGGCCATTAATTAAGTGCAATGTAATTGACAATCACATTTCTTTATTTGAAGGCGCGAAATATAAAAGTAACCCAAATACTTTCAAGTGTTAGTAGGTTATAGTATACAAACCAAACCAAACAACCCAAACCATCTTCAGTTTTGAACTTTTAAAGATTTAAACGGTGCTGAGAGTTCTATAATACCATACTCATGTATATATTGTATTGAGAGATAAAAAATTCATTCTTCTACATCTTATTTTTTGTCATCAATGCCAACATTGTCGATCTAATCTTTGTCTCCCATGACTCTATGACCATCACTTGTAGCTTAGTGACAATCTGATTTATCCCTTTCCTGTGATTCTTTTGCTTTTTCGACTTCTAACATGTTTCTTCACTTGGATTCTTCAAACTAAAGAAATGACATCTCATTTACAACAAAGTATAACATCGCAAGCCCTTAAAAATAAATTTCCAAATTCAAATTACAATAATTAGATTAGCTACATTAGTTTTTCATTAGTGTAGATCCATCTACCAAGAGACCTTGGAAAAATGTGATTACCTTAAGTAATATGGTTCTTCATCTTGCACAATCTTTTGTAAAAAATGTCTCCAAATTCTGGTGAGTAAATTTCATATCCTTTAGTAATAGTAAAATAACAAGTCACTTTCTTCAAACGCTTACCTAAAAATTCTGAGATACAATTACACAAACATACACAAAATAAAGAAAAACATAATTTTCCAACGCACATGCATCAACTTAGACTAACACAACTGCATGAATCATTCATTAAAATGCACACCCTAAATTATAAGATACAAATATTGGAATTTTACTCAAACCCTTCATTTTCACACATTGCCAATTTGCCATAAATCTACACAATCCACATATCATTCACACAAATATAAGGAGCATAAACTTTTAAAGCTCTTACAAAAATCACTTGTTCTGTTGTTATGACTAAACATGCACATATATTTTTCAAGTTTTTTAAATCATACAAAAATGATGGAAAATTTTATTTATTCGTTAGTTAAATTTTTCCAAGGGGTCATGTGCAAGATTAATCAGGGTTGATGCTTTTTTAAAATCACGAGGCTCTCATGCCTAAAATGTTTATTTCACATGAGGCATGACACTGAACACATGAACACACACACACACACACATATTTCTTGGTGCTACAGATTTATTCTTACTTTTCATGGCAATGACTCTTTTTATTTCATCCACGAGGCTCTCAACTTTGTATCTCGTCCAAATGCAATTGGTGTACATATTATATCTAAATCAAGAGTTAGGCAAAGAAGAATGAAATATGACTAATATCAATTCACCCAATGCCTTTAATGGAAATTTATCAAAACATCTAAAATAATAAATTATATGTAGTTAAAAATGAACATAATAAGTAGGTGTTTCAAAATTAAGTATTACAATAAAGCAGAGGAATACTATTAGTAAAATTAAATAGGATAATCTAAAACCTAACTTCTTGTTGGGTGTGTTTCGGAAAATAAAGAAAATTAATTAAAATAAATTAATTAATTAAAATGACGAAAGAAAAACAAGAAAAGAGATGGAGCAGAATTTGTCAAAGCTCGTGCTACGCACGATGTCCTTAAAACGTATTTGTTGCCTCCCACGGTGCTAGGAGCGTTGCAACAATAGTTTCCCAGGATACGATGACAACGAACTAGTGTTTGAGCACACAAACAAAAGTTCCAGCGAACGAGAACACAGTATGAACACAGGGGAAATTTTCGGAATGCTAGCAGTGTGTTTTTAGAGCTAAAACGTGTATGGATTTGTGTAAGAACCTGTGTTGTTGCAAACCACCTGCCAGCCATTATATAGGAGGATTTGTTGTGTGTAAATGGTGAATTAATGGACCTGAACGTTGGACATCAATGACCAGTCCGTTGGGCATTGAATCGTCCATGAACTGTCCATTTAACGCTGCATTAAAAGATAAGAACGTTGGGCATTAATTGTTGGAACGTTTCAGAAGTGCGAGAGAAGACCTCCATCAGAACTCCCCGGGAGGGGTTCTGATCGGAGGCCAACTCTGATCCGCGGCCATCAGAGTACCCCCAACTCTGATGGGCGGCCATCAGAGTACCCCCAACTCTGATGGGTGGCCATCAGAATACCAACGAGAAGGGTTCTGCCATCAGAAGACCATCGAGGTGTTCTGATCCGAGCACTTCTGCCGCTGGGAAAAAATTAAACGTTTCGGGAAGAAAACAAAAATTAATCGTATCTCTTGAGAGATAGATTTTTGGACGACATTCGTGTCCGCAGGTCGCCCGCGCACGCAAGTCGCGGTTTTTCTTCTCCGATTTCGGGATTTGATTTGCACCCCCCCCCCCCTGCGCGCGTGGAGAGAGCCTCTACCCTAAGAAATCTTAACTCTTTAAGGGGGGAGTCCCTTTATAAAGGGTTGCAAATCCCTTGGGTTTTCCGGTGTGGGAAATTAACACTAGAAACCCATCCTTTTTCCCAGTTTTTCCATTCTAACGGGTAAACTTCGAAAAGCGATTTCTCATTCACCCGTTATCCGTTTTGAGCGTACCATATATCGAATTGTAGCTCTTAACAAGGACAATCCGAAACCACTTTGACCCGACCCAAGTCGGAAGTGGACCCCACTCAAAAAATTTCCCCAAAATAGCCATTTAATGCAATTTTTCACACATTTTTCCAACACTTCTAACATCATCTTTTTTTAAATCATGGGTTTAGGAAACTCAATAAAATATAAAACAGTCAAGCACATTTGCCTTTTTGGGAAAAGTGTAATAGACATGAAGTGATTTGTTGAAAGTTACCCAATACTGGGAGAGTTTGGAGTGTGTTGGGGGCAATTGCAAAACTTTGCTCATTGAACCACTAAAGCTTGTCAGTCAAAACACGCTATCTCCTTCAAAAAAAATGGAATGTTCTCTGGTCTAATATCCAATAACTGTTGCATAAACTTAACTCCTCCAAATCTCCAATCTTGTTCATGTGTATCAAACAGATTGCAAGGTTGCATTTCATATTCCTATGAAACAAAAAAAATCTCACTTTCTTAAAAACCGCAAAGTTGAAGAATGAAGTTCTTTTGGGATCGGAGAGAGTATATTACAGAAAAATGTATAAATCTGAAAAATATATTGAAAAAAAAAGTGTAAGAATATGAATAATATTACATACAGAAAAATAGTTTATGAATATGAAATGCAATATACTTATTTTTTTAGATGAAATAAAACTTTTGCAATAAATTAATAAAGAATAAAAAGATAAATTCAATTGTAATTTAAGTTGAAAATAGAGAAATGTAAAACTGCAGTTAAATTTTTAGTATTTTAATGGAGAAAAAGAAAATAATCAAAGAAAATAAAAATAACGAAGTATAAATCAAAAAATTGAAGGAGAAAAGGGAACAATAAAAAAGAGAGTGCACATTTTCAACATAAAACTATTGTTTTAAGCCTTAGAGCAAGCTACTGATCATACGCTGATAATTCGAAGAGTTATTCTTCTTGTACACAAATTGTATAAATCTATGTGCACAAATTATTGACAAATAATTACTGATATTTTTAATGAATTGCCTGTGTGCATAAGTAATTATGAAGTGTATACAATTTATTTATTGATTTTGTGTACAAAAGTAATTTTTTCTAATTTGAATTATCACAACTTTTTAAAAATTTTGGTTGAGGATCAACAAAATTGGCTAGATTTATCCACCTAAAAGGGGAATTTTGATTTGCATTCAACTTTTGTGATATTGGACATTGCATCCAATTTTCAAAACTTTTAGATTTTGCACTTTATCGTACAACATTTTGTGTAAAAAAATTATTGAATGAGGTGCAAATGCAAAGACATTTTAGGGGAAATAGAATTTAAAGTTTAAACAAGGGAGCTCCATACTTATTCCTACGGGTCAAACAAATTCCAGCTTAGTTGAATTTTTGACAATATTCTTTAATTTTATGGGTCTACTTAATTTAGCACAGGAGGACCCGACGCTTGAAATTCACAGGACCACGTCAAACTCTGAGGAGGTCTCATCTATATCCAAAGAGATTTTTAATGCAGAAATCAAGACCTGCGGATACAAGATTCAACAGCCTCTCCCCAACGAAAATCACCCCAAGCAATTGTTGCTCAAGGCTTACTCGGACGCGTCAAACAACTTTGATCCCTCTAATGACTCATTTGCTTAAGACAGACGGCTACCTATTTCCAGTCGCGAAGACATGTGATTCTAGCTTCAATAGAGAGATCTGCTATAAATCCCAATTCGTCACTTTAGACACAAGTCTGCCAACAGAGAATATGAATACGCAACTCAAAATATACAGAAAAACTCAGAAGAATAAACGGCGTCATAGCATGAAGACTAGATCGCAATCCAAAAACTTTCCGTGGGCATAATCTTTGTTGTACACAACCTTTCATTCAATAAAATTTTTACTTTCCAAAAAAACAGAATTTAAAGTTTAATTTTGAAAATAGAGTGCAAAATTTAATATAACCTCACAAGTAGGGTCCAAAGTCAAAATATTCCCTAAAATAATCCTTCTTAGGGAGTGTTTGCAAACGCTTAAAAAGCGCTTATCGGCTTTTAGGTTAAAAAAGTTAAAATTAGTGTTTTCAAGTGATAACTTCTACTTAAAAAAACGATTCTCGACATTTGGCTGAAAACTACTTTTTACTTTTTCTATTACACAAAAATCACATATTTTATCAAACATTATCAAATTTTACTTTTCAAATCACTTTTTTCTAAGACACTTTAAAAAAGGTTTTTTTAAAACAAAAAGGCTAAAGGGTCAAATAGGCCCTTGAACTGACTTAAAGTATTCAATTAGCCCCTTATATAGGAGGTTCTGCCCGGCCATCGCCAATTGGGGCGGTTATAGGTGGAATTTTTTGATGAATTTTTTTGAGCATCTACTTCATTAAGCCTAGTTTACTCATACCAAATTTCAGCTAAAAATTCAACCGGGAAAACAGTCAAATCATTTTTTGAAGATAACTGCAAAGTTAAATAGCAGAGTACATTTCGGAAAATCATACAATCGGGAAAGTATTCAAATCCATTTTCAACTAAACTACTGAGTAACTACTAACTAGCAGCTGAATACTTGAATCTCCAATTCCACTGTTCGGTCGCTACTCTTAACGAAACCCTAATCCTATTTTGATCCACGGGTTCGATCGATGCGGATTGATAAATCAGGTAAGATCTTCGTGGCGGGTCACGGTGGCCTCGTCGGATCCGCCGTGGTTCGCAAGCTCAGCCACTTCGGTTACACCAATCTCCTCCTACGCACCCATTCCCAGCTCGACCTCACCGTCCAACCTGCCGTTGACGCATTCTTCGCCGCCGAGAAGCCTGATTACGTCATCCTCGCCGCCGCCAAGGTGGGCGGCATCCACGCAAACAACACCTACCCGGCAGATTTCATCGCCATTAATATCCAAATCCAGACCAATGTGATTATCTCAGCGTACAACCATGGGGCTAAGAAGCTTATATTCCTCGGGTCATCATGCATTTACCCGAAATTCGCTCCTCAGCCGATTCCAGAGGATGCATTACTCACGGGTCCTTTGGAGTCCACAAACGAGTCGTACGCCATTGCCAAAATCGCGGGCATAAAAATGTGTCAGGCTTATAGGATCCAGTACAACTTTGATGCTATTTCCGCAATGCCCACGAATTTATACGGACCTAACGACAATTTCCACCCAGAGAATTCGCACGTTTTGCCGGCTCTGTTAAGAAGGTTTCACGAGGCCAAGACAAGGAATGATGAGAAAGTGGTGGTGTGGGGGAGTGGATCACCGTTGAGGGAATTCCTTCATGTTGATGATCTTGCAGATGGTATAGTGTTCTTACTGGAGAATTATAGCGGCCTGGAACATGTGAATGTGGGGAGTGAAAAGGAGGTAAGCATAAAGGAGCTTGCAGAGTTGGTGAAGGAAGTAGTAGGGTTTAAGGGGGAGATTTTCTGGGACTCATCTAAGCCTGATGGAACTCCAAGGAAGCTCATGGATAGCTCCAAGCTTGCAAGAATGGGTTGGATACCTAAAATCTCTCTACGTGATGGACTTACTGACACCTACAAGTGGTACTTGGACAACTATGTGCAGCAATAGTGCAGGTGATTGCCTTGCACTAATTGTTACCTCAAAGAAATACAGTATCATATTGATGATTTTGTTTTCATATTTATTTTTGTCACACCGTTGCAAAAAGATTAAAAACATACTTGCTGGATAACTGGGCTGTACTATTTTCTGAATCTTTATAGTATGAAGAATTGTCATCTCCTTTATCATGAAGAAGTTTAGTTTGTTCTCTGAAGAAATGAATAACAATGTGTACACTGGTGTTCTTTGCGATTTCACACTGGGATACAATTTAACTTAAATAAGATGTACTGGAAGTTTTTAAATCTTTCAATTGTCACAACTCACAAGTGCCTGAAAAAGCCTTTTACTATACCCCTGTAGCACCTGTTAGCTTTCTTTACAAGTTCACGCATCTATAGTAAATACATTTCAAGGATACATTTGAGGAAAGCAATGACACGTGTCATCTTCTTTGCAATCCGTTCAGCCGAATAATTTAGGCTCTCTTTCTAAAATTGAAACGTCAAGTCTATTTCGCCGATCTTAGTTCCTCGAACATCCCTGAACCGATCAATAGGTAAAACTTAGTTGCTCACATCATAGTTCGACAGGTTTCTTCTCCAAATTTCAAAGACGGAAGATGGAAATTTCACAGCCCAGGTTCACATCTTATTCATCTGATTGTATCCTGCCACATTTTAGGTTTTGATAAAAGCCAACATGTTTTCAAAGTGATTCAACTTAGAATTCCTAATTAACGCATAATACTCCTCAAGAACTTCTTGTGAGAATCTATGGAAACAGTAGCTCAAGTTCTCACTTAAGCACTTCCAGGGTTTGTTCTTCAAATTTTGAAGTTGGAAGTTCCAAGTGCACATGCTCACATCCTATTTACCGTCTTTCTCTCTGTTAAAGTATGTGTTTAGGTTTTGGCCTACTCCGGATTTTAAATGATTCTAAATTTTGATTTTACCAATTCTAGGTTTTGTGTTAATAGATAAACCTATTTCATCAGTTCTAAATTTCGAATTGATTGTTTATCGATGCACTTATCTCTATTTGTTAACTGACATGCATTGTTGGATACCTTATTCACAATATATATGTATTTTCATGCAAGTTCTTTGCAAGTTTCTTTTTTCTTCACAAATAAACAACACCATATGGGTTGTGCTTAAGATCTCGGTTGCATAGTACTTCTTTTATGTTCTAAGCGAGAAGTGTTGTTAGAATCATTTTCACTATTTACTCATTATTCTTTATGTAATTTCATTTGCGGGTTGTCATTTCTATGGCCTATCATCACCATCATGGGGAAGTTGCTCTACAGGGTGTACATATTTTGATTAGAACCCTACTCTCATATTTTCGGTTAAGGTTTTATTGGGTTTCCAGTTTTCTTATTTCCATCACTGTAGTGTATTTTACCAAGAACCATATGTGTTACGTTCCTGTGCTTCCATTTCTCCATTTCTTTTAGCAAGTTTAATTGTCTCATATCAATGTTAATATCCAAAAGAATACTGTTTATTTCTTTGAGTACTCTTTTGTAACAAATATTGGAATTAATGGGTTGAGAGTCTAAGACTTGCCTCTTTAATTTGCTGAAGAGTTGAGAAATCAATCCACAGGGGATTAAAATTGAGAAATCTTTTAATTTAATATTTACTTTATGTTTAATTTCAGCTTTTACCCGTGCTATGCACGAGATAACATTCACTTTTGTTTTTTAACTATGTTATAGAATATAGAGAAAATATTTTAAAGAAAAATATTTAATGGTGCTGAATTGCCTCATGGTATATAAAGAACATGGACTACTTAATAAAGAAGATGATATTGAAGGGTGGTCTGTAACTGATTCATTGTTACAGAGAACTGAATTTTGAAACAGCCCTAAATCTACTGCGGATGGAAGAAGAAGGAAGATCGATAGACTTCAAAAGAAAGACAACGGATGTCAATTGTCAACAATATTAGCTATTTTGGGGAACATAATCGACCAGTCCAATCCTGGATTTGTCCATGGATGGACTCGGTTCGGGCCGGGCCTAGACCCGGTCGGGCCTCCGGTCCTGGATTGGAGGGCCCGGAACCGGCCCGTGTAACCTCCGGGTCTGGGTCGGGCCGGGCCTCGTTTTTTTTTGCCTTTTCCTAATTAACCCCCCCGTCACACCTAAACCACCCCAAACCACCTCAAATGGCCCAAAATACCCAGTCCAATCCAAAAACTTAAAAAAAATTCAAAAAAAAATATTAAAATGGCCCGGACCGGGCCCGAACCGGCCGGGCCGGTTCACGTTTTGAGGGGCCCGAGCCCGGACCGGAACCACCTCGGGTCGGGCCTACCCGGACCGGTCCTTGACCGGGCCACCGGGCCGGGCCAGAATAGTGGCAGGCCGTGCCGGTTCCGGGTCGGGCCACCCGGCCCGAGTCCACCCATAATTGAGCTTTGGGTATTTGATCATTTTGTGATGTCAGCAATGTTAGCATGTATAATATTAGCATGTGCACGAGATTAGTCTATATTTTTGGAAATAACGTGTTGACTTTGGTGCCTACTCTTCTTTAAACACCATTTTTGTGAGTTGGCTATGGTTGTTTTGGTGTTAATTAGGATGTTTTTGAAGTTTTTGGATTAATTTGCATACACCCTTACTCTTGATGTTGAGAAGAAAAAGGCACTAGTTTCCATTGTGTTATAATAATTCGTTTAGGATGTGTCATTTTGATTTTTGAGCATGAATTGAAACCACCTACGGTTGAGGTGGTAACAAAAAAAAAGTCCAACCTAACGAAAATGATGACTATGATTAAGAGGACTTTATTTGTAAGGATGATGCTGACTTTGCAAAGAACACAGATCCAACAGCTGAATATGGAGGGGTACACACCACTACCGAAGGAGAAGACTGAAAATTAAGCATTAATGGTAGACCCTAACCCAATTTGTCCGATGGCTCAATACACGACTCTGATTCTAATGCTGACAGGTGCAATAAATTGTGTGCTAAGACCGATATGAAAAATCCAACCTTTAAGTTGGGTATGACCTTTTCCACCAAGAATGAATTCAAGGAAGTAGTGAAAATCATGCATTTAAGATGGGTAAAGAGCTGATGTTTGTAAAAAATAATAAGGAACAGATTGTTGTGGAGTGCACGCATATTGGTTGTCCATGGAATCCATTCTTCATATTCATATTGACTCGCCGAATTCGAAGTTCCAGATTTATAGGTAAACATGCCGGCTTCTTTAGGAGGGCTTGTGGTGAAAGTGAGAAGACAATGGCTAGCGGGACACTGCTTGGTGTGAAAGAATTAGGATTCACGAATTACGCTTCAAACTTTTAACGACAATTGTTTTTTATATTATTTGAAAGGCGGGGGAGAGGGAGTTGTGTATGAAAACCTTATATGATATTAAACTAGACATAGTACCCGTGCGATGCACGGGTGTATCTAGAATAAATTTATGTAAAATACAAAGTATATTTTATTATGATGATACATAATGTGTATTTTTGTCAAATAAAAAAAATCAAGTTTATATGTCGTAGCTTTAATTATTACTCGTATATAATACCACATAGTAGCTGTAACGCCTGTAAGTAAATAAAAATTTGGTTCATATGAAAAATTGTAAGTAAAAATTAAAATAAAGGATAGGTTGTAACTATAAACACTATGAGGTAATGAAATTAATAATGGTATATTTATTAGTAGGTGTCAGAAAACTATAAACCAGAGAAGTCATAAATTTGTATGCCTTGCAAAAAGTATCATAAAATTTCAAAAACTTTTTTATAGACTACATTATTTATTAGTGGTGTTGATAGCATGATTTTCGTCATCACATATAAAAAATTTCAAGCCACTTTTTGAGGTTGATTTGTGACATGATAATGTAGAATTGATCCTGAGTAAAAACAGATTTTGAAAGATGTATACTCATTTGATGCAGAGATTGTACTTTTTGACTTTTGTTTGTCGTCATAAAAATGGAAACGACGATTGGAAATTGTCTGCATTGAAATTTGAAAGGAATTCCGCTATCTGACGTGTTGGACTAATGATAAATGTGGAATCAAAACCTTTTGACCAATACTTTTAGATAACGGGACCAATGGCGCATGGAATTTTTCGACATTAAATAGAGCGCAAGGACAAACATAGTTGAAAGTTTCTAAAAAAGTACAAAGTAAATATGTTTCTTTTTTTGGCTAAGATGAATATAGTTTATTCATATATTAAAAACAAAATGCCAATGAGATATTTTTTCCCAATCACTCAAAAAATGGAGAACGTTAATTCACTAATGTAATTATTGTGGTTTCAATTAAGCTAAAAAATTAATCACTCTGAATAACAGAGTGTTATTTCAAAGATATTTAAATTAGGATTGTGATCTAATTTTGCAGTAAAATATAAGTATTCACATTTGTAATAAAAATTATATTTACTTTGGTATGTGTTTTGAAATTATAGTCATTAATGGAGTAGTTTAGGATGTTTTTAATTTGACTAAAAAAATTGCTATGGTAGTTATTCTTTATATTTTTTACATGTATCAAAACCTGAGATGTGAAAGTTCTTCAATTGCATATATTTTATTAAACAAATACACAAAAAAATTATATGAAAAATAGTTGAATTGGTCTTCTACAATAATTTCAAATAATTCAGTCAGAAAAGTAAATGTAATCTTACTTATTTGGTCTTTTCATAATCCGTAACTTATCATAATTGTATCACACGTACACGAACTCTCCATTCGATGCTTCCGGATTGAATTTCATTGAGATTCATAATTTTGACAGGCATGATTAACACATATTTTTACCCGAATGCGATAAAATTCTTATACCTGATTTTCAGAAAGAGCTGATAGATATTTTTCCAATCAACAACTTACTTCAATTTGGTAATGGAATTTGCAAATGGAACTTTCTTATTTGAGTAGGGGTATATGCATTTTGCATTCTATTCCATATGAATGTTCTTTCTCTTATCAGATTTCAATATTGCTTCAATGCGGCTGATCATATACTTTACCTTATTTAATACCTATTCAGTACTCCGAAGTATACTCCATCCGTCCCACTAAGATGGTCCAATTTTTTACCTTTTCAGAAAATACCACCAAGATGGTCTCATACCAAATTAGATACAGTTTGTGTGGCTCTGAATCATTTTTACTTTATTCTCACTTTATCAATTCATTATCAACCACATAAACTCATTTTTTCTTAATAACCGTTTCACCCCTTGTTGCATCAATGTTAGTGAGACGAAGGTAGTAATAACTCTCATAGAAAATTGTACTTATATTTGATATGTGTATTATAAATAAAAAATGGTTGTGATTATCTTGGCATAAACATGACACACCTTAGCATTCTTTCATACGTGTTTGTCTGGCACACCATTTGAGACACATCATTTTTTGAAAAGAAAGAGTAGGTTGGGATTTTTTACGCGTGATTATGACTTGTATGAGATTTGCGAGGAGATGGGTGGATATGATAATGGAATGTGTTGAGACTTTCATCTATAATGTGCAATTTGACAGGATTTTTTTAGGACCAATTACTCCGGGCCGAGGTTTACGTCAAGGGGATCCTTTATCCCCTTATCTCTTTATAATAGTGGCGGAAGGGTTGAGTGCTCTACTGAGGAAGGCGGAGGCTAAAGTTGATATCCACGGGGCAGCGGTTTGTAGGGGGGGCACCTCGAATATCACATCTTTTGTTTGCTGATGATATTTTTCTATTTTTCAGAGCTACTAGCGAGGAGGCACAGGTTGTTAAAAATATTCTATCTGTTTATGAGGAGAACTCTGGCCAAACTATGAACTATGCAAAGTCTTCTTTATCGTTCAGCCAGAACGTGGGGGAGCAATTTAAAGTGGCGTGCAACAGCATTTTTGGGATCTTGATGATAGTGGGTCAAGGCTGTATCTCGGCCTACCTACTCTAGTGGGTAGAAATAAATTCGCTATTTTGGGTTATCTGAAAGAATTTTTTTTAACAGAATTAAGAACTGGAACAATAGATATTTATCCAGAGCGGGTAGAGCGGTTCTCTTAAAAAATGTGATTCAGGCTATGCCCAACTATGCCATGAATGTTTTTCTTCTGCCCAATAATCTCTGTGATGATATTAAAAAATTAATGAATGGTTTTTGGTGGAGGGGCTCTAAATTTGAGTTGAAGGGGTTAAGGTGGATGCGCTGGGAGGCTCTCTGTAAGCCCAAAAAATTTTGGGGTCTTGGGTTCCAGAGAATAAGAGATTTTAATTTGGCGATGTTAGCGAAGCAGGGATGGAAGCTTGTGACAGACCTATCTAGCTTGATGTGCAGAGTATTGAAGGCCAGGTATTATCCAAACTCAATAATATCATATTTGGGTTGATGTGTGGCTCCCGAGTGAGGGGGAGGGCCGAGTTTCATCAACCAGACCAACTGGAGTTAGAGATATGAATGTTGCTGCCCTTCGTGATATAACTAGGAAAAAATGGAACAAGGAGAGAATTTCTAATATTTTTAATGCATATGACAGGCGGAAGATCTTGAGTATACCCATTAGTTCCTATGACAGAAAGGATGGGTACTGGTGGAACAGTGAGAATAGTGGGAAGTTTTCAGTGAAAAGTTGTTACCGTTTGCTTACAGCGGAGTTGCAGACCGAGGACGGGACTGATTGGGCTCGATTATGGGAGTTGCATATCCCACCGAAGCTAAAATATTTTGCTTGGCAAGCTATTGATGGCTCTCTTCCTACAGTTGATAATCTGAGGAAAAAAGGTGTGCAGGTTCTAGACGGGTGTAAAGTGTGTGGCGATGTGGTTGAGGATACTGATCATTTGTTTCGGGTTTGTGAAAGAGCAAAAGAGGTCTGGAGAAAGGTGGGGGTAGATCTGGGTAGCCCGGTAGAGTTAGTGAATACGTGGTTATGGCGGCATCTGGGTGGACCAAATCGGGAAGACCGGTGCAGATTCATAGCTATTTTATGGAGTCTGTGGAAGAGGAGAAATGAATGTGTCTGGAAAGAAAAATGGCAAGGAGCGGCGGGTGTTATCAACTCAGCGACAGGAATTATCTCGGGATGGAGAGATGCGCAAGGCTCTGAGAGTATAGATCGGTCTGGGAGAGGAAATAATTCCTTGATGGTTTGGAAGCGTCTGCAAGAGGGTTTTGTAAAGATTAATGTTGATGGGGTGGTGGACGAAAGCACACATACTAGGGCCCGAGGATGGGTGGCACAGGACCATTATGGTAATTTCTTGAAGGCGAGAGGGGTCTCCGAAGCAGCTAGTTGATCGGTGGTGGAAACCGAAGCAATGGGTATTCGGAATGCTTTGATGGGAGCGGTTGAGGTAGGTTGGTCACATGTGGAGGTGGAAACAGATGCTCTCTCGGTGGTCCAGGGTCTAAAAACTGAAGGGGCTCTTCTTACCTTTTCCTTATTCTTGATGATATTAGGCATTTACTAAAAGATAAGAGTAATTTCATTGTCTCTTTTTGTAAACGATCCGCGAATCGTGTTGCCCATGTTTTAGCAAGAGCACATGAGTCAATCTCGGATCGGTACTGTTGGTATGATAGTATTCCTGACTCTATTGTAAGCCTGTTGGCGCATGATTTGGTGAATTAATATATGTGTCAGCTGGAGTTAAAAAAAACTTCGTATATGTGTTGAGGTTTATTCCTTCAACCTTTGGGTCCAACACGTAAGCCCAAAGATTTCGAGCGGAGTGGTGTATGTGTGTGTGAATAACTAGCCCAACGAACAAGTAAGATGGATCAAGAAACAGGAAATAGCAAGTAAGAGATTAGGTATTATTAATTAGTTAATAACTCCCTAATACAATACGCTTGCTAAGGCTCGTCAGCCGTTCATCTTACAAGGCAGTAGAAGAGCTGCGAGTAAGTAAAGCATAAGCTAGAATGCTAAGACTAGTAAGTTACCAACCCTTTACAATGAAATAAATGCTGCTATTTATACTACCAATGGGCAGTTGGTTGTGCTGACGTAGATGGCTGTGTGTGGCTGGTGTCCCAACCACCAAATCCCCAACATTAAATGCGTTTCCCGCCAGAATCTGGGTTTCCCGCCTAACTTATGGAGACGTGCGTCCAGCTGGGATGGGGGCCTGCTCTCAATGGTGCTTGCAAAGGGCAATGGGCCGTTCGTATCCTGGCCCTTAGAGGATTTGTCATTTAGATGGGATTGGCATCAGGTGACTGTGGCTTGAGTTGGCGACGTTCGTCGCCACTGAGTTTGCTTGTGGGCTTGATCCACCATTGTATGTCCGGACGTTCCTCAGGATGGGCTTGCAAGCAAGGCGTTGGGTCAGCCGTTCGTCGCTGCTGTGTTTGCCCGCTAGTTTGATCCACCAATATCCTGCTCGGACGTTCGTCCGAATGAGGGGTGAATGAGCCGGCCCTTTATTTAGGCCATTAACCCAACAATATATTACCTCCATTCCGTAAAGAAGTTCCCGCTTTCCTTTTATGGATGTCCCAAAAAGTTCTTATTTTCATAAAAGGAAACCACTTTTATCCCAAAAGTCACAACTACCCTTACTTTTTACTCACTTTTTGCTTGATTTGACATAAAGGAATGATAAACTTGAAAAGTCAAAACAAAACTCTACCTTACATAAATATGTGTGTAGGTCAAACCCGAACTTCATTGCGGGACGGAGGAAGTATCTTATACGGAGTGCAAAACAATTTAAATTATATTTTAACGTGTGCTAATAAAATCCATTATACATAGTATTATGTTTGAATATACCACCTACAGAGGTTATTTTGTTTATTGGATAAAATAGTTCATAAAGTACTCCGTTTCAGAATATAAAAACAGAGTGAATATTTTTTTGCATGGATGGAAGTAGGCATAGACCGGTTCCGCGCCGGGGCCGGGCCGGTCCCAAACCGGGCTTTTTAATATTGGGTGAAGGCCCGGAATTGGCCCGGGTTTCTACCGAGTCCGGTCTCGAGTCGGTATTTTTCTTTTTCCTTTTCTGATTAACCCCCGACCCCCCCCCCCCCCCCCTCACCCCCACCCCCCAAAACACCCAACCCAACTCAAGAAAAACAAAAAAAAAATTGAAAAAAAAAAGGCCCGAACCGGGCCCGGCTCAGCCGGGCCGGTTCCAAAGGATGGGGTGACCCGTACCCGGCCCACCCTAACACCTAGGGGCTAGGGCCGGTCCCGGTTCACCGGGTCGGGCCGGTCCCAAATAGTACCGGGCCAGGCCGGGCCGGTCAGTCTGGACCCGTGCCAAGACTAGATGGAATACATGATTACGAAAGTTACTGACCCGTGCCAAGACTAGACGGAATACATGATTACGAAAGTTGATTCTTCACAATCACTATAATGTTCTTTTAGGTGTTAGGTGTATTATTGTATATAAAAACATACTCCGTAATGAATAGACTTTTTTAACATGAGAAGAAGTTTACTTTTATGTTCTTAATTGAGGAAGTTTTTATCATCTAGATGGTTTTTAAATAAAGTTCTTAAAATTTTCATAGAAAAAATTAAATGTTGTACGTGGTATATATATTGTTCTAGGGTTTTTTATACGTACTATAACTTTTTACTTTAAATAGACCTATAAATGGATTTTTTTTTAATGTTGAGAGGGAACGGGAAACTACCATAGGATTCACGTACAGTTGGAGATTTGCAGTAAAATTAATTTTTCAAATTAATTTGAAAATTTTAAATCTCAAGTTCGATGTTTTTGAATTGATGCATATCTATTCAACTACTTATAATTTGTTAATTTATTTTTTCTTAAAAAGAGTCAATAAATGAAAACTCTTGGGATTTGAAATATCCTACTCAATTTGAAGGAAAAGGAGTTTGTATTAGACCATTCACCCCAAACATTTCTCTTAGATCAATACCTTAAAAAGTTTTATGCAAGATGTTAAAGATGCATCATCTTCTACTGTGTAAGATGAAGGGATTTAGATGAAGACAATGTTCGTGAAGTGTAGACTATTAAGAACTTCCAAGCGTGACAAATTGTTCATCCAAAGTTTTTTTTTAATATGAAAAAATAGTTTTGACTTTTAATGCAATCAGCTTTTCAATAGACAAAACAGGACACGATAAAAAAAATTTGACAAAAACAGGACATATTTTTTATTTGCACAAACAAGAGACCTATTATATTTGAACAGACAGAAATACACCTAATATAAATACAATACTGAACCCTAAATTCTTCAATCCCTCTCTTCCATTTCAGATCTGGCCATTCCCCCAGATTGAGCCTTGCCTCCAAACTGCCAAACATGTGACCTTTGAGGTCACCAAGGTGTGAAAGCTATGATATATATATCTACAATATCTGTGTAAAAAAGCAAATGGGGTTATTTAAATGATTACCTTGGTGATAAACATAGCATTTAATTTTAATGATTACCTTGGTTATGCAAAGGTTTTGTTGTTCTCCGTGTAAATATACTTTATGTTTGGCCTTTTGAAATCGAAGGCCTGAAATATGTGTTATTTATCTGTAATATCTACATGTTCTTGTATTGAAGGATAACAATGCATGAAGCAAGGCACATGGGTAACATATACTTGTTTTCATCTATGTAACCTGCAAACAATTGAATAGTCTTTTAAACATAGCCAAGAAAAAGAATGGTTACCCTTTTCGTTTATTCCCAAATCCCAAGTTTCCCCACCTAGCAAAGGAAGTACTAATTAAAATATCATCACTGTATCAGTGAGGAAAGGGGTGTCCTCTCTAGGCTTCTTGTGGAAGTGAGGGAAAATGAGGAAGACTGAAACCAAATAATCAATACATCTATAAATTTTTCCAATGGAGAAACAAGTTGAAATTCTTTGGTTGAAGAAATTAAAACTGTACCTGATGTGAAGATTTCAACTTTTTCTTAGGCCCAGGTATGTCAAGCGTGGGGGTGTTGTTTTGCAAGGGATGATACTTCACTGAATCCAACTTTCCTTTAGCAGCTTCTAACCTCCGCTTTTCGATTCTCTGCAATTATTCCAGAGAGCCCTAAACATGACTGTTGCATAAGACCAAGAATTAAGAAAACAGAAACCAAATATTACTACTTACCAAAGCTTTGTCAATTCCTTCAATTTGTTGCCTGCAAAGCCTGAGCTCCATTTCAATGGAATTGACTCGAAAATCAACAGGTACATTACACTGCTCAACTACCTGTTTTTGTCTGCCTCGAATAACATCTGGTTGCCAAACATTTAGAGCAACCGATGCTTGCCTGAAACAAGTTAATCCATAGCCGTGTAAAACCAACAAAAAATGAATATTACCTTACTTCTTTCAACCATGAGAAGAGAAAAGCCCAAAAGTTTCTGAAAAAACAGGTTAGATAAAATTCACCCATTCCTCAACCGCACTTCTTCAACAATACCCAGAAATTGTTCTCAGTGTTTCTTTAAAGATCAGCAGAAAAATGCATATGATCATAAACCAGGTACCCTGTTTGTTAATCATAAACTGAGTATACCATGAATACAAATGCAAGTGGGATTCAGTCTGATCACTACCTCACCCTTTGCAAATTCGCCAACTCAACAATAGCGCTTTCCAACTTCTGTTTCTCCTCCTCATGCCGAAGCTCCAACTCCAGAATCTTCCTAAGGTGGTCACCTACTTCACTCTCGATTCTTAAAACGATCCTTCTGTGCGCCAAGCGCTTCCGCTCATTGTCCCTTTCATACCTGAATTGCGTTTATTTATTCAAGTAATAAACATAATAGATAAGTCATATACTCGCAAGTCTATTAGCAAATAATAGGTTTTGAACCTAATTTTGTAGAGGAGTTTCTTTTTGACGGGGGTAGAAGATGAGGATGAATCGTAGGGCTGAGGCGGATGAAAATCCGAGGAGAGCAAGGAATCCCAGAAAGGGTCCTCTCCGGAGATGCGATTGAGACGCCGGCAAGTGATTGAGAGGCAGCAGAGATCCTTGTAGGTGAAGTTGAAGAGCTCAATTCCAGTTTCCAGAATTCGTCTCCATAGCTCGTCTGGTAACTCCGACGCAGACATTCTTGCACCTCCCCGAGCTCCGGCTCTTCAGCACTGCGTTGCTCTGTCTGCGTTCCTATGCTAAGGGAAGTGATTGATATCTTCCTTCGCAGAAACTTCCGGTCTGTTTAGGTTTTGATTTTAGGGAAATAGTCCTGACTATTATTTTTAAAATTCCCTAAATAAGACTAAACATTGATTTTCTACCCCTAAATACTCCTAAGAGTATTAATTCATAATGAAATGCTTTAATTCATAATAAAATCATAAAAAACGTAAAAAAATATTTAAAAAAAATGTAAAAAATTTATAAAAAATTTATAAAGCAATTATAAAATAAAAAATTTAATTTTTTTTTTTATTTTTTTAAAAAAATAATAAAAAATAGTAAAAACCCATAAAAAATGAAAAAAATTATGGATACCTTTCTCACCGCCTCCCAGCACCACCACCTCCGATTGGTGAAATTTCTTCCACTTTTGGTAAAAAATGCCATATTTTTCTGAAAATGCCAAAAAGATGGCATAATTACTCTTCAATATGCCAACATTTTCATTGAATATGCCATCATTATGACATTATTTAAAATGTTGGCATATTTTTCTCCGGTGATGGGAGATGGTGGTGCTGGGGGGTGGCAGGGGTGGTAATGTTTTTTTTTTAATTTTATGATTTTTTATTTATTTTTTATATTTTTAAAAAAAATATTTTTTTTTATTTTTTTAAAAATATTTTTATTAATTTTCTATTATTGTTTTACGATTTTTAGTATTTTTTTTGATTTTTTATTAATTTTTTTATGATTTTATTATTAATTAAAACATCTCACAAGTTACAAGGGTATATTTGTCCAAACACACATAAATAGTCCTATTAAGGGAATTTAAAAAATGTAGTCCTATTTGTGCAATTTTGTCACTTTTTAGTCCTATTTAGGGAATTGACTCTTGATTTTATTAGTTAGCTTCTCAATCGGTTTGGTTTTTAGGGGAAAAAATTCACATGCATGTAGAAAGGGATGGTTTGGTATGATGATATGATCTGAAGTAAATATTTTGTGTGTAAAGGAGAGAAGAGTAAATATGTTACACTGGAATTTTTCCCCCAAATATTTCATAGTATATCATGTGAAAATACTTCACATGTTTGGACCGTTTGGTTGGATGTAAAATAATTACTTTGCATGCGAAGTGTAAGGACGTAAACTGTTTACGCTGTTTGGTTTGATTATGTAATGTAAACTGTAGGACACTTTTTTAAAACATTTCGCATTGTACCAAGTAAAATAGTTTACGTGGGAGGAGGGTGGTAAAATACTTTGCATGCCTTTTATGAAACACTGCAAAGACTTTGCGTGCAATTTAAAAATAAATTACACATTTAGCCAAACAATGTAATCTATTTTACGTGCAAAATGATTGATTCTCTATACTTTGCATGCAATCACTTTACGTGCAAAGATTTAATGTGTAAACTACCAAACGAACACTTTCATTAAACTACTTTACATTGATTAATTATTATCGACTATAACATACACGAGTAATAACGATTTAATACTTTGCACGCCTCTCTCTCGTAGCACTTTCCACACCCATGTTTGATTTGGTTAATGGCTATGCTATCTTTTCCTAAATATTTTACACCTAAAGTTATTTTCCAAACAAACATTGAAAATAGAGATATTACCCAAAATAGGATTTAAAAAAATTGAAATTCCAAAATAGAACTGATGGAGTATATGGCCCAGGAACCCCCGGCCCATAGACTCCTACTTCTCCTACACAAGTCCATTGAGCCCAGAGAACAACTCAGGCCCAAATGCAACGGCCCGAGCCTCAAAGTAGCCCAGAATACATACTGGGGTGCCTTCGGCCTCCTTGGCCGAAGGCTCCAAAACTCACAGGATAGCCTTCTCTAACATAAGAAGCTACTGGGAGAAAACGGCGAAAAACATGAGCCTTCGGCATTATCAAGCCCTCGGCATCAGAGAAGCCTTCGGCTGAACAAAGCCTTCGGTCACACAAGGCCTTCGGCTACACGGAGCCCTCGGCTATACAAGGAGCCCTCGGCTGCACAAGGAGCCCTCGGCTACACCGGGAGCCTTCGGCTGAACTAGCTCAATCATCGAAGATTCCTTTTAGAGACAGCCAACCACCGCATTTAATACCACGTCACATCCGCCAACCGCATTCAATGCGGTGGACGTACCACTGCCGGTGCCAACCGGCTGATGTGACCCTTCGGCCGTTGGATTACTGACACGTGTCCTCTCATCGCATTTATTGCTGCTATAAATAGCAGCCCTTATTCTCCTTGTAAACCACGCTGAGTTCATTTAATAAATCGACTCTCTCTCCTCCTATTTGCTCTGACTTCTCTCTAGTTACTCCCACAATAACCCTTCGGATAAGATACCCCCCGGGTAGACTATCCATCAAGAACTTCTATATTTTTATTTCTAAAATAGGACTAATTACTGTCAGGTTTTGGCAGTACCAAACTTCAAACATGACAGTATTTTCCAAATTTGACAGTAATTAGTCCTATTTTGGAAATAAAAAGATGGCAGTCCTATTTTGGAATTTTCAAACTTTTTTAGTCCTATTTCGGGAACTTTCCTTTGAAAATATTTGGCAAGTAATTTTAAAACAGATTACACACATAACTAAAGAATGTATTTTTATTTTACGTGTAAACAGGGATGGATTTAGAGGGGGGGGGGGGGGGGGGGGGGGGGCGACCACCCCCCTTGGACTTTCACAATTTTCTAGTATATACTACGTATGTAATATTTTCATACAAATTTTCATACTTTAGTTAGATATATATGTGTTCGCCCCCCTTAACTTCTTTGTTTTAGAATTAATATATAATCTTACATAATGTAATTCTGAATTTTAGATTTAAAAGAAGAAACATCTAAAATAATTTACATAACGCAAACAAATAAACAATAGAAACAACTCATTATTTATAACTTAGGATACTTATTATATAAAAATTCATAGTTTTGTAATGTTTAATTATCTTTGTTAGATTCTTCCAAAAAAAATATCTTTATTAGATAATTAGTACTCGGTTTTGAAAAATATGATATGAAATTAAAGACCAGACACACTTGTTAAACAACTTTAAGTCATGTGTAGTGAATCCAAAATATATATGTTTGTTGACATTAAATTACACAATTCATTTACTTCTTACACTTCATAAAAACAATTTATTGCATAGATAATAAACTCTAACTTATTTTAGCATTAATACAAATATAATATGCACCATATATATAAATTATTATCATAATATTATTCTAAAAATAGTAATCTCATACATATACTATTACAATTCAAAAATCAAATATTTATTGCAATAATATTCACGTGGTTAAACTAACAAGACAGAAGTTATTTAAAAAGTATTAATAGATCTTGATGGAGTATATGGACTCCGACCCCCCCGGTCTGCCGACTATTGGGCGTGGATAGCGGCCCACACACGCTTAGCGGATTCTTATTATTGTACATTATTATTATTCAGATGTTCTAGATTAGCTTTTTATACTATCAGTCCATTTATGTAACTGGGTCTGTCAGGCCCATATTAGAGGCCCAGACCCAGCCGATTTTCCCTATATATACTCTTTATAGGAGGCTTGTAAACATAACTCATAGAAACTCACAATTCATTCAGCATTATACACATATCTCCTTCTCCACTACTCTTGTTCAATCTCTCCTTAGTTATAGGATATGGGTATCAATTATCCAACAGATCTGTTTCTTTTAATTTTTTCTTCAAATAATTTGATAATTAAAATGTTTTGTATCCTTTTTATTTTCAAATAACTTTGATTTATCATTTCTTACGCTTAAATGTATCAATACTTTTTCTATATTGTTTCAATTATAAAATCAAAGTTATTTTTTATTGCCTAAACCTAAAATGTAATAGATTTAGTTATTGTCATGTATGTCTATCAAAAGAACTTTTTTGAATAAAAAATAGCCCCAACGTCCTATACTAGCGAAAATTTTTCGCCCCGCTACACTAGTGAAAAAATTCGCCCGCTACACTAGCAGAAAAATATTCACGCCCTCCACAAACGAAAAAATTCTGCCCCCCTTGACTCGAAATCCTGTATCAGTCACTAAGAACTATCCTAAACTTTACTTGCAATCATTTTGCATGCAAAGTTTGATGCGTAAACTGATTGCTCTTTATAACATGAGTCCTTTCGGTCAACTTGTATCTTTTTCGGTCGATTTTTGAATGCTTTGATCGATTTTCTTTGTCAGTTTCACTTGGGTTGAATTTTAATTCAAACGTACAAACCATAATTCTAACCGGATTAATTAGTTTTGGTTAGTTTCGATTTCATTATATTTTTGTCTATTTGTCATTCAGTTGGGTTCGACTCCCTGTTCAACCATTTTTTTCTCCGTCATTTACCGCACTGATTTTAGTGATTTGCGGAAAAAAAATGCAAAAATACCGAACTAAATTCATTGGGACACCGGAAAGAACTGCTCTCGCCGTTTGGAATAATTCAAGCCCCATTCTCACAATAAATCAATAATAGTGCAAACAGCCAAACACATCTTACAATTAGGTTCATCATAGTAATCCATATATACATTTAACAACTTTTGAGTTTTTTTCCTCCTAAAATATTACTAATAAAAAAGTCGTGGATAAAAATGTGATTTAATAACTTTTAGTAATTATAATTAGCTTCAAAATTTATATCACAGTCCACCACATGACTACGTCATTATAACTTTGAACACAATTATATCAAGTCACAGGAAGATTAAGGTGAATCTTCATTGTTAGATAATTTTATTAACAAACTATTTTTGGATATATGTTTCTACAATTCAACAGATTCAGCCGCTTCAACATCTTCAATAAGAACTTAACCAAATTTAATCAATTCAAATAATTTCAATGTTACCAAACAGGATCTAAATTTGTCAATTGCAATGTTCTAAAAGGCGCTAGTCGGGCGCCAACCCAGCGCCTAGCGCCTAAGCGGCTAGGCGGGCGCCTAGTTGGGGACAAGCTGGAGGCATAGAAATACATATATACACATACATTAACAAACATGAATGATAGAATTATCACACTTAATCATATGTAGTATATGATAACTAATCACTTAGCTTCATTATGTTATTAAAAATATAAATAATAATAAAATTTGGGTATATATACAAACATATATAGTTTTTATTTTAATTTACAACTTCATTTCTTTATATCTGTGGCTAAAGCTAAAGTACTTATATTGCTTAGAACATAAAAATTCAAAAGTAACGTAATGTTCGACAAATCTAGATGGCCTAAGCGGCCGGTTAGGCACTCTGGGCGGGCGACTAGGTGCCATAGGCGGCCGACTAATTCACCTAGATAGCAAACCAATTAGTCGGAGCGCCCAGACGAAAATCGGGGCGCCCGGCCACCGCCTAGCGCCTAGCGCCTAGGCGAGGACTAGTCGAATGCCTAGAACGATTTTTAGAACAGAGGTCAATTGCAAAATAATAAGATAGCCTATAACTAAAAGTGAAAAATCTCGAGACAATAACCTAAAATGTCTTTTCCAGAATAGCTGTAGAAAAAATAAAAAATGACTGCAAACTATCTAATAAAATAGTGAAAACTCTGGGTTTTATTTAATTTTTATCGCCACACTTAAGTAGTTAAGTATACATGATAACTATCTAGTTGTTGGGTAGTAATCCAACATCAATGTTTCTATACATGATAACTAGTTTTTGTATCGCGCGTTGCGCGAGTATGCTGGTACCCAATGTTATTTATAATATGTACATATTTTTGTTATTATCTTTAATTTGTACAAAATCAAAAGATAAATAGGAATTTGTGTTTCACATGGTTTTCACCTTAGGAGGGAGCACATTCTAAAGCCAAAAACATGTGACATTGTTTCAGAATAATGAAAAAAGGGAGAATATTCAAAATTGTTGATCTCTTATTCCTTATTAAGCATTATCTTCGTTTCCAAAGCACTTCCATGTGGCTGGTCTGCACTCTGCACGACAATGACAAACAATAGTATAGACAATTTTAGTGCAATTATTTCCATATGTAATAGAATACACAATTGTAGCACGTTGGCGAATTATATTTAGAAGTAGCTCAAACTGAAGCATTTGTTGGTTCTTGCCCCTTGAAGAGAGTTGAGTCAACATAAAAGACAGCCTCAAGTACACGATAAATGAAGTGGAATCAATCATTTTCGGGATAAAGAATAATGACAAAAGGTGAATATACTAATTAGCCATGATAAAAAAGAATGTTGACTTTCCTGTGAGCTGTGACTTTACAAATAATAGTGAGCATTTGATAGAAAAATAGACACTTTGTCTTTATAGTTTATACACAAAGAAGCATTACCTCCTCACATCTAAATTGTAAAGGATCTAAATTGTAAAGGAAGTTTTTGAACTGGATCGAGTTGAACTTTCCATTTGCCCTGCAGTTCTTCTTGCCCTTTCCTCCCCCGCTTGACTTATAGTTTCTTTTCCCAAATTACATAGAGTATGAAACTAAAAGTCAATGATTCAATGAATTCACCCGCTCTGTTAAAATCCGGTCAATGAATTGAGTAAATGATAGTTTGGGTTGGAATCCCTTTGGTTATACCCCAAGAATGATAGAGAAAGAACAAACATCATAGTTAAATAAAAATGCAGCCATAAAAAAACAAATAGAACGTACTAATATTTAGAATTTAAACATGCTCCATAATGCATAGCTTCAAACATAATAATGTTAGTATTCAAAATACCTTTCACCTAATCCCTAACTCATGAAAAATGGTACTAGTATATAGTAAATAGTAACTCACAACTCAAAAACATTTCACATGTTTATTGAAAATTTACCTGCACGTAATAAATTATCTTTCAAGTTGAAGTCTTTGTGTTGGCTATTACAATGAATTTGGCTATCCTGAAGCAGAACGAAGGAAGAAAACAAAATGCAGGAAACGAAGTGTTCAATAGAAATTGGTTAGCTTTATACACATTGATTCAATCACTTTCAATCTTAGACCCATGCCACATGAAAGGAACAATGTCACAAGGACAAACAACTTACATTCACATTACCAAGTTTTGGGTAGTGGTGGACTCGGGTCGGGCCACCCGGCCCATGGACCGGCCCGGCCCACTACTGTGCGGGACCAGGACCGGCCCGGTTCTCGGGTCTGGGTCGGGCCTAGGCCCGGGGGGGTCCGGGCTCGGGTCTCACATTTGGCGAACCGGCCCGGCTGGGTCGGGCCCGGGTCCGGGCCAAATTGTTTTTTTTTTTTTTTTTTTTTTTTTTTTTTTTTCATTTTTTGGGGTTCCACCCGGGTTGGGCTTTGATGTTTAGGAGGGATTTGGGGGGGGGGGGGTTAGGAAAGCAAAAATAAAAAATAAAAAAAAATACCCAAACCGGAGGCCCGGCCCGGACCTGGTGGCTACCCGGGCCGGTCCCGGGTCCACCAATCCTGAACTGCCGGCCTGCCCGGGCCTAGGCCTGACCCGGACCCGGCCTGGCCCGGGTCCATCACTAGTTTTGGGATGTCGGACTTCAACACTTTCCGCTACACCAATGGGTTTCATAATATTACTATTTTCAGACATAAATTTCTATTGGGGTTCCACTGGGTCAATTTTATTCTCTTCAAAAGGTACGCCCCCCCTTACCTCCAACCCCCCTACCCCCTTACCCTATCGTAGGTGGGAACCTACGATAGGGCGGAGGTACGCGGTCTTACCCTGTACTAATGCACAAAAAGTTTTGTTTTCGAATGACCCATAGTGAAAATTATGTCGAGAATTGCACAGACTGACTATTACTTCATAACAAAGAAGTGCAGACAGTTTAGTGAGTCATTTTGCTCTATTCTATCATACTCCTAAGTCAAAAATAGTGAGTCTTTGGCTGAAATTATGTATCTCTAATAACTAGTGACCTGACAACCGTTGGCCTGGCCAGTCCAAGTTTTAGAACCACGATAAATTTAATAATTTTTCATTATTAGATTTGTATGCTTTAGCGATAACAAGGTATTGGAGAGTTAAACAAGCAAAAATTAAAAATGCAATTCTCTGTTTTCACCGTCTTTTATACGTCTATCACCGTCTTTTATACGTCTAGTTAATTTTTTTCCGCAATACTTGATCTAGACCTTAATTAGCTTCACAGTGTGGAAAAAGTTACTGAAAAGTAAAACCATGAAAAGAAAGAAAAATTATTTACGTAGTATTAATTAATATTTATGTGTATCTTTCTCGTGATAGATATACATCTTTCACATCATTGTATTGAATATGCTGTAAGTGGATGATTTTTTGTTGGGATTAAAATTTTGACCACTATTATGATGGGCTCATTTGTCAATTTGCCGGTTAATGGGTTGTACATGCATTTAGACATGGACATTGGCACCCCCATAAAAGCTTTAACAAGAACTATGGCCGTGCGGCCATGGTGACCCCGGTGGCTCGGTTCCAGTTCTTCATTCGATAGAACTGAAAAATTCATATACAACAGTCCGGTTCTTGTCCACCCCTCAGATTTGTATGCTTTAGCGATATACTTGACCGCTCACAAACTGAGCTAAATGCAGGCCTTCAAATATGGACATAATAACACAAGAAAAGATTTAATCAAAATGGTAAGCTGAGTGAAACACCATTCTATTGTTCTTCATCCAAACGGCCATGTAATTCTAAGTAAGCAATAGCAACTCCAGCATGGAAAGCTGCACCTATGGGCAGAACTTCTTCATCAATAACAAAGTAAGGATTGTGCAATCCTTGTACAGGCGTCATTGTCTCATTTCTCGCACCGATATTGAAGAAGGCAGCTGGCATCTTTTGCGAGTAGAAGCTGAAGTCTTCTGCTCCCATTGACATTGGGCATTGCTCCACATTCTCCTCACCAAGCATCAGTTCCCCGACTCTTTTAGCATGTTTGTACATTGCAAGATCATTTATGGTTGGTGGGTAGATCGTCTTTTTCTCCATGAAATCAACTGTGGCAGTACATCTGTGCACGGCTGCTTGAGTTTCTATGATCTGTGCAATTGTTAAAAATCCGTTCATGAAAGAAGTTCATAGGACCATTCACCTCATATGGTACTAATGTGTGAAAATGCCTACAGAAGGCAAATGATGGCTACTTCCAAAATTATGCTAACAAGCTGAGGATTTGTTTTGTGAACATACTCTTAGAATTTGCAATTGGGATGAGGTTGCTCGATTGGGCCATAAGAAATCTGAGATAAACTACAATAAATGTTGGATCTGATCTATTTGCTAACTGAACCAAAGGTCTTATTAATCCATCAGCTTTTATTTACTTGTCTGATATGGGACTCAAATACTCTATAACACGAAACCAAATATTGACATTGAGGTAATTGCAGACTCGGCTGAAACGAAAGAGAAGGGAATGATTGGTTAGACATTGTTATTTACCTCTTTGATCCTTCGTTGAAGATAAGAACAACCTTCTGAAGTTGTGAACCTATAAGTCCCGCCAAACTTTACCTGTTCAGGTATCACGTTTCCAGCCTGACCTGCCTCCACAAATCCAATTGTGACAACCTATGCACCAACAAAGGGAAGTTAGCCCCTATGTTAGTATGCCTAAAAGTGGATGGAATTGATGAAGTTATGACTCATGACTGAAGGTGCTGAAATATGCAAAACTTATATGAGCAGAAAGCCTAAAATAGTAGCACCTCCAACCCTAACTTTCCATTATTAACCGATTCAGTGTTCTAAATGAAAAATTAGTATTTGGAAAGAATATCGCTGATAAGACTAATAAGCAAAAAATAGTTACCAATTGGGAACTAAAAAACATAAAACAGGAAAGAGATGGGAATGGAATAAATGAATAATACCCTGGGCTCTAGAGGATCAGTTTCACGAGAAACGATTTGTTGGAGTGCAATGATTGCCATAGAAACAGCGAGAACTGGGTCTTTAGTTTGATGTGGAAATGCTGCATGACCACCTTTACCATGAAATGCAGCCACAAAAAACCCTGATCCAGCAAGCATTGGCCCTGGTTTTGAACTAATTTTACCCACTGGTATATGTGGCAGAACATGCAAGCCAAAAATGGACTCAAAGCCATCTAAAGCTCCTTCCTTTATCATATGGTAGGCACCACCAAATCCCTCTTCAGCAGGTTGAAAGACAAGCTTAACCGTGCCCTTCAATTTTTAAAGTACATATAATTATTTAGAGAACTCCAACTTTGGTTGATTTTCAATACAAAGTTGGTATATTTGTTACACTAATTTACAACAACTTACCGTTAACGTCTTCCTTCTTTTCTGAAGCAACCTTGCTGCTCCAAGCAACATTGTTACATGAGCATCATGGCCACAAGCATGCATTTTTCCATTATTCTTGCTTTTATGATCCCATTCCACCAATTCCTTTGGAAGAAAAAAACCCATCAACTATTACATCCAAAGAAAATATTCACCCTCCAAATAAATGATCACGAAAGTGCTACAGGAGTCCATTTATCCACAAGTTTAGTAAAACCAAACCAAACATTTTACTAACTCCTCCCAAAATTGATTTCTAGTTACAGGTTTGAGTGTTATAGTTCACCTCCCGTAATAATAATTTAACTAGTATTAATACTCAGAACTTATGTATTTGCAAACTACAGTAAATAAAAATTATATAAACAAATTAGAGAATCAAAACGAATTACGTTTGGCACATAGATAATACTAGTAAAAGTTTTATTTTCTAGAGATGGAAGTGCATAATTCAACTCCTATAAGATCTTAGTTTTAATGACTAGGCCAAAAGAGATCATAGGGCCAAGCACTGAGATCTTTCTGGTTCCACTTTCTGTACTAAAAATATGCAAGCAATTGCTACAATTTTTTGGTGAAGCCAGAACCGTTTTGATAATGCTCATATGTTTGAGAGAAACCCGAATACTGGGCAGTGAATTTGGAGAAAGCAATACAACAGAAAAACCTGAATAGGGAGGGCATCCATGTCAGCTCTTAAGCCAAACCAAGGCTTGGCGCCGGAACCAACCGTAGCAACTACACCGGTCTTAGCCACCGGCCAGGAATATTCAATTCCGAGCGAGTCAAGCTCATCCCGCACGAGTTGACTCGTCCGGTGTTCTTCAAACCCCAGCTCTGGGTACTCATGGATTCTCCTGCGCACCCTTTTCAACCAATCGAAGAACTCGGGTTCCCTGGCCGATTCCAAGACGTCTCGAGTCAGCTGCAACCAGCTCCCCCCCTCCAAACTACTAGCCAATGAGTTGAACTGGAAACTCGCGATTACTACTGCGAATAAGGCGGCGAAGCACGGGTGTCTGAGACCAGACTCCATGTAACTGCAAAAAGGTCGTTGCAGTGATTGACGCTCCCTCAAAAAGTAGCAAAGACTACTACCATTCACAAATAAATGGACAATTACTCATTGAAGCAGGTTAATCAGCAAGTTAAACCGAGCATGCGCCAAACCCCTGATATATAAATATTTTCACATTAAACCTTTTATTAATTTAATTTAAAAAAAATGAATCAAAATCTCCTCCGTAACAATTAATTACTCACATAAAAAATTTAATAGCCAAATAAAAAATGATTTTTATTGTGATATATGGAGTAATTTAGAGATCTGTTATCATTATATTTCTATCATCATTATATTAAAACGTGTGATTTTCAAATTATTAAATTTGTTCTCCAAGAGGAGTATGATGTTTGTACTTGGATTGTTTTCGGTTTTCCAATCAGATTAGACTAAACTAGATCGAATCAGATCGGACCAAATTAATTCAGATCAGATCAGAATTTGACAATAAATTGGTAAGGTATTGGAAAGAAAAAATATATAATACAATTATATATATATATATATATATATATATATTATACATACGTGTGTGTGCGCGCGTGCACGTGTGTGCGCGCGTGCACGGGTGTGTGTGTTCTATTTACTCTCTCACTTTTAAACTCATATAACATTTATAATAAATATTTTTAATCATTACTTATTATTTTGATATCTATAGTTTTATATACTCAAATTCTATCCTCACTATTACTAAAAAAAATCCTAATTCACGGTTATCACTATTATTCCTCCCTCAAATCGTGCATATTTGGAGCAAGAGAAGGAGAAAGAATCTTTAAAGTGATATAACTTTTATATTTATAATCCAATTTTTATAAAAAAAATATCAAAATTCATAATTTTTTATGATCTTTCATTTGACACCAATATTATATACTACCTCCGTCTCGTTGGAAGGTTCCCATAGCAAAACGGCACGGTTATTTAGATAATAATTAAATAAAGTACTTCGAATATATTTTGAGAAATAATTTTAATAGGTATATATTATTATGTAGTTAGTAACTTAGTATTGATAACTGAATGTGGAGCTTCTCTCAGGGCCGGTCCTGGGGCATGGGCAGGAGGGGCATGTGCCCAGGGCCCTTTACTCCAGTAGGGCCCATAAAATTTTCAAATATGTGTGTATGTATGTACATAAATATTTTAAATATATATAAATTATATTTTATAAAAAATAAAAAATAAAATCAAACTTATATTTTTAGATACTTCTAATTTGTTATTTACCATGTACACAATACAAGTCCATAATTTTGAAACATCCACATTAGTATTCATTGGTAACATATTTCACCATTTCTTTTGAATCATTAAGGATTATTACATTAATTTAAATCTTCTAGTGTACATGTCTTATGTATATCCATTGATATATTTCACAAATTTCTTCCGATTCTCTCATTTAGTGAAAGATTGAACTTTAGTGTCCATAATTTAGAAACTAAGAATTTGTTTTTGTCTAGTGAAAATGTGATTTAAAATATGAAAAAGTTACTCATACAAGATATAACTTTCACAAATTCCCTTGATTCGAAATTTTTATTGCGCCTAATAGTTGCACTACTTGTTTCATTCGGTTGTTAGGTACATTGTATCCTCGAATGTCACTTATCGATACACTTTTTATATATTTTCTAACCATATGCTTTGTTAGTTTGTTTTTATGTATTATACTCGTATTTTGACGGTAAAATTGTATAATTTTAAATTATAGATTTTCGCGCGCTATCCCTAAGGCCCAGTCTATTTGTATTGTCCCGGGCCCATAAAATGTCAGGACCGGGCCTGGCTTCTCTCTCTAGGGCTTGACCGCCATTAGGGTTCGTCTTCGTTCGTTCTCGTCTCTTCGACGAGGAACGGTTGCCGTCGGCTGCCTATTTGGCTTAGCCGCGGTCTCTCCCTAGCAGGTCTAGGGTTTGGTTTGTCATTAGCAGTTCTAAGGTTTGGTTCTTCCGGCCGGTGAATCCCATTCACCTGTGTCCGACGCTGAGATTGGAGTTGAGGCAGATTGACGACATCGAAGCCAGAGTTTGACGATCGATTTTTTCGTGAGCAGGGTAGCAAGGGCATGACAGCGATGAAAATGACCGCTAGAGGTGGATTTGCTACGAGTGTGGGACGAGGAGGGTTGCACGGATTTCGACCAGGCCAGATGACGATTGACAATGGAGGATCAATTAGAGTGGTATCAAGGATATGGCCTCCTCCTGAAACACCGCCATGGGTTGTGCGAGAGGCTAGAGTCCGTGAAAGTTCTCCAATAAATTTTCATTATTTTGTTATTTGGTTTCTTGTTGTCGTCTTTATTATTAGGTTTGTCAGTTTGATTGGGAATTTAACTTGGTTTTATGTCATTAAGTATGTTTAGATCTATGGGAGCATGGATGGCTATGTCAAGCTCGTTACATGGTTAGCGATTGGTGTTGCTGAGGTGACTGTTTCTAAGTCTGATCATAGGGATTACTGTCGTAGTTGTTGGAGTCTAGTTGGTGTCAGATTTGTTTTTCCTTTGATTGGTGTAATGATCCTGAAACTTATGATATGAATAAAGACTAGTTATTGGATGATAAAAAAACACAGTATTAATAACTATGATGTTATAAATATATTATTTTTAATATTTAATGATTTAATTTATCACTTAAGATTTTTAATTGTTTCATAAAATGGAAATGAGAACCTTTATATGGGACGTTCAAAGAAGGAAAGTGGGAACCTTCTAATGGGACAGGGGGAGTATATAATATAAAAAATTACCTATTATTTTATATAGCAAAACTAAGTTAAAAAATATATTAATCAATAAAAAAAATTATCACTACTACTAAAATATTTAATTCATATATATACGTTGACTCGGATCATCGTTGTTATTCACTACATGCATCACTACTCATTTTGAGAAAGGAAATGAGAAAAAAAGACTTTTTTAATGTATTATTACTTAATTATTTCTTTTTATTTAAAAAAATACATCAAAATTTATAATTTTTTATGATTTTTCATAGGACACCGATATTGTATGTATAAAAAACATTATTTTATACAATAAAATTGAGTTAAAAAATAATCATGTGTCAGTCTACTAAAGCATTTCATTAATGCAAGGTCACTCGGTGTATCACTGCTATTTACCGGGTGCATCAATGCTATTCATATTAATCACTCCACCTCATTTGAAGAAAGTGAAGGAAAATTTATTTTTTTAAAGTGGTATAACTTTTATATGTGTACCTCAATCTTTACAAAAATTGAATCAAAATTCATAAATCCTAATGATCTTTCATATGCCATTAATATTGCATATATAAAAAAAAATATTATTGTTTTATATTATAAAACTGAGTTATAAACCAGTAATGTGTCAATTTTTATTAGTTAATAAAAGTTCTATTATCACTAATACCAAAACATTTAATTTATTCAAGTTCACTTGTGCTTTACTAGTATTTACTTGGTGCATTATTGTTATTCACTTTAATCACACCAACTTATTTGAAGAAAAGGGAGGAGAATTTTTTCTTTTGTTTTTTGTACTCCAATTTTTATAAGTAATGTATCAAAATTCATATGTTTTTATAATCTTTTTTATGACACCAATATTACATATATAAATAAAAAAAATTATTTTTATATAATAAAACTAAATTATAAATCAATGATGCATGAGTTTCTTATTGGTTAATAAAAATTCCACTATCACTACAACTAAATCATTTAATTAATTTAAGTTCACTCGATGAATCATTGTTATTCACTCAGTGCATCACTACTATTCACTCGGTGCGTCACTGCATTCATTTTAATCCAGTCAACTCATTCGATGCTTCACTCTAGATTTTACAAAAAAAATAAAAAAAATTATGATCTTTCATATGCTACCAGATTGCATAAAAAATGTTTAGATCAAATCGGAGTGTTTCAAATCATATCAAAATCTGAAAAACTTAGATAAGATCAGAAAGATTCAAATCAAATAAAAAGATTAATAACACAGGATCATACAAGATCACACAAGATCACACAAGATCATAAAAAATTCAGATTAGATCAGACCATATCTTACGAATTTCAGATCGTAAATATTCATATCAAACGAATAGAACAACTTATTAATATCCACCATATCTATAGAGAATAATTCTTGGAATAAATACCATATCAATTTAGATTTTAAAATAATTGTCCAACATCAAATTCTTTGAATAATGAGACTCTAATATATGTAAGAGAACTCTAATCATAAGAAATTAATCTTGCACATCTGAGTGAGACTCTAATTCAAGACCAAGTCTTTTAAATAATGGAACTTTAGTTCACGTGAACGAGACTCTAATCGATTGTACACCACCAATAATACACGTGAATATATATTTTGGATATATCCAAAATAATGTCAAATTATAAACTCCACATATTCCCAATTTCAATTGTTGGAAACAAGCTTAAGCATTACAATAATTTAACCATTACAATAAGAAGTACATAAACCACAATATAAACACAAATTCATTCTCCAAAAGATGGTGATTATGGCCAAACTTGTGATCATATCATATGAATAGTTAACAATATTTATTAGTATTTGACACCTGACACATATTAAATTAACACTGTCGGGGCATGCCCCGGGTGTTACACTAGTCATATGTATTAATTCATTAACCATGCATGACTAAAACGCGTACAGGTATGGATATATATATATATATATATATATATATATATATATATATATATATATATAGAGAGAGAGAGAGAGAGAGAGAGAGAGAATTTGGATCAAATAAAAAAGTCTTAACGTGTAAAATGAGAATTAATCTCATCCGTCCAAAGTGTTGATCTGATGCACTTTCGAATAGACCTTATTTGATGCACTTTTCGAAAGTGCATCAGATAGGGGTTATTGTGCATCAGATCGACACTTTGGACGACTGAGATTAATTCTCATCTTTCACGTTATGATGTCTTCTCATTTGAACTCATCCCTGTGTGTGTGTACATGTATGTCTTTCCTATATACAACATACTCCCTCCGTCCCATAAAACTTGGTCAAATTATTTCTTTTTTTGGTCGACCCAAAAAACTTTGTCATTTCCACTTAAAGTAAAAAATACTCCGTATGTGGTTAAAGTTATTTCTCTCTCTTCTGCACAAATTTCAACTCCACAATTTTTATTTTATTAATCAACGTGCAAGTCAACTTTGGCCAAGTTTTATGGGACGGAGGAAGTATAATTTAATTCAATGTGTTTATACATTATTTATGTATGTATATGTGTGTGTATGTGTAGGTTTGAGTATATACTAGTATTTATAACGGGGTGGGGCAGGGCGAGTGTAGCAATTCTGATCCCGCACCCCATGTTTTAGCAAATAAAAATATCTCATTCATCCCTCCTCATCCCCGTCCCAAGCCCCACCCCATCTTTCCCCTGCGGGGCGACTCCCCAACCCATTGTCATCCTTAGTTAAAACTTAAAAGGTGCCAAAAGGCGTAGCGATTATCAACGTTATGGTTCACTACTTATTTGTTCAATCCAACACAAGTATTATGAATGTCCATTATTGGTCCGACAGTGTAAATCATTTATTATGGAGTATTATTATTTGTGGTTATGAACCAAAATACAGGGTAAGAGTTTCCCATGCCAAGTAACATTTTTTAGTTAACGGATATGGTTTGACGGGAGCCGATCCTGGTCGGCCATAGAGTGCAGGAAATCAGGAAATGGCAACGGTGACCGAAAGGACAGTCGTCGCCGGCCATCACCATGCGGCAGATCTCTGCTTGTATCGTGGATGTCGGATCACTGGCCGACGTGGCCGTAGTTCTTTCACACCGTGAGCAAACTGGCAGTTCTTGCCATAAGGACACTCCCCGGTTTCTTGCCACTTGTTGCAAAGCTGTGTTTTGATTATTCCTTGATTGTACACATCAAACTCCAGAGCCTCGTCTTCCTTTTTTGCCCCGGGAAGGTATACTCTTTGCTGCAGTTCATCGTAGATCAACAAAGCCTCGTCTTCCTTTTTTGCCCCGGGAAGGTCTACTCTTTGCTGCAGTTCATCGTAGATCAACAAAGCCTCGTCTTCCTTTTTTGCCCCGAGAAGGTCTACTCTTTGCTGCAGTTCATCGTAGATCAACAAAGCCTCGTCTTCCTTTTTTGCCCCGGGAAGGTCTACTCTTTGCTGCAGTTCATCGTAGATCAACAAAGCCTCGTCTTCCTTTTTTGCCCCGGGAAGGTCTACTCTTTGCTGCAGTTCATCGTAGATCAACAAAGCCTCATCTACCTTTTTTGCCCCGGGAAGGTATCCTCTTTGCTGCAGTTCATCGAAGATCAACAAAGCCTCGAAAACAGGGTTAGTTCTAGATAGATTTAATAAAAATTAACCAAATTTGATATAATTGTGCACCGGCGTACTCACCAATTGGGCTAGAGGCTTAGTCGTATGATTCGTATCACGGTGGCTATTCCGGCCGCTGGATGAACCATGTTGCGCCTTCAGCTTCAGGTAGCCACTGGATCGTAATGAAATGCTCTTTGGAAGCTGGACTTGCTCTTGATACACTCTTTCGATCCGGTGTTGCTCTATGGCTGCCGGCGGTGGCCTGGGGATGGGAGGATCTGATTCTGCGATGAGAGCGTTACGGACAGGGGAAGCTTGCACTCCGATGCCGAGGTGACTGAAATCTGAGAGAAGACCATTTTGGATCATAGCCTGAGAGAGCAGATTCAGACGCTGGACCAAATCGGCATTGGCTAGATGAAGAGCCTCGTTCTCACTGCGAAGCGCAACGACTTCCTCGCGGAGCGCAACGACTTCCCCGAGAGACTCCTTGAGATACTCGAGGACGTACCTGGGTTGAAAGAGTCGGCGTTCTGTCGCCATAGCTTCAGCTTCACAGAATGAGGTATCATCAGATGGAGATTTCCAATTCCGAGACGAGAGGGAAGAGGAGCAATGGTTCGCTGCGTAGTTTGAGCAGGCCTTTCCGCCATCAGAAGCAGACTTATCTTTAAGCATCGAAGGAGCTGATAAACAAAAAAAGTAAAATTACCATCGTCGATCAATATGATCGAAGCAACGGGTTTCAGTTCGAACTAACAAAACTGATAAAGCACAGAGCAGCATTAGGTCTGATCTCCTATACATCAAAATTGTTTTGAAACTGAAAGCACAAATTCAAGTATCCAAAACAGAAACATATTCGTCGATAGTTCAATTCAGTCAAAATAATCACAACTGTGAAACATTATTATATTCCAATTTGAAATTGAAGCAGAAGGCGGCAATTCGATCAAGTATCTACGCCCAATTCAATTGCACAAATTCAGCGATTGGAACTTCAATTCAATTCGTTTAGATGTGAAATCATATGATATGATCACTAAACTACGACCTGAGATTGCACAACTTACTGATCTCCATATACGCATCCACTTCAGGTGGCTTCATTCCGAGAAATGAACGGAAATGGAGATGACTGTGGTTGCAGATGGCATGAATTTGGAAGCCGCACTAACAGACTCGTCAGCTGGATATAGAATTTATAGACATACGCTATTGATTGCTTACCGCTCAAGCGTTTGAATGAGTTCTTTTGGCGGGGAAGTACAATATCTAGATTAATGAGAACTCAAAAGTATTCTTAAATAAGTGCAAAAAAGTCAACATTTCATATTTGTCGAGACATTACTTTGACCATTAATAAATATAACTCTCTATTAGTAAAAAAAATATAAAAATCAGATTTTGAAAATTTACAACGAGACCAATTTGGTAATAATTTTTTCAAAAATATATATTAATACATCAATAAATAAAATGTAATCAAAGTGGAACATGTAAATAGTGTAAAATTTGGTATGTTGCACTTATTTAAGAACGGAAGTAGTATAATATTTAAATTATTTACTTAACACTATTAAATAACATCTGTGAAAGAAAAAACATATGATTGTAATGCTAAAATGTAGATTCTATGGTACTCATAAGGTACCATACCTTTGTCCAAATGGACCAATGAGAATGTAGCAGTTGAATTATTTAAATCTAAATTAAAAATGATAAAGTGATGTGGTCCAATCAAATGAATGGTAGGTACGGTACCTCATTTTTTAGGAAGGTACCGGAGTTGTTACCATGCTAAAATAACTCTTTATATAAAGTTTGGGATACTTATATTAGTTATTCAAAAGACTAATTAATTTGAAAATTTCTAAAACCAGAAGGGCTAATATCTTAAAAAAAGTGACTATACCCATTTTTAGATAAATAAATTAACAAAATGTGTAGTTTAGTTAGTTTTGAAAAAAAAAGTAAGCTTGGAATGAAATTTAATGAATAAAAATAGGCATTGAACATTTTCTTTTTGTTTAGATAAAAATAGATTAATTTGAATTCGATCATTGGATGCAACTGAGAGTTATAAAAAATATTCTTTTCATTGGAATATATAGACCGGAAACATGTTTAGAATTAGTTCAAAAAAGACATATTCAATAAATTATAATATGCATTTTAAACAAATGTTATAATTGACTACATAAGTGATTTTTCGTTACTAAAACTAAACAAAATCATTTTACCCCGTGCACGGCATGGGTAACGATACTAGTGTGTTATTAAAGTTATCATTTTATTTCAAAAAAATGAAAATTTTCCAAAATTGGATTAAAATTATGTGAAACTCCAAAAACAAAAGTATTATATTTTCCCGAGTAGTAACATAACTGGTTGGCACATTTTGACATTGTAAAATTTTAATATGATTTCATATGTCATAGCAACAGTAGTTTTCAAACATCTCAATAATATGAAAACATTAAAGTTATATTTAGGGAATAAAAATTTAGTTCTCATTTTTAAAAATTTACATTACTTTTAATCATGTCAAGAGCAATTTCTTTAAAAGAGATCTTGTATAATTTTAGACTGAAAAAATTAAACTTTTGGTCTCATGACTATTATGTCATTTCCACATTTCTCCATTGACTTTCAATTTAACCACATTTAGTCTGTGACTTTTTCCCTTTCACCATCCATCGTCCTTCCAACAACAACTCCGGCACATTTTAACCAGAAATGCATTTACGGATAAATATTAGGGGCATTTTAGTAAATGTATGTTGTTAAAACAGCTACCTTCTAAATTAACTTGACTTAATGCGTAGTTAATACGTCGATCTCATTAATATGTGGTTGAGAGGCAGAAATGTTCAGTTGTCAGGGAGAAGGAGACTGACATATTAACTACACATTAAGTCAAGTTAATTTATAAGGTAGCCCCTTTAACAACATACATTTACTAAAATGCCCCTAATATTTCTTCGTAAATGGCTTTCCGGTTAAAATGTGTCGAAGTTGTGATCGGGAGGACGAAGGGTGGTGAAGGGAAAAATGTCACGGACTAAATGTGGTTAAATTGAAAGTCAAGGGAAAAATGTGGAAGTGACATCATAGTCATGGGACCAAAAGTGAATTTTTTTCTAATAAAATTATAAAAATCATGTAGAGACTAGAGTAGCTCTCTATTTATTACGTTGTGATTTTGTCCATGGAGTAGTTATATGCTTAAAGATCCTGAAAGTCTGAAATGAATTAATTTCACTTAAGGTCCTTCAAGTTTTGTGTCATTTCCATATTTAGTTCTCGTCTTTCACTTTATCCATTTTTGGTACCTGACTATTGTTTTCTTGACCATTTTCGGTTCAACAAACATTTCAAGCCTCTAAGCTAATTTGTTTACTATTATTATTATTATTATTATTATTATTATTGTTATTATTACTATTATTACAATTATTACTATATTATTATTATTATAAACAGCTTGAGAGAGGATGTGATTGAGTGCAATTATTTTTGCATAAGTAATTCAAACCTCCGAATACATTTTATAAAAACGGTTGTACTAACAATCTAATACTTCGTATACACTTATGTATTTGCTTTTGATTCCAATTGATTTTATTCTTGACAACTTAAATATCTAGATTTGATGAGAAGTCGTGAGAATGGAATGATATTCTAGCTTTAGAAGCTGTTCCGTTCACCTGATCTGAATGTTTCTGATCTGAATTTTTTAAGTTCTGATCTGATCTGATCTGAATTTTTCTGATCTGATCTGATCTGATCTGATCTGAATCTTTCTGATCTGATCTGATCTGAATCTTTCTGATCTGATCTGAATCTTTCTGATCTGAATGTTGCTGAACTGATCTGAATGTTGCTGATCTGATCTGATCTGAATGTTTCTGATCTGATCTGAATGTTTCTGATCTGATCTGAATTCTTCTGATCCGAATCTTTCTGATCTGATTTGAATATTTCTATAATTGTAATTGTAATTACAATTATAATTATTAGATTTATAATTGTAATTAAAAATATAACTTAAATAAAATTACAATTATAATCATAATTATTAAAAAATAATAATTAAAATTAAATTTAAAATTATAATAATTATACCAATTACACTAATTATAAATACAGATACAATTATAAATGTAATTATATTTTTAATTGTGATTAATTTTATAATTATTATTATTGTAATTATAATTATAATATTTATTTCTATAGTCATAATTATGTCTATAATTACTAATTTAAATATATAATTACTCCGAAGTAATAATAATTACAACAATAACAACAAGAACAACAATCATATTAATAATAATGATGATTATAATTATAATTACATTGTAAATCATAATTATAATTATAATTATAAATATATTATATTATATTATATTATATTATATTATATTATATTATATTATATTATATTATATTATATTATATTATATTATATTATATTATATTATATTATATTATATTATATTATATTATATTATATTATATTATATTATATTATATTATATTATATTATATTATATTATATTATATTATATTATATTATATTATATTATATTATATTATATTATATTATATTATATTATATTATATTATATTATATTATATTATATTATATTATATTATATTATATTATATTATATTATATTATATTATATTATATTATATTATATTATTATAATATAATAATAATTTTATATTATTAACATTATTATTATATTATTATTAATAATATTATTATATTAATATATTAATATTATTAACAATAACTATAATATAATAATCATAATTAATATAATAATAAAAGTGATAAATCATGTTTGAATTTTTTGACCTGATCTGATCTGAATGTTTCTGATCTGGTCTGATCTGGTCTGAATCTTTCTGATCTGATCTGAATGTTGCTGATCTGATCTGAATCTTTCTGATCTGATCTGAATGTTTCTGATCTGATCTGATCTGATCTGAATCTTTCTGATCTGATCTGATCTGATCTGAATTTTTCTGATCTGATCTGATCTGATCTGAATAAAATAAGATTAAGGAATAAGTAATAAGATTAAGACGAACGGAACAGCTTCTTAATGAGAAAATGTGACCTTGAGAGTGGGCTGCTCAAGATTAGATGTAGTACTACGTATTATATAAAATTCTGTTACAGTCTCAAAACTCAGGAGCACCCATAGGGATGGACCTACTGACCTAGGTTGGTCCGGTCCCGGGCCAAGACCGCCAGGTCCAAACCCAGGTCCGAACCGCTTTTCCCGGTTCTGGGCTGGTTCCGGATACCCAATCGATCTGGTTTTGGTCCCGGACCCGGTTCCCATTATCTTTTTAGCTTTATGGTCTTCTCAAGATTAAAAAAAAATCGGACCGGGACCGAAAGCGGGATAGAAACCACCTGGCTCAGTCCCAAAATCGGGAACTGCCGAACTAATACCGTGAACCACTCTCGGACTGTCGGACAGTCCGGCCTGGTCTGGTCCCAGGCCCGGGACCGCTCAAAACGGACCTAGTCTGGACCAAAACAGTGCCAGACCCGGTTCCGAACCGGTTCACCCCTAAGCGCACACATGATGCAAATGGAGATTTAGAAATGAGGTTCACGTGCTTAAACTCTGTACACTCACATGTGTGCGTCAAATGTTCTTCAAGATTGGGAAGAAAAAAATTATCTCAACTTTTGATAAACCTTTTCAGAGGTCTTAACTTTTGAAGCAAAGTAAGGGTCAGAAACCATAATACGTAGTATATCAACTAAAAAATATTTCAACCCTCCACACGCACAGAAAAAGTCAGCTCCGCCCCAACCTCTTGGATCCCCTACCCATAGGCCAATTACACACTCCACCTGCATCCAATCCTCCTATGATCCGCATCTTCTTGGTGGACAAGGACAGAAAACTTCTGCTGCTTCGGTGACAATGGGAGAAGATCGAAGTTGGTGGCTATCTATCTTGAAGTAGCACGGATTAGGCCACTATATTAGGGCATATCTATTGAAAATTTTATGCTGATGGGAGATTAGGGCATATCAAAAGAAAAACAGTAGGGACATTTTAATTGCAAGGATTAGGCCACTTATTGCACATAATAATACGCTCACATCATTTGCTATTTTACTGACTAAACTTCATATATTTTAGTAGCATGACATAATTTTATGTATTTTACAGCTGTACATGTGTTGTACGTAATTTTATTTTCCTACACAAGAGAGAAGACACAAGCATTACCAATTTCATGGGGCTTTCATTATTAAGAAAGAGTTAAGAAGCCTGAGTAAAGGATAGTCTGCTTGGTGAATCAATTCTCACAATGTGTTCATCCTCACCACCAGATTCATCACTTGATTGATCTCTACCCTCATGGTTTGCAAGTTTAGTAACACTGTCTTCTTTGTTGGTTCCATGAACATCAACAGGCTTATAAATGGTGCAAGATCCCTCTGATCTCGTAGAGACAAGAGGCCGTGCAACATTTGATGAAATCCTTGGATATGACAGACTTTGAGAAGTAATGCTTTTGTCTTTTGGCCCTTTGATGCTGCTTGTCTAATCATGCAAATCAATAAGATGAAGCAAAGTCAACACCATAACTAGCACTAGCAATGAGGTTGGGGGTGAGGATTAAAATAACGCATTAACGCACAAGTTCAGTTGCTGAAACAATCTAGGTTGTCTTTCTCTTCCCAATCATGCTTGGGAAGAGAAAACAACGGAACCGGTGAATTTGTCTTTTGTGATCAAATATGGAATTAAAAGAACAACAAAGTATGTCTGTGCAGAAGTAGTATTACTACTGCTGCTACTAATATCTATGATGCCTTGGGTGACAGCGCACGACACAATATCACTTGCTGTCAGCGACAGCAGCATATAGCACGTGCCTTTGGAGGCAAATTGTCAGACAGTAGCGACCACCACCATTGACCAAGGATAGCAACTGTCATTGTCAGAGATGACATCAGTGGAAGGTGCTACTAGCTGACTACTGATACTGATTATGCAATCAATAGCTACATAAATGGCTGCTGATGTCCTTATTGGTTATAGAAAATGTTAAATGTGGGAAATTGTATTTATAAAGTTGGTTAGATAATGCTATGTAATTCATTCTAGAGATAATACTCATTTTAGTCCTTCTGACTATTCATTATTACTCCGTCCCTTCAAATTCTTCTCACTTACCTTTTTGGGAAGTCCCAAAATATTCTTCTCATTTCTCTTTTTAGAAAGTTTTGTGTGGCTAACATTATTTACATTTTTTACATTTTTCTTACTTAACCACAACCATACATTTCTACTTTATTCCCACTTTCTTAAACTCCGATCCAAGTCAAACCGGGAAGGATTTATGGGACGGAGGGAGTATTTAATTTCATCTTTGACTTTCTTTTGGATAATAAATCCCAATTTTTGTGTGTGTTACAACCTATACCGTGTCATAACTTTTTTGAAACTATAGAATAAACCAATATGTGGTGGAACAAGTCTTCCTGCAATGGTGGGTGTAATACCCCAATACCGTAGCAGTAAATCTATACGATGCAATGTCCAGGAGTAACAAGCAAAGGTGACATTCGTATTGCATATGAAGTAGTATAGTAAGGAAACAGATTAACTTACCATACCACCAAACATACATGGGTGCATTGACGGTGTGGAGAGAATATTTTTCTGGCGATAAGTGCCTTCTCGACTGTAATGGTCTTCGGGCAAAGATGAATGTTCGGGCCAACTCATTAGGCTCCCACCATCTCTACTAAGTGATCTAAGTTGGAGCTCTGCTGGATGTAATAAAAACGAAGATGAAATCCTATGGGAGCTTGAGTGTGTTTCAAATGCTCCAACATCATCAAACACGATAACCCTAGCTCTTGTCTCAACTTGATACCAATGTGGTTGATGTGAAAAACTGTCTACCCTGGCACCTACTATCCATAGTAGAATATTGATGACTAATATGTTTGAGATTGTGACAAAACATCACTTCAAACCATACATATCATAACAAGCATGCTAACCCATTATTCTACATACTTAAGATGCTTTCATCAATGCACATAATGTAGAGAATCGAACGTTCCTCAACAAATATAATTTACAAAAAATAATTTCCTCATATTAGTTTATTAACAATAAGGTAATAAACTAATTACGTGATGGTTAGACTGATCATGAGGAGCTTTAAAGATTCACAGGTGCAACACTGCAACTCTACTATAGCTAGTGCTACTTCTGTTGTTGCCAATCAGTCAACCATGTATGGGATGTTAACTCAGACTGGTGTGTGACATGAATCATAGTTCAGTCAAGTTAAGACAAGGTCAAATTTTAAGTCGTGGATGCTCTTGTGAGAACCAGAAGTCAAGATAAAGCTTAACTTCTAAAGAGTTCAAATTCAAGTGAAAATCAGTTCAAGTTTTTCAATGTTCAAATTTAAGTTCCATGGTCCAGTTCATTTCATGCTTGAAGCATATATTTGCATATGACCCGGCTTGAGGAAAGCGTTGATGTAAAAACTATAGAAGCGAGTAATGCAATTTACAAAAAATTGTACTACCTATTATTGAGTGATTTCTTTTATTTTTATTTCTCTATTCATGCCTTGTAAGAATGTTTAGATAATATGGAGTTCTAACTTGTAAGTTAAAAGACATATCAATAGAAGTATGTATTATTCAAAAACTGCTCAGTAGTTAAAAAGGTAACAAGAAATCTTGTCATGGAGATTATAAAATATGAATAACAATATATTACCTTCCTTTTCAGATTTCCCTGAACTTTTCCCTTCGCAAGAAGGATATAATGCTGCAGGAAAGGATACTAACTGGCCATCTTCACCTTGACTCTTCACAAATCCTTCTAATAAAAAACCAATAGAATGGTGAGCCAATTCGAAACTTTCCCCCCTTGTGTATGTACTCAGTGTGGATTTTCGTGCAATAAAAGCTCTTAGGTCAGGCATCCCAACTTTCCCAAAAACTTCAGGAAGCAAGACATTGGCAAGAACAGTAGCACTTTCCTGCAAAACAGGGGACTTCAAATGTGATTCACTGACAAATCTTGATACAACAACAACAGCAACAACAACATTACCCCAGTGCCGCAAAGGCTCCCACCTACGGTGGGGTGGGGGGGGGGGGGGGTTGGGTGTACGCAGCCTTACCCCTGTACTAAAGCACAGAGAGACTAGACTGTTTTCAAATGACCTGTTGAAATATAAACTAAAATGATATTAAAGATGGAGAGAAAGATTTTCTGTGTATTTCATTGAAGGGTAAGGCCCTATAAATATAGATTACAAAGATAGAATATTCCTATAAAAGATGCTATACAATAATACTATATATGGTATATTCCTAATATATTCTAAAGCATATTCTAAAGTATATTCTAATATACTTTCACACTCCCCCTCAAGTTGGAGCATAGATATTTATCATGCCCAACTTGTTACATAAATAACCAACTCGAATTCCATTTAGTGCTTTAGTGAACAAATCTCCAAGTTGTTCCCCAGTCTTCACATATCCTGTAGAGATCAATCCTTTTTGTATCTTCTCTCGAATAAAATGACAATCGACCTCAATATGCTTTGTTCTTTCATGAAATACAGGATTGTTTGCTATGTGTATAGCAGCTTGGTTATCACACCACAATTTAGCTGGCATTGATGTCTTCAGTCCGAGCTCGGTCAATAAATGGCTTATCCATATGATCTCACATGCAGATTGTGCCATAGCTCGATATTCTGATTCGGCACTCGAACGAGAAACCACATTCTGCTTCTTACTCTTCCAAGATACAAGATTACCACCAACAAAGACACAATAACCAGATGTAGATCTTCGATCATCTTTAGAACCGGCCCAATCAGCATCTGCAAAACATTCTATTCTCATGTGATCATGATTTTGATAAACAATACCTCGTCCTGGTGCACCCTTCAAGTAACATAATATGTGTTCTACTGCAGCCCAATGATCAATGATTGGAGATGACATGTATTGACTCACTACACTCACAGAATAGGCAATATCTGGACGAGTGACTGCGAGATAATTAAGCTTTCCAACCAGTCTTCTATATCTTTCTGGGTCTTCAAACGGTGTGCCTTCTTGAGTGAGTTGCACGTTGGGAACCATGGGTGTTGTACTTGGTTTTGCCCCTAATTTCCCTGTCTCAGCTAGTAAGTCAAGTACATATTTACGTTGAGATAGAAATATGCCTTTCTTACTTCGTGTTACCTCAATTCCCAGAAAGTATTTCAAAGAGCCAAGATCTTTCGTCTGGAATTGACTATGCAGAAAATTCTTAAGGGCCAAAATACCTGCATTATCACTCCCTGTAATCACAATATCATCAACATACACCACAAGCAATGTGACACCTGATTCTGTTTGTTTGTAAAAGACAGAGTGATCTGATTTGCCTTTTATCATTCCAAATTGTTCAATAGATTGACTGAATTTCCCAAACCATGCACGAGGACTCTGTTTCAGACCATAAAGAGATTTGCGAAGTCGACAAACCTTACCATACTCCCCCTGAGCAACAAATCCCGGAGGTTGCTCAATATAGACTTCTTCTTTAAGGTCACCATGCAAAAATGCATTTTTAATGTCCAACTGGTGTAAGTGCCAATCATGAGTTGCAGCGAGTGAAATAAGTAACCTGACAGATGTTAATTTAGCAACAGGAGAAAAAGTGTCAGAATAATCAACACCATAGGTTTGAGCATAACCCTTCGCAACTAATCGGGCTTTCAACCGAGCAACAGATCCGTCTGGGTTAACCTTAACAGCAAAGACCGACTTACATCCAATAGATTTCTTCCCTGTAGGCAAGTCAACCAAATCCCAAGTACCATTAAGATCTAAAGCATTCATTTCCTCTACCATGGCATGACGCCATTCAGGATGAGACAAAGCTTCTTTGACAGATTTGGGAACAGAAATAGAATCAATGGAAGCAATAAAAGAACATGAAGCAGGAGATAACTGATTGTATGACACAAATGAAGAAATAGGATGAGTACAAGACCGTGTACCTTTACGTAGTGCTATTGGGAGGTCAAGATCTGATGTGGAGACAAGATCTGAAGATGCAGGTACTGGTTCAGGACATGAGATCGGAGTCGAACTAGTATCAGGATAAGTAATCACAGGTATCGCCGGTGGAGGGTGATCAGGTGCTTTGTGTCGACGGGTGTATACCAAATGTACGGGAGGCCTAGGGTCAGGAACAGTAACTTGTGGAATATTTGTCGAAAGTGTGGACTCGGGAATAGTCATCGTGTAAATGAGTATATCATCATTACTCTCATGAATATCTGCCTTAGATGATGAAAAAGGTGTATTTTCATGAAATGATGCATCAATAGAAACAAGATACCGACCAGTACTCGGACAAAAACATCTATACCCCTTTTGGACTCGAGAATAACCCAAGAAAATACATTTTAATGATTTGGGATCTAACTTTGTAAGATGAGGATTAACATCTCTAACAAAACAAGTGCAACCAAATATTTTAGGTGGGATAGGAAAAAGCTCTTTGTTTGGAAATAGACAATGATAAGGAGCTTTACCATTCAAAACAGAAGATGGCATTCGATTTATCAAAAAACATGCAGTAGACACGGCATCTGCCCAAAACTGTTTAGGCACATTCATTTGGAATAGAAGAGCCCTTGCAGTTTCTAACAAATGTCGGTTCTTTCGTTCTGCAACTCCATTTTGAGGAGGTGTGTCAACGCACGAAGTTTGATGAATAATGCCATGTTGAAGCATAAATGACTTAAATGTAGCAGATAGATATTCTTGGGCATTGTCTCCTCTTAACACTCGAACAGGAACGTTAAACTGAGTTTTAATTTCAGCACAAAAGGAAGAAAAATGAGTGAACAATTCAGATCGACGTTTCATGAAATACAGCCATGTCATACGAGAATAGTCATCAACAAAGGTAACAAAATATTTGAAACCAGCTTTAGACACAACCGGGCAAGCACCCCAAACATCAGAGTGAACAAGGTCAAATGGAGCATTTGCTCGTTTATTAACTCGCGGGCTTAAGCTAGTACGATGGTGTTTCGCAAATTGACATGACTCACATTGTAAAGAGGTCATCTTATTAAATTGAGGATTTATTTGCTTCATTAATGGGAGAGATGGATGTCCTAATCGGTAATGAGCATCTAACAAAGTCCCAACCCCAAGACAAGAGATACCGTTTGTGATGGATGTATCCAAAATATAAAGACCAGCTGACTCATGTCCTTTACCAATAGTCTGCTTCGTTAACAGATCCTGAAACACACAATATCCAGGAAAAAATGTTACAGAACAATTAAGAGTACGCGTGATTTTACTGATGGAAAGCAGATTAAATGCAAAATTAGGAAGACTCAAAACAGGCGATAATGGTAATGTAGAAGTTGGAACAACAATACCAGATCCAAGAACGGGTGAGGTAGATCCATCAGCTAAAGTGACACTAGAAGTGGGTAAATATGAATGGAATGAGGAGAATAGACTAGGATTACCGGTCATATGATCTGTGGCACCTGAGTCAATGACCCATTTCGAGGATGACGAAACAAGACATGTGTTTGAAATACCTGAATTCGCGGCTACCGAGATAGGGACAGATGAATGCTTTAGAGATTCTTGGTAGCAAATAAATTTGGCATATTCATCCGAAGAAATAGCAACTGATCCATCAGATGAGGTGGTAGCGGAAGCAACATGAGCAATCAAATTTCCTTGATTTTTGAATGCCAACTTTCTACAATCTTTGAGCAAGTGTCCGGACTTCTTGCAGTAATTGCATATTAATTGACCTGTACGAAACATTTTTTTTTCTCTTTTTTTTTTTGTATTTTTTTTTTTTTTTGTATTTTTTTTTTTTGTATTAAAAAAAAAACTAGGAAAACAAAGGAATGTAATCTCACTTTTCTTTTAATGTCTTATATCCTCCATGTTCGCATAAAAGGTCAATAAGTAGAGGCTCGGTAAATAAGTCCTTACCAGAAGAGAGTGTGCGCACCCAGATTTCTGAAATTCGTTAGTTTGCCTGGTACCGTCTTTTTCTTTCCGATGTCAGCTTATTGAAGAGCTGTGACGAATACTAAGCATCCCAAAGAGAAGCGACAACAGAAGATAGGCGATATGCAGGTCAGCCGGTCGGCAGTTGTCGACCGTGAATCTGGGCGGAGTATGAGCATCACGCGCCGGCGCGTGAAATTCGGACTTGAGTTCCGGCGGCGCGTGTGGAGTATGGGCGTCAATTTTCTTCTCTGGATCTCAGGGGTTTGGTTTCCGGCGGCAAAGAAACTGTCTGAAAGTTTCAGTGATGACAATAGAGCTGAATGCTCTAATGATCGAAAACTGTAAAAGAATGAACTGAAAGCTTAGGCCTGAACTTCTGAAGTTTCTGGATTTCTGAAATGCTCTAATAAATTTATGGAGTTTCTGAGAATAGAGGGGTTCTGGGAAGAGGTTCTGGGAAAAATTCTAGGAAGAGGTTCTGACTGAAATCAGTCTAGTGTTATGAATAACTAAACTGAAATCTGAAAAAGAAAAACTAAATTGAAATGGATGTCTCTGATACCATGTTGAAATATAAACTAAAATGATATTAAAGATGGAGAGAAAGATTTTCTGTGTATTTCATTGAAGGGTAAGGCCCTATAAATATAGATTACAAAGATAGAATATTCCTATAAAAGATGCTATACAATAATACTATATATGGTATATTCCTAATATATTCTAAAGCATATTCTAAAGTATATTCTAATATACTTTCACATGACCCATGATGAAAATCGCGTAGAAATTTGCATGGACTGATTGCTGCTTCATAACAAAGAAGCGCAGACAGTTTACTGACTTATTTTTCTTTATTCCATCATATTCACTGACAAATCTTAATATTCTTATTATAAAAAATATATAGTAGGCCATAGGTATTGAGGCCAATAGTGATTGAGCTTCATAAGATATATATCAAACCAAATCACTACGTTGGAAAGGGTAAAGTAGATGGGCACAATGGGTCAAAGAAAATAAGACAAATTCCAAGTATAAGAGTAAAGAGACTGCCCAGGTCACACTTGATACTAATGAACTCAAATTGAACGCATGCGTAAGAGAAGACTTATGTAACCCACTAAAATCCAAACAGGAAATTCCTTTTTGAGCTAGTACATGAAATAACAAATTTTACACAAGTGGCACAACACCAACTTTGAAAGGAATATGTCAAGTGCACCCTTATAAAAAGCCCTAGCCCCAAATTGATTTCTAAATCTGATTAGCACTTATACTAGAGATACAAACCATTCCATACATCTCTTATATTCAGGCATCACCCGTGTAACTATAGGAGTAATAAGACCCCTCTTTTCTTTATAGTGTTTATCCTGCCATTTAGGTTCTCAGAAAAAAAAAGTCCATGCTTCCATAATGTAAATCTTTTCCTTGCTACACTCACAAATATAATATGCCAGGTGAATCTTTTAGGAAGGTAAGAAAAACAGAGCACTTAGAATCAGTTTATGCAGCGAGTGCAGGTATTGGTTATCATATGTTCAAGCACAATCTCTGATCATGTTTATTCATTTCCTATTTTATCTCTTGTACAAAACCTAAACACAAAAGAAATTAGGCAAATCTTTAAACGTGCAATTTAAGCTAGCTTACGCTAGTAACTAAATTAGGTAAACAAGTAAAAAACTAAACACAACAATTGAAACTGTACCTGCCAAAAGAAATCTTCTACTGTAGGATTAGATTTAAGAGCATAAAGTAACTTCTTTGTTTCAATAAAACAACAGCGAACCACTGAATCAGTGACAATATCACAGATGTATGGCTTTCCAACAAGAACTTCATACAATCCCAATGTAATTCCATGTGTAAATGTGGGATGCAGCCGGTGGTTATGGCTTGAAATCCGGCTTGTCCACTGTCAAGGAAAAATACTGGATGTTAATAATGTCTAAGCACCTGCAGGCTACAGATGTTAACCGTAAACTGTTCAATCATATAAAACATAATATTACCTTCACCACTCCATTTGTAATAAGCCAAATACCGGTTGGCTTATCTCCTTCTCTATACAGTGTAGAACCACTTAACTTCATAATCTCCTTGGTACAGCCAACTAGGGTCTCACTGACTGTGGAAGGAAGGGCTCCTAGGAAAGGATTTATACCTATCAAATCACGAACACTTGACATCTTTACTCCAGGGGGGTTCCGTAAGAGTTTCTTCAGGTCAGTCTCCATAAATTCAAAGACAATAATTAGGATGAAATGTATAAAGAATCAAATATAATTGTTAACCATAATGTGTATGGTCCAAGCACACTAATATATAATATATATTGATTTATTTATAACTTTATATCTACAATTTACTTGTATTGTTTTAAATGTACAGAAATTTCAAGCTTTTCAAGAGAAGAAGAGTTTTGTATGCTAATCATAGATACACACACATTAAAGCTTCTTTTTAGATGTTGATAGGTAAGGCCATGATAAGCGTTTTCCTAACAGGTTTTATACAATGATTTTAAGAATAAAAGCCTCACACATATGCCTCATTTTGCAAGAAGGTACTTGTAGGAAAGATTGGACCAAATACAAGGATGATAGAACACGCACGAAGAATCCCGACAAGAAAAGGTCAACCAAACTCATCCCGAAGAACAATCAAAGTCAATAAGACTGCACAAACGTAGCGAAAGCTGCCCGGCTTTCCCAAACGCCGCCCGGATTTTGCCTGTCAGGCATCCAGAAGCCGTGCAAGACAGAAGGAAGGCATATGGAACCAAAAAGGCCGAAAGCCGCCCGACATCCAGCGCCGTAGTTTATTCGTGATTTAATTTACGAAAATCCGCCGATTTTCTGTGGAAGCTGCCCGGTTTTCGGCCCCTGGAACGAAGACACTTGGTATTTTGAAAGAGAAACCCGCCAGGATTTCACAACAGCCGCTTGGCTTTGAACAGATAATTGATTAAAACAGGCAACGGGCTTCACAATCATTTGGGAGAAAACACTAAAACCTATTAAGGAGCTTGCTTTCATGTCCAAAAATGGTCGTTGAAGACCTCCTATATAAGAGTTTTGAACCTCTTCATCAAAAATCATCACATTTTCTACACTCTACCTCTACATATCCATCTCAAGAGCATCCCCTTGGTCTTGGGAGAAGTCTTTCATTGGGGAACCATTGTCCGCCATAGCTTCGGAGTTGTGGTACTATTCTTCTTATGTATTTCATTCAATTTATGCATTTCAATACTTGTAATTTCATTATGAATTGTTGTAGCTAATTTTCCATAATCAAGGTTAGGGATGAAACTTTACGTACTCTAAGTGTTTGATGTATGTTCTCAACCAACTTATTATGATCTTTCCTTTATATTTTAATGTGTATGACTACAATGTACAACGTATGATTATATCGTTGGGTTAATTTGAGAAATTAACGTTGGATAATAAATTGTGCACTTAAAGGTTAAGACATATGGTGGTTTTTACAATGTCTTAATCTTCAATGGGGTTATTTTTAGATGAATGTAAACCGTGACGGGATTTACACCTAGAGTTAATCACAATCTCGCTTCATTAACAGGAGTTAGAATACTTTAGAGACATTCCACTCATAAGAACTCATAACAATTGGTGAAAAAACATATATTCATTGCTATGAGTCAATTAGAAGTAATTCCGAACTCTTGGTTGCTTTTATTATAGTTTGAAAACTAAAATCCCTTTTCTTTCTCCAAGTCTTTTTCCAAAACTCTTTCTGACTTTGAATCATATAAACATCGTTTCCTTGTGCTTGAATCGGTATTTTTACCGAAATTTTCATTACTACATTGGCACTTGTACATTTTCAAGTTTTAGCTGATCAAGCCACTTGCTAAAGGAGAGCTGGAGAGCTACAGAGTACTGCGTATTTGTAGGAGACTTGATTTTGTGGCAAGAAAGAAGCAAGAAGTAGCTCAGTAGCTGCACATCTAATATAGTGTCCGAGTATCACACTCCATGGCCCACATAACATGTGAAATCTTATGGATAAATAACTCATTGAATCGGACTGTTATCAAGTTTCATGTGCCAAACAAGTTGTTTGGGTGATAATCAGCCACTCATATTGCCAAAAACCTATGTGTTTGATGGGAAAACATAACATATTGAGGTGGTTTGTCATCATTTTATAAGTGAAAAGTTTCATTTGAGATTGCTTTCTACATCTTATTTACAACATGGACATCAGCTTGAAGATTTTTTTACAAAGGGGCTCAATAGATAATATTAGTACAAACTGATGTTCCTGATGTGGGTGGCCCTAGCCCATTAGTTTACAATTTTACATATCTTTAATTCTTTATACATACTCTGCACTTGATTTGTTTTAAGTTTACAGAAACTTATGATATCGCCTACAATAATAAGTGATAAATTACCTGTACAACATCATGAAGATGAATCATCTCTTTTTCTTCTAACAAACCAATCTCTTCAAGATTATGCACATACTTCATCAATCGATTCAGTACAGTATACGTTGTTTGTCTCGTTTTGACAACACGGAGAACCTGAGAACATGCGAAATCCGTTAAAACTAATACGTAAACACCGAGCGCAAGCACAAAGAATCTTAACAGGCAACAATAGCAACAGTTCCTAAGAAAGAATGAAAAAAATATTGACCATTGTGTTGACCTCATAAGTTTGTATTTCATAGTGTGACCAAGATGAAGGATGACTATATCATATGAATGTGTATTTCTCAGTAAACGAGGCATATTATTTATACAAAAACCTAAACTATGTAAATCGATTATGGTGCAGTTGGTGTAGCTATATAGTAAAAATACAGACATTCAGTATAACTATGTACGAACAACTATTCTCAAGTCTCAACACTCTGCTCAAGCTGGAACATATAAGTTGATGTGTCAAGCTTGCTACAAGAGTAGTCAATTCTAGGACCTCTTACAATCATACAAACTTCGTACATATAATAGCTAATTGATAAACAGAATCAACAAAACATATAACAACACAGCAACACACCATTACACCCAGTGGTTATCTCTTCTCTAACAACAATGTGATGGTTTATTCTTAATCATGGACTTATGGATAAATCTTTGAATAAAAAATTAAAAGAACTTGAATGAATTTCAGTGTCAAAAGGCCTCTGGTGGGTGTTTAGTCTAACTTGGCCATATGCCCATATTAAGTAAAAAGTACGTCAATATTATCTGTAGAAAATGTTACATTATTGTAGAAAATGTTACATGATTTAATTTGGTGTACATACTTAGCCGAATAGATTAGAACACGTGCTGTTATTTAGAGATAAGCTCGTAGTAATCAAGATCCTATTTTTTAGGATCTAAATTAGCTGATTAGTTGCTTGTACATCTGTATAAATATTCTGGCCGATTGGCATATTCAATCAAGGAAGTTTTATTTCTAAAACCTACATTATCCCAAGGAACTGAGTTATGCACTTTGCTCCCTCCTTCCTATTTTACATGTTTTGTTTTCATTTTGTAAATCTCAAAATGTTGCCACTTCCAAATATAAATAACACTTTTTTTTACAAAATTACCCCAGTAGATGCCATAATGCTCTTCAGTCCTTCAGAGATGGACTAAAAGTGAAAAAAATGAGCTCTTCAGGACCCCCCCCCCCCCCCCGGTATACAAGCCTAAACCCACCAAACTGGAGAGGAAAACAGATTGTATGCCTGATGTGTGCCAAGCTGGGTAAATTAAATGCCAGGAAGTGAAAAGGGAAAGGATTACAACAACATCCAAGCCTTATTCCCAAAAAAATTGGGGTCGGCTAAAGGAGACCAATTTGAAATCACTCATTAATTCAGTAATGAAGAAGCCGAAAGAGACAAATTGTGGAAATGGTAAGTGATGATCTAGTTTTGCTGGTACCTCCATCTTCCATATCTGGTTCGCCATTGTCGCTAATTATATTGCTAGAATTATTTTCTATGAATATGGAGAGCCTTTCAGGTGCCAATTTTGTACTCCCTCTGTCCCAAAAAATAATTCCAACATTGAATTGGCACGCTTATTAAGAAAGTGGATAAAGTGGAAATGTATGGTTGTGGTTGAGTAAGAAAAAGGTAAATGAATGTTAGCCACACAAAACTTTCCAAAAATGGAAGGTAGGAAGAATTTTTTGGGACATCCCAAAATGGTAAGTGGGAAGAATTTTTCGGGACAAAGGGAGTATTTTGCAGACTGAAATCTGAGTTTTAAATTTTGTGCTTGGAAAGGTGACATGTTTAGTTGTGAAGCCTTCATTGAAGGAGTTCAGTTGGAAGAGGAGGAAATAAATGTTCTTTTAGATGATTGATTTTCATCTCAAATAGGTGAAAGTAGTTGACACATAATAGGTTATGTGTCGCCTCTTTCATCCCCAAGAAGCAAGGGTACAAATTGGAAAACATTCACTTTTTCTTCTTTCATTAAAATGTGTGCCAAAAGTAAATTAGACAAACACATTGCAGGACAGTGATAATAATAATGACATAGATGCGTGTGGATTGAATGTAAAGATATTCTTTATTCTTGACATGTCCATGGATTATTTTATAATCCCTCCATCCCTTAAAGAAGTACCCATTTGGGTTTACGATGTTTGACTGGCGATAAAGTAAACCGATCCCTGTGAATACTCAGATTATTTTTAGCAAATAAAATTTACATGTTAGGAAAGTGCATTAAAAGTTTAATAGTCGCAAAAGAATCAAATTTGATAAAAATTGGATATATAACGTAAAAGATTAAAAACTATTTAAGTTGACCACACGATACTAACCGGGTACTTCTTTCAATGCCGGAGGTAGTATAAGTTATTTATTTTAAACCTATGAAGGACAGAAACTCTCCCGAAAGAGTAGGTTTCCGTTTTAGATTCTCTACACAAAATGTTTAGAAACTATCCAAACACTTGTTTGTCTATTAAAATATGGAGTTTGCCGTTTCACGTTTCCCCATGTTCCTCACGTTTCCACGCAACATAATTGAACATATATATACTTATGTGTTCTAATACTAATTTACCCCTTGCTGTATTTTCAGGGTCTTGGAATGGTAAAGTCTGCGTAGAAACATATGCCTCGTTTACTGCAAAATATTTTTACCCCTTCCAGTGATAAAAATACTTTATACTTATGTTATGACATCATAAAAATATCTTGATAGGAAGAGTATAAAAAACCAGTCCAAGTAAAACCATCTTCAATCTCGCCCACAAAATCCTAAGACGTAAGCTCCCATACCATTTGGAGAAGACAAAGAATATATTAATCAATCGTGCATTTCTCAGTAGATGAAGCATTGAATTTATACACAAAATCCCAAACTATGTAGTACAATTAAAGTGTTCAAAACCAATACTGATAAACGTGTTTAGAAAACGACTTGAACTTCGCAGTTTGAACAACAATTCAAAATAAAATTTGATAGCAATTGTTCAAAGCTCAGTTGAAATTTTGAAATTGCATTGCCAGGAGTATTGATAGGTACTCAACCAAAGCAGCATAAATCTGTAGAATATCGAGGAAGGTTGCAGAATTACAGTAGCAGAAATAGAAGAAAGAGAAAGATACAGCGAGACAGTTAGAGCAGTCCCCTCTCCCAAGTCTATTCCAATTTCTGCTTACCCTTCTCTCACTCCCACCTTACAATATATATGGCCCCGCCTTTACAATAGTTCCCGCCCTCCTTTAGACTGCCCCACCCTTTTCCTCTTATACACCTTATCAAAATACTGAACGTTATTATTATTATTAGGCCTTACGCCAGTAGTTAAGTCTTCATCAATTATATATGCTTCAAGTTTCACTAACCTGAGGAAATGTGAGCCGTACTTCTTCAAGAAAATTTTGTGCTTTCTCCCCTTCTTCTTTGCTTTCGTTTATCACAGATGATGTGATTTCACTATCTCCTGAGCAGAAAGGTCAATTAAACTGTCAGTACATCTATAAAACAACAATTCAAATTATCATTCTAAAATGCTCCAACCATCTCTCCAAGGAAAGCACAGAACAAATATGTTAGATACCATTGATTGGGAACTGATATCCAATAATGAAGGTGTGTTCCATATAAAACTTAAGCCTGTGATTCAGGTAGAATACATTTTTAAATACAATTTCAACGTAGCAAAAGATCATAAGTTCAAATCCCACTCCATGTCTTTTATTAAAATATTTCCATGTGTCTAAAGAAGTTTAAGTCCATACAAAACCTGAGCGTCATTAGATTCTGCAAAGCTAAGGCAACTATATGTTTAAAATCAATTATATTTAAACTGCACTAGTTCTAGCTTTTGGTGCATGAAAATCTACATTGGCATCGGATATATTAAAAGTTCCCCTGCATGAACCAACTGCAACCTCATGGCCTCACCAATAATGGCCATTACCTGACTAACTAACAAGTACCAAGCCAAATTCAATATTTTATGTGCGTGACAAAAAGCCTTTAAAAACTAAGAATGACTTGGTGCATGTAATATGAATCTCAGTTCATTTTGAGTGCGCATGAGCTAAACTTCTCTGACACGAACGTTTCATCTACAAAAAGATATTGTTTGTCCCAAAACTCTTCAAGCCTATGGGTTATGATAAACATGTTTTTCCATGATGAAGCATACAAATCATATTGACCTGATTAAAACAATACGCATACAGATTGTGTGTGAGTGACTTGTCTGTGTGTTATGCATGTATAATAAGGTCGAATGCATTATTCACTTCAAACAAAAAACAAGTACTGAAGATTTCCATTGAAGCAAAGGTATGCCTTGAGAAAGATATGTACTCACCAATAAAGTCATTTAGTTGCTGCCTTGCAATCCTATGGGCCCGGAGAAAGGCTGCACAGATATAACACGCAAATTCTAATCTCTCGGCAGTGAAGTATGTGACAAGTTTTTGCGGGACAATACTTGTTTGAAGAATCTTATAACGATTCGGAATATTCACATAAGTTTTTAGGCCTTCCCAATCACACAAAGCCACATGAGATACTAAGTCAAGTGCTTCATCAACAGATTCCATTAGAATGTTTGCAATGGTCTGTGTTATCCTTCCCTCATTTAGCATTCCCCAGTAAGCAGCTTGAACACCTAGCAAAAAATAAATTGTATATGTTTGCATACACATGCTAAAAATTCCAATGCACACGAGGCATTTATAAGCGAAAATGATGCATACTCTTTGACCTTACATACTATTAAATTAAACTCTCCAACTAGCCAAGGTTGTCACGGCGGCTATGTGAGGTGCAGCTCTAGCAAACTGCTTAAGTGCCTTGTCTCCTAGGCGACTAGATGATAGCCTATGCCAAAATTAGGCATCAAGTAGTTGTATGCAATACTTGAATATAATATGTTATAAAATATAATATATATGAACTACAATTTATCATAATTATACAAAACAAGAGCATGCCCATTTCTAATAAATTAAACTAAAAAGATTAGCAAAAGGCAATGGTGCGGTAAATGTGACTCCCAAGGCTCATTGACTTCTAATTTCTAGCTCTCTAGTTTTCTAATTTTCAGCTTTCCAATTGTCTTCAAATTTTCTATTTCCTATTTTCAAACAATGTTTAACAAAGCATGGTTTCACCAAAGCGGTGGGGGCAACTGATAGGCTCATTACCAGCTTTTATTCAAACAAAAGAAATTGCTACAGAGAAAGGGGGACCCAGGAAAAGATAAATTTAATGTCACCGTGGTGACAATAGTCACCATGGTGGTCGCTAAATGGTGGTTTGGCATTTACTGGTAGTAGGTATTATTTTATGATACCTGTTAAAATTATGCATGTATGTGCGTCTATATACTAACCTTTATTTTTTTAGTTGCTATATTTTGACTTTCATGTTTGCCATTGCATGAATTTTGCCATTAATATGTTTAATTATTCATCAGTAAACAATATCAAAAGATTATATTTTGAAAACTTACATTGGAAAAGATCAAAGCAGAATATATGATAGTGCAACTGTCCAAGCGTTGCAACTATAAAAAGGAGGAAGTATATACCTTCGTAGAAGAATCATTTTCATTTTTCCAGAATTTTTATATATAGAGAAGTTCATTAAAGGTGATGTGATGCTGCCCATATAGAAATAGAAGTGATAACAAATAATAGTGCTTACCATTCAAAAAGCGAATCCGGATATCTTTTGTATTTAGATGATGTAGGCTATCATTGTTTCCTGATGAAGAATGAGGGTGCATTCTTTCATCATCCTCTAAATCATTTAAGCATGTAAGATATCTTTTGACAGTAGGCCAGTCAACAGGTCCTAGTTCCTCGTCATCTCCAAGGTCAGAAAATGCTTCCACAGCTTTGTTCAACATCTCATACTTCGTGTAATTTAATATGCGCCGCTTCACAAAAAAAAAAAAAAACATGCTCACATACTTAATACTTAACAGCCATGAATCCTCACATACAGCAACAAATAAGACAACCATGGATATTTTTGTTTCCATAAGTTTTGACTATTCAAGCCTATAAATGTATGAACTTTATATACTCATGTTATATTAGATAATATATGCATTAAATATTTATTATGGCTACTTTGACATAAAGGATAGAATATGGAACCCAATAAGACATATTACCATCTGTTGACTCTTTAAACATATATTACTCATTAAGTGTTCGTTATCCAATGATTCCCCCCTAATTAGTGTGCCAGAAGCGGGAATTTTTCTTTCATCATCATCATCATTAACCCAGTGTCGCAAAGGCTCCCCACCTACGGTGGGGTAAGGGGTGGGTCGGATGTACACAATCCTATCCCTATACTAAAGAAGTGGGTATTTTTCTTTCAATCAATCATCATTTACCCCAGTGCCGCAAAGGCTCCCACCTACGGTGGGGTAAGGGGGGGTCGGATGTACGCAGTCTTACCCTTGTACTAAAGCACAGAGAGACTGTTTCCCGATGACCCATATTGAAAATTGCGACCAAAATTGCATGGACTAACCGTTGCTTCATAACAAAGAAGCGCAAACAGTTAAGTGAGCCATTTTGCTTTATTCCATCATAAATTGCCTAATTTACTTTATTTCAATGAACCCTTTTTATGATGATTAAAAGCATTGAGTATAAAATAATTGCAAACCTACCTTTGCTGATGATAGCTTATCCATTTTTAAGAAGTGTAAAATGAATTGTGTTGTTGATCCATTGATAATCAGCGTCAAGAACACAATTCCACCGGTAAAGAAAATGAACTGCAAGTTGAATATGTTTAGGTGTGAGCATGTGGCAAACGGTGAAAATGTGCAAATAACATCTTGCCTGACATATTTGGTACTCAGGGCATAGCTTGGGTTTTCAAGTCCCTCGAGGAAATATATCATAGTTTGATTGTGTATTTGTGCACATCCAAACCAAAATATAAGAAATTACAAGATTTATTTTGCTAATAATTCCATGCGACTTTTGCTTTACGTACCAGAGTTCCAGTCTCCGAATTGATAAGAGATGAGTTACCACTTGAACGCTGAAATGATACAAAGGAGTGAAGGACACATTATGTGTAACATTGTACAAAACCGCCAAGTCGATAGAGAAACTATTAACTATATTGTGTATATTGCCAAATCCAACACCACCAACTGAGCAAGTGAATATATAGAAGAGTAAATGGAATATAGAAGATAGATGTGAGGGAAACTCCCATCACAAGGGTGCATATGGCATAGCACTGTGTACTTAATGCTATACTCCCTTCATTCCAGTTCAAACATAATTAGGCGATAAGAATAGTTGGGAAATAGAGACAAAATGTCTCACTTGCCTTCACAGATAGCGAAAGAGATAATGCTACAGCCCCTCGTAGGCCAGACCATACGAGAATAATAGCTTCTTTCCAATCTAAACCATAGCCAAAGCACCTCAGAAGTGGAAACAATACTCCAACAACAACTATCCGGGAGACTTGAACAAAAATGTAGAGAAGGATGAGGTAACCCCAGGAATATTCTGAAAATTTTATCTTTTGAATTAGAAGATCCTGAAATATGATCCTTTTGAAAATTTCTAATGCAGTGAAATCTACAATAGCATTAGAAATGAAACCATCGGTGATCAAGTATGATGCATGTGTACCCAAAAACAAAGTGGATATATTATGAATAAAACATTACATGTTATTTACTAAAAAGAGAATCTATATTTACTCTTTTGAGGAAAGAGATCTTCCATAGTCTGTTAAGCTTGACTATTGATTATTAGACCTTGTTGTACCATGCTTATATAGATACATAAGGCATATCAAACACTAGGTGTACTAACTACTAAGTGTATGCTGATTATATGCTCAAGATGTGCTACAGGCTACATTAACAACTAGTCTGCTGTTCTCACAGGCACTTTCAAGAATAACAGCTTGTCTGTTACATTCACTACTACATTTAAGAAGAACCTCTTTTACATTCATATATACTTATAACACTACCCCGAGTTCATGCTGATTCCAAGATTGACAGCTTGTTTGTTGCATTCACAATTTTTCAACAATCTCTTCAGCTTGGAGCTTGTTACATATGCATACAATCCTCAAACAAATGCAAATGCAAATGCAAAGACCATGTCTCAAGAAGCAAATTTTGCACGGACAAATAATCAACTTCTACATGGTTAGTTTTTTTATGAAAAACAAGTTTGGAGGCACTGTGTAAGGTTAACTGGTGTCACAAACCAACTTCATGCATCCAAACTCTGTGCTAACTAATAATCACTTCCATGATCTAAATTGCAATGTGTGAAGTAAGCCAGTTCCTGATATCCCAAAGATATGAAAATCTCTTAGTGCTAAAACTGAAAAATGAGAAAAAGAAAACCACCACTAGGAAACGTAGAGGTACGCTAACAAAACTTAGCTCATTAAACATAAAAGAGAGCTAGCAAAATATAGCTCAATACACATAAGGGAGACTTGCATCCATTTCATACCATGGGTGCATTCTTCGAAAGGGGTGTAACTGTGGGAGGAAAACTAACAAACAAAATTATCTGTGAAAATGTAAAAGAGAACAGTGTGCAGGGGGGGGGGATTAGTAAACATACCATGGGTTTTAGAAAAGTTGTCACTTTGAAGAAATCCATCTGCTATGACAAGCCCACTTCAAAAATAAATAAATGAATGAGCAAAAAATAGTAGTGGAAGGTGCTGAAACACAAATCAAAGAAGGCCAAGTGTGACTCAAGTCACCACAATCAAATGTAGAGTAAACACAAAGTTGAAAAGAATTTGAAAACAAACCGTGAGTAAGACGACCAAGATTTGACTACATATTTAGTTTCATATAGAACTCGTCTACGTGGTGAGAGAATCAATTCATATTGTGAATTGTGCGGGTATTGAAATGTTTCTACCACCTTAGCATAAGGCCATAAGTCTAAGATATTAATGGATATATGTTAATCATCTTACAGTATCCTCAATACACACATCTCGAGTTGTCATGATATTATTCTAATGATCAACTGCAATAAGGATTAGAAAAAACCTACATATTACTAAAACATAGCCACTTTTCTAAATAAAGATCATTATATTATATAATTAATAATTAATTATTAACTTTAATAGACTAAATATGCCTCAACTAACTAATTATAACCCTAATTACATAATTTGTTTTCCCAGGCCATCATCTCCATTCTTCCCCCTACCTTCTTTACCCTCTATGAACCCTACTCCCCAAAAATTACCCCTTCTCACACCAACACGGCATCACCTTCGATCCCCCCCCCCCTCTATGCGGTCTTAACTTCTACAAACTTGTCTCCCCCAAAAGTTCTCTATTCTCCCACCATCACAATCTTCCCCTTCTCTATCATCTCCACGCTCGAAACCCTTCCCCCTAAAATTCTCCCCTCTCCATTCCACCAAACCCACGCCTCTGTCACCACCTACTGATGACAAATACAACGCTCCCCTTTGTCGCCCTTCTCATGTCTCCTTTTGCCGACCTTCTCATGAATTCTCTCATTTGAGACTATGTTGACCTTCTCATGAGTTCTCTCATTCCGTTGTTTGCAACTTTGCTGCCCTACTCGCAAACATTCACTGAAATGGCCCCTTCTTCAGGGACAAAGGTGATCGTACTACACATTAAAGGTGGTGATGTTTGACGCTGATACGGCAGAGATGGACAGTGTAGTCAGATGGGTTGGCTAGTGAGTGAATGCTTGTTTAGTTTTAAAGATGTTTTTACTTGGACTTATTTCAATCCCAGACCAGACCAGACTTCGACAATTACAAAATATACATAGACCAGACCATATAAGACCAAATTAGACCAGACTAGAAAATTTCAGTCCAATTAAAAACATCCTAAGTCCCCAAAAGACCTTACCTTCCAACACCACCATGAGTGTGGTATTTAGGGGCGGGTGGCCGAACATTGACCGGACTATTTCCAGCGGTGAAGACAGGATCTATACTCTTCGCACAGCCCTATGAGCTGAATAAAATAAATAAATAATTAAATTAAGTCTACGAGCTGATTAATTATAGGGTCTACAGGCTGAATAATTAAATTAGGTCTAGGCTGAATATAAATAGTTAGGCATACGGGTGAAGAAAAATAATGGTTTTCATAAATATAAAATAGGCTCACAGATTGGCTATTTTAAATAAGTAAATGAATAAAGTACTGTAAGTATGTATTGCCCTATTTTTAGGTCTTGTGTATTAAGTGTTTTATATATCGTATAGTTTTTCTTTCTTCATCAATACTAGTGAGCATGATGTGGTGAACCTCATTATTATTTTGAAGTTGAACCTTGAGCTTGCTACCTGCATTTTTGCTTTTGGAGTAAATCATATACTACGTAGTAAAGAGTTAACGAATTGGTTTGTGCTCCCTTTGTCTAGTCTAAATATTGTTAACTAATGCCCGTGAATTAATTACATGTAATATTTCAATATTATTTTTGATTGGGGTTAAGTGCTACAATTTTGCACTGGAGCTACACTCAAATTATTTAATTATTTTCCGCTTTGGATTAATTGATTATATATTTTTATTATCATTGTTGTATGGGATTACTAAGTGTGTATGAATGTATGATGACATGATATACATGATCTTATATCATTCGGTAACGGTAGACTGTGGTTACACCTTAGTGGATTGTACGACAATTCTTCATGTCACCTGCGGGCTTGGGGCGTGAAAATTTCATCAGAGACACTGGGCCCTCCAGCGGGAGATTCAATTAATCTAAATCCAGAAGATATTTTTGATCTTGGTTACAATGATAAACTAACCATGCCCGAACTAATTGAATACTTGTGTTAGAATTTCCTTCGAATGATTGACTTCATAAAATTATTATTTTTTGTATCTAGAATAATAAAAATTCCAAGCAATTTATGACCCTCTTGTTCTTTGAACTCTTCAAAATTCGAAATATGTAAATAAAATCGCACCAGCCGACGGGCAATGACACGAAATGCACGTCGTGGGGGAAAAAACTTCTAAAAGGCATTCGATATTTACATAGAAAATATTCCGTTCCAAAAGTTCTTGAAAACTGATTGCTTGCTTGCTTATGTGCCAATCAGAACAAAGACACACTTGGGTGGTGATTATTTCAATGCGGTAGCCTTATGTCTACAAAGACCCCCAAGATCCCTGAATTATAATTCCATTTCTATCTAAATTGCGAATTAAATAGGCTTCTGAATGGGATATCTCTTTAGTTATATCAAGACCTAAGGTTCATAAACATCCTACTTGAAATTTTCAATTGATTTTTTTGAAAAACATTTTTCAAAACCATGAACATAAGAATGATTGTATCGAGAAACTTTTGGTACAACAATAAGTCTGAAGTACATGTCTTTGAATTGGCTTTTGATATGAGTTGGTTGACTCATTCTAAAGTGTTCTTTCAGAAAACGGTTAGCGCCGACAGATATAGAATTACTAGGAACAACACTATGGGACGTTCTTTGAGAGGCACTGAGATAACCAAGCGAGGCATTATGTGACTAGACCAAGAAGGTCTTGGTTGTGGTCATGAGGCATCAACTAAAAGTGATATATGTTTCAGGTCTGAGCATGAGTCCATGTATCTTGGAGATCATGGAGATCTGCAAGGCACTCAACTTATAAAGCTGGAACAGATCATTGGAGACTCTCAACTGACTCTGTTTGACGAGGGTGACATCGAGGACGATGATATGGAAGATGCTCCATAGGAGCACTGGTTCAGCCATTATAAACAGAGACGGCTAGAGAGACAACGGCTGAAAAGAGCTCGAGTGGGAGGCTCAGGTGGAGCTTTTAGAGCAGTGCTAGGGCGCAGCCCAGAGAAGCAATTGATTAAGAGGCGGAAGGTCCACTGATAAGCATCTCCATTTTTTTTTAAAAAGCGGGGGCCAGGTGCAAGAACTTCGATGACATCCGGGACATCTCGGAGCAGCTAAGTGGTGAAAAGGGTAAATGAGGCAGCTGAAGACATGGAGCTGATTCCATAGCTCAAAGTGAGAGCGGCTACTAGATTGCTGGACAGTGACATCTTGGTGGACTGGTCTCAAAGGTAAGTACAATGAGGTGTTTATGTAGGATTAGATGGAGGAAGAGTACTACGAGCTGTTTTACTCTTCATTTAAGGTGAGCCAGATAAGAACAAATATGACGCGCAGAGCAAGGCAAGGAATACACGGTGAAGCAGCTAGGACATCAATTCTGAAGGTTGGCTGATTCTCTCACTATGTACAAGAGGAATGAAGACCCAGCATAATTTAGTCACAATACTTCTTTTAGTCATATGGGAAAAAAAATGTTTTGATTGTCATATTTAGGAGAGCCTCCTATATTTTAGACATGCCTTGGTAAATTTCTCAAAGGATTGCACATATCTATACCACAAGTCTAGGGTAAACAACCTTGTTCACACCCCTAAATTTTACAACAAACAACATACTTAACTCATGCATAATATATAACACAAGGCGTAGTTTATTCGTGAAAGTGTGAAACTAAACAGAAATTCCAGCATAAAATAATTTGTACAAAAGAATACATGAGTAATTGAAGAATAAAAAATCCAAATTCGGTAATACCAGAGATATATCAAAATCCTTCTTATGATAATAATAATCACAATAAATAAGAATGCTAGTTTACTCACATACCTTAAGATAAAAATTAATGTGTTGGCAATATATGCGACCATTTCCCTAAAACAAAGGAAAGTAGCTAATTAAAGTTCACTCTATAAGCTATGATGTTACTAATATAACTCGCTTCTTTTGACTTAGTAAAATCACCAGCTACTTGAGGTCTTGAGGTGGTGTGGGGTCAGCACACCCCTACTACTTTATTGATAATAAAAGGCACACATACAAGAGGATGGGATGGCTGGATTGGGGTAATGTTACCTCCTAGTACTGCCTCCGTCCCATAATGTAAGATACTTGTAGGTTTGGAGCGGTTTTTAGGAAAATAAGAAGAAGTAAGAAGAGTCCACAAAAAGTAAAAGGTGAAATGATAGATAAAGGGATAAAGTGGGAAAGTAAAAAGGTAGTGGAGTTCAATTAAAGAAAGTGTTCATATTTTTGGGGAAACCCAAAAAGGAAAGTGTATCTTACAAAATGGGACGGAGGGTGTATATGATATAAGGCTCATCCATGTGGTTGTCTCCTACTTAATGCTTGATAATGTATATGTATCTATTTTAGACTTGTACAATAGGCTCCACCTCCTTTACCAAAATCAAGGTAACTTGATATTCATTTAGATCTTTGATATTTATTTAGAACTTTTTTTGCACTCCTAAAAGGCAAACACGTGTTCACCACATGACTTCTTCTATCTTTTATAATGGTAATCATTTTTGTGCTACGTCTTGAGTGCTTATGAATTTAAGATCGTTAGAAACACTATATTTGCTCTTGAAGTCTCACACCAAGAGCTATATCTCAAGTTAGATGGTGGTATACTAGGCAATGAGAACTTGGGATTGGTTGGTATCATTATTGGTGAGAGACATTACTCATGGGGAATTGGGAAAATCATTCCCCTTGTAGTGATTTTCAAGTGCTCATATTTCAGCTACTTTAGTAGTAATATTGTAGATATACTTCATAGTCACTACTTCACATCATAACGGGAGTTAGGAAATTTACCAAAAATGATGCATACTTTTTTTCCCGTCACCCTTGAAAGCAGTTTTAGCAACAGCAGAGTAGAACCTGTTTTTATGTCATTAGAGTGCTTCGTGAAGTTCCATGGTTAATACAGAATACTACTCCCTCTACTCAAATAATCAAATTTACTTGTCTTGGTTGACCGCTTTTTCTTGATCCTCTTTTTTGTCCTTTTTGAAAACTATGTACATTAAATAATTTTCCTAATTTACCAGTCTTAAGTTATTCAATTTACCCTTTCCCGTAAGAGAATACTAATGGAAGAACGACTTTTAAAGAGCGTGTTTTGGTAAAGCATTAAGAGATTGATTATTTTATCACTCCAATACATTTTTGAATTTTCTACTTTGTGATTTGGTCAACCAGAGAAAATTCAAAAGAGTAATCAACATAACTTACATTCCTAACGTCATGACAGTCAATACACCCGAAAAATTGGCCATTTCTTGTGCCTGTTACAAAGAGCTGTATTAGTTCTGATTTTGCAAATAAAAGAGAGCAGCTTGCATATTCCTGGGGAAAAAGACACCGGGCGTGTTTGTTTTTCGGCGGTTCCACGCCAATCCGCTGCTAATAGCAGTGTTTCTAAGTTATAAAAAACAGCGGTTTGATGCCAACCGCCAATATCCAAACAGGCTCACCATCTTAAAACTACTCATAATTATAAGCTATGAAGCACGGAAACTATCTCGGAAGAATATGTTTCCATTTCGGACTCTTGACAATAATTCAAACACTTGTTATTTTTACTAAATGGTGACATTTCACGCTTCATGTTTCCGTGCAACATAGGTTATAAGTGAAACAGTTTGCTTCACATACACAATAAATAATAAATTATCATCAGTATATTTTACCATCAAATAAGGATCCTCTGTGAATTTACTATAATATAGTTGTATATGATTACAAGTACTATCCTGGAATACTGTTAGAGTAGTGTTAGCCGTTTAGGGATAAGATAGTTTGGTTGTTATTCTGTTCCTATTATTCAGGATCTGTAACCTCATGTACATGTATATTTATATGCCTTCTCTGGCTCTTCAATGAATAAGCTATTTCTATTATTCAAACCTACAATCTCCATAGTATCTATTCAGATGAAATTATTAGAAATGCGAACTTGTTCAGAATATCCCAAAATGAATTACATAATTTACTCCCTCCATCCAGGACAAAAAAAGGTTCACACTTTTTGTCCGAAAAAGAAGAGCCTTATTTGATCAACGGCGCTATATTTTGTCCTTTTCATGTAATTTGCCAGAAAAACGCCGTCGAACACATTTAGAATATAAAAAATTTGAAAAATACAAAGCATGATGAACATTTAAAGCAATTGTATCTTCTAAAAATTAAATTGTATACATTGGTCAACCAAGACTCCATTTTTGGAAGTGAATAGTAAAGTCACTAAAGTGTAATTCAGTGATGTATAGATCAAAGAATAATATACATAGAATTTATCATATATTTCCCATCAAATGATAAACACAGAGATGGTTCACAGTGTTCCCATGATTGGAAGAGAAACATACGGTGAAATAAGCTACATAGCTCACAGCAAGTGTGAGTGTGATCTCTATCACGGTATCATTGAAAATATATCCCAGCCAAAAAACAGATGACAGTCCTAAAGCAAGACCAATGGCCACTCTGAACAGAAGAATAGATATTATGAGGCAAGAGCATGTCTAGCTATACATAACTAAATCCAGAAATACATACGCCCCAATGGTGACTTGCAGCAAAAACTTGAATATTGATCCCCAGTTAAAGCTCCATCCAAGAACCATGCGCAAAAACAGTTGATATACAACGATTGCCGTCCTAAAGAGAGAAATGAATTGCCAATGAAAAAAGGTTGTAGGAAAGGGAATGGGTGAAGTATGTTATACAGAACAAATCACTCCAATGTGTTTTAATGGCAAACCACTGGATAACAACAAATAAAAAATTGGATGTTTCCTGAATAGGTTTTTCCACTAAACCCACAATGCAGCGTGAGGAATTAATTACCCATCATTCATCAAGGATTCTCCTTCAATTATGGTGCTCAATTTCTTGCTTGCCCCAAGTTCTTTTAGCAAAGCGACAACAGCCACGGGATCAGTAGCACTCAGCAATCCCCCAAGCAATAAAGATGTTTTCCAGCTCCAGTTATATGGGAAAGCAAGCTTCAATTTGTAAGCGTGTTAGATGCTCATTCAATAATTGATTTGTATGATCAGAAAAACGATACTATGCAGACCTTTAACACGGATCCAAGAACAAAAGTTGAAATGAGCACTCCAGGCCCAGCAAGTAGAATAATTTGGACCATGCACCTCTGCATTAAAGTTAGAAATACACTAAATAAAGCTTGGGCAAATACTTATAAATCGCCTAGCTTTCAACTACAAAACCCCAAATCAAATTGCACCATTAAAATGTCACATTTAGCCTCTAAACTTTTAAATGACCCTGAACTTTCAAAAAAGTGCTAACCGACTACAGAAATGCCATATATGCAAATGCATCAAACACAAATGTGATCAGATATGTGATGAAATTAGTAAACAGTGTTATTAAAGCAAGCGTTACTTGGTGGGTGCTGCACTAAAATTTTGAGGGGCAAGGCAGTTATTAGAACTGGTTCACTTAAGGCCTGTAAAGTGATTCGCTAGAGAAATAACAGAGACAACTGGGAAGCAATGATTATGGCCAGAAGGATACATACAAGGGTTCATGATCAAGGTACCCATATCAGCCATGATGACAGCGAAACTACTAATGCTCATCAACAGCACTTAGTTACACCTTTCTTCCCAAGTTGGTTCAAGGTTTTATTATTATTGCCTAAAAGGAAAGGAATATAGGCTATATGTGAATGACTTTGTTATTCTTTTGGATGCTTTGGTAGGATGCCCTCATATTTTTTTGTTGTGGTATATGTCTTACTTTCGAAAATGAAAGATGTCTAAAGGTCAAGCATTCTATGCACTTGTCTCCACAATGAAAATCGAACGTTGTCACCTCTTCTTCAATGTGAGGAAAAATTTCTCTGTTGCATTATAGGTTTTTTTATTACTCCAAGGGGGTCTGGGGGGCCTGGAGTAATCAGGGTAGAAACTCACTCCATTGAGTTTCGAACCCTTATGTGCCTAGCAGGTTTCGAACTCGAGACCTTTCACCAGGCACGGTAACCTCACAACCAGATGGGCTGGAATGCTTGGTTTTATAGGTAAGAGGCACAGTCTAGGAGAATGCAACCTTAACGTAATGAATATGACTATGGGCAAGATAAGTTCTGAAAATGAAATAATGATCACACAAACTATAAAGGAAAGCGTTGTTTTTTATGCTTGCCGAAAGTCTTCACCGGAAACAGCCTCTCCACCTCCAGGGATAGAGGTGAGATCTGCATATATCTCACCCTCCCTACAACCCTACTTCCAAGTGGGATATACTAAGTTTGTTTGGTTTGGTTGATACTTGATAAAAGAAATAAATACTATGACTTCATACTGGTGACAAAGAATACATAAAAATAAATACATGTGTGTACTGTGTAGAGTCTAAAAAAGGAACCACAATAAAATCAAACCTTACGAACTTGCTTATCCAATCCATATAACAAGGCTATTTGCCATACATAAAAATCTCCATCAAGTTGGAACATTGATACACTTGTAATTTCCATGTGTATGTTTATGTTTTTAGCTAGTTTTGGTTGTTTAATATTTCGGAAATTACACACTTTTGGTGTAATAGTTTAGTTTGTTAAATTCTTGTAAATTGTTTAGATTAGGTTTATTCTGAGCTCAAACAGGTCTACTATCACTCAAAGGACGGTTGGTGAACCCCAAAAGTGGAAGGAAGGTGCAAAATCACAAGACAAAAGGGAAGATCCTGATTTTTGGTCTATACTCGATCGAGTATCTGTATATACTCGATCGGGTATGTTGTTGAAATTTCAAATCGGATCGGATCCGAAAACAAAGGAACATGCAGGGAAGATTTTGATCACGATCGAGTGTCTATACCCGATCGGGTACACCGACATACTCGAACGGGTATGGCTATAAATTTTACTCTAATTTCGATCGAGTATGGATCGAATTCGAGTTTCTACACATACTCGATCGAGTATCTGTATATACTCGATCGAGTACCCGAGCTGCACTCCCAAAAAGCCTATAAATACACTCCCTTTCCTTCACAATAGGATACCAATTCACATATACTTCTTAGCTCAGTTTAGACAAGTTCTTTCTTTATACTTTTCATCATGTTTAGTCTCCAAATGAGGAGCTAAACTCTTCCATCTTGGTTTTGCTACTTTGAAGCTTAATGATTTGTAAGTTGTGAGTTATTTTCTTTAATCTTCTTCCTTGAATATTAATTACTTCCTATTCTTATTCCATATTAATATATTGAGCATTACTTAAAGTATCAACTAGTCTTGTTCTATATATTAATTACTACTAGAATCGGTCGGTTAATACGCTTGTTATTAATCCGGTCCTTTCACGGTAGTAAACTTGGGTTATTTATGCATGCTTCTCATGATTAATAAGCCAAGGGGAATTAATTATATTGATTAAACCAATAAACCGCTTGTGTTGAGGTTATCAATCTCAATCGTTTTCATCTTGATTTTATTGCTACTATCAAGTTAATATACGGCGTTTGTTCTATATTGACTCGGTAGTAAGTTTTATTAATGAACGCTTCTCGTTATTAATAACTACCCTCGATGAACTGGATATACTCCTCGATTGAGTATTCGAGAGGAAGATAGTTAAAGATATAACCGGGATCGATGAATATTTCATTAAGTGGATAAAAGCAAAACCAAGTCTTCTTCTCATTAATTAAACCACATAACTCGTTCATCTTTGTGTTTTAATATTCTAAAAAGTTCTTCAACAACAAATCTAAAACCCCCCTTTATTACTAGTTATAAAAAGAGAAGTATTCCTTTCCCTGCGGATACGAACCTTACTACGCTATACTACGTATAAGTGTTGTATTGTATTATTTATTTTGAGTGCACCTCACGACAAGTGCACGTCAAACATGGATATTGATTCTGGCCAACTTGTTACACAAATAATCAACCCATGTAATGTTCATTGCTTTGATAATGCGGTCCCTAAATTATTCACAGGCCTCCCTATGTCCTATGTCCCTAATGGGCACGTCATCAATATCTTTCACAACAAATACTCATTTACATCCTTTAGGCTCTTCTGCTACTGGTTATGTTGACCAATTACGTATCTGATATTCGTCCTAAGTATATCAACAGGTACACGATATGAAACATTGTCAAAGATAAATTGTGTAAATGTATTTTGCAATTTTATAGAATTACAGTACAGCTAGTAGTCCACTACATCTTCCGTTGTGCTATTTCAATAAATTTGTTACAAGGACAATTAATGTTGAAAGAGCCAAGCATATGGACAGAGAAAGGCTCAAAGAAAAGTACAGGACTACAGGGAATGCCAAAAATTATCCCACAAAAAATAAAGAAGGTGGCTCATATACAACCACTTAATCGGTAGTACCAACTTAATTCATTGCGAACTTCTAACTACCAATTTAATTCATTGTGAACTTCTAACTATTACTAGTTTGACTGTATGAGAGCCCATGCTCAGCAGGTGTCTAATTATGTCCAGATGGATAGCCGACTTCTGCCCAACATGCTTCTACTGTTTATGTTTCAAACTTGCCATGAAAAGTTATACAATTGAAAACTTAATTATTTTCAACTATTCAAGAATTACTAAGAATGGTCCTGTGGTTGACTATGGTTCATTAGGCAAGGAGTTGAAAACCACTCAAAAAAGAAGCTGAACCATATAATCACTACATAGTTTATTGTGCGTGTCTTTTACCTAAACTTTCTTAGACGTTTTGCATTTCTAAAGCTTGCTTTGCAATTGTCCATATAAACAAATGACACGCATAGGCTTGATGGATACCTCTCAGCAGCAGAACAAACACAATAACAATAACAAGATAGAATCACACAAAGCAAGAACTCAAGCTCAGTAAAGGAAATCTTATTCAACAAGAAAACTGTAAACAGTCCCAAAGAAGGAGATAGAACTCCAACTTCCCAATCCCAGACAAAACGTCAATACAGCCTGCCTTTTATTCTACCCTCCACCACTATTTATACCAACTCTCTAATATTATTCTTATTCTCATTTATTAGTATTATAAGTAGGTCCCTAACAATACTCCCCCTTTGAAAACCACCTTGTCCTCAAGGTGGGTTATAGGGGACAGTCTTGATGAACCGCTTCTTCCTCATCTTTGCGCCTCTTCCTTCCCAATATCGCCCAAATTTCAGGATCCTGAACTTTATGACTTGAATCTTCCTTCTCACTGCTTCTAGCAAAAACAGCATTAGCTCCTCTTCCTTCCAAGCATCAACATTATACATGTGTCTTTGTTCATGCTGGTACTGATCTTCACCCATCATCCATTGCTCACTCTTCCATTTGCTAATATCTCTTGCTACAGGATATAACTCAAAACCTTGAGTTTCAGTTGCTTCACTCCTTGAAAGTGCAGCATCTGTCGTGTATTTCCCCGGATCAATAGAGTCATTGAAAACTATCCCAATTGCTGTGTTTCTAAACTGAATGCTAGTCCACTGGACACCCTTTACCATGTATATAATCCATCTTCTATGCTGCTGGATATTGCTGGGATTCTTTTGAGGTATATTACCACACACAGTGCTTATACTATCACAAACTTTTCCCTTTTTAGCACCAAAAGTGGGACTGCCAGGCCACTTAAGAAGGTTCTGTTTCTGGAAGTAGTCATCATCAGATGAATATGTAGATGGGGCCTCTTCAGTGCTTCCTTCGAATGGGATTCGAGAGGATGAACCCAGAACAGCTTCCAATTTAGAACAGACTCTTCCTGATCGGATAACAACCACAACCATACCCCTCACACTATTTCTATCAGCTGATATATTGGCTCTGTGGATCAGCTCTATATCATCAGTACCTATTGCATCCAAATCATTTCTATGGAGAAATCCATTCCACCTGTTAGCTTCAGACAACTCATCATTAAGCCCAGCATTTTTAAGCTCATATTCCACAGCAGAAATAGAGGGATGAATTCCATTCCAATCAATGTACACCCATTCATTACTATGGCCTGATGCGCGTGTAAACTGTTTTCCAAACAGTCCATTACAGAAGGATTCCTGAAACCTCTTTGCTTCCCTGTCCTGATCTGCCCCCAACTTTATTAGCCCCATTGAGGAGATAGAAGCATTAACAATTCTTTCAAGCAGGCAGTGTTCCACTCCTATATTTCCAACCAGCTTTCCCATACTATTCGGTGCCGCTGAATATTCACCACCTAGAGAGATTTCCGGAACAACCTTATTCTCCACTTTATAATTATCATCACCGTATTCATTTTCCATGGCAGTTGAGGATTGAGTCACGACAGAAAATTTCTCCTCTCCTCCTTCGTCACCATAGATGAGAGTATCTTCTGAGTGAGGTTGCTGCCAGCTAGCCAGCTCCAGGCCGAGCGATAGAAATTTTGGACTGCGAGAAGCAATTTGAAAAGATGCTGGTGTACTGAGAGAAGCTGATTGTGTCTCATCCTGAGAATTCAGAACAACAGATAGAGAGGAAGTCTGCGAACTGTGAGGATAGGCCAAAGCAGAAGTCTGCGGTCTAGCATCTGGCAACGACTTATGAGGAGTTGTTCGCGACTGAGAAGAAACCAAGGAACTGGAAGCTGTTGTTCGAGATGAAGATGAAGCCGTTTGCGATGACCTCTGTGAACGACTGTGAGAAACGGCTCGCGGTGACGATCGGAGATAAGAAACAGTTCTTGACAAAGCCAGAGAAGTCGAAGGTTTTTTTTTGCGTGTGAGAAGAAACCTGCGCACTAGACGAGGTCTGCGAACTAGGCAAAACTGTTCGTGATTGCGACACGGTCTGCGCACTTAGCGATACTCTGGAAGAATTAGTTCGCATCTGCGAACTTAAGGACGTTGTTGACGAACGCGAACGCCTTCTCGCCTGAAATTCGTTCATAGCTTCTAGCTGTCTGGTCATCTTTTCCGCCATCTTTCTCATATCTGTTAATTTCTTCATCATCGATGTCTGCTCCCTCTCCAGCAAATCCATTCTCTTCTCCATTTCTGGTGTACAGAATTCTTCCATTGCTAAGTTAATATTCTCGATCGATTCAGATCATTTGCCTCCAAGAAGTGAGTGCTCTGATACCAATGATGGATACCTCTCAGCAGCAGAACAAACACAATAACAATAACAAGATAGAATCACACAAAGCAAGAACTCAAGCTCAGTAAAGGAAATCTTATTCAACAAGAAAACTGAAAACAGTCCCAAAGAAGGAGATAGAACTCCAACTTCCCAATCCCAGACAAAACGTCAATACAGCCTGCCTTCTATTCTACCCTCCACCACTATTTATACTAACTCTCTAATATTATTCTTATTCTCATTTATTAGTATTATAAGTAGGTCCCTAACAAGGCTCTACTTTGTTGCAGATGAAATGTTGAATGCCATCGAAGACGTACTTATGATTAAAACCAAGGGCTAATGAATTGAGTCTCCCTAGTCTCTGACAAATTCAAAGAAAAAATCTACCTGGTGATTCAAAAGTGCATGCCTCAAGCTTTTGCATGATGTTTCCACCAAAGCCCGAAAGTGACTTGGGTTTTAAAAAAACTATTGAATGACACCACAAAGAATGAGTTTCTAGTACCTTTATCTGATGCACTTCCATTGAGAATGAACTCTCGAAGAGAAGTGCAGGAAGAAAAACAGCCAATAAAAGGTCAGGATCAATATTTGCCCCTGTGGACCAACAATTGTTAATAACAATGGGAAACTGCAACATGGGCAGAGAATAGATTGCGCCATAAGAAAATTGGCTTCAACTAGAGCAGCAATAAGTTGCACTTACAGATACGAATCCCATTCCCAATCTTTCCAAGCTGATTATGCTTTCCATAATCTATGCCATGGTAGAAACCAGTGAGTACAGAATTTAAGTAGAAGAATATAGTTAAGAGCAATACAACCAAATCTTTTAGAAGTATACTTTCATACACGCGTGTGATCTAAGCCAAAATTATGTCCACAAACCAAGTGCATTTCCACTCAAGGTTAGAAATACAGAGCCCAAAATGATCTAATTCATGAAAACCCAATTTAGATTCCAACTTTCCCCTGATCTTGCTTCAGCACATCAACTGAAAACTACACACGTAAAGTATAGTTGTGAACTCTGAAGCCCATAACTGAGTGGCAGAAGCAATTTTAAGGTGATCCATTTCATAGACTTCAAAATTGTTACCAGTTCATGACAAGCATAAAGCGTATAAAACTAAACACCAAAAATAGGGATGCAACTCAGATGCTTGCTTTCTTCTTCTAGGAATCATTATTTATGCAGCGCCTTCGATTCACATTTTACTTCTCATAAAAATCATTTATTTCTAGTTCATTACATTAAGAATTGGAATTCCATTAAGCTGAGAGGAGCAAAAGAATCTTGAAATTCCTGTGCTTTAAGATGTGCTTTAAGATTTGGAGTTCCATTCTTGAAGGAGCAAATCAATCTTGAAACGTGCATGCCTTTTTAGTCTTAGTTAGAGGATCAATTACTGGTTTGAATTGGCACTGAAAACATGTTATATGTTAAGGCTGGCATCATTTACGCTTCTATTTTATACTCGTATTTGATTAGTATCTTTATATTTGGCCATTTAGCACACTAAAACCGTAAAACTACAGAGCAAAGTCGTTTACGTAACATTGAGAAAAGCAACTAACCCAAGGCTCCGAGACCAATGCCAACGACTAGCAAAGCAACCGTGTAAGGCACTCTGGAACCCCTCAGCAGATGCCTGCAAGCTATCCCTAACACCAAGCTGATACCCACGAAGATGACTGCATCAGTCGGGTTGGAATCGGAACCCGAGTTTGCCTCTTCCAGCACTTTAAATGGCAACGTCACCATCACCAACATGGAGTGCATGCTGGACACCTCCTACTCGTCTGCAACAGCTTAAACACATTGAATTAACTGGAACTGGTGGACAAGGCTGACAAAATAAGAATAAGCAGCAAAATAAACTTCTGACACTCAAAGATGCTGCCCGTCCGTTAGGGTGGGGTTAGAGTCAGCCAACGTGGGTTGGGATTTTGAAAAAAAAACAAGATTGAAAGTGATTTTGGGTTGGGATTTTGGGTTTGCACATACATAACTGAACCTAAGATTGAAAGTGAAAATTGAAGGAAAATCCAAGAACATCAGAACATGGACACACAATATTAAAAAGTTTTGCTTTTAGCTGCTACATGGTGAAAAAAACTTCAAGAACATGGTCGGTCATGAATGGACAACAAAAAGTTAGGATTGAAAGCTCTATGAATCAGGATGTTAAAATTTCAGCTAGAAATTACGGATAGGATCATACCTTGTCGGCTAACAGCTGAGGGCTGAGAAAGACCGATACAGGGGTGAAGATCAGAGACAGGAGAGGAGGAATGCTTGGACGAGTAGTGTGACTGGGAGCTGTAAACTGATAGTGAATGTGTCGCAGAATTGATGGCCACCAGACAAACTGCTTGACTTTCAGTGAACATGCATTTAAGCGGATCTATGTAAGATAAGGGTCCCACAAGAAATGCCAAACATACGGCTGTTGAAAGAGATACCCGCCATTTGCAAATGCCCTTTCAAGATCAAATTTGGATCTAATCGTCTCAGTATATTCAATGTTAATAGAATGTACTCCTTCCTTCCGATTCTTAATTAAGTTCCTAGTTTGACTTTACACATATTAATAAATAAATTTATTTTACTATGGAGTGCACTGTTTGAACACTTTTTTGACACTGTTTAAACATTGTTTGGCACTGTTTGACGTTGTTTGACACTGTTTAAACACTGTTTGACACTGTTTGACATCGGTTGGCACTATTTTGGTGTAAATCATTTGTCAAATAAGGAAAGGTTTGAAGTAGGAACTTTAATATGGATCATCCCAAAAAGGAAAGTAAGAACTTAATTAGTAATAACATGACAGAGGGAGTATATGGTTCAAACTTCAAAGTATACTTGAGTAACTTGACTACTTGTTTTTTTTGACAACTTGACTACTTTCATTATAAACTAGTATTGTACCCGTGCGATGCACGAGAAACATGTTATTATTATAGGGATTATAAACATTAGTTTTTAGGAAATTTAATTAAAGGAAAAAATAAATATTTAGTGGGAAGGTGCACAATTAAAGCATAAGAAACAAATGTTTACAAATTTTGAAAAAACACCTTGATATTCATATTTGTTGTTACATTAGTGTTTCAATCATTTTTATCACATAGATAGTATGAGATTAAAGAAAGTTTCCGCACAAACAAATCAACAATAGAAAAAGATTGCCCTTTATTTTTGTTTATCACTATTGTGTACAAAATCATTAGTGAAATTGTCATCTTTGAAATTTGAAAGGCAATCTAACATACTACTATCATAGAGTCAAATTCCCTTTTTACTATCAATACATTTTCACAAGTGCTTATTCATGTAATAATCTTTGCTTCTTTTCTCTTATATCGTAAAAACCGGACCGGAGAGCGACCCGGAGCGATGACCGGGTCAAGGGTCAACCCGGACCCGGCGGGGCAGCCCGGTCAACGATCGGAAAACCCGGTCAACACATATATATAATACTCCGTATAGATAATATCAATTACAAAATCTTAAAAATATAAATAAAAAAATAGGAAAATTTGACACCAATAATCCAACCTTTATCCGGTCTTCCCAAAACGATCCTAATTATTAATTAATAATCCAAAAAAAAACCAACCTTTATATCATTTCTTCCGTCAACAGTCCCGGTATATTTTTTGCCGGTTGTTAAGTTTTTATTAAAAAATAATACCGGTTAAGATTTTAAATACCCTTTGACGCCATCTTCCAACTTCTCCTTCGCACTTCCTCATATTTGCGGCAACATATCTAACTTCTTCTTCCTCATTTCAAATTCCCTTTTCACGCTATCGATCGATGTCTGCCCAAGACATCCATTCAGACGGTCATTGGTCTTGCTCGACGAAATCAAGCAAAGGAGTAAATCCAAGAGCGGAGTGTCATCACAATATCAATTCCGTTTTGAGGGTTGCTAAAAATGGGATTAACGCTGGGAGGAAGTTTCTTGGCTGCTCGTTATGACCGGTAAATGTGTTAATTTTTTATATTCTGTTATTAGAAACATGGTAGAAGGAGCTAGGGTTCATACAATTTAATAGCCAGTCAAGAATAGCGGAATAGAGAAAGCCATAGCTATCATCTTATTATTTGATTGATGTTACGAAGTGTGTTTTGTCAAGATCAAATCTTGGGCTGGAAGTTTTATTTGAGGATTTTGTATGTGTGTAAGGATGAAGGTTGCAATTTCCTCAAGTGAGAAGATGAAATTGAGGCAAAACCATCTGTTGAATTAGATGAAGAGGACAATAAAGTTCTGAATCCACAAATCCAAATTGAGCTAGAATTTCATAATAGGTTGCTGGATGAAAAGTTGAAGAAGTTGCAAGTTAAAAATAAAAATTTGAAAGAAGAAGTCGAACTGAAGAAAATTGAAGCTGAAGAAATGTGGATTGAATATTCAAGTGTTTAGGGAATGAGAAAAAATATCGCATTTGTCTAATGTTGTCATGTCTTTTTTTCTGGTTGTATATTTGTTCTTCAAATGAATATTGTTGTAGTTGGTTTAGTACTCTGTAGTATGTATAGTATGTTGATCTAGACTTACCAATATGTGTTTCAGTATTGGTGGAGTTATGAATGTATTTTTTTTTATATTGGTTAATATATTGGTCTTCCCAAATTTGAAGTGCATACTGGTGCATATAGTTTATGCTCTATTAGGTTCCCTCCCAGAATAAATTTTGATAAAAAAAATGTTTAAAACAGTGAGGGAAGATAGAAATTTGAGGTGTTTGGTTCCAGTAAAGTCTTTGTTGTTTTGCTCATATACATTTCATGGCCTTCTTTGATGCTGTTTTAGATTTTAGATGTCCCAGATACGGAGTAATGACATATTTGGCATTTGTATTTACACAAGGAATTGCTGCATTAAACCATTTAAGGTTTGTCCCATTAGATGAAGTTGTGTGATGGTTTATTTTTCGTTCAGCTTATCGTCAGATTCAACAAAAATATGGTGTGCCATTGCTTTTGATCCTTTACTTTCCAACGTAAAGCTGATGCATATTTTTGGGACTTTTATACTGCTATAGAGTGAAAAAAGTTGTTGGTGCATATTACTTGTATATTGTTGCCATAAAGTGGGACTTTTATACCATCAAGTGAACTGATATACTACTGCTATAAATTATTCAAATGTTATTGGATCACATAATTCTGTTGATCTTTCATTTTATTAGTATTAATTACAAATATGATCATGATGTAGACTAAGCCATCCATAGCCTTCATATTCAAACACGCATCCCAACAGACCCTGTTGGATTTAGCCTTCATATTCAAACACACATCCCAACAGACCCTATTGGATTTGGTATGACCACCTCTTGGTAAAATATTAGTTTATACCCTTCTGGACACAGAGATATTCAAATTCATAAAGCTATATACTTCTGAAAATTACTAAGGAATTAGAGTGATAGAGAACACCTAGAAGTGGAATCCCTACTCATTTGGGTTGAAGATCAACTGTATCAGGCCAAAAATTGGAATTCTTAATCACAAACACTCTCAAGAAATCCACATTTATACCAAACTCCCATCCAGATTCCCTGCCTTTGAGTGCTGGAAATGAAACCGGCATAGCTCCAGTTGCCATTCTATCACAAATGGCAATTTCTTGCATTTACTATTAGCACAAGGGTAAATATCCCAAGTATGTGCACTTACTTTTGAGGTAGGGATTGATTCTCCAAACCTAGTATACTGGTGCATATTACTAGTATAGAGCTTGCTGGTGCATATTACTTGTATACATGGTGCTGTGTTAATATATCATTTATGATTATTAAAGACTTAAATAAAGAGAACATCGTGTTAAATTTATGATTGATCAGACACGAATAAAACAACTATTCATTATTCAATTCACCATATATTATACGGAAGAATTTCTTTTGACACTTTTGAATGATCAATACTTTTATGGGTGTCCCATCCTCTAAAAACGTGAAATCTTTACTTTTGACTTTACCATTATATATGCATACAAAAAGTAGATTAGATGTAATGAAAAATATACAGAGAATGAAAAGTAGGTAATAAAGAAAGTAAGAATATGAGAATATATTTATTTTTTGAAAAACTATGAGAATATATTTAGGAAAAAGGGTCAAATAGACCCTTCTACTATACCAAAAAGATCACTTAAGCCCATCTACTAAAAAAAGTATCAGATAAGTATACTTACTATTAAAAAAGAGTCATATTGGTCATTTTACCGAATGGTAACTCCCTGCAGCAGGTTGTTTGACACGTGGACTTCTTATTCCTTTTTTATTTACTTTTTCCTTTGGTGACAACTCCGGTACCTTTCTAAAATATGGGGTATCGTACCTACCATTCATTTGATTGGACCACATTACTTTATCATTTTTAATTTAGATTTAAATAATTCAACTGCTACATTCTTATTGGTCCATGCGGACAAAGGTATGGTACCTTATGGGTACCATAGAATCTACCTTTTCCTTTACGTTTTCTCTTTCTTTCTTGTTTGCGTGTCTTGCTTTGACCGTCTTCCTCATTACTTCTATCCTGCTTCTTTCTTTCGTCCTTAGGTAGTATGGACTACGGAGGTCGTAGTATTTGTTTTTCATTTCCTTCCCCTTTCTTCTTTCTTTATTTGTTTATTTCTCTTTCTAATCTCTACCAAGATACTCATTCTCTTCTTGTTCATTTTTTCTTCTCTAAAACTAAATATAAACGTTATGTTTTTCAAAAGAGATTTACATATACTGATATACATACATGTATATATAGATCATAGATGTATATATTAAATCTATAAATTTTATACATATACGCACATATCTATTCTATGTGCGTATTTGTTAGCAAGTTTATCTTCTACTCCGTAGTATGATACTTGAAAGCACTACATATGAGAGACAAATCGATGAAATCTGATAGAAGTGGCTGAATTGATTGAAATTGATTCTTTTGATTTATGGATGAATGTAATTTAAATTATATTTCATTAATAAAGTAAATAAAAAATTATATGAAAAGTAGTTAAAATGATTATGTACAGTAACTTTAGTTTAAAACAAACCACAAATGGTAAATCTATATTTTCATATTTGCCCCCCCCCCCACCGTTTTTTTGTTGTGATCAATTTGCCCCCTTTTTCTTAAAAATAATTAATAATAAATTAAACTAAATTTTGAAGTTTTATTTTATTAGCACTCAATGTGATTATCGTATTCATTTGCTAATTTTTTATTCTCGAGTGGCATTATAATAGGAAGGAATAAGGTTTGTCATACTTTAATGAAGGGAGTAGAATACAAAAAATGAAAATAACATTGGTTTTTTATTAATCGTACGATTGATAAATTCAAATTACTCCTCGTCTTCAATTTAGACCAACTCAAAATAGAACTAATTAGATTTCCATTTGCGATTTTTTATAAATCGAAGCAGTAGTGCACATCAAATCATAAAACACTTTAAGAAAGTTTTCTTAAATAAATTAGATTTTCATTTGCGATTTTTTTATTAGAACTAATTAGATTTTCATTTGCGATTTTTTATAAATCGAAGCAGTAGTACACATCAAATCATAAAACACTTTAAGAAAGTTTTCTTAAATAAATTTAGAATTTTTATATTTTTCCTTTCATGGGCTGATTTTGATTTTAGAGACGGTTTAGTAGTACTGAAATTGGTTAAATCTGTTGAAATGGATGAAATTCTGAGAGATGTGGTTGAATTAGTTGAATCTATTGGTTTATGGATGAGTTTACTTTAAAATATTTTATTAATGAAATAAAGAAAAATATTATGTGTGAAGTAGTTAAAACGATCACCTACAATAGTTTCCTCTGTTGAGACAGCAAAATAGATTAGAAATTGAATATAGATATTTTAAGCATAATTATAGAGATCGTTAATAAATTACCACCTCCGTCCCAAAATGTTTAGCCAAATCTAAAAATTTAACCATGGTTTTGATTAGTATATATAATATTATGAAAGTTATAAATTTTATACTTTTATGAAAGTACTTTTAACAAAGATCTAACATTTTCATATCATTTTTATATTATAAATAATTTTCAATAAATGTATATTATTGATCAAAGTTTTGGAAAAGGCTAATCATTTTGGGACGGAGGTAGTATATTTTTATATATTCAATATTGATCTCATATGAAAGATCACAAAAAATTATTAAATTTGATACCGGAGTATATCTTTTGTAAAAATGAGAACAGAAATGAAAAAGTTATAACACTTTGAAGAAAATTAGAGTTTTTTATAGGTTGGGCCCCACCAACTTCATCTCCTTTGGCTGCTCCCTCCCATTTCAATTGGAGAGTTCGGTATTCTGAAGGGAAAATGCCCACATGGCACTGCTGCTATAGCTAAAGAGTGGATTAAGGAGAGGCTCCAGAACTATACACCTAAAATTCATTAAGGGTAAAATTATTTTTTATGAGCTATTTCTTTTCTTATATATAAATAGATAGATAGAATAGATATGTGCGTATATGTATAAAATTTATAGATTTAATATATACATCTATGATATATTTATACATATAGGTATATCAGTATATGTAAATCTCTATTGAAAAACATAACGCTTATATTTAGTTTTAGAGAAGAAAAATGAACACGAAGAGAGAATGAGTATCTTGGTAGAGATTAGAAAGAGAAATAAACAAATAAAGAAAGAAGAAAGGGGAAGGAAATGAAAAACAAATACTACGACCTCCGTAGTCCATACTACCTAAGGACGAAAGAAAGAAGCAGGATAGAAGTAATGAGGAAGACGGTCAAAGAAAGACACACAAACAAGAAAGAAAGAGAAAACGTAAAGGAAAAAGTAAATAAAAAAGGAATAAGAAGTCCACGTGTCAAACAACCTGCTGCAGGGAGTTACCATCCGGTAAAATGACCAATATGACTCTTTTTTAATAGTAAGTATACTTATCTGATACTTTTTTTAGTAGATGGGCTTAACTGATCTTTTTGGTATAGTAGAAGGGCCTATTTGACCCTTTTTCCATACATTTATATTAAAAACTTTCCAGAAATAGAAGAGAATTTATTTTAGACCTACCAAAAAAAGGGAGAACTTAATATAAGACCAGATAAGTACATACTCCATATATTAATTAGAACAATCTTAAAAATATTTTATTATCGATTCATTTTAAGTATCATTTTCATGAAATTATGTTCCATATTGACATCATTCATATATTTATATTTTTTGAGGTTGAAAGGGAAAAAGAATGATTCAAGAGTTTTTAACTACTGCATAATATAAAACCATGATAAAAAACAATATCATGCCAACCAAACAAATACACTTAGCAAAAAATCAAATCCACTTATTCTCATACATACATAGGGGTGGACCGGGCCCGGGTCGGGCCAGACTCCGGGTCATGTTGGGGCGGGCTCCAGGTCAATATTATTCAAGCTCGGTACAGGCCCGGGTTAGAACCAGGACCAGGACGGGTCAGGTATAAATTAATTCTTTATGTCTTTTCGAATTTATTCACCCCCCCCCCCCCCCACAGCCCCAGCACCAAACCCCCCCAAAACCGCCTAGCCCCACTCACCTAGCAGGCTAGCAGCCAATCCAACCTGGGAAAAAAAAATTGGACCCGGACAGGCCGGGCCGGTGCATCATTTAGCAAGCCCGTAGCGTGGCACATCAAAGCCCCGGTTCGGGCCCCAATCCCCCGATCACGGTCCCGGTCGACCGGGTCAAGCCGGTACAACACAGTAACGGGTTGGGCCGAACCAGCTTAGTCCACCCCTATACATACATACTTTGGCCATACAATTACCCAGGGGCCAAATTTAAAATTCCTTCTAGTTGGGACAGCCCAATGTAGTAGCCCAAATTCTGGAATGCCAACTTGCCAACAATCGTATTCATTTACCAAATGGTATGCTGTTGCGATGGATTACCATTGATCACCACACTTTTATCACCTAACTCATGGTGCAAGTATGCAACCGGTGATCAGTCAATCGTATTCCACGGCTCTCATTGATTCCAAACAATCTGGGCAATTGAATTCAAAGATACAAATATGGAGTATGGGTTTTTACTTGAATTCCATGTGTCTTGGTTTATTTAAGGTGTGGGTTTAGTAGTTCCCTTCGTTTTAATTTTGTATAGAAGGGCTGATTCATGAGAATGGCGGCTTCTTTTGCTGCTCCTCATTCAAAGAAAGGCCTTGAGGAAGAGTTCATAGATTACAGTGTCAAGTGTCAATGTTTTCCCACTCTCTTTGTCTATTGATCAACTTCTCAATCCTTGATGTGAGGCTTTAATTTTCAGTTTCATATATTCTACACTGACTGTCATCAGCTTGAATTTGATATCCTTTGAAATCCAACCAATCAATGTTCGTCGTCTAGATGGGTACTTGAAACTTCGAATGTGTTTTACACTATTAAGCTATGTAACTTGGTTTATTTCTTATATGATTACTGTTTGTAATTTTTTTTGTTGAGACTGTATTTACTTATAGTATTAAATAAAACTTTGAGGTAAGAGAAAATCTATTGTCATCTCCTGTAATTAATTTGAAATATTTTTTCAACTGTGCCCGTACTTTGTTCACACTTAGCTATAGCTTGGGCAAGTATAAGTCTGGACTTATATTGTTCAGAATGTTCACAGAGTTATTTTTATATTCTTTTATTTGATTAGGTTTTTCTACTATGTTCCCGAAGTCCTTTGTGGTTAATGGTATTATCCATGTTTACCAAAATAATTAATCTTTACAGGTTCAATCTTTTAGGGATGAAAACAGTTCCAGTCAGTGAGTTTACTAATCATTCCATACATGTTAGTGCTTTTTTTTAATAATTTCCTATTTTAAAGAAAAAATGCACCAAAATTCAGAATGATTTATTGCTAAAGAAATATTGAATGTGCAAGTAAATGTGGTTGACGTGTAAAGCGATATATACATATGTAAAAAATAAAATGTAATAGAATTTATAGTGGTGCATATAGGTGATTCAACTTAGTGATTATACAGTCAAACTTGTTGCTTTATATATAGAAAAGTTTTACTGTCATTTCTTGAGAGTGTAATGTGAAACAAAACATTTTAATGAGACAAAGATATGATCATTGATCTCTCTTTATCGTGATAACTATTGAATAGTAGCAGCTAATATAATAACACATAATACAAAAAAAAGGTAATAAATGGTGATATTTAATTGAGTGCTCTTTCGAGTCCTTGCTTATACATCTATAACACATGTTTAAAAAGAGTAGTTATAACATCATCTTACGTTAAACCATTCAAGTCCAATAAGAGATGATTCATATTAGTGTTCTCTAGTATACCACTTTGTTCATATCAACAATTTATAATACTGAATAGATCAAGCACAAAAAATAGCCACTCTTTTGCCCAAAATTATCCATCTCTTTCTCTCAAAATCGTTGTGCTCTTTGTAAGTTTTACCATCTTATCGCAACTGTGTTAACAGGTCTCCAAAGCAACTACATGGGCTAATGAGAAGCTATACGCACACAAAAATAACCAAAATGTTTATATTGAACCACGTCTTTTATAGTATTGTTCCTTGTAGTGTTGTCTCGTCCACACATTTACAGCAACAATTCACCTTCTTTTTCAATTCTGGACATATTAAATAGCAAAGTTATAAGAACTTGTTCGATAAAATTTACTCTCTAGTGTAGTCGGCATACCTCGATCACATAGAAACTCTGACACACTCTTCCCTTTCGTTCACCATGCTCTGATTCTATGCGATACATCTCCATCTAGTTCATTATCCTTCCAAATTATGAAACACAAATAACAGAACATATCACCAAGATCAATTCCACTATTATCACTACTTCTAACTCCACCAAACTTACACTCCTTATACGTAGTCTTGCTTCGACTCAGCCTGGAACCCTTGCTCTCCCATGTTTGTCGCCATACTTCCAACTTTTCTTTAACACCTGATTGTGTCTCATCAATAAGTAGAATATGTCGGCATACATCAGGCACCACATTATATTTTTTGGAGTTGACTTCATAAGCTCATCCATGATTATAGTAAATAAGAAATAACTCAAATCCAGTGCACTCCGACAGTAACATCATACTATGTACTTGTAGTACACGCCGTATACATATCCATGATTTTGTCGATATATTTACGTGATATATCTTTTGTAGTTGCGGCCCACCAAAGGACTTCTTGAGGTACCTTATTGTATGCATTTTCTAAGTCAATGAACGCCAAATGAAAATTCTCTTTTAGTGTCTCTATACTTCTCCACAACATGTCTAAAAAGGTGAATGACCTCAATTATCGAGTGACCAGACATAACACCTAATTGATTCTCTGTAATTTTCACACTTCTCCAGAGTCTCTGCTCAATCACTTACTCTATGAAATTTTCACACTTGTAAACCGTCCTCATTCTTAAATAGGAGAATAAGTGTACCCTTCCGCCAACTCACTGTCATCATGTTCTTTTTCCAAACCATGTTAAAGAAATGTGTTAATAACTTTGATAAAGTATATGGGCCTGGACTCACGACCCACATACTCATAGATACACAAACAAGACTACAAGTTTTTGGAGTACCCTCGGCTAGGCCATCTCGGCCAGGTGAGGACACCCACACGAAAAGATCACCGAAAATGAAGACCTCCGACATGGATTCATATCAGCTCAAGAATGGGCACCGCGACCTGACCTCCTCGGCCAGGACGCCTTGACCTGGTCACCTCGGCCAAGATGCCTCGGCTAGTGCCTGCAATAGATAGGCTTCACATTGTACTTACCATAATAACTTCATGTAAATAGCCACTCGATGACCCATCATTGAAATAGGCCTCCCATGCCCAAGACCTGGGAGCCTAACACACCCCTCCTCTATAAATACTCCTTTAAGAGGTAGTTGTAGGGGGTTGAAAAACATTGAATGCAAATCCCTCTTTAACTCTCACCTCTCTCTAGAATTATACTCTGTTAGGAGCCATGTAAAGGGTTGGATAATCATTTATACAACTACTTTCTCTTTCTAGCTCTCTCTTCTCTCTAGACAATAGTCTATCAATCTTGATGCCTCGCTTTCCCAAAGTTCTTCAGGCCTTGGTAGGTATGCCATATGGGCCCACTCATTTATCGCCACATCTTTCTCAAAGCCTCTTTAACTTTTGTCATTTGGATCCTTCTCACAAAATCTCAATTTACCATATAATCTCGTATAATAAGATCATCAATACATTTCACTTTATTCCCGTTGAACAAGGTATCAAAGTATGACATTCACCTCTCTTTTATTTCCCCATCCTCCATTAGTACCCTTTGGTCGACATCATCCTCCATGGGTCCTACCTACACGAAGACGAGCAACCTAAAAATATCTATTTTTCCTCCTTAGAGTCTAATTTTACATACAACTCTTTGTTCACGTTTCTTCTTGTTCTCTTCACTCCAACTTTTACCCTGCTTTTTGTAGCATTCCTTTTTGTGCCTTATTGCTTCTTTCACATCATCATCCCACCAAAATATATATATATATATATATATATATTCCTTTTTAGTGCCAGACATCCTTTACAATAACAAAAAGTAATAATAAATAAGATGAACTATGGCTGTTTACGAATCAATCTTTTTTGAACTTATCGAGTTGAAGCTCGATATCAAACTAACGACTGAGCTTAATGAGCTTTGAACTCAAGCACGAGTTGAGTTTCAGTTCAAATACTTAAGCGAGCCAAGCTAAACGCATTTAGTTCGAATTGAGCTCAACCTTACCGAATACCCAGAAATATATGTATAAGATACACACATGTCAAAATTTAAACCTAACTAGTATGATTTCATAAATTTACATATGATTATTAAAGAGCACCACCTCAAATTTTATATTCGAGCATATTCATCGAGATTATTGAGCGCCCAGATCGAACATCAAAGGCCTATCAAGCCAAACACGATCCTCGTTTGTAAAGATTGACATGCCCCGAGCTCGAACCCGTGGGTACGGTGTTGCCAAATTAAGCCGAACTCGAGCTCTGCGTGTTCATGCTTGACTCAACTCGTTGACCTCTCTAAGATTAACAGAACAACTCCTTAATATAGAGCGATAGACGGATAGTTGTTTAATTAATTAGAAAAGATTTATTTAATTTTATTCGAGAAATTCTTAACCAACATATGTACCAAAAAAGTTAAACCATTATTCTAATTAAATGCAAACAGTGATTCTTTTAGTAAGTATAATTAACAATATCTTTCAAAAAATTGATTGATTTATACAAAGTACGGAGTAATACATTAATGAATAAATGTGATTAAAAAAGAAAAAAAAGGTAACATGATATATTCTCGTGGATTTCTATTCCCGCCACGAGTTTACCGCCATGGCACGCGGCAAATTTTCGCCCCACACGCATTTCCGAGTCTTTCTCAAATCTCCATATTTTTATTTTTTAACCCCGCCCTTCCAATTCCCAATATTCACTCTCTCCCCACACTATATTCTCTCTCTTCTGCGATATCGTTCCCTTGAAGAAACTCCACGACCTATGAGCTATGGCAGATCTCAAATCTTCAGATTGATTCGGGGCCAATTCAGATATGTTGAATCTTCGGATCGCTTTTAAGGGAAAGGCATCCGATTCCTTTTCTCAATCTTGAATTAGGGTTTCAGCTTATCGTACATCGTTCCAGCTTCGTTCATTTTCAGATTTTGTATTTTATAGTTGCTCTCCATTTGTCGATGAATATATTTCATCTGTAGAGGGGGGGATTATTGATTCGACTTGTCGTATAGCTGATTCTCTCTGTGAAAGAACAAGGCGATTCCAATTCTAGCTAGGTTAGGCCTGAGAGAGATTTTGAATTCGTCACGAGAAACTCTAACATGTATTAGGTGCGTTTTTATTGTCACCCGAAATTGAGAGTTTCCTGTTGAATCTTGCATTCTTCTTGCACATACAAAAATAAACGATCGAAAAGACGGAGAGCCCAACAAAAGACCTGCAAATTTACTCTATCATTGTTCCTGACGTTTCTTTTCGGTTTAATTAAAAAAGTAGAAAAAAAATCTAGGGTTCTGGATAAATTTGAAAATGGCCTTGAACTATTCTCACAGACCCATATTCCCATCTCACATAGATGTTGCTGACCTTCTGCCTTCTGACCCATTTGAGATGGGAATGAGCACCTGTCCATTTGAGAGGGCTTTAAGTGACACTTTTACAGCACTCAGTGGGTTGCTTAATGGCTTGGAAATAGATCGTGGAGAATTCCAGAAAGATATTGTTGGCCCAATTAAAGAGGATTATAGTTTTGTTACTGGCCTGGATTTGATCTTGAACAGTGCTATAAAACTCCAGCAGTTACCTAGCAATGCTCAGTCACATAACACGTTGAATATATGTAGTTCTATGAACCAATCTCCCGAAAAAGCTAATGGAGATGTATTCGTGCCCACCTTTGATACGATTTCGGGTTGCTGTACAAGAGATATTGTAGGCTCTAACAATGACTATACTAATGTTACTTCGGAAGAGGATGGTTTGGCATGCTGTTCTGATGACAATGGAGAAGTCCCCCATGGCGTTTGGAATCATGTTCTTGGTTATCTTGGAATAAAGGATCTGTTATCAGTTCAAATGGCTTGCACATCATTGTGTTCCTCTGTTAAGTCTGATCCATTACTGTGGTGGAGCATTCACATTGATGAGTCCTTAAGTGATAAGATCACTGATGATGTTCTCCAGCTCCTGTCTAGCAGGGCTCGAGGTAATGTGCGATGCCTAAGTTTGGTTCAGTGTACTAGGATCACAGATGATGGACTGAGGCATGTAATAGAAGCTAATCCACACCTGACGATGGTATATATCTCTTTCATCTTGTAATTTGTTTTTACCACTTCTACTTCAATTGCTATGTTCATATCATGCTCCTAGAAATATCAATCATTTGGTACCTTAACTTTTAAATGAATAAATGGTACCTTAACTATTGAAATTGTTGTGTTTTGGTACCTTAACTTTTAAATGAATCAAATCATTACCATAATTATACATAAATGCAAGGTTGTTAAACTCGAGATCTTAGCATGGATCAGAAGGGGTTTAGGACATCGTAACTCGGACCTTAAGATCCTAGAATCCAAGCAACCATGCATATATACAGATATAAGGTATATATTTTTGTATATGTATATATATATAAATTTAAAACCCTATATATTCACAAGATGAATACTAATATTAATAATGTCTAACTTTCAAAGATATAAAATGAAAAATTTATAAATTTAAAATGACATATTTGAACAAAAGCACAACAAGCTTTTCATTCACGGCATCAGAACCACTTTTTGTGATTTTGTCATATCATTATGTGATACCCAAGAGAGTAGGTCTGATAAGTAAATGAAATCAGATGAGTAAATGAGATAAGTCAGAGATGTCATGAGAAAAGCACATAAGAGTAGATATAGAGTGGACTAGCAGATATTATAGGTGACGAAGAATAGATGGATGATTATCACCGAATCAAAGCTGTGTTTCTGAGAAGAAGAAAATGAGGAGTGCAGATCTGCAGAAATGAACTACTTCAAACTATTTCAAAACTCAGTAGATGGGAAGTGCAGACCTGCAAAACTGAAGTGTTTGGTCTGTTCGCAGGTGAGCAGGTGACGCATGGGGGGCTTCGTAACTCGTTGCGTTTTTTTAAAACTCACGTTGTTTGGGGGCATCGTTTCCGATCGTCAGTGCCATTTCTTTCTTTACTCTCGCATTCGACGCAGATCGACACAGATCACCATTTCTGCGATTTTACGATCTAACTCGTCGATCCTGCAATCCTGATGCAATTTCCGATCCTAGATACGATCCAGATCGCCCCTTCACCTTCTACTCGTAAGATCGGACGATCTTGCGAGTCAACTCACGATCTTAACAACGCTGCATAAATGTACCAATTGATAATATTATTCAAATTTCCTGCCAAAAAAATCATACGTGGCAGTCGGAATTCGATGTGTGAAGTCCACTTCACCTTACTTATGTCCATGTCATAACTGTAGGGTGGACTGTATGCGTGTAACTTTGATCGCCATGTAGGATTTTTTGCCTCAAATTTGAATAATATTGCCAATTGAAACATTTATGTATAGTTATTTTACTGGTTTGACTCATTTAAGAGCTAAGGTACCAAAATGCAATTAAATCAATAGTTAAGTACTACGTACCATTTATGCATTTCATCCCAATCATTTGGATAGATCTATTGTGCTTGGTGCGATGGCTATTTGTTCACTCTAGTTTAGTTATCTTTGTTGTCTCAGATTCCCTTTATTTGAGGTGAGGCTGATATTGTTTGAACTACACTATGTTACAGAGATCCCCCCCCACTTGACCAGCGATTAAACATTTTAACTGTTCAGTAAATGATGGACTACCTATCTTTTAAATTTGGATTTGATCTTAATTTTTTGTAAAAGCATGAGTTTATATGCTCAACTCTTAGCTTGGAAAATAATTATATGTCTTGCTAGTGACTTCGAGTAATTTTTTGCGAAAATCAGCTATGAAGTGTTGTCATGTATAAAGTACGTAGTACTACGTAGTAGTTAGTACTTCCTCTGCCCCATTTCCAGTCTTACTTTCCTTTCTAGTCCTGTCCCAAAGTATTGCCCACTTCTACATTTATAGTTTCTCAAATTTACTCTGATATCTACCAACACTGGCAGACACAATAGCACGACTACCATGGTATAAAGTACTTGTCTTTCAATTTTGTCGATCTTTTTACATTTCTGGGCTTACCTTTGGAGTAACTCTTCTCGTTTTACAGGATATCTCTCCTTTAATCACTCTCTCATTTTCTTCTGTGGACCCTGTCAACATATAATGATGAAATCAGTTGTATAGTGTAGGTTGAGTATTTATTGAGTTCATAATAATAGTATTGTTTCCCTCCTGCAGCTCTGTGTTCCTGGATGCACAAGACTAAGTATTGATGGCATTTTGAACATTTTGAAGGCTTTTAACTCTAAAAAGGGTAGTTGTATAAGGCACTTGAGAATTGGAGGTCTCTATGGTGCGACTCATGAACATTATGAATGTTTGAAGTCGTTACTAGGTACAGAGTTCCTGAAGGTGCAAAGTGATCAAAAGCCGCATTTCTATTCAAGAGGGAGTATTTATCGCTTGTGTGATGATGAACGTCCTATTGATATTGAGGCATGCCCGAGGTGTGAGAAAATTAGAATGGTTTACGACTGTCCATCTGAGGGCTGTCAAGTTAAAGACCCTTCAAGTCCAGGGTGCCGGGCCTGCACTCTTTGCATTCCCAGGTGTGTTCAGTGTGGCAAGTGCATCAGTGATGGTCCCTATCAAGAAACATTTTGTCTGGAAAACCTCTGTACTGCTTGTCATGATCAGACTGAAAACCAAGAGGATGATATAAGGTTATATAAGCATCTCCATGGTTGTGAGTGGCGGCATAACATTAGTCACAGTGGCTAGGTTAAGATAATGCAATTTTGCTTGCCCAAAAAAAAAAAAAAGAATATGCAGTGGCTTATTCAGTTGTTCAGTTGTTCTATGTGCAAATGACCACCACCTACAAATCCTCATGCCTTAGAGAGAGCACATGAATCAGGAGGTTGACTTTGAGCTCTTCATTATCATCATTGTGGTTCCAAGGTCTACCATGTTAATATGGTTGTTTGAGATTTCAGCTGACTTTGAGCTCCATTTTCTCTTGGTTAGCCTCTTTCTTTCTTCCTTTCAGCTGTTTGGAGAGAGGCAATCTTACTGATGGCAACAGTTTAAACAAAATTCCGGAGAAGCCTGTAGTGTGATTATCCCTGGATTACCTGCATTTTTACTGCCTGTGGGACTCACTTGTCAAGACTAAGTAGCTCAGCTTATCCCACGAGATTATTTGAACTGTATAAGCCATGTGACCGGTGAATGTAGTTGAGGTGGATTGTGTGGTTGATTTTCATATCTTTGTACGTAAACACGCTAGACGCTCTCTTCTTGTTCTGTTTGTGTTTAATCTATTTTTCCATTTCAAATATAAAATACTAGTATTAGTAGTAGTTAGTCATTTGTTATGGTTATGATTAACTAATTATGATTAGTTTCCATTCCAAGTATCTGTTGTTTTTTAACCCCACGGGAGGGGGGATGGGACAAAAAAGCAGAAAATTGCATTTATGGATTTTTGAACACGGGACCTTCTAAGAATTTGTTGTTGAAGTGAATATTTTGATGGCAAGTGTAATTAAGTATTACGTTATACGTAGTAATTAATTATTCCCTAATAGAAATAATGACGGGTATATCACATGCGGAGGACCTAATGACTAAAATAGGACTGATTTTTAATTTCCCAAAAAAGAGACCCGCCTAGCACTCCATTTACCACTTTAACCTTCTAAACTTAAAAACCCAACAGCATGTGTCGGCTATTTTCCTCCCTTGCTTTTCTTCCGGCGCTATCTACGTATCTGCTCACGCCATCATATGTCTCTGTTCTTCTCCTTCTATTGGGTCGCGAATTGCGATTGATCTGCCATGTACAAGCCAGCCTAAGGATTAACGGTCACATACGGAGCGAAATCGAAGAAAAGGGAAGGTAGCGACGGGTTTCGAATCATTGGCGGCAGAGCACCTATGTCTTCAGATCTGGGCAGCTAGGGTTTTGTCTCAACGGAGGCGGCGGCGTCAAGCTATAGATCTGCGACCACGATAGGGGTTGGTGGTGACGCTGCAAAGCCTGGCTTTCTGATTAATGGCAGATTGGGAGCTGGGGGTAGCAACGGTGCAAGGATTGGGGATGGGGACTAGTGCTGCGTGGGGGATGGGGCCGAGGGAGGAGTTGGGGGCAAGGGAGGGGCTGGGTGAACCGAGGCGGGGTGTGCCGGTGGCCGTGGCGGTGGCCGTCGGCGGAGGTGGCCGGAAGCGGTGGTCAGTGATAGCACGGGTTGGGTATGGTGGTGGTCACTGGTCTGGGCATTGTTGGTCACTGGGCGGCGGTGGACTCTAGATGGGCAGACGGTTGTCACTATACGGGCAGACTTGGTCACTGGACAAGCAGCCGTTGGTCTCTTAACGGGTGGACGTTTTGGTCACTGAGTCGGAGTCACTGTGTCAACTGGTCACTGGGCGGGTAATTGTAACTGGACTGACGAGTAATTGTAATTGGGGACGGGGTTGAGTAACTGTAAATGCGGTTCGTGTAACTGTAACTGAATGAGTCAAGTAACTGTAACTGGTCGGGTCAGGTAACTGTAACTGATCGGGTCGGGTAACTGTAAATCTGTAATTGGTGGGGTTGAATAACTGTAACTGGTCAGATAACTACAATTGGTCATGTAACTGGTTGAATTTGATAATTGTTATTGATCGATCAGGTAACTTTAACTTACCGGGATAATTGTAACTGACATCGGATAATTCTAACGGGTTGGACGAGTAATTGTATGTAATTGAATGTGTAATTGTAAATAGTCAACAAAAAGTAAGCATTACCGGATAATCGTAATTAAAAAGATATATAAAAATCAATCGATTTTTTTTAATCTTGGAAATGATTGCAGTGAAACTTCGGAAATGGCTATGTGATTTACAACGTACGTAGTATTCATTAGCATAGCAGGGGCATTTTAATAATTTAATCCTAGGAAACGGCCATGTGAACACACGTTTGGTCTCATTTTTGGCATTTGCTAGAATAAGACTTAGTTTTGTCCACATCCTTATAATTAGTAATATCTATGACCTAATCCCTTATTAATATCAGGCAAAAAAGAATAGTGTCAAAAAAGCCATAAAAAGAACGTGATTGCTTCAAATATTAATATTTACACGATGCATATGTTTTCAAATTCATAATAATATTAAAAAATGATGTCGATTCTATTTATCTATGATTTGAAAATTGAAAATTTCAGATCTATGTATTTGATCTTTTTCTTAAAATATTACTAATAAAAAAATCTATAAACAAAAATGTGACTATAAATTGCTCTAGTATAATTTAACATTGTAATAATGAGAAAAATAATACTACTAGCTTAGCATTAGACAAAAATAAGACCTATTTTTATTTTAGACAAAAAAGCGACTAAATTAAATCGGAAAGACTAAATTATCATGCTACTGCGCTCCATCACCGTACCAGCTACTCCATGCCTCGTCACCGATCGTCCCTGCCTCGCCACTGACCATCCCTGCCTCGCCACCGGCCGTCCCCACCTCGCTACTGGCTGTCCTTGCCTCTTCATCGGCCGCCTTGCCTACATACCTCGCAACCAGTCGCCTCCGGCCTTCTATGAGAATATTCTCGCCGCTGCCACCAGAGGCGGCCTTTGGGAGAGTTTACATAGACAAATGTCCAGGACCTCCAAAAATGGGAAAAGGGGCAAATAAGCCCTCGAACTAATAAAAAAAGTGCATATAAGCCCTTTTGTGGGAGGTTCTGTCCGATCATCGTCATTTGAAGAGGTTCTCGGTGGAATTTTTTGATGAACTTTTTTGAGCATCTTCTTCATTAAGTCTAGTTTAGCCATACCAAATTTCAGCTAAAAATTCAACCGGGAAGGCACTCAAATGATTTTCGGAACTACACTGCGTTGTTTAACTGCGCAGTTATCTTAAAAAATTCATTTGACTGCCTTCCCGGTTGAATTTTTAGCTGAAATTTTGTATGGGTAAACTAGACTTAATGAATAAGATGCTCAAAAAATTTCATCAAAAAATTCCACCGGGAACCTCCCCAAATGACGATAGACAGACGAAATCTCCTACAAAAGGGCTTATTTGCACTTTTTTGATTAGTTTGAGGGCTTATTTGCCCCTTTTCCCTCCAAAAATTATGGGGCCTTCAATTTTACCAAACAAAGACCATAGTAATTCACATTTATTTAATTGAATTGTCATTACAATAGAGAAATAAGTGTTATGCGACAACATACGAGGTACTCTTTCACCAACAATGGTTTTTCGAAGACCGTACCCGCAATTTAAAGCTTTGACTTTTTTAGCAACCAAGAGGCACTGGAGCAAGCGAGTTTAATAAGAAGTAGTATTTTGCCTATTAGAGCATCTCCAACGGTTAGCTAAATATCCTCATAACTAGATTCTCCAAATAAGCATTTGTTGTTGACGTGCACTTTGTCGTATGTGCACTCAAAATAATTTCAATACTAGCACTAATACGTAGTATAGCGTAGTAGAGTTCGTATCCACAGGGAAATGAATAACTCTCTTTTTATGTAACTAGTAAATAAAGGGGGATTTTGATTGAGTGATTTGATTAAAATTAAACACGAAGATGAACGAGTTATATGTGTTTTAATTCAAAGATAAAAGGGACTTGACATTGCTACTTTACACTTGTTGATATATTTTAGTTGATCATTGTTATATCTATAACTTATCTCCTCTCGAATACTCAATCGAGAAGTATATCCAATTCATCGAGGATAGTTATTAACAACCCTTACTATTAGTCAAGTATAGAACAACGCCATATACCGACTTGATAGTAGCATTTAATCTTTTAACTCCTTGATGAAATCAATTGAGATTGATAACCTTAACACAACGGTTTCGGTTTAACCAACAAAATTAATCCCTCTTAAGTTTATTAACCACGACCGTGCATTTATAAACCGAAGTTACTTACTTGTGAAACTATCAACGATTAACCATCGGTTCGTTGATTGTTTCTAGTAATAATTAATAGGGAAAAGGGGCAAATAAGCCAACGTACTAACCAAAAAAGGTCAAATAAGCCCTTATTTAGGAGGCTCAGTCCGGCCGTCGCCATTTGGGGCGGTTCCCGGTGGAATTTTTTGATGAAATTTTTTGAACATCTTATTCATTGAGTCTAGTTTACTCATACCAAATTTTATCTAACAATTCAATCGGGAAGGCATTCAAATGAATTCTTGAAGATAACTGCGTTTTTAATAGAATTTTGCAAAAATCATTTGACGACCTTCCCGATTGAATTTTGAGCTGAAATTTGGTATGGACAAACTAGACTTGACGAGGAACATGCTCAAAAAATTTCATCAAAAAATTCCACCGGGAAGGTGCCCAAACGGGCTCGGCCGGACGGGGCAGCCCGTCAGGCCGGCCTGACATGAAGAACACTCTATATATATATATATATATATATATATATATATATATATATATATATATATATATATATATATATTATTCATGCTTCTCACATTTAATTTAAACGTACTATTTGTATTATTATTCATACATTAGAATAAAGAAATAATTAGTTATCACAATTCATTTCAAAGATGCTAATTAGGTTGGTACATGCACAAACAAGAATTATATAATCGATTACAGCGGATTATTTATATAAGTAATACTTCGTACTTCATATAACGTTTTATTATAGAGAATAATAAATCATTGCTAATGGCTTTTATTATGATGATCATCATATGTGGTGGAGAGCATATCCATGGCTGCTTGAGGATGGTTTTCGACTGATCTGACGCCTGAACCTTCTCCATATCCTACCACTTTCGTTTTCCGCATTTCTTCCTCAATATCATCAATCTCATCATCAAGGGTTAAGAGGGCAGCTGCTTTTGTTCCTTTTGGGCCTGCAACAATGTCTTCTCGTACTCTTATACGTTCATATATTCTCACTTCATCCTCTTCTTCAATGACTCTCTTCTTTCGCTTCTTAAGAAACCAACAAATTGCCACGCAGAGAAATGCTAGAAATACTAGTCCACCGAGCGAGGCAAAGACGACGATGATGATTGTATTGGGAGCGGGGTGGCGGTGGTGGTGGAGAAAAGGGCTGAGTTGGGGGTGGAGGAGCTATACGAGGTGGTGGTGGAGAAAATCTTTGAGGTGGTGAGGGCGGTGGGGTTGGGACGTGCGGTGGCGGTGGACGGGTTGGAGCGCGTGGTGGTGGTGGGGGTGGAGCTCGACGAGGGGGGTGGTGGCGATGGTGGGGGTGGAGCTCTACGAGGTGGAGGTGGGGATGGTGGCGGTGGAGCCCTACGAGGTGGCGGTGGCGATGGTGGTGGTGGAGCTCTACGAGGTGGCGGTGGCGATGGTGGGGCTCTTTGAGGTGGCAGTGGTGATGGTGGTGGTGGGGCTCTACGAGGTGGCGGTGGGGATGGTGGTGGTGGAGCCCTATGAGGTGGCGCTGGCGATGGTGGTGGTGGAGCTCGACGAGGTGGCGGTGGCGATGGTGGTGGTGGAGCTCTACGAGGTGGCGGTGGAGATGGTGGTGGTGGGGGTGATGGTGGTGGTGGGGCTCGACGAGGTGGCGGTGGCGATGGTGGAGGAGGAGCTCGACGAGGTGGCGGTGGCAGTGGTGAAGGAGGAGATCGATGAGGTGGCGGGGGCGGTTTTAGGATAGGCCGGCAATGTGGTTGGTTGGGAGTTGAGGGCGGGACAATACTCCAAGGGGATAGAGGATTGTTAGGTCGTGTAAGAGGAGAAAATAGATAATTTCGGATTGATTCCATCGCAAGTACTATAGGTGTTGGCTCTCAAAAGAGTAAAAATGGTCAGTGATGGAAGCACATTGGTTGTATTGAGAGTTGTGATAGCTGGTTTTGGCAACAATTTATATTAAGGTTCATAAGAAGTAAAATATTGAGTCTATAGTTTCAAGTAGCCAAGTTTTGGGTGACTTGACTGTCATTCCAAGACTAATAATAAGATGGGATGTCGTGGATGGATTGCATTCAAATCCACCCTTTCTATTAAACGTTAAATTATTTAATATCTACTCGTACATGTTTCTTTTTCTTCAAAATGATGATATGTAATTTGGGTGCATGATGCTTCAATTAATTTGATTTTTCAGACATTTACTGATTTACCAATTGCAATTGAGTGTCCGCTAGTGAAAATTTCCAAATGAATAGTGATACGTAATGTTAATTTGTGGGTAGTTAAAATATCACAAGTGATAGATTATTTAATCTTAGAGAGAAGGGAGAGCTAGAGAGATAAAGTAATATATATAATGAATTCCAATCAACCATCCAATCATTCATTTACATGGCTCCCATAGGAGAAAAGAGGGCTGAGCTTCCAGGTTTGGGCCTGGAAGGCCCAACTACAATAAAAGGCCAATAAATGGCTAATAAATAGTATCTAATCTATTCTAATGGGTACATATGAATAAATATAGTGTACAAGGAAATAAATGCTATCTACTGAACATATGTGGGCCGCTGTCCGGGCCGCTGTCTGGGCCCAATAGTCGTGATACCCAGGGTCCGAGTCTATATACTCTATCAATAAGATTGTGTCTAATTTTTTCAAGATTTTAAAGAGAAAAGTTATTATAGGGAAAATGTACTCCGTATAATCTTGGAATTTTGACATGAATATTACTAAAAAAGAGGTTTGAACAAAAAAGTGACATTTATTTTTAGTTTCCAAAAATAAGACCAATAAACACCTAGTATCCGAAACGACCCCTCCTAAGTCAACACTCCGATGCAAGTGCTTCCAGATAAATTATGTTGTCACTCTGCAAACGCCCAACAATGGGCGTAACATGCAAACACTAAGTGGCCGTTTGGTGTGCCATAAATTGGCAGAAAAGCATGAACATACTAAAAAAAATCACCAAACATCACTAAATTGAATTGATTTGGCTGATCTTTATTACAAAAAAAGTAGCATAGTCCTTACTTTTTGGGCTGAATCCTCTTATTGTACGATTAATCATGTAAAAGACATATCTATCCCCCTACTTTTTACATAAGGGGTGTTTGGTTAATGGCCTATCAATCATTTTTGGCTGATTTGATCATTGTTTGGCTTTTTGACCAAATAAACAGATAATTGAGGTGTTTGGTTAATTAACATTTTCACTTAGTTTTTTGTCCCAAACAGCCAAAATTAAAAATGCTAACAAAAGTGGCGTTTTGCTCTGGGCAGTTTGAGAATATACATGGTGTTTCAAAATAACCACCAGTAAGCTTTCTTCACCTAAGACATCAAATAAAGTGGTTCACGTTATTTTTCTTTTAGACTTCCTATTTCAACTTAGAAGATAAATAACTAATTTTGAAATAAACAAAATCAAGATTTAAAAAACCCCGAACTTGTACTAGATAGTTATTATAAATAAATGTATAAATCCTTATTTTTATTATCACACATCAATTATATGACATTTTTTTACAAATATTTATGATTTAAAAAGTAAATTTAAAAATATTTTATTTCAGCCAGCCAAAGAGCTGGCCATTTAATTTGTTTCACCGAAGACAAAGCCAGCACTCCCAGGACGTTTACACCACGCATGCCTTCGATCCGCACAAACCTGATGCAGGAAGCTGACAGCTGGGACCTGTGTAAAAGGCAGCAGCTCCCTTTGTCCAGCTGCACTGAGTCAATCGTCCCACCCAAAGGAGTGCCTAGCTCCCACTTTAGCCTTCCCAAATACGAGTATATGGGTTGTTGTATTTTTTAGGTGAATAGATTAAATTTGTCTTATTCAACCATGAGTTGTGGGCAGTCTAAGAGTAGAATACTAGAATATGAAGCATCAAAGGCCGAAGTCATACAAACAAAATACGAAGTATGTGTGAATGTTGACCGCATATGGGCTCGGCCCTTTCATTTGTATTTAGTGTACATTAGTTAGTTGGGCTAAGGGCTCATTTAATTGTAATTACTGTTGGAAATATGTCCTAGGACAATCATAGTTTATGATTTATCAATAAATATTTAATACTCATTAATTAATAAAGTCACATACTCATTTTATGTTAATTATTATTGTGAGTTTTCTCTATTAATATTTAGTCCTTAAATATTATGTTCAGTAGCTAATTAAGTATGTGACTTAATTGTGGAATGCTACACTTTAAAATAAGCATAATATTCTAATTGTCCCTGGTCTAATATTACTAATTTGGGACATTAATAATTAATAGACCAGTATGTGGATTAACTGATGGCTATATTCCACTAGTCATGGGTATAGAGATATCAAGTTAATAACATAGATGCTTGTTAGGGAACAAGTTCATTGGACAAACCCAACTTGAGGACACTGTTAGGTTATATGTCATCAGTGTTGTCCTCAATAATGATGAGGTGCTATATTCTTATACTTGAGATAATCATGGTTACTTGCATGTGAATTAATATGTATTAACATCATTAAATGTTATCTTTAAATAAATAATTATAAAGGTGGTGATTGTACATATTATGAACCATGTAATAGTATGTGAATTATCAAGATAGTTTTTGTCACTCTTGTATATCGAGAGAAAGATATCTATTGGGCCCCTTGACAAGTAAGATTAATTAGCATGGCCATGCTCGAATGAGGTGTCATTTGATCAAGATTAATCTTACTTGGTAATCAAGAAATATTAATTGAGAATAACAAGGATGACATGACCTAACCTTGTCTCAATTAAGATATCGTTTGACAAAAGAGAATTATTAGCACAAATTAATCATTAAAAGGTTATGTTAGATTTAATTGACATTTATATATTTTTTGGATAGTCATAATGCCTTGCTAGAGGCCGCTTATGATTTGTGAGGCTCGAATTAATTTCTAGCCCACTGCCAATAATATATAAACCTACAGGGTCACACACCTAAGTGATTTGGATCATTAATGTTTGTTAATAACATTAAAATAACTTGATTAGCCCAATTCGAAATAGGGTTTCGAATGGTATTGGGCTAGGGCCTCTTTAAGGGTTTTGTTAGCCATAAAACCTCTTCTTTCCTCCTCTTATAAATAGGGCTATATAGACCCACGAATTTTAAGAGTTAAAATTCACTTCTTGAACCTAGAGTAGAGAGGAAGAAAGAAGAGAACGCTAGCACGTTCCCTGCGGCCGATCCAGTCACGTGCGTGTGGATACCGGTAGAGCTCGAGATCGTTTTCTCAGACTGTCTGACATCCTTGATTAAGATGGCTACGTAAGTCCCTCTTATGTCTTGTAATTTCGTTTATAATATGAACCTCATATCCGATTGTGTATTTTTGGGTAGTAAATTTTTCGTTTATTCCGTTGTGTTTTTCTACCCGAAATCCAACAATTACTTGTATAAATATCTCTTTTACACATATGGAAGACAAGAGGCTAATTCCCAAAATACTTATTTCCTTAACTCCATGCGTGAGTTTCACATGGTATCAGAGCCTCTAACGCCTCTGCGTTAGATTTCGACGGCCAACATTCAAGGAGCACCAGCGTGCTCAAGATCGGCTAAAAATGGTGGTAGATATCACCTCTCCTTATTCATTGGTGCCAGGGACCAACTGGGAAATCTTATCACACATGTGATCTTTAAAGGGGATAACTACGTGGCATGGTCACGAGCGTTCCTCTTGTCGTTAAAAGCACGCCAGGAACATGTATTTGTAGATGGCATGATGAAAAAATCGGACGATGAGGCGCAATGATCGGACTGGGATACTGTGAATCTGATGATTGTGTCATGGATTCTGAGAAGTATGGAACCGCTGGTTGCCACGTCTATACAGTTTCACGAAGAAGCCCGATCTCTATGGGTGTATTTGGAGAAACGATATAGCGTGGCTAATGGACCCCGGCTACAAAAATTGAAGGATTATATTACTACCTGCAGACAAACCAAAGGGATGACAGTGGACGCCTACTATACCTCTCTTATGGGGTTATACGATGAATTATATCGTCTGAGACCTTTGCTGTCTTGTTCGTGTGGATTGTGCACGTGCAATGTCGTGGGGAAAATCGTGGCTGAACGCGGAGAAGAAAGGCTGCATCAATTTCTTGTTGGAATTGACGATGAGATATACGGCACGACTCGATCAAATTTGCTTGCCCAGAATCCGCTCCCAGATGGCCAGATGTTGATCGTGCGCACCAAGCATTTTTACAAGAAGAAAACTCCAGGGCACTTGCACGCGATAAGAATGCTGTGGCTGAAGTTGCTGCCTTCGTGCTTCAGGTTGATCAAACTGTCAAAGGTCGTGGAGAGAAGCCAGAACGTGGAGAAAAATCTGACCGCGGAAATCGAGGTTCTCGTCCGATTTGTACCCGCTGTAAACAGAAAGGACACGAGGTGGGGTTGTGCTTTAAACTCCATGGGTATCCGGATTGGTGGGAAGACCACAACCGGAACAAATCACGGCCTACTGACCGCGGAGGGACTGCACGAACACATGCAGTGGCACCGGCCTTACTGCAAGTAAGCGAGGAGGGTTCATCCTCAACTGGAACTCATGCTTTGGCTAATTTGAGCAATGAACAGGTGCAAGCACTTTTAAATTTGCTCAATACAGAGACTCGGACTAGTGACTGCATGACGGGTAAGCACCAATCTCTTGACTGGATTATTGACACCGGTGCCCACACAATGTTATCGGGGACATTGCTTGTTTGATTGATCCTGTACGCATACATGCGTGTTCAGTGGGGCTCCCGGACGGATGAATTGTAGATGCGGTTTGGAGCGGTCATGTACCGTTATCCAAGGAACTTAAGCTTGATCATGTTCTATATGTGCCCGGCCTTAATTGTCACCTTACTTCGGTTTCACAATTAATGGATCAGTGTGATTGTCTGGTCACATTTTCTAATGATTTTTGTGCTATACAGGACCTACGCTCGAAGAACCTGATTGGAGCCGGTGAATGACGGGATGGACTTTTCTACCTCAGAGGGATACCTGCTCTACATCATGTTCCAACTTCTGAAGCTTCTTTGGAATTTGAATTGTGGCATCGTCGTTTGGGTCATCCGTCAGATAGGGTCCTTAAATTATTACCTGTTATTACTTCTAGTAACTTTCCGAAGTATTTAAATAAAGTTTGTGAAGTGTGTCCTCATGCAAAGCAAGCACGAGATTCTTTCCCTATTAGTAATAATAAAGCTAGTCGGATTATTGAACTTATTCACATTGTGATTTGTGTGGGCCTTACAAAACTCCTTCAACATGTGATGCAATATATTTTCTTACTCTGGTGGATGATTATTCTCGTGCTGTGTGGGTTTACTTACTTCGTGATAAAAAGGAAGTTTATAAGTATTTTGTCTCGTATCTTACTATGATTGAAAAACAGTTTGGTGACCTGTTAAGACTGTGCGTAGTGATAACGGGATAGAGTTTAAATGCATGTTGCCGTATTTTGACACACATGGAATTTTATTTCAAACGTCTTGTGTTCATACCCCCCAACAAAATGGGAGAGTGGAGCGTAAACACCGCCATATATTGAATGTTGCACGTGCTCTTATGTTCCAGGCACATATCCCGATCCGATTATGGGGTGAATGCGTTCTCAATGTAGTTCATCTTATTAATCGGACTCCCTCCGGGGTGTTAGGTGGCAAAACTCCTTATGAACTGTTGCATGGCTCGTCACCTTGTCTTACTTCCCTACGTGTGTTTGGGTGTTTTTGCTTTGCTCACAATATTAAATCTCGTAGTGATAAATTCTCACCACGTAGCCGGAAGGGTGTTTTTGTGGGTTATCCACACGGCCAAAAAGGGTGGAAAATTCTGGATTGGATTACTGGGGAAATATTTGTTTCCCGAGATGTCATATTTCATGAAGATATTTTTCCATTTATGGAGTCTGCTTCCTTGCCTTGGAGCCCAGACTCACAACCACCTTTATTGGATCCTGATCCCATGGAGACTTTAGTTGATACAGCCGAGACTCCTCCCATTGTTACTTCCGAGGGTGCTTCGGCCGATACTGTAGCACTTGGTCGTGGACAGCGCTCCAAACGACCCTCGGTTCTACTACGAGACTTTGTGACACATCATGTTAAACATTTGAGCCCATCCCCGTTGCCTGCCTCCTCTGTCAGTTCCTCAGGTACACCGTACTCTATAGCTAATTTTCTAAAATGTGACAAGTTTCCTGCTCGCCACAGCGTTTTTCTTGGAGCTATTCTTGCAGGTCAAGAACCCGGTCCTTTAAGGAAGCTATGACTGATCCTGGCTGGCGCGATGCAATGCAGAATGAGATTCGGGCGCTTAAAAATAATAACACTTGGGAAGGTGGTAGGGGTAAAGGGGTAGGGTCAGGGTAGGGAAAGGGGTGTGCGGTTGGGCGGTTGGGGTGGGGTAAGAGGGTATGGTCGGGGTGGTGGGGATAAGGTAGGGGTAAGCAGGGTGGAGTCAAGGTAAGGGCAGGTGGTAGAAGAGCAAGGGGTAGAGTCGGGGTAGGGTAAAGGGGTATGAGTGGGGTGGAGGTGGGGGTTATGGTCGGGGGTAGGGGTGTGGTCTAGATAGGGGAAGGTGGTAGGTGGTAAAGGGATAGGGTCAGGGTAGGCGGTTGGGTGGGGTAAGGCTAGGGGTAGGGGTGATGGGGTCATGGTCGGGGTGGGGTCAAGATAGGGGCAGGTGGTAGGGGCTCAAGGGGTGTGGTCGGGGTAGGGTAGAGGGGTACGAGTGGGTGAGGGGTGGGGTAAGGGGGTATGGTCGGATATGGTCGGGGTGGGGGGTGGGGTAGGGTGGGGTAAAAGGGTTGAGGGTGGGGGCCGGGGTGGGGTCAACATAGGGGCACGTGGTAGGGGAAAAATGGGTAGGGTTGGAGTAGGGTAAAGGGGTATACAAGTGGGGTGGGGTAAGGGCTATTGTCGGGGTAGGGTAGGGGGTGGAGTAGGGGGCGGGGTAACAATTCGGGTAAGAGTAAGAGGTAAGTATAAGGGTAAATTTGGAAACTAAAAAAGTTTAAAATGCCGCTTAATTAATACATAGTGGGTGGTATGCTTAGTAAGCGGCACTTTAAGCACCTCTTTCGGTTAGTAAGCAACTTTTTAAGCAACTTGCGTGTTTACTTCATCTGTCTCACTGTTAAAGCATTTGTCCCACACCGGAAAGATATAAAACAATTAAACAATATATAAGACTTTGGGCTACTCCTTCTATCAAGTTGACCTTTTAAGATGGAACCCCGAGTCTTAACACTTACTAACCTAATTGTGACTTTAGCATAAAATCTTCGTAGAGTTTATCACTGAAAAGAAAATTTTGATGAGTCTATTTTTGAATGAAATTTAAAAGGTGACAAAAGTGATACGAAGTATTTTTTTTACCTTTTGGCCTATGTATGAAAAGTTCCCTAGTTTTTTTACTTTTTTTTTTTACATAAGTCCAGAACCCGATTTAGTTATGAGGCGGATTATATAACATTTTTGACATGCCTTCATTTACCTCTTACTAAACGTAACGCCCGCCCTCTAAGAGCAATGATCAATCAATGTTTGTAATTTGTAAATGTCTGGATTTGAAGCATTCAATAACTTATCTGATGATCTACATGGGAGTATAACATAAAAGTTGAACGTAATAAAATTATCAAAGAAGAACTTCTTTTTTAAGGACTTCGTAAAAAATGTGCACGAAACATGTATAAGAGTTCGATCTACAAAATAAATGTATATAGTTACTTTTTAGATATGATTTCAATGTACTACGTACGACATAATTAATATTTAAGCATTTTAAAGAATTGAAGCTAATATGATCTTATCCTAAAGATTGTTAAAGTTGCTATCCGGTAAGGTGTATATTAATGGCATAACAAACATAACAAATTTTATTACGAGGCCAGCATTTATTTTGCATCTACTGAGTATATATAGGTGGGATAAGAATACGTAAGGGAGTGGGAGGTAATTAATTAATGGTCAATTATATATTTATATTGCGCCTCCAACGTCGTCCCACCTACTAACCTACATGGTGGCCACTTATATTGATTTTTTTGTATTGAAATTCATGGCATATACGCAATTTTTCAGAGAGTGTTTATTGACTTAATTTAGACATGTTTTTAATGAGTGTTTCCTCGAAACAATTTGATATTGTTTTAAAGCTAGTATAAAAACGTTAAAAGTTATACTTGGTAGTTCCGTAGTTGGTATAATGAGCAAATGAAACGAATGCTGACAATGTTTATGTACATTTAATTTGTACACGGATACAAGGCATTTTTGGCATTTAGCGGATAATAGGCTATGTTAGCGAGTTGTCAATAGCGGATTCAGTCAGCAGGTTTGACTAGCTGAATAAGTTGGCAAGCTGCCAGAAAATGTTTGGTAATTTAGCCGTTTCACCATAAAATTAGTAGAAAGATTCATTTTCAACGCTAACTCAAAACTCTCCTATTTGTAGTGTTTCCATTTTAGCGGTTCTGTTAAAAAATGCTATGGCCTAAAAGCTATTTATCAAACATCATTTTCATTTATTGAAAACGCTAAAACACCCCATAGTCATTTTAATGTGTTCCATGCATTTTTTCATTCATTACTTTTCATTATTATCTTTATAGTCTTAATGTGTTATAGAGCCACAATAGTCTTTAAATGTGATAGAAGTCTATCCAACTTCACTTAATTTTGCCAAACATACCTAAAGTTGAAAGAACCTTAACTGGCTGTTAATTGGTTGTTAATTGGTTGTTACTATATACGTAGTAGTATATACTACATTAGCTAGTAACGAGTTGTATTTAAAGTGATCTTTATGGAATCATATGTGACCCATAGTCTTGGCTTACTCTTGTTGTTTGGGTACATTAGGTGAAAGAGTAATTATACTAAGTGTAAACATTATCAAAGTGAGCTAGAGCTAAATATGAAAAATGAAAAAATTAATTACATTAAAAAAATTAAGTCACTTTAGGGTTTAGCCTACGGTAGCCCTAACATAATCCTCTCTTCCAATTGTATTTAGGGCTTCAACAGTATTGAGGAGTACTTAAAAATGTAGTGACAATGTTGTATGAGAACCCACATCCATACATACATAATGAGTATAATACTCCGTATATGAAGAATGTGACTTTGCAACTCATGTCTTAGGTGAATTAAACTCTGCATTCAAAATCATTAATGTGTGCATCTTATCATCCCAAAAATTGTGAATGAGTGATGTGCAAAGTCAAATGATATATTCTAATAAATTGGATTGCTTGATGTATTTAAAAAAAAGTACAAAGTCAAGCCAAATTCCCCCTATAATATACAAACCATTAATTGCCATAAATAGTGGAATTCATTCACTCATTCAATCTCAGCTCCTGAAAGCCATACCATCTTTAATTTACTCTCTCGATCTATGGAACAATTTGCAACATCGTCATTCTCTCCCCCAATTAATTAAGCACACCTAATTTTAATTTAAAGCAACTTTAATTTCCAACTTCGATATGATGATTCCTCTCTCTATAAGTCTCTATATATATATATATATTGCCCCAATGCCCAGCTTCCGATCCATATATTCTTCATCACCAGCTGCAAGTATTTACAACGAAAAAAAAAAACAGAATCATAATTATATATTGTACGTGGCTCGATCAGCCTCCGGAGTGATAGCGTTGATCTCCGATCGACCACCGCCGTTTTCTTCCACACAAACACTTCCCCGGCCGATCGGTTTCTCTGGGTGGTCAAATTATAATTTCTCACACTTTGAAGGTAAGGAAATCATTGCGTTTTATTACCTCCCTCCGAAAAAAAACTTTGTCATTTCACAAAATTTGAATTGTAATTTTTATTAGTATATACTTCAATTCGTAAAATTATGAAAGTTATATATTTTATACTTTTATGAAAGTACTCTTGTCCAAAAGATTTTCATATAATTTATATATTATAAATAATTTTCAATAAAAATATATAGTGGGTTGTAGTTTTGGAAATATATAGTGTGGCTGGAGTATATATTCTACTTTGCCCGCCGCCTTATTTGAGAAATACCGCTTAGTTCACTTAGTTGTAGCTAATAACAGATTGCGTTGAATTGATTAATGTTTTGAATAGTGAATATCGTTAACATAATTAACTCTTTAATAAGCCGTTGGAATATAATCTATTCGTTTATCGGTTTATGGGTATATACTCCGTATATATAGCTGAAACCCGGTAATATAATGTTGATTATTTTATAGAAAAAGAAAAAGAATTGTCTTGGGAATACTAAAATACTTTATTATCAGTATATCACATGAATGTATTATCTATCAATCTATCATATGAATGTTTGGTTAAAAAAAATCATATGAATGTTTGGTAATGTAAAAAAATGACGATTCAAATAAGATCGGGAGTAAGGATTTTATTTTTACTTGGACTGTTATTTGCTGGCCTGGTCTGGTCTGGTCTGATTTCTTTGTATTTTTATAACTATCCAAGTCTGATCTGGTCTGGTCTGATCTGGTGTGATCCGGTCTGATACTCTGATATGGTTTGGTCCGGGACATATTACAGTCCAAGTAAAAACATCCTAAGATGATCTCATACATTTCAGTTGTATAATTAAAGAACATATATATGGGTGTTTGCATCGGATTCTTAAAACTGTTTCTGTTCCTTCAGGGAGCAGAAGAAGAAGCTGGAGTGTTTGAGTGAAAGTGAATAAGTGATTTTGGTGTTCTGATCTAATTTACTCGTAGAATCAGTTTCTTTTAGGAGCTGGGGTGACCGGTTTCTGAAAACTAATTCTGATTCTGCTTCTACTTTAAAAAACAAGCAGAATCAGAATCAATTCCTAAGAGGCATGATATTCTTGTTTTGCAAATTGCAATACATTTATTCATATTTTGGAACATTTTCCAATAGAAAGGGATATAAATACACGCACAGGTTTATATATTTACCTATTCATGACTTCATGTACGTACGTAGTATAAATGGAGTATAATTTTGCGATTCTTACTAAAACATTACTTACATAAAGTTTTTGGGGCTACAATTAAATGCGACTAAAGTTGATATACGTAGTATATTACTTCGTACTATGTATTATATAACCTCATGTATTGTGTCGCCTACAGTATAATAATAAATATCCACAATAATATTGTTAGTCTTACATGCAATTTATAAGGAAATGATCACAAATAGGATGAAAACATAAAGAGCCCGTTTGGTAGCACGGAAATCGGCTTTTTTGGCTGATTCTGCTGAAATTCCTGAAGTTCTGGCTAAAGTGGCTGTATTGGCTGATTCTGCTGATTTAAGAAACAATTATTTTTAAAATATATTTTATTAATAAAATAAAGAAAAAATTATATGTAAAAATAGCTAAAATGGTCATCTAGAGTGACTTCAGCCAAAACAGCCAGAAAAGTAACTCCAACCTTACTTTTTCTGCTTATTACACAACTCAGCGCGCGAAAGTAAAAGTTACGTGTTTGGTGAAAAAGTTGGCTGATAAGCCTGATAAGCCGAAAAACAGTGCTGCCAAACGGCCTCAAATTAAACAAAGCTTACAAATATGATTAACAATGTGTCTATGTTTTATTTATCAAATAGAACTTATTTAATCCTATCAAAAGTATGGAACTTCCTCTTTTAAGAATCATATTCTAGAAAGGAAACAAAGATAGTCTTATTTACACACTTTGTGTATATATGTTGTCCTCATATTTGAGGATTTTTTTCTCTTTAGTATACATGAATATTTAATTTGTAAAATTAAAATACAAGTATTTACAACTTTATCTTTAGAATCTTAGTAAAAATTGCTTAGTTTTCTTAATTTTATGGGGGAGTTTGACTTTTCACCCTCACTTTTTGAGTGATATTGGACGTTGCACTTCATTTAAAAAAACCTTTGATTATACACCTCATTCCATGTCACTTAAAAATCCTTTGACTCTGCACGTACTCGATTTAGAAATTTTTTCTTCACAAAATGATGTGTTGAGGTGAAAAAATAATTTTTTTTCAAAATAGGCCGGATGCAAAGTCCAATATCATTCAAATAGTGTGAGACAAAGTCAAATTACCCATTATTTATTCATATATTCTGAATCCACTCTCTTTATTATTATTACCCAGCCATGAGCCGGAAGAATGCATTTGCGGCTACAAAGCTTGACTTGTCGCTGAACTTGTCGCCACCTAGGGAGAGTCTCCATTCTGCGGCCGAGTCGTCGCCGAGCAGCTCATCAACACTGCCGACGGGGTCTCCGCCTATCTCCTGCATGTCACCGGAGAGCCAGGAAGACCCCGTCGGCAGCCAGTGGTATCCTAGCAGCCCGCCGGAGGCGCCGTCGATGGTGCTAGTAGGGTGTCCACGCTGCCTCATGTACGTCATGCTAGCCCAAGCCAAGCCTACGTGTCCTATGTGCAACAGTTCTGTTTTGCTGGATATCATCTATGATGACACAAAAAATGCAAGGAATTGATTAGAAGTAGTATGGTTAATCTAATCTAATCATTAATCTCAATAATCCATCTCAGTAGGTGTTTAATAGTTTCCTTTTTCGGTAGAGCATTAGTAGAGACGTCTTCCATTTTCAATATTGTATTTAATTGCAACGACAAAGTCATATACTAAGCTAGTAGTATATTAATTACGGAGTATGTGTTGCTTGTTAACTTCAACATTCAACTATTTCTAACATTCAACTATGTCTTATAAAATTCTTCCCAATTTGACTTTGATCGGAGTTTAAGAAAGTGAGAATAAAATGAAACTGTATGGTTGTGATTGAGTAATAAAAAAGTAAATGACAAGTGATTTTTCAAAAAAGGAAATGAGAAAAAAATTTGGAGATCCCAAAAAGTAAGTGAGAAGAATTTTATGAGACGCAAGAGTTATGAACTAATTGATGACCTTACTCTCTCGGATAGGCCAATCACACCCCGAATACACACAAATCTTATTTTCTGGTCAGGAAACTGCTTTACTCTATACTGATTGATGACCTTTCTCATGTAAGAGAGATGGAAGAAAGAAACTCCATCTATCCTCTATCCAATATAAAATTTACAGTTTCTGTTGCCTGTTGGTGCAAATCCGATTATCTGAATTTTTCAGTGGAGAAGCAATTCTCCTCTGTTATAGGCCCCAATCACTCAATCAGGTAAGAAGGCTTCTGAAAAAACCAAGCATTGGCATTTATAATCACACCTTCCATTCAAGATTATCCAAAAGCCACCGCAGAGCCCTCATTGCCTCATCAAACTACTGTCTTTACATAAGTTATGCTATGTAGGTACTAATAAATACTCCGTACTACGTATAACCAATATATTAAAGTTTTTGGAGTAATTATCCTAATTGGAAAAATTGGGGCAGGGCTACTGCACCCCTTTGTGTCCAGTTGCCACTGGGTCCTGTCTTCTTACAGTACATGAAGAAGAGACATATGCAACGCACCGTTCATTCGATGTGCCACAACTCTTTTGTTAAGAGGCATACACGATGCACACACTCTCGTATTAAAAAGTTGAGTTTCATTCAAAATGACCAACTTGATGTAAGGGAAGGTTTTATACGTCAAGTCTGTCGAAAATGACATTACATGCATCATAACTCGTAAGTGGGTGGTTCATTGTTTCAGATTGATCCTACCGTCTATGCGCGTTGCTAAAGCTTACTAAAGTCGAATCCTCCTGTCCATGCTTGTTAAAGCTTACCAAAGTCGAATTGCTCGATAGAGCTTATGGGTTTGAGTCCATATTAAAATATCACACCAGGTCAGAGGAATAGCCCAGTCTTATATTTGCACTGTATTCCTTTTTTGCCTTCACTCTCCACAGCCACAGTCACTCACTCACTCTTTTCCCTTACCTTTAAATTTACAGGTAATAAAAATATTCTTTTATCTAATCAACTTGAACATTCGGCAGCCAGATGAGTAGATGACTTTCGCTTGAACTGCTTAGAACTTCAAGTAAGATCCAATGCCAAAAGCAACAAATAAGTGACAGCCAAAAGTCTAAAACCAGTCTTAAGGTACATAGTTGACTTAGTTGTACAAGTACACCTTAGCATGTATCCCACGTCAAGCTACCACGTGATATTTTCAAGGTAGATGAATGAATCATTTCATTTTCATTTTCATTTACCCTAGTGCCGCAAAGGCTCCCACCTACTGTGGGGTGGGGTAAGGGGGTTGAATGTACGCAATCTTACTCCTATACTAAAGCACAGACTCACAGAGAGATTGTTTCCGAATGACCCATAGTGAAAATCGCGTCCAAAATTGAATGGACTGACTGCTGCTTCATAACAAAGAAGTGCAGACAGTTCATTGAGCCATTTTGCTTTATTCCATCATATTCTCAAGCAAAAAAAATGAATCTTTGGTGAATGAATAAATAAAAACAAAAAGGACAAGGTGCTGATAAACCTGGGCTTCACCCCAGCTGCGACGGAACCACTCATCAGCACGACGGCACCCGTCTCCCTGACACTGGGCCTCTCACCAACTGGCGACCTATAATCCAGTCATCTCCCATGTTCTACCTTATATCCCCTTTTCCCTGATAAACCTTGTAGAAACCAGCTCATAGTTTGACGTAATTGGTTTCTGATAGTTGGGTGGTTTCTGATATTTGTTTCAGCCTCAAATACGCAAGTGCCCATTTCAGAAATAGTAAGGGGGCGTTTGTTTCTTTACACATTAAAACTTTGCATGCGAACTGATTGCATGTAAAATGTAGGGAAGTAATCACTTCGCGTGCGAAATATGAATACATTGTTTGGTTAGGTGTGTATTTTAATTATAAATTACATCGAAAGCATTTACATTGTTTGGTTGAAAAATATAACTTTGCATGCAATGTGTAATTCAAATGTCTAAAGAGCCCTTATTATACAAAACATGCTACGCATGCCAACCTTGTGACTTCTGAAGCAAATGAGAAAACAACAACATTGTGTCATCCACCACCATTTACAAGATAACCTGAACAAATCATTGGCATCTACTTTTGTTTAAGAATTGCAAAAGCAGATTCCAAAACATAGCAGACCGTGGGTAGCAGTAATTCATGCCTAGAAATTTAAGTGGTCTTAATTTTATAAATGAAATGCATAATTCAAAGAAAAACATGAAAGCTACTAATAAAATAAAAAAGCAGAAAGTGGGTAGCATTAAATTTATAAAAGTTCAAATAGCAGTCCGCTGCTTTATTCAACCAAATATGAAATTGCTTAGAAATTAAACAAATCCTAGACAAAATTGAAAAACATAATTACAGAACATGCTGTAATCATATTTCACCGTTTAGAACAGCACTAATGTAAATCAGTTTGGCCTCTTCATCTGGCATCAATAAAAACGAATCTGTTTTCCCTTTACTAGCTGATATGATTCCAAATGCTCGAATCGCGTTCTCCTTGCTTAAATTTGGTAAATTCATTATCATCTCTAAAATATGTGGCTTGTTATCATCAGCTGCATTAAAACGATCAAAGAAAGTTGACATCTTCTCAAACTGTTTGTTTGAAGTAGCACATAATTCCATAATTCTTTCCATTTTTTGTTGAAAGTCTTCAGCATGTTTATCAAAAGAACCACTCTTCTTGGATTTTTTTGTTCCACTAAATTCCTCCTTGATTGAAACACTAGCAGCCCGTTTCTTGTTTTTGTTGATGTCAGGCGTAGAAAAAATATGATCATTCATACTTTCAAGATCCACAGCCACACCAAAAAAGTCATCTTGAACAGCCTTTTTCGACATGGACCCTCCAGTCAAAGGATCACTTTCCTTTCCTAAAGCTGCCACCATTTCAGCAGGAGACTCACACTTATCCCCAGATGCCCATTCATTACCGAATATCATTGCTAGCTCATCAAAATAAGGGAAGGATTTATATCTCAAATGAGTAGCATCTTTATGGCTCTGCAACAATTATATTAATAACAGTAATACAAAAAGAGTAAAATCTTACACGCAAAATATAATACCAATCAGTTAAGGACAGCAAAATGATATTACCTTGATCCATGATGTCCAAACCTCATCATCACAAGTCACCATTTTCCTTTCTTCATTCCAACCAAAACCCGAAGCATCTCTCATCATTGAAAATTCTTTGTATTGTGTTTTCAAGTGTCTTAACCTATTCTTTATATGTGGATCTCCCGTAATATGACAACCAGGGATTTTTGCAGTCATCCATTTCTGCAATTGTTGATAAAATCCCGTTTTGAAACCATTTTCAGCTTTCCACCCTTGGTTAATGAATTCTAGGCAGCCATCAATAAGAATTTTGTCCTCATGAGGAGACCATTGATGATTGCTACGCTTGCTCACCTTTGTACTTGAGATAACAGTACAATCTTCCATGGTAAAGTGCCTACCTTTTATGGACAAATAATTAAGAGAATCAACATGGACAACACAAACTGCATGATCATACCATGTGTATCATTGACAGTACATAAAAATGGGTATAATAGGTTGTTTAACATGGCAATAGATTTGGAAAATATAATCAAATGCCAAACACAACTATTGAAATGGTAATAAAAATGTTAGATCTCAAATTCACTGAATATTATGAGCATGTCCATTACAGATAAATAACTAGTAACAAAATAATAACAATGAATAAAACCAATAAGTTCAAGCTTAATTCCTACGGCACTCGTTCCAGATTTCTTGTGCTAAATTATCTCTAAATGCAGTCCACGCAACGGAGGGTTCGATATCCTGTATGTTTGGGACATTTAACAACGTGTCAGGATCAACATAATCCTCGGGCACCTTATCCTCAAGTGGATCCCTTCGCATCTCCCTTCTTATATGATTGTGCAGTAAAGCACAGGCCGTTATCACTCTACAATGCGTCTTGATAGGATACCAAGATCTTTCACGAAGAATCGCCCATCTCATTTTAAGTAAACCGAATGATCTCTCAATGACATTACGAGCGCTAGAATGTTTGTAGTTAAACATTTCCTCTTTTGTTCTAGGTTGATTGTTTTGACTCCATTCTTTTAAGTGGTAGCGCTGGCCTCTATACGGAGCCAAGAAACCATCTGCATTACTGTATCCAGCATCACAAAGATAGTAGTAACCTAGAGTAATATCTTATGGTTAGAAGTTATCTTGATTTGAAAATATAACTAAGAGACATCAAGTATTATTTACTTCTCACAAGTAATACCTTGAGGAACTAGAAAACCATTGGATCTGGAAACTGCACTTCTTAAAACCCTTGAATCAGCAGCGGACCCTTCCCAACCAGGTAGTATGTAAATAAAATTTAAATCTTGAGAGCAAACTCCCAATACATTTGTGGCCAAATCACCTTTTCTTGTTCTATATTTGGGTTTGTCTTGCTCTGCAACATTTAACTTAATATATGTTCCATCTAATGCACCTAAACAGTTCTATATTTTTACAATTAAACAAACATTTTGTTAGTAATTAACTTATAACTTGTATTCATATTTGAGTTAGTTTTAAGGAAATTATATACAGTTTATTACCTTAAACCACTTCCATGGGTGTGCTCTGCAGTTTTGAAGTACTGGTTCAGGCTTCTTAAGCAAAACTTCGTGTAATCTCAAGATAGCAAGTAAGACACTATTGAAGTGTCTGCTAATTGTTTCACCGCTGCGCACAAATTCTCTCTTGGCTACTCTATTTTTAGTATGGTGAGCCAAAATATAGAGAAATGAAGCAAGCATTTCTTCAATAGACGTGTTCTTTGTTGACCGCAACAAACCAATGCTTTCAACCATATTACAGAGCTTGTAAAATGCTCTCCTATCCATCCTAATGTTATCCACACATTCTATATCATCATCCCAAATCATACTTCTAATATTTAGACATCTAATTGTGTATCTCTGGTAAGCATTTCCTTTTTGACTTCTCTTCCTCTTTCTTAGAACAAAATTGGGTGCATAGTACTCCAATATTGCAACTAACAGAAGTAGTATGTTTTTAAAATGTAACATGACAGAATAAGCCGCCATGTACATTGTTAATTCCTCCTGCGTAGGGCTGTCCATTTTCCACACTAAAGAGAGAAAGTAAATCAGACTATAACTTTCATGATATAAGTTATAATATTCAGAAAATAAACCTTATATATCATGTAAGTAAACCCATTATGATTAGTTTTCATGGAACTCAAATGCTTTGAATTCATCATGATATAAGTTATAATATTCAGAAAATAAACCTTATATATCATGTAAGTAAACCCATTATGATTAGTTTTCATGGAACTCAAATGCTTTGAATTGAATTGTACAGTAATGTAAGTGTTTTTGTAAAAATAAATTATCAATGGTGCTAGTAACAGCAATCTGATTGAAGGAATAAAAAACAGAAGAGTAGAAATATTACAATTAATTTAGTAAAAGCCATCATAAAAGCAATACAAAAGTCTACTAAAAAGTAAAAACCCAAGTCGGCTAAACTTTTACTAAAAGCAAATTATATAAAATCATAACTATACCCAAATGATTAATTGAAAAAATGATTAATTTATATAGATGAAAAAATTCTAATATCAAAAGTTCAAAACTGACTTTAGAACCCCAGATCTTCAATTTTTATGACAGTTCCAAACATATGAGAGAAATTGCAAGTTGTAATTGTAATAAGAATTATAAAAACGAAGCCAAATTTAGATAGAGGACTGATCTAAAAATTGTATGTGAACATATTAAAACTCAAATGCTTTGAATTCATCAATTTTGAGTTCAAAGCATCTAAAAACGGCTAAAAACGATCGATGAACGAAGCCAAATCCCGTTCCTTGTAATTCCAAATCAATTTTGAGTTCATTCCAAGGAATTTCAAACCATCCATTCCATTAGTTGAGGTTATTCAGATCTAAAAACGAAGCCAAATCTAGATGCAAGGAATTACAACCAACCATGTGCATATTAAATCATTAGGTCAACAAAAGTTTGATTCCAAATAAATACGGCTAAAAAAATATGAAGACTAATTTTTTTACCTGGTTTGAGAGGAGACCAGCTAATGCTTGCTTCGGAAAAATGAGTTTGTGAGAGCAGCTGAGCAGATCTCTTCTACTTATACTTGCTCGAAAGATGGAATTACCGCCATCTTTTTTATTTTTGCCGCCAGAGAGAGTAGGGCTAGAATCGTCAACATCAGACGAGCTTGTTTTTATAATACGGTGTAAACAATTTTACCACCCTCTCCCCACGTAAAATAGATTACATGGTACAGTGTAAAATGATTAAAAAAAGTGCCCTACAGATTACATTAAAAAATTAAACCAAACAGTGTAAACAGTTTACTTCCCTAAACTTTGCATGCAAAGTGTTTAAATCACACCTAAACAAACGCCCCCTAAGTGTATAAGTGATATTACGAGAAACCTCAGGAGAGAAAAATATTTTCCAAAGAAAAGACAAAGCGGGGAAAGCACAGGCTAACCTTGAGGAAACCAGCTCGTAATTAGGACCAAGGACAGAGTTGCCCTTTTCCTTCCAAGAGAATAACTGCACAGAAGATGTTGAAATCATCCAAAAAAAAGAATTGTGCATTGGGAACAAAAGTGCCTCAATTACACAAAGGAAAATAATCATTGACTGAATAGCTTCATTTCCCAGTGGTAAAGAAGGCATTTTAGGAACCAGTTCCATCAATCAGCTAAATAGAGGGACATAGAATGATTAGTTTAAGAACAATTAGATGACCATCATCAAGAAATGGCAAAGCACAAAATCAGAAAACATATTGCATAAATAGTACTCTCTCCATCCCACTTTGTAAGATACTGTTTCCTTTCCTTTTTGAGTTATCTAAAAAATGTGAACATTTTCCTAAATTGAATTCTACTAACTTTTTGCTTTCTCAATTTATCATTTCATTTTTTACTCTTTGCGACTCATCTTACTCTTTCTTACTTTTTGGGGATTATAATTGTAAAACATCCATTTTATCATTTATTTTAAAAAAAAACCCACCAAACTCACATCTGTCTGACTTTGCCCCCGTTTGGATAGTAGTGGCTTGAAGAAAAAGCTGATAATTATCAATTACAAAACGCTGCAAATTGCAGCGTTTAGGCAGCAATCAGCCGAAAAACAAACGACGCCTTTATGGGACAGAGGTACTGGAATATATGAATTTTATCCTGAAAGAAGCATTGTTTGCAATGTAAAAACGCATGTAACATTCTTATAAGGTCCTCCCTACGTCTGTCTCCAGAAGAGAGTGATGTCCACATCATAACCTTATATAAAAGCTTCCATCATCAGGTGATCAACAAGGAATAATGAATTCGTAATATTTTGACACTAAAAGTTTTAGCATATCATACTCCAAAAGCACTATATCGTAAAAGTACAATAAGAGCTTTTGAATTTTATTAGGATCAAACGCAAATCATCAATTCTACCTATTCTTTTTATCTATATGTTAATTTAACATACTTAACATTTGGGGATCATCATCATCATCATCATCATCATCATCACCTTAGTGCCGCAAAGGCTCCCACCTACGGTGGGATAAGGGAGAATCGGATGTACGCAGCCTTACCCATATTGAAAATCGCATCGAAAATTTCATTGATTAATGCTTTAAAATACATTACATATACAACAACAGCCAAGCCTTATTCCCAAAAGTTTTTTGGGTCGGCTAAGAAAAAGTTTATTTTCATTATATCTAATGTAGTAAAATACATTAAATATAATGAAAATGAACTTCTTTTTATTAAAAAATAACTCTTTTTGAATAAAAACAAGTTTTATTTATGACTACTTTGGGGTGAGGGGGCATGATTTTTATGTTAGCAGAAAACACGTCAGTAAAACAAAGATATTATATCATGTCATCTCAAACATAACTGAATAGTTGAAAATAAGAGACAGAGATGAGTGTTTTGTTAAGAGATACTGATTTACTTTTCTTGCTGGTAATAGATGAGTGTTTTGGTATTACAAGAGCTTGTAACTGAAGTTTCTTGATCAGCGAAAACATATGACGCTAACAAGACAAGTACATAGATACACAAAAGTAAAATGCACCACACAATTGTAGTGCAGGTTTCCATTTAAAGTCCAGAAGATCAAACAGCATTCTGCTTACATTTCTCCCCATCCACTACTGCTACGGACATACTTGTCTACAATTCCAAACTCTTTGTTTTGTGCAAGCCTACGGTTGTAGTTTTCAGTTGAAATGTGACCCTTCTTGTACCTCCTATAATAGATTATGTCCCAAGGCCACAGCCGAGCACACCCAAAGCAATCTTCTACAGTCAAGTCCTTTTGCATTTGCTCTGGGTGTTCCAATCTGTAGTGTTTTAGAACCATGCCTAACTCCTCTGAAGAAAATTTCAAAGTCGCAGCATTGGACCAACGCTGAGAAATATGGGAAGCTGGATTCAGTTCTTGAGTCGTTTCATATTGCTCTGTTAAATTGTTATTATTTTGACGTTCCCCTGTTTCTACCATATAATCCCCAGTGTATGATTCAGGGGCATGTAAATCTACCACATTAACTGAGTTGTCTGAAATTGCATCAATTTTTGCCTGTCGTTCCCCTTTCAGTTCTTTAGCCGATTCATGTTGCTCTGTTGAATTGTTATTATTTTGCCAGTCCGCTGTTTCTACCATATAATCACCAGTGTATGATTCTAAGGCATGTAAGTCTACTACCTTAACGGAGTTGTCAGAAATTGCATGTTTTTTTGCCTGTGGTTCCCCTTTCAGTTCTTGAGACGTTTCATGTTGCTCTGTTAAATTGTTATTATTTTGCTGTTCCCCTGTTTCTACCATATAATCACCGGTGTGTGATTCTGAGGCATGTAAATCTAGTACCTTAACTGAGTTGTCTGAAATTGCATCAATTTTTGCCTGTTGTTCCCCTTTGAGTTCATCTACCTTCAACTCTGGAACCAAATCCTTTTTCTCTGTCCGCATCGTATTTGAAGATGAGGATAAAGATTTTTCAAGTGATGCACATAGAGGGTCAGAGGTAGGAGAGGTTGACCTTGAATGTGTTGTTGAACCAGACCTTAAACTAGAGTATCGGGAATTCCTTCTGGCAAGGGATGGTTTTGGCATTGAATTCGAAGGCTGAGAAAGGGACTGTAATGATCTTGAAAGTGAATGTGATCCAGAAGCAGCATGACCGGACCAGGTTGAATTTGTGACAGGTGCTCGGTCATTCTTTGAGTAATATCTTGTGCTTCCAGTGCTGGGCTTCCTGAACTTGTTTTTCATATAGTTCTTCCTCCCACTTTGACGAGCAGTTCTTTCCGTTGAAGAATCTCTCTGTCTTGACCTGTCTCTTTTTCTTGATCTTTCATCTTTTTTGACATCTACACATGAATCTGAAGGTAATGTATTGCAACTAGCATTGGGGGGTTCCAGTTTTGTTTTCTCTTCTGATCTCCTGGGAGAGGCTGCGTTTTCAATGTTGGTCAGATGATGGAATTCACTTATCTCATCAGCGGAAGAAGGTACATAGCGGTCAAAGTGCAGTCCATCTTCAAGTCCATTCTGATCCAATGATGCACTAACTTTCTCACCTTGCTCACCATTTTGCAGAACAGTTGCCTCTCTCCCTCCACCACTGTCATCAGGAAAACCGTCCACAGAAGTATGAGATTCTTCATAGCGATGATGGCTTGCAAGGTTATCAACCAGCTCAGCGTGCACAGTTTTTCCACCATCGGTATCTGCTGACCCAAACCCTCTTTTATGATGTTGGTGACCATTGTGACCAAAATCTCGAGAAAAGTCATCACGTCTTTCACTCTTAGAAAATCTCTGGAAATGTTTTGGCTGAGGTTGCCTATTTGACCATGAAAGAGTTATTTTGTTTCCACAGATGGTCTTGCCTCGAAGCGAGTTCAACGCTTTTTCTGCATTTGCAGGGTAATCATATACAACAAACCCAAACTTGTCTTTCAAACGTACCGTACACCTCCCAAACCTCTGGAAAACATGCTCTAGTTCATCTCTGTGGATATGAGGTGGTATATTACCAAGGTGCAGCGACATCTACAGTTAAAAAAACTCAGTTATTTGTATCCTGGGCTGCTTAAAGCCAGCTTTCTTCTATATGCATCATAGGTACATTAAAACACCATTGGTGTCTAGATAAATGCCTATAAATAATACACTTAGAAAGATGTTCCATCTAAGTTGCCCAGACTTGCCTACTTCTAAGTTGTAACCTTTAGTTCCATCTAGCTCCACATAGAAAGATGTTGACTAACTCATTTACTACCCAAACATGTCAACATGACACCATCCTCTTGCAAACAAAATGACACCTTTGAATCACAACAGTTTGAACGAATTAAGTTTTCACAGTAATTTTAAAGAACAATTAACACAATAAGGATCAACATAGCAGCAAAGAATTCATCAACACATTGCTAATTGTTTTTTGAAGAAATCAAAAGTCAAAAAGCATTTGAAGCGCAGTAGCTTGAGAAGGGTCCTAGCATACCTATAACAGTATAACTTTGATACGTTGTGAGCCAAAATAGGATTAACATTGCCGCATATGAGCATAACATTCATCACCAAACTATTACTCCCTCCATCCCGGAATATGGTTCTTGTTTTAGTTTGCCACACATATTAAAAACTTGGTTGAAAAGTAAAAGATGTGGCGGAGATTTGGGTAGAAATGAGTGAAAAGATAACTACATATTTCTTCATAAATAGGAAACAATGAGATAATTTACCAAAAAGGAAAACATGAAGTTTATTTCAGAACGGAAAGAGTATTACTTTCCCAGAAAATAAATTTAAATTTTTATTAGCAAAATAGCAAATACAACAAAAACAACATCCAAGCCTTAATCCCAAAAGATTTTGGGGTCGGCTAACATGAATTGATCCATGATATCGATGCCAAAAAGAGAAGACGGACAAGAAGAAAAAAAGGATAAAACGAATAAGATAAAGATAAATAAATACTTCGTATAAGATAACAATAACATAAGAATATAAGAAAGATAAAAGATTAAAAGATAAAAGAGCATAAAAAAGCTAGAAGGTAAAAATAACATAAGAACATAAAAAGACAAAGCAGATAAACGATAAAAATAGCAAATACACCGTAACAAAATTATACATTTCCCAGACAATGCTTTCTGCTAAGAAACCAGTAAGTGTGCGAAGTATAAGATTTATTTACAAGTTAGATAAATCTTTCCAAACCAATTAAACATATCAGACCATTGATGCACATGTAGTTTCCACATGCAAGCTATGTTAGTATGTTTACTTTAAACCCAAAGGAGGGAGAGGGTGGTGGTGGGGATATTTCAAATAGAAGGAAAGGAAAAGGGGGGAACATATGATCAACTACGAAGTTAAGTGCCATTACTACCATATCATAATCACAGCTTATTGAGATCTACTACACTGACTGCATATTCACTCCAGACTACTTCCATGGAAAGCATTCATTATCGGACAACATGACATTTACATGATTTGTCTCTCCTCTTCCAATCATATCTTGCCAATCAACATTTTCCCAGTTCATATCATATTTGTGACACCTCAAAGCCAAACCCCACGACCTAAAGACTATTAGATTTTATGCAATGAAATTCCGAACTTCTGACTAAAACCTTCTTTCTATAATCGCATCCAAAACAATGACATCAACATCTCAGAAGCAGATTTCAGAAAATTGAAAAGAGTATTTTTCGCAACATAAGATAATATTAGCTGCAGCTGTAGATACATACCAACAGCTCTATTAAGAAGCTCTATGCCTCTATAGGCACCATAAAAAAACGCAATACATGTGTGTATAAACACACATAGCCATTTGAGAGAAGGGTCTGTGGAAGGAGGGATTACCGGAAAACGAAAACGGTCGAGGGGAAGACGATCCGACTGTAGCTTTGCGGCGTCACTGGCTCACTGCTCCGACGAAGGAAAAGTATGGAAAATGTCTCTGCCCCTCTCCTGGGTTGGGTTTTTTTATGCAAAAGAGAGATTCTAATGGCAAAATGCTTGAGAGGAAAATGAAAGGGAAAATGCTAATGACTGATTGGCCCCTATATTTTGTTCTCCGTTCAATGATTTCCAAGGTATTTTTTCAATCTTAACTTTTAGGATGTTTTCTTTTGTACTGAAATTTGCTGGTCTGGTCTGGTCTGTTTAAGTCTGATCTGGTCTGGTCTGGTCTGAACTGGTCTGGTCTGGTCTGGTCTGATAAACGTTTGGTTTCTGTGTATTTTATAACTACGGAAGTCTGGTCTGGTCTGGTCTGGTCTGTTTAAGTCTGGTCTGGTCTGGTCTGTTTAAGTCTGGTCTAGTCTGGTCTGGTCTGTTTAAGTCTGGTCTGGTCTGATCTGGTCTGGGACCGAAAACAATCCAAAAGAAAACATCCTTAATCCGACCATATATTTGTGAATGTTATTCTAAGTTTCTTTAGTTGTTTCTTAGCTACTACTCTCACAATTTATGTCTCACAAAAACAATAATTTTGTTATGTCTAGAATAATTTAATATATACTACCTATTATCAAATTTACAAATCCTTTTATTTTTTTAACTTTTACACATAAATGCTCAAACTTCACGTTTTCAAAATTACGAATTTATGTCAATATCAATACTTTTTATATGCTTGTATTAAATAGTATACGGAGTATTTTTTATTAATTATTTAGTTCTACTTTTCTTCATGATTTAGTAAGAAATTAATTCAAAATTTAAAAAGTAATCTTACATAATGATTTATAGCTGAATATTTATAAAAAATCTCAAAAAGAAAAACATAAAATGATACCCTAACAAATACGTCAATTTTTTTAAAGAAGTATACTTTTGTATGTTTGGCGCAATTAGCTGAAAAGATACTTTTGTGAACTTTTAATAACTGTTAGCTTTTGATGACTGAAAAGATCTTAAAAAAAGGTGGTAGCTGTTTGGTAAAAAGTTGACTGTTTGATTTAGTTCGGTTTGGTATACAAGCTGTTAGGGCTAATTAATACTAAAAGTCACGAGCTTTTTTCAGATGCTACTCCCTGTAGCATCTCAAAAAAGATCTTTTAATTTTTGAAAAGTTCTTAAAAATTATCATGTCAAACATATAACTAGAAGCTTTTAGAGATTTTTTAAACAGTATAAAAGCTAGAAGGCAGTGATTTGTGTGTGCCAAACATAGGCTATAAGTACAACTTTCTCAACTTAACACTAGAGAGAAATGAAAATACAAAGAAAACATGCTAAAAGAGTTTCTCCAAGCAAAAATGTGATTATTTATGTTTTTTGGACAAAAATATGATTTGACCCGTACGTTGCACACGATTTAATTTCTTTATCATATTAGATAATTTTTGAAGTATGATAATTATCTGTATTATACATTACAACATGTACGGTAAAGATTGTTTTAGAAGTGGATCTAACATTTTTTATCATCAAAACAGACCTCTATTCATATCAAAAGATTTAGGATCATTACATCAAGCAAAGGGAAAATAAAACTGACACCAACTGAAACTTCAACAACTACGACTGTAATCTTATGGTGAGACTTTGAGACGGTCATCCCTGAAAGAGCAACATGAATCGCTAACCATGTAATGGGCTTGACACAGCCAAACCTGTTCCCATAGAAGCGGATCTAACATGACAATGAACAATTATTTAGACTAGATTCTTTACCCGTGCGTTGCACGGGATGCATAGTTTGTATATTTAACTATGTTATTAGATGACGGTGAGATCTAATGAATACTTCGAGCAACTCAGATTTACAACATTGAAGAGTTTGTAATGAGTTCTTAAAAGCAGAAGGTTACGTTAATTCGGCGAACTTGGAATAACTTCGTGCTAACAAAAATATATTTGGGTTTATGAATGTAATAACAACGGATCTAAACAATTGCGGAACATTAAAACTTTTACTAACTTTTTGTAAACATTCAATAACCAAAAGATTATTGATAGTGTAGCTTTAAAAATCAAAATTTTCAAATGATCAAAGATATCCGATATCACATTTTCTTGATATGAGTAAAAAAAGTGAATTAGTTTGGTGTGGTCTATTTAAATCCGGTCCGGTATAACCCGATCCGATCATATAAACGTCCGACTTATATATATTTTACTTGTCTAGTCTGATAAAATTAAGAATATTATGAACCCGTTTGGTAAGATCCAAATTGGCTGTATTGGTTGATTCTGCTGAAATTTATAAAGTTCTGCCTGAAGTGGCTGAATTGGCTGATTCTGCTGATTTATGAAAAAATAATATTTAAAATATATTTTATTAATAAAATAAACAAATAAAAATATGAAAAAATATAAAATGGTTCTCCACCGTAACATCAACCAATACAGTCAGAAAAGTAACTTCAACCTTACTTTTTCTTATTATTACACAATTCACCGCGTAGAATCAAAATTTATATGTTTGGTGGAAAAGTTGTCTGATAAGCCGGATAAACTGAAAAACAGAGTCACCAAACGGGCTCTATGTTTAAGTTTGACCCAATCTGGTCTAATTTATTTAAGTCTGGTCTAATCTATCTTGAAACTGAAAACGTTCTGATTAAAATATTATAAATGTTCTAATATGCCTTAATTAAAATCTCACCATTGATATATCATTATTATTATTATTATTATTATTATTATTACTATTATTATTATTATTACTATTATTGTTACTCTTAATTGAAGACACTCCCATTATTACATTACTACTACTACTACTACTACTACTATTATTATTATTATTATTATTATTATTATTATTATTATTATTATTATTATTATTATTATTATTATTATTATTATTATTATTATTATTATTATTATTACTATTATTATTATTATTATTATTATTATTATTATTATTATTATTATTATTATTATTATTATTATTATTATTATTATTATTATTATTATTATTATTATTATTATTATTATTATTAATCGTACAAATCATTAAATGCGTGATTGGGCGGAAATAGCAATGTGACACGCCTTGTTATTATATATTACTCCGTATTATAGATAGATACATTTCAATAAGATTGATTTCATTGTTATTTCCTTAGGAGTTGCATGCGATAATAAGAATAATATTGGTTTTTTTTGATTAGACTACTATATTTTAGTGCTCTGGTCTAATGTGTTTAAATCTGGTATAATGATCTAATTTGATCTGAAGCGGCAAACATTTTGTGTAAATATATTTTACTTATCTAGTCTGACCAATGAAGCATGTTCTATTCAAGTCTGACTTGATCCAGTCTAATTTGTTTAAATCTGGTTTGGTTTAATATGAAACTGAAAACACTCAAATTAAAGTAACACATGTGTTCTAATATGCCTTAATTAAAATCCCGCCAATTATACATTACTATTATAATTACTATAATAATCATTCAATGTGTTATTGAGCGGGAATCGTAAGGTGACATACTTGTTATTATACAGTTTTATAGATTATATATTATTAATTAATATACGTTATAATATATAATCTATAATAATCGTTACACTCACCTTTCTTAGTATACATGTCCATCAATTGTTTTTCTTAATATATTATTATTATTATATTATTATTATTAACATTATTACTATTATTATCATTATTATTACTATTATTACTATTATTGTTTTTGTGTCACTACTATTATTTTTTAATAATAATAATTTTTTTTATGGTAACAATAATTATTATTATAACTTTCATTATTATTATTATTATTATTACAATTTTCATTATTATTATTATTATTATTATTATTATTATTATGTGCATCTCTTTTCTTGTCTATTAATTTCCTTGGATATTTCAATCGTTCACATGAATTAGTGTATTTTTATTGAATTAATTTTTAATGTGTACGAATTGAAATATTAGTAGTATGTATAGTAATATAGCATGTGATTTAGTAATTAGTATCTACGTTTTGAATTGTTAGTTTTACTTAATACTCCGTACAGGGCCGTCTAGAGCGATTGTGAGGCCCTAGACGGTCATTTAGACATTTTGTTTTGATACATTTAATTCAACATAACAATATAAAAAATAGAATTTCAAATGAAATAAAAGTGAATTATATATGAAATGCATCATATAATATTAACATTTACTTCAACCTCAACATTTGTAGCCTCACTCTCAACAATATTTAAGGGATAAGGTTTAGATATTATGTACCGATCCATAAGCCGGCAAACGATTTTATGATCACGTCTTTTCTTAGTTTATTCAATCTCTTTGTAGACCCTGAGTCATGTTTTCGTTTTCCCATAAACCTACAATTTCATACAATTTCTAACTAGATAAAGTTTTTCTAACTTTCAATATTGAATAATATAAATACAATTATACAAATACACAATAATTTTTAATGATTAAATTGAATTATTATTATTTGATTTATTATAATGTAATTATTATACAACAAATACCAATAGCCTAGTCCCTACAGCCCCCTGTCTCTACTGAAGGCTATAACCTACTGCCTAAGTCCTAACACCAACTAACTATTAAAGAATTAACAATTCAAGGCAATCAAATTAAAAGATAGATCAACTACATCAATAATTGAAGGATTTGATCATTTTAAAAGCTGCCAAAAAGATTATCACGAGTGAAGACAGTTGGACAGAAGACCATTACATAATTTTAGTCCTTTACTCTTTTAGCAAGAGGCCCTGTGCTGCTGTGCACTTGTGCACGATGCGGATGTTGGGACTCTGTGGCCGGTGACCACTGTGGTCTGCGCCGGCGGAATTGAGAGGGGAGTAGGGGACCAGCTATTGGCGATTGCTGGGATTTTCCGTTTCTGAAGAGCCGAAGAAGAGAAATTGAAGGGTCAAATCGAGAAAACTGGAGACTCTTAGACTCGTCCGCTCCCTCACTCGTCCGCCGGTTTTAAATTTTTTAATGTTTTGCTCCGTACTTGTTAGATTAGAAGATGTTTTATCATTAACTAGCAATTTAAATCAAGTATTTATATATAATATATATGGGCTTACATGAAAAATTGGAGGCCCCTTAGAAATTGGAGGCCCTAGACAAATGTCTAGGCTAGATGCCCCTATGGCCGGCCCTGACTCCGTATATTATTACTGAATTATCATTGCCATGCAAGGAATATTAACAAAGTGGTTTCAGTATATTATTATTGGATATACCGAATTAAAGAATATATTATGGAATATTACTGAATATTCTAATTACATTGTACAAAGTTATTTAATTTAGGATGTTTTTACTTGGATTGAAATTTTCTGGTCTGATCTTGTCTAATTTGGTCTACTCTGAACTGATTTGGTATGGTAAATGTCTGACCACTTCGTATTTTATAACTATCCAAGTCTAGTCTGATCTTGGACTGAAAATAGCCCAAGTAAAAACATCCCTACACAATCATGTGTAGTTGCCAATTTTAATAGAGTACATCATCATATTATAATTACACTCTCACCATTTCCATCAATAACAATTGTTAATTTGTTATAATATTATTATATTTTTACTCTTTCCATTAATACAATTGAATGGTAACTTTTAATTTGACTTGTACTAACATACGTGTAGCATTACAAATTAGAATACTCTTATTAACAATAAAGTTTCAGTTATCATAACAAAACAATAAAGATTCAGAACAAATTGCATTTAGTAATACATAATAAATGTTTACATAATCTCCAAAAATAGCTCCACTTTTGCGTTGGACTTTGCAACCAAAAAGGTTCCTCACCTTGTTCCTATATATTATTATAGATACGATCATACATGACAAACAATTTCTAGCGAGTTGATCTTTAACTTTCAAAGAAATGGTAATTTTAAATGAAAATATATGTGAATTTGCCAATTTGCATCTATATTTAGCAGATCGAAAATTCATACATTTATGATCTTGACTTTTGATCTAACAACTTGAACTGTATTTCTGATTTGTTTGACAGATGAGATCAAGAAATAAAATTATACAATAGAGAATAATGAAAAAATATAACTACAATATTATGTATTAATAGGATAGAGAAACAACCCAAAAAATAGAATAGAGAATTATATTGTAACCTATGATGAATTTAATGTACAAATGGAAGGGAAGAAGAAGATCGATTCTCCCTTTAAGCATATATATATGATATGATATATGATTCCCGATATATTAAGCTAATAATCCATTTATTTATAGGTCAATGCTATCTTGGGACCATATATGGTATGAGTGAGTCACCTATTTGAGATTTGGTCGGTCGCATGGAGATTTGAACTGTGACAAATTTGGAGGTAGTCACACTTCTTAAATCGGATCTTGTGTCACATGTACGGTTGAGTCCGAGAAACTGAAAACCGAATCAAAATAAATTGAAGTGTAACCAAATTATACTGAACCACTAATAAATCAAAAGCAAATGTAAAACACCGAACCGTAGTTGTTTGGTTCGACTTTAATTTTTACCCTTCAAAATCGAACCGAATAAACATAACTAATCAAATATGAAATTTCATTTTATTAATTGTGAGGCATTAATGCTAAAATTATAGATATTTTTTGATTTCTTGTACTAGAAAGGTAATTTTTGTGTTATGTTCAGTTTAGTCTATAAATTCATTTACACATTCATTGTCTATAATAATGTTGTTATATTGATCTATTATGTCTTACATGTATATACTTTGCAATTTGCTGCATGATTGTGATACAAAGTATATTTTTACCGGTTAATTATTACTAGTAACTTTTATATTTATATAACTTCAAATTTGTCTATTGATAGAACAAATAGATATTCATCGCAACTATACCACATAGAACATAAATATGCATGATTTTTTTCCAAACTATTCACAAAAAGTGTAAATTAAGAATACACACACACACTTTTATTTTTTTTTTGTTGCACTTTCTCTCTTTTTATAGTATTTGTTCTGTTAAATGCCAACATCATTGACTAGGATGAGTTTCAAACATGTGACCTCCTTCTTGAGAGTGTTACAGTGATTCCTTCCAACCACACTGCAAGGTGCTTGGTATATACACTTTTAATCCAAAATTTGGAGAAGTGTATTATTACTCCAACACACTCATATAATTGAAGATATATTTATTTTGTCTCTTTTTGTATTTTATTTGTTCAAGTATGCTTGCATTTTTTGTGTGTAATATGTTTGATACCTCCATCTATTATCATTTTAAATCAAACAATAATTTTAGTAAACATCTGAAAAAACTGAACTGGAAAAGAATCAATCAAACTGTGGTTTCAAATTTTGAAATATAAAATCAAACCGAAACCGAATCCAACTTTCTACTTTGATTTTTGGTCAAAATCGAACCAAACGAATTGAATCAACCAGGGACGGATCCAGGATTCTGAGTCAAGGGGTGCGAAATTTTTCGTTAGTGTAGGGGGTGAATTTTTTTTTTGTTAGTGTAGCGGGGTGAAATTTTATTCCCTAGTATAGCGGGGCGAAATTTTTTCACTACTGTAGGGCTATGTGGCTATTTTTATTCAAAAATGACATTAATACATGCACATCCCGAACGACATTTAAATCTATTACATTCTCAGTTTAGACGATGACAAAGACATCAACCAATACATTTTTAATAACTTCTACATTGTTTAACCTCATGAATCGGTTATTGAATTGTAATTTTTGTCCACCAAGGAGGGTGTTCGTGAGTCATGACTCATGAGAAGTTTTCTTAATATTACAATAGTAGTATACTAGTATGTATGAGATTGTTATTTTTAGAATAATATGCACCACATACACACACACACATATATATATGGTGCATATTATATTTTAATATTTTTATTAATTCTATAATAATTTAGAGTTTATTATCCATGCAATAAATTATTTTTAGAAAGCTAGAAGTAAATGAATTATGTAATCTAATGTCTATAAATATTTATATTTTGGATTCATTTCACGTGATCTAAAAACTGTGTAATTAGTGTGTCTGGTATTTAATATTGTTTGATATATGTTTTACGAAATCCAGTACTTGTTATCTAATAAAGATAATTAAACATTACAAAACTATTAATTCTTATATAATAAGTATCCTAAATCTTAAATAACGAGTTACTCTATTGTCTATTTGTTTAAGTTATGTGAATTATTTTAGATGTTTCTTCTTTTAAATCTCCAATTAAGTATTACATTATGTAAGACTATATATATTAATTTTGAAAATTAAAAGCTAAGGGGGGCGAATCTAATTAAATTATGAAAGTTTTATGAAAATATTACATATATGGTAAAAAAATTTGAATGCCCAAGGGGGGCGGTCGCCCCCCGCGCCCCCCCCCCCCCTAAATCCATCCCTGGAATCAACCCTTAATCACATGGAGCATGTGAACCGGGACAAACATAAGTACGACTGTACGAGGGTGGTAATGGGAGTATGGGACACGTATTGGCCATTCTTAAAGATTATTGGATAGGTGACACGTATTAGGAATATTAATGTCCAAATCGTCAAATTTATTCATGAAAGAGGTTATATGCATGATTAATTAAAGGAAAAACTATCAAATAGGTCCTCGAACTTTCATAAAAAGGTCAATTAAGTCCTTCTATAGGAGGTTCTGTCCGGCCGTCGCGATTTGGGGTAGTTCCCGGTGGAATTTTTTGATGAAATTTTTTGAGCATCTTATTCACCAAGTCTAGTTTATTCATACCAAATTTCAGCCAAAAATTCAATCGGGAACACATTCAAATTAATTCTTGAAGATAACTGCGCATTTCTGCGTTCAAGAATTAATTTGAATGTGTTCCCGATTGAATTTTTGGCTGAAATTTGGTATGAGTAAACTAGACTTGGTGAATAAGATGCTCAAAAAATTTCATCAAAAAATTTCACCGGGAACTGCTCCAAATCGTGACGGCCGGACAGAACCTCCTATAGAAGGACTTAATTGACCTTTTATGAAAGTTCGAGGACCTATTTGACATTTTCCCCTTAATTAAAACACAAGGGAGTTTGACATATTTTTCAAATCACAAGGGTTAATGGATTGAATTTATATATCATGAGGAGATTTGGTACATTAAACCCTATGTTTGGCCTCAGAATACTTTCTTGGACTTATTAAGCGAATGGATCCCACCAGGCCCACTACAACCGTCAACTCATTTGCTTTTGAAAAAATGGAAATAAATAATCGAACATTTACTTGGTCTGCTTTAACCGGTCCCTCTTTTTGATAATCCAAAAAAAATCCTAACCTTTGTGTAATATCTTCCGTCTTCGATCCTTGGTCGTATCTATCGGTTGGCTAAAAATTTTAAATTTATAATCACCGGTTACCTCGTTTTAAATTTACCCCGCTGAAAGATAATTATTCTATATCCTTCTGCGCATCCTTCTTTCTTCATCGTTTCTATTTTCTTTCTCGCAGGGCTTCTTCATTCACAGCGATTCCTGACATCTTCCTTCTTTCTGAGTTCGTCCGTGGTAGACCTACTCTCTGTTGACGTCGATGAGTCATGTATGAAGAATAAATTCAGAAGCTTAGGGGTCCTCTTCGACAAAATCAAGCGCAGTGACAAAGTCAAGCATGAATTGTCATCACAACATCGATTACCTTTTGAGGGTGGTTAAAAATGGGAAAAATGCCATAAGGAAGTTTCGTGGTTTCTCTTTATGGCCTGTAAGTTTTAATTATATTTTTGTTTTTTTAAGTTTTGATTAATTATCTTCATTGATGCTCGTACATACTAGATAAAATTAGGGTTCATGTTGAGTTTGATTTTGATATTATTCTGATCACCAATGAGATTTCATTTCTTTACAAATTTTTTAGGGCCTGCGTTCTCCAATGGCTCTATAGTGCAAAATGTTTAGTTGCAGGCTATTTAGGCCGCAAGATCTGTCTGTTGAGATATTCTGAATATCTATCTACAATGAGCTTGATAAGAAGTTTTTCTACATCAGCCCTGGCTTGCAATTTATCCCGGTAATCTGTTCATTGGGTGCAACAACAATGACTTCTTCTTTGCGGGTTAAGAGCTCATTAGCTACAACCATTTGCATTCCATCCTTTTTTCAAAGCCAATTCAGCCTTCTCCAATATGATATCGTTATCAGTTTCCATCTTAAGTGATTTGCAGAAAGCCGAAGGTGCCCATTCACTTCAGAGCAATGAGAGCAAGCTGCATGTCCAAAGGCCCGACTCCATACTAGATCTTATGGTCTCTCAAGCTTTCCCGAGGGACATAAAAGTCAGAAGCTGCAGCAACAAGATAAAGCATAGCATTTGCTTTCCCAAGCAAAGCATAACAAGAAAAAGAGGATGATGGAAGAAAAGATTAATAAGTTGTGTTTGAAAAATCAAAGACTGGAAGAGGAAGTGCAGCCACTAAAATATGAAGCTTGTGAACATCGTAGTGAAAATTTTGAAGTGTTCAAGGAAGGGATGAAGTATTCCCTTTCTATAACCATTTCATTGTTAATGTTCTCCATTGTATTCTTGCTCTTAAAATAAATATTATTTCAATAGTTCCACAATTTCTACTAATGTTTTTCCAGAATTTGGCAAAGTAATTCCATAATTTGTACCTTTGTTTTTCCAGAATTTGGCAATGTAATTACAGAATTTCTACTAAATAAATTTTTTTGTTTAGCCAGATCTGCAGCAATGTACTCTATTAGCCATATGTAGATAGTATATTAGGTAAATCCAGCCATGGTTTATTATGCCAAGTTTAGCTACTGCATATATGACCCATAAGGGCTTCCCTAAATCTCAACTCTCTGCCCATTCTTATTGCTGCATCATTTGAACTAAGACCATTAAGCTTTAAATGACCTTATTCATAGTAAGTGGTGCAAAGAGCATAAAGAAGCTTGTAACTGCTGCACATATTCAGAGTAACTGGTGCACTAAATAAGCTTGTAATTAAGCTTTCAGTGAAGTTTTTGTTAACCTTGTAATGAGACTGCATGACTATCTTAAAATATATTTCAACCATTTAAAATGAAAATGCACACAAAGTTGATACAACATAACAACCATTCAAAACATAATGTACTACTTTTCATAACAGAATAACTGCAAGACCATCCCAAAATACATTTCAAAATAGGTCAACCCAAAACTAGTTCAGTACATCATCATTCCAAAATACATTTCATAAGAGATAACTACATCATAAGTAAATACATATTACAAAATAAGACTACTAATGGTCATTACAGAGATCTACTAATGACCCTATTAAATAGATCTATACATGACCATATTCATTTCTTGCCCAAATATGCCCGCTTTGCAATCACACCAGTCTTGATCCTCCTGTTTGACCTGGGGCCTGCACAAATAAACTTAGTATGAATAAAAGAGTCCCTGCACCGTACCAAGAAGTTAGTATGAATAACAAAGTCCTTGCAAGAATCGAGTTTAAAAATAATTTACATTCGTGTATGTTGTTCCATTGGTATCAACATAAACCCCAAATCCTTCTGGCACCTGCACATATGTCATTCAACTAATTATCTTATTTCGTGCTACAATTCATAAATCCCACAATTATTTAAGGTTATAAAATTATATTTAAGGGAAAACTGTCAAATAGGTCCTCGAACTTTCATAAAAAGGTCAATTAAGTCCTTCTATAGGAGGTTTTGTCCGGCCGTTGCGATTTGGGGTAGTTCCCGGTGGAATTTTTTGATGAAAGTTTTTGAGCATCTTATTCACCAAGTTTAGTTTACTCATACCAAATTTCAGCTAAAAATTCAATCGGGAACACATTCAAATTAATTCTTGAAAATAACTGCGCATTTTTGTGTTCTCGAATTAATTTGAATGCGTTCCCGATTAAATTTTTAGCTGAAATTTGGTATGAGTAAACTAGACTTGATGAATAAGATGCTCAAAAAATTTCATCAAAAAATACCACCGGGAACCGCCCTAAATCGCGAAGACCGGACAAAATCTCCTATAGAAGGACTTAATTGACTTTTTTATGAAAGTTCGAGGACCTATTTGACAGTTTTCCCTATATTTAACCTATTCATGTCACCCCCACTGCCTCTTGCACCTTGGGATCCCCTTCCTCTAGATCCTCTTTCTCCTCTAATGACTTTATTTCCTTTACCCATTATGTTGGGATGAGCAGTGGCAAAAAGATCCTCTTCCCAAATCCTCCCGGCACCTGCACATAAGTCATTTGATCAATGACATTGTAACTCCCACATTTCTTTGCCAAATCCTCAAGCCGAAACCAACATAATTCATCCAGATCAACTTCAAAAATTTTACTCTGTCCATTCATATAAACTAGTGCATCTTGTGTCTTCCGAAACAGACCACCATGCCAGAATCGCAAACTGACATTCATTTCGGCCATTATACCCTAGAATCTTAAAAGCTTATAATTGTCAATAAGGGTTAATACCCTTATGGGAACAAAAATGTGTTGGTGTAATAGTGTAGCTATACAGAGTTGTACGTTATTATAAAGTGATAGTACTTTTCTTGTTACCTCATTGCTCACTATCCGCGGCTCCCGTTAATTTAACTCCGATTCGTTAACTTTAGCCGCACACCGTCACGTCTCCGTCTTTGTTTCACGTATACAACCGCATATCTTCACTCAACATCTCCTTTACGTTTCAGTGCATTCAGACCTACACTACATTAGTTACGGACTTAGGGTTAATTAGATGGGACTAAGGATCCATCCAATCCATAAATCAGCGCTAGCGTTCCTCACGCGGCTTGATTCACTTCATCTTCTCCTCGCGTGTAAGTTTATAGTTTAGTTTTCTGGATTTGTCGTCTTCTATCATTGTGTGCACAACGACGATTATTGATTATTGCAGGTGAGGCTTCATTCCATTCATCTTCTCTTGGCCAGATTCGATGCCAATGATTTCATTTAAAGATATCATCATTCAATTTACAACTGGAGATCCCACAATCCTCCACTCTTGCAAAAAGAAAAGGAAAAAGCGAAAGTTTGAATTTGATAATGTGATTTCTCCAGTATTCACAAGTAAGGTTTCTTAAGCTCCCTTTTCCTTGTTTCTTTTACTATTTTGTTATAAAATTACACACAAGTTACTTTAGTGATCATGCTTTAATGTGTTTTGGGCTATCTGGCTCGGTTGACATGCTGGAAACTGTTGACTTATCATTCTTTAAAAAAAATACGTAGGAATCAAGAACTGAAGAAGGGGAAACTTGATAAAAGTCCTTTGCAGCACTATATATGTCCCCTTCTTCCTAGATAGGCTCCACAAAAAATGCAGCAATTCTCCCACTTTGATTCAATTCGGTTGCTTCCTGAATATTGCCATACTCTAAGAAAGCAACTCCTGGCATAACAGGCTCAAATGGTAATCTGTGATGCAATTTGCTTGTCAAAGCCACAACACCCATAGTTCTCCCATGGAAGAAATGGGAGAATGCAATAAACTCCAAAGTTTATTGGTAGTTAAACAAAACCTGCTCGGAATAAGTATTTTGTTTAATTGGGTTCCAATCAAGTATTTTATAAAGTTATTTCCAAATATGACTAATATTATACGGAGTATATAAGCTCTTTGTGATAATCAAGATATAAAAACTGCACTAATAAATTTTTATTTGTGCAGCTAGCCAAACTTTAGCACATTTTATAGAAGAAGAGAAAATTAAGACTGACAATAATAAAGTCAATATGAAACCTCACAAATATCTTCATAAAATGCAACGAGAATAACTCATTCAAATAGGGTTTTAAATTTTATTCCAAATTCGACATCATTGTGAGAAGAAGTGTCTATAAAATAAACCCCCAAGTCCATCAAAGTTTATTGGTAGTTAAACAAAACCTGCTCGGAATAAGTATTTTGTTTAATTGGATTCCAATCAAGTATTTTATAAAGTTATTTCCAAATATGACTAATATTATACGGAGTATATAAGCTCTTTGTGATAAACAAGATATAAAAACTGCACTAATAAATTTTTATTTGTGCAGCTAGCCAAACTTTAGCACATTTTATAGAAGAAGAGAAAATTAAGACTGACAATAATAAAGTCAATATGAAACCTCACAAATATCTTCATAAAATGCAACGAGAATAACTCATTCAAATAGGGCTTTAAATTTTATTCCAAATTCGACATCATTGTGAGAAGAAGTGTCTATAAAATAAACCTCCAAGTCAATCAGACAAAATAAAACCCCTAAGAAAAACTCACCCAAAGTTAATGATTGATGTGAAGGAATAGGCATTTGTATTGTGAGAAGAAGTGTCTTCAATTGCTGTAAACTTGTAATACAGAAGATAATGATTGATGTGAAGGAATAATAGGAGATACCCAAAGCCGATAATGGGCCTGATAAGCCTGATAAGTTTAAATGAAATTTGTTGATGAGCCTGATAAGTTCAAAGAGTTTACTAGGCTTACTGCCATGCAGTTACTTAGGTCTTGGTTTCAAAAAGTATAAACAGTGTATACACTCCATAGTTTTTTGTTTAGATCCTGTGCGTAAAGGTAACTCTCAAGTCTCAATGAAACCTTTTTCGGTTAATTGCATTCGATTACTTATTTATTAATCATAATAATCCGCCATAATACTTATGTTGTTAGGCTGGTCCTTGCCCCACTAATTTTGAACAAAAATGTATTACCTTTTGGCACAAAAGAGTATTTGATAATAACTGGTATACTCGCGCAACGCGCGATACCAAAACTAGTACAATGATAATAACCAACTGTAAAAACACTGTTGAGGTTAACTGCAACTTTCATATACATATACGACTTTGGCATTTTATCAAACATATAATGTGCACACAAAGAAGAATAAGTTTGGCACAATATCAAACCTATTTTTCACACGTGAACAATCTTGATGCAGTTCATTAACTCAAATGGTAAAAGAAGATTTTACTTTTGGCATTTTATCAAACAAATTCAGCTTCATTTAATTCTTACGAGAATTAACTAAAGTGTGTATGGAATGTTTGAAGTTAACAGAGATTTAAAGTACTACCTGTAGTCAACTCAATGGCCAAAGACTTCGTCTTCTATCAGTGTTGTCTGGGTTCTCTTCCAGCGCCTCACGTTCGTCGCAGTCCTTCCATCATCTTCTAGCCGGCTCAGAGATAGAATTATACTTCAGCGTAAGTTTTAAATGAAGGTAAAAAAATATTAGGGTAAGTTTATTTTCTTTCTTAAGTTAAATGACCATATGTTTAAAAAAGGACAGTTGTAGCCGGTTGCAGTCAATCGGGCTGAAGACGGAAGATATTATACAAAGGTTGGATTTGTTTTGGATTATCAAAAAAAAAGGGACTGTTTAAAGCAGATCCGGTAAAAGTTGGATTATTTATTTTCATTTTTCCTTTTCTTTTTAGTTTTTTCGGCCAATTGAACTTCTCTTTTTAAACCATGCATGTAATACTCCGTATGTACTTGCATAATTCTTATTTCATTTTAATAAATTGGGTAAATGTTCCAGCACCGAAACAAATTGCTTGCTATCGCTATCTTCTCAGATGTAATTGCAATATTAAGCGTTAGAACATTTAAAATCAGTATAATATGTTGCTCCGGCCCCATATTGATAGGGGCGAGGAAAATCACAACCCCTCAAAGAGGGGAGACGGTCGCTAGAGTTAACTATAAATTAGTTTTAAGAACTAAAAGTTAAAGGGACAAACACATATAAAAATCTAAATAGAGTATATATATCTATATATATGTATATATATATAGGAAAAACTTCCGGTAAGGTATACCTTACCGGAGCCGCCGTGCGGCTTCCACGTTTTGAGGGCCTTCCCGGTGGAATTTTTCGATGAAATTTTGTGAGCATGTTCTTCATCAAGTCTAGTACATCCATACCAAATTTCAGAAAAAACATTCAATCGGGAAGACAGTCAAACGATTTTTGGAAGATAAATGCTTTTTATATGTATATAAAGGGTGCAATTTAAACTACAGTAACTAGTGAATTTTATGAAAAACTATATTAATAATATATTTTATGAAGTTATGACTGAACTAGTTGTATTGGTTGATTTTGCTGATTTATGAAAAACTATATTAATAATATATTTTATTAATGAAATAAAGAAAAAATTATATGGGAAGATAATTAAAATAGTCATTTACAGTAACACACCTAATACGATCAGAAAGTTAACTCTAACTTTACCTTTTCTCATTATGACACAATTAAACGCGCGAAATCAAAAATTACGTGTTTGATTAAAAATTGGACTGATAAATCAAAAACAAAGTCATAAAAGGAACTCTTAAACAAATACCGAGTACTACGTAGTAAAAGCAAACCATGTCTAGACAGTCTAGTTCTTTTTTTTGAAAGCCATAATAAACACGGAGTAGATAAAATTAAAAGGCCTTGTAAAAAAAAAGATAAAATTAAAAGGCACGGTCAACAGGGCAAATTAAAAGGAAGAGGACAAATATGTCTAGTTTTGGTGCCCAAAGTCCGTCCGAATAAAAAAGTGAAATTGAGTAGTCTGGACGCAATCCATCACTCAATGAAAATGAAATTAAAAGAACGAAGAGAAACCGCGCGTCAACCTTAAATCATGAATGAATGGGACAATACGGAGTATTTCCTACAAATTAATTAAACCGCGTTATCCGTACATTTTCACCATCTTCATCAGTTCCGTATATATACGGTTCGCTTATAGGTGTGTATATATAACTATACCGTACACATGAGTGCTCTGGTTGGCAGCCCTAATTTCCCCCGGCCCATCACTGATCTGGAGTGACACACATTTCCTCCCCTATGGCCGTTGATTCTGCGCCACCTCCTCTGACCGCATCGCCGGCTGATGCGGTTGCAGTTTCCAAGAAGCCGATTCGGATCCGCTCAGTCTGGTCCCACAACCTCGAGGCGGAATTCGCCTTGATCCGCCGCGTCCTCGATCGTTACCCGTTTGTCTCGATGGACACCGAGTTTCCGGGCGTGGTTTTCCGCCATGACATCCGGTACTGGAAGCCTGATGAGCATTACGTCTATCTGAAGTGGAACGTTGACGCTCTCAAGCTTATCCAGGTGGGGATCACTCTCACTGATGCCGCCGGGAACCTCCCGGACCTGGGTACCCCCAACCGCTTCATTTGGGAGTTCAATTTCTGTGACTTCGATTTGGGGCGAGATGGTCACTCTCCCGGATCCATCGAGCTACTCCGCCAGCACGGCATTGATTTCGATAAGACTCGGGCCCACGGTGCCGATTCCACCCGTTTTGCTGAGCTGATGATGTCTTCCGGACTTGTGTGTAATGAAGCTATCACGTACATCACCTTCCACAGCGGTTATGACTTTGGATACCTGATCAAGGCTCTAACAGGTAGAACCCTGCCAGAGGAACTTGGGGATTTTCTGGGATTGCTGGAGCTCTACTTTGGTAACAGGGTATATGATGTGAAGCACTTGATGAAGTTCTGTAAGAGCCTTCATGGTGGGTTGGACCGGTTGGCCAGCTCGCTCGAGGTTAGCAGGGTGGTTGGGAAGAGCCATCAGGCTGGCTCTGACAGTTTACTGACCTGGCATGCTTTTCAAAAGATCCGAGAAGTCTACTTTGAGGACAATGAGGCGCTTACTGAGAAGTATGCTGGCGTTCTTTATGGATTAGAGGTTCTGTAGCCGCAGTTTGGGTAGATGTAGAGGCTCCTGTTGAAATTTCCTGTAAAACCATCCTTCTTTATATAAAAGGTTCAAGTTTTATTTACGAGTATTATTTTTCCCTTGATTGATCTTTCATGTTTCTGAATATAAATCTTTCTGACTGTTCTTGGTACTGAGTTCAAAACTTGGGCAAGAACTTAAAATACTACTCAGCCTTAGTACTAATTAATATCTTGAGCTAGAACTTAAAATTTGGAGCTAATTTCTAACTACTAAATCAGAAGATTATGTTTGCTGACTTGCAATGAGAGTCTTCATCTTGTATAATGCTCTACTTCATTCTGAGCTAGATTGAATGAAGTCATTTTTTATTTCATCTTTTCAGAAGTAGGAATTCTTAACCCAAGATTTGAACTTTTGCATTTTAAGATACAAAAAAGTTGCTTGTAAATAATCCATGGTATACCATTTCATGTAGTTATGGGTTTTCTTTATTGATTACAAAAGATGATTAAGAACTAAGCTCCATTTTTCCTGGAGAAATATCTTCTTCTAGATAATATTTTCAGAAATAGATGTTCTATGTGAAGTGATTTTCTTGTAAATGTTTTCAGTGCATTTTTCCCCTGGAAGCCATTATCCTAGAAATAAAGATATTCTACACAAAATATTGTAATGTTTGAGGAAATTTTTGAAGAAAATGTTTTACAATTCTCACTAGGTGAAATCATTTTCCACAAAATATCAAAGAAGCTAGGAGTGAAGGAGTGGTGCCAAACTTATGAAAATATGTTTCTACACATGAATATCTAAGAATATTGTCAAAAGATACAAGAGGTCTACTTTGAGGTCAATTAGGCCCTTACTGAGAACTAAAATACTAATAGACCCGTATTACTAATATTATTCTTATTACAACTATTATTATTCTTTCTATTATTCATCTACTAGGTGTTTGGGACTAAGGATTGGATGTTGTTGTATTCATCTACTAGGTAGGTCCCTATCAAATTTCCTGTAAACCGTTCTTCTTTATATAAAAGTTCTAGTTTTGTTTATTATTTGCCATTGGTTGATCTGTCATGTTTTCGAATTAAAGTACTATTACTGTTTTTTGGTATTAATTTTAAATCTTGAGCAAGCTCTTGAAATGTTACTGGTCTTCGTACTTGTTAAAATTTTAAGCCACAACTTAAAATTTGGAGATAATTTCTAACTATCAAATTAGAAGATTAACTGATTAAGTTTATTGACTTGCAATATGATAATTCATCTTGCGTAATGCTTTACTTCACTGTGAGCTATATATTGAATGAAGTTCTTTATTTCATTTTTTCAGATGTAGGATTTCTTAACCTAGGTTTTGCACTTTTGCATTGTAAGATAAAAAGAATTGCATGTTGATGAACTATGGTATATTGTTTCATGTCTTTATTGCTTTTTGTAATTTATTTATTATAGAAGCTGAAGAAAAACTCTGTTTTTCCAGCGAAATATCATGTTTTAGAAATATTTTCATAAAAATGTCCTCTATAAAATGTTTTTGATGTAAAATGTTTCCTGGGTGGAAATCATTTGACAAAAATGTTTGACCTACACAATTAGAAAACATGAAGCTATTTGAGGAACACAAATGCTTGGTGTACACAAAGTGGTGTTCACCAAGCGTTTTTCATTCGAGGAAAGTGTTGCTTATTTCACTATGTGAAGACATTTCCCACAGAATATTAAAGAATCAAGGAGTGAGACAGTGACGCAATGGTGCCAAAGTGCCAAACTTAGGGAAATAAGTTTCTAGAAAATATTTCCGAACACATGAACATCCAAGAAGTAATAACATTTTCCAGGAACATATTTTCCTGTAAGAAGACGACACATTAAATTTCAACTAGTTTCCAATTTAGGATTTATAAGGGAAATGTTACTAGAAACCGAGTCTAAATTGGTTCATGCATCATAAGTTCTATTTTGAAATTCTTTCATCAATTAAGCTCCATCATTGAAGTCGTTTATCAATTAAGTTCCGTTAATGATAGAGGAAAATCTTATTTAATGTATCTGCTTTATGACATTTGAGGGGCTCTTACTTTGTGGGCCATTGATGGGTTATTCTTGGAATTCTAACAAGGGAATTGATTCAGAGTAACTAGTGTGCAAGACTTATCTATTCATGTTTGAAATCATCTTATTATGAGTTCATGAGCTGATTAGAATGTGTTACAGATGATACTGGCCATAAGTAAGTGGTTTTGTGAATCTTGTGTAGCTGAGAAAGATAGATTTTTTTTAATGTTACGTAGCTATATCCTTTTTTATGACTTAGTGACTTGAAGGGATCACGACTCAGTTTTCATTACCTCATGTGGTTAGTTAGGGTGGGTGAGACATAGTTATTGAAGGAGTTGGAATTAGGATTGCTAAGGTCTACCTGTAATTAAACAGCACTTCCCCATTTGAAATCAATTGTTTTTCCGGTGATTAAGCTCAAGGGGTGTGCATTAAGAAACTGACGAGTGATGATAGTCTCCACATTTCCTTCGTTGCATCCTTTATATCAAACAAACATGAGGATATAAGGATATGCATAATTGCATATCTACTTTGTACTAGCAAAGGATTGAAGAAATGTTAAAGGGCTAAATCAAATCATTCATAAGTATGCTGTTACTGTACAAACAAGAATGGAATCAATCCCAAAGACCCAAATCAAATCAAATAAACTGATATGCATATTGGATTACTAGCTACTGAACATTCAAAACCTTTAGTATGCTAATTTTTTTAAAAAATTTAGGGCATATATACAAGTTTTATATGAACTATGCACTTGCTCTATATGTTAAGATTTGATAAATTTTTATGTAGTTGCAGTCATCTTGGTTTATGGTTTTTCCATCTATCTTTAATTCTTTACCCTCACAATTATCGTGCTTCAGTGTTAAACTTTCTCTTTCAGCCTAACAACAAGTGTATTAGTGTATATGATAGCGAAATAAAGTGAAATCAAGATGATGCAAAGAATTGACTGGGTGTCGTGACCCAACTGTTCTTGTTCCTTTATAAAGGTATGCTGATAGCTTATTTGCCTGTTTACTAAGAAAAGGATCTACACAATTCAAGCAATACAGTTCCTCACTCGTAAATGCTCCAGAAATGTCCAATTTATCAATGGGATTATATGCATATATCATTGCCATGGTTTGAAATGGGTGCACAACAGCACAAGTCCTTTGGGTTAAGTATCACATTTGTTGCTTAGAGACTGAATTAAGCTGTGATTAAGATGGACTCAAGGGTAAAAGTCCTGCTTCATTGTCTGGTCTATTGTTTGTGTGTGTGTTTGTTTTTTTGTTTGTTTGTTTGTGTTTTGGTGTTTGGGATGATAAAAACATTCTCTGTATGAATTTTTAAATTTGGCATGTCCCTTGGTCTTTGTATGGTGTTGTTTGTGAACTTTATCCTCCTTGAAGAATCAGGTCTATAAAAGCATAAATAGATGAAATTTTTTAAATTTGGGCATGTACCTCTCAATTACTTATAGACTGATTTCAGGATTCCAATTCATGATCTAATTGTGACGCAAAATTGCCCTAAATAGGATAAAAAAACTATATGAAATTGGAAAAATTCACACTAATAATCCAACCTATTGATAGTCTTCTATTATTAATCCCTTCTATGTGTTATTCTAAATTAATACGAACTATCAGGCTAACCTTCCCTAAACACTCTATTAACCTGAAGGGCCGGTCTTTGCCGGTAATAAAAAAATCACGCCTCTTCACGTGACTAATAATAACTTATGGACAAAACATTAGGTGGGACGAAGCCCTTAGTCATTCAGAAGAAATACGAAGGAGAAGAAGCTTTGCAACGAAGCTTGGATGAAGGAGAGCGCGCCCAGCCCATGATTCGCCATCGATTCGGGTTTCTCTACCAACACTGCCGCCACCAGGCAGCACCACGGAAGCGGCGGCAGATCTCATCCACGCTGCATCTAGCTTCATGGGTAGACACAGTCAAGGCCGTCTTCACTGGACAAAAGCCTTCTGGGACCTTCGCGCTCCTATGTTTCGCGAATGAGCTGAGCAATGCGAGGAAGTTGTCAAATTGGAAGCAATACGTGGTGGGGAGAAGTAGTGACGCCACTTTCGCTGATGCCTTTGCTAAACAAGAAGCCATTCTTCGTTGCCTTGGCGGATTTGATCCCACTGGAGAGAAATGCAAATGCACAATAGCAGAAGTTGAGATTTGAGAATGCTTTGGCAAAGTATTGCTTGGGTCAAACTTGGCTGGTCCACATGTGAAGAAGGAAGGACAAGGTGCTGCAACGGTCTTAATGCCACACTTAATTCTGCAAATGATGGCCGTAAATTTGAATCCCTGTATTTTAAAAACGATTTATAAACAGTGTGCTCTAGCTAATTTCCTATGTGAATGTAAAACAGGAAAAACACTATCAAAATGACTATCAAAATTACTGAAGTGCAGATGATGGATTCCAAAAGTGCTAAAGGAGAAAGAAATGCGATTATGGTTGTACTTGTATCTTGAATAGTGTTTGGCATTTTAGGTTATTTGAAGTAAAATGTAGAAGAGTAAAGTTTGTGTGTAATGTTTAGCCCTGCTGTATTGGATAATGATTGCTGGTATGGTTGCATTTTACCTATGTGTGAACTTTATCTTTGGCAGATTAAATAAATCTATAAAGATCTGTATATTTCACCAAGTTTTGTCATACATTGTGTCAATATTTACACTAGTTTGACTTCATCCTGGGGTGTTCCTGGTACAGTCAAACCTCATAATAAAGGTTGGCTTATTTTCCAATTCAAATCATCAAATGTGAAGAGGACAGAAGTCAAGTTCTTATGGGAGGTCCATAAGTTGCCTCTAGAGTTGGGAATAAAAAAACTATTGGTAAAATTGCCTCTAGTGTTGGGAAACCCATATGTTCAATACGCCTAGCCTTTTCTGCCATCTTAATTTTATAGCTATCCCATGAGATGTCAACTTCCACCAGGACCCTAGCACAATTTTTAAAAAAAGTGATTTTTTAAAGTGATTTTGGGAAAAGTGATTAATAGTAAAAGTTGGTAGTGTTTGAGAAAAAAGTGATTCTGAAAAAGTAAAAGTTGGTAGTGTTTGGTAAAATAAGTACTTTTTGTTTAATAGAAAAAGTGAGAAGCAGTTTAAAGCACCCTTCTACCTGCTTCCAGCTTTTAGCTTTTAAGTGATTAATTTAAGCAGAAGCTGTCATTTGAAAACACTCTTTTCAACTTTTTTTAAGCCAAAAGCTGAAAAGTGCTTTTTTTAAGCAAACCCAAACACTCCTTGAGTAGGGTTTGACTGCCACTGTTAACTCACATGTTAACTCAAATGACAAAGCTGAAGCTTCATATACCAGTGGGGTTATTCCGATCCTACTAATGCCAGTTATGCTGGGAATGGAAAGAATACAATTGATAAGGTCATATGTTATTACGTAGTACAATTTACAACAATGTCATATGTTAGTGATAAGGTACACAAAAGCAGTACCCACTCAACCTCAAATGAAGCTACTCAAATCCAGGAATTAATTAACTCAAATCCATAAATCCAATAGAGCTCTCAAGTTAAACCAAGAACTTAGAAATGTGTTAGCATAAACACATTTGAACCAACTGAAATCCTGCAATAAGGAGCAATAACCAACTGAAATCCAACAATAACTTAAACCAAAACCTTAGAAATCAATTCAAATTACAACAGACATAATCCAAAATACATCATCCAAGTAGAAAAAAAGCCAGTAATGACATCATCCTGAATGAAATACAGCATAACAATTGAACTGAAATCCAACATAAAGAAAATAAGCCATCCCAGACACCATCCCCCAGTGTATTCATGCATTGCTTGAAGGAGGGCAGACATCCCCTGAAATTATTTGAGGACCTCCAACCTGACCAAGAGCCTACAAAAACGAATCAAAGAATTTAATAAAATCCAATTGCACTATATATTCTTAGATTAACAAATGAATCCATTGCTTATTTTTAACCAGATCAATCATACCAGATGGATTCATTCACAAATTTAACGTCATCAATCATTCTCACATTAGCAAATGAATTCCCACGCTCATCAATGAAGACTCCAAATCCCTGAGGTACCTGCACCAAGAGCAGTACAGGACAATTTTTTAACCAAGGCTGGAAATTTAAGTTTTGCCCCAAGAGCGAGACCAGAGTTGTAAAAAAAGGGTCACAATCATGGACCACACTCCAGTTCCTTTTTCAAAACAGCAGGGAATTAAAAAAAAGGTGGGAGTCAACTTAAAAGCTGAAAAGGAGTGGAGAGAGGAGATGAGAGGAAGATGAAAGGCTTTAAAAAACGGAGTATAAACAACTGGGACCAAATCGGGGGACCTAATTTTCACCCACAACAATACTAAGAATTTGAGATAAATATTCTTACCATCTTCTTTCAACGTGTGCAGTAGTGTATAAGATTTTCGCACCAGGCTGAGAATGGAGCTTTCAAGCTTCCTTACGGGAGTAAATCTGCTGGGATGGAGAATGTGTGTAACGTTGTTGAAGGAGGATCTGTTTTTCAGTTTTTTAGCTTTGCATATTTTAATTTAACTTGTTTAGCCGGTTGCCAATGAACTAGGAGTGTTTAGGGAAGGTTAGCTTGTTAGTTCGTATTAATTTGGAATAATACATAGAAGGGATTAATAATAGAAGACTGTCAATAGGTTGGATTATTAGTGTGAATTTTTCCTATGAAATTTGAATTTTACATTGTTTTTGTAAGGTGTTAGAGACTGTATAACCAAGCCCTATCTGACGAGGAGTTGGACGGGGGGCGGTAGCCCCCCCGGGGGATCCAAGGAACGCAGCCCCCGCCCGAAATTTTTGGTCCGTTTCTGAGGAGCCGCGAGTTTCCGTACAGTTCCGTACAGTTTGGGCCGTACAGATGTGGGCCCGTGTGCGTCCTAGTTATTTTAGGGGTTAAGTTTTACTCTCTATAAGAGCATCCACATCCATGATACTGAAATAATCAGATTTTTTAATGACACGTAGATTTTTTCAAAATAAATTACATCATTCATCATCTCAAAATAATCAGATCTTTTGTGGGTCCTGCACTCCCTAATTAATACTCGGTTCACAATAATCTTGAGATAATCCGGATTCATATTTCAATCCCGGATTATTTTGTCATATAATCTCACCAAATAATCTTTATCACTCAATCATGATCTCAAAAATAATCCGCCACATCACCAACTTAATCCTCTAATAATCCTATGAATGGAGATGCCCTAAATACAAGCTCTCTCCCTTGTAATCCCTTGATCCGAAATATTAATAACATTCCAGGCTTGATAGACGTAGTCCTTTGTGGCGAACTGACTTAATTAAATCCTAACAATTTTTACTCCTAATTTAGGAAGTTTCCCAATTGTCGATTAATGCTAAATGGAAAGTGGAGATCTATCAAAGTAAAGACCATATGGAAATCCAAAATCCACCAGACTAGTTCAAATACAGGTTGGCCATAAAAACCTGTCCTGTAGCAAGAATATACTTCCTTATGTGATCAAATTAAGGAAATGTGTCTAGAAAAGTGAATTCACACCACAATCTAAGGCTAGAAATGCTAGATTGATGTATTTAGTAAACAAATTTGATGGATGAGTCAGATTAGTAGTGATGGCATCCTTCATTTCTAGTAATAGTGAACACTGGAAGCTTATGTGGCTTGAATTTTTAGCCACCGTTACCGTGGCGTTACCTATTCTGTTAAGTGTGAACTTGTTCCTCAAACACAAAACTAATTGAAAACAATAAGCCTTAAACTAAGTTCCAATAAAAACTACGTAGTAATAAACATCAATCGACCTAGCTTGGACTGATTTCTTCATGAGAAAATTGTCCAAGATAGGAATAAAACTCAACATTTTTCTCAAAATAGGATCACATGCATGTTTTTCTCTAAATAGGACTAACCTTACCTTTTTTACCCCTAATTCTATTTAATTAATTAATTAATCTAAATAATTGCCCCCCCTAGTTTCCTTGCACAACCAAGGCAGTCCGTCGGTGGCGGGGCAGTCCGTGGTGGCGGCAGCACTCCGGCAGTGGCGGATTCCGGCGGCGGCGGCAACTCCGGCAATTAATTAACCCAATTAATTGCCCCCCCTAGTTCTCTTGCACAACCAAGGCAGTCCGTTGGTAGCGGGGCAGTCCGGAGGTGGCGGCAGGTTGGCGGCAGTGGAAGAGGCGGTTTCCGGCGGCGGCGGCGGCGGCCGGCGGCAGGTGGCGTCAGAATGTTGGCAAACCTCCAGGAAAAAAAATCTGGAATTTTTCCGGCGGCGGTCGCCGGAGCTCCGGCGGTAGGCGGCGGTCCGGCAGTCCCTGGGCAGCAGTGGTAAAGGTTGTGAGGGGTATTTTGGTCCAATCACTAATAAAAAGTCCTATTTAAGGATGTTTAAACTAGGTACTCCTATTTTGAGAAAAAAGCCATGTTTTGATCCTATTAAGGTAAATCTCCCTTTCTTCATTACCTTGGATGCTCTATCTCATGCCTACCATGCCTTATGAATTCATGAGTTCGACAAATAGCTCGATTATGTCTAGCCTCTGGACCAACTCTGGCTTGATGATTTCTTCCTAACGGTTCATGTCATTTTGAGTTCCCTGCTCTCATTTCCAATAGTGGTTTTTGTATCATGGCAAAAAAACAGCTGGATCTGCTGTATCCTTTCTGTCCCTTATCATTAGTGAAAGATAGCAACAGTATTACTTTTCTGGCCATCCCACATTGTCCCTTATTATTTAGATTGTCCGGTTATCCCTCCATACACGGTTTTCTGACAATGCCTTTGCCTTTGGTGCAAGTTTTCAATTTGGAAAGAGCGACATTATTAGTCATACTGCTATTTCTTTTGTTCATTTAGAAGTATCAACAATAATGGCTGGAGTCTGGACAGATACTTGAGGTATGCAGGGCTTCTACTTTGTAACCTTCAGTCGTTATGTTTGTGCGCTCATCCTCAGATAAGATTTCCATATATGCATAGGAAATACTCCAAAAAACAAGGAATTACTGTCTAACAATGTTCCAAAACAAAAACAAAACAAGATGGAAATGAACCCTATTAGCCCCATACGAAGTTTGTGGACAAGTCATTGTCTAAGAATGAGCAAGGAATATCTGTCTTTCTGCTAAACAAGAGGTATTGAACTCATAATTTATTTAGGAGAGAGGGCATTTTAGCATGAAACGGAGAGATTGAACAACGGCCATATATATTTTACTGTATCACTATGAGAGCAGGTGGTGCCATTCCAAGAAATTTTTTCTTTTTGACAACTGTAAGAAATTACCAGGTTGGATGATTGCAGCACTTAGCTATCTCATAACTATCTCCTCCATGCTGTAGTCTTGTGCACTCAAATGGTGCATGGAAGCAGATTATAAGGAATTTTTTACTTCCACTGTTTTCTTTAGCATCAATAAATAAAATTTCTAATGTAATCAAGGAGTCGTTAATCTTAGACACGCAAGAAACTCCCCATATTCCATCATCTTGTGAAACTAGTTGTTTTTACTTCTTAACCTTTTTGTGTGAAACTAGTTGTTTTTACTTCTTAACCTTTTTTGTGTGAAACTAGTTGTTTTTACTTCTTAACCTTTTTGTGTGAAACTAGTTGTGTTTACTTCTTAACCTTTTTGTGTGAAACTAGTTGTTTTTACTACTATGTAAAGGTATTTCTTCTCAACTCGAAATCCCCTCGAATGAAACTTTAACTTGTTGGCTTGACGCCTTGACTTAGTGCACGTTGGATATAGATAACATGAAAATTTTGAATTTTGTTTTGAATATCTCTGTTTTGTAGTGTTTCCTGTGGTCCAACATGTTCCTTCCCTGTCTTTTTGAATTTGGCGTTAGAGGAAGTAAACAGGAAGACTTAAGAGAGCAGCGCTTTTGTTTCATGTTTTACATTCTCACAATCTCACATAGTGTGATAAGGTATCGAAAATAGCATATTTTAACTAGGAGTTTTCACCGATAACTATATTGACAGAGAAAAAATGATCACTAAATCATGTTCATATTTTGACCAATGTACACATATCTTACATAAGATAAAATTACCCTTTAACATCTCTAAATTTCCCCATTCAATTCTCAAATTACAATTAACAAAAATTAACAAAATCAATTTTATAGGTAAAACCGTAAAATAACATTAGATAATAGCAATTATCACCCGTCAATCAATAGTAATACATTATATACAAATGTCTATTTTTGTATCACAACTATTCAAATATAAAATAAACATGATATGGAGATACTTTATCATCTAAAATCCGGTCATTTAAACTATTAAAAATGATATATAATGCCATAATCATGTGCAATAGCGGAATCAAAGAATAATTTGAGGGGGTGCTCTTATAATTTTTTGATAGGATAAAAGAAAAATGAGTGCAAAAAAACATTAGATATGAATACCAAAAAATCTGTTCGTGCATGTTTTAAAAGTTTACACGTTTTTACACTTGTCTGTGCAGACATTTTTTTCTTGAAAACACTGTTCACAGACAAAACATGTTTTGTCTGTGTTTTGTCTGTGAACAGTGTTTTCACGGACAAAAAAATGTCTGCACAGACAAGTGTAAAAACGTGTAAACTATGAAACTTGTACAAACATAATTCCTCTATGTATACAAAGGGTGGATCCAATAAAAAGTGTTATTCCCGTGAATATGCAAACAGGCGCACTTTGTACTCATTCTGGTGCACTAGTAGATACTCCGTATTTGTTTTACGATTTTTCATAATGAGAGAAAAAATTGACTTACTTACTAAATGGTCACTGTGTTTTTGATAGAATGCACTGGATTGTTGGCTGATTTTGAGTCATTAGATCTCAAGTTTAATTGACAAGAGTTATTCTCATTTCATGAGAAGAACTCTTTTTATTTGATCCAAAACTTATACATGTGTATATGTAGTGTGTTTCAAATAAAACTGTTATTATACTAAAGAAAAAGTAAATAGTTATTTTAAGTTAAAGTATGCTTAGAATTATTCTTGAAATTAAATGATAGCGTTTGTATATTTCATTATTAGAAGGAAGAAATGATTTTTTTTTTTTCGGGAAGAAGGGGGCTTAGATTGATTCAGATGGGAGTTAAAACAACAAAAGAACCACATGTAACCATCAACCCCTGAACCAGACTCAAAGTTAATCACATTTGACAAAACAATATAACTCGCCGATCCTAACTTGGGCATAATTGAGCCAAAGACGGTTACCGCATACCTCTCATCACTCAATCCTTATGCAAGAATCTTACAACATTAAATGAAATAAAAACAAAGAACAACAATCTCATTGTGGGAATTAAAATGCAAAGCAGCAAAAAAAATAAAAACCAAACTCGGTTTTCTTGAGCAGAAAAACCAAACGCACTTCGGGTGGGTTTAGAAGCTCGGACCCGCCGCCTACCCGGTTTTTGGGTTATCCAGTGACATGTTCTCGCCTGATGGATCCTCCTGTGATTCTGTGAATGCTCTTCCCAAATCCTTCTGCGCTTTTGGTCTATCGGCACTTCCTCAGTATTGCCTATATCTCCTTCTTTTGTAACACTATTACCTGTACCCGTTGTGGATTCTCGCCCACCCTGTCCCCCTGTCCCTTCACCCTCTTAATCTGTTTTCCTTGGTTGTCTTCACCCCTCCACTAGCTCGAAGCTCTACCCCAAATGATTTTTCCAAGACCATATCTTCCTCATATTTTAAGGGATAAAATTTATCAAAATGGCCAATCACCCCACAAATAAAGCAAAAATTAGGGAATTTTTCATATTTGAAATCTACACAATGCCCAATACCACCTTTCTTAAGAGTTGAGCCCCTTTTTAGATGCTTTATAACATCCATACTCACCCTAATTCTCATATAAGATTCCCACTTTTCTTCAAACTGGCTCTCATCAAATCTTAATAAACTGACCAATATAGTTTCCAATCCTCCTAGCAGTTCCTAATTTCACAAAACTATATGGCACATTATGAACCTGTACCCAGAACTCTGCCTCACACAATTTCATTTTATGGGGTATGTCATATGGCCTGGCCTCCTTAAGGAGCAGTAAATTTCTCTCAAACAACCAAGGGCCATCCTCAAGAACATGATTCATATCCAATATGATAAAAAGTAAATAAATACCTTTTGTCGCCTATCTCTTTGATGGATACCCCTTTACCCGGACGCCAAATAGAAGCCAAAAGGTCCTTGAAGACTTGAAATTTGACTTTCGGTCTGTGAGAACAACTCCAACCACCAGAAATTCGACTCTCTTCTCTGTTACGACAAACTCCTCATCTCTCTCTTCATGGAAATTCAGTTCACTGTCCTCCCCTTCAATAATCATCTTCTTGTAGTGATTCACAATATCCTTCATTAAAGCCTTCAGAGTGTTGACAAAACCTGCTCCACGTTCGAATTAGAATCAGCACCGAGACTTCTGCCTTGCCGACTCGATTCCGCAACACTCTATGTGCACACCTACGTCGAACGAAGATCACGAATAGCCTTGAAGCATCCACCTAGAGGGATGCCCATTCTTCGTTATTGCCGAAAACGGAAAACAAAAGCTACACTAGTGGCGGAAGCCCTAGGAGAGTTGATACGCGTGTAATTTCCGTGTGTATGTTTATGTTTTTAGTTAGTTTTGGTTGTTTAATATTTCGGAAATTACACACTTTTGGTGTAATAGTTATGTTTGTAAAATTGCTGTAATATGTTTAGATTAGGTTTATCCTGATTTTTGATCTGTACCCGGTTGAGTATACCATGTACTCAATCGGGTACCAACTTGAGTTTCAATCAGATCAATCAGGAAACAAAGGGACGTGCAGGGGAAGATTTGGCCACGATCAATTGTCATACCTGATCGGGTACACCGACACACCCGATCGGGTATGCCTATTATTTTTACCCTGGAATCGATCGAGTAAAGCTCGAATTTAACATTTCACATATACCCGATCGGGTATACACCAGTACTCGATTGGGTACCCGAGCTGCACTCCCAAGAAGCCTATAAATATACCTCTTTCCCTTCACAATAAAAAACCAATTCCTATATACTCTTAAGCTCAGTTTAGAATAGCAATTTTTTATATTTTTCTAGCATGTTTAGTCTCCAAATGAGGAGCTAAACTTCCATTTCTTGGTGTTGCTCTTGAAGCTTGTTGATTATTAAAGTTGTGAGTTATTTTCTTAACTTCTTTCCTTGAATATTAATTCTTCTTTCAAATACTATTTCTATATCAATGTTGGGGAGTGTTACTAAGATGACATTTAGTTAACATCTTGACATTGGTCTTAGTAATAACTATTCCTTCCTCTATGTTAATATTGGGGAGTGTTACTAAGATGACAATTAGTTAACATCTTGATATTAGCTATAGTAGGTTTCATCTTCTTTAATATTCTTCCTTGAGTATTAATTAATTCCTATTCATATTTTATATTAATATTTTGAACATTACTTAAAGGATCAACTAGTTTTGTTTCATATATTAATTATTACTAGAAACGATCAACGAACCGATGGTTAATCGTTGATAGTTTCACAAGTAAGGAACTTCGGTTTATTAATGCACGGTCGTGGTTAATAAACTTAAGAGGGATTAATTTTTTTGGTTAAACCGTAACCGTTGTGTTGAGGTTATCAATCTCAATTGATTTCATCAAGGAATCAAGAGATTAAATGCTACTATCAAGTCGGTATATGGCGTTGTTCTATACTTTACTAATAGTAAGGGTTATTAATGAACGGTCGTTGTTAATAACTACCCTCGATGAATTGGATATACTCCTCGATTGAGTATTCGAGAGGAGATAAGTTATAGATATAACAATGATCGACTGAAATATATCAACAAGTGGAAAGTAGCAATGCCAAGTCCCTTTTATTCTTGAATTAAATATCATATAAGTCGTTCATCTTCGTGTTTAAATTAATTAAATCACTCAACCAACCCCCCCCCCCCCCCTTATTTACTAGTTACATAAAAAGAGAGTTATTCCTTTCCCTGTGGATACGAACTCTACTTCACCTATACTACGTATAAGTGTTAGTATTGAATATTATTTTGACGCACCGTGACAAAGTGTCCGTCAAGAGTTGATTGAGTTAATAATTCATAACATGACCAATGTTTAGAAGGTAGAAATGATTAAAAAAAACTCGTATTTTGTTTTTGTATTTTGAAATAATGAAAAGTTACGTTATAAAAACAATTTTAAGGCCAATGAGCTAAAAAAGAAGAAAGAAAACCTCATAACAATACTTGAAGAAAGAAAAAGTGAAAAATAATTTTTATTGAAAAAAAAGAGAATGTAAATTAAAAGATATAAAAATTTAAAGAATGTGATTTAGACAAGGTCATATGCTAGAGTGATTCAAATGAAGAAAGAAAAGGTGAAAAATAATTTGTATTCAAAAATAAGAATGTAAAACAAAAGATATAAACATTTAAATAAAGAGTGTGATTTAAAGTTTAAACAAGGTCATATCCTAGACCTAGACTCCTAGAGTGATTGAGTTGAACAAAATTGCAATAATAAAACATTGCATTTTAGGAATAATATCATATGTAAAGTCTAAGAGAAATGGTGCCAAATAGGACCTAAATAAACTTGATGTACCTAAATAGGGGTTAAATGATTCTTATACTTAAATAGGAGTATATTTTTCTGTGGTTCCAGATTTACCCCTATTCTATTGCTCCGGTGCTCCCTGCGTTCGACAAAGGCATGCATACTTGTCTTTCATACCCTAGGCAACCCCGGTAGGAGTGGCTCCTTGGTGGAACAACAGAGGCGACGCAGGCGCGCAGTGACAGCAGGCCCGAGCTGACCACGAAGAGATGATGGACGAAAGATGAAGTGTCGTCGACGCTGGCGAAGATGTTGCAGATCCGCTCTTCTTCCTCCCCCTCATCCTCTCTGCTTCTCTCCTCTTGTTTCTTCCGTCGCCGCATTTCTGTCTATTCTAATTATCATCCGTGATTCCTTAGTTTTGTTTGGCCGTTCTTTTTCTGTCTTCTTTTCTTGTGTGTTCTTCTTGATTTTGTTAATTTCACTGTGATTCATTTTCTTTTGGTTCTTAATGTTTCTTTCTACTACGTACTATCCTCTGTATCGCATTAGTTGCAACATTGCAAATTACACACTATTCATGTATTATACTTTGACTACATTTTATTTATTAATGTACGTGGATTATTTTTTTTGAAAAAGATAGTTGAATTGGTCTCATTGTAAAGTTTCATAATTTGATTTTTAATTATTTTTTACTAATACACAATTAAATATAATGACGGTCAAAGTTGTGCATCGGCAAATGTGAAAAAGTGAATGTTGCAACTAAAAAAGAACGGAGGAAGTATTTCCTAATTCCTTTTCAAAATAGCAACTGCTTTAATTTTAAGGAAAAATTCACATTAATAATCCTAACTATTAGGAGTCTTCTAATATTAATCCCAAATATGCTTAATTCTAAAATAATCCGAACTTTAACGGTCCTCTTCTCCTAATAAACCCATGATCTGCATGGCCGAATTCAACAGGTGACTCAGACACGTGGGCTATAATGATTGGTTTTCCTTTTTTTCCTTTTCTTTTTTTCCTTCTTTTTTTTTTTTTCATTTTTTGTTCATCTTCCTTTCCGGTGCTTTGGAGAATGGGCGTACGAGTGTTCTACGACATCTATCGGTCTGTCCATGTTCTAGAGTCGCTAGTCTCGCCACCTAGGTTGAATAATCAAGCGTTGGCCGTCTGTCCCAGCCGCCTTTCAGCGCCGGTGTCCTTCTACCTTGTCAATTCTTCATCGCCATCCATCCGTCTCTTTAAGTTGTTTTCCCATCCATCCATCCATCCATCCTCCCAAATAAAACCTCAATTCTCAATCCTTCCCAACTGTTCATTGCCGCCATATGTCTGTTTATCTTAATTGGCCTAGTCGGCCAGTCTCGATCTTCTGCGTTTCGTCATAAAAAATGATGAATAGTGCCATATTAGAGTTTTGATTGACCAAATCAAATCTTTCAAATATGAAATTGAAAGAATGAAGTATAAATTGTACTCCGTAGGAGCTTATTTGAGCGTGAAATATAGGTGAAAAGGATTTTTACATATGGGTGATATGGGTGAAGGGAGCAAAGAAGAAAAAAACAGAAGATAGGGTGGACGAAGGAAGAACAAGCTGCCTGGAATTGGGTGGACGAAGATGAAAAGCCTAGAGCCCAACCTTTTTGTTTTTCTTTTAATTTTTCTTACCGGTTGTATAAGTTGCAGGTCACCATGGATCAATTAGGGAAGGTTGTCTATAAAGTTCAAATTATTTTAGAATTACATATATTTGGGATTAATATTAGAAGATCATTGATAGTTGGGATTTTTTTTTTTTTTTTTTTTTTTTTTTTTTTGCGAAAAGAGGAATTTTATTGATAAAAGGAAAAAAGAGTACAATGCGCTTAAAAAAAAACGGGGAAAGCAATAGAAAAGGAAATACAAAGAAACTAGAAAAGGAAAATAAAATAAAAATAACTAATCCCACGGGAAGTCTCTGGATTGAGACCTTGTCCTCATGCTATGGCGTCTTTTGTTCTTCTGGGTTTTTCTGTAAATTTTGAGCTGTGTGTTCAGATTCTCCGTTGGCAGATAGTTTTCCGAAGTTATGAAATTGGCTTTGCGGCAGATTTCCTTATTGAATTTGGACTTCTTAATTTCTTGAGGGTATGAAATAGGAGGACGACGATCGCTTTCACTTGCATGTCCCAAGAAGTCGTCAGTGAAGATGGAGTCGTCAGTTGGGATTATTTATATGAATTTTTCCTAATTTTAAAGTGACAACTCCGTACCTTTCTAAAATATGGAGTATCGTACCTATCATTCATTTGATTGGACCACATCATTTTATCATTTTTAATTTAGATTTAAATAATTCAACTGCTACATTTTCATTGGTCCATATGGACAAAGGTATGGTACCTTATGGGTACCATAGAATCCACCTAATTTTAATGTTAACTTTATGCAAGGCCCTTGAATTGGTTTCTTGATGATCCCTGCTATACTTGGTGGAGTATTGATCTTTTGATTAAAAATTTCTCCCCACTTGAGTTGTAAATATTATATAGGGAAAATGATCAGATATGCCCTCGAACTTACATAAAAAGGTCACATAAGTCCTTATATAGGAGGCTCTGTCAGGCCGTCTCCATTTGGGACGATTTTGCGGTTGAATTTTTTGATGAAAGTTTTTGAGAATCTTATTCATTAAGTCTAGTTTACTCATACCAAATTTCAGCTAAAACTTCAATCGGGAAGGCATTTAAATGAATTCTTAAAGATAACTGTGCAGTTAAAAGTGTTGTTATCTTCAAGAATTCATTTGAATGCTTTTCCTATTGAATTGTTAGTTTCACTTGGTATGAGTAAACTAGAATTAATGAATAAGATGGTCAAAAAATTCCATCAAAAAATTTCACCGAGAACTGTCCCAAATGGCGACTACAGGACAGGGCCTCCTATATGAGGGTTTATTTGACATTTTTATGTAAGTTCGAGAGCCTATTTATTCTTTTTCCCTATTATTTAAATAGGGAGCAATTACTTTGGAGTTATTTAGTTACAAATAACGATATTTGGATATGTAGCCTATTTATTTAGTTTCATTTACCTTGATTTGGCGTGTTAAGTTCCGTTTTACTGTATCCCATATTTTTATTAGGAGGTGCAAGCCAGTTCTACGATATACGGAGTACCAATTTAGACAATGTCATCACTATTAATTGTGTGTGCAGGCTTCATTGACAAAATCCATGCTATAAGAAATACGGAGTGCCATTTTTCAAAAATGACAATACTATGAAAGCAAATATCGCTTTTGTAGAAAAACACATTGTTGATAATGTATTATAATATCAGAAAAATGACCCAATGTCAAATAATGATCACGACAATGTCATCACCGACGCTTTGAAAAAATGACATTATAAAAATGACAATATCAATGATTTAAAAAAATGACATTGTAATAATGATAATGTCATTGAAATGTTATAAAAATGACTTTGATACATTGTCCACAAGTAACATTGTTTTCATGATGACATTGAGATATGTGACAATGTCATATCATTGTAAAAATTTACAATGTTAGAATTTGTCAAAATGTCAGAAAATTATCACAATGTCAAATAATGTAAATGTCAATGTTACAAACATGACATTGTAAAAATGACAATGACAATTCCAATGCTATAAAAAATGACATTGTATCAAAGACAATGTCAATATCGAAGTCAATGACTGTCGTAACAATGCCAATTTTATAAAAATGATCAGTATTAAAAATCATAACAATAATATAAAAATGACATTGTTTTTATAGAAAAACACATTTTGACACTACTAGAAAAATGGTCTATAGTGACACTAAATTAGTGTCACTAAGAGTTTTAGTGACACTTAAAAAGTGTCAACGAATGGTGGGAGTTATGACACTAAATTTAGTGTCACTGTAAAAGTGTCACTAAATTACGACACTCTGGTATCATAAAATATAGTGATACATTTGTATTGAATTATTTAACGACACCTTGATATCATATATCTTAGTGATACACTGGTATCATACATGCTTGTATTATATATATATATATATACATACATATATATATATATATATATACATATAATATATATATATATATATATATATATATATATATATATATATATATATATATCCTTAATAAAAGTGTGATCTCACAAGGTAAATATTACTCCATAGTAAATAATATAGAAATACCAAACAAACTTTTTATTAATAAATTAACATAACAACAATCTTGCATTTTAATGCCAAGAAAGTATCACCATATCCAATCAAATTGTGTACAAGTACAAAAATGTAAAAAAAAAACATGAAGCTACAATGTGAACAATTTGAGGTCGAATCAAGCTAGAGCTGCAATGGTCTTCACTTCGAGCCTTAATCATTGGCAGAGGAGGGTGTATATATGGATTCACTTCTTGTCTATAGTGTTTCTTCATGACATACTCAGACACCTGGAAGAAAACTCAAATAATGTAAAACTCAAATAGTGTTTCTAGGGCACAAAATATCATGGGAAAAGAAAGAAAACCTTAATCTAAAAGCTTGACCAATCTCTGTAGTAGCAAAAGAAATTCAACTGTCATTGTTTTTATACTCTGTAGTACAATAGAGAGATACGATTATGGTGTTATGGCTATATATGACTTCCTAAATAATCAAATGAAGACGTTGAATAATTGCATTAAAAAGAAGAAGGAACATTTTCTTCCCCTCCAGCTTCAGCAATTGAATAATGCCATAACTTCATCACCAGTCATACTCCTGACATGGTATAAAAATACCTCAATTCTTTCATAAAAGCAAACCAAACCTTGTGTGCAGTGAAAAAGATGACAACCACTATGCTTGTTCTTTCTCCCTATTACATTTCATCCACTCTTTGCCTGTAATCAGTAAGGTACTCTCTGTGTGTGCATAAATTTTCCGTCTTTAAGAAAATACTCTGCTCCCTCCGTCTTATTGGAAGATTCCTGGTAAGCATCTAAGAGCTGTAAGTTTAGTTAACGGAATTCAATTCAACTTCCATTGTAATAGTATAGATCCTTCAAGTTGTTAAAAGACTTCTAAGGATACTAAACCTGAAACGTTTAACATGATTAATACATTTATGCAACAATATGACTTCTAAGGATAAAACAATGCTCAAAAGCAAACGAACCAACACAACTGTTGAAAAAACTGATATATACTTTCAGTTTTATAAAACCAATGCCATCTATAAAATTAAAAGCCAGCAAACCCAAACAATCTGTAAAAAATGAAGTCCTAAAAATAAGACTCAAAATTTGCAATCTATAGAAAAATCAATCTGAAAAAACAAAAACTAAAAAACTCAGAATACTTCTATCAGCAAGAAAACATCCATAAAATACAATGTTTGATTCGTGTTAAGCATTGGCACATACTTGTAAGCTATACAGACAAGTCACTTACCTGAACAAGGTTTAGTGAGGTTGTTTCTCCTCAAGAATAGTCATTTATGCTTGTATGGAGAACCTATTAATATAAATGACCTGTTAAAACATGAACTGATAATTGAAGAAAATGAAAGATATGAAATTAAGGTTCTAAGAGCTACAAATTACCAATAAGTTGAAAGATTAAATCACTATTTCTAAATCTCTAACAAGAAAAACAAGGAATTAAAAGGTGTTTAGTATAAATTTGGGAGATCAGATGATATCAGTTTGGGAGAATGGCATACTTTTTATATATAAGTCATATATAGGCTTAAGTGAATCGTTCATTTCTTTTTCTGAAGAGTACTCTTGACTTTCCTCCAATTTCATTTTAGAGAATATCGGGTTCACTATCTTCCGTCACCATGATTGGCTGTCATATCGGCTGCAAATTATAACAAACAAACAAACATTTTATGATGTAAGTACAAGAAAATTTGAAGAGACCACTTGAATTCCATTATGCTAAAATATCTTGAACTCTTAAAGTAACATTGGTAGAGAGAAAAGGTAGCAAGGTGCTATGAGATTGCTATTTAACCAAATAACTTAATATTTTGTCAAAAAAACTAGAGCAATGTATGAACTATGAAATCTGCATTCAAGTTGGTGACAACTTTAAGTCACAATATTTGTAAAGTCACAATATTTGTAGAATTTACCATCATAGTGAAGTCACAATATATGTAGAATTTGTGACTTTATTCAAATATAAATATTTACCTGCTCAAAACTTCAAAAAAGAAAAAACCACATATATTAAGATGAAATGAGAGATTGGTAGCTACATTAAACTAATTAAACTGGTCTGACTGAAAGGAAGTGAAAGTTTACTATACCATACATTAAACTATGATAGATGGGCAGTGGCAAATACAAATTAAGTTCTTCTTTTCGTGTATAAACTCCAGCAATATAAATAGTTTGTTTCTATATTAATATGAGTAGTTAATACTTATTACTTCCGGCAAAAAAAAAACATTCAAGAGTAGTCAATCTGGTTTGCAATAATTTTTTGATAATTTAGTATACTTGTCTATTCTAAAAGCACACATATACTAGAAAGTCAAATGCAAATATAGTTTGGGTCTGCTCATATATTAAGCATACTCCAAATTAAGTTTCATCTTTCAATTACTTTTCAACTCTATGTTAGACTATTTAATGGTAGCTTCTTTTAGACATTTTGACAAATACCTTGTGAACATGTTTACCTCAACCATTTAAATATGCATGAATCCATAAATACATCTATTGATGACAGATACAAATTAACTTCTGCAATTTAAAATATAGATTAGGGGAACTTGAATTGACAAAACCAAGATTCTTTAAATATTCATAAAGCCATACCTAGGGTTTCATTCTTAGTTATAGAAGCTAGATTGCGAGAGCCAGAACCAGGGGTCTTTTATCATCACAATCAAAACTATCAATCAAGTCAAGAACTTGAAGCTAGTCATACTCCTGCTAGGAAAAGGTTAAGGACAATGACATATGAAGGAAACATCAACCTTTAACATACTGATAAGTTGGGATTATAAACCAGAGGAAAAATAAAGATGAAGTAGAACCTGGATCTAAGGTTTCGATCCATATTCGTTTGAGAAGATCCAAGTGTACGTCGTCATACCAATTTGAGGATACGTAATCGACGCCAGGTTAAACCTTCGCTGCTTCAGGAGAAACGACCAAGCCAATACGAAGAACTCTTTTTAAGAAGATAGCATCAAATTCAAATGATATATCTCTCAATTCCTGAAAATTAGATTTTCTAGGCAAGTATTCAAACCAGAACTGTAATGAATTTATGAATGATGAATACTAAAAAAAACTGAATGATGAATACTAACTCGTCAAAGGGTTACCAATCACCATCGGCGGCCACCGCTTCATAACCCTAGGTTTTTCGCTCGCACGTGTTCAAAAAATATTCAGAAGAAATAAATAACCAATCATGTACATACCTGGAATTTGCCTAGAACCGCTGAGGAAGAAGCACTCAACCTACAAAGAAGACTCACGAGGATAAATCGTGAAGGGCTCTCTGATTTAGGAGATAGAGTCGCGTGCGGTAGTGCCAAGAAAGTTGACAATAGATCGAGGAGTTAGGGTTCGCAGATAGAGGAGCCGATGTAAACAGATCTGAAATAGGAGGGGAGTGGAAACAAACGTAAGTGTTGAAATGCTACTCCACAGACCGGCCCATTAGTAGAAGACCGACCATATTCTATAAAAAGTGTCACTATGGGGTGCTGATATATTTGTGTTAGAGAATAGTGGCACTTTTGTGTTACTAGTAACATGTTATCATTAAGTGTCACTAAAAAAGTGTCACTGTAAGCCCGTTTTCTACTAGTGTGACGATGTTGTATAATATCGTTATACGACAATATAATATAGAATGACATTAATTTCATTACATGAAATAAAAACAAAATAGAAAGACTGGAAATACAAATAAAAAACGTAACATTGTTACCCACATACATCTATAGGACTTCTAGCAAATCCAATAATACCAAGACTTCTAGCAAATCCAATAATACCAGGACTTCTAGCAAATGTAACATTTTGTGGTTCGTTTACACTTTACATTAGTGTGATAAGAAAAAAATGAAATTGAGAAAGCAATAAACATAAAAGATATAACTGAGTAGCTAATTTTCAATTTCTTTCCTTTGTCTGCAGTTCTCTTCTCTGTTTTCAGAGTGGGGGACTATGAGAATTCCCTTGAGCAGATTTTTAGGAGCCGAACTTTCATGTGAACCCTGATACTCACTAAACATGTTATTCCATGGGGCTTTGATATACTATTCTCCGTTCTTTAATTCTTACAACAGTTTGACTTTCATAATTCACGTTTGCCAACGTACAACTTTGACTGTAATTATATTTAATTATGTATTAGTAAACATTATAAAAAGTTGATATTTTGGAAATTCACATTGATAGGAATTCATTAACATTTTATACGTAATAATTTGATTATGTATATTAGTAGAAAATCGTGATCAAACTGAGTTCTGTGCGTGAATAGTGCAAAAATCATAATGTTGCAAGAATTAAAGAATAGAGGAAGTACAATTTTTCCCAACCGGGGCTGAGACATATATATATACACTACCGCGCCGGAGAATGGGGATTGGGGGGCACCGCCCCCGCCCCCCGCCCCTATTGGATAAAGAAAAGTTAACGGGGTTTTTCACAATCCGATAATGCATAACACATACGGAGTATTAATATAGAAATTTAATATACCCAATAAATTTACATTTAGATTTATTGAACTTATTATTTTCGGAAGTTAGCAATGCAACATTTATTCCACTATTTGTTCCTTCTGAAGTACTCCATCAAAGAAAGTACTATTAAGCATCTTGTGAGTTGAGCAATATTAATTAATAATCTTATTAGAGCCCGTTTTGAAATATGAAAAATTAACATACATTACTACTGCGTATTGTTTACGTTGAAATAACGCCGCTATCTCGCCCTTGAAATAGGTTGACAAAATCTATTCCCTGTTCAATTCCATAACATTCTTCATGTTTTTATGTATATACCCGTAGTATCAAATTTGACTCATACAAGGTATATCTTTTAAAAGATATTGTGTTTGATATTGTTTATGTAATTTTAAATAAATTTAAACCGGCCGTACTATTTAATTTTGCTTTAATCAGCGGCAATTGTCAAACAAGAATAAAACTTAACAACATTAAAAAAAAGCAATACTATGACTAGACATTTCTTGCATGAGAAAGTGCAAAGGAAGCTAAAATTATTAAACTTGTACTCCCTCGTCCATCCGTCTCATTAGAAGGTTCTCATCTACTATTATATGATCAACTTAAATCATTTTTAATATTTTGCTTTATATATCAAATTTTTATCAAATGTACTTTTTTTTATCAGACTTTGTAGCGGTTTTAATGTAGTTTCTAAATATGTAAATTTTATTTACTAAAAATAATTAGAGTGTAAACAGGGATTAAGTTATTTTATCGTCAGTCAAGCATCGTAAACCGTAACGGGAACCGTCTAGCGGGACGGAGGAAGTACTTATGAGTAACATTTTTCAATTTTCATGAAAGGGTCAGTTTATGATACCCAATTTACGGTTAAGATTTGAAATTTCATGCTACTAAATAATTAGTCCGTACTATTTATTTACTAGCTAGCCTGCTACCTCTGATCCCATCCATTCGGTTCATCCCCATCATCCACTAACCATTTTCCATAAACAGTACCCATATTTATATATAAATATTAATTCAAATAAATATCTATAATTTGAACTAACGGACAATTAATTAGAATATAATTAATTACGGATACATTATAGTCATAAACCCATACTTTTCTTCACCACGGGCCACGGCTAATAAACTTTGTTTACCCACATAGTTTGTTTGCATTGCAAAAAAAACTTAAATACGCATTAACTATGAACTAATATAACTAGGGAAGAATAGATGTTGTAGAAAAATGTTAAAGGTAGCCTAACTTGTACCCCATTTTGTACCGCCACTCCTACTTTGTGGTCACAATTGGAGCAATACTTTTAAGTGGGGCAACACTTTTAATTGTGACCTCATTTGGACCACACAATGAGTGGTGTAAGAATGGGGTACCCAAAATGGGGTAACTCTAGCACGGTTGTATATTGTATTCGAATAAAAAAACACATATTAGGCAGTGGCCGGAGATTGAATTCGCCAGCTGACTTTAGTGGGTGGTCTTTAAAACCAATCTCGTGGTTACGTTATGTTATAAGTGTAGTTGGTGGTCTTTTTGTAACCAAACATTCTCGTTGTGAGATTACTGTGTCTAGTAAGAGGTCTCGAGTTCGAAACTCATTAGTCACATAAAGATTCAAAACTCAATGAAGTGAGTTTCAGGCCTAATTACTCCAGACTTCCCAGCCCCCCTCCCTGAGACCCTCCGGAGTAATAAAAGAAAAAAGTGTACGTAGTTTTTGCATAAATAAGTTGAGTTATTTACACACACAAATATACACGTATGACTAAACTAAAGATGATGAACAAAATATAACCTCTTGTATAAATGGACAATAATACTTCATAACAATTTTGATAGACTACGATTATATTAATTTCACACTATAATGATCAAGAAGTAACATTATGTTAGGTTAACGTTCACCACATTTTGTCAACAGCAATATTTTATTAAGCAAACCCCCGTTATTATTTAGTTGAATACTTGAATAGTTGAATATATAGTTTAGGTTAAAAGTTGAAACCATAAAATAAGTGATATTCCCTTGAAAAAGGAATTGAACTCCTCTCCCGAAATTTCGGAGAGAGAGTGAGAGAGATGAGAAGGTGGGTGGGGTAGGGAAAAATAAAAGGTGAGGTGGTGTTAGTGATTTGTAGGAGAGAGATAAAGTGTAAAAGAAATGGAGATAGGAAATGGAGGGAAAGAATTAAAGAAATGGAGATTCCGAGTAAAATTTATCATATTATAAATTAAATGATCCTATCAAAAAAGTCAAAGTTTCAATATTTTTTCATAGCAAATGGAAAATCATGTGCACCGAGAAATCGGCTATTCCAGTATTTCTTAGTTCCTTTGCCTAATTATTAAATGCTCTTCGAGGTTAAGCTGTTTCAAATTCTTTCTTTTTTTTCGGCCATGTTTGGCCCACAAAAGTCTCTGCTTTCTAGCTTTTCTTTTCTTTAAAAAGACCTTAAAATACTCTAATTGTATGTTTGGCATGACATTTTTTAAGAGCTTTTCAAAAATTAAAAGATCTTTTTTGAGATGCTATCGGGTGTAGAATCTGAGAAAAGCTCGTGACTTTTAGTATTAATGAGTCCCAACAGCTTGTATACCAAACCGAACTAAATCAAACAGTCAGCTTTTTACCAAACAGCTATCACCTTTTCTTTTTAAGATCTTTTCAGTCACTAAAAGCTAACAGTTACTAAAAAGCTCACAAAAGTATCTTTTTAGCTAGTTGTGCCAAACATACCCTTCGTCTAAGCTAGTTGGTTGAAAGAACATATATTCAAAGGTAAATTTTGAATAATTAGGCAACAGTCATACTAGTATACTTCCTAGTATTTTTTAACAAAGGTAAATTTACAATTCATACTAGTATACTTCCTCCGTTCTTAAATAAGTGCAACAGTCAACATTTCACATTTGCTGAGACACAACTTTGACCGTTAATATATATAATTCTCTATTAGTAAATAAATTTAAAAAAAAATCAGATTTAAAAAATTTACGATGAGACAAATTTAGTAATATTTTTTTCAAAAAAATATATTAATACATCAATAAATAAAATGTAGTCAAAGTAAAACTTGAAAATTTAGAATGTAGTCAAAGTCAAAGTAAAATATATTAATACATCAATAAATAAAATATATTAATACATCAATAAACAAAATGTAGTCAAAGTCAAAGTAATATTTTTTTCAAAAAAATATATTAATACATCAAAAAAAAATATTCATGCATAAAAAATTTAGAATGTTGCACTTATTTAAGAACGGAGGTAGTATGCTTTTCAAATATTTTTAAACAGTTGTTTATGGCATTTAGCAGACACTAAAAGTAGTCTCTTGAAAATCACCCAAATTCCAATTGAATTTAAATACTCCGATTTGTCTACAGAATTAACTTACAACAATTAACGGCACTTTCTCACTTTCTTCCCTACTTGAAATCCAACCATTGCATTCTCCTCCGATCCATAGCTTCATTTTGATAGCAGTAGTGGCTACGTGAAATAAAACAAAGCAAGAAAATGAAATTCAGATTGTTGGAGGTATTCTTTTGTGTCTGCCAGCCTAGTATTTAGTAGCTTTCTTCTTCCTTGTGAAAGCAGCCTGCGTGAGAGACTTCCCAGAGAGCAGTGCCCTTCTTCCTTCTTCCTTTGCTTTGTCTGAGAAGGAGAGAATACCTTAATGGTAGAGAAGAAGCTTGGAGCTGTGTTGTGGTCTAGCCTAGAGTGGTGTACTGTGTGAGAGTATAGCAAAAGGGTTGGAGACCTAAGCCGGAAGAAGAATCGATCCTCAACACAGATATTGGCCATGGTACAGATGTGGCAATATCTATCCCAAAACACTTCGTTTCCGAACAGAAAATCAGGACATTGATGATCATACATCAGTACTATCATTATCATCATCTTCATCAGACCCATATGATGATGGTGGAAGAGGAAGAAGAATTTTTATGTCACCCATAAAATTTATCAGACTAAATCTGACCAAAGTAATTCAGACCAGCCAGCCTAGACCAACAAACTTTAGTCCAAGTAAAAACATCCTATATATAAGAGGAAATTATTGCAAACAGGCTGAAAAGTAAAACTAATATCGGAGTATCACTTTTGTCACACTTAATTTTATTTTGGGATAAGGGTCAGATAGGGCCTCGAACTCGAAAAAAAATGTCAAATAAGGTCATATTTCGGATGCTCTGTCTGGCCGACGCCATTTGGGGCGGTTCCCGATGGAATTTTTTGATGAAATTTTTTGACCATCTTCCTCATTAAGTCTAGTTTACCCATACCAAATTTCAGCTAAAAACTCAACCGGGAAGGTAGTCAAATGAATTTTTGAAGATAACTGTGAAGTTAAACAACGCCGTACATTTCGGAAAATTATTTGACTACCTTCCCGATTGAATTTTTAGCTGAAATTTGGTATGGGTAAACTAGACTTAATGAGGAAGATGCTCAAAAAATTTCATCAAAAAGTTCCATCGGGAACCGCCCCAAATGGTGTCGGCCAGACAGAGCATCCGAAATATGACCTTATTTGACATTTTTTTTCGAGTTCGAGGCCCTATCTGACCCTTATCCCTTTTATTTTTAAAAATACACTCAACTTAAGTTTTCTTTTCAAAAATAGCTCTTAGCACTAGTACTTTGAGCCGTTGAGCAGCCCAGCCCTACCATATGTACGAGTAATATCTTATACTAGCACAGTACTCGTGCATACGCACGGGAAAAAACAGTCAATTCATATAGAATTTATTAATCATCTTATAGATATAAAAATAGTTTTTTTTTTTTTTACAATTTTACATCATTTCAAAAAATGGAATACAATAAGTGAATACTCGTATCAAAAAGTATAAAACTATAAATCCAACCAACAAATATTCAATGTAAAAGAAAATTAACGTAAAAAAACCCAACACTACCCATCAGAATTTGCTACGTAATAATAATTAGCATTGTTGGTAACATATAATGAAATATTAAACTTAATTGCTAGAGTTTTAGAAAAGTACTTCAAAGAGAACTTTTAGTGGTAATGTCTCATGATTTTCTTTTCCTATCATGAAATCATTGATCCATATTTTCTAAACCCTCAATAACGTACATATATAAAGTTTTACATGACTAAAATGCGTCTAGGTAGGAATATTTCATCTTTTTCCAGTGATAGAGCTTGAAATTTATTGATGGTCATAACGGTGACAATTATAGGAAAATGTATTCTTATAAGTTTAAAGGTCATGAGAGAGAAAATATTAGAGAGGAAAATACTCCCGATCAATTATTAGTCTGCTTATCTTATCTAAAGTACTACATATGAGAGAGAAACTCTTCAACTCAATTTTTAGTCTGCTTATCTTATTTTCATATTTTGTACTTAAAAGCACTATGTATGAGAGAGAAAGTTATCTCGCTCAATTATATATTAGCACATTTATCTTCTTATATCTAAAACACTACGTATGAGAGATAACATTCATTCGCTCAATCACTAGTTCGTTTATCTTCTTATACTTAAAAACACTACATATGAAAGAGGAAATTCTTGCATCCACTTATGTATTAATCTGCTTGTCTTTTTATATTTAAAAACACTATATATGAGAGGGAAAATCCTCGCGCTCAATTATTAGTCCGCTTATCTTATACCTAAAAATACTACATATGAGAGAGAAAAATTTTCCGCCCAATTATTTGTCTGCTTATCGTATACCTAAAAATACTACATATGAGAGAGAAATTTTTCCGCCCAATTATTTGTCTGTTTATCTTCTTATACCTAAAAGCACTACATATGAGAGAAAACATTCTTCCGCCCAATTAGTTATCTGCTTATCTTCTTATACTTAATGCACTACATATGAGAGAGAAAATTATTCCGCCAATTATTTGTCCGCTTATCTTTTACGTAAAAGCACTATATATGAGAAAGAAAATTCTTCCGCTCAATTATTAGTCGACTTATCTTATACCTAAAATCCATATAGATGATAGAGAAAATTTGATCGTTCAATCATTGGTCCGCTTACCTTAAACCTAAAAGCACTACATGTGAGAGAGATAAAATTTCTGCTCAATTATTAGTCCACTTATCTTATACCTAAAAAACTACATATGAGAGATGAAATTTACCGCCTCAATTATTAGTCTTTGAGTATGTTGTTGGGTTTTAATAAATATTGTAGGAGTAGTATAATCCTTGAGTTTTATTGGTGGAATTTTTTGTCGTTTGCCGCGACCTAAATGCTCTGTGACTGTCGGAATGTCTCGAGAGGAAGTGAATGTGCCTGACATGTGAATGTTGTTGGGTTCCATACTACTTGCTCCGTCCCTTATAACTTTGCCAACTTTCCTTTTTTGGATGTCTCATTAACTTTGCCACTTTCCCATTTAAGTAAAGAATTTGTGGTTCCAATTAATTCTTTCTCCTCTACACAAACTTCAACTACACAGTTTTTACTTTATTAATCATCGTGGGACCTCCTGTTGTGCTCCTAGTTGATGCTTGGTGGGACCTCCTGTTGTGCTCCTAGTAGGGCCTCCACTATCTGTAGAGAAAGAAGCTGGGTATTCTAGGGAGTCAAATATTGGGACATGATTTTCTACTGTGTGCTTGTTGCAAATCCAAAGACTCACCGAAACCAAACGGAAATTGGTCCTCCGAAATTTTACATTCCATGAATCAAAATATTCTTGAGTCTTAATGTCATAAACATGTCAACCCTTTTCCCCGAAAATGTACCCAACAAAGATACATATACGGTTCCAACTAGAAAATTTGTGCCTCTTTGAATATAAATTGTGAGCAAAACACAAACACCCGAACACTCGCAAAGTCTCATAAGTGGGTGGTATCCCAAACAAAATTTCATACGGACTTTTGTAACAAAGCACACTCGAAAGCGTCCTATTAATCAAATGTGCTGTTGTAAGTACACATTCACCCCAAAAATGAATGGATAAAGAGGCTTGAAAACGTAGAGCACAACAGCGTTAAGAATGTGACGGTGCTTAGGTTCAACCCTACCATTCTGTTGAGGAGTGTCAACACAAGATGTTTGAAAAATCATACCATTCTAAAAAAAATTACTTTTTGAATCCATTGAACTCCTTCCTGTTGTCACTCCGTACAATTTTAATATGTTTAGAAAATTGGTGTTCAACCATAGCTATAATATAAATGCTTTAAAAAAAAATAGGAACCACTTCCTTTTTGTCCAACCGCAGATAAACTCATACACCCCTAGAACGTTCATCCACAATAATTAGGAAATACTTAGCTCCACAAGAGGAAGGAGTATTATATGAACCCCGCAAGTCACAATGAACAAGGTCAAAAATTTGTTTAGCATGACTATTGCTCACACAAAAAGAATCCTTTGTTTGTTTAGATCTAAAACAAGTGTCACAAAACAGAGGAAGCATCCTTGCCGCCACTTAGAAAAGTCATTTGCTTCATGACCTGAGATAGCGATGATGGGTGACCTAGACGCAAATAATAATATGGTTGAGGGCCGCAAATAATATAGTTCATTCTCTCGTTCACCCGCTCCAATAACTTCTTCGAGCGACGGTCCTGTATAATACAAATATTTGTTGGGGATTGGACAAAACAATCAAATGTATCACTAAGTTGTGAAACAGATAACAAATTGCAATTTAAACTGGGCACATAAAGGACACGATCGAGTTTAATATTATCAGTCAACTCAATTGACCCTTCCTTTATTTCTTCGTCAGTATTAGCCAAGGCGTGCGTATATAATTAATCATATGAAGCATGCAGAAATATAAAAAAGAATGTTTATTCATCCATTTATCCCATCCCCTTATTCGGACTCTACGTAAACCCTTATTCGGACTCTACGTAAGAGAACAATCCCAAAAAGGGAAAAGAATTTAGATGCTTTGTATAACCCTCCTAGTATCACGACATTACCACGAATATGCCAAAGAATTAGTAACAACGAAAAATTTAATATGTCTAGAATTCTCTGAAGTATTATAACCGTACAATACATACATTAGTAATATGTATGTTAATTCTTTGAACATGATTGGTAAACAGCCGTTTCAATCAATTTAATACGAAAAATTACCCCGACCTTATTTATTTTGATTAGTTAATAATTTAGCAAAGTGAAATTAAAACTTTGATTAAAATGTGAATAAGAATTAATAAACGACTCTAATAAAAGAACAAACATTGGACACAAATTTAAAGCAAAAGAAAATGTGCTCCGATATAAAAGCCGTTTAGGAAACAGAAGCAACCAACCAATAAATAGTGTCTATGTCCAAAAGATTCGAGACCATGACTATCGCAGTTATCTCTCCCTTGAAATAGGTTGACAACATCCATCCCTATTTCATTACATTCTTCATGTTCTTGCTTGTATCAAATTTGACTGATATTTCTTTTAAAAACATTATGTGTTTGATATTGTTTATGTAATTTTAAATAGAAACCGTACTATTTTGTTAACTTTAATCCGTTAAGAAATGATGTTCTATTCTAAAAGGTCAATCTAATAGCAGAAGTAATCCAAAGTCTTATATAGTGTTTCATTGTTTTATAATTTTTCGGTGCGGGGCAAATACTTCAACACGCCCTCTCAGTCTAAATCGAGTTGGACAATATCATGCTGCATAAATGAGCCAAACAGACCCTTAACAAGCTACCATTAATTATGAGTGCTCAACAAGCACTTAAACCACAATCGGACTTGGCTGTGATACCATCTTAAGACTGATGTTTCATCTTAATTAAAAGTCAACCTAATAAGAGAAGTGAACGAAAGTCGTATATGATGTTTTATTGTTTTCTGGTGTGAGACAAATACTTTCAATAATCAGTGTATAAATGTAAGGGAAAAGGTGCAAATAGACCCATGTACTAACCAAAAAAGGTCAAATAAGCCCTTATTTAGGAAGTTCTGTCCGGCCATCGTCATTTGGGGTGGTTCCCGGTGGAATTTTTGGATGAAATTGTTTTAGCATCTTATTCATCAAGTCTAGTTTGCTCATACCAAATTTCAGCTAAAACTTCAATCGGGAAGGCATTCAAATGAATTCTTGAAGATAACTGCGCAATTAGAAGCGCAGTTATTTTCAAGAATTCATTTGAATGCCTTCCCGATTGAAGTTTTAGCTGAAATTTTGTATAAGTAAACTAGACTTAATGAATAATATGTTCAAAAAATTTCATCAAAAAATTCCACCGGGAACCACTCCAAATGGGGACGGCCGAACAGAGCCTCCCAAATAAGGGCTTATTTGACCTTTTTTGGTTAGTACATGGGCCTATTTGCACCTTTTCCCTAAATGTAAAAAACTAAAGAATAAAACTTACAATATTTAAAAAGCAATACAGTGATGAGTGATGGATAAACATTTCTCGCACAAGAAATTCCGAAAGTAGCTAAAAATATTAAACTTGTACTTATGCGTAACATGTTCTCTGAAATGGTCATTTTATGATTCTTACAACAAAAATTCTATAGGTATCCCAAAATGTACCCCATTTTATACTCACCCATGAATTGCCTGTGTATACAGGCAATTCGTTTGAAAAAGGGTAGGATTTTCTGTCCAAATGTCTGTGTACACAGACAGTTGATAAGTCCGTATTTAGACACGCATTTGATGCGTGTTGGGATTGGATTTTGATGGTTTTCCTAGATTTAAGGTGTTGCAAGTCTTAATTTTAGCTCAAGTTATGTTTAACATGTGTTGGTTCGAGTTTTGTTGCATTTGGAGTCAAAATGAGGAATTTAGAGTTCAACATCGGCACTTGAGGAGCAATCGGGATGATTCGAGATGCATTCGAGAGTGGATTGAGAGCTTTGGAGGTCACCGGGAGGTTCACGATGAAGATTTGATGACAAAAGAGCTCTAGGATTGGCTATGGGATCAAAAGAAGAACAATGAAGCTGGAAAAACGACGATCAGGATGACCTTTGGTCAATCGTTCAAGCATATCTCTTTGTAGAAGCATCCACAGGACACGATTCAAGTTGCATATGAAAGACAACTTCAAGGGCTACAAATCATATGAAGACACCATTACGAGAATATAAGAGAAAGAAGGTGAAAACAGACGATGAAGTCAGATGATCTCTGTTGCGATTTCAGAATGACACCTTCCACCATTTTGGTCATATCTCTTGATTGGATGATTCAAATCACATTCGGCAAGTTGGGGTGGATAGAGGACTTCATTATCTACAACTTTCATGAAGGAAGTTTTGTCAAATTCGGACTAGAAAAAAGGCTGAAGAGCACGGACGCACGACCGTGCGTAAAAGGACGCACGATCGTGCGTAAGAGCCAAAAACGCGGCAACAATTCTGCCTGCTACGCACGATCGTGCGTGGCAAGGTACGCACGATCGTGCGTACACCCGAGACGCGGATTTCAGCCCTTTTTTAGTCCCAGTTCAGCCCAAACTCATCTGTTTTCTATAAATAAGACCCCATACCCATATTTTGACGTTACGAACATTACGGAGAGGCCTAGGGACGAATTTAACACCGTTTTTACGCTATTTTCTTCCAAGACCCTGGGATTATTTGTAAGTTCATCTTTTTAATTAATGACAATTATTTCTATTCATCCCAATTCTGTTGATTCTTCAATTATGAATTGTGAGTAGTTTAATTAGGGATTTGGGGTTGATGAAGGGGTTAATCATGATTGATGGTTAGATTCTTGTCGGTTTAATTGCATGAATGCCGTTTAATTTGTGTTTGAATAATTTAATTGATATCTCTTGTAACCTAGACTGCAGCTAGAATTACAATTGCATGTAGAATGAATTAAGAGAGATCTAATTTGTTCTAGGACACATTCACACGCACTTAATCGTTCGCTAAGAGATTAGTAGCGATTAAGGGGCCGTAAGCTCGCTCGTCTTGGCAATAATTTAGGATCCTGTCGCATGAGAGATCAGCCTGGTCTCCTAAATTATTGTACTCTACGCCGCGAGAGCGGTAAGAACTTAGTAATGATTAGCTAGGCTCAATTAAATTAAATTCATGTAATTAGGCCTGATCTGCCAGAAATCTGGTTACCCCGGAATCAATCCCTATTCCCTTCGTCATTAATTAGAGAGAAACCAATCTTTTTATTTTATTGCTCATTAGCATTAGTTTTAATTTAATCAATCAACCAATCTCGCACAATTGCACTTTTATTTTATTTATTTCTGTTTAATCGCTGAATTTAGTTAATCTTTAATTCCCTTTTGTCCGTCCCTGTGGAGACGATACTCGTACTTACACCACTACATTACAATCTTTTTAAGTGCGAGAATACTCACATCAGTTTTTGGCGCCGTTGCCGTGGACGGTGTCGGATTTAAGGGTTAATTAATTTTAGCGACTTGCTTTTAGTTTTTCGTAGGATTTTTGTCTGCTAACCTTGCAGGTCAGATCTGTTTGCATACACGTTCAAAGAAGGGAGAATCACTTGTCCCTCTTAATCCTGAGATCGAGAAGCTAGCTAAACAGAACCACAAGGCTTTAAGAGAACAGAAAGCAACCATGGATCAACCATCCGCATCTGGAATAGCTGGGACGTCTGAGGTCCAAACCACTTCTGGTAATCTGGATTTTTATGTTAATACCTCTCCCCAGTCTTCACAAGAAAATTCACCAAGAGCTTATCCGGGGTATCAAAATCTCCGTACCCCATTCTTCCACCAAAATCAGTCCACTCCACAACCGAATCTTCCACCACTCTATCAGCTCTTTCAAAACACTTCTATTGCTCCCGAACCCACCTTTCAAAACCAAACCTTTGGGATGCAAGGTCTAGGGCAAAATAATCCGGTTTTTCAGCCCAGACAGAACCAACCGCCAGTCACACAAAATCCACCCCCTACTCAGCCACAAAATCAGCCCTTCCAACCCCAATATCAACAATTCCATCAAACCCAACCTCAGCCAAATATCATCCGTCCACAACCCATAAGACCACAACCAGTTCATCAGCCGAGATATCAAGCTCCTCCTTACCACAACTATGTCCCACATAACAACCCGCTTTATCAAGGAGAGACCATCGCAGATTTCCTCACTCCGGACATCACAGAGTACGACAGCATCCAAGTGCAAGGAATTACTGCACCTCGCTATGAGATCAACCCAGCGGTGATCAACATGGTGTCCAATAATCAGTTTGGAGGGAACCCTACAGAAGATCCAGTGGCACACATTACAAAATTTCTGAGGATGTGCCAAACGTTCAAGATCCCTGGGCTAGATGATGATCAGGTACGGATGCTATTGTTCCCTTTCTCATTGAGGGATGACGCGCAGAGGTGGTTGGATAGCAATCCACATCACCATATTCAGACATGGGATCAGTTGCACAAGTCCTTCATCAAGGAGTATTTTCCGACATCAAAGGCAATAAAGTTGAAGAGGCAGCTGCAGGATTTCAAGCAAGGTTCTTTGGAGACATTGGCCGAGGCATGGAAGAGATTCAAAGTGCTAAGAAGAGCTTGCCCTCAAGGCAAGATGACTGATAGTGAGATTCTATCTTGTTTCTACAGCGGAATCAGCGATGAAGGGAAGATGATGCTTGATGCTTCGGGTGGAGGAGCTTTTCCTCAATTACCATCTGAGGTGGCGGAAGAATTAGTGGAGAAGATAGTTTCTAATAATGCTTCATGGTATGGCTCTCGGGACACACCTCACCAGAAGGCCCCGGGCTTGTACGAGATCAGTGATAATTCTGCCCTTTCTGCGAGGGTAGATGCTTTGACTAGCATGATTCAGAAGCTTGCTACCAGTGTGGAGGATAATCAAAAGAAGACGAATCTTGCTCTATCGGTGCCTAGTGTTAATATGGTAGCCCCCGGTCCTATTAGTCCCTCTTGTACCATTTGTGGGGGTCTCCATTCGCCTCATGAATGCACTATGATGACACACTTGGCAGCCCCTAGAGTAGAGCAAGTAGACGCGATGTATTACCAGCGACAGGGCTACCAAAATCAGCCCTACGGACAGCAGCAGCAAGGAAATTACGGGCAAGGAATTCAGCAGCAATCTAGGAACTATAATCAACATCAAGTATCTCAGCCAGTGCAAGAGAGTTTTAAGAGAGAAACAGAACAAAGATTTTCTGGCATAGAGGAAACACTCAAGAAGTTGCTGCAAATTCAGCAGCAACAAATGCAATCTCAACAACAAACAGATTTGAGGATGCAGCAGGCTGACTCAAGGATGCAGAACATGGAGACTCAATTGGGACAGATCTCAAGGGCTTTATCTGAGAGGCCTCTGGGATCCCTCCCTAGCAATACCGATCCAAACCTAAGAGAACATGTTCATGCAGTCACCTTAAGGAGTGGAAAAGAATTAGAACCTGCTGCCACAGCAAAGAAGTCCGAGGAAGTTAAAGATGTACCTGCTGCCCGGGAGGAAGAAAAGGAGAAGGAAGAGGAGAGAGAGGTGGCAGTTGCACCAAAACAGCCCGTTCCTGTCAAAAATTACACCCCTCCTCTCCCCTATCCGGCGCGATTGACTAGGAAGAATGATAGTGACCAGTTTGGTCATTTTCTGAAACTCATGAAACAAGTCCAGCTCAACATTCCATTCGTGGATGCACTAGCACAGATGCCGAAGTACGCCAAGTTCATGAAGGATTTACTCACTAACAAAAGGAAGTTGGAAGACGCGTCAACGGTAAGGCTTAACGTGGACTGTTCAGCAGTGATTAGGAGGGATCTACCAGAGAAGCTTAAGGATCCAGGTTCTTTCACTATACCTTGTTTAATAGGAGATCTTACTTTTGATAGGGCCTTAGCTGATTTGGGTGCAAGCATTAATTTGATGCCATATTCCTTGTATGAGAAGCTTGCACTCGGTCCACTTAAACCAACGCGTATGTGTATTCAGTTGGCTGACCGTTCAGTCAAATATCCTCACGGTATTATTGAAGACGTGTTGGTTAAAGTGGACAAGTTTATTATTCCTGTAGACTTCGTTATTTTGGACATGAATCAGGATCATGAGGTACCTTTAATTTTGGGCAGACCATTCTTGGCAACTGCCCGAGCGCTTATTGATGTTGGAGACGGTAAGCTTGTCCTCCGTGTTGGGGATGAGACTGCCACCTTTGATATGTCCAAAATAATGAAGAGGCCCTGTCAGGACAGTGGAGAGTGTTTTTATGTGGATGATATTGATTCTATGGTGGAGGATTGCACACCTAACTTGCTTTCCAAGGAAGCCCCGTTTGATATTTTGTTGGAAGAGAGTATATCAGCAGAGGATCTTGAGCCCCTCCCTAGCTTTGATTGTCTTATGATAAGTGGAGGGGATGATTCAAGTGATGCTAGTTCTGAGCGAGAGACGAGAGGTGATTTAAATGAGCGTGATTTTATTCATGATAGACTTAACCTCCCTGTTAGTTTTGCATCCGGGCATGAGCCATCCCAAAATACAGCACATTTTCAATATCTTAGTGAACAAAAGGAAGCTCCAGCCCGGAAAGTTTTTGACATGAAAGGGAGTGATTCATTCTTAGACCCATTCTTTGCTAAGGGGCCTGATAAAGGCTTAGACTCATTATTTTGCTGTACAGGAAACCTTGAGATGTGCAATTGTTTTCATGAATTTAAGGTCTTACGCCATCTCAGAGCATTTGTTGATAGGAGGTTTGATTTGTGGAAGACTAATTTTTTGAGCGGGAGTGTCTTTGACTGAGTTTTTGATGTGGTGGTTGCGTCGGGCATACGACGTTAAAAAAATAGCGCTTCTCGGGAGGCAACCCGAGCTTATTTCTACTTTTGTTTTTGTTTTGTTTGTTGTTTGGTTGTTTTTCTTTGTGTTTTTGTTGCAGCTCAGGGTCTTGTTATATGGGTGATGTGCCAAGGATTACATTGACTCAGTTTATTTCTGCACCGACCAGCGCCATAGGGAAGTTTCTTTGACTCTTTTACTCGCTTGTTGTAATAATGACTTGAGTTAAGTTGAGCACGTGTGACCCTTTCCTCTCTACCCCTAGTGCATAGTGCATATTTGGTCATCGAGGGCGATGCCAAAGTTTAAGTGTGGGGGAGTGAATTGGGCATTCGGGCAGTAGTTGTTACATGTGATTATTAGAGTTAGCATGCACAGGTGTTAGTTGTATATTCATAGAAAATTCATGTCAAAATTTTTGAAAATTTCTCTTTAAACTGTGTCTTTGTGAGCTGGCTAGCGTTTTGACTATGTTTTTAGAACATCTTTGAAGTGTTTAGGCTTAAATTGCTTGCACTATAATCTAGTTGTTGAGAGGATGAAGGCATTAGTCACCCATGAATTTTCCATTAATCATCCCCCCACCTGAAAAAAAAAATCCTTTAGGAGAAGCCATTTTGAGCCTGACCATTCTTTGTTTACCCAATTAATTTAGCTCCAAAGCCAAATGGACCGTGTTTCCTTACCCGTGAATATTTCTGGCTTAGTCTTGATGTTTAGGGAACTAGGGGATTAATTTGCTAAGTTTAGGGAATTTGTGTAGGAGCCATTTTTGGCACTGTTCCTATACCCAAATGGGGTAAGAGCAGTCACTTTTTAGGAATATGATACTTTCGAGGATTGCATTGTAGGCATGGATTCACTTTGAAATTAATGAACTTAAATTGCTATTTTTCCTTGGTGAGGCCGAGATTAGAATGGGGTAATGTCTAGTAAGAATCCGAAAGGTGAAAAATTAATATAGCTAGACCTCTTACTTTCCGAAGAAGAGAATGGGAGCCCCGGTCAAAAAGCGTAAGATGAGACTTGGGTATCTTTCGAAAGAAATGGCGTTCTCGTGCCAACATGACAAGGAAAACTAAACTTAATTAATGAACTTGGAGGCTATTGCAAAAATTAGCTTTAGTCCTTCGCGTACTTCAAGTATACGTCAAAGCACAAATGTGCCGAGACGGTTTAGCTTAGTTGTACACCGTGTCTACTCTTTGCATAGGTTTAAATGATTGTTCCTAAATTGTGGCCTACTGAGTTCCTTGATCCTAAGAATAGCCCTGAAGTTCCTGAATGCATTGAGTCTTTGTTAGAATATTCCAATCTCTCAAAAGAAAGGGACTGTTTATTACCATTCACCATTCACCATCACCTTCACAAGTCCATCTCATCAATAGCTAGTTTATTTGTGTATGCTGTCATTACTCTAAGGATGTTGTGAATACTTTGTCAAATAGTTTAGCTAGAGTACAAAGATGTAGTTTAGGGAAGAATTTTCTTGGTTTAGTCTGTCTGTTCTGTGAATATTCCTTTAACTACGTGTGCATGCTAATTGTTTTGATTCCGTGTGGTGATTATCGTAAGTCCCGTTGTTCAGTTTGCTTGAGGACAAGCAAAGGCTTAAGTGTGGGGGAATCTGATAAGTCCGTATTTAGACACGCATTTGATGCGTGTTGGGATTGGATTTTGATGGTTTTCCTAGATTTAAGGTGTTGCAAGTCTTAATTTTAGCTCAAGTTATGTTTAACATGTGTTGGTTCGAGTTTTGTTGCATTTGGAGTCAAAATGAGGAATTTAGAGTTCAACATCGGCACTTGAGGAGCAATCGGGATGATTCGAGATGCATTCGAGAGTGGATTGAGAGCTTTGGAGGTCACCGGGAGGTTCACGATGAAGATTTGATGACAAAAGAGCTCTAGGATTGGCTATGGGATCAAAAGAAGAACAATGAAGCTGGAAAAACGACGATCAGGATGACCTTTGGTCAATCGTTCAAGCATATCTCTTTGTAGAAGCATCCACAGGACACGATTCAAGTTGCATATGAAAGACAACTTCAAGGGCTACAAATCATATGAAGACACCATTACGAGAATATGAGAGAAAGAAGGTGAAAACAGACGATGAAGTCAGATGATCTCTGTTGCGATTTCAGAATGACACCTTCCACCATTTTGGTCATATCTCTTGATTGGATGATTCAAATCACATTCGGCAAGTTGGGGTGGATAGAGGACTTCATTATCTACAACTTTCATGAAGGAAGTTTTGTCAAATTCGGACTAGAAAAAAGGCTGAAGAGCACGGACGCACGACCGTGCGTAAAAGGACGCACGATCGTGCGTAAGAGCCAAAAACGCGGCAACAATTCTGCCTGCTACGCACGATCGTGCGTGGCAAGGTACGCACGATCGTGCGTACACCCGAGACGCGGATTTCAGCCCTTTTTTAGTCCCAGTTCAGCCCAAACTCATCTGTTTTCTATAAATAAGACCCCATACCCATATTTTGACGTTACGAACATTACGGAGAGGCCTAGGGACGAATTTAACACCGTTTTTACGCTATTTTCTTCCAAGACCCTGGGATTATTTGTAAGTTCATCTTTTTAATTAATGACAATTATTTCTATTCATCCCAATTCTGTTGATTCTTCAATTATGAATTGTGAGTAGTTTAATTAGGGATTTGGGGTTGATGAAGGGGTTAATCATGATTGATGGTTAGATTCTTGTCGGTTTAATTGCATGAATGCCGTTTAATTTGTGTTTGAATAATTTAATTGATATCTCTTGTAACCTAGACTGCAGCTAGAATTACAATTGCATGTAGAATGAATTAAGAGAGATCTAATTTGTTCTAGGACACATTCACACGCACTTAATCGTTCGCTAAGAGATTAGTAGCGATTAAGGGGCCGTAAGCTCGCTCGTCTTGGCAATAATTTAGGATCCTGTCGCATGAGAGATCAGCCTGGTCTCCTAAATTATTGTACTCTACGCCGCGAGAGCGGTAAGAACTTAGTAATGATTAGCTAGACTCAATTAAATTAAATTCATGTAATTAGGCCTGATCTGCCAGAAATCTGGTTACCCCGGAATCAATCCCTATTCCCTTCGTCATTAATTAGAGAGAAACCAATCTTTTTATTTTATTGCTCATTAGCATTAGTTTTAATTTAATCAATCAACCAATCTCGCACAATTGCACTTTTATTTTATTTATTTCTGTTTAATCGCTGAATTTAGTTAATCTTTAATTCCCTTTTGTCCGTCCCTGTGGAGACGATACTCGTACTTACACCACTACATTACAATCTTTTTAAGTGCGAGAATACTCACATCAGTTATGAACTGCATTAATAGTCACGAATCCACACTTTTCTACTCCACTGCTCATACACTGTTTACCCACACAGTTTAAACACACAAATTTATTATATTAGACCCCACTTGTTTTCACCGTTTTGAGTGAAACGTTAACCCAAACAACCCCTTAACCAGTGTTTGCCTTTGCTTAAAATAAGTGATTTTCAGCTTTTAGATTAAAAAAGCTAAAAAAAGGTGTTTGTTAAACACAACTCTTGATTAAAAAAAACTTTTAAGTTAAAAGGTAGAAACTGAAATATACTAGCTTCAAAGTGCTTCTAGGTATTTTTGCAAATAATTCCAACTCTAAGGATAATCCTAATGACTTATTTTTTAACTTCAACCCAAAATATCCTCCCTTCTTCCCTATTTTCTCTCCCCTACGTACCATTCTGTATCCCATCATCCCCTTCACCGTTTGTCTTCACCCCCAATAAACAACCTGCGCATATATTACATACATACACGCATATATATATATATATATATATATATATATATATATATATATATATATAGAGAGAGAGAGCTCTTCTCATCAGGCCGGCCTGACGGGCTGCCCCGTCCGGCCGAGCCCGTTTGGGCACCTTCCCGGTGGAATTTTTTGATGGAATTTTTTGAGCATGTTCCTCATCAAGTCTAGTTTGTCCATACCAAATTTCAGCTCAAAATTCGATCGGGAAGGTCGTCAAATGAATTTTGCAAGTTAACTGGTCCGGAATATGTATTTTCCGGACCAGTTAACTTGCAAAAATCATTTGACGACCTTCCCGATCGAATTTTGAGCTGAAATTTGGTATGGACAAACTAGACTTGATGAGGAAAATGCTCAAAAAATTTCATCAAAAAATTCCACCGGGAAGGTGCCCAAACGGGCTTGGCCGGACGGGGCAGCCCGTCAGGCCGGCCTGATGAGATGATTTCTATATATATATATATATATATATAATGGAAAAAATGAAGTTTTGTTATGAAATTGTAGGGGTGAGAAAGCACTTTGCAGCTCTGAATGTAGAAACAGACACATATTGATTGACGAGTACTATGAGAAATGTAGTTCGGAGATTTCAAGGTCTGTAGATGTTTCGAGCTCAAATGGAGGTTGCTCGTGGATTGCTCTTGTACTTATCCCTTTTGGATTGCTCTTCTAAACAGTTGCTCATGGGGTTCGTGGCTTTCGGATTTCTCTAGGTTTTTTTAATTAATGGGGTTGTGGATTTCCGATTTGTGGCTGGACAGATGGTTCGCAAGTTGGATGGTGTGAAAGGTGGGGAACAAGAAGATAAATGAATAGGGGTTTGAGGGTATGGTAATCGCAGCATCTGGTCTGGTAATCGCAGGGTAGATGAGTGAAATGGGGCAGTCTGCAAACAAGTAAAATATTAAAGGAAAAGAGTAGTTTTGTACTTTACAAAAAAACTACATCAAAAATCATTTTCTTATCAAACACTCCAACTTTTACATTTTAACTAAAATCACTTCTATTTCCAAACACTACCTACTTTTACTACAAATCACTTTTCCAATAATCTCTTAAAAAAATCACTTCAAAAAAGCACAAGCAATCGCAAACACTCCCTTAGTATAATTCCATAATTATGAACTAATATAAATAGGGGAGAATAGTATGCATTCAAATATATAAAAAAAACATATTAGGTGGTGGCCGGAGGTTAGCCGACTATGTAACTAGTAGTGAATTACTTGGAGATACTTATCTAGAGCCGATTTTATGAAGTTTTGATTGAAACTTTGGCTGATTTATGAAAAAATTATATTTAAAATATATTTTATTAATAAAATAAATAAAAAATTATATGAAAAATAGTTAAAATGATCCTCTATAGTAACTTCAGCCAATACAGCCAGAAAAGTAACTACAACCTTACTTTTTTCTTATTAGTACACAATTCAGTGTTGAAAAAAGTGTCAATAAAATGCATTAAATGGTCATTTTGGGGCAATATTTTGAGTGGGGTCCACTTCCTATTTGGGTCGGGTCAAAATGGTTTCAGATTGTCCTTGCTAAGGGCTACAATTAGATTTGTGGTATACTCAAAACGGATAACGGGTGAATGAGAAATTGATTCTCGAAGTTCACTCGTTGAAATGGAGAAAAATGAGAAAGATGGGTTTCTAGTGTGGTTTTTTCCCACACTGGAAAACCCAAGGGACTTTGAACCCCTTATCAAGAGAAGCTTATACTTTGAACCCCTTATCAAGAGAAGCTTATTCTAAGGAGTTAAGATTCTTAGGTGGAAAGGCTCTATTTGTGCGCAGGGGATGCGAATCAAATCCCGAAACTGGAAAACAAAAAAGTGCGACTTGCGTGTGCGGGCGATCTGCGGACACGAATGTCATCCGAAAATCTATCTCGGACCATTGATGTCCAACGTTCGGATCATTAACACACAACAACAACAAATCTTCCCTGTTTTTTCTTTGTCATTTAAGTTAATTAATTTTTCTTGGTTTTTTGAAACACACCCAACATTCAGTACGTGAAATTAAAAATTACGTGTTTGGTGAAAAAATGGCTGATAAACCTGATAAGCTGAAAATCAGGGTTACTAAACGGGCTCGTATATATAAGTTAAATTAAAGATGATGGACAAAAATGTGACATGTTATATAAATCGCTTATTTTAACAATTTTTAAAAGCTATGTTTGAATTCAATCTTACACAATAATGACCAGGAAGTAACACACACATAAATATAGTACTCGTAACATTCACATTTTTATTCATACTCTTTAAATAAGTAACATTTTAGCAAATATCTCGTTATATTATTTAGCTGAGTTTATTTTAAAACTATAAAGTAATTAAGCGACATTCCCTTGAGAAAGTGAATAACGTTTATCATAATATAAAGCATAAAGCTCCAATGTGTTTATATATCCTACTAAAATAAGCTAAAATTTCAATGTTTTTTACTTTTTTCATAGCAAATGGGAAAGCATGTACACCGTGAAATCAGTTATTCCTCAATCCTCAGTCCCGTTTGCCTAATTAACGCTCTTCGAGGTAGGCTGATGTAATTAAATTCTACTCCGTATCTTTTTCGTCTTGTTGATTGAAAGACATATATTCGAACATAACTATTATTTCACCTCTAATCTTATCTCAGTTTCCAATTATTTTGAACAAAGGTAAAAATTCCAATTGTTATTTTTTTCGAATATTTTCAAACAGTTGTATTCGCATTTAGCAGACACTAAAAGTACACCTCTTGAAACTCACCCAAATTCCAATTGAATTTAATCTCCAATTTGTCTACAGAATTAACTTACACTAACGGTACTTTCTAAAATTCTTCCTAATTTAAACCCAACCAGTCTCCTCCATAGCTTCATCCTGAAAGCAGCAGCTAGGTAAAAAAAAAAGTAAAAGAAAACAAAGATGGGCAAGAAAACGAAATTCAGATATTGGCCATGGTACAGATGTGGCAATATCTATCCCAAAACACTTTGTTTCCGAGCAGAAAATCTGGATATTGATGATCATACATCAGTACTATCATTATCATCATCTTCTTCAGACCCATATGATGATGGTGATTACGTTGAGGATGTGATTCGTGGGCTGAGGTCCGAAAGGCTCTTGTTCGGGCCGGGTGGGGAAAAATCATCCAAACTCATGGAAGAAGAAGATTTGGAGGCCGTCATGGAGGGTGAGAAGGGGTTTGTTTTGAAGGGAAGTGTGGGAGTGGAAACAATGGTTTCTAGTAACCCCTTTGTGGACTTCAGAAGATCAATGGAGGAAATGGTCGAAGCACACGGACTTCAAGATTGGCGTTTTCTTCAAGAGCTCTTGGGTAGCTACTTGAAAATCAATGGGAGAAGCAGCCATGAGTACATAATTGGAGCTTTTCTTGACTTGTTGGTTCACCTATTGGGAAATGAAGCAACACATGATGATTATGATGTTAATGATGATGATGCCATTGTTGCTTCTTCCTCATCATTTACATCTTCAAGGAGTTCAAGTGCTTGTGGCCATTGGTTGTTATCTTCATTTTCATCATCTTCTTCTCCTTCTTCATCTATTGTCCCATCTTCCCCTTCCCCTTCAATACCTTTTTGTTCCACTCTTATTCCAACTACTACTCTTTTGTCTTTGCTAGAGGAAGGTGAGGATGATTGGATTGAGAAATCCATAGACAATAACAATTAATGCATCTTCAATTCACATTCAATTCTCATTTTGTTTCATTTAAAATAGTTCGCACAACAGATTTGTATGATTAGAAACACATAAAACTCATACAAGTCTCATTATAAAACTGTTTGTAACCATTTGATCAGTTCTAAACGGTGTTACAAACTTAGAAACTAAAGTTTTTCGTGCTATTGAATATGTATTTTATGTTTCTACGGAGTATGTTTTATTGGAGTATGAAGCTATAGTGAATGCATACTTTTTCTAACATGTGTGTATATTATGAAGCTTAATGTATTGTTGTCCAAATTTATAAAATTATAAATATGGAGTAGTCATTGCATTAAACTTATGATATGACGCCATACATTAAAGTTTAAATGGTTGCTAAATGAAGAGTATGATAGCTAGCTAATACTCTAGTATTAGCTAGCCATACACCGAGTAACACTTTGAAAAACTGCAAGTATTAAAACTAATTACGTCTTACTATACTTGAACTGAAATTGAGTGTGTACTTATATAGTTATCCTTTTAGCAAAGTTTTGTAACCTGTTTTAATAAATTCAATTGAAACATTTTTTGAGATTTTGAGTGATAAAAATTTTGGTTAGGAGTGGGGCTTGATTTGAATACCCAATGGGGCTGGTTTGGGACTGCTTTAATTTTTTACTCCCGTATATCTGATACAGAACTACTCCGTATGTTGTAAAAACATGATCCGGAAAGTGGCCCGACCAAAAGACTGGGTCACAGGTCAACCCGGACCCAGTGGCTCAATCCGGTCAACACTCAATAATACTTCGTATGTATTATTATTATCATCATCGATTATTAATTTATAATTACCAAAAAAATTCAAGTTAACGTTTCAAGATATAAAATGATCTGATGCTTCAAATTTCATGCAGACAATTCGAAGGCCACTATGATGGAATTTCACGTTTTATTTCTAGTTTTTCTACATATATTGGGTTTCAATGGGTCAGTTCTTTGTAGGGTTCAATTGGGTCGCCAATTAATTCTGGTTTTTACTATATTTATGGGTTAGTAGCCATCCGGAGCGAGTAAGGTGTCGGGTCACTCGGTAGCGGCAGACCCAAAGGGAGACTAATGAGCCCCCCATAAATATTCCCTGTTATTTTTACCATGAAATTTTAATATATACTACCTCCGGTTTTTTTTAATGTTCACAGTTTGACTTCACACAAAATAAGGAAAGAAATTTGACTTTACTGTAGAGTACACTGTTGAGGCACTGTTTGACACTGTTTGGCACTGTAGAGACACTGTTTGGCACTGTTGAGACACTGTTTGGCACTGTTTGGCACTGTTTTGATGTAGATTTCTTTGCCAAAAAAGGAAATAAGGAAGTGTGAAGTTTATTTTAGACCGTCTCAAAAAGGAAAGTGTGAAGTTTATTAAAAACCGGAGGGAGTACTATCGTAAGTATTTGTATGTATTTTTTTACACCGCCGTCCCTCCTAACGGGATTTCTTGCGTCCACCGCCATTGCCCGATCCGGCACGGGTCTTAGAGCATAGATATAGAATGAGTGATAATTACAATTTATGTTTAACGGATCTATTCGGGATTGGCAAATTCTTGAAAAATTCCAGACCAAATGGCAAATATATGGTACTACCAAGTAGTTTTGTAATATGTGAAAATTTAAGCTTTTGAATAAAATTCTGAACTTTTGACAGATGAATCTATGTAGGTATTTTTTGATCTTTTTCCGCCGATCATATTCTTCACAAAGAAGAAATTCACTATCCTCCGTTGCCCTCATCGCCACACTCGGTTGATCGGAAATCCACCGCACCGAAGTCGTGCCACCCTCACCACGGTGCTATGCCTCAAGCTCTGAATTTTATTTTTATTTCCCCAAATCATCAATTCAAATATAGATCTATATTTTTAGAAAAGTTACAATGTTATTAAGAACTCCTCTGAAGTTAATTTCTCTCTAGGGTTGCCGTCTTCAAAAGTTTCTTTTGCAGTCGTCTTCAGACGGTGATCAGTTTGGCGCGAGGCAACGCCTAGCTTGGATTGTCCGGCGGTGAATCGGTGATCAGTTTGATCACAGCGCCGGTGTTCGTTTCTTTCTGTTTTTCCCGGTTTGGAAGGAGCAGTGTTTCGAGCTCGTTTGCAGTCCTATCACGGTTGTTGAAGAAGCCGAAATTGCAATTTGCTTAAGTATGATTTCAAGTCGAAGTATGATTTCGATTCAGCGGAAAGGGATGTCAAAAGAGGATATTGTCACTCAATACAAAAGAATGACTATTGAGACGGATGAGCGGTGGGCGCGTCCCCCTCTTGAGCCGTCGCCATGGAGTGCAAGCAACGTTAGAGTTTGGAAGAAGATGGGTGAACTATGTTCTAATTCCGTTTTATTCTGTGTGTTTATCTTTCAAATTCCATGTTGTTTTGGACGCGTTTTTATTTCCTAGCAGAGAGATTCTAGATTTTAAGTTAGGTGATGAGGAGTTTGGTTTGCTAGTCATTGGCTCAGTTAAGCCCATTACAGAATCACCGAATATTATTGTTTCTACAGAGGTGATATATTCTAAGTCTGGTTCGGGGGCAGACGACAACCATAAAGTTTTTTATCGTTTTGTTTATTTATTTTTCTTTGATTGTATTATCAGCTATGTAGCACCGATACCGGTACGCGGAAACGCGGAAACGCGGAAACGGGTACGGGGATACGTCAAAACCAAAAAAAGTAGGATACGGATACGGGGCCATATTTATAAATATTAAAAGTTATAGGGGTCTATTTATAAATATTAAAAATAGATTTTTTTTGAATATATATATATATATATATATATATATATATATATATATATATATATACATACATATAATATGCTATGATGTCTACCCATTCATTGCATTGAAACATTTTCCTTTTTCAAGATACTTAGTAATAAATTCATAATATTTCTCATATACACTAGTGTATCTCGAAATATAAATGTAGTCAATAAGTCATTAATTTAAAATGAGAAATAAGTCAAACAACTACAATCTTGAAATTAAAAGTGCAAGTACCCAATTCGGAGTATGAGTTAATGACTTAATTCGGATATAGCCATATAGGCCCATTATTTGATTACCAAGTAAAATGTAGTTTTAGATTTTCATTTTTTTTAGAATTTTATTAAGTAAATTTTGGGATTTTTTTTAAAAAAAAGTTGATACGGGTATCCGTCAGGATACGAGTATCGGAAACTTTCCAAAAATTACAAAAAAAAGTGGAAACTTTTAAAAATTGCAGATACGGCCCGGGAACGCACAGTACGGGTATCCTAGAGTATCGGATACGGGAGCGTATCGGATACGCCGATACGCTACCCTAGGGAAGTATCCGTGCTTCATAAATTATCAGTCATGTGACGAACATTATTTTGATTTAATATATTAGTTATATTTGATGATAAAAAATACAATGTTGTTAATTTTATACGTAGTACTCTCTCCGTCCCATAAAATAGTTCCCGGTTTCCTTTTTGGGCCGTCCTAAAAAATAGTTCACATTTCCTTTTTGTAAAGGTTTGTGTGGCTCACATTCATTTACTTTTTTCTTACTCAACTATAACCATACATTTTCATTTTATTCCTACTTTTTTAAACTCTGATCTCAGTCAATGCGGGAACTATTTTAGGGGATGGAGGGATTATTTTATGTGGATTCGGATCCTCTGCCATAAGGCAGAGTACCTTGCGGCATCCGACGGCAGGGAGGGGAAGAGGATGGCCTCGAGATTGGGGAAGGACTGGAGCCCAAGATCTTCGACCATCCAATCTCCGATCGAACGGCCCGGAAAAACCGGGCACCCTACCTTGCTTTAAAGCAAGGCAGAGGCCCCGGATCCATTTTATGTTGGACCAGTCTTCCCAACCTATTCCGGAACAATAATTTCAGCCCACCAGTTATACGGGTCATGTCGGTACGACGGCAGGTGTACCGGCCCGCTAGCCGCTACATCAGATTATCTGCCACTTTAACTGCCAAATGTGATCACCCGCATCCCGTTTCCCGTACATCATTATTGTGTCATTACGTGTCGAAAAGAGCAGAAGGCGTTGAAGGCAAGAAATCTCAATTTCTGCCCAATTCCATATCCAAATCCACGTAACCCCCGTCCAGCTCGTCTTTCACGTTCACATAAATAACCAACAAACACAGAATGTATACCCGCAGTCCTTCAATGCTCCATCTTCTCTAAGCTAGTTTCTCTCTTCTTCTCTACGTCTTGCCGTTTGGTACGCAATTTCTCTCTGATCTCCTCCATTATATTCTTCCTTTCTCATTTCATCTAAAATAAGAAACCAAAGTATATAAAACATTACATTACTTTCTTCTAATCTTCTATCACATTTAGAATGAATTATCAACTCTTTGTACTCTTCAATTCCTATTGTTTAAACTGTGGATTTGATTTGATTGCACCGTCTGATCTTATATTTCCTTTAGATCCGCAATTTCTTTCGGGAATTACGGAAGCTTGCTTCTGGTCTGGTTTTCTTCTGCTTTTGGAAAAGGTTTAGTAGCTTCACTGGGGGTTTTCCCCGTTCTTATGGTTGATGAGTTATGATTGGGAGGTTTCAAGTTTGGTTTTGATGAATAATTGATCCAATGCGTTTTTAATTCCTTGTAGGGATCGGAATCTGCTGAAGATGTTGGGAGAATTCATTGCCAATAGCCTAGTGTATGTGTATATTTAGGCCTCACTTCCTTTATTAGTCGGACTAAAATTGTTTTTCACAAATCTATAAATTAAATTTAATGTTGAACGTTACCGTGCTCTGTACTCACAAATAAGTGAATCCTACGTATATTATTATTATATTCTAAATCCGCAATGCATATAACTAATCTATTTCATTATTTTACCATCTGTTTAATACTATCTTCGTAACCCTAGAATCTTCCCAGTTTAACTCTTTTGGGTCAAACTTTATAAACTTTGACCATTAATTATTCAAAACTTACATTATGTTATGATTAAAAATTTATTTTATATACCTCATTGTAAAACATATTATTGGAATGTTAATTTATTATGAATTTTATAAATATAGATATGTAGATATTTAGAGTCAAAGTTCAACTTAGAAGACCGTGAAAAGTCAAAATGGGAAGATCTTTGTGTTAAGGACGTAGTATTTGTTTATAATATTCTAATTGATTCTTGGGAATAAATTTGGATAATAAATTCATTTTTTGAAAGAATTTGTGTCAATTGAGATTGTACAGTAAATTAAGGACATGGATCTTTGTGTTACGGACGTAGTATTTGTTTATAATATTCTAATTGATTCTCGGGAATAAATTTGGATAATAAATTCATTTTTTGAAAGAATTTGTGTCAATTGAGATTGTAGAGTAAATTAAGGACATGGAATATGTATTGGTCATTTGGTCTTATTTATAAAGTATTTGTATATTTTGAAATTACTTCTGGTCACACGCTTTGGATCGAGGGAAACATTTTCTTTACATTCTTTTTGTCCACACATCTGCTAAGGTTTTGATTCTTTGTGTTCCGTTCTTTAGTTTTTGCTTTAATTCATGCTTTATCTGGGATCTACCTTATTTTTCTGTTCATTCAATTTGAGTTGTGGTTGAATGTATGTGCTGGGTTGTTCATAGACTGGTCCTTGGGTATGCCTACCCTGCTGTTGAATGCTTCAAAACTTTGGACAAGAACAGAGGTGATAATGCACAACTCCGCTTTTGGTGTCAATATTGGTATGTACAGTCTGCCAACCATTACAACTATTAGAACATGAAAAATGTGCGGCGTACACAAAAGTTGTACACTTTTTTTGTACACTTGTTTGTCCCCGGAGACAAGAGTTGTCTGTAGACAAACAACTTGTCTATGGGGGACAAATAAGTGTATAAAAAAGTGTACAACTTTTGTGTACACCTAGCTCAACCCACTAGAACATTTCTAATGCAAAAATTTGAACGCACATATATAACATGCAAGAGATAAATAAAAGTTAATTTAACAAAACATCTTTATCTTTAAACAGACATTCTTCTCTATTTTTAGTTATTATTTCTCAACAAAATTGAATACAACATTTAAACGTAGATATTGTGTTTGATATCGTTTAAAAATGATAATTAAAAATACAGAAACATGTGTGTTCCGCTATTTTTCGCAGTTTCATAAAAATACTCTAGGATTAGTGGATTACATCATGCCTCGTTATACTATCCATATAATAACATACAGAGTATCATCTTTGCCCGCTTGCCGCCTTTCTTTGTTACCAATACATGTAACCCACAAGTCCACAACACCCTTGAAAAGATCATCATTGAACTCCCAAACACACGCTATGATGTTCATACTCGGGTGGAGCTAGGGGTGGGCCAATCTAGGCCATGGCTCACCCCAAATTTTAAAAATTACTTAATTTTTAAGGTAAAAAATTTCGTATAAGTTTTTTTAAAAATATTCTTTGTACTAGTCTAGTCCGGCCTAGTGTCCTGGCTCCGCCCCTAATCATACTTATCTGTCCATTGTCCACCCCGCAACTAATTTTCCTTTGTCACTTCATGAATTATACGGAGTAACGATTAACGCTCTCACAATTACATACGAAGTACGGGTATATGAGTACGATGACTATTCTGTACTTTTTTCTCGGGAGGAGTAGAAATGCAATAAAAACTTGAAACTTCTAACGAGGACATTTTAGATAAAGTATAACTTGTAAAAAGAAAGTTTAATGGATATGCAATGTTATTAGATTTTTCTTGATTTGTAACATATCGTCAATCTAGACGGATAAATAGTAAGGGGAAGTAACACAATTTAACATTCTATAGGTTACCTTTTACCTCTTTTAAGCACTTATCAGAACATACATTGTTCAAACAACACTTTCTTCTTCTTTCAACTTATACCCTTTTCAATGTTCAGTATGCAACTAGTTTATTTCATTTACTATGTACGATAATTGACCAATATGATTAAGAGAGCGTTTGGCAATACTGTTTTTCGGCTTATCAGTCAATTTTTTCACCAAACACATAACTTTTGGTTTCGCGTGCTGAATTGTGTATTAAGCAGAAAAAGTAAGGCTGTAGTTACTTTTCTAGCTGTATTGGCTGAATTTACTATAGAAGACTATTTTATCTATTTTTACATATATATTTTTCTTTATTTTATTAATAAAATATATTTTAAATTTTTTTTCTTAAATCGGCAGAATCAGCCAATGCAGCCACTTCAGTCAGAACTTCATAAATTTCAGCAGAATCAGCCAAAACAACCGATTTTGGTGCTACCAAACGGGCTCTAAGTCAATCCATTTTTAAAAATTCATAAAGCGGCATTAATTAATAAAAAAAAAGCAGAATCAATATTTACAATTAATATATTCAGAAATTAAACTGTCGTAAAAATTATACTAAAGCGAAAAAGTAAAATTTAAATTTAATAAAAAAAATGAAACTCAAATTTTCAGCACGAAAAAATTTACCGTGATAACATGAATCGTAAACTTATAAAGTGTAGTCGGATTGAGAGAAAATTATTATACGAATATTAATCAAATAAAATGATAATGTCGGTTCATTTAAAAAGTCTCGATGTGTGATTTTTAAATAGGTTATACTGATTTAGTTATATTGAAATAAATATTACAAGAAATAATATTTATCAAAATAATTAGTATGTACTCTCCACCCACTAAATGTGCCATCTTTTTCATGTAGAATAAGAAAAGTAAAAGTTAAGAACTTGAGGCTTTTGCACGAAAAGAGTAATAATATAACCCAGAGATTTGTTCATATAAAGGATAATCTGAGATTTTTTTTTTTGGATTGAAATAAACAAGCATATTTAAGCTTTTAATAAGTGTTTATAGTTTTGAAGTTTTCACCATGAAAAATTGGTTGTCTAAAGTCACATTTTTTTATTGTTGAAGGATTATTGTGGCATTGGTTCGAGTTTTGGAGAGTATTGGGGATCTGTCTATATCATGGTATGAACTATGCATCTCAAAACGTTAAACTTGTTTTAATTCCACCCTGTTTTTGTTCATAATGAGTAAAAGTTTATATTTTTTGAACTCTTGGTGTATTGCTCTGTTAGGATGCCAATGTATACCGAATTGAAGTTGGCACTTTTCATTTACTTGTGGCATCCCAAAACTAAGGTATAGTAAAAATTTAGTCATGATATATGTAGTGAAAAAGACAATATTGACACGGCCTTGTCACATATTGATCAAATTTGGCACATAACATAACATGTTTTTGGAATGGTGTTGTTCCAAATAGTTTGTGACAAAATGGCATTGACACGGAATTTGATATGAACTCTTTGTATTCATGCTAAATCTGTGTCAAATATCCTATGAATTTTGACAAATCCGTGTTAATTCTATTGTTCTTTTGTAGTGTTTGACAGAATTTTTTAGAATAGCTTCTCAAAAAATATCTTAAATTTAAAATAGTTCCTTGAACATGTCTATTTGAACTTAATCATTTCATGTAGGAATATAATGTGTAATTACCGAAATTGTAATCGTATTACACGAAATGAGTGCAGGGGACAACATATATTTATGAATCATTGTTGACACCATTCATAAAAAAGCATGAAGTGGATATTGATGGAAGATTCTCAAATTTTAGAGAAGCAGTGTGGAACATGGCTATGTATTATTGGTACAATAGCACCGAATTAGGACAGTCAAAGATCTTTGACTTCTTCACTTCTCCATCCAAAAAAGGATCCCAAAAGAGTTCCAAGGTAAATTCGGAAATAAGATTATTTCATGGGGGCTAATTTCAAATTTGTCACAACTTAATTTCCAAAATCATTTAATTGACCCTTCTTGCTATCGTATAGAAGAAGGATGAAGACAGTCGTTACGGTGGATCGCCACTGCCAGCCCCACCAAGCTCGTCTTCTTTTGGCTTTTTCAAGCGGAAGTCATGTGACAAGCGATGACGGTCACCGCCGGTTTATCCTTCGCCGACCCACCGGACCGTATCACAGCCGGTTAAGACGGCTTTGGTCGAAATTCCATTAGCCCAACTAGGAATTGTATTCAATGGCTGTATGTGGTTCTTGGTAAATACACATATAAGTAGAGGCTTACATAATATAGATATACTTATTTTAGGAGATTTATATATATACAAGAAAAAATTGTAGATGTACAAGATAGCTCAGTTGCAGTCAAATTTAGAATTTAGTAATTAAAGAGTGTTGTTGCTGTTGGAATGGCCTTTATCAATTCATCAAACTTCGCGATTCTTTTATTGGAGTTATAGCTATTGCTCATGATTAATTTCAACAATTTACGAGTATTGAAACTCCACTACATTTATTATTGGAAAGATCTTAAATAGCATTGTGCTCAATCAGTTCAATGACAATATTTAGAGATAACACTAGAATTGATTGAATTAATTTTACAGAAATTTATGAAGTTTTGACTGAAGTTGGATTGACTAATACGGAGTAAAAAATTTACTCTGTATATTTCAAATATTTTTTAGTTAATTAATATAATAAGAAAAAATTATATAAAAACAACTAAAATGATCCTTCATAGTAACTTCAATCAATCTAGCTAGAAAGTAATTCCAACTTACTACTTTTGATAATTACATAAAGTACACGTGAAAACAAAAGTTACATATTTGATAAAAAAAATGACCAATAAAAATGATAAGCCCAACATCAAAGACGATAACAAGCTCTTAAACATTATTAGATAATCACTAGATTCAATTTGACTTAGATAATCTTAAATATATTTAATGGCCCGATTAGATATTTAGATAATGAGAGTGTTTGGTAATGACATTTCAGTCAAAAAATGGCGTTTTCAATAACATTTTTGGACAGAAACGCTGAAATGAAAATGCTACAGATAGGAGAGTTTTAGGTTAGAGTTTTGAAATATGACGTTTCCTATTAATTTTATGGTCAAACAGTTAAATTACCAAACATTTTCTGACAATCCACCTCCTTATTCCGCTAGTCAAACTCGCTTATTGAATCCGCTATTGACAACCTGCTGAAATAATTACTATCCGCTAACCACTAAATGTCAAACACGTCTAATAGAGTATATGGGCCCGAACTCCATGACTCACATACTTAGGGGATTAAAACAAGACATTTGACACCACATGGCCCTCCATGGGCCAAAATTCAAAATACAGCCGAAAGGCCCAGGAACAAAAAGGGTCCTCCGTTGGCCAAGCCCTTCTTCAGCCTGGTCCTCCGTTGGCCTCAAAGGCCCCGACAAAATGTATTTTGTACTTATTAGTCAAATAAATCATGTACTTAGCCCATTAGAGACCTTATTATTGTAATGATCCTCCTAAGCCCAATGCTAGGAGCCCAAATTCACATTTTCCCCCCTATAAATAGTCCCTTAGGGGTAGTTATAGGGGATTGAGAAATATCAATTTTTTCCCTTTCTCTCTCTATCTCTCTCGTCTTTCTAAGATTAATACTCTATCAACGTCCAATATCAAATTTACATGACCTTTTAAATATGCTTAAGATTTTTAGTACTTCCAGGATTTATATATCTTGTGTTATCATTGATAATAGAATTGAACCTTGAAATAAGCTGACTAATGGACATGTAATGGCAGCGCAATTATTTTGTTAACCGAACGTTTTTTCGAAATATTCGTGTTTTATTTACAGTAAAAACTTAATTCATTTCATTATTAATAATGTTGATAATACAATGAGGAATATGATGAAAAACCATGCTAGAAGCAAAGATGATAGATGACCGTGCTAATGGATGAGCACTACCGTTAGCTTCACGCCTAGTAAAAACAACCTCAAAGTTGCTATGACTCTCAAGAATGGCTCTACAGTCCCTGATGAGAGCTCTGTATTCTGTTCTGGCCACCTTGTCCAAATGCACATCTTCCACAACTTGTTTCGAATTCATTTCGAAGATAATCTCATCGTTGCTAAAAAAATTCATCCAACTCATAGCTTGTCTTAGTCCCCATGCTTCAACTTCAGACGGAGATAATGCAGCTCTACACCACTCGGTTTTAGCTATTCGAAAGTGACCCTGATAGTCCCTCACGCAACAGCCTGTACCTACTCTCTTTCCTTCATAAAAAATGGCAGCGTCCACATTTTTCAGCTTCCTTCCCGTCGGCGGACTCCATTTAGTGACATTAACAATCCTACCTACTCTGGCCGTATTTCCTTTGCGAGCACTTTCCCAGGCATGTAAAACCTCAGCTCCCCTGTGTATCACTTCCAGCCAGGGGCGGAGCCAGAACAATGCGTGAGGGGGGTCGGAATTTATTAATATACAGTATCAAAATGATGGATAATTATATGATATTTCAGTTAAATGTTTCATATGTAGCTGAGATAAATGATAGTTTAATGAGCATTTTTCGGTTAGTGTATTAATATATATGTAATGTATCATAATGTTCACACAACTAATGACCGAATAAGGTGATTTATTTTTAAATTTAAGAATATAATCAACGTCACATATCAGATTTTGCTTATTTCAAGTTAAGATGGTGCTGATTTTTCCAAAAGTCATAACTTTTTACCCATAATGAGTTACGAGACCCATAATATATCAAATCGAAGGTATTTCAGAGCTCTACGTTCTTGAACTTTCAGCGGGGTCGGCTGACCACCCTGACCCCCCTTGGCTCCGCCCCTGCTTCCAGCGGTGTATCCCGTCGGCCCTCCATAACCAGCATGAAACATTCGTGTTGAGCTTTTGAACCTCATGAAGTAACAAGCCGCACTTAATGAACTTCTAACTTGAGCAAGAATAAGGTTTTTAGTTTGAATACGTCTACGTGTTTGGTACAAGCTCGAGCCTATCGCTTGTAATTATAGAAAAAAAAAATTATACTATCTATATGTTAAAGTTTAAACATTTATAGTATGATTTTATAAATTTAAATATGGGGTTAACAAAATGAGAAATTGCCGAATAGTTTGAGCACAAGTCTATTATTTCTATATTCAAACAAATTTGTCAAACTTATCGTGCGTTCAAATTAAACATATATCAAATCAAAGATCAAGCTTTATTTATAAAACTTATCAAGTTTAGAGTTCAAAACCGGACACTACAAATAGCACTAGTGCACTACAAAACACTTTCGACCCCAATCTATTTTGACAAGCGGCATAGCAAGAGAGCTAACCAAGGTCCTATCCACCGCAAATTTCAATTTTATTTGAATTATTAAGGTAAAGAAATTGTGTAAAAAACTTTCAAAATATTCTTTGTACCGACGCATCTAACATTTCGTCATGCCTCTGGTACTTGTTCTGACAGCTCTCACAATCTTGATTTCAAGTAAACTGCTACCAAAATTAAAGGAAAGATGAAGCAATTAATTAGAAGCATATTGCAGTGTAATTATACACCAATATACTAAAGGAAAAACTGTCAAATAGTTACTCGAACTTTCATAAAAAGGTCAATTAAGTCCTTCTATAGGAGTGAGCTTATGATATCATCGTGCATGAAAAAAACGACTCTACTCCACATGGCGCATACAATGATTGTATACCGCACTTTCCGCTTATGTTGTTTTCCATATGGTGGTCTGGCCAAGTGGAAAACAAAATTTCGGTTGACGCCCAAAACTTGGCAGGTGCATATATTAAAAACTTCAGTTTTTATACCTACTTTCTCTGTTCCGAATTTGATTGCAAAAGATTCTAATAATCTATATAGACAAACAACAACATTGAAGCATTAATCCAGAAAGAATTTAGGATCGACTAACATGAGTCGATCCATGATATCGATGCAAAAAAAGAGAAGAAAGATAAAAGAAAAAAAGGATAAAATAAAAAGGATATGATAAAGATAAATATAAAATAACAATAATACAAGAATATAAGAAAGATAAAAGATAAAAGATACAAATAAAAGAGCAAGTGAAAAGGTTATCTTCAGGTACACGAAAACCGCAAACACAAAATTGATTTTTTATTTTTGGTTAGATCAAGAAAAATAAGGGAATGGAGCGTGGGATTAGCAAGAATGAGTACATCCCAAAGATCCAAACACCCTCAGTTAAAAATAGATTAGACTAGATATCGACTATTGCAAAATATATATAGAATAGAAACCTACGAGACCAATTCATATTGGATCACAAAAATCTAAGATCCAGTTAAAAACATCCTAAATCTCATTAACGTACAAAGTCAACTAAGGAAATAGAGCAAGTACAAAATCAAATAATTTTTTAATTGATCACATGTTGAAAGTTGAATATTTTCCCCTCATTCACCCTAAAAGGCTAAAATTGTTTCTTTTCAAACCAAATCAGGGCATCACATCCCCTCCAAAAACATGGAACCAAACATGCCCTTACACTAGAAACCCATAAGAAACTCTACAGATATTGCCAATGAGTCAAACATTTCATAGAAATATCGAGAGCAAATGATGATATTCATGTCTCTGTTTAAGTAAACAAGAGAACAAAGAAAATGTACTACTCCATGTAATTAGTTAATACCTTAGACTACAGACATAAATAACCGCATCTAGAACTCCTTTTGTCTATCCCACAACAAAAATGCCTACAATTTCACGCGCAGTTCAGTAATAAACCCAAGAGCTACGCAGTTTTCCGGTTTTTGTGACACCCCTCCCTGTTTGTATCATTCTTCATGGCGATTCCACTTGTACACAAGAACTCTCAAGCCAAGCTTCTATAAGACCCAAGCTGATCAAATTGAGGAACGAAAAAAGTGGGTCCCACAAACTTGTTTCCGCAGTTACAGAATAGGTGCTATATCGGCCAATCATATATCATCATGGTGCCACATTTACAGCAGTAGGTGGTACATCAGCAACAACAGATGAAGTCTCTGACTGTGGGGTACCTATCTCAGATATTCCAAATTCATGAAGCATACTCTCCACACCCCAATCGATGGCGCCTATAAAGAAGATCATGAAATTTAGATTTCAAAATAAATTATAGGATTATCTTGCAGTAAAAAACATGGTTATCAACTTGAAATAAGGATACCATCTGCCTTCCACATATCGGTTAAGCTAACATCAGCATCTGAGAGGAGCCAATAATCTGCTGCTTCATTCTGTTAGGAAAATTAATATTTCAAACCATGAATATTATATGGTACATGGTGACTGAAGGGAAAGGTACAGAAAGAGTTGCATGAACTATTCAAACAAAACCCACAAGTCATCATTAGTATGATGTACAAAAAAATACATCATTTTTTATTAGAAAATGGAAACAGTTAGAAAACTAGGTTAGAGCTTAGTAGACAAATGGTTCACTAATTGTATGCCTTTTCACTTACATCCGCATCTGAAGGAACAATTTTGGTCATTCCACCATTCAATTCCTGTGAAGCACCAAGATCGCAGCTTACTTGACTGTCATCATATGTTTGCGATCCATTATCTGGCAAACTGGTTGTCATAGTTGATAAATCCACCGACAGATTATCATTTGAGCTTGAACTTGAGGCAAGCGGGACACTCATTGATGGTTCAACAACACCAGTCATCTCCTCAAATTTCTCCTCAAATTGACTAAATAAAGATGGAGTTGACAACAATTTGAGATCAGAAAGAAAACGTGCATTCTAATACAATGCTCCACCGAAAATGGGAAGGGTTGTGGCTTTAAAGTTTTACCTGACAAGATAGACATCAATTGGACCCATTGTGCTTCTGAGAATTATTCTGTATCTCCTTCTAGGGTAATCTACTGCCTGTTATAGTCAATTTAAAAAAGCAAAATTTATCAGCCATTACCAACATATAGCAAAGATTAGGATAGACTTTTTTTACTTACCTCATCAGGCTCAGGGACTTCCAAAGTGGTCCCATGTGGAGCTTTAATTGCTATCAGGGTTTCATTCTGTCAAACCAACAAGCATTAAGGTTGGTACCTGGTATGTTTGAATCCACAAGCATAAAAATACTCTGCAACACTGATGTCTAATATTGGGAAACCATCATTATCATCACCACCACTCCCACCTTCATACCAACTATAATGGGGTTCAGTGGCATAGAAATTTTGCGTCTTAAAGCAGTTTGCACTATATAACCCCATTGATACACACCAAAACCCAACATCACTTGCATGGAATGATGGAAAGTTTAAAGGGAACAAAATCTAGGAAGACATGTTTTATTAGGTCCACATAAAAAATTGTCAAAAATAAGGGTCTCCCTGGAATTGGTCATCATGAAAAGGGGAATGAGCTGAATGGTTGCTATATGAATATACAAAAGTATACCTGAAAGCAAGGTAGACTTTTGATATCCTCTTCAGTCACAAAAAGCCATCTACAAAAAATCATAGTTGAACAGCAGCATCAGTAAAAATGTTACAAAGTGGAGATAATTTGTGTTCAGAGCAGTGTGTACCTTTTGTCATTTTCATTTTCACTTAAACCCCTTAATTTTTCCTGCATTCCTCTGCAATTATCGAAGATCAAGTATCAAGACAATGGTTTGCATCAACGGACTTGAGTACTAAAGTATCTGACAACTATTTACCTGATACGTTCATCCAGTCTTTGTTCTTCCCAGCAAAGGTTTTGAACTTCTGCCTGAAGACAGAAATAAACAGCTGAAAAATAGCTTGAGTTTTGAAAAGGAAAATATTTGCATTTTAGTGCTTTACAAATATTTGTCTTTTGAAAAAGAAAATTCAATATATTAATGTTTTACATGTGATGTTTTACATAAACAAAGGATTACAATATCACTGCATTGGCAATACTGATGCCACCAAAACACATCATGCAATAAAATAAAAAGCTGTCAAATTAGGTAATAGCAGTCTTCCCACATACCCGTAAAATTGTGGCATCAGAACCAACATCTCCAGGCCCTGAAGCATCAACTCCCCTATGCAGGACCTTAATGCTCAGCACAGTTGAATTTTCTTTTTCCATTTATGGTAAAGAAAAACTTATTCAGACAAAAGTAGCTTACTTCCATTGGATTCTGTTTTTAAGCTTCTTTTCAATCAAGCCAATTCCCTCAAGAACGTTCGTTATGTCATATATACGTCTCTTTTGCACCTGCACAATAAACTTACGATTAGAACATTTGTAAATGTGCATATGATATGACACAACCTAAGCAAACAGATACCTCCAAAGTGTCAGCAGCATTGTTAAGATCAATCATACCATCTTCAGCATCCTTGATCAGGTTGATAAACTTTTTTGTTAAAAGTCCTGAAATACATTCAAGTATGCTAGTGCTTTGAGTTTCATTCAATAATTCTATGTAACTAAAATCCCAAATGATAGAGTGATGTGAAATCACCTAAGGAGCTGTCATAGCGGCAGCTTGCAGGAGTCAGAGGAGAAGGACATCCTGTAAAATGAAAATGTGTTTTGTTATATGTTTTTATGTATTGACAAATAAAAACAAGTACGAGCATTTGTTCACAGAAGTAAAAATATGGTATCTTTTAATAAAGAATGTCTCTCACCAGCACTGGACACAGGTGTTGCCGGTCCAGATCTGTTATTGTTTGAAGCTTTTGGCCTCCCGTATGCCTTTCCCCCTTTTGCAGATACAGGTGTTAGGAGGGGACTGTTGACCATATCAGTGCACCCAGGACTAGCACTCCATTCACTGGACTCAGCTACATAAGAACTCGCTCTACCCTTTCGCTTGAATGCCTGAAAAAAGCAACATATTGCAGTGTCAAAATAACTAAATAAGTAAGCAAACGGGTAATTGAACAATGTAATGATCCATTGTAATAAACTGGTTGTGGAAGTCTAGTTTCCTCCCCACACTAACAAAACTTAACTTTCTCAATGATGGAAGCAGAACTCATCATTATATTGTAAAATATCAATCAAAGAGTAAGCCGATAACAGCTAAGCAATGTAAAATGGGATGATAACATCAAATGGTCAACAGTCAAATTACTTAAAAGGAGCATGTTTCTAAGTATAATGGAATTGTGTGTTGTTATAGTTGTATGTTCCTCCCTAAAGTAGATCATTTCCAAATGAAAGTCAATATTACTCCAGTTACAATATCCTACGGTACCAGATTCAGCCTATGACCATGATGCATATTTTAAAAAAATGCATCCTAAAAACCTGTGACAGAAAGTCGCAGCCTGTAAGAAAGGTGTGTTTGATTACTTGCACTGTCCCATTTTATTTGTATATGATATCATTTTAGTTGAAAGGAAATCTTGGCCTACGGGTTATGGTGTTGCTCTGTGACCAAGATGTCATGACTTCAAATCTTGGGAGCGGTCTCTTGTTAACTTGCCAAGGGAAGGCTTTCTCCTTATACACCCTTGTGGTGGGACCCTTCCCTGGACTCTTGCCTTGCGGGGACACCAATATGCACCCAGCTTCCCTTTATGATATCCTTTTAGTTGTTACTAAAATAATGTCAACTATCTTAATTTGAATACTATTACGCTTTTTTTTCAATAAATTTCTTTCCAGTGATTTTTATAAATGATTTGCCACATTTATCCCCACTTGAGGGATCATTTTGGAAAGTGAAGTAGATTTCACTTGTTTTTATTGAATATCATGTTCAAAAGTACATGATCCTTAAAATTTGGGGCAGATGTAGTATTGCTCTATTAGCTGTGGGGCACTTTGAAATACATTTTACTTCTTCTCATTGAAGTATTAATAACATCATGAATGCATGATTCAATAACATCCAAAAATCAAGCATTTTTATTTTGTGCATAGTTTTAGCTTCTACAGTAGCACAATGGCAAGTATCACCATATCAGTATCAGACAATACATTTGTATAGATGGACTCTTAATTTTTTTTAATTTATATCTAAGACATGCAGGAGATTCAGGAAACAACATTGTCATCGTGTGGCCAGATGGACACTGTTTCTAGATCAGTCTATTATAGTGAATCATATTTGGAGTGGGATGTTTCATCCATTCAACAAACTAACAATTTTTTTTTACCAAAAACAACACAAACTACCATATGAAGTCTTTTTTACCCAATTCAATTTATTTTCTTTGGTGTCTATCCGAGCACCGTACTGACTACACTAAAAATAGAACAAAAACTTTGCAATCTTGAAGTGGTTTTACGAACGATATCACAGATATTACAAAGAGTTTTATAATGAGCACCTTAGCTCGAATCAGATTACCTAGAAATCTATTGATTAGTTATAATTTACATATCAGCTAATATCCAACTAACATCTCATCAGAAGCCTATATATCTAATAAAAGAGGATGCTAACAAAATAGCGCATCAGAAATCAGAATGCTCTCATGGAGCCATAGTGAATGCATTTGAATGCCTACTTATATAATAGAAACAGTAAATTCCATATTTACATCGAATTCTATCAATCTACTAATTGGATTTAGATCACCTGAGCTGAAAAAGACATTTCTCATACAACCATACTTACACTCACATTTACTACAATTCCCACACACAATTCGAGTTTTCACAGAAATATAATCAAAAGCACAAAACACATTACAACAAAAGGAAGCTCACAGGGGACTTGACAATAAGCGCTTCTGCCTGATGACCAATTCCGGTTGCAAACCCGGCATCAGCACCAGGGGTGGAGAACCTGTGATAGTCTTCTGGGGGTAGAAACGGCGGCTTCATAGAAGCAAAGGCAAGGTGACGCCTGGTTGGCCTTGGGATCTGAGCACCGGGAACTCCGTTAGTGGTCTGTGCAGCCGCCGCCGGAGGCGGAGGCGCCGCCGCTTTGGTCGGAGTTCCAGAGCCAGACATGAGTCTAAATTTTCAAAATTGAAGATCCAATTCTGCTGGAGGTGGCGATCCGATAGAAGATTACAGATGGTTTTGTTGTGCTGAGGAAAGGGTTTGAGGGTTTGGCTGGGGCGGTCAGAGAAACAGGCCAAGAAAATGAGGGAAGGGAGGGAATTTTTTTGTTCAGAAGTTGTGGAGGGAATAGCTATAAGTGAAAAATATAAAAACCGAACCTTTGATAGATGAAATACGGAGTATGGTAGAAGTGTTTTCTTTTTACTTTGGCCCTGGTCTCTTTCATACCTCTAGGCTCTAGCCCAATTTAAGAGACCGGAATAAAAGCTCATGCAAATTTTAAACAAAATAAGCTAATTGAGAACAAGTTTGTAGTCCCTGCGGGGATATCCGATAAAATCGAAACGATACACAGAACAAGTTTGTATGATAGCTCTTTTTACTAGTTTGGATTATACTCGGCTTATCAAATTAAGAACTTTGCATGATATTTATTCCATTCCAAATGTGGTAAGTTTCGTATGACTCGTTTAGGTTAAACTCCGTACTTGGAAAAATGATTTGAAACCAGGGACGGAACTACATATTGGGTGAGGGGGGCCATTGCCCCTCCCAATTTTTTATTTTTTAAATAAAAATATTACTATTACAAAAAATTGCCGCCGCCCCCCCCCCCCCCCCATAAAATTAAGGAAGATTCTAGTACTACCAAATTATATGGCTTTTTAAGAATACTTATCCTTAACGTTCAAAAAAAAAAGAATACTTATCCTTGGCCTATTATCATTATATGAAAACTAATAATACATATTATTAGATGTCCTATTAAATTATATATAATACTCCGTAATATGTATTATATACTACGTAATACTCCCTCTGTCCCTTAAAACTTTACCAACTTTTCTTTTTAGATATCTCATTAACTAACTTTGTCACTTTCCCCTTTAAGTAAAGAATTTGTGGTTCCAGTTAATACTCTCTCCTCTGCACAAACCTCAACCACACAACTTTTACTTTAATAAACCTGGTGCCGATCAAACTTGACAAAGTTTGATGGGACGGAGGGAGTACTTGATAAGTATAATACTGCAAATACAAGTGGAAAACATACTTGTGCAAGATTTTTAATATATATGATTAATTTTATGATTAAATTTGTATACTACGTAGTAGATAATAATATTTTATTAATGAGAAAGTAAAATATTTTCTACTTTACAAATTTAATCATGTATATATATATACAAATATTGTGTTGACCGGGTTAACCCTCCGGGTCTGGGTTGACGCTTGACCCGATCATTTGTCCTGGTCGCCTCCCGGTCCGGTTGTTTAAACATAGATTATACTCCGCCCCCCTCATACTAAAGTCTGGCTCCGCCCCTGTTTGAAACTAAACTCAATCATTTTGTATTTGAATAAGAGGCCATCGTCCGGAACTAATCAAAAGTTGCTGGAGTTAAGTGTAAGCCGAATAAAGTAGAGAATGCTATGTTCAAGGAGCATTCTCGATGAGCTAGCGTGATTTCCGTAGGAATTTCTTAGAAAGAGAAGGAATTTGAACTTTAATGAAATTGTTTGAACAGAAATGCTTACGGAAGAAGAAAATAATATTTCATCATTCATACGTAAAAACTATACGAACGGGTTATTTATAGCTTCCACACCCAACTAACCAACTTCCCAACTTCTTGTTAGTTAACATTCTAACTAACGGAACGCGTCATCTAACTACCCCATATAACTACAGGTGTGATCCACATGTCAGCTATAAAAAATACAACCCCCTAATAAGAAGGCTGTCCTCAAGCTTCAAGCGAGCGGCTCACACAATCTGGGAACTCTTTTTGCTAACAGGTGGATAGTGAAGTAAGATCTTTCGTCTAGCATCACCCCCCACCCCCACCCCCACCCCCACCCCCACCCCCCACCCCCACCCCCACCCCCACCCCCAATAAGAGGCTCAAGTGTATAAAAATCCACCCCCTAATAAGAAGCTCTTCATATTTTTTTATTTTTAAAATAAAAATATTACTATTACAAAAAATTGCCCCCCATAAAATTAAGGAAGACTAGTACTACCAAATTATATGGCTTTTTAAGAATACTTATCCTTGGCCTATTATCATTATATGAAAACTAATAATACATATTATTAAGATGTCCTATTAAATTATATATAATACTCCATAATACGTATTATATACTACGTAATACTCCCTCCGTCCCTTAAAACTTTACCAACTTTTCTTTTTAGATATCCCATTAACTAACTTTGTCACTTTCCCCTTTAAGTAAGGAATTTGTGGTTCCAGTTAATACTCTCTCCTCTGCACAAACCTCAACCACACAACTTTTACTTTATTAAACCTGGTGCCGATCAAACTTGACAAAGTTTGATGGGACGGAGGGAGTACTTGATAAGTATAATACTGCAAATACAAGTGGAAAACATACTTGTGCAAGATTTTTAATATATATGATTAATTTTATGATTAAATTTGTATACTACGTAGTAGATAATAATATTTTATTAATGAGAAAGTAAAATATTTTCTACTTTACAAATTTAATCATGTATATATATATACAAATATTGTGTTGACCGGGTTAACCCTCCGGGTCTGGGTTGACGCTTGACCCGATCATTTGTCCTGGTCGCCTCCCGGTCCGGTTGTTTAAACATAGATTATACTCCGCCCCCCTCATACTAAAGTCTGGCTCCGCCCCTGTTTGAAACTAAACTCAATCATTTTGTATTTGAATAAGAGGCCATCGTCCGGAACTAATCAAAAGTTGCTGGAGTTAAGTGTAAGCCGAATAAAGTAGAGAATGCTATGTTCAAGGAGCATTCTCGATGAGCTAGCGTGATTTCCGTAGGAATTTCTTAGAAAGAGAAGGAATTTGAACTTTAATGAAATTGTTTGAACAGAAATGCTTACGGAAGAAGAAAATAATATTTCATCATTCATACGTAAAAACTATATGAACGGGTTATTTATAGCTTCCACACCCAACTAACCAACTTCCCAACTTCTTGTTAGTTAACATTCTAACTAACGGAACGCGTCATCTAACTACCCCATATAACTACAGGTGTGATCCACACGTCAGCTATAAAAATACAACCCCCTAATAAGAAGGCTGTCCTCAAGCTTCAAGCGAGCGGCTCACACAATCTGGGAACTCTTTTTGCTAACAGGTGGATAGTGAAGTAAGATCTTTCGTCTAGCATCACCCCCCACCCCCAATAAGAGGCTCAAGTGTATAAAAATCCACCCCCTAATAAGAAGCTCTTCATATTTTTTTATTTTTAAAATAAAAATATTACTATTACAAAAAATTGCCCCCCATAAAATTAAGGAAGACTAGTACTACCAAATTATATGGCTTTTTAAGAATACTTATCCTTGGCCTATTATCATTATATGAAAACTAATAATACATATTATTTAGATGTCCTATTAAATTATATATAATACTCCATAATACGTATTATATACTACGTAATACTCCCTCCGTCCCTTAAAACTTTACCAACTTTTCTTTTTAGATATCCCATTAACTAACTTTGTCACTTTCCCCTTTAAGTAAGGAATTTGTGGTTCCAGTTAATACTCTCTCCTCTGCACAAACCTCAACCACACAACTTTTACTTTAATAAACCTGGTGCCGATCAAACTTGACAAAGTTTGATGGGACGGAGGGAGTACTTGATAAGTATAATACTGCAAATACAAGTGGAAAACATACTTGTGCAAGATTTTTAATATATATGATTAATTTTATGATTAAATTTGTATACTACGTAGTAGATAATAATATTTTATTAATGAGAAAGTAAAATATTTTCTACTTTACAAATTTAATCATGTATATATATATATACAAATATTGTGTTGACCGGGTTAACCCTCCGGGTCTGGGTTGACGCTTGACCCGATCATTTGTCCTGGTCGCCTCCCGGTCCGGTTGTTTAAACATAGATTATACTCCGCCCCCCTCATACTAAAGTCTGGCTCCGCCCCTGTTTGAAACTAAACTCAATCATTTTGTATTTGAATAAGAGGCCATCGTCCGGAACTAATCAAAAGTTGCTGGAGTTAAGTGTAAGCCGAATAAAGTAGAGAATGCTATGTTCAAGGAGCATTCTCGATGAGCTAGCGTGATTTCCGTAGGAATTTCTTAGAAAGAGAAGGAATTTGAACTTTAATGAAATTGTTTGAACAGAAATGCTTACGGAAGAAGAAAATAATATTTCATCATTCATACGTAAAAACTATATGAACGGGTTATTTATAGCTTCCACACCCAACTAACCAACTTCCCAACTTCTTGTTACTTAACATTCTAACTAACGGAACGCGTCATCTAACTACCCCATATAACTACAGGTGTGATCCACATGTCAGCTATAAAAATACAACCCCCTAATAAGAAGGCTGTCCTCAAGCTTCAAGCGAGCGGCTCACACAATCTGGGAACTCTTTTTGCTAACAGGTGGATAGTGAAGTAAGATCTTTCGTCTAGCATCACCCCCCACCCCCAATAAGAGGCTCAAGTGTATAAAAATCCACCCCCTAATAAGAAGCTCTTCATATTTTTCCCATGTAACATCTTTCTTGTTCTCATTCATCCATTGTATATTAACCAATATACAATTGCTCAATTGCCCACTTTAGCTATCTTCCTATCAAGCACTACCAACGGCTCAACACTCGACATTCCCATTTCATCAACATTAAGAGAGACATCCTGGTGTTTCTTTAAATAAGATACGTGAAAGACAGGGTGTGTTTTAGCATGATCTAACAATTCCAACTTATATGTCACATGTCCCCTTCCATGAACTCACGATCAGTTCTCTTATTCTCAGCCTACACCTTCCTCGTGTCTTAAGATCGTTATTGTAACATCCGGCTCTGTAGGGCCTGAGGTAGTTACTCCTCAATATTGTCCTCACAACCCAAACACCGGCTTTTATCGCACATTTTGTCCTCATTCGTGCACACCCTGAGAAATTTTCGGGGAGGCACTGTAACACCCCAAAATCCGGTCTAGCTGGAAATTATAATAAAATGACAATAATGGATAGATTTTTGTTTCTAGACATTTTTAAGTTAATATTTAAAATAATAATACGTAAATGCTAGGGAATTTATGGTTAAATGGGCCGCAAGTTTAAACAAAAATTTGTCTTGCAATTATAATGGAAAGTAGTTGTGTTAATAATGCAAAGGGTAAAAAAAACGTGCAGTGGCTATATAACAAGTTATTAAAGATTAGAAATCAAGCCCTAATGATCAATTAAAAAGAAAAGGGATATAGACCTAAGTAAATAGGAGTTAAAGCTTTTTAACTCCTAAATAGGACTTATTTGAATCGAAGGGACAAAATTGCCCTTACTAAACCTCTCTCGTTCCCAAGCTGCGACAATATTGCTGCCAACATAGGCAGAGAAGAATCACGAAATCCTGGAGGGGGTCTCTTCCGCGATTTGTTTCCGTCGATTTTTCCGACGGCCCTGTTCTTATATTCTTTCACAAATCTCAGCTATTTTCTTCTGCACCCCAGATTAGATGCTTGATTCAAAGTTTCAGGGGGTGCTTAGATGCAGGCAGGGAAGTTGGCGTATTATGGGGGACTCGCTAATTCTAAATTTCAGGGGTAGCTTAGCTATTTTCTTCCGCACCTCATCGTCGCTGACTCGTTGCCGTACCTCCCCCCCACTGCCGCCGCGCCACAGTGCTATTGCCGTCGCAATTGCTGGCCGATACTATTCTCGAAATGAAGGAGATGTCAATGTTCCAAATTCCAATCACCCATGTGCTGCTGGTCTCACGTCGTATACGTAGTGCCAGCTTTTTTGCAGTGTTTTACTTTTGAATTCCTAGTTACTATGATCGGAGTATTACTCGTTAATTTCACTTTTTTACGGAGTATTTTATTTTCCATTACAGATTAAAATTAGTTTTTCATTATTTGTTTTGTCAAACACCTTTATTCATTTGATAGTCATTACGTCATAACGTGGGATAATATCATTATTTGAAAATTAATATCAATGTAAGAACAAGAATGAGAATGTACGGATGTCATTGACTCATTGTCTCTAAGTAATATAATGTCATTGTTTAAAAGTCAATGTCATTATATGACAATGTAATATAATGTCATTGTTTAAAAGTCAATGTCATTATATAATGTCATTGTTAAAAAGTCAATGTCATTATATGACATTGAAGTATAATGTCATTGTTTGAAAGTCAATGTCATTATATGACAATGTAATATAATGTCATTGCATAAAAATCAATGTCATTATATGAATGTAATACAATGTCATTATGCAACAATGTAGTGATGCAAATTAATAAAACTGCATGAAACGTAAAAGAAAATAGAAAGTTAAAAAATAAAAATGGTGACAAGGTTAACATAATTTATCAACATTGCCATTATTAGCAATATGACATTATCTATTAATATTCATATTGTGATTGTTAAAATTGAGGCAGTGACAATGTCATGTTATAAAAGGGAGGCATTGTAATGAATGTCATTCTTGACATTGTGAAGAAAATGTCACTCTCATACATTGTGAATACAAATATTGCCAAATGAATAATGCCAAAAAGTGTCAAAATAAACAACATCACAATATTAAACATTATGATTATAAACAATGTCATAATAAATAATCTCACAATGTCAAACGTTTTATTTACAATGTCATAATTGAATCATATCACAACATTGTCAACACTGTAAATAAGTGTGGAAAATCGCAATTTCAAAAAGAATGACAAAGATATTGACACAAATGTACATTATCTCAATTTATTTTTAACAGAACATAAAGTCAAAAGAACAAAAGCAAGATAAAGTAACACGGAAAGAAGAAAATAGAAGCTAGAAGAAAAAAACAGAAAAGAAAATCGAAAGAGAAGAAACTAAAAAGAAAAAAGTCAGATGATAGATCCAATAGTTTGAAGGCATGAAGCTACAAAAGCAAAAAAGAAGTGAGATTACAGATCCAGTAGCTTCACGCTACAAAATCGAAAACAAGTCAGTGCCACGCTGAAGGAAAATAAGACTAGAAGAAAAGAAGGAAGAATAAGGTCGGAGGAGGGACTTGCAAAGGATTTCCGCCTCCTCGCTGCGTAGACGCCGCCGCCTCACCAACTCGTCGTGCCACCGCTGGCCGCACCTGCGTCACCTTGTTGTGCCTCGTATCCGGCTGTGCCACCACACTCCTAATCTTCTTCATAATCGTAGGAGTTTGTCAAGAGATGGAAGCGATGCGGTGAGACAGAGACACGGTCTTAGAAAATAAGAATTCAGGGGTAAATCTGGAATGAACGGATATTTAAGTCCTATTTAAGAGTTAAAAAAGTCAAGCTCTTATTTAATTACATACGAAAACTTAAGCTCCTATTTAGTACCATTTCTCAAAAGAAAAATGGTCAATAAGTGAATACACGTATATATGCAAGAGTTAGCTTAATTTGGACATTTGGCTTTAATGTATAGGAACTTAGTAAGTTAGTAAGACCAAGCTAGAGAACAAACTCATAAAACACCAGGCAAACATGCAGGCTAGCTAGGACACTCGTCCAAGTATTTAGAACAAGTCAAAACAAAAAAAAAAATAGACATTAATATTAAGAAGATTGGGCTGACTAGTGACTACCTCTTGTGACGCTGAGCAACAACAACAAAGTTCAGATTATATTTGACGCTAAGCGTAAGTTTTACGTATCAAACAAAAAAAAGATGGTAATGAAATACATGTGGCAAGTCTAGGAATAACCACACATGCATGCTATGAAAATAAATTAACAAGGAAATAAAGATATATGTAGTACGATATGATAGTATATGATTATATATTATATAGTAGCTAGCTAATAGGTTCGGAGAGAGAGTAAAGGGGAGTGAACAATTAACATATGCGAAGGAAATTAATAGATCGAGGGAGACTAGGAAGGGGACCGAGCAAAATGGTAGCTAGAGAGGAGGGAAAAAATGAAGAATTAGAGAAGAAAAGAGAAGGAAGAGAAATGTGGAGGAAATTTATTCGTCTCATTCTTAAAACACGACGATATTACGTGGAGGAAATGTGGAGGAAATGTGGAGCAAAATGTCTGTACTATAATACGACATTTATTAATCGTTAAATGTCATTGTTTTGTTATTACGATAAAAGACATTAGTAATTTAAAGTTACTATTACTATATACGTAGTACGGAGTATATATTAAACGAAGTTATTTTTCCAATCACCAATGACAGATAAGGTACTCCTTGCTAATGCTATTATCACCACTTTATCATATGTATTTTATCTATTAAATGAAGACATGGATGTCCAGATTATATTTTTGAGTTAGTACTATATCCCATCTGTATACGGAGTATTATTTATTTCTTCTGATGAATATGTGTTTAGTAGTTCTCCTTTCAGAAAATATCTATATGTCTATGCTATAACTCTATAAGTACTATACGTACATGTGAATCAAGATAAACTTAATGAAAACAATACAAATAGATAAGTGGGATACTGTTAGTAGAATACTCATCATGCATGCGATTGATAAATATATACTCGTAGTTATAGTAAGTGACTTTAAAGCATTTAAGTTAATTGAAGAAGCTGGATGAATACAAAATCATGGATACGAATATTTAGTACGAAGTATATATATACTACGTATAAATGTATGTGACTGTATGTTTAATTTAAAGATGATACTTTGTGATTATCACATTTTCCAATAATACATGGATTCATGAAATATTTTGGAAAAGAGCCTTACTCCAGGATTTAGATGCTAGTTATGGGTATCTCTGTTCTGTTCTGTTTTGGGTACGAGTTGGTTTCACCGACTACGACTCTTCTGGTGTGCTAGCATACGGCCCAGGCCAGGGTCCTCTGAATCTGAAATCTCTGTTCCGTTATCCGATGATCTTTGTGATCTGAGGATCTCCTTTATCTGATGGGTAAAGTGAATAGAACTTTGTTCGAAATTACTTTATCGGTATCCTTAGCTAGATTGTGATCCTAAGAGTAAAGGCTGAAATTAAAGTACTAAAGAATTAGGTATTCAGAAAGTTGGATGATGTCTATAAATTTGAATAAGATTTATGTGTGATTATTTTCCTTAAAGGATATATGTTTGGGTTTACTGCTATGCGCAACTAAACTAAATCACCTTAATCTGATTGAAAAGATGGAAAATTTCTGAAATGATATGTATTAAAGAAGCGTTGAGTGAGATTATATGAAATCTTTATACGTATTTTTGAATATGAACAATTGACAATTTTCTCATGATTTATTTCTAATTAAGTGATAAATTTATAATTATATTATGTGAAATAATAGTGTTAGCTATATTTGACTTCTATTATGATAATGTGTGATATGCATGTTTCACTCACCCGTTTTAATTGTGTAAATGGACTATAATGATATTAATGCTTCTTTGACATATATTTGAGTAACAAATAAATTTACATGATTATTACATGTTATATTATAGTACCACTCAACAATTCATTGCTGAGCGTGTAGTTTTTCTACACGTAGGTGAATAAGAGATTCAAGTTGGAGCTTGGAACGATGTGACATCTGGAGAGGATGGCAATGCATTTGTTTTTATTTCCGTGTTTTAAGTTGGTACAACCAACTATTCTTAAAAATAAAATTTGTATTATTTTGGTTTCAAAGTTTTATTATTCATACCTCAAATTAAGTTTTCGTGTGACATGTTTGTCAATAAAGCGATAACGATTAAATTTTCTTAAATGATTTTCTAATTTAATTGGAAAGTTTTGCTAAATGATAAACGACAGTGACATCTGTCCCGAACCGGCCAGACCGGGCGGGGTGGGTGTTACAGGCACACATCCCAAGACTACTCCCGTGCAAGCACGTTTAACTTGGAGTTCTTAGCTAATGAGCTCCCTTAAAAGGAGACGCATCTTGTTAGTATGAATAGTATTATTAATACTTTTATATTTAATCTCAAAGGTTACACTCGTGTTAAATGGAATTTTAGCTGCGATCAACGACCTCTACTTCAATGTACCCTTTCACGTAAGGAAGGTGTATGTCTAGAGTTTGCTCATACACCACTTCATATGGAGTTATTTCAATGGATGAGTGGTAGTTATTGTTGTACCACCACTCAGCTAAAGGGATCCATCCGGCCCACTCTTTGGGCTACTCTCCAGTCATGCAATATATAGATAAGTTTTCAAACATTTGATGACAACCTCCGTTCGCCTGTCCGCTTGTGGGTGGTACACAATAGGATGTCTTAAGTCCGCTTGTTGTAATTTAAAGATTTCTTACCAAAAGTTACTGAGGAAGACATTATCCCTTTCACTTATGATAGTTTTAGATAATATAATCCATGTAATTTGTAAACATGCTCACAAAACTTATTTGCCAATGTTCTAACTTGATAAGGATGATTACGAGAGTGGAAGAACATGGGCATACTTGCTAAGACGATCGATCTACCACCATCAATATTGTGTCGTTGCCCATGTATTTAGGTAATCCTTATATGAAATCCATAGAAATGTTCCCAATATTCATGAGTTTATAGTACTTCCAAAGCTTGATTCAAATGCCTTTTTTGAATATTCATTAGGCTACCCCCTTTTTGAATGCCTCCCATCAAATGCCTTATTGGGAATATTCATTAGGCTACCCCCTTTATATAACATGTCCAAAATATTCAACCTCAGTTACCCCAAAGAAACATTTATTCTTTTTAGCAAATAAAACATGATTTTTTAGTACTTCCAAAGCTTGATTCAAATGCCTAAGATGGTCTTCCCAATATGAACTGTAAATGAGGATATCATCAAAGAAAACCAATATAAATTTCCTCAAATATGGCTTGATGAATATACTGTTCATCAAACCCTTGAATAGTTGAAGGGGCATTAGTGAGTCCAACATGAATACAAAAAGTTGTTTTTCTATCTTAAAGAATACATAGGATCCATATAATTCATTTAATAGCTCATCAATGATGGGAATTGGGAACTTAGCTTTGATAGTATGTTTGTTTAGCTCTCCGTAATATGCACAAAACCTCCAGACACCATCCTTTTTCTTGATCATTGCTACTGAAGTAGAGAAAGGACTTGACTATGCCTTATAGGAGAAATATTCAGGTCAGGTATATCTGACCACTGCCCCCGTCCGGCCTCCTCCATTTGGGGGTCTTCCCGATGGTATTTTTTGCTCAAACTTTTTGTGTAGGTTCCTCATTAAGTCTAGTTCATCCATACCAAATTTTAGCCAAAAATGCAATCGGGAAGGTCGTCAAATGATTTTTTCAAGTTAACTGGTCCGGAAGGCCCCCAAAAGGAGGAGGCCGGACGGCGGCTCCGGTCAGGTATACCTGACCGGAAGATTACTCTGCCTTATAGTTCCATAATCTAGCATTTCTTGGGTAATGTCTTATATGGAATCCTTTTGTATTGTGGTGTGACAGTATGGTCTGGCATTAATAAGAGTGGTAATAGGGTTGATATGAATTTGGTAGCCATGATCTCTGTGTAGGGGGTAGGTGTTTTGGTTCCTCAAAGATATCAGCATATAAGGTTAACGACTGATCTAGTTTTTTTTTGAGGATATATTGTTCCCTTTTCCCGAATTAGTTTGTTTTCTCAAAGAAGCCAACCACTGAATTTCAAGAACCATTTCAAAAAGCCCCCAAGGGAACTAACATAATGTCAGTTTTGAATTCTCGCCAATGTGAACTCCAATTAAATTGGCGACAAATTTGATTGGTGATGAATCTTTTCTCCATTAGCAACAACTACTTTAAGAGGATAGGATCTGGAAATCCCACAACCTAACTTCTTAACTGTTTGTAGGTCTAAGAAGTTATGGCTAGTGCCAGAATCAATAAGGATATGCGACTCCTTATTCCCTCTTTCTCTTCCTAGTATTCCTTGTAGTTTGTTTCCTTGTTTTCCAGTTACTGAATTTCCTCCTCCTTATCAGAAAAATCTCCCTTTTCTTCTTCCATGATGGAAGGATTCGAATTTTGCATATTTATGACTTGCATTTATTCCCTGGAAGTAAGTATCATCGCAATGAAAATTGAAAACACAAATTTCTCCTCCCCCACCCTCTTTCTATTTTCAATATCCAAAGGAGATAGTGTCTTCATTTTAGCATCCATAATGTTTCTTCATTTTGGGTAGCAATTCGGGAAGATTTGGTTGGCTAATAGGTGATGGTTTATAACCAAATCCCACTTGACCATCCCTACTCTTGATGACAAATGTGTCATTATAGTTTTTCCCAACTTTCTTCGGAGTTTCCAGGCTATCTACTCGTAGACGAGCATACTTCAAGGCCTGTAGCAAAGTCCTGGATTTAAATGTCTTCACAAAGTGATTATTGTAATATAACAGGGTTATGACCCCCCTATTAAACTACTACCTCCATCCCACTATGTTTGGGACAATTCGGTTTACGATGCTTGAGCGACAATAAAGCAAACGGATCCCTGTCCGCACTCAAATTGTTTTTAGAAAAAAAATACATATTCAGAAACTATATTAAAAGCTTTACAAAGTCGTAAAAAACAGAATCAAAATTGATAAAAATTTGATATATAAATTAAGAGATTAAGAGTGATTTGTGTTGACCAAGTGAATAGTGTCTGGGACAATCTTAGCGGGACCGAGGGAGTATCAAAGAAGAAATCATCGAGTAATCTTTAATTTTTCTACAACATAACACCCTTTAAACTCTCAAAATTATCCATATACTCATTGAATGAAATGAATTGTTGTAGCTTGTTAAAATCTTCTACCACAGAACCCCCAACTATACATTGAATCTAGCATAGATATGAATAACAAACTATACATTGAATCTAGCATAGATATGAATAACAAACGGATTCTAGTCTACATGTTTATGAACATATATTCAGTAAACCATGATTCAGCCCCGCCATTGAGATATAACTATGCTAGGTCTGTCTACCTTCTGATTATGCTCCATTTTACATAAATCAAAATACCTATCACATTTTTGTGTCTAACTTATAGGACACACTCCCTTGAATACTGGAAACTCGATCTTAGAGGAGAATCCTAAAGTTTTAATGTGATTACCCATGTTAACTTGATGTCGTGTATTATCAGTATTATGAGGAGGTGAATTCAAATGATTAGAATGAACTTCCTTCTCCTCTAGTTGTCATTGTAACAATAGAAGCAATCAAGGTTGTTAAAATCGTATTTTTGAATCGAATCGGAACAAAGGTTTAAAAATCGGATCGTAAAATCGAATCGTAAATCGTAAGATTCAATAAAATATATAAAATAAGTATATATATTTAAAATATTAGATAATAATAGTCACGGTATATCATTAATATGTCAAATAATGTTATTTTTTTAGTTTTGCAATTTTATATATTTTCTTTGCAGCATGCAATTTTATATAAGGCAATTTTATCGTATTACTTTTTTTTTATGTTATTTTTTTTGCAATTTTATATTATTAAAAGCTCATAATAATAAGAAAAGTGGAAAGAATATCTACTACAAGATTGGGTTTCAATCCCTGCTCCTACGTGGGTTGGTGTTTTAGGTTTGGAAGATTTTTTCTTCTTTCTTACCAGTTCCCACACCGGACGGAGAGGGCAACAAATGCTCTTAGTACCATTATAAATGCTGGCCTTGCCCTTCTCCTTACGCTGGGCCTCATTAAGTTAGGCTGCGTCAATAGTTTAAATCTTAAAGTCGTAGTTGAATCGTGATTTTAAGCGATTTGGCACGATTCAATTACGATTTTATCCGATTCTTTTCAAATTCGATTTTATATACGATTTGAATCTATTAGACGGTTTTGAATCGCGATTTTATATGATTTTACGATTTAAATCGCGATTTTAATATCCTTGGAAGCAATGCGTCCAACTTCAATCGTGTTTCAAAAAAACCAAGTTCATTCTTACGATTCTGTTCTTCAAGTTGGCATTCCAGTTCGACAACCTTATCTTCCATAATTACCGATACTGCAACTATTGTAACTAGGGCTGAGCAAAACCCGAACCGACCCGCAAAACCCGAAGTTTTTTTCGGATATTATCCGAACCGAAATGGATATCCGACCCGAAAAACCCGAAACCGAAAATCCGATTAGTATTGGGCCTAGATCGGGTGGCGGGTAGGGTATGTAAAATCCCAACCCGACCCGCCCGAATATCCGAAATATATTAAATAATTTAGTGTGTACTTTGAATATGTTAAATTAATACTTGTGTTCAATTATTTGTGTAATTATTTATGCAATTTGTGTTAAATTATTTTTGTAATTTGAATGTGTAGTGCACTAGTGTGTACACTTTTTGTCAAAGTGACATTCCAACACTTTAATTATCTAATTATAATGTGTTTTAATATAACCGAAATATTCGAAATATATTAAATTATGTAGTGTGTACTTTCAATATGTTAAATTAATACTTGTGTTCAATTATTTGTGTAATTATTTATGCAATTTGTATTAAATTATTTGCGTAATTTGAATGTTTAGTGCATTAGCTTGTAGAATTTTTGTCAAAGTGGCATTCAAACACTTTAATTATCCAATTTTTTTTTAATATAACCGAAATATCCGAAACCCGATCCGATATCCGATAATATCCGACTTACAAATATCCGAAAAACCTGATTTGAAATATCAAAGGGTCGGGCCTAGTATTTAACTTAAAAAACTCGAACGGGTTTAGGGTACGCAGACCCGACCCGCCCGAACCCGACCCATGCTCAGCCCTAATTGTAACCCTCTTCGCCAGAAGATAATATTGGCGTTCTTGTTCAATTACTACAACGACAGAAGGAATTTGATCCACCAATCAATGATGCCAGTTACTATGTTCAAGGAGTATTCTTGGTGAGAGCTAGTGTGATTTCCGTAGGAATTACTTACGAAGAGAAGGAATTCAAACTTTAATGAAAATGGTTGAACAGAAATGCTTAAGGAAGAAGAAGATAATATTTCATCATTCATACGTAAAAACTATACAAACGAGTTATTTATAACTTCTACACCCAACTTCCCAACTTCCGGTTAGTTAACATGCTAACTAACGAAGCCCGTCATCAACTACTCCGTATAACTACTGCCAGGGGGATGATGTGAGTTTTCTCGCACTTAAAATAGATTGTAGTACAGGGTGTAAGTACGAGTATCGTCTCCACAAGGACGAACAAAAGGGAATCAAGAATTAATTAAATTCAGCGATAAAACTAAATAAAATAAATGTGTCGTGCGAGATTGGATGAATAAGGATTAGTCTAATGCGAATGAGCGAATAAAATAGATTGGTTCTTTCTAACTAACGACGAAGGGAACATGGATTGATTCCGGGGTAACCAGATTTATGGCAGATCAGGCTTAATTACATGAAATTAATTTATTTGAGTCTAGCTAATCATTACTAAGTTCTTACCGCTCTTGCGACGTAGAGTACAATGATTTAGGGGACCAGGCTGATCTTTCACGCGTCAGGTTCCCAACTTATTGCCAAGACGAGCGAGCTTACGGCCCCTTAATCGCTACTAATCTCTTAGTGAGCGATTAAGTGTGTGTGAAGGTGTCTTAGAATAAACTAGATCTCTCTTAATTTATTCTACAAGCAATTGTAATTCTAGCCGCGGTTTTAGGTTACAAGAGATATCAGTTAAATTATTCAGACACAAATTAAACGGCATTCATGCAATTAATCCATCAAGAAACTAGCCATACATCATGATTAACCCCTTCATCAACCCAAAATCCCTAGTTAAACTACTCACAACTCATAATTGATAAATCAACAGAATTGGGATGAATAGAAATAATTGTCATTAATTAAAAAAAATAAACTTACAAATAATCTTAGGGTCTTGAAGAAAACGGAGGAAAAAACGCAGATAAATTCGTCTCTGAGCCTCTCTATGAAGTTCGTAACCCTTAAACAGGAGAATGGATGCCTTATTGATAGAAAACAGACGAATATGGGCCAAATCGGTTTTTTTTTGGGGCATTTTTTAGCCGCACACGGTCGTTCACACGACTGTGTGAACGGCCCTGTGCGCGACCAAGGCTTTCCGCATTTTCGGGTGAACAGTAACTTAGAATGTGCACATGGCTCTGCACACGATGTGTGGACGGCCGTGTGGGTGTAACAGAAATTTCAGAATACACACGGCTCTGCACACGGTGTGTGGATGGCCGTGTGGGCGGCTAAATTCAATTTCTCCACTTTTCTTCTAAACACATGGAATTTAAGTCTTCGTTTGATCTTGTGGGCGATCTAAGAGCTTTTTTGTCTTCAAAACTTCATAGTAAACCTTCCATTGACCTCCAAAGCTCTTAATTCACTCTCAAATGCATCACGATTCGTCCCGATTGCTTCTCAAACGCCTGTGCCAGGCTCAAATTCCCTAATTTTGACTCCAAAAATACCAAACACGAACCAATGCCTAGTAAACATAATTTGAGCAAAAATTGATACTTCTGACAAAAAATAATTAGGGAAACGATTGATGTGTGTTTTCTCGCACTTAAAAAAAGATCGTAATATAGTGGTGTAAGTACGAGTATCGTCTCCACAGGGACGGACAAAAGGGAATCAAGAATTAATTAAATTCAGCGATTAGAAAATAAAATAAAATAAATGCGTCGTGCGAGATTGGTTGGTTGAATAAAAATTAAACTAATGCGAATGAACGATTAAAATAAAAGTGGTTTCTTCTCAATTAACGACGAAGGGAACAGGGATTGATTCCGGGGTAACCAGATTTCTGGCAGATCAGGCCTAATTACATGAATTTAGTTTAATTGAGCCTAGCTAATCATTACTAAGTTCTTACCGCTCTCGCGGCGTAGAGTACAATAATTTAGGGGACCAGGCTGATCTCTCATGCGACAGGATCCTAAATTATTGCCAAGACGAGCGAGCTTACGGCCCCTTAATCGCTACTAATCTCTTAGCGAACGATTAAGTGTGTGTGAATGTGTCCTAGAACAAATTAGATCTCTCTTAATTCATTCTACATGCAATTGTAATTCTAGCTGCAGTCTAGGTTACAAGAGATATCAATTAAATTATTCAAACACAAATTAAACGGCATTCATGCAATTAAACCGACAAGAATCTAGCCATCAATCATGATTAACCCCTTCATCAACCCCAAATCCCTAATTAAACTACTCACAATTCATAATTGAAGAATCAACAGAATTGAGATGAATAGAAATAATTGTCATTAATTAAAAAGATGAACTTACAAATAATCCCAGGGTCTTGGAAGAAAATAGCGTAAAAACGGTGTTAAATTCGTCCCTATGCCTCTCCGTAATGTTCGTAACCCCAAAAACGGGGTTATGGAGGCCTTATTTATAGAAAACAATGAATTCGGGTCGAATTAGGATCAATCGCGGCCAGGCACGGTGCCAGGCACGACCGTGCCTGCGACCGTGCCTACGGAAGAAGGCCGGTTTCGCGTCCAGGCACGGCGTGCCTAACTGCCAGGCACGACCGTGCCTGGCCTCCAGTAGCTCGACTCTTCGAAAAATGCCAGGCACGGCGTGCCTAGCTGCCAGGCACGACCGTGCCTGGCCTCCAGTAGCTCGCAGGATAATTTCGCATCAGGCACGGCGTGCCTAGCTGCCAGGCACGGCGTGCCTGACCCTATTCTTCACTTTTCCTTCGTTTTCTTGCTCCGAATGCTCCCGGATGCCTACGAGGTCGATCCAACTGCTCTTTCTTCACCAGAATTTCGTTGCGAATCTCCCGGTGGCCTCCAAATCTTCCAAATCTTTCTCGAATACCTTCAAATCCTCCCCGAATGCCTCTCAAGCGCCGATTGCCGGACTCTAACTTCTTCAAATCAACTCCAAATGCAATGAAACTCGATCCAACGCCTGCTAAACACAACTTGAGCCAAAATTGAGACTTGCAACACCTTAAAGCCAGGAAAATCATCAAAGTCCGACCCGAACACGCATCAAATGCGTGTCTAAATACGGACTTATCAGACTCCCCCACACTTAAGCTTTTGCTTGTCCTCAAGCAAATCGAACAACGGGACTTACGATAATCACCACACGGAATTTAAAATAGTTAGCATACACACGTAGTTAAAGGGATATTCACAGGACAGACAATTTAAACCAAGAAAATTCTTCCCTAAACTACACCTTTGTACTCAAGCTAAACTATTTGACATAAATATTCACAACATCCTCAAAGTAATGACAGCATACACAAATAAGCTAGCTACTGATCAGAAGGACTTGTGAATGTGATGGTGAATGGTTAATGATAATAGTCCCTTTATTTTGAGAGATAAGGATATTCTAACAAAGACTCAATGCATTCAGGAACTTCAGGGTTATTCTTAGGATCAAAGAACTTAGTAGGCCACAATTTAGGAACAATCATTTAAACCTATGCAAAAAGTAGACATGGTGTACAACTAAGCTAAACCGTCTCGGCACATTTGTGCTTTGACGTATACTTGAAGTACGCGGAGGACTAAAGCTAATTTTTCAATAGCCTCCAAGTTCATTAATTAGGTTCAGTTTTCCTTGTCATGTTGGCACGAGAACGCCGTTTCTTTCGAAAGATACCCAAGTCTAATCTTATGCTTTTTGACCGGGGCTCCCATTCTCTTTTTCGAAAAGTAAGAGGTCTAGCTATATTAATTTTTCACCTTTCAGATTCTCACTAGACATTACTCCATTCTAATCTCGGCCTCACCAAGGAAAAATAGCAATTTAAGTTCATTAATTTCAAAGTGAATCCATGCCTACAATGCAATCCTCGAAAGTATCATATTCCTAAAAAGTGACTGCTCTTACCCCATTTGGGCATAGGAACAGTGCCAAAAATGGCTCCTACACACAATTCCCTAAACTTAGCAAATTAATCCCTTAATTCCCTAAACATCAAGACTAAGTCAGAAATATTCACGGGTAAGGAACACAGGCCATTTAGCTATGGAACTCAATTAATCGGGTAACAATAAACGGTCAGGCTCAAAATGGCTTCTCCTAAAGGATTTTTTTCAGGTGGGGGGGATGATTAATGGAAAATTCAATGGGTGACTAATGCCTTCATCCTTTCAACAACTAGATTATAATGCAAGCAATTTAAGCCTAAACACTTCAAAGATGTTCTAAAAGCATAGTCAAAACGCTAGCCAGCTCACAAAGACACAGTTTAAAGAAAAATTTTCAAAAATTTTGCATGAATTTCTTATGAATATACAACTAACACCTGTGCATGCTAACTCTAATAATCTCATGTAACAACCACTGCCCGAATGCCCAATTCACTCCCCCACACTTAAACTTTGGCATCGTCCTCGATGACCAAAAATGCACTATGCACAAGGGGTAAAGAGGAAAGGGTCACATGTGCTCAACTTAACTCAAGTCATTATTACAACAAGCGAGTAAAAGAGTCAAAGAAACTTCCCTATGGCGCTGGTCGGTGCAGAACTAAACTTAGTCAATGTAATCCTTGGCACATCACCCATATAACAAGACCCTGAGCTGCAACAAAAACACAAAGCAAAACAACCAAACAACAAACAAAGAAAAAACAAATGTAGAAGTAAGCTCGGGTTGCCTCCCGAGAAGCGCTATTTTTAACGTCGTTTGCCCGACGCAACTTCCTCATACGCTCTCAAATAGCAAGGACTGCAGTGGTGCACTAATAATCAATGTCTCCAGCTTCCTCTCAACAAATGCCATTAGGTGTCGCGGATCTTTAAATTCTTCAGTCCATGTAGGCAGCATATGGTCTTCATAACCCTTATTAGCGCAGAAGTGAAGTATGAAACTCTCATCCTCTTCAAGTGGATAGGGAAAATGAGTGAAAATTTTGATTACTCTAGGCATCACCGGAAGCTCAAAACATGTCTCCAAGCAAGGAGTAGGACCAACACCGTAATCAAACTGCACCATAGAAAAGTCTTCTTCTTCATCTCCAAACATAGGAGGGTCTTCAAAAGCATCAGGAAGTGTATCATCCATCATATTCCCACCTTCGCAGTCCGACTCACTCACATGATCATCCCTATTGGTCTCCTTAGGTTGAGCTTCTGTGTCGCTAGGATGGGATCTCTCGGACTCCTCAGATAAAGCCTTTGCAATCTGCCCCAATTGATTCTCCATGTTTTGCATCCTTGAGTCTGCTTGCTGTTGAATTTGGATTTGTTGCTGTTGAATTTGCATTTGTTGCTGTAATAATTTCTTGAGTGTTTCTTCCAGGTCAGACAGCTTCTCTGAAATTATCTCTTCCCATTCGTCGTCTGAATCCTGTGGCGCATAGCTCGGCAAAGACGTAGGAGTGATTGAAACATTTGTCTTTGTGAGTTGTGGGGAGGACGAAGTGGGGTATGCAGTTGCCCAGTAAGGATGGTCGTATGGAGGAATGGGGCAAAGACATGAATGGTGACCACCTCCACAGAAGTTACAAATGCTATTTTTAGGAAAGTAATCAACCAATTCCTCGGGACTTTTAGTTTGAATGAGAAATTCCATAATGGAGCCTGGTTTTGTCCGAGGATATTGTGGATAAGGATACTGATTAGGAGAATGACATTGGGAGTATTGCGTATTTGGAAAAGGGTAAGAATAGGAAGATGGAAACTTTTGTGGTGTTGGAGAATAATTTTGATGAGGTGAGTAATATTGAGGAGGAGGAGTGTAAGGAGGGTATGGCGTATATGGTGAATATTCCATGGAGGTTTGGGGAAAAGGACTTCCTCCAGGAATTTGGCTGAATGGGTTCATCCCATGCCTCTTTGAAAAAAACCTGAAAGGTTAGCACAGAAAATCCTACGAAGAACAAAAAGAAAACTAACTAAAAAAAATCTCGCTGAAATTAATTAACCCTTAAAACCGACACCGTCCCCGGCAACGGCGCCAAAAACTGATGTGTGTTTTCTCGCACTTAAAAAAAGATCGTAATATAGTGGTGTAAGTACGAGTATCGTCTCCACAGGGACGGACAAAAGGGAATCAAGAATTAATTAAATTCAGCGATTAGAAAATAAAATAAAATAAATGCGTCGTGCGAGATTGGTTGGTTGAATAAAAATTAAACTAATGCGAATGAACGATTAAAATAAAAGTGGTTTCTTCTCAATTAACGACGAAGGGAACAGGGATTGATTCCGGGGTAACCAGATTTCTGGCAGATCAGGCCTAATTACATGAATTTAGTTTAATTGAGCCTAGCTAATCATTACTAAGTTCTTACCGCTCTCGCGGCGTAGAGTACAATAATTTAGGGGACCAGGCTGATCTCTCATGCGACAGGATCCTAAATTATTGCCAAGACGAGCGAGCTTACGGCCCCTTAATCGCTACTAATCTCTTAGCGAACGATTAAGTGTGTGTGAATGTGTCCTAGAACAAATTAGATCTCTCTTAATTCATTCTACATGCAATTGTAATTCTAGCTGCAGTCTAGGTTACAAGAGATATCAATTAAATTATTCAAACACAAATTAAACGGCATCCATGCAATTAAACCGACAAGAATCTAGCCATCAATCATGATTAACCCCTTCATCAACCCCAAATCCCTAATTAAACTACTCACAATTCATAATTGAAGAATCAACAGAATTGAGATGAATAGAAATAATTGTCATTAATTAAAAAGATGAACTTACAAATAATCCTAGGGTCTTGGAAGAAAATAGCGTAAAAACGGTGTTAAATTCGTCCCTATGCCTCTCCGTAATGTTCGTAACCCCAAAAACGGGGTTATGGAGGCCTTATTTATAGAAAACAATGAATTCGGGTCGAATTAGGATCAATCGCGGCCAGGCACGGTGCCAGGCACGACCGTGCCTGCGACCGTGCCTACGGAAGAAGGCCGGTTTCGCGTCCAGGCACGGCGTGCCTAACTGCCAGGCACGACCGTGCCTGGCCTCCAGTAGCTCGACTCTTCGAAAAATGCCAGGCACGGCGTGCCTAGCTGCCAGGCACGACCGTGCCTGGCCTCCAGTAGCTCGCAGGATAATTTCGCATCAGGCACGGCGTGCCTAGCTGCCAGGCACGGCGTGCCTGACCCTATTCTTCACTTTTCCTTCGTTTTCTTGCTCCGAATGCTCCCGGATGCCTACGAGGTCGATCCAACTGCTCTTTCTTCACAAGAATTTCGTTGCGAATCTCCCGGTGGCCTCCAAATCTTCCAAATCTTTCTCGAATACCTTCAAATCCTTCCCGAATGCCTCTCAAGCGCCGATTGCCGGACTCTAACTTCTTCAAATCAACTCCAAATGCAATGAAACTCGATCCAACGCCTGCTAAACACAACTTGAGCCAAAATTGAGACTTGCAACACCTTAAAGCCAGGAAAATCATCAAAGTCCGACCCGAACACGCATCAAATGCGTGTCTAAATACGGACTTATCAACGATCAACAACGTAACCGATCTCAGCACGCATCAAATGCATGCCTGAATACGGACTTATGAGGGGATCACACCTGTAAGCCATAACAGATAATTTGACTATAAGGCCGAAATAGTGCACAATCCGAATTATGCGCGCTGAATTATATAATAATCTGAATTATATAATAATCAAAATAAGTGAATTTTAAGTTACTTTTGTGATTGAATTGACTGTAGTTACTGTAAAAAATTATTCTAGCTATTTCCATAAGATTTTTTCTTTATTTATCATTCAAAAGAATTAAATATAGTATTTCCGCAAAATAGCAAATTAGTGAAGTTGGTCAGTTCATCTAGAGTTTCACCAGTTTCAACAGATTCGATATATTTAACTGATTTGAATGCTATAAAATGGGTACTAAAAATAGTCCATCCTACTCCCTTAAAACTTAGCCAAATTTAATCGGTACATGAAATCATAAAAAATTGTATTATTGAATTTTGTACAGAAGAAAGATAAATTAAGAAGAATCATATGTTATTTAATCCTAAAATCTTATAATCCTCAATGAGGGTTAGGGTATTTTGGGACTGAAAAAAATGTTGGTGTAATCATTTGCTTTATGAGGTTGTTCATTGTGAATTGCGGTGTGTACTCTTTTAAAGGATTTTAGTTTACCGTTTAGGTTCCGTTAATCTACGTTTACCCTTCTTTCGCACCCCTTCGATGACCTCCCGTTTGTTTCGCGCAGAGCAGGTCTGATCTGCGCCCTAACCACACTGGGATAGCTCTCGGCATCTCCGTCTTCTCGCGCCAACAGTACAGGTATATTGTAACACTTGAGATTTAATATAAACGGATTACTAGTACTACTCATACCAACAGAGGTGTATCTCCTTTTAAGGGAGCTCATCACCCAAGAACTTCAAAGTTAAGCGTGCTTGCACGGGAGTAGTCTTGGGATGGGTGACCCCCTGGGAAGTTTCTCAGGGCGCGCATGAGTGAGGACAAAGTGCGCGGTAAAGGCTTGTGGTGGTTTGTGAGGACAGTACTATTGGTCCGGAGTAACTACCTCGGGTCCGGTGGGGCCGGGGTGTTACAGGTGGTATCAGAGCAACCCTGCGACAGTGTGCTGATCCGTTGGATATCGGGCAGACACTTAGCAGGGGAAAGATTCTGGGGTATGATTGAGATTGGTTTAAGGGCGCAACGAGGACGTTGCGATCCTAAGTGGGGGTGATTGTAACACTTGAGATTTAATATAAACGGATTAATAGTACTACTCATACCAACAGAGGTGTATCTCCTTTTAAGGGAGCTCATCACCCAAGAACTTCAAAGTTAAGCGTGCTTGCACGGGAGTAGTCTTGGGATGGGTGACCCCCTGGGAAGTTTCTCAGGGCGCGCATGAGTGAGGACAAAGTGCGCGGTAAAGGCTTGTGGTGGTTTGTGAGGACAGTACTATTGGTCCGGAGTAACTACCTCGGGTCCGGTGGGGCCGGGGTGTTACATATATTCCCATCTCGTGTGTCCGTTTTTTTGCTCAGTATACTCATCTCCTTCCTCATTAATACCCCAAATTATTATGTTATTGAATGCGTTGTCATTCAATTCATCTGTTATGGATTACGCCTCATACTCCATAGTCCAGACCTTATGCCTTCACCAAATATAAATGTGCTTACACGCAATTCTGGAAGAACTTCCGCACTGCCTGCTCTTCTTTGCACTGTAAGCAACCCCTCTCACTGCTTTCCTTCCCCTGATTGTGTTGCTTTTGAATTCCTTTTACTTCCTCACATTAAGGTTCATCTGCTTACTGTGTTGTTTCAGCGCCTATTCAGTTTTAATGGTTTTTGTTTCCATGTGTTTAATTGCATCTAACTGGAGCCGACTTCCTTGCCTTTGTTTATCTTCCACTTTAAACTGTACTAACCCTGCATTTGTTTTTAAAGTGAAAAAGGCTAACAAAATCGATATGATGACCTTATTAGATTGTTACATTGTCAAATGAGATAATAGTGAGCATTGATTCAAAAAAACCATGGAGTTTCTTCTCCATCCCTCAAATGTAGGAGTCAACCATAGCTATAACCGTATATAGTGAATGCATTACTTCGTAAGAGATGACTACAATAATGAGAAGCATATTACATCAAACTACTGAAGAAAAATAGAACCTTGACAAAAAGTTACAATCATTTTAGTTTATGATAAAAGTTGTTATTTTTATGAGTTCCGCCAATTAACAACGGCTATGGTATTAGAACTATTCCGAATGATAATGACCAGAACTTGGAATTAGTAAAAAAAGTTACCTATAAGATTTTGATAATATGTAGTCCAAATTAAAGGTTACTAATAACATACTGTATTTATCCTCTAGAGGGGTTTGTTGACGTCTAATTATGTTTAATAGGTAAGTACATATTAAACATAATAGAGGGTATTGAGTGTAAAATCTGAGATTGAACTATTTTGGATTGAACCTTTCAACCTTCTGACTGAGAAAAATCTTCTTCAACTTTTTAAACTGAGATTCCTGTAACTTACTTGAGAACTTCTCTGGAAATAGGCATGCAAAATGACCTTCAAGTGTTGTAAAATGTGGACAAAAACAGGCCAAGACTTCAAAATGTTGTCTTCACTTGCTTATCAATGCATTATCTTTTTTACATTTGTGGTTACTGCGGTTTCTGCATACCATAGAGGCATATCTTTTTTTTTACAATGATGAATTAATATTGCCTCTTCGTTTAGCATGTTTTGAAAATAAGATGACACTCATTCATTAGAAAAATAGCATGATTCACAAGAACCAACATTTTAATAGTTCACCTTTATATGAGAAAATGAATTGTATGGGGTTAGATAAGGCTCAAATTGTTCTATATATCTTAGAATACTGTTATGTTCAAAGTTGTTCACCCATTTGCAAATATTTATATGAGAATTAGCTCCTCATGTTAAAGAATATAGAATTTATTTTCAAAATGAGACTCAATCCAAATCTTAAGCGGCCAGCCCCTGTATATGAGGGTTAATAACCTTTTGGGTATGAATATTCTATTGGGAAAAATACTATAATAATACTAAAAGAGGGAGGAATTCCCATTATATGACTAGAAAATGAGTTTTACTGGAATATGACTAATAACCACCACACACGAGTAGGATTTAGGGATAACTTCTATTTTGTAGGCTTAGGATTTAATATGCATGTGAGGGGAAAGACGAAAAACAAGCAACAAACTAGGGGAAAAAAACTACTAGGTCATACATTAGGAAATACATGATCTTTTAGTAATATGAATAATAATTTTCTCTATTTTGTTGGTGTAACTCTATAGCATTATAAGGTGGTAATTCCTGCTTATTGAAGGATACCCACCACAGATCTGTAATAGGATGGATCGGGAAGATAATCACTTCCTTCACTGCTTAAGTTGTTGTACGGTTCATGTTAGTTGTCGTGTCCTCACAGCTTCCGTTAATTAAAACTAAAGATCTTATTGTCTTCCGTTAGTTACCGTGCATTTCATTTCGTCTGCGTCTTTGTTTTGACAATCTATATTGCAAATTGGAAAACACGGCATTGGGCGTCCCCAAAAGACGAAACACGATCCTCCTTATCTTGCTGTTAATAAGAAGATGATCGAAGCAAGAAAGAATTGGCTGAGACAATTTGAGGTTTTGGAATTACTCACAACTTTACTATTAATCAACTTCAATTTAACTGGTTAAATTTATCCACCTTATTTGATTTTCTAGCCTGGACTCACCTTGATCGGAGTGTGAAGAACATCAAATATACTGATTTTGTTAACAAGGAGCTTATCCTGTTTTTGATGGCTGACCTTCAAAGATCTATTCCATCAATGTTTGATGGTTTAAAACCTGGTCAAAGGAAGATCATGTTGTGTGCTTTTAAGAGAAACTTCACCAAAGAAGCAAAGGTTGCTCATCCTCTGGTTGCATGGCTCAGACTTATGTTGGCAGCAAAATGGTCAATTTAACACAAGAAGTGCGGTAAGTCAGTTATGCACACGACACATCATATTCAATTAATAACTTTTTCAGTTCTTTACACATGAGAAGGTTCAATGCCTAATGGTTCCTAACAATATTAGTGATTGGAGCTCACAAGGACCAACATGTAGCTTGTGAGCTAGCATGGACTGCCTCTACAGTTCAATCATTTTTTACTCGAACATGCAGCTAGAAATGAACCCCCCAATTTACTGAATTGACTAGCCAGTATGCCTACCTTTGCTCAGTATAATATTTATAAATAAATGGGACATTTTTTAGACAATGAATGTTCATATTATCAACATATATTTTCCCTATATATTTATATGGGATATCATGGTTGGACAAAAAATAGTTGACTTTGTTGTGAGTTATATAAATCCTTAAACCCACTTACCGGATATTTTAGCCGTTTATTTAGGTTTCATATACAAGTACTGATTAGAACTCTATACACATTTACGACCTGTAAAAAGGTAATGGTTCATGTAAATTAAGACCTAATTGTTTAATACTACCTCCGTCCCATTAGAAGGTTCCCGTCCATTATTCACATGGTCAACTTAAATCATTTTTAATCTTTTACTTTATATATCAAACTTTTATCTAATTTACATTTTTTATCATTCTTTGGAGCGGTTTTAATGTAGTTTTTGAATATGTAAATTTTATTTACTAAAAATAATCAGAGTGTGAACAGGGAGGGATTAAGTTGCTTTATCTTCAGTCAAGCATCGTAAACTGTCAACGGGAACCTTCTAGCGGGACGGAGGGAGCTTAGAGTGTGAACAGGGATTAAATTGCGTTTACGGGAACCTTCAACCGTAAACATCTCTGCAATAAGGATGTTTTCTTTTGGACTGTTTTTCAGGCCCAGACCAGATCAGACCCGACCAGACCAGACCAGACCAGACTTCCGTAGTAAATACACAGAGACCAGACATTTACGAGACCAGTTCAGACCAAACCAAATCAAACCAGACCAAACCAGCAAATTTCAGTCCAAAAGAAAACATCCTAATAAGAGTTAGGATTAAAGACATTGATAGAATTTCTAAAGATGTAGGAAAACATGAACCGTTTGAGGAATAATAAGACTTAGGATTGAAGTAGGTACATTATATTATACAACCTACTTCATATTATATACGAAGTGTGCTATACAACCTACTTCATGTTGTTTGTCTTAAGAATTAATTATCCTTTACTCCGTATTGTAATGGTATATAAAAAGTGGTAATCTCTTTGGTCATTTGCTCATTGACTACCTTATGAGCCCGTTTGGTAGCACCAAAATCGGCTGTTTTGGCTGATTCTGCTGAAATTTATGATATTCTGGCTGGAGTGGCTGTTTTGGCTGATTCTGCTGATTTAAGAAAAAAATATTTTAAAAATATATTTTATTAATAAATTAAAGAAAAAATTATATGTAAAAATAGCTAAAATGGTCCTCTACAGTAACTTCAGCCAATACAGCCAGAAAAGTAACTCCAACCTTACTTTTTCGGCTTATTACACAATTCAACGCTCGAAAGTAAAAGTTACGTGTTTGATGAAAAAGCTGGCTGATAAGCCTGATAAGCCGAAAACAGACTTCTCCAAACGGGCTCTATATTTGTATATAAATTAAGTGAACTGATAGGAGTGATAGCCTTTAGCGTGGAATATTAATAGAGAATACTACCTTAATGGATTAGATCTTACAAATATCATTTGTCCAAAATGCAATATGTTGGAGGTTTAAGATTTCCGTTAACATAAAAATACTTTTTTAATTCTTATTATATGAGTCTACTTATTTCTCATAGTGATAACATGTCCCGTTCTGATGCCACAATGTCTTGGTTTTGTTTTCATTCACCTGTCTGCCAATTACGTGAGTTTCTAAAACATCAACACACTTCTCTTTTTAGTGTTTCCATTGATTTCCATTACTTCATTTATGTTCCAGCTCTCTTTTTAGTAATAAATTAATTTATTACCAGTTCCTTTTGGTCAAAGCTATTGGGCCCAAAGTATTTGATGCAGTCCAATTAGAAAATCACATGCCCAAAATTTCTGCCGCTTGGATTCATACCGTTTCTCTTCTGGTACCAATTCATCCGATCTACATCTCTCTCCACCGCTGTATTGCTCTCTCCGTCGTTTCCAGCTGTTCCTCTTCCCCTCAGTTGGACGCAGCCTGCACCACGCCGTTCGTCTAATATCCGACCGAGGTTAGTCCATTATTACTAACTGCCTTCTTATCGCATCTTGTTTTGTTTGTTCCTACATACGGAGTATCTTATCAGCAGTGAATGGATCAAGCTTGGAGGGTCTTGTTTAGGTTCGTTCAGTTAACGGATGAATAATTTTCTTAATTAAGGAGTTGCAATAAGCTGCAATTTAATGACCAATCAATACGCCAGCAGTGTGCCTTAGTCTGGAGATGGGCCGAAATTCTGCAGATTGAATGTGAGCAAGTGTCATCCAAGCCCGTGATGACATAATGATGATGTCATAGTGACATCAGGCAGGAATAGTTATCCGAGGCGGTCCAGCTTTTATATATATAGAGTCACAGAGATAGAGATGCTTTACGGCCTTACTGCCTAAGTGTCCATTTTTTTTAAGTTGCCCATGGTCTTTGAGGGTATGCCTTGGTACTTTTTAGGACACATTGTATTGGTATATGTTATCACTCAATCTTATGTTTATAGGTATATACAAACAAGCTTGCCTAAAGATGTCTTCAGCTAAAGACCCTTTTTACATTGTGAAGGAGGAGATCCAGGAATCTGTAAGTTTTTTTAATTAAGGGTCCAGTGATCCTATTCATTTTCAGGGAATACATCTACTAATCATATTTTTCACTCTTCATACATATAAGTTCTTCCTCTTCCATGATCCAAGGAAAGAATTTTTTTTCCATTATGTGGGATACAAATACAATAACATGCAGATTTGAGTTATATGTGTGTTATTTGCTTATTATTTTTTGTGTATGCACACATTAGAATTTTCATATTTGACAAATTGCTGCGTTTTCATTTTCTTATTGTCAGTTGCAAACTCGTAATTTTGCTATTGGGCTGCAAGCGTGCTATCTCTTTCTTTTAGAGCAAAGAGAGAAGCTTGTTTGAGCTGAGGTGTTTTTCAACAGCAAAACTGAGCTGTTTTATGTTTTCACAATTTCATTCTTAATTTGTCTGAATGGCTAGATTGAGAAGCTGTTATTAACATTCCGTGAATGGGAGCACTCTCTCTCAAGCAATGGGAATCACATTCGCCTTAGAGAAGAGCTTTATGCAACGTGTGAGAGCATTGAATGGCAGGTATATATTTACATACATTGCTTTACGCCTATGTTTGAATTATGCTTGTATATCATTCATCATTGATGCTACCATTGTAACACATGCTTTAGCATTATATGAAATTGTGAATGTGTGAGGGACTTGGTCCTATTGTTTTAATGAATATTCCCGATAACAAATTTGACTGTCAGTCTGCATTAGAATCGAGTGGCATTTATTTTTGCTGAGCTCACCTTACATTGTCTCCATTACACCTTAAATTTAAGGTAGATGAGCTGGAGAAAGCTATTGATGTTGCAGCAAGAGATCCTTCTTGGTATGGAATCGATGAAGCCGAGCTTCAAAAACGACGAAAGTGGACCAGTGACGCCCATGCTCAGGTATCTGATAAGCTCCTCCAAAGTAACCATTATAATTAACCATTGTGGCGTCACTATTTGACAAAAAATCACTGCTTCCCTAATGCAATCATAAATCATTTGTTCTTGTTTATCATTACCTTTTGGTTCCTTAGCCCTCCTTTCAAGGTTGAGGGAGTGATACTGTATTCTATTATCTATAAATTATTGTTATTTAGATGGTCAAAAAGAATGGGAAGATAGTAAAATATAGAGAAATACATAATTTAACTAAACAGACAGTTATTTTCTAGCCCAAAACTAACAAATAAGTACTGTATAAATTACTTGAACAAAAGATACCCCCCCCCCAGAACCTCCTCAACCAAATAAGCCCTTGTTACTTTTAGATTGCATCAGTAGTTGACACTGGGTTTATAGGTAGGCAATGTGAAGAACACGGTAGCTGCTGCTGGAATTCGAAGAGAACTAATGAGGATGCCAGAGTCTACTCAGACTAGCAGAACCGACCAGTACACCAATCATTATAATGATGATTTTATATCATCAGAATCTGACACACAATTACTTCTCATAAAGTAATCTTCTTTTTATGAAGCTTGGTTCATGGTTTGATTATTCATCCATGCTTTTCCTATTCTCAACATACAGTATGGAACATGGCTTTTTTGTCTATTGAGGTATTTCTACTTTATAAGTGTCTTTTTCTCATCATGGAGTGTGGGTTCTTCTGTGCAGGCAACAAGATGAAGAGCTGGATGAGCTTAGTGCTAGCATAGAAAGAATAGGAGGTGTCGGGCTCACTATTCATGATGAACTTCTTGGACAGGTTAGCTATATATCCTAAGAGCCCATTCATGGGTGCAATTTTTGACTTGTTAACCTTCTCAGCTAGTTTTTTTGGCTGGAATTGTTGAAAAGGTTGCTTCTAGCTTTTTTTTTAGATATTATTTTTATTAATATATTTAAATATGTATTTTTATATACGTGTGAACATGTGTTTGTTTTTTTTACTCAACATATCCATCCATTCACAATTTTAGCAGCCAGATCAAGCATTACCCAATAGGCTCATAGTTTCTCAGTAGAAGGCTATGACTAGTTTGAATGCATAAGCTGTTTATATGAGTTACTTTTCATAATATCTTGTGGGTTAAGTAATTTGTTATGTATTTAAACTGTAGGAAAAGATTATTGATGATTTGGGTTCAGAGTTGGATAGCACATCCACCCGTCTTGATTTTATTCAGGTAATTAGTTAAGATTTTTAGGGTTAAGTTTAGAAGCCCTAACTGTGATTACCATTTTTAAACATTTTGGAATTAAGGTATACCGCACCACTAATCCAAACTCTGCATAAGCACATCCGTAATTATGTTTGAAATTGCACTTTGGTTGCAGAAAAAGGTTGCTGTAGTAATGAAGAAGGCAGGTGCGAAGGGTCAGATTATGATGATCTGTTTTCTTTTAGTTTTGTTTATCATTTTATTTTCGCTGGTTTTCTTGACATAGTCAAAACTGCTAGATTATGATGAACTCTTACTGCTTGAATGTATATTTTGTAATGTAAATTTACCATATTGCAAGTTGGGGAAAAAAACATAAAAGCATGGTACCGGACTGTAACGGTACATGAATGATTTACATGTTGTCAAATGGGTTAATATATATTCACACCAGATCAATACCAAACCAATCTAAATGGTTAAAGTGATTATCTTGTACCGTGCCATTTGGCTATATGCATTTGCATTTTTTTTTGTAAATTAATCTATCTATTTGTATTTTTGTTTATAAAATTGGGTATTATATACACTTTAATATGTGCCTTTAAGTTAAATAGTATGGATTAGCAAAAATAAGTTAAATAGCCGTTATTAAGTTCCACAGATATACAATGTACATTATAACCTTATGTCAGATTTCTTTCTTAACCTCTAACTATCCCTTAAATCCAGTATCATAAAGGATCATGCCTCTCTAAATCTGCTAGGAGGTTAAACCATCTTCGATTGATTTTTCTTATGGACAAGTAACTAATGTTATTTATTGTTTGGAATCGACAATGTATGAAATTGATGGATAATAGGGTACTAACAAAAGTGTCATATTCTCTAAATATATTTAGAGACTCTGGTGAGTAGTCTGGTCTGTTTATGAAGTTATTTTTAGTTGCCATCATAAGTTCATTATTAACTGCTTTCTTCAATTTGTTTGGCAAGAGCAATAATGCAATATTGATGCTGAGTAGTCATGGACCCGGGCCGGGCCGGTTCCGGTTCCGGGCCGGTTCCGGGCTGGGCCCGGCCGGGCTTTTTTTTGGGAAGGAAGGCCCGGGACCGGCCGGGCTTTTTTTTGGGAAGGAAGGCCCGGGACCGGCCTGGGTAGCCACCGGGTCCGGGCCGGGCCGGGCCTCCGGTTCGGTCATATTTTTTTTTGCTTTCCTAACCCCCCCACTCACCCCCCCAAACCCCTCCTAACCCCAAACCCGGCTAACCCCAAAAAATGAAAAAAAAAAAAAAAAAAAAATCAATTCGGCCCGGGCCCGGCCCGGCCGGGCCGGTTCGCCAAATACAAGGCCCGAGCCCGGACCCGCCCCCCCACCGGGCCTAGGCCCGACCCGGACCCGAGAACCGGGCCGGTTCCGGGCCCGCACAGTGGTGGGCCGGGCCGGTCCCGGGCCGGGCGGCCCGAACCGGTAGTATCGATAGTATGTATCGATAGTATGTAGTTTGGACATGGGATTTGTACGTGAGATCCGGGGTGCAATTACATATATTTGTTATTAGTTATATAGTGCGTTGAAACTCAACCATCATTAGTGGAAAAACACTAATTTGCGGAATCTAATAAGAATTGGATTTACAATAAGCACAAAAAACAATCATTTGAATAACGAAACGTTAACACCATCAGTATGGTGATCAATCACATAACAAAATTACCCGGTTTTGATTATTATTTTGATTTTGTGATTATATAATAAAAAGACAAATCTTATGATACGTTTGAAGCACTATACCCTCATTTTATATGAAAATCATTGCAGTCATTTTATTCAAAGCATAAAGTGTCACTATTGATATATAAAATGAAAGGTACCACTATGGGTAGAGGATTAGTGATATATATATGCAGGGGAGGGGTGGAATGGGTCAGGTCCGGGTCAGGTTGAGCCTTAATTAACTTTTTGTTAAATTTGTATTTTCAAATTAATTCCAACCCAACCCCACTCCCAAACCCCCCAACTGCTAGCTAGCCCCACCCACCTAGCAGCAAGCCCAATGGGAATAAATACAAAAAATAATAATTGATGATCGTTAGGCCCGGACCGGGCCAGTCACCAAAATATGAGCTTGATGCCCGCCTCTTTCTTCTACCAGTTGGGTCCCGGTCAATCGGGCCGGTCTGGGCCTGCACATTGGTAGGCCGGGTCAGGTAGCGGTCCAGGTAGGCCCGTCCCAGTCCACCCCTAGGAGGGACTCCGACATTATGTCAATGGTGATTAATAATGTTGAAAATTTAATGTGTTGAAACGAAATGCGCGCAATTAGGGAAGATCTCCTACGTTTGACCACCAAACACAAGTGTAACGTAATGTAAGTAAAAGTGAAGAAAAAAGATTGGGGTACACACAATTTGTACACAAATTTTGTACACTTGTCTGTCCCTCACAGACAACTCATCTCGAGACAGACAACTTGTCTGTGAGAGACAGACAAGTGTACAAAATTTGTGTACAAGTTGTGTGTACCCTAGCTCCACCCAAAAGTGAATTTCTAAAGTGATTTTAAAAGCTGACGGAAATTATCGGCAAATGGTGATTTACTCCAAATTTATGAGTTATTCTAAAAACATTATGCGGACTCCTGAAAAGTGGTTGTAATATGTTCAAAAAGTAATAAAGAGGTAGACTAATTTTCCAAAAAAAAGAGGTAGACTAATTTTCCAAAAAAAAAGAGGTAGACTAATTATTTCGGAGTATATAACATGATTAAAAAACTTTACATTAATTAAATTAAAAGATTTAAAAGGAACGAGGATGTACTCTACTTGAAATCTTTAACTGCCATGATTAAAAATATGTTACATCAACTAATACCAAAAGAAAAAAAACTAATACCAAAGAAAGATCTTTATCACCATTATTATGCAGGTTGAAAATAAATACAGTTTCCTTGACATTTTATAATATTGAACTTAATTTAAAGCTGATTGATAGTTAAAATTCAACTTTAGAAGTTATAATAAACAGGCAATCGACAGTTAGGCAATCGTAAAAAATAAGAACATACAAACACAAATAAAGGTGATAGAGGAAAATGTGACATCTAATAGAAGTAACTACGGTAGTTATTATTATAATGTTCAATTTTAGATTATACATACGTTATACGTATAACTTTTGCGATGTTGTATTCATAGTATATTTAGTCATATTTACTATCGTATTTAATAATATTTTTCTTCTTGATATTATGCAATAATTAATATTTTTAACATAAATGATGCAATAATTAATATTTTTTATTATCTAAAGACATGCTTCCTTGAATTATATTGTATTATTTTTTTAGGTTGTTTGGATGTATAAAAGAAGTTCATTTCTTTTTTATCTAGTTAATTGTGTGTGTTCCTGTTCAGAGAAATATGACATTTTTTTATACAAGATGACGTTTTTTCAACGATCGGGGTGGCAATGTTGGGAGGTGGAAGATGCAGCGGCAGAGGCCTGTATGTATTTTTTATATTTTTAGATATATTATATTTTTATTTTTAAAGTTTTTATTTATTTTTAATTTTCATTTAATTGTATATTTGCTTACGTTATTATTACGGAGTATTAACTACTTTTAATTTAGAAATATTTTAATTACTTTTTTATGTTTATATTATAAATAAAACCATGATTTTTTATTAATAAAATAGGGAGTAAGTCTTATTAATAAAAAGGGATCATATGAAGAGAATAGAATAGAAAAAGAGAATGTACTTCTTCCATCCCAAATAGATTTACAAAGTCGAGCGGATCTACTTCTTATATCAAAGAGTTTTATTTTATTTACTTAATTATGATATCAATTTTTAATTATATTTAATTTGAATTTTGCGACTTTATAGAGATTCCAATTTTACTTCTGAATATGCAAATTTTTATTATAAAAGTTTAATTAATTATCTATAGATGGAATTTAATTTTAATATTAGTTGATAAAAATTTTTAACTTTACAAATTAATTTGAGACGGGGATATATTACTTCTATTTCAAAAGTAAAGTGATTATGGTGATATTATTGCAGGAATAATTTTATGTACTCCGGTCCCATTTAAAAAATGGAGTATCGTACCTATCATTCACTTGATTGGTCCAAATAAGTATATCATTTTTAATTTAGACTTAAATAATTCAACTGAAACATTCTGATTGATCCATGTGAACAAAGGTATGGTACATTTTAGGCATCATAGAATCTAACATAATTTTATTATTTTCAGGTTTAATAGCAACTTTAATTTTAAATGCAAAAAAAAAGCTATACATTTTGTAGGAACTTTCCAATTGAATCGAGGTTGAAAAACTATGGCGACAAGTCGACAACCATTTGAAGTTAAGGAGAAATTACCGGAGTAAAAAAAGGTTACCATAAGATAAATACGTAGTAAGTAATTTCTTCGTATAATCTTTTCACCGTACGTATATGCACATACATTTCTTCTTCTTCTTCTTCTTCGGCCACATCCATGAAGTCACAGTCGCAAAAAACCATTGCTGCAATGGCGTTGTTCTTTGTGGGTTTGTGTCTTGCCGGAAAAATGATGCCGGCTGCCGCCGACTGTTCTTCCGGTGATAATAATGGCAAAGTGATGACCCTGGATTCGGTTCGCGAGAGCCTGGTGCGGCAAGAAGACACCATCATTTTGAGCCTCATGGAGAGAGCCAAGCACCCAATGAATGCCCAGTTGTACGATAATAAATCTACGCTGTTTAAACTTGACGGTTCGGGGTCTCTGTTCGAGTATTTCGTCAAACAGAGCGAAATTCTTCAATCTAAGGTCAGTGATCATTACTATGATGGATGAGAGTATACAATATTTTCCAGTAAAAACGATTGAGAATTTTGAAACAACAGTCATTTTTTATTTAATAAATATGAGTAATTATCGTCAAACTTAAAAAGTGCTTCATGTTTAAAGCTTGTTATTGCTAAAATATGATAATAATTATTCTTATTTAAGGAATAAAAATATGATAATGAATACACAAACATTGGTACTCATGAAAACAATGTGGGTACTCTAATTTATAACAAATTCACAAATCTATCTATATACCGTATGCGTATGGAAAAGATACAAATAAGCGCGTCTCACGGTTATTGCATTCGAATGGGGTCATTGGCGGACACAGGGGGTGACAAAGGGGGCTGCTGCCCCTCCAAAAAAAATTCTAAGTATATTTATCACCCCGAAATTTTAAATGTATATGTATTTGTATGTATATTTTTGTACTGCCGCCCATGCCTGCTATCGGAAATTCCTGCGTCCGCCGCTGAATGGGCCGGGGTGTTGTGTTCTACTTAGAGTTGTTAACGAACCGAGCCAAGCTAAACGCCTGAACTGAATCTGAACAGGCAGACTTCAAGTTTGATTTGCTTCGGTAACCTAAGGCTGTCGGCAAGCCACACGGTGACAAGCGAATTTTAATCCTTTCACCCCAATAAATGCTGCAGTCCATGTATTTCTTGGTCGGTGCCAAAGCTCGTTGGATAGCACTGATGGAGTGGGTATTACGCAGCTTATTCACCCAGAAAGAGTTCGCTGCAGCAGTACACTCGCCTAGTGATGGCAACGGAGCGGATCGGGGACAGGTACACATAAAACCGAAACCGCCCCGTTGGATAAATGTTTGCCCCAAAACCGCCCCATTACCCATTCGGGTCATTTTTATTTGAACCGTATCCGCCCCAACGGGGAATCGGTTTATCCACGGGTAACCGTTTCCCCAAATGATGTCAAATAACCATTTTTTCGGAAAATAAATAACCAATTTCTAATCCTACTTGTTATTTATATATTCAAAGCACCCTAAAACATACAGAAGTAAATATTTAAGCAATCAAGCAGACTGGCCTAAATCCATTAGTGTGACATGCACCTAATATCTCTTGTAACATAATAAAAAGGTAGTAACTAGTAATCATCCCAGAATCCAAATTCCAGAAACAGGTTTAGGCCTATATTTAGTTTTAGGCCTAAAAAGTAGTATACTTTTTAGCGTTATTTATATGATATATACTGTTTAGTATACACAATTTAGCATATAACCTATTATTCTTATATATAAAAAGTTATAGTTCATTAATAATGTTACGGATCAGGTAACGGTGCGGGTAACCGCACCATTAGTGAACGGGGCGGTTTCAGGGCGGATAACAGGGCAGATTAGTATAGAACCATAACCGCACCATATATTAACCATTTAAAAAATTCGGGTATTTTCCGCCCCATACCCATTCCCCAGCAAACCGGTTTTCCCCAGTTTGACCAAATCAGTTCGGTGCGGGTATCCAACGGGTCGGCCGAAATTGCCATCTCTACACTCGCCCATGGCATTTCAGTTGGGTAGGAAATTTGGAAACCCCAAATATCTTATACTACGTATGTATTATAACTTTTGTATTTGTATCTCAAATTTTATAAAAAGTATATTAAAATTCATAATTTTTTACGACCTTTCATATGACACCAATATCATACATATAAAGTTTAAAAAATAAAAGTATGAAATTTCATTGGTTTTACATTTTTATGTTTATTTTTTTTAAGTAGATCCAAATGTTAAAATTTAGGTCACGTGATAAAAATAATTTTTTACTATCTTTCAGTTTTTTTCTTCTTCAAAAATTGGTATAATTTAACAATAAAAAATTAAACTCCAAATTTATTTTCAATATCATAATTATTCTCAAAAACTGATTAACAAAAAGTTAAATTATAATAAAAAGGAAAGCTTTAATTAAAGAAAACTTTGATGGCTAAATATATTGACAGTGCAAGATTGCAGTAAAAATTGAATTGACGGATTGAATACGTATAAATTAGTGGGTAATATAATTTATTGACGGAAACAGGTTGCAGTTAGCCTAATAGTGATGTTCGAGTTTGATCGACGAGCTTTACAAATGAGTTCGGCAGATTTTTTATTTTTGAACGGTACGCTCCATAAGCTTGCCAAATCGGTTCAAAATTAAAAGCGTAGATTACACTCTTTAATAGGCTTGTTTTCGAGTTATTCAACAAGTGTTCGATTCGTTAATACTAATATTTAAATTTATAAAATCACATTAATTACATTTTTTTGCGGGGTACATTTAAATTTTAATGTATACCTAATTTGTCATATAGTTTCAAGGTGTTCGATAAACTCCAGCTCGAAGTCTCGAATCGAGCCGAATACATTTATGATAGAGCTTAGCTCAAATGTACGTTCGAACTTAAAAATCAACTCGTCTTCGAATCTGAATTAGAATAATTTGGCTCAGTTTGTTAATAATTCTTCATTAACCTAAAAAAGGTTTTGTGCCGTGAAATAGCCGATCTTTGATTTTCTTTGGTCTCGGCCAACTTAATACGAAGTACACATCCTATTATTGACTTTTTCAGTGTAAGAATCGGCTCCAGACTTTATTTTATACTCCTATATGTTAGAATTGAACCGTAATATTTATTACCCACTCAAATTGAGTTACAAAATTAAATTTTTTGAGTTAAACAAACTCATTTTATTCACTTAAATATACATCAATTCGTACTTGAATTTTAATTTGGACTAACGTACAATTTTATTACTTATTTAGTTTTTCTATGGAATACTTATTTAGTTGATAAATATTAAAGCGCTATAAAACATATTCAGTTGGGAATCTATCTAGTTGGCTGAAATTTAGAGAAAACTCTCTTTTTAAATCAGAATAAAATAAAACACATTTTCTCAAATAGGAGTGTCGCTATTTACTCATTCACTCATGAGAAAATTACTAATGAACTAAAACATAGCTTTCTTCCAAAAATAACACATATGGAGTAATATTTTGTTTTCCCTAAACGTGACCAATCATTCCATTTTTATCCCTAATTGAATTAATTAATTAATTAATTAATTAATACCATTAATTGCCCCCGTTCTCTTGCACAACCAAGTCAATCTGTTGGTGGCGGCAGCGGCGGAAATGTTGGCTGACCGTCAGAAAAAATCCTAGAAATTTTCCGGCAGTTGGAGGTCCAGCAGCGCCGGCGGTGGCAGCAGGTGGTCGAGGACAGGCAACAGTGAGGGTATTTTGGTTCAATCACAAATAAAAGTCATATTTGAGGTTGTTTAAAGTAATTGATACGATTTTGAAAAAAAACTGTTTTAGTCCTATTAAGGTAAAAGCTCTTTCACTCATACGGAGTATGTATTTTGAGAATTGGTTTTTATTATTTTATTGTTTTAATAAGCAGTGGCGGACCTTCTTTATTCAGGGTGTTCATGTGAACACCCAAAATTTTGAAAATTAAGTGTAAAAATACATGTATAGAATTGATGTAATAATTTATGTATTGTACTATTAGATAACATCTTAATGGTAAAGTAATTTCGAACACCCAACATTTAATTGCAAGATCCGACACTGTTAATAAGAGTAAATAAGTTACTCCGTATATTTTGAGAAAAAACATACTTAATCCGTTTCTGTAAAACTTATTGGGTTTAAAGTTAAAAAGACTTGTCGAAGTAACCATTAGACCATCGTGATGTTGGAAACAAAAATATGGACTATATGGTTGATTAAAATAATATGACAACTAGAAGTAGTTTAGAATCACAAATTAGATTTTTAGATTTTTAGTATTACCAATTACCAAATGGGCATTTAATCATAAAGCTACTTAGCTACTAGCCAAAGGATGGTTTGTATCTTGGTAATTGTTTTTTACATGGTTGTTTATCGAGTATAATAGTTTATTTGTGATAACAGATGGGAAGATATTTATCTCTAGACGAACTTCCTTTCTTTCCCGATGGTCTGTCCCAGCAAGCATCGTTGGTCCCAGACAGGAAGTGTATTCCGGTAATAATTGTGTCAGTACAAAAAAAATCTGAAATATTTTTACACTTCCCCCATTAATAAGTACAAATTTTCTTATATTTGGGACGGGCCGGGCTTACATAGCCCGCCTATTATTATACGGGTAATTCTTGTTGTATATAAATACACAAACAACCTTGAATGGGTATACGTACAAATTTTGTGTACAAATGTAATCTTCCTTTATTATATTAGACTTTGGTGTTTTTGATTCAGTAGTTATCTTATGATGATTTGCATGCAAGGGATGTTTTGTCAATACAATTTTTTGTTTATAAATTTGAGTATCTAAGTTTTATTGTATTTGATGAATTTGATTTTTGCGATTCGAACAGACCTTTTTTATGTATGGAACTTTTTAATAATGGATAATTGATTATGATTAACTAACTTTAAACAACTGCTGGGCTTTCATATACGATCGACAATAGTTTTTGCATCCAGCCGGCAAATCCATCAATAATAATGGAGACATTCTGGAAAAGTATGTAAGTGAAGTTCTTCCCCTATTTGTGATGCCGGGTGAAGATGAGAACTACACAACCACTGCTACCAGCGACCTACAAGTTTTGCAGGTAATTTAATTAACTCATTTAATTAGATGATTAATGGCGTAGCGTGTACATGTGTAACCCCTCATGTAAATTTAGAGTCCGTTTAGTAATACTGAAATAAGTCGAATCGGCTTATTTTTATACTAAAATTGCTTAAGTTGAGATTGAATTGATTAAATATGTAAATTATGAAAAAATTGCACGGAATATTTAAAATATACGTATTGTATTAATATAAAAAAGTTACATGAAACATGATCATCTTTAAGGAGTGTTTGAGGTTGCTTAAAAAAAGTGTTTTTCAGCTTTTGGCTTAAAAAAAGCTGAAAATGGTGTTTTCAAATGACAGCTTCTGCTTAAATTAATCACTTAAAAGCTAAAAGCTGGAAGCAGGTAGAAGGGAGCTTTAAACTGCTTCTCACTTTTTCTATTACACAAAAGTACTTATTTTACCAAACATTACCAACTTTTACTTTTTCAGAATCACTTTTTTTTCAAACACTACCAACTTTTACTATTAATCACTTTTTCCAAAATCACTTTAAAAAATTACTTTTTTAAAGTTGAAGCAATTGCAAACACTCCCTTAGTAAATTTTTCCAATTGAGACAGAAAAATAACTCCAAGTCTCCAACCTTACTTAATTATTTTGATCATTACACATATCAACGTGCAAAATCAAAAAGTTACATGTTTTGTGAAAAATTAGGTGATAAGGATGATAAGCCGAAAACATGTCTCACTAAACAGGAACTTAGTTAAGGTGTAGATCCCATCTGGTAACATTATAATTAGCATAGTCGGCCGATTTTGTTGAAGTTGATGAAGTTCTATCTGAAATAGCTGAATTGGCTAAATCTTTTGGATTATGAAAAATAATATTTAAAACATCCGTTGTATATTATTGAGAGAATTCCCTAAATAGGAGTAAAAAAGTTTTGAAATTCCAAAATAGGAGTATCATGTTTTTATTCCCTAAATAGGAGTAAATTTCTGCCAAGTTTGGAAATTACAAGGCTTTAAACATGGCATTTTTTTCCAAACTTGGCAGATTACTCCTATTTAGGGAATAAAAAACATGATACTCCTATTTTGGAATTTCAAAACGTTTTTACTCCTATTTAGGGTAATTTCTGTATATTATTAATAAAAAAGAAAAAAACATATATGAAAATAACTAAAACGGTCTTCTACATTAACTTCAGTCAATTTAGACAAAAAAGTAATTTCAACCTTGTTTTGATTGTTACACAATTTAGCGCACATAATAAAAAATTTATATTTGGTGAAAAAAATTGACGGATATAACTAAGAAGTTGAAAAATATGATCACAAAACGGGCTATTGTTATCTTCTCAAGAATGATAAAAGATCGGACAACGAAACCATCTTTTAAACAACAAACGTGTGGATATATATTGAGGGAAATTTTAATTAGATTAATTTCGGTCTAAGATATGTCAAATCAAACTTGACTATATCAGACTTAAACACATTTTTGACCAGATTATATTATGAAAGTTGTCAATTATACACACACAATAAACACATATCAAACTAGTTCAAATCAGAGCATATCAGACTATACATACACAAATCAGGCCATATTTGTGTCAAACTAATTAGATATAAGTCAAATGATGAGCAAATTACCAAAATGAGAAAATCTTGTCAAATTATACTGAACACGTACTGAACACGTACTCTATAATTACGGAATGAGCAAATCTTAATAGATTATACGGAGCAAAACATATGAATATAAGCCCACATTCCGATGTATTATAGATTTTACGAGTGAGATTTTTTTAAAATCATGATCAAGAAATTGATAATACAAAATTTGAGCTAACCTAAAATCCAAATTCCAAATGAACAGTTTAAAGTAAACAAATACTATTCTCCCACTTTCACAAACTCCATGCATAGATTTGTTGTTGTACTTCGTCTTCGTGTGAGTAATAATCCGATGACGTGTTTTTTTGCATTCGAAGGCACTCTCTAGAAGGATTCATGACGGAAAATTTGTTGCCGAGGCCAAGTATACTGATGCTCCGCAAGATTATAATGACTACATTACTCGTAGGGTACGTGAATTAAACTTATTCAATCTTATATGAGATCAAACTAGATTAGAACAAACGAGACATCAATAATAGTAAATTATACGGAGTACATAGATACTACAATTATGAGATCAGTTTGGATTAAATCATACAAGATCTGACTTACATAAATCAGACCACATTAGGATAGATCAGACTACGGTAGATAAGAACTTACAACACCATAATATTTCAGTCAAACAAAATATCTTTAACCTGTAAGAGTGTAAGGTATTAAGTTTTGAAGTTCCTTCTTAAAAGATCAATTTGATATGAGGAGCCCAATGCTTTACATGTTAGTTTGTTGATTTATATTCGGCTTATGCGGGATAGCTTAATGCCCCCTCCATATGGCGGCTCATTTGAGCATACCAATGTTGTGCTCCATGTTGAGATTGAGGCTTGTTGAGATCAAATTGATTGTTGGAGGCTTGGAGCGCCCTCAAATGTTGTTAGTTTGTATTTGTGTGTGTGACTGGTGTGAAATAACTTAATACAAGGTTGGCAGATAACCTTCTCACTTCACCTGAATATGCAAGAAAACTTGAATATTAGAAAAAGTAAAAAAGTAATACATTCAATAATCTATTAACTGATCTGTAGATATTAATGAAATTAGTGATTTAAGAAGTAAGAACTCGTTTATAAACTCATTTTTCCGCTAATCAACTTTTCCACCAAACGTCAAACTTCTAATTCACGCGCTCCCTTGTTCATCAATTACCAAAACAGTCAAGGGTGGAGCTTTTTTTTGGGATAAGGATCAATAGGGTCTCGAACTTGAAAAAAAATGTCAAATAAGGCCATATTTAGGATGTTCTGTCCGGCCGACGCCATTTGGGGCGGTTCCCGATGGAATTTTTTGATGAAATTTTTTGAGAATCTTATTCACTAAGTCTAGTTTACTCATATCAAATTTGAACTAAAAGTTCAATCGGGAAGACATTCGAATGAATTCTTGAAGATAACTGTGCAGTTAAAAGCGCAATTATCTTCAAGAATTCATTTGAATGTCTTCCCGATTGAATTGGTAATTCAAATTTGATATGAGTAAACTAGACTTAATGAATAAGATTCTAAAAAAAATCATCAAAAAATTCCACCAGGAACCGCCCCAAATGGCGTTAGCCGGACATAGCAGCCTAAATATGGCCTTATTTGACATTTTTTTCGAAGTTCGAGGCCCTATCTGACCCTTATCCCTTTTTTTTTTTGTTACTGAATTTCTTGAAAATGATTATTTTAGCATTTTTCATGTAACATTTTCTTTTTTGTTAATTTATTTCAAAATAAGGATGTTTTCTTTAGGACTGTTTTCAGTCCCAGACCAGACCAGATCAGACCAGATCAGACCAAACTTAAACAGACCAGACCATACCAGACCAGACTTGGATAGTTATAAAATACACAGAGACCAGACGTTTACCAGACCAGACCAGACCAGTTCAGACCAGACCAGACTTAAATAGACCAGACCAGATCAGACCAGACCAGACCAGACCAGCAAATTTCAGTCCAAAAGAAAACATCCTAAATTAACAAAATTAATCTGTTTCAGTCACAATTCAACAATTTTAGTATAGTTAGTTGATCCTGCAAGTTTCAGCACTGCTAAACCAACTCTAAATGTCCATAGTGATCGAACCTTTTGATATTTACTAAATTTGTAACAATTTAAATGCTGAATATGTTTAAAGTTATAGACAAATGGGTCAAATCTAATAAACCATACTTCGTCTAAAAAGGGCATTTGTAACCACGTTTTCAATTTGGGATTCAAAAGATTTTTAGCTATCAATGGCTACATATATACCATGTATCAATTTAGGGTTGGGATTTGGGAAAATACTACGTAGTATGTGAGGCCTTCTGAACTAATTACAAACTATCTTTAATTTGGGATCGGAGTAAAACATATAGGGATGTGCAAAAATAGGTTAGATATTAGAGAATATTACCCGAAATAGGACTAAAAAGGTTTGAAAATTCCAAAATAGGACTGTCATGTTTTTATTCCCAAAATATGACTAATTACTGTCATGTTTTGGCAGTACCAGACTTCAAACATGACAGTATTTTCCAAACTTGCAGTAATTACTCATATTTTGGGAATAAAAAACATGACAGTCTCATTTTGAAATTTTCAAACTATTTTAGTCCTATTTCGGGAACAAATAATTGAGGGTGTGAAGATTGAAAAATGCTTTTGGAACAAATGATTGCAGAACAAGGATGAACTGATGAGGCTAATAACAGATACAAATGTTGAAAGGGGCGTCATAAACCGAGTAGGGCTTAAGGCGGCAGAGTTGAGAAAGTGCACAAATAACACCATTGCTCCAAAATTAAACGCTTCTGCTATATATGAAAATTTTGTGATACCTCTGACCAAAGACGTTGAAGTGGATTACCTTCTGCAGCGACTCAACACAACAAAAAATTAATTCTCTACGCGTGGAAATTTTCTACGGAGTAGTTATTACCAATTATAAGACAATGTGTGGTTTAATTTTTATCATCGAGTGTTACATTCTCCCAAACTTAAAATTTCTTCGGCACTGAACACTTTTATTTTATACAATTTCGTGTGCTTTAATTTGTTCATTCTATTATCTAAATATTGTCGAGTTTGTGTTTGATTCCACATTTGGTATGGGTGTCAAAAGTTGAAACCCGCCGTCCTTGATTCAATCCAAAAAACTGGATTCGTAAAAATGGTGAATTTTTGACCCGACAAAATGGTGAATTGGTAAATCACGTTACAATCTCAAACATTTTCTGAGTGAGGTGTTTCAAGGGCGGCCATCTTTATTTGAACTTTCGGGGCGGTGCTATATACTTCGTATTGTATAAAGTTAAAATATTTAGGGAAAATGGAAACTAATAATCCAACCTTTCAGCGGTCTTCTTACAATAGTCTCACCTTTTCGTTATTCATGAATAATCCAACATTTGCACCTCATCTTCATTCATTGGTCCCTGACCGGTTGATGACCTGTTATTCCAAGTTATTTTCTTATCTTTTCAAACCATTACACCGTAAATCTCACCTTTCACAAAGATAATATTTTGCAAAGATAAGAAAATAACTTGAAATAGCAGGTCACTAACCGGTCAGGGACCAACGAATGAAGATGAGGTGCAAAGGTTGGATTATTCTTGAAAATTGAAAAGGTGGGACTATTGTAAGAAGACTGCTGAAAGGTTGGATTATTAGTTTCCATTTTCCCAAATATTTAATGACATGTGCAATAGCCAAACAAAGTGCAAAACAAAATTAGGGGCTAGCTAAATGGTAATAACAGAATAACAATAATGAGATAATAAAAATAATGCTTGTACCCACTTTTATATCCATTTTGTACCCACCCATGTTGGTGAACCTGTGAACCCCGGTTCACAGACAATATTTTGCATAGACAAAATATTATCTGTGAACTGGATTCACAGACAATATTTTGCACAGAAAAAATATTATCTGTGAACTGGGTTCACAGACAAAAGAAAACACTTCACAAACATGGTAGGTATAAGATGGATAAGAATAGGTACGTCAAGTATTGTTCAGCTAAAGCAACCAAAAATCGCCAAAAGTTGGCACGGAATGCGGTGTCAAAATAATAGAGTTCCGGCGGAAGTTGAAACGCTAATAAGAAGTTGTGAACAAGAATCATTTCATAAATTGGAGCTTTCCTAGGGGTGTTTGGATCTAATTCTTTAAATTGTTTCTGCTCCTTCAGAGAGCAGAAGCAAAAGTTGAAGTGTTTGACTGAAAGTGCAGAAGTGATTTTGATGCTCTAATTTACTCCTAGAATCAGTTTTTTAGAAGTTGGGTGGACCAGCTTATGAAAATTAATTCTGATTCTGCTTCTGCTTTAAAAAAGAATCAGAAACAAAATCAGTTCCAAACACCCCTATGCTCCATGTTTTTCTCACCCATCCAATGTGCACATCCATGAGATATACGAAGTCCATCCCCTATTTGAAGGGCTTCTAGTTTGAATTAAGTTTAATGAGTTTTTGTGAGTATCATTTTAATACAATGTAGATTATGTCCATCAAATTTGACGTAAAATATAATTAGAATGTTAGTAAAATAAATTATTGAGAAATACATAATGTTTTTTTTATCCTCTTGTTATAATCAAATATTCATGGATTTTTGTGTTGGGAATCACTGAGTTTTTTTCTAGAATAATGCAAAATAAAAAAATATTTATGAAATTAGGGGCAAGTTAAAACTATTTACCAAAATACTGTTGGGATAAACTAGGGTTAGAGAAAGCCGCCAAACCATTTGGCGACTCTCTCAATAATACGGAGGAAGTGCGTAAAAGCAAAGAAAGATTCGCTGGGAGAGTAAGAAAAGGTGGGGCCAATGTAGAAAAAAATCATCTTTTTCTTTTAAATAGCTATAACTTTCATATTTTTGCTCCAAATTTTTTAAAAAATATACCAATTTTTATAAATTTTTGTGATCTTTAATATGACACCAATATGTAATATATAACTTTTAAAAAATTTCTGAAGACCATATGGGGTGTAAAAAGAGTTTTTTCCTTTTTTGATCCCTCGACTATTATTTCAATGTTACTTTTGGTACCCGAATTCTAATTTTTCTATTTTTAATCGTCGACTATTGTGGTAGGGATACTTTTAGTCCCCGATTTCAATGTTTCCCACATTTAGTCCTCAAAGTATTATCAAATTAATACTTTTAGTTCTCTCATTATGATTTTGGCACACTTAGTGGGGGACTAAAAATGTCATTATCATAATAGTTGAAGGACCAAAAGTGTCACTTTTATGAAAGTTGAAGGACTAAATGTGAAAATTTTCAAAAACGGGTACCAAAAATGTCTATAAGGTAATAGTCGGGTGATCAAAAGTGGCAAAAACTTGGTGAAAAAACTAATTGCAATTATCCACCGTCAATAAACTTTATTCTCAACCAGTTTAAACCAAAATTATGTATTCACTCTGTCAATTTAATTTTTAAATATAATTACCCAACATAGTTTTTAGTTAAATTTTAACACTTTTTAATCTACATCAACTTTTAACCAATTTTTTTACGAAAATCTTAATATTCGATTGTCTTGAGTTTTTTAAGTTCAAATTTTTTCTTAAGCAGATCCGAGGGTTAAAATTAAAATCTCATCATTATTTTATACATGTTTCAGTTATTTTTCGAGAAAATACTTGAAGCAATAAAAAATAAATTCCAAATTTTTATTCCATTGAAATGTTTAATTTTTTTAATCAAAATGTCAACCAAGATTTTATTTTTTCAATGTAGAAACAGATTTTTTGCTTTGAAATGTCTTACATTTTGAGCTTAAAAATTAAGCGTAAAGAACGGTAGGTGATCGAATCCTTAGATTTTTACAAAAAAAAATGATTTAAAAGTTCATGTACATGAAAAAGTGCTAGAATTTAACAAAACTATGTTGGGTAAATATATTGAAAAATTGAATTGACAGAGTGAATAGAATGTTTTGGCTTAAACTGGATGAGAATTAAATTTATTGATAGTGGATAATTGCAATTAGTTTTTTTTACCCCATATGGTCTTCAGAAAATTTATAAACTTTATATATTACATATTGATGTCATATGAAAGATCACAAAAAATTATAAAATTTGATATATTTTTTAAAAAATTTGGAGCAAAAATATGGAAGTTATAGCCATTTAAAAGAAAAAGAGGTTTTTTTTCTACATTGGCCCCACCTCTTCCCATACCTGCTAGTCTCTGGCTTTGCTTGTACGGAGTTCCTCCGTATTATTGAGAGAGTAGCCAAATGGTTTGGCAGCTTTCACTAACCCTAGTTTATTTCAACAGTATTTTGGTAAATAGTTTTAATCTGACCTTAATTTTGTAAATACTTTTTTATTTTGCATTATTCTGGAAAAAAACTCGGAATTACTATGTAAAAGATTATTTAAGACTTACTATAAAAGAAAATACTTCCATTTAGATTAGGCCTCAGATAATAGTCGGATTGTTCAGTTCAATGGAGTCATGTAAATAATCCCAAACTCTTAAAATTGGTTCGTTTCTTATATTTTTTACAACCGATATACTACCTCTGTTCATAAATAAGTGCAAACATTGCAAATTTTACACTATTCACATGTTCTACTTTGACTACATTTTATTTAGTGATGTATTAATTTATATTTTTGAAAAAAATATTATTAAATTTGTCTCATTGTAAATTTTCAAAATATGATTTTTTTTTTAAATTTTTTCTTACTAATAGAGAGTTATATATATTAATGGTCAAAATCGTGCCTCGGCAAATGTGAGTTCTTATTTTTTAAAGTCTAATGTTTTGTTCTTGTCAATTTTGAGTTCTTATTTTTTAAAGTCTCCTACTATACAAATAATTGCTAAAATTGTCACATAAAGACATTAAAAACTCAAATATATGAGAAATACAAATACGTTCAAAATTATCATCATTTCAATTTTCAAACCTCAAAAGTTAAGTTTCTAAGCTAAGTACTGAAGTACATAACAAACAAAAAATTGAGAAGCCATAAATTGTTAAGAAGAGTGTAAATAAATACAATTTTTTTCACAAATTGCTTAAAACGGTAAGTAATATCACTTTTTTCACCTTTTAAAATACTTTTCAAAAATAGATTAGTTGAGTTTTTCTTTTCAATAGTAGCCTGTAGGGCTGTAGGCACTAGGCACCCGATCCATACTAAGAAACTGTTCTGTTCGTCTTAATCTTATTACTTATTGCTTATTCTTATTTCATTCAGATCAGATCAGATCAGAAAAATTCAGATCATATCAGATCAGAATGATTCAGATCAGATCAGAAACATTCAGATCAGATCAGAATCATTCAGATCAGATCAGAAAAGTTCAGACATGATTTATCCCTTTTATTATAATAATAATATTAATAATAATAATAATAATAATAATAATAATTATTATTATTATTATTATTATTATTATTATTATTATTATTATTATTATTATTATTATTATTATTATTATTATTATTATTATTATTATTATTATCAATGTTCTAAAAGGCGCTAGGCGCTAGTCGGGCGCCAGCCCACTACCTAGCGCCTGGGCGCCTAGTCGGGGACTAGTCGGAAACATAGAAATTGCCTTTTTATCTATATTTTTGCATAAATATGATAAGTAATATTGTATATTTTTGTGTGTATAAAATACATATATACATATACATTAACAAACATAAATGATTTACCAAAAAAACATGAATGATAGAATTATCACATTTAATCAAACGTAGTATATGATAACCAATCACTTAACTTCATTATGTTAATAATGTTATAAATATAAATAATGATAAAATTTAGGTATATATACAAATTATATAGTTTTATCTTAATTTACAACTTCATTTCTTTATATCCATGGCTAAAGTTAAAGTATGTATATTGCTTAGAAAATTAAAATTAAAAGGTGAAGTAATGTTCGGTGAATCTAGGCAGCCTAGGCGGCCGATTAGGTGCTTTAGGCGGGCAACTAGGCACCATAGGCGGCCGACTAATTCACATAGACGGCAAACCAATTAGTCGGAGCGCCTAGACGAAAATCGGGGCGCCCGACCACCGCCTAGCGCATAGGCGGGGACTAGTCGGGCGCCTAGAACGATTTTTAGAACAGAGATTATTATTATTATTATTATTATTATTATGATCATCATCATCATCATTATTAGTAGTAGTAGTAATATGATTAGAATGATTATAATTATTATTATTATTATTATTATGATATTTATTATTATCATGATTATTATTATTCTTACTACTATTATGTTGTTGTTGTTATTGTTATTACTTTTGTTTTCGTTATTATCATATTATACGGAGTAATTACAATTAAAATTATAGAAATAAATACTATAATTAAAATTAAAATTATAATTATAGAAATATACATAACTTTAAATATAATTAAAATTATAATTATAGATATATTTATAACTAGTGTAATACGTATAATAATTATACCTATTATAATTATGTTTGTAATTATAATTATAATTTTTATAATTATGATTATAATTATAATTATATTTAAATTATATATGTGTGATTACATTTATAATTATAGTAATTATAATTATAATTATAATTTTAGAAATATTCAAATCAGATCAGATCAGAACGATTCAGATCAGATCAGAAGGATTTTAGATTAGATCAGAAACATTCAGATCAGATCAGGAACATTCAGATCAGATCAGGAACATTCATATCAGTTCAGAAAGATTCAGATCAGATCAGAAAAATTCAGATCAGATCAGATTATAACTTAAAAAATTCAGATCAGAAAGATTCAGATCAGACCAATTACGGGAATCTACTTCTACATACTACGAAGTAATTACTAATCTATATGCTTTGGTGACTCAAGTTAGGTTGGAAAATGGGATCGACGCCATCAACCTCACGTTAGTAAGGATGTTTTTACTTGGACTGTAATCCGTCTCAGACCAGCCCAGACCAGAATTGGATAATTATAAAAATACAAAGAGACTAGACATTACCAGACTTGACCTGACCAATTAAAACCAGACGAGACCAAATCAGACGAGACTAGACCAGCAAATTACAGTCCAAGTAAAAACATCCTAAGTAAACATAATGTCTCTAAGTTTATTCAATTTTGAAAACATGTAAAGCTAGTAGAAAAAATAAATAAACATTATGAATTTATAATACTGAAAAATATATAGATCTAAATATTCTAGATCTTAAAATCTTTAAACAAAATATTTAGAGATTTAAAAAGAATAAAAGAGTTTGAAAATATTTAACAAGCACGTGTATGCAGGGCCGGCCCAGGCCAGGTGTAGGCTGTGCAATGGCACAGGGCCCATAAAAAATGAAGGCCCAAAAATAATTAATACGGAGTAGTATTAGTTTATATAATGTAAATGCTAGATCGTTACGTGTACTTCTCCGTAGCATAGTGGTTAGATATGTGGCGAATTTCAAGCGGCTACATTTTAATTTTTAAGGTCATGTGTTCGATTCTGTGGCATGCTTTTTTGATTTCCTTTTTATTTTGCTCTTTTAAAGCTTTAAATCGTTTAAAGTGCCTTTACATATTTTTATTTAATTTTGTTCTTTTCGAAAAGATTTTGATTCATAACATTTAACATTTACATTTGTGTACTTAATATAAACCAATTTTTTTAATGTACTTGTGAATTTGAAATTTAAATTAATTTGATTTACATAGTTAATCCTTCATTTCCCTTATATCATTTGTGTATTTATTAGCATAATTTTGAACAAATAACAAAAATCATGTGATTAAAACTTATCTATAACAAAGACTTTTATTTTTTATTTTAAGCATGATATTAAAATGGTTTTGTCTAGTGAATATTCTGTTATTTATGATTGTCTTTACATTTTTTTTAACGGATTAATTGATGACATTCATGAGATAATATCTAAGGCAAGTTCCCCCTCACGAATTTTTCTGGATACGCTATTGAGAACACTCTTTGGAAAGTCTGAACACTTCAATAGCTAGCCAATTAGCGAGACAACAAAGTGTGAAAGTAAACACTCAGGAATTTTTCATTTGCATTGAATAAATTGATATTAAGTCATTAGGTAAATCCATTTGATTTCTTTTTGCATAAGAAAAAAGATCCAGTTTTTCCTTCGCACAAGGTCCTAGAATTCCTAGGGCCGGCCCTGCGTGTATGGGTAACCAATATGCACTTAAATAAAATGAACTTGAAAAAAATGTGAATAATCATTAAAAAATTTAGACACGTGGTAATACTTAGATAAAAAACATATAATTTCAATTAAATAAATTACTTGTGAAAATAAATAAATAAAAACTCAAATAAAAAAAATATAAAAGGTGTATAAAAAATATAAAAGGTGTATAAAAAAAATGTGAAATTGAAGAGTTATAAAAAGTGAAGAAAATGAATTGAATTTTTAAAAAATTAATCAGGAATGGGTAAAACCAAACGTATTTGAAATTTTGAAATAGAAAGATCAAAATAAGAATGTAAATTTTAACACGGTTGAAAATGTGGAAAGTAGTAAAGAAGTCAAAAATACAAATTTTAAAATATAATTTATTAAATAGTTAATATAATTTAAATAAAAATATAAACGGTAAAAAGTATAGTAAACAATTTAATGAAGAGTTTAAAATAGTAAAAAGAATCTAAAAGCCCTAAAAACTAAAAAAAATATGTAAATAAAATAAAAATATTTTGAACCACTAATATATCATAGAAATAGATTTTTAATTGAAAAGAAATGATTGGATAAATTAAAAATTAATATAACATAAAAACAAAATAGAAATTTTATGAACAGTGAAATACGTGACTTAAAAAATTAAGAAATACATAATTTGAATTTTTTTTTAAAATGTTAAAAGGATAAAATGTCAAGAAATATATAATATTATTGTTAAAGTAATTTTATATAAACTATTCCCATTTTAATTTTCTTAAAGTTAAATAATTTATATATTGTAAATATTTAATTTAAAAAAAACTATCAAATATTTTTAAATACTATTATTACTATTATTGTTGTTGTTGTTTTGTTTCCTTTTGTTGTATCATTTTTTATATTCCTTTTGTTTCTTTTTGTTGATGAATTCTCATGTTTTGTTTCTTAATATTTACTTTTATCTCTTTTGATTTTTCATATGCAATTTTGTCACTACACACACATGTATAGAGTGTCTTTGTACCAAAATAGAAAAAAACGGAAATATAAATACAAAATTAAGAGAAAAAATTAAAATTAGGCATTGATCAATATTAACATAAAGTAATTTAACAAGACGCATTAAAAGCAACAAGAAGTAACAAAATAAAACAGAGAAAAAAAAGGAAAAACAACATACAATATACACATTTAATTATTTTCATATTCATTCATTACACAGTAAATGAGAGAGTACAATCAAACTCATTTTCAAATATCCATTTACAAGTATCTTCCAAAAAATATATTTACAAGTAACCTAAAGCAAGCTCTTGCGATGCAGCATTCCACATCCCACTGATTATTTAAACTGATTCGCAATTATCAATACTTCTAGACATGATATTCTTATACAAGATTTTAATTGAGGAAGCAATAGTCATTACAGTTCAAGAGCTCCAGAGGAAGTCATTACAGTTCAAGTGCTTCAGTCATCAGCCACCACATAACTTTGTGAGAATCACTTTATAGAGGCTGTTTAAAAATTTAACACCACCATTGAAATGAAGGAATGAGGGATGTATCCAAACCCAACTACCTTGCACACATTTTTATAGCTTAAAAGCATACGTAGTACTTCGTATCAGCAGAGTTGAAGAATACATGAAACATATAGTCCGTATGTCTCTACCAGCTTTTCTTTCACCACATCCTAGCTAAATCCCTCGAATCAAGGTCAAATAGATCGGTTTCCAGAGTTGGAAGTCTCAAGTAAGCTATTTTCTGTATGTAACTTTTATAAGAGAATCAACATTTATTCACCATCTAAACATGGCATGAAGAACCCCATATCCTATTGCTAGTCAAGAATTTATATAAATGAAAGCCTTTCATGAAAGAGCACGCATACAGAATTGGAAAACTATGGCCATCCCTATGGCCATCCTTTCCTATAGGATAGTTAGTTTGAGAGTAAAATATCATTACTTTGATGTTAAGATCTAGAGGTAAATTGAAATAACATGTCAAGTCATTATGCTATATGCACTTAGCCTACAGATGCCTAACCAGTAAGATCTACAAACAATTTAAAATAATAAAGGAAGCTAAGTACCATCTCCCTCTCTTTTCTGAAGTTCTACACATCTCCAAATCTTATAATTATTGGAGAAAACTACTACTGGGATTTGGGCAATTTAAATTGTGGATCCCTTGAAACTCTATTCAGCTATTAAATAAAAGTACTAAGGGCCCGTTTACTTTGGACTTAATGAGCTGAATGAAAACAGTGACTTAATCATTCAGTTATATACTTGTGTTTATTTAGGACTTAATGTAATGTAGGACTTATTCGCTCAGTCAAATTACGTCTTATTCATTCAGCTTCATTTTAACACTCCTTACCGTTCAGACGCGCCTGCCTTTGCGGAATGCCTTCTTTAACCCTATCATCTTCTTCGAAATATTTCATCGCACACAACAACAAAGACGAACCTGCGGAAATCGTCTACCTGAGCTGTTGAGCATCTTGCGAGCTTTCACCATACCAACGAAGAACAACCTCAAAGCCTAACTTTTTCATCTCGGTATTTTCTCTAATCTTTATCTTTTGTTCTATTTTTTCTCCTTCTTCTCGATCTGGTCAGTTCCTAATTTCTATAGATGGATAAAATTTCAGAAATTCAACTTAATTTAGAGAATTCATAATCTTAAACCTCATGCCAAACTCATATTCTTCAACTTAATTTCTAATTTTTTATAGATTGGTAAAATTTCACCATTTAATTGAAATCATCCACATAGCCGCCTATGTGTTCGCTGAAAGTGTTTGAAGAACACTTTCTTTTATATTAACATGTATGTATATATGTATCTATTCAAAAGTAAATATTTTGATTTATTCTTGGGATGTTTATACATCATTGTTGGGATTTTATTATTGTTGTTGGTATATATGGTGAATTTTTATCTTTCGAACACTTATTAGGAACATTAGTAGATCTACAGGACCAAGTTTTATTATTTCTTTTTCTCCCTTTATGTTAAGTTTGATTGTTGATTCATTTTTTTTATTGTTTTTTCCCAATTTGAGGCATATTTTATCTTTAGTTAATGCAAGTGATTACAGATATCTTGTGATCATAGTTTTATTTGACCTCATTAGTCATTATGTGGAAGTAGATAGCTCTATGGTTGATGCAAGTGATTGCCGATTTTATCTTTGGTTGATGCCTTTGTGAAGCCAAAGTTTAGATGACTTGAAAATTGAAATATCAAATATCAAATTTTCTTACTTGGTCTCAAACAACTAGTTGACTCATTGTTTGGCAGTTTGTGAGTTTGTGAGAAATAAAAAAAATGTTTTAAGGCATATACATAAATGTTAACTGGTAGAGTATGTAATAGAAAATCCACTGAATTTGGGCATTTGGGCAAAAATGGTCTGCATTTGGGCAATTTCCACTTCAAAATTGAGATATTTACAAAATAAAGTGATCAATCATACTACGTATATTGTGAACTTTCTGAATTTTACCTTTCAATTCAATTTTTACAAGACTACACATCTTTTAGAAGTTGATTAGTGACTCAAATACTTAGCTAAGGTAATTGATGCTTCACAGAGTTACAAGGATAATTCTACTTGACACGCCAAGCTTTAGCACCTGACAGCTTGAATGAAACGTATGTTCAATAAATGTAGTCGTTTGAGAAAACTGAGTTGAAATTTTAAAAAAGGAAGATAAATGCAAGGATTGACATATTCACCGAGGCGCACAATCATTTGGCTACCACCGTACACTTCCAATGAATTCCTCTTAGCGCGGCTCCCCGCTAGATCTAAAATCAACCTCACTGGAAAATCAACCCTTCCCAGGACCTTGAAGGCGGTGCGCGGTGGCAATTGAAACTACTCAACCTTGAGCTTCTCGTCGCCGATGATGGCTTTGAGTCAGGCCCGTGTTGGAATTCGGCCAAGTGGCTTGGATAACGCGATTTTCATGTCTCCATCGATAGTGAAGAGGATCATGAATGCCTAATTCGCCTTAGAATAATTCATCGTTTGTCACCGTAGAACTTCACCGTTGTCGATTACCAATGGGATGTACCGCGTAGGTATTTAGGATGTGATTATTTTTGAAATAAAATAGTTAGATTGAAAAGATGAAAGAAAGTTTAGGAATGAAAGAAAAACACTAATGTGACATATATAAAGTGCGACACGTACCTAAAACTGGACGATACGGGTAATTTCAACAAATAAATAGGACTACAGTTAAGTGGTTAACTAGGATTTTTTTTACTAAAAGTAAGAAACTAGCTAGATTTTTTACTAAGAAGCTGTTCTCTTCGCCTGATCTGAATGTTTCTGATCTGAATTTTTTAAGTTCTGATCTGATCTGATCTGAATTTTTCTGATCTGATCTGATCTGATCTGAATCTTTCTGATCTGATCTGATCTGATCTGAATCTTTCTGATCTGATCTGAATCTTCCTGATCTGATCTGAATGTTTCTGATCTGGTCTGATCTGATCTGAATGTATCTGATCTGATCTGAATCCTTCTGATCTGATCTGAATCTTTCTGATCTGAACTGATTTGAATATTTCTATGATTATAATTATAATTATAATTATTATAATTGCAATTACAAATATAACTTAAATAAAATTATAATTATAATCGTAACTATAAAAATAATAATAATAATTAAAATTAAATTTAAAATGAAAAAATTTATACATATTACACTAATTATAAATATAGATATAATTATAATTGTAATTATATTTTTAATTATAATTACTTATATAATTATAATTGTAATTATAATTACAATATTTATCTCTATAATTGTAACTATAGTTATCAATATTATTATAATTACTCCGTAAAATAATTACAATAGTAACAATAATAATAATATTAATAATTATAATAAAAATAATAATTATAATCATAAATTATAACTATAATATAATTATAAGTATATTTATAATTAATAATAATTATAATTATATTAACATTAATTATAATATTATAATATAATAATAGTAATATAAATACAATTAATATTATTATAACGATATTAGTATATTAATACTATTATTAAAATAACATAATAATAATAATAATATTATTATTATTATTATTATTATATTATTATAATATTATATTATAATTATAATTATAATCATAATTATAATTATGATTGTAATTATAATTATTATAATTATAATTAATTACAATTATAATTATAATTAATTATAGATACAATTATAATAATTACAATTGTTATACTTATAATTATAAGAATTATAATTGTAAGTATAATTATAATTACATATAATTACAATATAATATTATAATAATATTAATCATATTATTATTATTATTATAATACTGTAATAATAATAATAGTCTTCTTAATAATTGCATTTATATTACTATTATTATATTAAAATATTATAACTATATTAATATCTTATTTTTTTATCATATTATTATTAATATTATTAATAATAATTATATAATAATAATCATAATAGTAATAACAATATTAATATCTTATTTTTTTTATCATGTTTGAACTTTTCTGATCTGATCTGATCTGATCTGAATGTTTCTGATCTGATCTGAATGTTTCTGATCTGGTCTGGTCTGATCTGAATCTTTCTGATCTGATCTGAATCTTTCTGATCTGATCTGATCTGATCTGATCTGAATCTTTCTGATCTGATCTGATCTGATCTGAATTTTTTTGATCTGATCTGATCTGAATTTTTCTGATCTGATCTGATCTGATCTGAATAAAATAAGAATAAGTAATAAGTAATAAGAATAAGACGAACAGAACAGCACCTAAGCCATTTTGTGAGTCTGAGTATCTAACAAGATGGGTAAGGAAATAAGGAGTATTAAGTAATTAAATATATAAAAATATACTATTGTATTAGCTAGCTAGTCTAACGGTCTCAGAGGCCTAAGTTGAGGGGTAATCAGGTAAATAATTATCAATTCAATTACGTAGAAGGTTAGTGAATTTAATATAAAAAATATGTAAATAAATATTAAATTATATAATAATAAGCAATAGATAAAAGGAACAATTTAACCTATCATCCCATGTTTTGAACAATATTTGACTTTGAAGACCATTTTAAAATTATTAATATGTGCACCGCATCAATTGAAAAATTGTGAAGACCATACTTGTAAGCCTATTATAGTGATGACGCAACATATTTGATTGAGATGAGATTGAATTTGCAATCTCTGTGGAACATCAACAATAACACCATTAAACCACAAAGTGCCTAACAAAAGTTTTTGTTAGAGGGAGATTGGAAAAAGTCCGTGAAAAAGCTTCCTCGACATGGATGGATGATTTGCAAATCCTGTTATACGGAATTCTTCATTTCATGCCTTTCAACGTACTTAGATACCCTTTATGGAATTATTGGGGTTAACTTTTATTAAGAATGGGTAGGTTAAGTTCGTCACTATTTGCAAGTACTATATCTACCCCATTTTTACTCCACACATTGTCTAGTCCAAATGAGACTACACTTAAAAGTGTTACCCATTTATGACCACACAATAGAGGAGATAAAAATGAGGTATTCTAAAATGAGGTACTTTTGACATTTTTTAACACTTCTCTTATACTCGTATAGTTCCTTTTCGCAACACATGATACGAGATACGATAAAATTAGAAAATTTTAATCAGGGACTCAGAAGTCAGAGGAAAAACGTAACACATTCTTCTTATTTATATACAGTAAAGCACGAAAAACTCGCTGTAGTGCGTGACTGAAAGTCTAAGAAAACAATACAATCTGGTAATAATAAAACAATCAAATATTAAGAATGAATGGGCGCATAAATGATAAACAGAGACCAATCTACCATCTACACAACTACATGTATGTATACATATATGTATATGTATGTATATATGCATCTACCAATCCAAATGGCACCTCGTCTTCTCAAACTTGGTGGCCGATGCGACGGATTTCAATGGAACAGTGAGATGGCATTCAATTTTGGGCTTCTTCCCTATCTTAACCTTGATCCATCTCCTAAGCTTCAGCCTGATTTTCAATCTCAGCTTCACATCAATTTCGTAGGCCCCTGCGTTCTTCTCGCCGTCGTAGCTCCGCCTATCTCCGGCGTCGATAGAAACAACCTGCGAGCCCGTAAAAGGCTGGATCTTGAAGGCGGTGGTGTTCTTGTGGCCCTGGTAGAACGCCGCCACGTTCTGGTGGGTGGAAAGCCGTTGACCCTTGTAGAACGCCGAGGCTTCGATCGAATCGTAGTAGACGCCGATCCGTTTGTTCGGGTTCCGGACGGACACGTCGACGGCGAGGTTGTAGCGGAGGGTGTTGTTGGCGAGGTCGAACTGGGTGAGGGTGGCGTCGTCGACGTAGAATTTGAGCTGGTTCGGGCGGAGGACGAGCCAGAGCACCACCGCCAACACGCCCAGAATGACGACGGCGGTGCAGATGAGCTGGCAGATGCAATTGTAGATGCAGCTGCAGAGGCAGCTGATGGGGTTGCAGCCTCCGCCGCGGGTGCTGTGGCGGTGGTAGGTGTTCGCTTCCTTCATGGCTCAATTAATAAAGTAAATGGTGTACTCGATGAAATTGGAGCAGAAATAAGCCTCGGTTTTATGGTAATAAATTGCTGGTATTATAAGATGAGTGTGTTGTTTTATGTTTGGGTGTGGATGTGTGTATATATATAGCTTTGTTGAATGGTGGAGTTTGGTGGACCGTGTGAGATCATTTGGTGTGTAATTACGCGGTGGCGTGACTATGGTGATGAGGTTTAATATTTGTTTGTGATGGATTATAATTTTCAACACGAAAAAACGATGTATCCTGGAAAGTTCCATCTTCGTTCCTATTTGGATTTGGGTTGACCATGGATATATATACACCAAGTACCGTGTAATACTCCATAATACGAAGTAATTACATAAAGTCTACGCGAGACGCGGACACCAGGTTTTATGACTTTATCCGGTCTTAATTGTTGACGACTTCACGTTTGCTTTTATAAAGAAAGCATAGGATACATCTAGATGGCCCAATAGTTTTGCGCACAAAGAAGTACAGACTTTGGTCATACTCGATGGACTGGGAAGGGCCTACCCGACCCGCTACCTGATCAGGCCACTACGGTTCAGGCCCGGTTGATCGGGGACCCAGCCCGGTTGAAGAAGCAGGCGAGCTTCGGGCTCCTATTTTGGTGGACCGGCTGGGCATTTAACAGAACAGATACTATGAGAAAAGGAGAAAGTACATCAAAAAAATTATTAGATTTTATAAATGCTTATATAAGTGTATAAAAAATTATGCTTAAAAATAAAATGTTAACATTATACAAAGTATTAAAAACTTAAAAAACCATGAATGACGTCGTATCTTTGAAGTAGTAGTCCTAGACGCCAACTTTTGAAATAAGTCTGAGAGAAATTGGGGAACTCCAAAATTGCAGTGGAGGCCGAACTCGTCATCAAATTCTCATATCAGCAAGGCAACTCTGAAACTACAACTGAGGCCGAACTCATTATGATATGCCCGAGCTAGGCTTTACCTGAGCCGAGCATCAATACACCCGAGTTGAGCTCCCCGCTCTCTAGCTAGGACAAGCAGAGCTAGAGAGGAGCTTGGCACACCGCACAAGTGTGTGTACTGTGTACATAGAAATTTCAACGCTAGAACTCTTGACAGATTGAAAGTTCATGTCATCAAGGAATAACTAACTCTAGGGGTAACACCAACAAGCTTGTTTTAACAAATTTGTTGTACATGTGTGGCTACGCAGACATTCTGTTACAAAAAGGGCAATCATCTATGCACTACAAGTCTACAACCAATCAAGTAATAAGTCATTCAATTTTTAATCACCAGATTGCCTATATATACATGGCATATTTTCATTAGAATAGCTATTTTCAAGTTACAGTCATGATATATCAGAAGTGCCCCTGTCGGAGCTCACAACGCAGTCAAAGAATGACTCTCAATCACCATGAAGTAGATTCTCACTTGAGAGAGTAGGAGACTCAATATATATTCCCACACTGCACACTCCAGTAATCAAGTAACGCATGAATACAACTATGTAATCTGCTAATGCAACATCCACGGGCCGAAGCTGAGCTCACTTCTCGAACCAAGAGCGAGGTCGAACTTAATAAAAGAACTCCAAAACAGCAGGCGAGGCCGAGCATGCCACTAAAGCCAAGGTCGAGATCGGAATTTTTTTCCAACTTGTCTATATGTGCAAGAATAGAATTGAAGCAATAGCGGTTTAACTTACACCAATAATATTTTTACAAGAAACTACAACACCAAAAAAGTTCGATACTTTTAAATAGAAAAAAGAGTTTTTTGCTCTAAGTAGCACTAAAATGTTGTTTAAATTCCCAAATGGTAAGTATATTTCTATTCCCTAAATAGGACTATTGTACCAATTTACCCCACTTCATTTAATTCCATCGTGCAGCACCTTTCCCCTTTTCTAATCGATCGTACCTGCGCATCTCTTTTCTCTTGTGCAACTGTGAGCGCAAGAACAAAGACCACCTACTTCAATGGCAGCGAGCTACTACAAAGGGCGGCGAAGAGCGGCGACGAGCGGCAAGAAGCGACGAGCGGCAGAGAGTGGCGAGTAAGTTCAGATCTGTTCTCATTGTCTTGCTTCTTCTTGGTCTTCCTCAATCCACCTCTCTATTTCTTCTCTCTTACTCCCTCGATGATGGCAAATAATGTTCATCTTCTTCATTTGCTTTGGTTTTTAAAAGAAATGCCAAATTTTATTTTAAAAATGCCATTAAAATGGCATTTTTTTCTCTTCAAAAATGCCATTAAATTGGCATTTTACTCTTCAAAAATGCCATTTTTTCTTTTGAAAATGTCATTAACATGGCATTTTTGATTCATATTGGCATTCAGATTATATTGTTGGCTTCAGTGACGGTTATTGCCAGATTTGCACTCACGGAGGCCGGATCCACAGAGGAGGCGGCCGGATCGAGGGCAACGATTAGATTCAAGGTGGCGGCAGCTAGATCTGTGGCTAGGGGTGGTTCGGTACGGTATACCGAATATTTTATCGCATACCTTTACCATACCGTAAACTTTTGGTATGCAAAAACACATACCGTTACCATACCGAAATTTCGGTATACCTTGTTTCGGTATACCGAAACTTCGGTACGGTAAGGTACGGTATCGGTAAATTACCATGATTTAATATAACAAATTATTATATGTCAAATGAAATAAAAAAAATCAGTGTTAATAGTGATATACTAAAACCATTAATGAAATTAATTACTCCGTATAAAATACTAATGAGATAACCTATTTGTGTTCTATTCAACTTTTGACAAAAAATATTATAAATATGTATAGATATTTCAACACATGATATATGAAGATAACAACACATTCTGCTAAAATAATTTAAACAACATAAATATAACTAAAATAACACCGATCTCCAACAAAAAGTATAAATAATTCAAGAAACATGGATATAAAGTCATTTATCCTTGAATTAGTGTTGTGTTTCTAGTTATTTTTACAATTTTAAGGAAATTATTGACTTGGAATTACGGTATGACGGTATACCGGTATACCGTTTGTTTCCAAAATATATACCGATATCATACCAAAGTAATTCGGTACGGTATCATACCGTACCAAAAGCGTCGGTATACCAAACATTTCGGTAAATTCGGTATTTTTGATATGGTTTTGATCTGTGGCGGTGGTAGACAGATCTATGACAGTGGTGGACAGATCTATGGCGGCAATGGGCAAATCTGAACTGGCGGCAGTCAAATGTCCAGTGGCGGCGAGTTCTGCGGTGGCTCCGGCGGCCGGAGGAGGTCTGGTGTACTGTTTTAACAAGCTTCAGGGTATTATTGTCCAACAGCAAAAAAATAGCTCCTATTTGGGAAAATTTTAAATTTTACTCCTATTTTAACAATTAAAGATGTATTTGGTCCTATTTAGGGAATAACCTCTAGAAAAAATGATGTTAGCGGATACAATGATGTAGTTAAAAATGTACATTATATATAGAAAAAAGTCCTTCAATTTTTTTATTATGACTTTAGAGTGTTAGAGACTTATACATACCTTTAAATATAAAAAGTTCCATATATATAGAAATGCTCTTGTCCAGCCAGATGGACAGCACCCTCCGTCCGGATGCCGCCATTTGGGTTGGTTCCCGGTGGAAGTTTTTTATCAAAAATTTCGAGCATATTATTCAAGAATTGTAGATAATGCACAAAAACTTTCAGCTAAAAATTCAATTCGGAAGTCAGTAAAATAAATTATTGAAACATATTGCGCCAAACTATATACATAAAAGTGCAATGTTTTTCAATATTTTATTTAATTGTCTTCAAGATTGCATTTTAGTTGATTTTTGCTGGACATAATCTACACTCATGCACCGTTTGTCGGGCTGACTCTGAGTTCGGATTGACCCTTGACCCTTGACCCGGTCACTTTTCAGGTTGCCCTCCGGTCCGGTTTTAACATTGTGGCCTTGTGGGAGTAAACACTAAACACTAGACACCTAATTATCAAAGGAAAAAAATAGAGTACCACTGCATTTTAATTTCCTCTGCTTCGCCCACAGCATGAGTCCGGCCATGTATCAATGCAATGTGTCATCGACCCATTGTCACATGGTATGTCCCTTCAATTCTCCGTGTTTTGAAGGAGGGTTGGATTATCCCTTTGACCAGACTCTCTATCCATTCCAAGTTCATAATGCCAATACAAAATGGGAAACACATACTCCCTCCGTCCCTAATAACTTTGCCAAGTTTGACCGGCACGGAGATTAATAAAGTAAAAACTGTGTGGTTGAGGTTTGTGCAGAAGAGAGAGAATTAACTGGAACCACAAATTCTTTACTTAAAAGGGAAAGTGGCAAAGTTAATGGGACATCCAAAAAAGGAAAGTTGGCAAAGTTATAAGGGACGGAGGGAGTATATGTACTACAGTTTTATATTGTTAATAATGCTGTGTAGGATACTAATTCGACAGAATGATGGTTTTGTTTAAGAGTTTTTATCATTTGGTCCCTCGACTATTACGTCATTGACATCTTTGGTACTCGACTTCTAATTTTTTCATTTTTAGTTCTCGACTATTGTGCTAGAGATACTTTTAATCCCCAACTTCAAGGTTTCCCACATTTAGTCCCTTGGGTATTATCAAATTGACACTTTTAGTCCTCTTATTATGATTTTCACACAATAAGTGGGAGATTAAAAATGTCACTATTATAATAGTTGAAGGACCAAAAATGTAACTTTTATGAAAGTTGAGGGACTAAATGTGGAAATTTTCAAAGACGGATACCAAAAGTGTCTCTAGCGCAATTGTTGAGGACTAGAAATGAAAAAAATCAAAGTCGAGTACCAAAAGTGTCAATGATATAATAGTCAGATGATTAAAAGTGGCAAAAAATCTTTATTTAATGTGAATGGAGTAAGATATAGGAGTAAAAAACTAAAGATGTAAAAAGTGGACATAAATTGATTTGTGCATTGAATGTTTGATTTCATGTACTACTCGTACATACTGTTCCGTTTTTTTTTGGGTATTTTGTGTTTGCACCCTGTTTTACATGACAAATTAGACCTTGCACCCTAAATTCAAAATCTTTATTATTTGCACCCTAAATTAAATTGGGCTGTTAGTTAGACTTCTAAAAATACATAAATGTCAATAATACCCTCCTGCTAGCTAAATAGAACACAAAACCCAGACTTCCAAGTTCGGTGGAAAGCTGGGAGGGAATTCAACCGAAAGGAAATTTGTTCAAATTTACCTTCTCGCTACCAGTCGTGGATAGATTGGCAATTCTCATGCCTCCTGCTATAATAAATAATACGACAAGAGCCTTCAGTCAAAGATAATATGAAGATTTGTTTTGCTGCTTGCACTGCTATGATATACACATACTACGGTACTACCTAGTACACACAAAACACATGCTTCCTACACAGCTCTAAAGCAGGGCTACATAACACAAAACTCAAGCTGCAACAAATCCCATAAGTATATAACACAACATAAGAAATTTATATTGAATCAAGTGCACTGCTTTAACATATACCTTCATAAAATTGGCAAGTATTGTGAACATTTGCCACATTGACAGACTTGTTCAATGGAGGCAATTCAATGAATACATCACCAAATTCATCACTATTGATTCCTTCATCCCTGCTACTTTCATGGAATGGTACCCTAACTGAAACTCACACATTCAAATAATTATCATAATAACACTCTCCTAACTGCAATTCAGACATGAGCTGAAATTCAGACGTGAGCTATGCATAGTTGCTCTTATTAATCCATCATTTGGAATTCTCAAAGTCAGGCAATATCATTTCTTAACTGAATGATATAAACTGAACAACGTTTATAAAAGTAGGAGCAATAGAGTCAGTAAACTAAGCATCCACTAATTAGCATCCTATAATTAGCATCCACTAGAAGGATGATGTAAAATCAAAAAGCTAACAACCGTATTATGCTTTATGCACATATTAGTTAACAACATGTTTGACAAAGAAAAAATTGTACAACGTTTCCAAAATATGAAAACGCGCCGTAGACAGTTATGAATTAGTACTTTAATTCATTAATGACAATATTTTCTGTTTTTTGCTTTATATATGTATAGAGTATTATATAATATTGCATGTGTCCCATTTTATAAGATATCTTTACTATTCACTTGGTCAACACAAATCACTCTTAATCTCTTACTTTATATATCAAAATCTTATAAAATTTGAATTATTTTTTGCAGGTTTTGTAGCGGTTTTAATGTAGTTTATGAATATGTAATTATTTTTTTCTAAAAATAATTTGAGCACAGACAGGGATCTGTTTGCTTTATCGTCGGTCAAATATCGTAAACCGAAAAATATCTTATAATTCGGGACGGAGGGAGTAGTATTTTTCTTAAAAAATAGTGCTTTGTTAAATTGACATCATCACTATCACCGGTTTCTGGCTCCGTCCCTGTTTGGAGAGAGGCTATTATATCCGCTTAAGGAGTCTTATAATCTCCGATCTCACTAAACAATTTTTTATGTTACGTTGCCATATGAAATGCATACTGAGGAATAGAAATGGGATGGAAATACGGAGTAGTTAGACAATGAGTCAATGACAATCATTAGGTAATATATGAAGATAGTACTCCCTCCATTCTTTTTTATTAGTGTCTTAGGGTTTGGTACGGGTTTTAAATAATAAAGTAGTAGGGTAAGTATAGAATGTGTATGATAAATGATAAAGTAGGAAAGATGATATACTCCGTATTAAAAAGAGTAAAGTGATACTAAAGTAGGAAAGAGAGTGTATTAAGAAGAGTAAAGTGATGGTAAAGTAGGAAAGAGAAAGTAGTTTGTAAAAAGTAAGTGGGGTAAAAGTAATAAAAGTGGAGGTATTTTCTCAAAAATTTTCCTTAAAGGGAAAGGAGGACAAATAAAAAAACGTCACAAAAAGGAAAGAAAGACTAATAAAAAAAACGGAAAGAGTATATGGTAAATTGATAACTACTCCGTATATACCTTGTATGTATTTCCCAAATGAATAGAGAATGAGTATATTTTTTCTCGATTGAAGGTAAATATGTATAATTACTTTCATTGTCTAAGCTATATTTATTCGCTCATTTAGCGGATAGTGGGTTGTCAATAGCGGATTTAGTAAGTGGGTTTGACTAGCAGAATAAATTGGCGGGTTATTAGAAGATGTTTGGTAATTTAACTGCTTGATCATAAAATTGTACAAAATGTCATTTTTCAAGCCCCAACTCAAAACTCTCTTATTAGCATCATTTTCGTTTCAGCGTTTTCGTCTAAAAAGGCTAATGTCAAACCATTATTTATCGAATAATTTTCTCACTCATTAAAAACGCTAATAGTGGACAAACCACCATTTTTCGAATTTCGACTGAAACGCCGTTTACCAAACACCCCAACATAATTAACGACACTACATTAAATTATAGTTCTACGAGCCCATGGGGCCATGACGTATCGGTAAGAAAGGCAAGCTAATTAAGGGCTTTAATCCCACTGTTTCAAAATTCAAATTATAAACGTTCAAACAAAAATACGTAGTACTAATTTGAAATTTTATTTTATTTACAAATAGTACTCCACAAGTAAGTTTTTATTTTTGAATGGCGGACATAGGAATTTTAGGTAGGAGTAGTAGTGTAAAAAAGGCATGCAAATATGTATTTATTAAAATTTTGAAGTAAATATACCTAGCAGAAAAAGAAATGGGGGGCTTGCCCCTTTGAGTCTGCCCGTGTAAACATGTATACACTAAGGCTCTGTTTACAATCACTTAAAATAAGTGATTGTGGCTTTTTTTTAAGAAAAAAATACTTATTTTAACAAACACTATCAATTTTTACTTTCTCGATTTTCGTGTAGAATCTACTTTTTACTTTTTCTATTACACAAAAAACACTTATTTTACCAAACATTACCAACTTTTACTACTAATCACTTTTTCCCAAAAAGTGTTTTTTTTCAACCTGGTTTAATCCCAAAAACCCGGAGGCCCTTGGGGTGAGGGCCAGGAAACACTCTACCTATTTATTAAAGAAACAAAAAGTTACACGAGTAGGAGGGCCAAACCAAAGCCTACTCAAAGAAAAGTTTACAAAACATAAGGGAAACTTTTTTTTCCCAAAAAGCATTTTTATTTAAACACAAGTGATTGCAAACAGAGCCTAAGAAATCTAGAGCCCGTTGTGCTTTATCTGTCAACTTTTTTACCAAACACATAATTTTTAATTTCACATTACTAGTTGTGTAATAATCAAAGTAAAGTTGAAGTTATTTTTCAAGTTGAATTAGTAAAAGTTACTGTAAAGGGTCATTTTAATTCTTTATTTTTATTAATAAAATATAGAGTATATTTTATTTATTTTCAAAATTCAATAGAATCGTCCAACCAGTCACTTCATCTGAAACTTCATAAATTCAATGATAATCAGCTTATTCAATCAATTTCAGTGTTATCAAATGGGCTCCAAAAATAAGGAATTCACCAGTTCATCCATCATAAAATCGATACCCTAGCGGGCTAGCCTAGTTGCGGTTTTCAATGTGACAAAAATGAATGTTTGATTAAAACATTAAATTTATATACTCAAAATTTACATTAAAAAGTAAGCAACACTCTAAGCACATTTTTACTTTAGTAAGCAGTTTTTTTTTAATAAACATAAAGAGTTCGTTTGGTGACCCTTTTTTCGGCTTATCAGGCTTATCAACCAACTTTTTCACCAAACACGTAATTTTTTATTTTGCGCGCTAAATTGTGTAATTAGTTGAAAATTTAAGGTTGAAGTTACTTTTCTGGCTGTATTGGCTGAAGTTACTGTAGAGGATCATTTTAGCTATTTTTCATATAATTTTTTATTTTATTTATTAATAACAAATATTTTAAATATTTTTTCATTAATCAACAGAATCAACCGATACAACCACTTCAACCAGAACTTCATAAATTTCAGCAGAATCAGCCAATATAACCAATACAATCAATTTTATTGTTACCAAACGGGGGCTCAAAGTAAGAGATCCATAAAAAAAAGTCAGGACTAAAGCCTACGAAGAGCCCGTTTGGTAGCACCAAAATCGGCTGTTTTGGCTGATTCTGCTGAAATTTATGATATTCTAGCTGGAGTGGCTGTTTTGGCTGATTCTGCTGATTTAAGAAAAAAATATTTTAAAAATATATTTTATTAATAAATTAAAGAAAAAATTATATGTAAAAATAACTAAAATGGTCCTCTACAGTAACTTCAGCCAATACAGCCAGAAAAGTAACTCCAACCTTACTTTTTCGGCTTATTACACAATTCAGCGCGCAAAAGTAAAAGTTACGTGTTTGGTGAAAAAGCTGGCTGATAAGCCTGATAAGCCGAAAACAGAGTTCTCCAAACGGGCTCGAAAAGATTCTAAAAAAGAACAAAAACAGAAAAAGCTTTTAAAGAGGTAAAAAAAGTATCAAGATATTATGCTCTTTAGTAATTTTATTCTCTCTCGCATTAGGTCCTCCAAAAGGTTGAATTCCCAATTTCAAGGTCCCCAACTTCCCAACCTAACAAATCATTTGAGAGGATGTAAATCACGGTGACTTAATCACGCTTAATCTCGCAATTTTATTTTCTCCATAAAAAAACTCATGGATAAATTGAATACCCGTATAAAAGAAAATTACACTTTTTTAGTAAATCTGTAACACTAATTAACTTAAATACGGAGTACTCCCTCCGTCCCATTAGGAATAATAAAACAATTTGATTTACGATGCTTGACCGACGATAAAACTAACAAATCTTTGTCCCTACTTCAACTATCCTTGAGATTAAGAGTGATTGGTATTAAATTGAGTCCATAATTTTATTTTCCTAGATAACTTCAACTCAAAAAATTGACACATCACTGATTAGTCCATTCAAGTGCTGCTCTGGATCGACCACCAATGACCACATTGGAAAACAACTATCCCATGGAAATCTGTGGGATGATTTATTCACATAATTGGAAATTAATTAAAAAATAGTGAGCCACATCACATGGAATAAACAATTCCACGATAGCTACATCAACCAAACAAAGTTGTACTCCCTCCGTCCCAGAATTAACTTCGGTTTTGACTGGGCACGGAGATTAAGAAAGTGGGAAATGTGTGGTTGAGAGTTGTGCAGAGGAGAGAGGAATGTGTAAGAATGGTTGTGAACCACAAATCCTTTGCTAAAAAAGGAAAGAGGAGATAAATTTGGGACGGACCAAAAAGGAAAGAATGAAGATAATTATGGGACGGAGGGAGTAGCAAATAGCAATATAATATGAGAATCGATTCCCTTTTCCACCAAACATGCATGTTCTTAAACTTTACATCGCAATTATACGATAAATTTTCTTAGAGTCGCCAAATTGCATTTCATGTATCAAATTGTTCCATCTTTCATTTGGATTATCACATACGGAGTATCAACATTGAAAAGGTTATATAATTCTAAATAATTTTTATTTTATTCTTACTATATAATTTTAATATTAATCTCACAAACTCATTTTCCTAATAACTTGTCATCTTCTCATAAACCTCCTATCTCAACCTTAGTCGGACATAATCACTAATATTTTATTTTTATATTATATTTTAATCCGTCTAGGCCATAGTAATCCTCGCTGTTCCTTAGCGCCTAGGTTTCTCAAAGTCGCACGGTCAGATTTATTTATATCATATCTCACCTAATTCTTATGAATTCTTAATTATACTCTTTATACATTAATACAATAAACACATGGAGTACGTACTTTTATAGTATTATCACAGATCAAACTTTAATTATTGCGTTTTAAACCCTTGATTGGAAATTTTATATCCTCACCTCCGCCTGCCCTTGAGAAAATATACAAATTATAGCTGCAATTATAATAATATAATAATCCAGTACTGGACAAAATTAAAGAGCTACGTATTACAGTAAAAAAAAAGAGGAAAAAGACAGACGTGACGACCGACGTTCAACATCGTTATTATTAGACACTGACGTAACAGCTGCGAGAGAGCTGATACTTCACGGCGCTTCCCACCGCTATACCGCCGTTTTTGGCGGAGTTGCCGAAAGGTATGTACGCCGGGCAGGTGACGTGGAGGTGGTAACGTCCCGTGACGATAGTCCCGACCCTCCACTTGACGCGGCCGTTAATCTTGACGGTCATCGTGATGGCGCCGACATCCTGGTCCTGACGGAGATCGGGGCCGTTGAACGGCGCGATGGGGACGTTATTCCCGGCGATGAACGGCGACCAGAGGTTGGTGTCCTTGTGGCCCTGGTAAACGGAGGGGATGGCGGTGAAGTAGGTGATCTGCTGGTCGTGGTAGGTGGCGTAGACGTTGAGGTTGTCGTAGTAGATTCCGATGCGGCGGTTGGGGTTGTGGGAGGAGACGGTGACCTGGAGGGTGGTGGAGAAGATGTTGGGGGCGGAGACGTTGAAGTTGAAGATGGTGGCGTCCTGGAGGATGAAGTGGGGCTTCCTGGGCTGGAGGATGGCCCAGATGAGGAGGATGAGGAGGAGGACGACGAGGATGAGGCTGGCGAAACAGCCGCATAATCTCTGGATTGACTTCTGCCGCTGCTCTCCGTGGATGTCGCACTCCTTATGCGTCATGGTTTCAGTTGTTTTTCGGTCGCCGGAATTAGGCGGCAGCGGCGGAGATGGAGGAAGCTAGGGGGAAGTGAGATAATTAGAGAGAAAGGGATGGTGGAGAATTGAATGGGCTGTATGGATGCATATCTATAGGAGGGCTCACTCTTTGTGGACCTTTTGTCCCCACCCACTGTGCTGCTCACTTTTCTCTTCTCACAGTAACTCTTTTATTTTTAAAAAAGATGGCATTATATTCCTCAATTTTCATTTTCCTTTTTGGTCTCATACTCTCATATACTCTGTATTATTATAGACCTCCCATTTAAGAATGGTTTGGAACTCCTTTTAAAAAAGCACTTCTCAGCTTTTGGCTTTAAAAAAAACTTATTTTCACAAACACTACAACTTTTATTTTTCGCTATTGCAAACAGACCATTACAACATACAAAGTTTAAATGTCATTTTTTTAATATGATAATGTCATTATTCTACCGAAAATGACACAAACTCTAATAAAAATAAATTCTTTTTACATATTGAAAATGTCATGTTTTCATAAGAATGCAATCATTATGTAATTTTAACAAGATGGCTATCTAGACATAGCCCCTAGATAGAAAAGGAACCCATTGAAGAGTGATTGCGGCAGCTAGTGGGAGGGTGGTGGTGGTGGCAGTCTAGCCGAAGGGCGCGGTGATGGTTGGATGGTGGTCATGAGAGGCGGCACCAATGCACCATTGGTGTGTCGTCAAAGCCGATTTGGATCGACTTGCACTACTAGAATTTTCTTTATTTGATGCTACCCAATTGCTGCGGTTCCTAGTTAAAACGCAGCAAATAGCTAAAATTTATATGTATTTGCTGCGGTTCTTCTACAACCGCAGCAAAAAGTTGTACATTTCCAACTTTTTGCTGCGGTTGTAAAAGAACCGCAGCATATAGGTTACACTTTTTCACTATTTGTGGCGGTCGTAGGTATAACCGAAGCAAATACGGAGTAGTATATTAAAATCTTGAATTTCGCATTTTCCTCTTTCCCCCTATTCTCTCAAAGCACTTCATAAAATTTGGAAATTTCATATCTTTCCCTCTTTCCCACTATTCTCTCTTCAGGCGACCCTCCCGATTTTCCAACCGAAGTAGCGCCTCCCGCTCGACGACAGCTACGGAGCAGCTCGCCGACGTAGTCACCTGAAGCGGCTTCTAGGAAGCTGACGGAGACTGCTTTTGCCTGGGGCAGTTCAGCCAGTGCTGACAACATCACCTGCGTTGTGGTTAAGTTTTTTTTATCCCATGTAGGCAGAGGAAACGGGTGAGGGAGCTGAGCAGGGAAAAACTGATGATCGGGATTCGGGAGCCAGCTTCTGCATCTGCAGAAAAAGAGAGTTTATAATTTAATAAGTTAGGAAATTTGAACTTATACTCTAGTCTTCATGGGGGGACATATTTGTTCATTCATTTATTTTTGAGTCCCTTTCGTTTATGATTTGATATTTTTCTTTTATATTTTTCTTCTTGTAATTGAAATGAAGCTGTATTTGTTAAAAAAAAGAATAGAATATGTTTTGGTTCGAGCAAATCTTTGTGAATTCATCAAGTAAAAGAAAACAAAAATAATACTCCGTATGGCATTTCAAAACAAAAGTTTAGTGCAATTAAAAACTGCAAAAACAAAAAAAAATGTCATTTTTTAAAATAGCTATTTGCTGCGGTTCGGAACCGCAGCAATAAGTGAAAATTTGATTTTTTTTAAGGTGACTATTTGCTGCGGTTCTGAACCGCAGCAAATAGCTTTTCTTACTATTTGCTGCCCTGCCAATTGCTGCGGTTCAGAACCGCAGCAAATAGCTTAAAATAACCGCAGCAAATAGCAATTTTTCTAGTAGTGTTGAGTCATGGGGATTTAATTTTTTATTTCTTGTTTTCAATTGCACCAGAAAATTCATCAAGGATAGTTTTGTCAAGTTAATACACTTTTAGTCGTATAAAACATCCAGGTTCAATTCTAATTGTAAGACACTTCTCCATTGTTTTGATCCTATTTAGAAAATTTTCACATGGATTTAATACTCTTTTTTTGTTATCACCAGATCATCCAACTTAATCAAATTATGACTATTTCATGTACACGATACATGGATATGCCTATTTTTGTCGGTGCACAAATATTTTTTTCATTTTGTAATTTGTTTTGTCTACGGCACAGAAATTTTTTACACTAAAAAAAATCCATATGCATGTCACATTAAAAATGAAAAAAATATCTCTCCACATACAAAACCGAGCGTGTAAATGACGTGTAAGCCACGAGACATGTGCAAAAGGCATTTCTCAACAAATCATATTTGTACACACTTTCTATACATAATACATACACACTTTAAGTACCTTCAACTTTTACCATCCCACCTTTACATTTTACCATTTTCTCACTCATTCCCTCTCCCTTCTTTCTCTCTATATATCAATGATGAAACTGATATATTTATGTTTAATGTCTTTTATATATTCATATTTCGATTCATGTCATGTAATTTGACGAAGTGATACATTATACGTACTGTTGGTCCTCACACGCCTACCACATCACACTCCTCTATTATCCTGGCTTGGGACATGTATGATATAAAAAATGATCTCATGACAGAGTTATGGGTTTACATGAAAAAATACAAAAATTCTTTATGCCGTACAAAATACAATGTAGTTTACTAAATAAGTGTAAATAATTTTTTACTTCAAAAGGTGTGATAATATAATCAAATTTCAAATTATCTATATCTAAGTTTTTAGTGGTGCACTCTTGAAAAATGGATTTACAAATACGGAAATACCAAATTTATTCTTCTGTGTCTAAACTGCTCAAGCTCTATCAAAACTTTTATCACCTAACCGTCGTCTAAAATTTATTTTGCTACTATTACTCATTGCTTTTATATATTAATTTATATACGCGTTGCGCGTTTGAGTAAATGCCCAATATTATATAAATGAAATTAAAACTCCACGCAAAAAGAACAAAAGTGAAATAATGTTTGAAAGAAATGAGAAGAAACAATACAAATGTTTGTCATAGTAAAACCATAAATATAGAATGAAGTCATATTACATGTAAAAGAAAAACTTAAAACTATATTCTCAGATTGAAAAATGGGCTCATTTCGATTTGACAAGCCTTTATCGTATTAACCACGTTCCAAACAAAATACTTACTTGATTCAGAACAAAATATAATATTACGGAGTATGAAAATAGGGATCAAATGAGAGCTGATATAAATACTACTACGTATCTACAGAACAAACGTGGGCCGTTGTTCAAGCCAATAATCTTGAAACGAGATGTCCGAGTTCATAAAGTCTATCATTTATGATCTTTAAAGAAAACAAATTGTGGTGGATAATAAAGCCGTATAAAACTTGTTTTGTTATTTTTTTAAATTTTATTAGAAAATCATTTTTTCCATTAATTTCATCTCATTTATGTGTAGAAAAAATGATAGGATCTTATGTATTCTAATATAATGTTCACTCTCACAATGTTTAGGTAATAACTTTATTCTAGGTTTCAATTTCATGAATTTAACAAGCAGATATAATTTTTTAGATAGATTTTTCCAATATCTACACTACTATATCTTAATACTCCGAGTACATGAACTTCTAATATGTTTTACCACGAATCTAAATAACCTGTTTTAACCTAAACATTATATTTAGACATGATTTGTTAAATTAAATATCTACATTTGAAAAGTAGGGTAAAAAAGATAAGAATTTGTATATGTGAATGTAATGAAAGTTGAAACACATTAATAAAAACACTACTACCAATCGAAGGAAAGAGTGGGGAAAGAAAGTACTCCCTCCGTCCCTGAAAGAATGTCCTACTTTCTCAAAATGGAAGTCCCTAAATGAAAGTCCTACTTTTATTTTAGGAGAGAAAAATGCGTAATGGCTTTAATCCCCCCCTCTGTCCATTAATCGATTATATGTGTTGCTTTTGCCCTTTTATTCACCACTTCCATTGGTTGGTTTTCTTACACCATTAATTCTTTCTACACTTTTCTCCTTCTCACTCTACTTACGCCATTAATTCCTTCTACACTTTTCTCCTTCTCACTCTACCTTATCTCCTTCCCTCCCCTACCGGTCATGTAACTCATCTCCTCCACCGCTCCTTCTCACTCTACCTCATTTCCACCGCTGCCAACCCCTAATTCTTCTCCTCCGCTGCTACCCCCTAAGTGTCTTCCGCCATTACCCATACCTACCTCATATCTCCACCACAACCGCTCATCTCCGAGCCTTGACTGTACATGGAAAAGAAACCTAATCCTACCCCTATACGTCCGATTAAGAACTCAAATATTCTCACCCAATCACATGCAACTTCGATGCCATATGTCCAGGAGCAAACGTATTCGGTTTGTAACCTGATTTCTTATGTGGACTCACCTCCGATGTCACATGCACCAGAGCCCAATCCTATGCCCCCACGTATTCACTTCGGTTACTGACGTGCACTTTGTCGTGGTGTGCACTCAAAATAATAATCAATACAACAAATATACGTAGTATATTGAAGTAAGGTTCGTATACACATGGAAAGGAATATTTTTCTTTTATATTATAACTTGTAACAAAGGGGGGATTTTAGTTGTGTTTGATTTTAATTAATTAACACTAAGATGAACGACTTATGTGATTTACTTTAATAGAGACGAAGACTTGGTTTTGCTTTTATCCACTTAATGAAATGTTCGTCGATCCCGGTTATATCTTTAACTATCTTCCTCTCGAATACTCAATCGAGGAGTATATCCAGTTCATCGAGGGTAGTTATTAATAACGAGACGCGTTCATTAATAAAACCTACTACCGAGTTAATATAGAACACGCGCCGTATATTAACCCGATAGTAGCAATAAAATCAAGATGAAAACGATTGAGATTGATAACCTCAACACAAGCGGTTTATTGGTTTAATCAACATAATTAATTCCCCTTGTTTATTAACGTAACCATGAAACACATGCATTAATAACCCAAGTTTACTACCGTGAAACAATCGAACGATTAACAAGCGTATTCGTCGATCGATTCTAGTAATAATTAATATATGAAACAAAACTAGTCGATCCTTTAAGTAATGTTCAAAATATTAATATGAAATATGAATAGGAATTAATTAATACTCAAGGAAGAATATTAAAGAAGATGAATCCTACCATAATTAATATCAAGATGTTAACTAATTGTCATCTTAGTAACACTCCCCAATATTAACGTAGAGGAAGAAATAACTATTACTATAACTAATGTCAAGATGTTAACTAATTGTCATCTTAGTAACACTCCCCAACATTGATATAGAAATAGTATTTAAAAGAAGAATTAATATTCAAGGAAGAAGATTAAAGAGAATAACTCACAACTTACAAATTCATTAAGCTTCAAAGTAGCAAAACCAAGATGGAAGAGTTTAGCTCCTCATTTGGAGACTAAACATGATAGAAAATATAAAGAAAACACTAATCTAAACTGAGCTAAAGAGTGTTAGTACCCAACGATTGATAGATTTTGATGATGCCACTATAACCAATAAATGAACACCTCCACCACCTAATAAGTCATGACTAATAAAATGTATCAAATAAAGAATACTGGAAGCTTAAAATACATTAAGGTAATTTTTGTTACCTTAAAAAGGACATTCAAATCCTACCAGTATAACTTTATTTGATACACAAATAAAACTAAGAAGTGGGAAGTATTGAACAAATGCTCCAAATAAATTTTTGCTGGAAATTCACCAGGGTAATTGTTTTTACCTCCAGTACATAATTTACTTGGTGCACAGTAACATGCAGGGATAAGCCGTATAACAAAGGCGTAAGGCTAAAAAGCATTTAATGCAAGAATTGTACATGGGTCCCAAAAGGTGATGATGATACACAAGAAGTGATCTTTCGAAGAAGAACTGATCGGCAAAAATTATCTCTTTATCTTGCTCCAACACATGAAGACAAAGAGTACAACTCTTTCAGCGATTACGATCAACTCCTCTCAACCAACGGAGGAGATTGATCTGCTCAAAAGGCCTATAAAATAGGCAGAAGCATGAGTGATAAAATCAAGTTTTTGAGTCATCTAAGTAGAGTATTCACTTCAAACATTCAAGAGATATCTAGCAAAAGAGAAAGTGCACGTTAAACTTTGCTCTCTGCTTAGACTCATGCTTCACTAAGCTCTTAGACTAGATCATACACGATTACACTTTTAGAGCTTAGTTTCTAGTTGGAGGTTAGAAATTTTCTTGTAAACAAATTGTTGTAAACACTTAGGAGAACAGTTGTTCGGATCCTAAAGTGTGGTTAGATAGATAGAGTACCTTTTGATCCCCACTGGATCAATTGAGAAAAGTCTAAGGACTGAGTAACTTTGAGTGGTGTTATACTCATCGTGAAAAACCTTCAATCTAGGCCAGAGTTGTCAAGGCTAGATTGGCACTAATTGTATTGGGCTGAATACTTTAGTGGAAATCCATCTGAAATAGGGTGGGACTGGATGTAGGAGGATTACACCACCTCTGAACCAGGATATATCGTGTGTTGATTTACTTTCATACATGCAGAGCACACACCAAACACATCTCACTAAAGGATTGTAGTTTGCCAGCAGCATCCTAAGCAGTAGTCTTCATCGACTGTACTGCTTAGCCTACTGCTTAATAACTCACTCTCCTTGAGAGTGTTTTCCACTAGAAGTTATCTTACACTCAGAAGGTGCCTCAGCAGTACCCTGGTCTTCACCCTCCTGCTGAGCCCACTGCCCATCCATATGTGTCTTTCCGAACGCCATAACAAGCCAGAACAAAAAGCCATCCAAGAGTCATCCTGTTCTTAACAGTTGCCTCAGCAGTAACCTGCCCACCAGCCGACTGCCAACTCAGCAGTTGCCTGCCAGTCAGCAAACTGTGTCACGCCCCGGACCTCCCCGGACACGTCAACAACCCGCCGTACAATACGAATAGTCAACCGCAGTCCAACACATTCATATTATACAAGGCGTCATGAATATCATTCACACATAAGTCATCCATAAACATTCATAATAAGCAATTCAATACGCAGCGGAAAACATTGTTTAAAACAAAGGGCCACACAGGGCAAACATGAGCACGCAGGCTCTAAAGTAAAATATCCATGAGCATGTTTATTAATGTTCTAAAACTGAATGGAGGAAGCACGAACCAAGTCTTCTCTCCGGGGAAATCACTCGGGCAACGAGCACAGGAAGCAAGCTCTAGCCTCAACCTGAAATGGTGGTGGGACGCCCCCGAAGGGGTCAGTACTCTATACGGCTATAAAGTACTGGTGTGGCAGGCATCTAATAGATATACAACAAGTATTTCAAGCACAAGACCCTCAAATAGGGTGATAGTATATTATGATTGTAACCCTAAGTTACCCATTTGAAAATATACTTACTTTAGGTAAAAGTCAAGTAGTCGGCCCGTGGGCCCATGTTCATTTAGAAATCACCATTCCCATTTCCCGTGGCTACAAGCCACGATACTCAATAGAGTCCAACCCTAACACATGACATTGTATTCTAGAGCTCGGCTCTACTACATCACCATACAATTCATGTCACTCGGGTCAATTCCTTACCTTGCGTTCTAGAGCTCGGCTCTATTACATCACCACGCAAGCCCTAGAGCTCGGCTCTAACTATACAATACATAGACTACAAGTCTACACCTTACATGCATTCTAGAGCTCGGCTCTACTACATCACCATGCATTAAGGTCCAATTCTCAAGCAACCCTATGCCTAGAATTGACATATCATTAAACTGCCATGGGTCATCCTTAAAGACTTCCCATAACTTAACCTTAGTTCCATACTAAGTTATTATATACACTTGAACTATATTCAAGCACCTTTCATACAATCCAATCCCTAGGATCAATTTAATCAACAAGTTCCAATAATCACTAACTAGTATTTCAATACTATTAAGATTATTGTTATCATACCACTATCCTCTTTATTTGTAATTCTCTACATAATTACAAATATGTAGCAGCAACTTAAGTATTCAATCTCAATACACAAATCTTCATTTATGTATCCAAATACTTCATACATGAGCAAAATACCTATTTCGCAAAAACAGTTCATTTATACTCATTAAATCTCATGTTATTCATACATTCTCAAATCATTTCAAATTTCATTCTTTGGCAACTATATCAATATTTCATCAATATATGATCATCATAATCCATGAAAAATAATGATTTAAGCATTTAGGTAATCTCATGCTTAACCTACAAGTTGTAAGCAATTAGATGTCAATCCTCACCTCAATTGAGCTTTAAACTTTCCCTTCTTGGTCCAATGGTCAAAGCTTTGGTCAAGGTGGATTTGGAACTGATTCCTTGCTCAAATATGAGTGTTAAACAGCCTCCTCAAAGTGCTAGTTCAACCCTTAATCGTTGATACGAAAACAGCCCCTAGAACGGGTGTTTCCCGGTCAACTCGTTTCCTAGTTTTTCCAAGATTTGTTCTAGGTTAGTATCTAACCTTTACATCAATAAAATAACTTTATAAGGACATATTATACACTTGGATTAGTGTATGATAGTCCCACCAATCGTTCATATCATTTGGAAAATGAAAAGTAAAGTTTTGGGGCTAAAACTCACTTTTAGAAGATCAAATCCTCTCCTGCGAGGTTGTGTTTTGCTCGGACGATTTGGAAGCCTTCCACAACTCCGATTCCTGCAAACCAGACCTTCACGGATTCCTCGTCTTGAGAGCTTTCTGTGGGTATCTCACACGCCTTAATTGGATTTGTAAAACTCGAGATATCGACCAAACAGTCTCAGCACTCCCACAGCTCGAGTTCACAGACCACTGCTCGTTCCAGATCGATTTTTGGATGATTGCTCTCTCTACTCGAACAAAGGCCACTCAATTATGAAACTACACTTCAAAGGCTATCCAAGGACACCTTATACACCTCATTTGGACGAGTACAACTCTCAAAATGAAGGGAGACAAAACACACCCATGATTTGTGCGGAAATAGACAAGGTGGGTCTCAAGGTTGATTCCAATCAAGTCTTGTGCAGCCCTCCTCCAGCTTGTGCGGCCAAGGTAAGTCTCCTCACTTATTTTTCTTGTTTTGCAGGTACTATAATCATGTGGGGTGGTTCCCAATTGATCCCAATTAATTTGGGGTCCAAATTATCTACCAATACTTCCAAAAATGGGGGAAATGGGTCCTATTGTTTTATCTTTGTCAAAAGATGTCTTTTTGCACTCATCCTAATTTATTTAGAACAAGTCAACTTCCTAAATCACATTATTGATCTCCAATATGTGTAGGATCATCCCAATAATTTACATGATGAAAATTATAAAAGAATACGGGTTTGAACAATACAATATTCAATCGCGTACTTCGTAAAATATTAATCGTTTCTTCCATTGCTTTGAAATCGGAAATTCAATACATCACTTTTGAATTTTTAAATCGAATTTTCAAGGACGTTCGGGTGCGGTGTCACAAGTTCACCCCCCCCTTAACAGGAATTTCGTCCCCGAAATTCACAGCTCTACTCGAATAGGAAAGCATACTGCTTCCTCATCAAAGCCTCCGTTTCCCATGTCTCTTCCTCGACCCGATCGCTCTTCCACAGGACTTTAACCATTGGGACTTCTTTGCTCCTCAGCTTCTTCACCTTTCTATCGGTGACTTTGATAGGTTGAACAGCGTAGTTCAAATCCTCACGTACCTCTACGGGTGGCTTCTCCAATACGTGAGAGGGATCATGCACATACTTCTTAAGCATGGATACATGAAACACATTATGTATCTTCTCCAACTCAGGAGTCAACTGTAGACGATATGCAACAGCCCCAATCCTCTCTATAATTCTGAATGGACCTATATATCGTGGGTTAAGTTTTCCTCGGGTTTGGAACCGAATGATCCCTTTCCAAGGAGAAACTTTCAAGAATACCTCGTCATCAACCTTAAACTCTAAGGTTCTTCGACGCTTATCTGCATAACTCTTTTGTCTATCCTGAGCCGCCTTGAGTCTCTCTCGAATCAACTTCACCTTTGATTTGGTGACCTCCACCAACTCAGTACCCTCGAGTTTGGCCATGCCAACCTCGTCCCAGCATAACGGTGTACGGCACCTCCTCCCATACAATGCCTCGTATGGAGGCATGCCGATGCTTGCCTGATAACTGTTGTTATAGGCAAACTCCACAAGTGCTAAGTGGTTGTCCCAACTCCCCTGGAACTCCAATGCACAAGCCCTCAGCATGTCTTCTAGGATCTGTATAACCCTTTCAGACTGCCCATCCGTCTGTGGATGGAAAGCAGTACTGAACTTCAACCTCGTGCCCATAGACTCCTGAAATTTTGGCCAAAAACGTGATGTGAATCGTGGGTCTCTATCAGATACAATGGTCACTGGGACCCCATGCAGCCTCACGATCTCGTCCGTATACAATTTGGCTAACCTCTCAAGTGGGTAAGTAGTGTTGATAGGCAAGAAGTGTGCACTCTTCGTGAGCCTATCTACCACAACCCAAACTGCATCATAGTTCCTGATTGTTCGTGGTAAACCTACCACAAAATCCATAGTCACGTGTTCCCACTTCCATTCAGGAATAGAAAGTGGTTGCAATAAGCCTGCTGGATGCTGATGTTCTGCCTTAACTTGTTGACAAGTAAGGCATCGACTGATATATTCGGCTATTTCTCTCTTCATACCCGACCACCAGTAACTCTCCTTCAAGTCGCGGTACATCTTCGTGCCCCCCGGGTGCATGGCATAAGCCGATGAATGAGCCTCCTCTAAGATGGACTTTCGGAGCTCATCATCTGACGGTACACACACTCGGTCACGAAATAACAAGAGACCATCATCTCTTTCCCTGAAATCCTCCACCGGCCCCGCTTGCATGCGTTCCCGGACCTTCATAAGTTCTTCGTCGGCTTCCTGACCCTTCTTGATCTCATCAAGTAAAGTGGGTCTCACCTCAAATCGTGCCAATAAGGCACCATCGCTGGTTACCTCCAGTTGGGCTCTTAATGCCCTCAAATTAGTTATCAATGCCCCAGACGAGCTCTTCCGGCTCAAAGCATCTGCCACCACGTTTGCCTTGCCTGGGTGATACTCTATCACTAGATGGTAGTCTTTTATCAGCTCCATCCACCGTCTCTGTCTCATGTTTAGCTCTTTCTGAGTAAACACGTACTTCAAGCTCTTGTGATCAGTGTATATGTGACATGTCTCCCCGTAGAGATAATGTCTCCATATCTTCAGTGCAAATACCACTGCCCCGAGCTCCAAATCATGAGTAGGATAATTCACCTCATGCTTCTTCAATTGTCGTGAAGCATAGTCGATTACCCTCCCATTCTGCATCAGTACACATCCGAGCCCTTGGATGCTCGCATCGCTATAGACATCGTACCCCACACCTTGTTTGGGTAATGCAAGTACCGGTGCCTCAGTCAATCTCTTCTTTAGTTCCATGAACCCTTTCTCACATTTGTCATCCCATACAAACTTAGCTCCTTTACGAGTGAGCTTCGTCAATGGCGATGCCAAAACAGAGAACTTCTCCACGAACTTTCTATAGTAGCCTGCCAATCCAAGGAAACTACGAATTTCCTTGACGTTCTTTGGCCTCTCCCATTCAGTAATGGCTTCTATCTTCTTGTTATCAACAGCAATCCCCGATCCCGAAACCACGTGCCCGAGGAAGCCAATCTCCTTTAGCCAAAATTCACATTTAGAAAATTTGGCATAGAGTTGCTTCTCCCGTAGTGTTTCAAGAACAAGTATCAAGTGCTCCTCATGCTCTTCTTCACTTTTTGAGTAAATCAAGATGTCATCTATGAACACAATCACGAATCGATCCAAGTATTTATGGAATACTCGGTTCATCAAGTCCATGAATGCCGCCGGGGCGTTTGTTAACCCAAACGACATAACAAGGAACTCAAAATGCCCATACCTTGTGCGGAAAGCACTCTTTGGTATGTCATCTTCCTTAATCTTCAATTGATGGTACCCCGACCTTAAGTCAATCTTCGAAAACACGGTTGCTCCTCGTAGTTGATCAAACAAGTCATCAATCCTAGGCAACGGATACCTATTCTTGATTGTGACCTTGTTCAGTTGACGATAGTCAATGCACATTCGAAGTGTCCCATCTTTCTTTTTCACAAAAAGAACCGGTGCTCCCCACGGGGAGTGGCTTGGTCTAATGAAACCGTTATCCAAAAGCTCTTGCAATTGGGTTTTCAACTCGTTAAGTTCAGCGGGTGCCATCCGGTATGGCGGTATGGAGATTGGTTTGGTACCAGGCTCGACCTCGATCACAAATTCAATCTCTCTGTCAGGTGGAAGCCCCGGTAGGTCTTTAGGGAAGACATCCGGATACTTACAAGCCACCCTCACATCATCGATGTTCGTTTCCTCTTTGGTTTTGTCAACCACGTATGCTAGATACGCGTGGCATCCCTTCCCCATCATATTTCTCGCTCTCACGGCGGATATGATACAACTATTTGATTTGCCGCGGTCCCCCTCGAAGCGTAGGGTGTCCCCCTGTGTGCCTTCGAGTTCCAACACCTTTGTGTAGCAATCTACCCTAGCATGATGCTTTTCTAGCCAATCCATCCCTAGGATTGCACCGAACTCCATCATACTCAGCGGTACGAAATCACACGTCAAGGTTTGGCCACCGATTTCCACCATACAAGATGGATAGTAATTGTTTCTTTCAACGTCTTCCCCTAGTGGGGTTGATACCACTAAGGTTTGTGTCATTGGTATTGATTGCATCTCTAAGCTCTCGGCAAACGCCTCACTCACGAATGAACGTTGCGCTCCGGTATCGATAAGGATTCGTGCATCCTTCCCGTTAATCTTTAGTGTCCCTACATTCATGAACCATGTAAGACATCTTTCCTACCCTCCCTACTCATTTATAGAAGGTTGCAATGTTCACACGCACGTTAGGGATCAAGAAGAGGCCTTAACGTCGCAAAACGATGCGAAAAAATCGGGTATCGGCAATCTGGGTGCCAGGCACGGCGTGCCCGGGGTAGGCACGATCGTGCCTGGCTCAGGAAAACGCCCTGGGGCTACTGCCTTGGAGGCACGATCGTGTCTGCCTTAGGCACGATCGTGCCTGGGTTGGAAAAATCCTGGGAACCACTGACTTGGAGGCACGATCGTGTCTGACTTAGGCACGATCGTGCCTGGTTTGGAGAATAACCCTGGGCAGCTACTGCCTTGTAGGCACGATCGTGTCTGCCTTAGGCACGATCGTGCCTGGGCTGGGAGTATTCCTGGGCAGCTACTGACTTGGAGGCACGATCGTGTCTGCCTTAGGCACGATCGTGCCTGGGTCCCAGTCGTCTGAAGTTGCCCGAAATCCCCCGGTTCGACCCCAAAACCTCGTGCAATGATCCTAGCGATTAGTATCCTCAATTTATGGACTAATTAAGGATAAAACACTAGTATATGAGAGGCAATACCTGCGACGGAGTCCGGGTTAGCTTGAGCATCCGCCTCCGTCATCGCATAGACCCTAGCCTGGGTCCTCCCTTGGTTCACGGATGGCGCGTTGCTCGCACTTGCTCCCCCTTGCCCCCTGCTTGCTTGAGAAGCCCCGGTCTGATTCCGTGTACCCGTCGGGCCACTACTTGGTCCCGATGTCCTTGCTCCGCCCAGTTGTGGGCAATGTGCCTTCAAATGCCCGGCATCCCCACATTGGAAACATCTAGGGGGGTCGCGACATTTACCGGAATGGTTCCTCTTGCAATTGTTGCAACGAGTTACCACTGAGGTCTGTGACCTCGAGCCTTGCCCACTTGGGCCTTGGTTCCCCCTTGATGGTGGCGGTGGTGCCCGGAAAGATCCTCCTCCGTGGTTCCCCCTTTTGTTGGAACCTTGGGAGCCATGACTCTCCCATTTTCTCTTCTTCGCCTCTTCGGCGTCTCTCTTCTTCCGTTCCTCCCACTGTTTCTCCCCTTTCAATGCTTGTTCAACCACTTGGGCGAAAGTCATATTAGGCAATTGCGTTGCCCTATCACGTATCTCCAAGTCAAGGGCGTCCCAAAAGTGGTTCACCATGCGGTTCTCGTCACAAGCATACTCCGGTATGTAGTCGGCGAGATCCCGGAACTTGTACTCAAGCTCCTTCACTGACATGTTACCCCCTTGGGTTAGGAGGGTGTATTCCCTCACCTTCTTATTCACCTCGAAATCAGAATAGTATTGGGCAAAGAACTCCCGTTGGAAGTCCTCCCAAACGACGGTCTCACCGTACTTGTTCTTGGTTCCATCCCACCACTTGGATGCCATCCCCTCGAGCAATCTTACCGCAATTCTCAGTTTGAGATTCGGCGCGATTTGCATGTCAAGGGCCGCTTCATTTAGCCTCTTGATCCATTGTGCTGCCACTGAAATGTCCCCTGCTCCATCAAAGGGTTTGCACCCCAAATCTCTTGCTTCTTTGTTGTACTTGGAGATCCTTATGGTTGGACCTCCATCATTTTGGCCTCCACGTGGTTCCACATGGACTCTAGATGCACCATGACTTCCTCCTCGTGAAGCCATGCCCGAAGGTTGCCCAGCCCGGCGCCTTCGGCGTTCCCTCCTCTCTTCACGCTCACGGTGATATTGTTGGAGCAGCGCCTCTATTCTTGCTAAGGAGTCATTCTCCCCCTCTTCATCGCTCACATCATCGTCATCCCCTTCGTAAGGGGTCTCAACCGGCTCGGTCCCCGGTTGGTAAGTCGAGTCCTCATAGGACCAGTAGGTTTCACTTTCTGTGTCGACATGACCGTCACTCACGGTCTGCGATCGGCCTCCACGGCCCGCTCCTCTAGATGCCCTAGAGGTCCTTCGACTGCCCTGTCCAGTCTCCTCTGGTACACGGCCGGTCGGGTTTCTCCTAGTAATCCTGCCACCACGGTCCATTTCTGAAAGAAATTGGGAAAGAGTCGTTAGACTCGTATCAAATGTCAATTGACGGATAGGTACTTAAGACACATTTTGGCTCGAGTCACTGCCATACCAATTGCTAAGGGTACCATCTTAACAATTAGAGACCTTGCAACCCAAGTACCAAAAGCTCTCCAAGTACAAAACTTCTATGCTCATGGTTTTCAAAATCTTTTCAAAAAGAGAATTTTGAGACTTCATTATGAAGTTTATGGACTAAGTCTCTGATACCAACTTAATTGTCACGCCCCGGACCTCCCCGGACACGTCAACAACCCGCCGTACAATACGAATAGTCAACCGCAGTCCAACACATTCATATTATACAAGGCGTCATGAATATCATTCACACATAAGTCATCCATAAACATTCATAATAAGCAATTCAATACGCAGCGGAAAACATTGTTTAAAACAAAGGGCCACACAGGGCAAACATGAGCACGCAGGCTCTAAAGTAAAATATCCATGAGCATGTTTATTAATGTTCTAAAACTGAATGGAGGAAGCACGAACCAAGTCTTCTCTCCGGGGAAATCACTCGGGCAACGAGCACAGGAAGCAAGCTCTAGCCTCAACCTGAAATGGTGGTGGGACGCCCCCGAAGGGGTCAGTACTCTATACGGCTATAAAGTACTGGTGTGGCAGGCATCTAATAGATATACAACAAGTATTTCAAGCACAAGACCCTCAAATAGGGTGATAGTATATTATGATTGTAACCCTAAGTTACCCATTTGAAAATATACTTACTTTAGGTAAAAGTCAAGTAGTCGGCCCGTGGGCCCATGTTCATTTAGAAATCACCATTCCCATTTCCCGTGGCTACAAGCCACGATACTCAATAGAGTCCAACCCTAACACATGACATTGTATTCTAGAGCTCGGCTCTACTACATCACCATACAATTCATGTCACTCGGGTCAATTCCTTACCTTGCGTTCTAGAGCTCGGCTCTATTACATCACCACGCAAGCCCTAGAGCTCGGCTCTAACTATACAATACATAGACTACAAGTCTACACCTTACATGCATTCTAGAGCTCGGCTCTACTACATCACCATGCATTAAGGTCCAATTCTCAAGCAACCCTATGCCTAGAATTGACATATCATTAAACTGCCATGGGTCATCCTTAAAGACTTCCCATAACTTAACCTTAGTTCCATACTAAGTTATTATATACACTTGAACTATATTCAAGCACCTTTCATACAATCCAATCCCTAGGATCAATTTAATCAACAAGTTCCAATAATCACTAACTAGTATTTCAATACTATTAAGATTATTGTTATCATACCACTATCCTCTTTATTTGTAATTCTCTACATAATTACAAATATGTAGCAGCAACTTAAGTATTCAATCTCAATACACAAATCTTCATTTATGTATCCAAATACTTCATACATGAGCAAAATACCTATTTCGCAAAAACAGTTCATTTATACTCATTAAATCTCATGTTATTCATACATTCTCAAATCATTTCAAATTTCATTCTTTGGCAACTATATCAATATTTCATCAATATATGATCATCATAATCCATGAAAAATAATGATTTAAGCATTTAGGTAATCTCATGCTTAACCTACAAGTTGTAAGCAATTAGATGTCAATCCTCACCTCAATTGAGCTTTAAACTTTCCCTTCTTGGTCCAATGGTCAAAGCTTTGGTCAAGGTGGATTTGGAACTGATTCCTTGCTCAAATATGAGTGTTAAACAGCCTCCTCAAAGTGCTAGTTCAACCCTTAATCGTTGATACGAAAACAGCCCCTAGAACGGGTGTTTCCCGGTCAACTCGTTTCCTAGTTTTTCCAAGATTTGTTCTAGGTTAGTATCTAACCTTTACATCAATAAAATAACTTTATAAGGACATATTATACACTTGGATTAGTGTATGATAGTCCCACCAATCGTTCATATCATTTGGAAAATGAAAAGTAAAGTTTTGGGGCTAAAACTCACTTTTAGAAGATCAAATCCTCTCCTGCGAGGTTGTGTTTTGCTCGGACGATTTGGAAGCCTTCCACAACTCCGATTCCTGCAAACCAGACCTTCACGGATTCCTCGTCTTGAGAGCTTTCTGTGGGTATCTCACACGCCTTAATTGGATTTGTAAAACTCGAGATATCGACCAAACAGTCTCAGCACTCCCACAGCTCGAGTTCACAGACCACTGCTCGTTCCAGATCGATTTTTGGATGATTGCTCTCTCTACTCGAACAAAGGCCACTCAATTATGAAACTACACTTCAAAGGCTATCCAAGGACACCTTATACACCTCATTTGGACGAGTACAACTCTCAAAATGAAGGGAGACAAAACACACCCATGATTTGTGCGGAAATAGACAAGGTGGGTCTCAAGGTTGATTCCAATCAAGTCTTGTGCAGCCCTCCTCCAGCTTGTGCGGCCAAGGTAAGTCTCCTCACTTATTTTTCTTGTTTTGCAGGTACTATAATCATGTGGGGTGGTTCCCAATTGATCCCAATTAATTTGGGGTCCAAATTATCTACCAATACTTCCAAAAATGGGGGAAATGGGTCCTATTGTTTTATCTTTGTCAAAAGATGTCTTTTTGCACTCATCCTAATTTATTTAGAACAAGTCAACTTCCTAAATCACATTATTGATCTCCAATATGTGTAGGATCATCCCAATAATTTACATGATGAAAATTATAAAAGAATACGGGTTTGAACAATACAATATTCAATCGCGTACTTCGTAAAATATTAATCGTTTCTTCCATTGCTTTGAAATCGGAAATTCAATACATCACTTTTGAATTTTTAAATCGAATTTTCAAGGACGTTCGGGTGCGGTGTCACAAACTGCCTGTGCAGCAGTAGACTAAGCAGTTACCTGCTAACCAATCTACTGCCAAACCTACTTCCTCTTGTAACCAGTCTAAACATCATCTAAACTAGAAAGTTATCTCACACTAAGTATAAAGAGGTTAAAGACTTCCGCTGTGCATCTATTAATCTCTTAAAAGATTATAGATCAACTCATCTAGAGGGAAAACTTCATAAAGATGAAAAAGATTTAAAAGTCTATTCACCCCCCCCCCCCCCCTCTAGACTTTTACCTCTATCCGGGACCATCAAGTGGTATCAGAGCGGGTTGTTCCTAGAGTCAGTTTCTGACTATTTTTGAGCTAAAGATCCAAATCCACTTTTATCCCAAACACTTTCTAATAATGGACAGTCAGTTAGCCAAGAATCTTCTGTTCAACTTGAACAAATTTGATGACTGGAAAATACGGATGAAAGCACATCTCAGTGCCTTACATGATGAGATGATTGAAGTAATTACTGATGGACCTATCAAAATAATAAAGGTCATCACATCCAGAACCACAGAAGGGACAGATGATGTGTACATTCCAAAACCTAAAATGGAATGGACAACTGAGGACAGGAAGAGAAACAATCTTGACAACATTGCCAAGGACATTCTCTTCAAATCTGTTGATGAATCTATATTTCCCAGAATCAGGAAATGCGAAACTGCCAAAGATGTCTGGGATGAGCTAACAAAGATTGGAGCAGGGGATGAACAGGAGAAGGACAATAAACTGACCATAGCCCTAAAAAAATTTGAGGATTTCAAAATGCTGTCATCTGAATCTATCCATGAGATGGAATCCAGATTCCTGAAGATTGTGGCAGAGGTCTCTGACCTTGGGAAAGAACTTTCTCAAAAAGAAATTTCCCTTAAAATCTTGAGAGGCCTGCCATCAAAATGGGACATGAAGGTAACTGCTATGAGAGATAGTAGAGATCTCAGAACTTTGTCAACTGACAAACTCTTCAGTGATCTCAAGGCCTATGAATTTGAAATGAAGGAGATCAAAGAAGAGAAGGAAGATGAATACAAGACACTAGCTCTAGTGTCTGAGCCAAGCACTTCAAAATCTGCTGAAAAATCCCTCAATAATCTCCTCACTGACGAGCAGTTTCCTATGTTTGTGAGGAAATTTAAAAGATTCATGAAGAAGGAGGGTACTGTTCCAAGGAGGTCATACAATCAGCCACCCAGGAGACAAGGAAGACCTCAATCAAGTGAGGACACTATTCTATGCTATAACTGTAGACAGCCAGGACATTACAAGAATGAGTGTCCTTTACCACTGGCTCAAAAGTATCAAGGGCAACAGGCAACTGCTCGAAAAGGAGAATACAAAAAGGACTTCAAGGGCAAGAGACAAGCCTTTGTAAGTGAAAAGAGGAAGGACGAATCCCAAAGTGATGATGAGAGCAGCTCAAGTGATGAAAGCTCCTCATCTGGAGACTCAGAGGAGGCACTACTATGCCTGGGATCCTGGCAGATGGCTGAAGAAAGGAGCAGATGGCTCAGCGAAGACGATGAAAACTGCTCCAACAACTGCCTAATGGCCAAAGACCACTACAATGATGTTGAGGAAGGTGCTGGAGCAGTTGACTCACAAACATGGTACATAGATTCAGGCTGCTCCAGGCACATGACAGGCAGCAGACGGCTCCTGTCCAACTTTATGGCAAGAGAAGGACCCAAAGTGACTTTTGGGAATGTGGAAAAACAAGGAGAGACCAAAGGAGCTGGAGACCTATCCATCAATGGACTTACAATCCAAAACATATCTTATGTTAAAGGATTAAAGTTCAATCTCATAAGCACAAGCCAGCTCTGTGACAATGGCTATAATGTTACATTCTCCAAAGACATCTGTTTGATTAGAGATGTCAAAAATGACAAAATTGTGCTCACTGGTAGAAGGAAGAAGGACATGTACATTGTTGATTGGAGCTCAGCAAAGGAAGGGATCTGCTTGGTGACAAAGGCAGACTCAAATTTGAGTTGGGAATGGCACAACAAATTAAGCCATCTCAACTTCAAAACAAGCAATCAACAAATTGTCCAGAAAAGGATTGGTGAAAGGTCTTCCTGAGATCAACTTCAAAAAGGATCATCTCTGTGATGCTTGCAAAAAAGGGAAACAAACCAAGGTATCATTCAAATCAAAGGAACTGGAATCATCAACTAGGCCCTTAAGCCTACTACACCTTGACTTATTTGGACCAGTTGAACCAACAAGTATAAGTGGTAAAAGATACACCCTGGTAATAGTTGATGATTACTCTAGATACACTTGGACCATATTCCTAAAGAAAAAGAATGAAACAGAGAAGAAACTTCCAGAACTGATGAAACTAATTCAAAATGAGAAAAGTCTATCAATCCAGAAGATCCGATCAGACAGAGGTACTGAATTCCTCAACTCTATAGTAATTCAGTACTGTAAAGAAAATGGAATCCATCACCAAACTTCAGCTGCAAGAACACCTCAACAAAATGGTGTTGCTGAGAGAAGAAATAGGACTCTCAAGGAAGCCGGAAGGACAATCTTAGAAGCAGCTGGCTTACCCAAAAGATTTTGGGCAGAAGCAATCAACACTGCTTGCTACACCCAGAATAGAAGTCTCATTCATAAGACTTACAAAAAGACTCCATATGAACTATGGAAGGAAAGGAAGCCTAATGTTAGTCATTTCCATGTGTTTGGATCCAAATGCTTCATTCTAAACAATGGAAAAGACTATCTCAAGCCATTTGATCCCAAATCTGATGAAGGAATCTTCCTGGGATACTCAGCAACAAGCAAGGCATTCCGGATCCTCAACAAAAGAACTCTGGTGGTAGAAGAATCAATCCATGTGGTTTTTGAAAACCACTCCACTGCTCAATCAATAGATAAAGGTGAGTCATCCAAATCAAAGAAGGACACAGGAAAAGCTCCAAGCTGCCTTCCAAATGATTATGCTAAAAAGGATGGAATGATGGTGGAAGCAGTTAACTCCAAAGGCAGCCCACTGCCAGCAGTTGCCTCTGACTATAGAACACTGCCAGCAAATGGCTCACCAACAAACCCCCTTTCAGGAACTCATGAAACTCCTAAGTATCCTATTCTACCAGAGGACAGTGAAGAAGATGAGGAGGATGACCAACCAATGAAAACTAACTCTAATCAGACATCTGATATTAGATGGCTGAATCAACATCCACCACAACAGATTATTGGAAACATCCATGAAGGAGTTCGTACCAGATCATCAATCCAAAGAGAAGCACTGTTCTCATGTTTCATCTCACAATCTGAACCCAAGAAAATTGAAGAAGCCCTACTTGACTCTGACTGGATACAAGCCATGCAAGAAGAACTCAACCAATTTGAAAGAAACAATGTGTGGGAGCTTGTGACCAGACCCTATCATCAACATGTGATAGGAACCAAATGGGTGTTCAGAAACAAGATGGATGAGGAAGGTACAATTATCAAGAACAAGGCAAGACTAGTAGCCAAAGGCTACTGCCAGGAGGAAGGGATAGATTTTGACGAAACCTTTGCTCCGGTTGCCAGACTTGAGGCTATAAGAATTTTCTTGGCTTATGCTGCCCATAAGCAATTCACTGTCTTTCAAATGGACGTGAAAAGTGCATTCCTAAATGGTCTACTAGAAGAGGAGGTCTATGTGGAGCAACCTCCTGGATTTGAAGTCAACAGAGAGAAGGATCTAGTCTACAAACTGCATAAAGCTCTGTATGGACTCAAACAAGCCCCAAGAGCATGGTATGACACTCTCTCCGAATATTTGGTGAATAATGGGTTTACTAAAGGAAAAGTAGACAAGACACTATTCAAAATTGAAGAAGGTCCATACTTGCTGCTTGTCCAAATTTATGTTGATGACATAATCTTTGGAAGTTCAAACCAAGCACTATGCAAGAAATTTTCAACTCTCATGCAAAACAAGTTTGAGATGAGCATGATGGGAGAGTTGAATTATTTCTTGGGACTACAAGTAAAGCAGACTCCTCAAGGTATCTTCATCAACCAAGCAAAATATACAAGAGATCTCATGAAAAAGTTCAAAGTTGAAAACAAGTCCACTGTGAAAATACCCATGAATACATCCCAAAGTCTAAGTCAGGATGAAGATGGCAAAGTTGTTGATCCCACACTTTACAGAGGTCTGATTGGTTCCTTGTTATATCTCACCACTAGTCGGCCAGATATTTCCTACTCAGTTGGTGTGTGTGCAAGGTTTCAATCTAAACCTAAGGAAAGCCATCTTCTAGCTGCCAAGAAGATTCTGAGGTATCTAAAAGGCAATCCTAACTCTGGATTATGGTACCCAACAAATGGAGGTTTTGAACTCTATGGTTATTCGGACTCTGACTTTGCTGGATGCAAAATTGATAGAAAAAGCACCTCAGGAACTTGTCAATTAATTGGTGGAAGACTTGTCTCTTGGTTCAGCAAGAAACAAAACTCAATTGCTACTAGCACTGCTGAAGCTGAATATATAGCTGCAGGCAGCTGCTGTGCTCAAGTACTATGGATGAAGCAACAATTGAAGGATTATGGAGAAGAGACTAAAGAAATTAGCATTTTGTGTGATAACACAAGTGCAATTGCGATCACTCATAATCCTGTATTTCACTCAAGAACCAAACATATTGAAATCAGGCACCATTTCATCAGAGAGCATGTTGAGAAGAAAACCATCAAATTGGAGTACATCCCCACAGAAAAACAACTAGCTGATATCTTCACCAAGCCTCTCAGTGAAGCACGGTTCAATTCCCTAAGGCAGGAGCTTGGAATGCTCGATGATCTTGATCAACTTAAAGATTGATGATTGCATCAACTCAGGGGGAACCTATCTATTTTAATCATGAGGAACATCATCTAAGGGATTGAAGCAACAAGGTCCGAAACAAAAGAAAAAGAAGAAGGCTCAGCAGAGGTCCCTGCCACAAGACACTTCTAGCAGCAGGAGACTGGGGATACTACAGCAGACTCACAGACCACGAGAAAAGAGTTCCCTGCCATGCTGGACTTCACACTCAAAATTACCCAGTGGACAACAAGCACATGCTCAGTCCTGGCGATGATTTCTAAAGGCTGGCTCACGAGTCAGAACAATCCAAGGAGAGAAAAGTTTGTTCAAAAGAAGAGGCTGAAGAGATCTTCAAAAAAGGCCCAACCGGAAGATGCTGCCAAAAAGGGGGAAGACACCTCAGCAGGACCCTCCTCAAGAAGACAGATAGCAGCAAAGAAGGCAGCTGCAAATAGTCTGAAAGTGACTATAAACTACTGTAAAACATTGCATTATTCTTCTTTTGAACTAAAGGAGATCTGTCCTGCTTGGTATAGTTTTGGCATCATCAAAAAGGGGGAAATTGTTAGTACCCAACGATTGATAGATTTTGATGATGCCACTATAACCAATAAATGAACACCTCCACCACCTAATAAGTCATGACTAATAAAATGTATCAAATAAAGAATACTGGAAGCTTAAAATACATTAAGGTAATTTTTGTTACCTTAAAAAGGACATTCAAATCCTACCAGTATAACTTTATTTGATACACAAATAAAACTAAGAAGTGGGAAGTATTGAACAAATGCTCCAAATAAATTTTTGCTGGAAATTCACCAGGGTAATTGTTTTTACCTCCAGTACATAATTTACTTGGTGCACAGTAACATGCAGGGATAAGCCGTATAACAAAGGCGTAAGGCTAAAAAGCATTTAATGCAAGAATTGTACATGGGTCCCAAAAGGTGATGATGATACACAAGAAGTGATCTTTCGAAGAAGAACTGATCGGCAAAAATTATCTCCTTATCTTGCTCCAACACATGAAGACAAAGAGTACAACTCTTTCAGCGATTACGATCAACTCCTCTCAACCAACGGAGGAGATTGATCTGCTCAAAAGGCCTATAAAATAGGCAGAAGCATGAGTGATAAAATCAAGTTTTTGAGTCATCTAAGTAGAGTATTCACTTCAAACATTCAAGAGATATCTAGCAAAAGAGAAAGTGCACGTTAAACTTTGCTCTCTGCTTAGACTCATGCTTCACTAAGCTCTTAGACTAGATCATACACGATTACACTTTTAGAGCTTAGTTTCTAGTTGGAGGTTAGAAATTTTCTTGTAAACAAATTGTTGTAAACACTTAGGAGAACAGTTGTTCGGATCCTAAAGTGTGGTTAGATAGATAGAGTACCTTTTGATCCCCACTGGATCAATTGAGAAAAGTCTAAGGACTGAGTAACTTTGAGTGGTGTTATACTCATCGTGAAAAACCTTCAATCTAGGCCAGAGTTGTCAAGGCTAGATTGGCACTAATTGTATTGGGCTGAATACTTTAGTGGAAATCCATCTGAAATAGGGTGGGACTGGATGTAGGAGGATTACATCACCTCTGAACCAGGATATATCGTGTGTTGATTTACTTTCATACATGCAGAGCACACACCAAACACATCTCACTAAAGGATTGTAGTTTGCCAGCAGCATCCTAAGCAGTAGTCTTCATCGACTGTACTGCTTAGCCTACTGCTTAATAACTCACTCTCCTTGAGAGTGTTTTCCACTAGAAGTTATCTTACACTCAGAAGGTGCCTCAGCAGTACCCTGGTCTTCACCCTCCTGCTGAGCCCACTGCCCATCCATATGTGTCTTTCCGAACGCCATAACAAGCCAGAACAAAAAGCCATCCAAGAGTCATCCTGTTCTTAACAGTTGCCTCAGCAGTAACCTGCCCACCAGCCGACTGCCAACTCAGCAGTTGCCTGCCAGTCAGCAAACTGCCTGTGCAGCAGTAGACTAAGCAGTTACCTGCTAACCAGTCTACTGCCAAGCCTACTTCCTCTTGTAACCAGTCTAAACATCATCTAAACTAGAAAGTTATCTCACACTAAGTATAAAGAGGTTAAAGACTTCCGCTGTGCATCTATTAATCTCTTAAAAGATTATAGATCAACTCATCTAGAGGAAAAACTTCATAAAGATGAAAAAGATTTAAAAGTCTATTCACCCCCCCCTCTAGACTTTTACCTCTATCCGGGACCATCAAAGAGTATATGAGAATTGGTTCTTTTAATGTGAAGGAAAAGGGGTGTATTTATAGCAAAATGGATGTAGCAGGAATCTGTACTCGATCCGGTATTGGGGATACTGGACCGAGTATTGGAGGTAGTTTCCAGGAAATTGCGAAATATAGGCATACTAGGTCGAGTATTGCCAATACTCGACCGAGTATGAGACAAGATTTTCATCAAATATTCAGCCGCGTTCTTTTGTTTTCAGATTTGATTTTGACCAGCGTATCTGTCAATACTCGACCGAGTATTGGCAATACTCGACCGAGTATTGAACAAACTTCAAGATCTCCATTTGATCTTCTCCCTTTTGCACATTCTTTGGTCTTTAAGATCCATCCTTTGATTCTTGGGATGATTTTGACCTGTCCTAAGCTCAGAATAGTCCTAATATAAATAAATTACAAATAGTTTCACAAACTAAAGTATTACACCAAAAGTGTGTAATTTCCACAACTAGAACTAATAAAACTAGTTAAAAATAAAAACATACATAATAGGAAATTCACACCATCAGTTACTCCAGTGAGTCTGAAACTGATCTAGGTTGGGCTTGGAGGAAGATCTATGAAGACAAGGTGTTGTCTGACACTTCTGTTGGGCAAGAAGGCGTGGAGGACAACGAGGAGGTCTACTCGGAAGTGGTGGAGGGAACAAGGGAGCGGGCCTTGGCCATGGTTGGCCGTTGTTCGCCTTGGATGTCGCACTCCTTCATCATGGTTTCTGTGTGCGGTCGAATTAGAAGTCGGGTTTCGGTCGCCTGAATTAGGCGGCAACCAAGGAGATGAAGGTAGCGGTAAGAGAAATAGAGAGAAGGAATGGTGGGTATGGTGGAGGTAGCAGTGAGAGAATTAAAGAAAAGGAATGGTGGGTATGGTGGAGAATTGAATGGGCTCTATGGATGCATATCTATAGGAGGGGCTCACTCTTTGTGGACCTTTCCCCCCCACTATACTGCTCACTGCTCTATGGATGCATACCATGGCATTTTATTCTTGAATTCTCATTTTCCTTTTTTGTCTCATATATACATTTCAAATTCAAAATGTCATTATTCTAATATGATAGTGTCATTATTCTTATGAAAATGACACAAAATCTAAGTTAAAAATGACACAAATTCTAAGTTAAAAATATATGGGATGGGGGAAACAAGATTTATGAGTGATGTTGTGCTCCCACACGAGCCTATCCTGCGTCGCGCTGTCTGCGAATGATGCGAACCGTTCCCCTCCACGAACTGGAAATGGCAGCCCGCATCACCCACTGTTGGGGTGGATTCCCCATCCTGATGTTATTGAGAGGAAACACGGGAGTCATTCTCCCCTGATCCGCGTGTAACCTGAAGCATGCAAGCTTCAAATTCCCCCCCTTGTGTCATTCTCAAAAGTCTGCATACGTCGAATGGGGGATGAGAGTGTTTTCTCGGTTTTTGCAGAGTAGACAGCCTGCTCTGCTTCGATTTGATCAGCCATGCGTCGCATGGCCTCCGCCAGCTCTCTCATGACCCGTGGATCCCTCCGGGATTCAAGAGGAATTAAATGAGTGACGTCTCCGTGGTTGCCCTGTTGCAACCATTCGATGTCAGACGGTTCCATAGATGTCATGGTTCGTGATCTCCTTCTGTCCCCCAACTGTTTATTTGGACAGGTCTCGAGTGTTTCCGGAGGAGAATCTGACCATTTTTCTTGTTGATGAGTTCGGAAGGTGTTGCCTAGAACGAGAGCTTGCTCGGCAGATTTTTGTTCAAGTTTTCCACAGGCAGCGTCAGTGTTGAGGATTATTCCTGCAAGTCCAAGGGCGCAACACTTTTCCTTGAACTTTCGATGGATGTTTTAGTGGATTATGTGAGAATAAAGGAACAAGTACTTAGCAAGAGTAAAGAGAGACAGTAAGTGAGTCGAGTTCTATTAAGAGTCTTAGAACAATTACAACATACCTTACTGGGTCGAGCGCAGACGTTCTATAATAAGCTAAGGATGCAGGAGAATAGAAAGCTCAAGTTAATGAGTACAAGTCACCAACCACCAAATCTTGGGTATTTGGTGCATTTAATGTTTTTCCCGCCTAAATCTTTGTTTTCCCTCAAATCACATTGAACGCTCCGGTTGAGGCCTCCCTGATTGCTGGAAAAAATGAGACAAGATACAGAGGCCGTGCGGGGCGTGCCGCTCAGGTTTAGCCGAGCGGGTCGTGGGCCTTAGTGGTTTCTGTTACCAATTCACCATGGTCGGCCGACCCTTATTGGGCCCATTACCTCAACAATACCAATCAAAAAGATAAATCTATGCATATGCATAAATAATACTCCGTATTATACGGAGTATTTTCTTAAATTTCTCAAAAATGTTAAAGTGAGAACATACTTTTAATAGAATGAAAAAGTATATATAATTATCCATACAGAATTAGTCAAGATTCAAGAAGCTAGTATCATTCACAAAACAAAAATTAGTGTTCTGGTTCATATAAGTTGGGGCATAATGCTACTGTTGAACACTTGAACTAGTATATCGACGTAGGGCCGAGCTACCGTTTCCTTTCATAGAGGTCGGTGTACTATTTAATTGTTTAAGATAAAATTGAGAACTACGAAGGGAGTGTTTGCAATAACTTAAAAAAAAAGCACTTCTCAGCTTTTGGCTTAAAAAAGTACTTATTTACCAAACACTTTCAATTTTTACTTTTTCTCGGCTTGCGTGTGAAAAGTGTTTTTCCCTTTTCTATTACACAAAAAGCACTTATTTTACCAAACACTATCAACTTTTACTTTTCAAATTCACTTTTTTCTCAAACACTATCAACTTTTACTACTAATCACTTTTTCATTACATCTCCAAAAGTGCTTTTTTTGAAGCAGAAGCAGTTGCAAACACTCCCGAAGTATATTGGTTGCAATCATTAGACTTTCGACTACATCTTCGATCAAGAGTCAAGACACGTAAAAAGAATGAATTAGAATTCACAACAATAATGCTTGATGTACCCACTTTTATACTCACCTTATATCCACCATATTTGTAGATGGTATTTTTTGTCTGTGAATCCGGTTCATAGACAATATTTTATTTGTGCAACATACTGTCTATGAACCGGGGTTCACAGACAAAATAAAAACACTTCACAAACATAGGTGGGTACAAAAGTGGGTATAAGAGTGGGTACAATGATCATTTTTGATTTAGAATGTTTTCATTTGAACCGAAATTTCCTGGCCTGATCTTGTCAGGTCTGTTCCGGTCTATCTGATATCTTTTTTTTTTTGTGTAATTTACTCAATGTCTGATTTGGTATACTTTGATATGGTCTACTTTGAATTGAATTGATCTGGTCCGGTCTCAGATTGAAATAAGTTTAAGTACAACATCCTTATTTCACTATTTAGATAATTCAACTTGATACGAAGTATCTATAGATAATACAATTCAAGGTTACAATTAGGGAAAGTGTTGCCACATGTCAACTCCACAATTATTATTGTTTAAACATTACTTTCCAAATTCAAGAAATCTATGCACAACTAATACACCGAATCACTAATACTCGGTATTATTGATAGTTGAATACTTCTCAAATTCCTATTATTTAGGATCCTACCAATATACAATCTCATGTTTATTTTAAAATGTTATAACTTTTTCATTTGTAATCTGATTGTTCCAAAAATTACATCAAATTTCATAACTTTTTATTAGCTTTCAAATGACACCAATATTCAATATACAAAAATAAAAAAATTAATTTACACCTTTTTTTTAAAGTGATATAAATTTTTTTATTTGTACTCCGATTGTTACAAAAAATACATCAAAAGTCATCACTTTTTAGACGGGCCGGCCAACTTGGAAAAATTATGATTGCGTTTATTTCTTTCTCCAATCCTCTTGACAAATCTCAATTACACGGTTGTTACATAATTATTATCTATGCCAGTTAACTTGGAAAATTTTTAATGGATAGAGGGAGCAATTTTTAAATACTCCGAATCAATTAAAATCATTAGTTTTGGTTGTTATTTTAGCTCAAATAACATTCAATTACCGTTTAGAATACTCCTTATTTCCTTATTTCCCACATAATAGGCATTGAGCAATTTCCTTTTTTTAGATAAAGATGGTTGACAAGACGAGGTTCATTTGGAAGCAATCAAGACTTATGAAAAAAATGGCTCTTTTAAAAAAAAAAAATAGGCTGAGAACATGTTTAGATGTTTAGTTAAAAAATAAGACATTCTAGATAAATAAGAATATGTAGTATTATCAACCAATGTTATAATCGAATAAATGAGTGACTTTCCATCCACTTATAATTACTCATACATATGTTAGTGCGCACACTCGCATATATACAGTATAACATTTACTTTCATAAAAAAGTAATTACATTTACTTTTAATTCTAATTTTCTATTTTAAATTATACAATTCACCCCATAAATTTACATTTTTGAAAGAAATAATACATGACAATGGTGCGAAAATAATTTTTTATATAAAGTTTGGGGTATTTAAATTACATATGCAAGTTTGGAGTGCTTACCTCACACCCCTTCAAAGTTCGGATTGTTTTTACTATTTTTCCCTAAAAAAATAAGACTCAGTGTGTTACAATTTGCAAAATATACATTTGTCTTAGGGCCTGTTTGGTTTAGAGTAATCTCACATGCAGGCCCGAAATGTTATGCATAAGATGTTAGATGTTCATGTTTGGTTCGCGGGGTTTTTAAAAATTCGGGAAAGTTACATTCCTGGGTGTAATATGGAGGGCAATGTTAAACTCATACATGCCTTGAATTATCTGACATTCTCGGGGATGACCTAATTCTTTTCCGAAATTACTCTCAATTAATTACTACCTCCGTCCCAAATTGTTTTGTAAAGTCGTCATTTTTTTGTCAACTAATGTTACGGTTAAATCCTCCCTGTCGGTAATTAATTCAATTTTAAGAATAAAAATTCACATATTAGAAACTACATCAAAATCTCTCTAAAGTTATAAAATCTGAATTAAAATTTAATTAAGAATTAAAATCCTAATTAAGTGAATAAAATAAATTTGTTTGACTCAAAAAGTCAATTTAGTAACTCAATTTAGGATATAGGGAGTATTTCTTTTCATTTAATTTCTTTTTGACTCTTCCATCTTCAATTGAGCCGGGGATAAACTTTGTTTACCATATTTTCTCATAATGTTATGACAATATACTTTTAGTACTACATATGTCCCACTTAAAGGATCTCGCTCATTATTCTCCAGTTAACGTAAATGTTTTTAATCTTTTACTTTATATATTCAACTTTTATGATAATAAATTGTATTTTTTAATCTGATTTTTGCATACGCAATAGACAATTGAACTTTTTTTAAATTGTATTTTTTAATGATAATAAATATTTGTAGATTACTCTTTGAACAAAGGTTTTCTCATTTCTATATTGGATCTACAATTTTTTACAACTAAACATCGTTTATTGAAAAATAATTCATTTAGTATAAATTTTATTTATTATTAAGATATTTCTTTTTTTATTTTAATTAAAATTACTTTAGATGTTGGTTGTAATAGATTTATTGTATTAAGAGAAAATATTTGCAAGGCATTGAAGTAAAATCATTTTATGTTTCGATTATTACCTACCACTTGACGTGATAATCCTTTTATAGATTTAACTAAGCCGACCTTTTAGGGAAAAAATGTCTATTAAAGCATGCAACCTATTCGTTCAATAAGACTCATTTTGAATCAATCTAATGAAGAATAGATCAATCTCTAAAATCGTGTTATGCAGTCGGTCTGTTGTCACTGCCATCACCTTCATAAAATCAGAATGTTACAAAATTATACATGGTTTATTCTAAACTCTTTTATCAAAGGAGATCGGACTAATTTTTTCAATCCTAAATAATAGAAAGGCTAATAACTTAAAAAATTGACCATACCCATTATTAAATTATAAATTATAAAAATGTGTAGTTATTAGTTTTGAAAAAACAGTAAGCTACAGATGAAATCTAATGGATAAAAATAGGGATTGAACAATTTCTTTTTTTTATTTAGATAAAGATGCTTGAAAAGATGATGTTCATTTGGATAATTGGATGCAACCAAGAGTTATAAAAAAATTGGTTCTTTTGATTGGAAAATATTGACTGAGAACATGTTTAAATTTTTTGTTGAAGAAAGACGTACTCAATAAATAAGAATATGCATTATTAACCGATGTTATAATTGGCTAAATATGTGACCTTCCATTACTTATGATTACACACATATATAATTGTGTGCGCGCACACACATGTAGTATAAGAAGAAAAATTCGGTCTATCCCGTGCACGGCACGGGTAGAGATACTAGTAATATATAAGTCGTTTTTTTTAAATAATACTACCTTTGTCCCACTAAGTTTGGGACAATTCGGTTTACGATGCTTGACGGACGATAAAGCAAGCAGATCCCTGTCCACACTCAAATTATTTTTAGAAAAAAAATTACATATTCAGAAATTCAGAAACTACATTAAAAGCTTTACAAAGTCGCAAAAGCAAGAACCAAATTTGATGAAAATTTGATATATATATAAAGTAAGAGATTAAGAGTGATTTGTGTTGACCAAGTGAATAGTATCTGGGACAATCTTAGCGGGACGAGGGAGTATATAAGTCGATTTCACAACTATTTGCATTCTATCAGCCTTGGCAAACACTTTATGAAATACTTCATATTTAGTACTACCTACATCCCACTAATATTGGGATGAAAGGAGGTGACATGATTAATAAGGAAAATAGGTTTATGTGTTGATACTAATTGATAAAGTAAGAATAAGTAAAAATTATTTAGAGCCACACAAACTTTATCAAATTTGGTACGAGTATGTGACAATTTTAGTGTGATTTTCCAAAAATGTAAAGTTGGACAATATCAGCGGGACGGAGGGAGAAGTAGTTTTTAATTTCGTGTGCTGAATTGTGTAATAATCATATTAAACAAGGTTAGTGTTACTCTTCTAATATTACATTTTTTCTACAACTCAACTGATTCAGCCGACTCAATTAAAATTTCATCAATTTCAACAGATTCAGTCATTCTCAAAATTACCAAACGGACTCTACAATTGAAAAGGGAAAGGACCGTATCGAGACCGGATCGACAAATAAGTCTCGGTCCCAAAAATGACTGCCCGGGTCATTCCCGGTGACCCCCTCCCCCGGACCGGTCTCCTGCCGAAACGACCCAATCCCCACCGGCGGACCCCTAGGCTAATGCCCCCCTCAATTTTTTTTTCAAGGTATATTTACTCTGAAATTTAATACTCCGTATGTATGTATGTATGTATGTATGTATGTATGTATGTATGTATGTATGTATGTTTTGACACTACCGCCCTTCATAGTGGGAATTTTTGTCCGCCGCTGCCTATCCGATCCGGCGATCCCAAGAACCTGCCGGTCCTGTCTCAAAGAGATCATGGGAGTATTAGAGTATGGACCGAGATTGGGCACATATTTAAAGTAAATATCTCCTCAAAATATTTGTATCATCATAACTTTATAAAAGATCGGTGCAATCCGAAAATTTGTACTGAAAGACTACTACGTACACAAGCAACAAATTTACTTTGTTTCATAAATGTTGACTTGTTTTCTTTCTTTGATAAAATCATGTAACAACAAACCATCTACATTCTACAATAACACTTTTTCACAATGCAATGCTGCCTACCTATACTATTTAGGATAATGAAACTAAGGAAGAAAAATGGAGAAAAACTAGAAAGAAGTCAAAGACGTTATCCCATTACACAGTTATTAACTTATTATATGCTCCGTATGAATATCACGTGAAATATATACTTTGTACATAAACTGCCAGTTGTTTAATTTGTTTGGAAAATTGTCCTAAATAGGAGTAAAAATATTCTGAAATTCCAGAATATGACTGTTATGTTTTTATTTTCGAAATAAGAATAATTACTGTCATGTTTTGGCAGCACCAGAATTTAAACATGACAATAATTCCAAACTTGGCAACAATTAATCCTATATAGGGAATAAAATTATGATAATTTTGGAATTTCAAAACGTTTTTACTTCTACTTCAAAATTTTTTCTCAATTTGTTTAGATTATGAGAGTGAGTAATATTGGTAAAATTGTGTATGCTCGTATCCATCCTAACTTAGGTTTTTCACTTAGCTATTTTTTGACGTTCCAACTCAATGTTTTCATTTCTATTTTAGAAAATAATTAATACTTTTAAATGATAATTTAATCATCAAATAATAAAAATAATACACTCATAAGTCATAACATCATAATAGTTATCATCAAAATATCTCCCAAATTTACTTGAATTTAAGTGGGTGGAGGTAGTAGCTGTCACTTTGTGAATTTTATAAACAATCTCCATGTTAGATATTTACATTTCTTGTAGGAACCAAATAAATCTATTCAAAAGTTGTTTACTCAATTAACCCAATTGATGTGGAATGCTATTTTTTTAGGGAAAAGGGAGGGTTTAATTCATAAAAAGAAAACGTACTAACGAAAGGACAACAGTACACAAAGAAATACACAACATAACAGAAAAATAAAATAAAAAGATTTTAGATCCTCGGAAATTGTTTGGACTGAGATCTAGTCCTCATGGCGTGTCACCTTTTTGGGATATTTTTACTTGGACTTTAATTTAATGGTCTGGTCTGTTTAAGTCTGGCCTGATTTGTTTAAGTCTGGTCTGAATTCGTCTGGTCTGGTAAACGTCTAGTCTCTCTGGTCTCTGTATATTTTATAACTCCGGAATTCAAGTCTGGTTTGGTCTGGTCTGTTAAAGTCTGGTGTGCTCTGGTCTGTTTAAGTCTGGTCCATTTCTTCTGAGGCTTCCTGTAGATTTGCAGTTGGGTGTTCAAGTTGTCCGTTGGAATGCAGTTTCCCGAGATTATGAACTGGGATTTATAGCAAATCGCTCTGTTAAATTTTGAGTCCCTGATATCTCCCTGTTCCGAAATAGGGGTCGAAATCGCATTCCGTTGCATGTCCAAGGAAATCGTCTGAGAAATTTGAGTCATCTTATAGGTCAAAAATGTCAGATGCATTTGAGTACGCCTATATAAGTGCTGTCTTGGCTTGTTTTCCTAAAGAAAGCGGTTGTTTTTCTGCATATGCTCTCCGAACTTCAAAATTAAATACTGGTATTAGTTTGGAGATGGTTGTGGATTCCTCAGTAGTGTCTATCGAGGTCTCGAGCGCAAAATGCATTGGTCCTCCTGTGTTAAGGTGGATAGCCCCACACAATTTGACAAAATTGCTAGAAGGGAAATTCTATTCAGAGGCCCCAAATTACTAAACACAACCACTAAATTATTTAAATTATATATATTAATAAATAAAACTAATTCTTACACCTAAATTATCCTTGGAGCTGGTATACTAAGTCCTAAGTAGCCGTCGTTGAAATAGCGGCCTCTATTCCAAAGATCATCACATGTCTTCATCGTCTTCTTCTCCTCCCGCCACTTCCATTTCTTCCTGTTTCACACAATTTTCCTCATCTTCAATCATTTCATCTCCACTGTTAGACTCATCCTCCATATTTTTTCGAATAGAGTTTTGTCCTAGGAACACATGCAGGAAGGACCAGTTAGGGAGGAGAGGGAGAGAGAAGGTCCTTTCTTCGAATCCTTAAATTCATTGAGTCTGTGAGCCTTTTTAAATTGATTTTCCTCCATTCCATCTTAAAATCCAAAGTTGGGAATCTAAAAAAAGATGGGAATTGCAAACTCCACATTATGTATTAAGAAGTAATTCAACACTCAATAAACCTTCCGTCGATTGCACAGAGGATATTGGCTCATGGGCACTCACCACTGCTTGCCCTCTTAATCTTCTCTTTTACTTCTCTGTCGCAGATGATGAGATGAAGTTTGGTAGACAGACGACGTCAAGTCCGATGAAAGTACCAAAATCGAAAGCAAAATATATATGTGGTTGAATCGGAGAGTGCTCCTAGCCTCTCTGTTCCGATGAAAGAAACTCTCAGACCCTCTTCTGGAGCCAGCAAAGCCACGCACGCCAAGGATAAAATAGGAACGAAAGGATACTTTCATTTAATGAAAAAAGTGTAGCTGTATTTAGTAAAATTGTGGGCCCATTGGAATGAGAATGGAGCTTCCACTTTCTTTAGCCATTTTCAAGCAGCAGCCCGAGGCATAAAATTCGGTAGAAATCGTGATTGGGCCAAAGCTTCTACACTGCCTATAATTTAAGTGGTGTAATCTTGAGAGCTGGCAAGTGGCAAATATGTAAGTCAGTTTGGATATTCCCGTGAAGCAAGGACAATATCCTTGATTCTGAAATGCTAAAATCGATTATAAGCCAATATTGTTTCAAGTGGAAAGGGTTATTTCCATAAATTTGATAACGCAAATAACACTATATTAATGTCATGATGAGTTAGATGAGATTAAAACTTATGAATGTTTGATTAGTTATTTGGATAAAGTTTAATGACATAATTTCACCAATCACTATTATTTTGAACGTCTAATGTGTATGATTACTCGATTTTAATTATAAAAAATTGATGCACTTGATGGATTATCATAATTTGCATATAAATAAATGGGAAAAGGGTCAAATAGACCCTTAAACTTACATAAAAATGGAAGCGCTTATATAGGAGCAGTGGCGTATCCACTATGGGGGCAGCGGGGGCAGCTGCCCCCCCCCACTCAACCCCAACCCAACCCCTATATATATGTCTAAAGTTTTATAAGAAATTGCTCAAAATAAGAGTTAAATGTGGGAAAAAAAATCTAAAATAGTTTAACTTATATTTAGGTAATTTTCTTAAATTTTATCTGCAATTAAATCTTTACACACTCATAATATAAATTAATCTTCTTTTATTCATACTTGTACATATATATCTTAAAGTGAATATATATAATCAAAAAATATTAATAATGTGATTTGCAATTTGTGAAATATGAGACTAAATTGTAGTGAAGGTTTGCCCTCACTCGCCAAATTTCCTGGATACGCCACTGATAGGAGGTTCTATCCGGCCGTCGCCATTCGGAGCATTTCCAGGTGTAATTTTTTTATGAAAGTTTTTAGGCATCTTATTCATTAAGTGTAGTTTTCTCATACCAAATATCAGCTAACAATTCAATCGGGAAGGCATTCAAATGAATTCTTGAAGATAACTGCGCTTTTAACTGCACGGTTATCTTCAAGAATTCATTTGAATGCCTTCCCGATTGAAGTTTTAGCTGAAATTTGGTATGAGTGCACTAGACTTAATGAATAAGATGCTCAAAACATTTAATCAAAAAATTCCACCGGGAACTGCCCCAAATGACGATGACCGATCACACGTATACTACACTAATATGGATATGAACTCCTCTTCCACAGGAATTTTTAATTTTCATTGGGATTAATCTGAATATGCTTCTGAGATGCAGACAAATTTTAATACGAATACCAAATAAATTGCGCAATTTATGTAACCATTAACTGTTTTAAACTCAGAAGAAAGTCCAATGATCAAGTTGGCTACTACTTTGAAAGTGTAGGATACCGAACACAACTCAAAAGGCTAGAACAATGTTGTTATAGTTGTTATCACATATCGACTAATACGAATCCAAAAACTACTTGACAAGTGGCGAACAATCCACAGTGCTGATTGAAATACCTTCTATAGTTTAATTACTGCATCAACGAAATATCTAATGATCGTTTTGCTAAATGTCGAGAACATATTATCATATTTTGTAGAGCACTAAAGCTCCAGGATGAACAATGCAACTAACATCCATCTCTAAGAGGTCAAAACACGAATAGTTTCTATGGAGATCAGTACTACGAAGAGCTTTTTGGGTAAGTTTCTATGGCACGTACGCTTATATACGTGCACACAAAACACGAATAGTTTCTACGTATAGCTTACACGAAGAGCTTTTATAAACAACTAACATAGGATGAACAATTAGAATATAATAAGTACTACGTATTTGTGAACTTGTAGATCAGTTTCTTATTTGCTTCACCTTGCTACCCCTATTAGAAGAAGCTCTTCCTCTCTTTAGCCTTGCAAATATATTTTGGATTAGGAAAAGCTTGTGCGACTATTAGGCAATTAAATTTGCAAGTTGAGTCCTTTGGCTCAATACTATATCATATCCATCGCAAAAGTTATACGTAGTATATTCATCCGTTCTGTAAACAGTTGCCAGAATAGGCCCTCGGCAGCACCCCCCATGTTTGTCGCACAAATATTTTTTTTGTAGTACACGGTTTTCTACAAAGTGTCTCTTTGGCCCAAGGTGAAGCTCGTGTCTTTCCGGGATTTCCTAAATTCCGAGATACAATGAAGTTGTTAAATTCAAACTATTATTTTTACATGTCACTTGGAGAAATTGAAATAGCTATCCATAATGGAAATTTAAAAGCTGATTGGAATTCATTGTTTCAGAACGTAGTGTTAGGATTGGTCTAGAAGACATTTTGAGTCGATCACTTTACGATATATAGCAAGTTGTTTTAAACATCTTTCTCTACGAGTGAAACAACAAGTGAGATAATTTAAGACATGATCAGTCTTTGATTGTCACTTGAATTAGCTTGATACAAATAAGATCAGGACCCGAAACTCCAATACCAAAACAAAGAAAAGCGACACAGAGAGAAAGAACGATTGCTACTGCCTGCTGGTAGAAGGAACATAAAGTCACTCCCAATAAGTGGTTTGGCGAAGAAGGACGATAGCTCGAGTGAAGGGGGCCAAATATCACTACAACATTTTAGAGGTTGGGCAACACCAATTCTTTTATTCACGTGAAACTGTTGCGTGCCTTAATGATTTCATAGACTACATTTTTTATTCACTGGAGGGGTAAATCCATAAATGGTACCTCAACTATTGGTAATGTTGCATTTTGGTACCTTAACTCTTAAATAAATCCAAATAGTACCATAACTATACACAAATGTTTCGAATTGAGATTTTATTCAAATTTTCGACCGAAATATTACACGTGGCGGTTAGAATTATATGGGTAAAGTCTATTTCAACTTATTTTGACCATATGATCACTATAGGGTGACTCTACACATGAAATTTTGATCGTTATGAATGACTTTTTTGTTAAAAATTTGAATAAAATCTCAATTTGAAACATTTACGTTCCCTGATTCCTAAAAGATCGTCGCCGATATCACCATCACATGCGCGCAATAGTCATCCTATCAATGTGGAGTTTGATCTTCGAGGTAATTTATATTAGAAATCCGAGTATGTTGATATCTCTTTTGGATTTTTTTTTCTTCACATGGATATCTTGAACATGAACGAGGATAAAAGTGTCATTTTCTTTCTTTTTATGAACTCTAGGCCACAGAGAAGTTCTTGAAGCATTCGATGCGTGTTGGCCTCAGATTTGCTGAGCTCAACCAAGGCGCTCCTGTTCTATTTTTAAACACATCTATCCTTTGGTGGTTAGGAGGAAAGGATATTCGCGCCTGAGAATGGTTACGGATTGTTGAATCCAGTTTCCATGTGGGTTGAACTTCAACTTACGTTTGTAGACAATGTTGCATACATTGTTTAGCTACCTTTTCAAATTGATCAGAGTTGTTTTCTTTTTTAAAGTAATTTTTGCCCATTTATGTATGCTATTAAATAAAACCTTTAATGATATAAGCTATTTTGACAAATGACGAAAACTATACCTTGTTGTGCACAGGTTTATATTTTTCTTGTGATTTATTCATTGGATTATCTTATTATTCTTTTCTTAGAGTAACTACAACTTTACTGTTTGGTTGATCATGTTCTCTACTCTGGTTTATCCGAATAACTATGACGTTAATCCAATTCCAAAGACTATCAGATGGACGTCCTCATCATACTTATTCGGGGTGAACTCGGGCCGGGCGGCCCGACCCGGAACCGGCCCGACCCGGTCACTATTTGAACCGGCCCGAACCGCCGGCCCGGCCAGGGACCGGTCCGGGTAGGCCCGACCCGCTGGGGTTCCGGGCTCGGGCCCGGTCCGGCCGGCTCGGGCCCGGTCTGGGCCAATTTCTTTTTTTTTTCTTTTTTTTTTTGAATTTTTTTCAAGTTTTTGGGTTGGGCTGGGTATTTTGGGCCATTTGAGGCGGTTTGGGGGTGAGAGGGGAGGGTTGGGGATTATTCAGGAAAAGCCAAAAAAAAAAAAAATAAATGGAACCGAGGCCCGGCCCGAAACTGGACCCGGGGGTTACCCGGGCCGGTTCCGGGCCTCCCCTTTCATGAACCGAGGCCCGGCCGGCCCAGGCCCGAACCGGCCCGAGTCCACTGTAGGAGCCTGTTCTACGTAGTACACTGTGGAGAGCTTGAGGCCATGATCTACTAACATTCTCTAGACCAATCAATTGTCTGAACTTAATTTGTGCTAAAAACAATCTAGACCTTCTACTATAAAGATGTTTTTTTGCAACTCTGCTATAAAGATTTTAAAAAGTTGTTCAAGTAGTCCTACTTGATTGAATTAAACTAATTTGGAATTTTTTTTTCCAATTTGCATGTTGAAACAAATTGCTTAAGTGTACTTTTAATGGTGATGATATTAACTTTTTATTCCAATTTGATGATATTAAATTGATGATATTTTTGGTGTATATTCCAATTTCTTTTCTCTATCCATATTAAATAAATTATGAAGAGATCTCAAATAAGACAAGTTCAGTTTACAATTTTGAAATACCAGTTACTAAAACCGAGTGGTTTGATCATATACAGTTTATAGACTTTTATTTATATTATTAACAATGCTACTTTATTATAAAGAAATTGAGAAATTGCTCCAAATAGCAGTAAAACATAGATAAAGTGAACAAATAAAAGTCACTATGTTTTATTCCTGAAATAGAAGTATTTAATTTTATAAAAAGCATAACATTCTTTAATTACAAGTGAATGAGCGATATTTTAAAAATAAAGTAATGGTAATTTAATTTTTGCACTTTATCTATGTTATACGACTGTTTAAGATATTCTCTCTTTATTATATTATTCGATCTCTTTTGAATTGTCTTTTATAAGTTTTTATTTTTTCAGGCTCTTCTTAGCTACTGTAAAATTCACCCCAATAAATTTACTTCCTTAATGTGTGTAACATCGAACTGTAACCTTAATTATGGGATGGAGGGAGTAGCTACTATCATTAGTTGTTTACAATTAGTTGTTAAGACTTGAAATTACCATTAATGATTTGAATAAAAAATGAAGATAAAATAAAAAGAAATATATATAACTAAACTTTTATCTATTTATTTTTACATAAGTTTTCATAAGAGTTTTTTAAAGGGGTAATTTGAGTTTGCACCTCATTTTATGGTCCAAATTGGACTTTGCATCCCGTTTTTAAAAATCTTTGTTTTTGCACCCTAACCCCATATGAAAAGACAAAAGGTCCTCAATCAGGAATATGTTGAAAGCCAACAAAATTGTTAATGGAGGGGCATTTTTTTCTTTTCACATGGGGTTGAGATGCAAAAATAAAGTTTTTTAAAAACGGGGTGCAAAGTCCAATTTGCACAATAAAATGAGGTGCAAACTGAAATTACCCCTTTTTTAAATTACATTAACTACTTTGTTTTGTATAACTACTACTACGAGTATTGTTTTTGGAAAAAGGGTCAAATAAGCCCCTATACTATTACGAAACCATCACCTAAGCCCTTTTACTAAAAAAAAGAATCACTTAAGTATACCTACTTTCAAAAAAACATCAATATGATCAAATGACCTAATAGCAACCTGCTATAACAAGTCATCCACATTTTTCTTTTCCATTTTCTTTTCCTTCTTGTTTTTTCTTCAACCTTTTCCAGGCCGTTTTTTACTCCCATGTACCCCAAAGGCTTCAAGCTCATTTTCTCATTGTTTTTCGTTATCGTATTCTCTATTTCAACTTTGCTTTCTCCTAATTTTTCTGTCTTCATTGTTCTCTTCGTTCCACATTTCATTTTTCTTTTTTCTTTGCATTTTTTCTTTTTCCTTTATTTATTTATTTATTTATTTTCAAGGGAGACTAATATCTTTCACAGCAAAATCTACTCATATCCGATGGGAGGAATAAAATAAAAGCGAACATAAAAAAATCATTGGACTGAATGGTTAGGTAGAGATACATGCGAACACAACCAGCCTAGAACAATCATACTAGTAGAAGAAACCAAGAACTTTTCCTCCCGCGTTCTTTCTTCTGGCTTCCTCGTGATCCATGATTCCAGGTGATGTAGTCAGCACTATGTATCCAAACTGTCTTGATGGAAGTAACCTAGCAGTCCAACTCTCAATATCCTTAACACCAACATCAAAACGAGGACTAATCATGCCACACTTGTTTAACCTTCCATTCAATTCAACCACAATTTTACCAGATCTGTGATCATCTACATACTCGAACTCTCCGATGTATCCATGCTTTTGCATCACTAGAACTAGAAGAAACGTAATAATGACTTTTGAGGAAGGCCTTATCATGACCTGTCGCTTCCCCCTCTTTTCAGCATTGTACATGCTCTTAAGAGCATCATTCAGCACGCTGACTCTCACCATGTTTCAACAATGGTGCTTGCACGGCGACTGCGGACGAGAGGAAGGATATGTTGCAGGCCACATTTTTTCTTTTTCCTTTTTACTACCTCCATCCCCGAAAGAAGTTCTCACTTTCCTTATTTGGATGTCCCTAATTTAAGTTCCCATTTCCTTAAATGGAAAGTTATATACATCAAAATAGTGCAAAAAACAGTGCAAAACAGTGTCAAACAGTGTCGAAACAGTGTCAAACAGTGTCAAAACAGTAAAATTTACCCCCTGGTAAGTTTACTTGCATAAAAATGTGTGAAAGTCAAATGGGGAACTTCTTTCGGGGACGGAGGGAATACTTTTTTTTTCTTCCTTCCTTCTTAGGTTATTTTTAATTTACAATTTCCAGTCTCATATGAGTCCACGCCCAACTTAAACATATCATATCAGATTAGATCAGATTTATAAAGATCATGTTATATTTAGATAATAACAAAATACACATTCACCAAATGTTTACTGTATCAGACCGGTCACCCGGACACGACTTTAACATATTGGTCAAGACTTACACAGACCAAATCACATCATCAAGATTTTTTAGGTCAATCAAAAACATTCTTTACTTCTCTTTCTGTTGCATCATGTGTCACTCCAAAAGTCCAATTGTATAATTTTTGTACACATTTTCAAAATTCTTCATTGTCAATTTTTCTATAAAGTGAGGCAATCGAAAAAGTCGATTAGAAAAATCCAATTTTAAAGAGAACAAATGTCTTTTATAAAAAAAAAGACAACAAATGTCTAATACTGGGAAAAAAGTTTCAGACATGGCCAGAATTTTGTGAACCGGTTTTTATAAATCTTTTTACAGAAAAACTTTTTTGTAAAATTATGTCACGGACAAAAAATATCGAAGGAGTTCATGCTTACAGACTTAGATATTTAAGTCGGTAAAAAATGTAATTTTTTTTGTACACATTTTCAGAATCTTTTGTACGTGCCGACAACTTCTATTAGATGAGTTAGGGAACAAGAAAAAAAACAATCAAAGCCGTTTGGTAACACGAAAATCGGCTAACTCAGCTGACTCGGTTGATTTTGCTGAAATTTATGATGTTATGGTTGAAGTGACTGCATTGGCTGATTCTGCTGATTAAAGAAAAAGTTACGTTTAAAATATTAATAAAATTATGAAAAAAATATATCCTCCGTATGTAAAATAGCTAAAATGGTCATCTATTGTAACTTCAGCCAATACGGCAAAAAAAGTAACATTGACTTTACCTTTTCTCATTTACACAATTCCGTGCACGAAAATAAAAGTTACGTGTTTGGTAAAGAAGTTGACTAATAAACCTCATAAGCCAAAAAATATTGTTACCAGACGGCCTCTCACTCTGAAAAATCCATGATAAAAACAGTAAATGGATGTCACCAAAAGTGTATAATATTTTTGTCGCGTTTGATTTTTTTTGGTTATGCTAGACATTTAATGTCTGAATGATTTTAATTACGGAGTAAGATTTTATCTACGGTATAACTTTAGATACAAAAAATGTCGGTATGGAAGATTTGAAAATTTGTACGGAAGTGTATAATTTTTTTTTTACTATTTCTAAGGGCATCACCATCCATAAGATTATTAGGTGATTATTACAATGACATGGCGGATTATTTCAAGGAGCATGGTTGAGTGAGAGAGATTATTGGGCAGGATTAATTGATAGAATAATCAAAGATCAAAATATGAAACCGGATTATTTTGAGATTATTTATGAAATTAGAGTTAATTAGTTAATGCAGGACCCACAAAAGATTAATTTATTCTGGGATGATGGTTGAAGATAATTGAGAGGGGATGAGATTATTTCTAAAACAATTATGTGGCAAATATTTAAAGGTAAGAATCATAAAAAAATCAGTTTATGTTAGAAGCATGAATGTGGATGCTCTAAAGTTACAATATTAAAAATGTCAATATTATATAAATAGCATGGATAATACCTCCAAAAAACATGGGATAGTAACTGAAAGATTTAAAGTCTGATTTTTCTCAAAAAAAAAACTTTAATAATAAGAGCCTATTTGGCAACCAGAAAATCGGCTGATTTAGCTGATTCTGCTGAAATTTATGAAGTTCAGGATGAAATGGCTGCATTAGCTGATTCTACTGATTTAAGAAGAAAATTATTTTAAAAGTATATTTTATTAATAAAATAAAGAAAACATTATATGTAAATATAGCTAAAACGGTCATCTACAGTAACTCCAAAAGTTACGTGTTTGGTGAAAAAGTTGACTGATAAGTCTGATAAGTCAAAAACAGTGTTACCAAACGGGCTCTAAATCATATCTTTACTTTTCAAGAATGAGATTATTTATGAGCCAATGATGATATATTATTGACATAATTAGAAAAATGCCAAAAATTTTTTTTAAAGAGAAAGACAACAAATATAAAAGGAAAAAAGGGGAAAAAGAAGAACAAACATGTCACGCCCCAGACCGCAATCCAAGCGCGTGTACAACCGCCGTATAACTAAGTGACGTCACCCACGAGTCAACCTCACTTAATTACACAAGGCGTTCGAGAAAACAATCCATCCATACTCAGTAGTAAACACACATAACAGCATCACATTTAAACCAATGAATAGCGGAAATATTCAACGGTAAGTCATGGGCCACAACCGGCCAACAACATGGGCATGCAAGCCCCAAAAATAGTTTATAGTAAAACAAATATCCATGAGAAAGTGTTCGGTAGTTTGAAAGAAAATAAGGAAGCACGAACCACGTCTCCCTGATTTGATATCACCCGTGAGAAGGTGCAAGTAGCAAGCTCTAGCTTCAACCTGAAAATGGTGGGGCCCCCCGAAGGGGTCAGTACAAGTACCGAGCGAGTAGCAGGCTAAATATAGAATAACTAGCGTTTCAAGTATAAGACCCAAACATAGGGTGATACTTAAATAAATAATCTTTCCCCCAAGTTATGAAATACTTATTAGTATATATATACTTGGAAAATATCCGATCCGTAGATCACCATTTTATTTGGGAAAAACAGTAATAGTCAATATTCTTGACTAAAAACCCCAACCCACCCATATACCTATGAGTGTATAGGACTCCTCCTTGTCCCTATTTGTATATCATAATCTATGAGTTTTAGGATCATAATCCTTGGATACTCCACCGGTTTATGAGTGTTAAGGACTCATAAGTCCTAGGGTCCTCCACCAAGTTTTGAGTGTTAAGTACTTTTAAGTACTAGGGTCCTCCACCAAGTTTGAGTGTTAAGGACTTTTAAGTCCTAGGGTCCTCCACCAAGTTTTGAGTGTTAAGTACTTTTAAGTACTAGGGTCCTCCACCAAGTTTGAGTGTTAAGGACTTTTAAGTCCTAGGGTCCTCCACCAAGTTTTGAGTGTTAAGTACTTTTTAAGTACTAGGGTCCTCCACCAAGTTTTGAGTGTTAAGTACTTTTTAAGTACTAGGGTCCTCCACCAAGTTTTCCTATGCTCAACCTCCTATCAACCTAGATAGAGTCTATATCATACTTAGTTACTCATAACTAATCCAATACATAAATCCTATGTATCACATTCCATGCAAAACCATGCATTTATATAGATTTCTAATTAATTAATACCAACCGGTATTAATTAAATCCTTTATTCTTCGGTCCACGTTTTCGTTGACCGCCATTTCATGCCTTGTGAGTATCAACTTAATCATCATGTAATTAAGTTAAAAATATTCATTTGTGCTTCCAATACACTTCAAGCAAATATGCATTTCATATAATTCCTCATATCACATTCCATGCATCAACAATTTATTTCTTTCATACAAACTTAACCCTATTGGCTAATCACATGTTTAGATATCTTTTAAACATTTTTATGAACTCATATAACATTTATTTAGGTAATCTCATAATTAACCCAAAAGTTATAAGATATTAAGCCGTCCACTCACCTTGAACTAGCGTTAAGAAGTTCTACCCTTCTTGGTTGAACTCCGGTGAAACTCCGGCGACTTTTGGTCAACTCCGGTGACAACTCCGGCGACTTTTCCAACTTTGTGAAATCACTTGAAATACCCTTTACAAGTGCCTAACAAGGTTTTATAATCATAAAACCCATATTAATACAAATAACCTCAAAAGGTTATTTTCCGGTGAACCGGTCGTTTTGGCTTCTAAGTCCGTTCTTGGACATAGAATCACTTTCCAACCCATAAATCCATACTTATAACATGTGGAATCATACTAAGGGTCCTTCATATGATATATACTTCATATGATAGAAGAAAAATAAAGGAAAAGTTATAATAAGGTCATTACCTTAATTTTACACACTTTTCCTAGCCTTTTTCCTTCTTTAATCCCACTTCTTGGATCCTTCTTGGTTGAGCTCGAGTTGCAGCAATGGAGGAGGGTTGGAGAGATGTTTCTTCCTCTTTCTTGGGTAGCTTGGTCGAGTACAATGAGGAGGAAGGAGGGGGATGGGTTCCTTTTGTCTCATTTAGCTAATAAGTGAGAGAGGGACCCCTTTGGTGTCTCTCAATGTCTCACCCTCCCATCATGTGTACCATTGGCCTTCCTTTGGTCAATTTGAGCACACAAAAACGTGGGGTGGCCCCCACTCATGTGGGAGGTCATCCCTTTGTGTCCCGGTGTGTACAATCGGTCCCGAAAGTTGTATTTTTCGGACTGTTTTAATCATATTTTATTTCATCGGGTAAAATAAAATATATTACGTGCTCTTACCCATTATGGCATGTATAATGAATATACATTCCCCAACTTTAATTTATAAGCCTCCGAAATTCAGTTCGGGCTGTTACCAGTTAAATTACCAGTACTGGTAATTTGGGCTTCTTTTGATCAATCGGTCAACTCTGGGCCTTTCCATGGCCCAGATGAAATATCCACCACTATATATTTATTATCTAAACCAAGATGAATAAAATATAAGGTCTCGGGAATGTCGGGCGGCCCCCGCTCCCGATGTGGGTCCCACGTGCAATTTACTATTCACGCGAAAGAATAAAAATAAAAATTTACAACTTCGTAAATTCATAAATCATTCCATAAGGTTTATTACATCATTTACGTAAAAGTAAATACATTTGGGGACGGTGTTACAAAACAACAAAAAAACAATGGAACGATATGGACTATGGAGTACACTGGGGTAGATAAGAAGAAGGGAGAAAGACCAAAAATGACACCAAGGTTTTTAACGAAACTCGGATTAGACACTAAAGTTTAAAGTAGATCAAATAAACACAAAATTATAGGTTTTGGTTCCATTTTGACCACCCCTTTAACGCCTCTGTTAAAAACCCTTCACCCGTTAACTCCCCACCCAATTAAAGCTGGTTTGGAGTCAGCATCCGGAACCTGAGGAGTGGGTTAGGTCGATGACGTAGTAGGTGAAAATGGAGAGAAGCTGAAAGACCATCTGTATGAGCAAGTTGTACTCCTAAAGCTGCAGCCGCCAGGGTTGCAATAAGCCCAGCTGCATTAACATTTGCCATTATCGGTCTTTACAATTTTGTATTCCTTCTCCTCTGTAAGAAAAAATATCGTAAGAGAAGTTTTACCAGGTTAGTAGGTTTTAGAGGGTTCTTGTTGAACAAGAAATCGCCATTAACATATTACTCCGTAAAAGAATCGGGACGGTCAAGTGGCGAGGGCGGAACAGGGGCAGGGGCAGGGGAGGGGTAGGGTGTTGGAATGGGGTGGGGCTGCGGCAAGTGTTGGGTTTGTAGGGGCTTTTGGAACGATGAGAGGGATTGTTTAACGGAGGGGTTAAAGGGGTGGTCAAAATGGAACCAAAAACTATAAATTTGTGTTTATTTGGTCTACTTAAAACCTTAGTGTCTAATCCGCGTTTCGTTAAATACCTTGGTGTCATTTTTGGTCTTTCTCACTAAGAAGAAAAAAGGTAAGCCAACAAATGGCTGCAGCGAGAATATCGAAACAATCGGATCATGGCCAGAGCAAGAAAAGAAGAAAATGGAAAATGAAAAAAAAGAAGGTCAAAACTTACTCTAACCTGTTATAGCAGATTGCTTCCCGGTGATTGGACATTGTGATACTTTCACAATCCTACATGGTTTTTTTGACCCCTTTTCGATTGTTTTTTTGAATATATAGATTTAATGAAGAATTTTAGGGGAGTTGATTTGAAAGTTAACCCGGAGTCACGCAGGCAGAACCCCGTCATCGCTGCTCATCCACGGACGAAGGCTCAGCCTCAGCACTAAGTCAGTTGGCCGCTCCTCCAAAGAAAGCCGCAAAAAGAAACCGGCGTCACTTGGCCGCATTGTTAAGACCCTTCAGAGAAACCTACCTGGGACGAACCTAATTCCGATTCTCAGCATTCGAACTTGCTCGCAGGTTCAATTCCTCAGATTCTTTTTCGTTTACTTCGCTCTTCTTCATCGAAAACTTTATGTCATGCAGAGCATTTGGTTAATTTTCACTAGATTGTTGTGATTGTATCTCTGAAATTTTTGCTAAAACACACTAGATAGCCAACGTTTGAAGAGGTGTGGCTTCACAATAGTCAATAGACAACACCTTTAGATAATTTAATCATAAATATTCCGTATGAGGATAGACACAATGATCATAAGGAGCCTTAGCTAATAATTTAACATATGCTTACCTAATAAAAATTGCACATTTTGTTTGAAGCCTTAGCTTAAACATACTTTATGGAATTTATCATTCAAACTTATGGGAATTCAGAATTTTCATCCAATATGCAATTTTTTAAAAACTTGTTTCCAATATTGTGCTTATGTTGCATAGTTGAAGATGTTGGGTTTATTTTCCTCATAGAAGGTGACTTGTTTTGCAAATTACATTTCTATCCATAGGTCCATTTGATGAGAACATTATCATTTTCCCTCACAGTTTCACTTTAAGTCCCACTTTGGTGTTTGTTAAGATATAAAGTTATTCCAGTGCTACCTCCCATCCAACTTCACCATTGATCTCCCATTGCTAGTGTTTATGTTTTTGTTTTTAGTTTTTCAGTTTTAAGTCTAGTTTAAATCCCTTTTTACATGATTTTATATTTTTATGTTTTAGTTTATTAGTATTAATGTGTCATTGTGCTTATTATACATTGCAATTTTGTTGAATTATTTTACTTGTTTGTCTGACATTGATTTTTTCCTCCTTTCTGATATGATGTATAAAAAATGGCATAGGTCATTCAATGTCATCACCACAGTTGTAGTTTGTTCATGAATATGAAAATTTTAATGATGCCTTGCTTAGTTGCTTCTAATTTAATCCAGTAATTTGTTAATATGAAAATCTTGTCTACATATTTTTTCAATTTTGAAATATTTATGAGTTTCTCATGACTCTCTCTTCTTCTATATGCACTGCTCCACACTTACTAGGTTTCATCCCTCATATAGCCTTCCATATTTGGTGTCTCTTCTACACAAGAAAGAAACTCCAGTGTTCTATCAGGTAAGTTATTGTGATGCTCTTGTTTTTTCCCTCATCTTCACTTACGCAAAGACTGTTTGACTTACACGAAGAAGAATAATAAAAACTGTATGGTTGAGATTTGTGCAGAGGAGAAGAAAATAACTTTAATCACATATTTATCACTATGGTAATGCCAAAGTTTTTAAGACGGCTAAATCAGGAAATCAGACAATGTTTTGTGGGGCATAGGGAGTATTTTAATAGATGTTTACACTTTATCTACTCATTTACTCCATTTTGTTAGTTTCATTTTTCTTCAAGATTAAGAGCGCATTTGATAACCCTCATTTTCAGCTTATCAGTCAATTGTTTTAGCAAACATTTAGTTTATTACTTCACTCTCTGAATTGTGTAATACTACGGTTACTACCTACGTCCTGGTAGACTTTGCCAAGTTCAAAGTAGGTGGGAAATAAGAAAAGTAAAAACTGTGTGGTTGAGGTTTGTGTAGAGGAGAGAGGATTGAGTAGAACCACAAATTAGTTGCTTTAATAGTAAAGTGGCAAAGTTTTTAGGGACAACCGAAAAGGGAAAGTTGGCAAAGTACAATGGGACGGAGAGAGTACGTAATAATAAAACAAATATAGTGAGAGTTACTTTTTTGGCTGAATTTACGGAGATGATAATTTTAGCTTTTTTATGTAATTTTTTAAATTCTATTAATAAAATATATTTTAAATAAGATTTTTTCATAACTAAGCAGATTCAACCAATTCAGCCACTTCAGCTTGAGTTTCATAAATTTTAGCAGATTCAACCATTTAGTGTTACTAAATGGGCTTTAATTAAAGAGTTTCATTTGTGTTTGGGGTTGTTTTTTGTGTTAAACAGCCATTACATAGGAGAAGAAGAAGCCGGATAAGAACAAAAGCAAAATGAATGCTCCTGATCGTTACGAGCGATTTGTCGTCCCTGAAGGCGTTAAGAAGTATATTTCCTTTGTTTGTCTTGTTCTTTCTTATCATGCAATTCATCTTATGAATTTATATATTCAGTTATTCTTGTGTGTTTATTCTCTGCTTTCTCTCGCTAGGGTTGCATATGAGCGGGACACAAAGATTATCAATGCTGCCACTTTAACTGTTGAGAGGGAAGACCACACCATCGGCAATATTTTATGCATGTAATTTGCTTCAACCTTGTTGTAGGGTGCGTTTAGAGCTAGTTTTTGAAATTGTGGAAGGGAACCACAGAAAAGATAGAAGGAAAGGAAATGTGTGTGTGTGTGTGTTGGGGGGTGTTTTTTGATATTTGTTTTATGTATTCACATGCCTATCATGTCAAGACTAAGAGATCTATAATATTTAAAAATAATAATAATCCGTAAAAAACAGTGGTCATTTTCCAAGGCTCATTAAACACAACAAAATCACTTGCATATCATTGTTTCCCTAATCTAGTAGCATTTTTCATGATACAAACATCCCCTTAGGTAACTTCTATACGCCTAGTTTTTTATTCCTTTTCTGGTCTTGTGGTGATTATGTTGTGGATGCAGGCAATTGCACAGGGAAGAGAATGTTCTCTTTTCTGGTTACAAGTTACCCCACCCTCTTCAGTATAAGATCATTTATAGGGCAAGTCATTCTCTTTGAAGTGTTATATTTTTTATATTTCTTTGAAGTGTTATTTAACGTTTTGTTTTCCAATTTTGCTATGTATTGTTATGTATCTTAAAAACTCATGTCTCTTCAATGCTGAATTTTTAAATGCTCTATTTGCAGATTCAAACAACAAGCCAGTCTTCACCAATGCAGGCTTATAATCAGGCTATTAATGATCTTGACAAGGAGCTGGATCATTTGAAAAACCAATTTGAAGTGTGTTTTTCTTCCCAACTTTTTGCTGACACTATTATGCAATTATTTGTTACTGATTGAAAGTTACTCTTATAAAATTACCTGCCTGTTTATGGCCTGGAATGAAACACGATATGTGCATATTGTTGTGGTGCAGTTGATTAGAGTGTTTACAATGACATGCATGTGACCAGAGGCATGGCCAAAAATAATACTGGGTAGGGCCGGTAGGAAGAATTTTTAAAATGAAATTTGTAAACACAAAAAGGTTTTCCCCAAATTATACACATGTTTTGTATGCCCATGCATGTGACCATATATTGTGTATTATAATAGTTGTTTTTTTCGTGCCCATAGATTGCCATTCACTGTTTTTTTCCCTGGATCAACTTGGAACTATAAAGAAATTCTGATTAAAACATAAAACATCTAACAACAACATCCAAGCCTTTGGGCTTAGTCCCAAAAGAGTGTGGGATCAGCTAACATGAAACATCTATATAATGGTAAAATCATATGCATGTCATTCTGCATTACATTTATTTGGTGTGTTCCAAATAGTATGCATGTAATTACATTGGCTTTGTCTTAGCATTCAGTCTTTTTGCTGTGGACTGTTGGACTCATAATGAGCTTCATTTGTTGTGCTGTTGTGACATACACTCTCTTTTTCTGTGGACTGTTGATCTTATGATAGGGGCTCTATTCAGTAGTATGTCATGTGCTGTTCTGACATTTGGATGACTTAATTTCTTATTCCTATTATTTTAGGCTATGTTTGGATCCTATAAATGACAGGGAAAGGGGGCGAAATGATAAGGAAAGTTGTTCTATATGTTCAGTTTCACCAATGAAAATGCAAATAAAATGAAATAATTGTATTTTCAATTCAAAAGTTAGTTAAATTTTTTCTTTAGTCTTTATACTACGTATGATTTAGGTGTTTGAACTTGAAAGGCTCGGCAATGACATCAATCTCATTAATGTTTAAGCATTGATGGAAATGGCAGATTGGGGTTCTTTTCTATTAAAGGTTTAGGTTATATTTATTCTATTAATACAAATATACAATTTGTCATCATCCTGTATTTTAAAATTTCTGCAGACTGAACTGGCAAAGCACTCACAAGGATTTTGATCTGCTCTAACTTCATTGGCGGTTTATGAGGAACTGGAGCTTAGATCAATTATTGAAATGATCATTTTGGTCATCTTAACTGGTGTTCAAGTTTAGTTCTATGTGATGAAATAATGTTGTGTTTAAACTTTAAACTATAGCTAAATACTATCTATTTATACTTCTGAAGTTGATCTGGTCATGGCGGCCAATCTTTGTTCGCGAATCAAGTTGATATGAAGTTGCATGTTTGTCATTGTCACCTTCAAATATGAGTTTATATTTAAAAGAATGTTGAACAATATAAATATAAGGTGGGGACGTGGGGTAAGGGGGATCGGATGCTTATCCATGTACTAAAACATTGAGAGATTGTTTCCAAATAACATATGGCGGGTTTATAGCCTTGTACGTAGATTGCATGGTTTCTAGGTGTGAACTATAGAAAATCGTAGAGTTATGTGATTTTAGAGGGTTTTACACAAATATTAAGCAATGTCAACTTTAAAAATTTTATTATAATTTCCAAGGTTTGACTTATTTTATTGAAATATGTCAATACCATGAAGTTTAATGAGATGGATGAGTACTATTTACTCTATCTATTGAAATTGTTATGCTATTGATTTATACGGAGTAATTTCCGAGGTTTGACTTGTTTTAAATGTCAATAGTATTTAAAGTGATTTTTTTTTGTGTAGCGTGAAATTAACATGCAATGTTATACCTAAAGTATATAAATTGGTTACAAGTAATTTTATCACTCTTGTGGTACAAGTCATGATGGACAAGTGGTTTTTCCGAACATGTTAAATGGAGTAATTCTTTCTAAAATACGTAAGTTGTAGGTCAACATTTGGTGTTTGAAGTTTCTGGGTAACATAAATGTGAGAAATTTTAATGGGTTGGCTAATGAATAATTTCTCCTTTGAAATTGCTTGAGGACAACCAATGCTCAATTGTAGGGGAATTTGACGGTCGCTATATTAACTCATGTTTAACATAAGTATTTATAAGTATTTGTTGAAGAAAAAGAAAGAAATCGGGCAAATACCTTTAGAATGAGAGATAAATCATAAAACATTGCGATGACCGATGAGTAACTTTTTGGACTAAGAGAATGATAGTTCTACTCATAATTTGAGTGTAAATTATTGTACATAATTTCAAATGTCTCGATGCAAATCTCATGTTAATGATAACTCAATAAGATACAAATAGGGAAATTTGTTAAATCAGTCCTGTAACTTTGGCCTATAACCGATATTGGTCCTATAACTTTACGTACTTGCAAAATACATCCTCCAACTAATATATTTGTTCAATTTCCGGACATTGGCGTCGGAAAGTTAAATTTTGGCCGGAAAGTTACATGTCTATCTCCCGCTATTATAATCTTTTCCTAAATTTTGCAGCTGACCTGGATGTGGGCCCCACTTTACGACTTATTCCCAAACACTTCATTGTGCTCTCCCAAACTCCCCATTAGAACAATAAAAGCACAAAACTTAAGAGAAGAACGAAGGCTTCGTAACTCTTGGTCTGGCTTCTCCACATATTGAAGGAAGGTGAGTGTGTGTTCCTCTAAAGTGAAAATAATGACTCAGGCAAGGATCTATGGAATATCATTGTGGTAAGAAGGTCGGTCTTTTAATTTTGTAGGTTTCGAATTTTGCTTGAAAAAATTAAAGATTTTATATGTAGTATTACTTTGATATACAAGAAAAGAATTTCTAATGTTAAAGGTTCTAACAAGACATTATATTGGAACAAGAATAATACGAGTAGTTGATTAGCAAAACTAACAAGTTGTCTTTTATCTGGACTGTTTCTATAGTTACAAATGGAGGCTTTTAAAATTGTAAAGTGTTAAGAATTTTTTAAAAAATTAGTCTGAAGTGCAGTGTTTTCAGTATGTTCACTTTTAGAATTTTGTATTTGGAATTTATAAGAAATAAATTGAAAAAAATAGGGTCCCAAATCCAGGTCAGCTAGGTCATATGAAAAAAATATATGCAGGTGGCGCTGATGTGTTAATTTCTGGCAGAATTTTACTCTCCGGCATAAATGTCCTGAAATTGGACAAATATGTTAATTAGAGGACGTATCTATATATATTAATCCGCTTAAGTGCGTTTCCCGCTCATGACTAGGGACATTTGCATAAATACGGCTAATCTCTCTACTCTTCCGAATCAGACTCGCGTTTTCTTTAGCGTCTGGAAATTAGCCTAGCTTTGAGAATTTGATAATGCCAGAGTGATATACATTCTGTCTATTTTGTGAAGATGGCTCTTTTTTTCTTCCCTTACATTGTTAAAGAAATTGCTAACCTCCGAAGACTACCAAGATTATAAACCAGTTACTGCAGACCTATATGCTTGACAAAGTGTTGGCAAAAGAACAATTTTTGACAATTTTATACAATCTTTTTTCTAATTTCCCAGTGTACTACATAAAGATAGTGAGTGCTGTAATGGGTGATATGCATATTAGTCTTTGAATATATCCACTTCTAAAGTTTCTTGGGCTGCTATTCATGTTCCACAAATTCATATTAATGGTTCACCACTTAAAAGGCGCTGGAACTTCTTAAAAAGACATAAATTAGTATTTGTTAAATGATTACCAGACACTTTAGTTATGGTGTCACACAATAGGATTTAAGTTTTGGTAGAAAAAGTTAGAGGCATAAAGAAGTGACAGAGTGGTTGGCGTTAATATCCCTTTTACTCTTTTTTATATCAAATTTTGCTTTGTACTAAAAATTTATAATTCTGGTGTATCCTACAGGTAGTTAAGGAGTTATGGTGAGAAATTTGATTAATACTACCTCCGCTCTCTTTTAAATGCAACGTTGGACTTTTTACACTATTCACATGTTCTACTTTGATTTTATTTTATTTATTAATGTATTATAAATTAAATTTAAAAAAATATTGTTAAATTCCTCTCACTTTAAATTTTCATAATCTAAATTTTTAATTTTTTTACTAATACGGAATAAAAGATATTAATGGTCAAACTTGTGTGTTGGCAACGTGAAAAGTGGACCGTTGCAATTAAAAAAGAACGGAGGAAGTATATAGCATGATGATGCTACTTCTCCATCTATGGATAATAGATATACTTATGTTTGAATATATCTTTTTCTCAAGTTTAGTGTAGTAATGAGCATAAATGAGTTAAATGAGTTAATATGCTAAGAACATTTTGCTTTCTCACAATGCATAACAGCATAAGCAATCAATTTATGCATTGATATGTTTGTGTATATTTACCCCTATATGTTTGAGTATGTTCTACCCCTATAAGCAATCAATTGTGTATTTTGAAAATTTATTGTCTGGGCATATGTAAGATAAGTAGCATACCTATAAAGAAAATCACCAGGTTCAGATATTTTAATGGATGTTTGTCAATTATTTTGTTAATTATTTACTTCATGACAAAGAACCACACCAGGCCCAAAGCGGTAAAATATGGTGAATCTTTGAGAGATACGATAAAATGAAGAGTTTAATGTATCTTCTAAGTATTTATTATTCACTTATTCATTTATAATACTTTCCTTTTTATGCTTCTTTTATTAAATGTTTTGATGTTTTGATCACTCCCAGGAGTCGCAGACAAGAGGAATCTGCTGCGATTGCCACCGCACTTAGATTCTCCGGTGGGTGTGGTGGAATAGCAGGTGGCAGTGGTGGATTTGACGCTCTAGCGGCGTCCGGTGCTGAAAAGCTCCATTTTTCCTTTTCCACTGTGTGCAAATGGACTGTCCCTAGCAATGGCATTTCATTTTTTTTGCAATGCCTGCTCTTTTTTTTAGATCTATAAGATTACTTTTCTAATTGTTGTAAGTAACCACTTCATTTTAAAAAAATCTGGAAATTGTTATTTTGCAGTTAAACAACATTTTTGTGCTTATTCACTTTCATTTGTAGTATTTTCTTCTTTTTTATTCAAGTGGTAAGAGATGATGAATCCTTGAGAGATAGGATGAAGTGAAGAGTTTAATGAATCTTTTAAGTATTCGTTATTCACTTATTCATTTATAATACTTTTTTTATGCTTCTTTTATTACATGCTTTGATTACTTTTCATTTCTTTGAAGTGAATGTGGTATGGTAAGAATTAAAAATGCATTTTTATATAATGATTTCTCTCCTATGATTATAGAACTTACTACTGGAAAGAAAAAAATGCAATATGTGGCCTAATTCATTTTCTTAACTTCTTGGGAAAAGATTTCTAACCCATAAATGATAGAGTAGAACTTGATTTCATATTAATCACTTTCAAGTTGTTTTGTCCTTAAAACATTCTTATTGTCTATATTCATGATGAGCATTTACATTTCCTGAAAAATGAAATTTAGTTCCAATTATATGGAAAGGTAATTCTTCCTCCCTTTGCAATCTTTCCTTTTCCCTTGGTTCTATTTTTGAGACCTCACTAAATTTCTGAGTAGGAAATTAGGAATAGGTAAAGGTGTTAAAACTGGATGCATAGAATACATACTAGACTCCCGAAACTGCAATTTAATAAAATAAGCTCATGCTCCATTATTTCAGATTCTATGTATCCGGCTTTAACTATGCATAACATTCAATTGCCCACCTCTTCCTATCTATTTTGACTTCAGCCATCCCAAGCAACTGACTTGAGTGATTCAAAGGTTTCCATCTCAATGTATTTCACAATTATTGGTTACTATTTTCTATGTGACCTATATTAGATTTTAAAACTCCAAAATTTTATGAAGAATGTCAATAAGCAAAGGGATGAAACAGCAAGGTCAACTAAAGAGTGAAAAGTGCTTCTTTATTCTTAGTCCTTTTGTTTAGTTTGTAATGTTATTCTTGCTATTTCCTTCTTTTAAGGTTGTGATTTGAGAAATCTAAGATTATTATTGGTAATGCAGCTTTGATATATAATACAGAGTACATACTACAATTAGAGTTTCCTTTTTGAGATTTAAATGTTTGTCTCTTTTACATTTTTAGAGGGTTTCATTTTAATAAATAGCAAAATACACGCTTTTGTGCTCTGCTTGGGTTCTTATAATTAACAAAAAATTGCTACTCCATGGGATAATAAGAGGTGCATCACAAATCTAATAGCATGTGGATATCATGATAAACTTGATCATATTCTATTTTTAAAATTCCCGTAGAACAATAAGCATTTGGTTATATCCTGATAATTACAGTGTTCCTTGAAATGAATAATAGGAGATGGAAATGTTATACGATCCCCTGTTGTGAAATGAATAAGAAAAAAAAATGGATGGCAATTGGAGACCTGTTTCGAATGAAGAATTTGAGTTTCCGTTAACTATTCCAGAATTGGCTATGAATGAAGGTGAACTGGTGAAGTGTCTGAAAAGGATGATTTTGGTGGGCAGACATATCTGGCCATATCTGGCCGTAAGTGAATTACGAAGAGGGATTCAAGTAGTTCCTCTACATGACAGTGACGGGGTGAAGTGTGGTTCGATTAAGCTGCTAATGTATTTTGATTTTGTGTGGCCTTTTTAGCAGCTTTTTTATGTAATGATAATGTAATGTAGACTCTAGAATTTGAGTTTGAGTTTTCCATTACCATTTTTCGTTTTGTTTGATGTTGTTACGAATTGGTTGGTGTTTGTTATAAATGAACTAAAAGAAAGGCAATATTAAAATGCCAAATCAAATGTGACAGACAAATTTATAAGACAAAATTAGGAAAGAAAATTATTAATTAATGGGAATCTTGTGTTTATCACATTATACGAAGTTATTAGTTAGTTGATATAATCATGCCATTCTTGAAATTGCTATGTCAGGTCCATGGCTAATTTGCTACATGTTCACGTATAATACAGAGTAATATAATACTATGTAGTATTGTGGTAATAATACTTGACTAATGCAAAATAGATCTCAAATGATGATTCAGTCGTAACTTTATAAATTTCAGCAGAATCGACCGATTCAGCCAATTTCAATGTTACCAACGCATGCTCTATGCGTACTTAAAATATCCGGTTCTATATATTTAGTTCTGTGTATGTTTTATGTTTGCTTATTTTTACTTCATAATTTGTATAAATTTCACATATCACGATGATCTCAAGTAACTTTTGGAATACGCTGTTTCCCGTGCAACGCACGGGTAAAAGACAAGTTTAATGAGAACACATGATAACATGTAGAAGTTTAGTTTGAGGGAAAATGATGCAAGTTTTTTACTTGAATTTGTGATAATTGGGCCTCTAGAGTGGCATGATGAAGCAACCTTTTATTATTTCAACCTAATAAAATCCAATTTTGTATTATGTAACACGTTAGACATTGTTAACTAAATGCATTTTATTCTTTTGCTTTCGACCTTGATTTACAAAGCTTAAGATTAGAAGAGTTGAAGATGCAATTTTTTTTACTTTAATCCATACTCATTTGTCATTTCTTTCTTTCTTTTAGGTATAGTTCTTTTTCCTTAGTATCTTCTATCCCTGAGCCAAGACTTTAAACCATAATTGTAGATGGGGTGTTCATTGAGAAGAGAAAAATCACTAAATCCATCTTAAAACAAATCCAACATGGATCTACATTAGTTGTCAACTTTGAGCAAAGTCTCATATTGAGTCACCACATGGTTCCACATCATTTCTTTATTTAATTGAGTTTTTTCGCCATTCAATTGAGTCATCATATATAGGAGCTTTATGCAACAGAAACAAAATATCATGTTCACATTATTGTGTTCTCTAGAACTTTCTGGAGATAGGTTTTTCTTTCCCTGGTGCATTTCTTTCATTACCTGGGGAACATAATAGCAAAATTGTGACCAAATTTGCATTATGCTCCTTATTGTGGTTCATATATACATTATAGATGTGTAACGTTTGTGACTATCTTATAAAAATGTTTTTTTTTTCATTGTTGGGATTGCAGGTGCTAATGTGCACAATGAAATTTTACTATCAAGCTATTTTTGGAACTGCAAAATATGCATGAATTATCAACTGTAATAGCTGTGGGTGGGACTCTAGGCACATCGGCACATGCTTAATTGGTGTCTCTTTTCTAAATAAAAAACTTATAATCATGTTATGTCTGGGGCAAGTCATAGTCAAGTTAGGCTTAGTTTTGATCGATCGGGTGTTGATGGGAGGAGGCAAGCCACACACTCATTCATTGTTGCAACTAGATATTATATAGGGATTAGAAAATTTATATAGAATTCTATCTACTATTGTGGATGACTGGATTTGATTGGAAATTATGTTGAGATGTTACAAAGGTTGATACCCGCTTCAGCTCAAGAATGTGTATTTCAAATATTCTTGCCAATGGAAATAATCTGTACGCTTTCATAAGCCTTTGAGCTACTTGATGGCTTCGTAAGTAATTTGTTAGTTTGTTATCCCGTGCAACGCACGGGTAAAAGACTAGTTATGCAAGTAAATGAAGTTAGAGGACCAATATCGGGCACGGCCAAAAGTTACAGGACTAATTTAACAAATTTACCGATACAAATATTGTGAAGATGTTATGGTCAGAATATGAAAGGATCAAGATCCAATCAACCGATAAAGTCAAATGTTGCTGGTGGGATTTCAGGATATGTAACTCTCACTATTTTATTCATATATTTTGATTGGATGATTCATATACGGTTATTCAAGTTTTGGTGAATAGAAAACTTCATTGTCTATAACTTTGGTGAAGGAATCATGTCCAAATTAGTACCGGAAAAAAGATGAATAGTTCGGCGCTGATCCGGCTACAACCGACGCTTATCGGATGTTGAATTTGCAAAATATACCACTGCAATAGTGTAATGGACCAGGCCGGTCATTTGATGTAACCGGAACCAGTGGATCTGGTTTCCCGTGAAGAACGACTACAATTGGCTCTGGGCACATGCAAAATTGGCTCTGGTTGTACTTATTCTTGGACAAAACAGCAGAACATGCTAAAATATTGTGAAGAGATGTGAAGACTTGGAGGTTGAGAGCTAAGAAAATTTTTTGACCCAATTTTTTATCGTGAATAAACTAAAAGATGCTAATTTTTAGCTTGTATAAACCCCATTTCTATCCCTTAATCATCACCCATTCCACACTTTAATTCCTAGTTTTTATATTTTATTATTGCTATTTCTAGGTATTCTTGAAGAAGGAAGTTCATCCTTCTCAATCATTTGTGTTTAGGTATTATTTCATTTGTAATTTGACATTCTTTTACATTTTATTGTTGTACTGAGATCAATATGAGCATTAGAGGCTAATTTCTTAGCTCAAGCTAGAGATGAACCTCTATGTCTACTAGGTGTTTGATAAAAGTCCTGAACCAAGAATATGAGATTTATCCTTTACACTTTGATTGTTTATGACTATTGTGTACAACATTGAACTATGTTAAAATTAGTTTATGCTTGCAATTAATATTGAGGTCTAAACTATGAACATTAAAGGAAAACATATTAGTACCGTGAATAGAAACATATTCAGTCTTATATGAACCAAACATTCCAACCCAGTTGGTTGTGAGGTTACCATGCTTAGTGGGAGGTCTCGAGTTCGAAACCCGCTAGGCACATAAGGGGTTGAAACTCAATGGAGTGAGTTTCAGCCCAGATTACTCGAGGCTCCCCCCCAGCCCCTCTCCCCCAGACCCCCCGGAGTAAAAAAAATATTCAGTCTTATATGATATGGCCTGGGTGTGATGTCTTGATATTCAACTGAGGTTTTCAGTAGATGAATGTAAGCCGTAACGGAACTTGTGCATAACAAAAATCATGCTCCCGCTGCCGTAACCAGCGTTAGGAATATATTAGCGTCATTGTATTTATAATTATTGAGAAACAACTAGTATTAAACCCTATTAAACCTTTTGGATGAATTTCGATTGCCTTAGTAATTCTCATTCTTGTTCAAATCAATATCAAAGAAGCAAATTCCTTAAATTAACATTATTTCTATACTTTGCATTCAATCCTCAAATTTTATAATATTAACCATTTCCTTATGGATCAACCTGTATTTATCGGTTTTTTATTACTACATTAGCACTTGTATACTTGTATGTTTGGATAGATCATTTCACTATGGAGGCAAAATTTGTGGCACACTTTGAGGTTACTGTTCATGGTTTTTGGCCTTGTTTCAGGACTTGGAATTGTCGAGAGTATAACTAAGCTAATGAAAATTTATTGTGATATTTCTGCATCAGTCTTCTTCATGAAGAATGATAGATACACTAAAGGTGCTAATTCGCTAAACACATAGATTCGAAGCATTTGTCAATAGAAGAAGAAATAAAGAAACATAGTGTTTATTAATACAAAGAATGAAAAACAGTTTAAATCACATTTGTATCTGCTTTCAACATTTACCTAAAGTGTATAATTCAAAATAACATGTCATTTGAAAATATAAATTTCAGCTTTTTAAGCAAAATGTTAAATCACTTTTTAATTTATTGCAAAAACTTCCTTAATATTTCTATTATACCGTTTCTATGTTATGATGCTTTAATTGAATAGATGAAATATATTTTTATGCAAAAACATAAAATTTACATGCCTATTTTTATCATTTTCTACAATTCTTTTAGAGAATTTTCCAAATATGTTTTTAAGGACATTCGAACTAACTCTCAGGAGCATTCTCGTCAACATAGTTTTCAAGATTGCTTGTAGAATTCTACCATCACCATTAGAAAGTCATTCATTCGATTGTAATTCATGATCAATATTGATCATTGAAGACTTGTATAATAGTACATGAATGATTATCACTATATTAGGTAATCATGCTCTAGAAGTGAAAGTTTTGACAAGGAAGGCAACTTTCACATACTAATCGTATCATATTCAATGACAATAAATAAAAGTAAGAACAATCTTTACTTGATTTGTTTATGCGGAAACAAACTTTTGGTCATGATTAATGATATGTTGCACTATCACCCTTGACAAATCATGATGGTTTGAAAGCCCTCGCATATGTTGTGTATATATATATTATACTTGTATATAAAGATTATTTTTGAAATTTGTAAACATTTGTCTTTTGTCCATTGTTCCAAAAGACTTCATTATGCACCACATAGGCAAACGCAGACCTAACGCTCCAAATGTCCTCAAGGCGAAATCAAAGACAGGTTAAGCCCATGGGTGGACTCGGGCCCGTTCGGGCCGGGACCGGGCCTAGGCCCGGTCGGGCCTCCGGTTCAGGAATGGGGGGGGGGGGGGAACCGGCCCGGGTAATCCCCGGTTCCGGGCCGGGCCGGGCCTCGGGCCTTAGTTGTTTTTAATTTCTCTTTTCCTAGTTAACCCCCAACCTTCCCCCTCAACCCCAAACCACCCCAAATGGCCCAAAATACCCAGCCCAACCCAAAAAGTAAAAAAAATTGGGGGAATTTTTTTTTTAAAAAGGCCTGGAACTGGGCCCAAACCGGCCGGGCCGGTTCGTGATTTGGGGGGCCCGGACCCGGACCGGACCCCAGCGGGTCCGGTCTACCCGGACCGGTCACTGAGGGCCACCAGGCCGGAACAGTGCCGGTTCGGGCTGGTTCCGGGTTGGGCCACCCGGCCCGAGTCCAGGCATTGTTAAGCCATTTATATCTCGAAAAAATTAATTAGTGGCGGTCAAGGCCCAACTAATCCACGTACAACGGATAAATAGGGTTAGTCCTAGTTTTATGTTTCATCCGTTCTGTAATAGTTGCAACATTGTTATTTTTGCACTATTAACACACTTTACTTTAACCACAATTTTCTACTAATATACGAAGTATATAATCAAATTAATTAATATGTAAAAAATGTTACTCTCTTAGTCCCATTTTGTAAGATATTTTTTCTCTTCATTTGGTCAACACAAATCACTCTTAATCTCTTAGTTTATATATCAATTTTTTATCAAATTGGATTCTGATTTTTGCAACTTTGTAAAACTTTTAATGTAATTTCTGAATATGTAATTCTTTTTTTCTAAAAATAATTTGAGTGCGGACAAAAATATGTTTGCTTTATCATCGATCAAACATCGTCAACCGTAAAGTGCCTTACAATTCGGGACAGAGGGGGTATTAAATTTCTATTAATGTGAATTTCCAAAATATTAACTTTTTATAATGTTTACCAATACGTAATTAAATATAATTACAATTAAAGTTGCACGTTAGCAAACGCGAAAGTCAAAGTGTTGCAACTATTTAAGATCGAAAAATTTATTAATAAAATATATTTTAAATATAATTTTTTTATAATTCAGCAAAATCAGTCAATCTAACCACTTAAATCAAAATTTCATAAAATTCAGCAAGATCAGCCAATTCAATCAAATTCAATATCACATTCAATCAAACCCACAAAGTACAATTTCAATATTAATCAACCGACAAACAATTTGAAAAACTAAAAGATGTAAATAATAAAATACTCCATAACAAACTAGTATAAAAATCCTTCATATGAATCATATCAACTAAATCAATTACTCAATTAGTACTCTAACACATATTTTTTGCGTTCTTTTTTAGTTGCAACATTCAAATTTGCGCATTTACCAACACACACATTTGACTGTCAATATGTCTTATTCTCTATTAGTAAAAAAAATTAAAAATCAAAATTTGAAAATTTGTAATGAGACGAATTGAACAGAATTTTAAAAAAATAGTTCTCGTAAATAAATAAATAAATTGTAGTCAAAGTAGAGCATGTTAATAATGTAAAATTCAACATGTTGCTATTAAAAAGAAATTGAGGATAGTACTAAATTGTTTCTCTTATATACTATCTAATTCCCAATTCCTATAAAGATGTCTAACTATAAAGTATGACAAGCAAGAAGGCTATAAGCAATAGCCAACGTTTCACCCTTGCTAACAGAGAATAATTGCATTTGTAAATACACAACTCCCCTGATGTTCTTGGAGCAGAAGCAGGTTTCCTTTCCACAATCTGTTGTGATCATATAATAGTCTGCAGAAAACCTCTGCCCTCCAAATAAGTGGCAACTTCAGCAGCCATGTCATTTGGTGTAGGGCATGCTCCGTCTTTTTGACTCAGCTCAATCTAAACAAAAGATTCTTTTTAGACAGTAATAAAATAAAACCTAAATAACGGTTCAAATACATACAATGAACTAGTCATACAATTAACGGTCCACTAAGTATCATGGAAACGGGATCGAAGGGAAACAAGATTTGTAAGAAATATAGGATATGAAACGGGGGAAACATGTAAATATTAAAAAATAAAAAAATTTAATACGAAATATTTTTCATATAACTATGGAGATTGCCACTAACTAACTATTCATCGATATTCAATGTCAAGGGGCAGCCGCTGGAGAACCTCGCAGACCACCTTGCCGACCTTGCTAACCAAGCATTTGCCACAAACTTTGCTCTGGGAAAGTGAGTTTATTCAGAATATGGATGATATATGATGGATGTGTTTGATTGTGCTGTTGCAAGGACATGATTTTATATTTTCAATTTATTGGTCTTATGTGAATCTAATCCATCTGATTTATAACGAGTTTCACAGTTCTTAATTATGGAGACGGCCTCGAAATGGATATTTGAAGTTTCCTAGTTTTGACATATTTTAGAATTTAGAGTTCATGAAACGAGGAAATGTGCACCATGAGAAGTTCTCGTGCTTCATAGACACTTCTGGATATTATGCATATCCCAACCTCCACATATAAGAGATGGATTTCCTAAACCTTATTGCCCAGATTTTAATGTTGAGACTCACACTCCAGCACTTATATGTTTTGAGGCTTATGTAAATAAAATGTAAACAAAAGTGTTATTCGTTGCAATCATTTAACTTTAAATAAAATAAATCATCACCTCACAGTTTGAAGGTGCCTCATAAGGATCATCTATTCCAGTAAAACCTGTGCAGGGCAAATTTGCAATATAGTTCTTTAGATTACAATTATTTGAGATTCAAGTATGCAACCCTAGAACAAATAATGAAAAACGTTCTTTCCTTTCTTCTTGAGTAAAAGAAAGGACAACTCAATGCACATTGGCATGTTCGCAAGGCGAGGGTCCAGTGAAGGGTCCCACCACAAGAATGTATAGAGGGCAAACTTTCCCTTGTCACAGTAGGCCACTCCTAACACCTTAAACAATGCGCCAAGGCTCTCCTTTCTTCTTCTTGAGTAATAGAGTAAAAACTTATATTACGACAATTCTAAAAAGAAAAGAATAAACACATCCGGTTCCTCAATTCATTAGCAAACTCGATTCATTACTAGGTTGAGTTCTTTATGAGAAATTTGCTAAAATTACATGCAATTGAGTAATGGTTATCCATCCAAATTGATGAAAATGTCAAATTAATACCTTAACTCTTCTCTACTAGCATTAAGAGTACATCATCATGCAATTGACACAACAAAGTACCTAAACATGACTTTTTGGTATTAATTGAGTACAGCTTTAACTCTCACATTGAAAAAAGATGAAATGGAAGGGATTAACCCTTTATTTTATACCCTTAGTATCCCAGTCAGCAAATATTCACTTCTATTAACCCTAATTACCTTTTAGGACTTTACTACATTTCCATTTCTTTCTTCTTTTGCCTTTTCTCTTTTTCTGTGTTGCTCTTCTTCTTTCCCTTCTTTCTTCTTAGTTTAATCTTCTTCTTATTCCTCTTATTTTGCTACATAACTCCTTGTCTCCTTGAACTTAGAAGGGGTTTCTATTTTCAGAGGCATCCTTTCATGTTGCTTGTTTGCTTGTCTTTTTGTTTGATATGCGCTTACAAACTTAACTTCTTTCGTCCGTTGAGGCTGTAAAAGGAGATAAATGGGCGGCTATCTAGCGGAAGTCATTTCGGTTTGTATGCCTCCAGGTCTCTATGGACGAAGGGACAAGTGAATCATCACTTCTGGGCATCAAAGACAAGCCTCGTACCTTCTACCCGTTCCATTCCACCGTCGTGTATTGTTCCTAGATCAGCAAGCAAAGTAAGAAGGGTCTGCGTCAAGTATAACTGTTGTGGGAAGGTTTGTTTGTTGGCTTGCTGAGTAACAGAAAGCGGGGACCCTAACAATCAACTGTGGTGGCATATAAAGAGCAATGACGTCTGATGGAAGAGAAGGATGACTTGTGATGGCCTGAAGAGATAAAAGTGAAAGGGCCTTCCGGCCATAAAAAGAGAAAACGGTGGGCACAACCCCTTCTTTCTCGCTCTGTTCTACCAACTTCATCTTCTATTAATTGGAGATTGCCTGAACGAAACAGAACATATGTGCTGGACTTTTTTTAACCATGTCAACAATAGGTTTAGCCAAATCAAAATTTTCTAACGTCAGTATAACAGACATACTCAACTGACACTAAAAAATCAAATTGATGTACTTTGAGGTATTTGATATTCTGATACAAAGTTATGTACTCTTTATGCTATGGGAGACGAGTTAAGGTACCATTTTGACACTTTTCTCCATCCAAATTAAAACCAGTTTGGTAAAGGTAAAGTTTGGCTGCAATGGCCAAAGTTACTTAACAGGCTAAATAGTTTAAATTGTCTAAAAATTTAAACTAAAGCACATAATATACAAATGACAAACAGGATGAAACAAACAAACCTTTGATTTTTCCAGCTCGAGCAAGCTTGTAGAGGCCCTTTGGGTCTCTTCTTTCACATACTTCTAGTGGCATATTCATAAAAACCTGTTAAAGAAAACTGAAGTGAAGAAGAGGGAAAGGAGACAAATATGTCTTCTTCTGCGAAAGGTTTTTTTATTCATCGTGTTATGTGGTTCTTCAAAAATTTGACTGAGTCATGTACCTCGATAAATGAATTTGGCAACATGGTGCGGCAAGCATCACGGTCCTTTTTGTAAGGAGATATTAAACTGGCAATGCAAATCAAACCAGCATCCGCAAATAGCTTCGCCACTTCCCCTGTGTTTTTTTAAATAAATCTTGTTGATTTAGAAACTGCCAAGCATTGTCAGCTTAATTAATACTACCTCCATCCCCCTGAGATTGAGACAAAAGGGTGTGGTGTGATTTTTTAAGAGATGTGGAATTGTGTTGTTGATATTAAACTGATAAAGTGTGAATAAAGTAAGAAAGAATTGTAACCACTCAAATATTACTAAATGTGGTAAAATACATTAAAACTGGACAAAGTTAGGGGGACATAGGGAGTAAGAAATTTTATTTAATTAACGTGAAAGACATTTGAAGCGACTTTGATAATTTCCGCCAAATATGGTGGAAAATAAAGTGGTGATATTGTTACGGGCGTAGTTGGGCGATAAAGAGAAGAATGATAAGTATGATAGTTGGAAAAACAACCCAGCTTCCCACCCTAGACAAGGAAGTGTCTGTTAGTTCTAGAGAGCGCACAAGAAGAATTATTCTCCAGAAGATTGATGATTTTATTCATTTAATATGACACCTTTATTTATACTAGTCCCATCTTTCTTTTTCAGTCTGTCCCACTAAGAGTGTCTCATACTAAATTTGGTACATTTTGTGTGCTTCTAAATCATTCTTACATTATTCTTACTTTATCAATTCAAAATCAAGCACATGAACTTTGCTTAATAACCACAGCACATTCCCATGTACCAATGTTAGTGGAGTGGAGGTAGTAAAACATTTTGTGCATCAATTGCCTCATTTATACTAACTACTCCCTCCGTCACACTGTAATTGTCTCATTTTTTCCTTTTTCGTCCGTCTCACTAAATTTGTCCCACACCATATTTGATAGTATTTGAGTGGCTATAATTCATTCTTACTTTATTCCCACTTTATCAATTCATTATCAACCACATAACTCTACTTTTCTTAAAAACAATATCACTCTCCTTTGTCCCAATCTTAGGAGGACGAATGTAGTATATGTTATATTGTTATGTATATTATTTATAATGAGAATGTATAACTTTTATAAAAAGTGAATGTTCTGTACACGAGACCGAAATAGTAATCACACTAAAAACAAGAATCCGTGTTTCCAAGAATATAGTTTTCTAAACTCTATAAAGAACCTAGAGCATAACACATTTTGTTGCACCAAATTTTAAAACAAATTATGAAGAACGCAGAAAATGTTATTAAAGATAGTTACCAAACGATGCCTTAACCTTCCCTTCATACTTGTGTTTGGGCATGAAATTAAGAAAGTAAAACCATGAGAATTGTATTTAAGATTTCAAAGGAGCACATATAGCAACAAAACCAATATGGTGGAATGTGGGTATCCTCCATTCCTCCCTACCTTGCCTGCAAAACCGAAAAAGAAGCAGAAGTAATGTCAAGCATATACTTACCAACCCTGCGGATATTTTCAGTCCTGTCTTCTGGCGAGAAACCAAGATTCTTATTGAGACCATGCCTAAGATTGTCACCATCCAGAACGTAAGAAAGCTTGCCCCTTGAGTGTAATTCTCTGCCAAGAGAGCATGCAAGTGTGCTTTTTCCTGCAGGATTGGTATAACCAAACATGTGGAAATAAGCTAAATTTGTAATAGACATGCCAGAAAGATTCAATAATACATTATGGAAAACGAATAACAATCCCACTTATATTATTAAACTTCATTGCTTGTTCAACTAAATACTTGCATTGTTTGTATCAAATTCAATAAAAATCACTTAGTAGCATATTTTTTGAAATAGGACCTTTTGTGGGAGATAAGTGCATTTTGAAACCAAAGGAAAGTAAAATTAGAAAAACATCAACAAATAGAAGGAAAGGGAGAAGTATAAACGGACAATGAACGGAAAAAACTGTGCCAACCTGAACCACTAAGGCCAGTGATCCATACAATGCATCCCTGTTGATTGAGTAATTTTTCCCTTTCTGCCTTCCCAACTGCACACTGATGCCAGAATATGTTTGCTGGATTTCCCAAAGTAGCCATCAAGAACCAGCAATCTTACCTTTCCTATTATACCAATAAAATCATACAGTCACAGACTCACAAATGGAAGCACTATAATCTGGAAAATGCAATAGCAACAACATTCAAGCCTTAGTCCCAAAAGAGATTGGGGTCGGCTAACATGCAACATCTGGAAAATGAAATAATGGTAAAAAAGTGAAAAACATATATAAAGATACATACTCCTTATGTCCCTTGAAACTTGACCAATGTTAATTCTCACGTGAATAAGAAAGTCAACATTGTGTAGTTGAAGTTTGTGGGGAGGAGATGTATAATAACGACCACATGCTTGGTACTCATAAGGGAAGCAACAAAGTTTCTTAAACAGTCAAAGAAGGAAACTTGTCAAAATTTAGTGCCTCAGTGAGATGGAGGGAGTATTAGTTATTGAGAGAAGAAGAAATACTTTGATCCAATGCGATAAAGATCCAGTCTTTTTACAAGCACAATACATTGTAATGGTAAAATAATGAGAGATTATAAGATTATTTGTGAATTGTGAGTAGAAGTTATAACGCACGGATCTGGTAAATTACAATTGGAGATCAGGCTACTCGTCACTCATTTTGTGCTCTTCACATCTTTTTGACCTTACTTCTGCAATCTACGTTTCTGTTTCTTAATTTGATCATCACGTTCATTTGAATAAACTTGGCGTTTGGGTATTATAAGTTCTACTTGAAAACAATGTCAAAAAAATGTTAATTATCAGCTGTCCTCCATACATCTATTCCCCATTAAACCAATGAATAACCATAACCAAAAATCAAAACGAAAAAGGATAAACAAAAAGAACCGACAACGTTTCCATTAAATTTATCAGATTCATTCCCCCATCCAACGGTGCTCAAGAATAACCATCAAGAGTTCAATTCAAGCATGCAAGATTGAGAAAAATGAAAAGAGAGGAGAATGATCGTGCACACCTGTTTAAGATGAGCGAAAGAATCCTTGAATGAAGAGCCAATGAGACGGGGATTTGATGAATGCGGGAATTTTTCAGTTGGAGAAGAGTGGTAGAGAGACAGAGAGAGCGCTATATCAGCAGTTTGTGAGACGATGACGTTCTTATGTCGGGTTTGGTACGAAGGATGCTTTATCTACTTATAAGTCAACCAATTTGTTCATCAAATACTTATAAGTCAACCAACTTGGTTCGTCAAAATGGGCCGGAACCCGCGGGTCAACCCGTTTAAACCCATTTACAAACGGGTTAGGGTTATAATATTTGGACCCATTTATGTCACGGGTTTATCGGGCTAACCCTAACGGGTTACGGGTTTTGGCGGGCCAGCCCGTGCGGGTTACGGGTCAACCCGCGGGCTGGATAAAGTATGATAAATTTTTATTATATTTTAATATTAATACTTAATACAGAGCACATGTTTGGCGGTTTAGGTCCCGTAGAAGAGGAAGAGTCTGCACAACTCATTCATGTATCGAAGAGATGAAGAGGCACTATTCACGAGCTTTAGTCTCTGTTTTCGAATCGTTTGTCTGGAAGATGGATAGCCCAGCAGCCAAGAAGCACAAAGTAATTCTTTATATTAGTTGTCTTCTACACTTCCATAGTTCCATTTTTACTTTCTCAACTTTTCTCTGGTTCATTCAAAATCTTCTTAATATCTCTCCATATATTTTTTGAGTAATCTGTTTTGATCTGCTCTTCGATTATTCTCTTTTGAAAATATCATCTTTAATAATTAAATGATCTTTTATTTGTGTTGCAGCTCTATGGATTCAATGGAGTATCAATCACAAGGTGTGAATGAATGTGATGCTGATCAACAAAGAGAAACCACACACGATAGTTCTGAACCGGTATCATCTCAAGCACACGGAAGTGGCGAATTAGGTATGAAAAGAGCTCTTACTTCAGTTGTGTGGGGTGATTTTGACATTATTGGAAAGGGAAAAGACAATAAGCTCAGGGCTAGTTGCAGGCATTGCAAAAAAACTTATTTAGTTGGATCACAAAAATATGGAACATCTACCCTAAAGCGTCATCTTGATAGGTGCAAGGAAAAGCCATCATATGGGGATGTGGGTGGGATGTTAATTGATCATGAAGGGAAGTTAAGAGGCAGAAAAATTGATGATAATGTTGTTCGGGAAAAGACAACTATGGCCATCATTGAACATAATCTGCCCTTTTCTTTTGTTGAGTATAAGAGGATTAGGGAATTACTTGTGTACTTAAATCCAGATTACAAGTGCATTAGTAGAAATACTGCAGCTTCTGATGTTATCAAGTTTTATCAGAAAAGAAAAGAAGCTTTGAGGTTAGATTTATCTAAAATTCCCAGTCGAATCTGCTTAACCTCTGATGTGTGGACTGCTATATCAAATGAGGGGTATATATGCTTAACGGCTCATTATGTTGATGAGAGTTGGAAATTGAATAGTAAGATACTATCTTTTTGTTCAATGCCCCCTCCACATTCAGGTAGAGAGTTGTCTAAAAAGCTTTTTGATTGTTTAAAGGAGTGGGGGATAGAGAAAAAAATATTTTCTCTTACATTAGATAATGCTTCTGCAAATGATTGTATGCAAGACATATTGAAAGAACAACTTTGTTTGCACAATAGTTTATTATGCGATGGTGAGTTCTTTCATGTTAGATGTAGTGCGCATATATTGAATCTTATTGTTCAAGAGGGATTAAAAGTGGCTAACAATGTCTTGCTCAAAATTCGAGAGAGTGTGAAATATGTTAAAGCATCAGAGAGAAGGGAAATGGTATTTGATGAATGTGTCAAGGAAGTTGGTATAGAAAGTGGGGGTGGTTTGCGTTTGGATGTGCCTACTCGATGGAATTCCACATATGAAATGCTTGAGAGTGCGATTAGGCATCAACGTGCATTTAGTAGCTTCAAATTGAGCGATCCAAATTATAGGTGTGTTCCTTCTCCTGATGAATGGAAAAGAGGTCAAAGAATTTGTGAACTGCTGGAACCTTTTTATGAGATTACTAAATTATTCTCTGGATCAAGCTATCCTACTTCAAATTTGTATTTCATGCATGTTTGGAAGATAGAATGTTTACTGAAAAATAATATTAAATCTGATGATCAAAAAATCAAAGAGATGGCATCTAATATGTGGGTAAAGTTTGCCAAATATTGGGACCAATACAGCACCATCCTTGCAATGGGGGCTGTTTTGGATCCAAGAATGAAGTTTGAGTTATTAGAGCATTGCTTTAAGAAATTGGATCCGAGCACCTGCCAGGAAAAGTTAAGTCATGTGAAAGAAAAACTGTATTTTCTGTTTGAGCAATACAAGAGAAAATCTGTCAGTGATGCTTCTACGAGTGCATCTCAATCTACGCAGGAAACTGTCTTAAGACAACCATGCAAAGGCTTTTCTATTTTCAGTGTAAGTTCTAGTATGAGTTTATTATATTACTGGTAATGTTATGATTTTATTCTTTTATATCAACTTCTTTCTTTTGTGAAATGGCTCAGGAAATTCTTGAGTTTGAGAGCCAAAGTATAATTGATAATGGCAAATCATCTTTGGATATGTACTTGGAAGAAGGGAGGTCTGAGATGAAATATTTTTATGATATGGATGTTTTGCAATATTGGAATGATCGTAAGATGCGATACAGTGACTTAGCATTGATGGCATGTGATGTGCTTAGTATTCCTATCACCACAGTGGCATCGGAGTCTGCTTTTAGCATTGGTTCCCGTGTTTTGACTAAGTACAGGAGTTGTATTCTTCCTGCACGTGTCCAAGCGTTGCTGTGCACACGTAACTGGTTAAAGGGTTATGACGTTAATGAGGATCGTAGTTTTAATTAATATCCTAATGTGATTATATTCTATCTAACTATTCAAGTGTTAGAATATAAATTGTTAATTTACTTTGTACAGATGAAGGGAGCATTGAAGATGAAGCAGATTCACAGGTTGCTGGAAACTAATCTGGAGAGTGGAGATGGATCAAATGTTTAGAAAAGCACCTGTAGATGGTCTATTGTTTTATTGTTCTGTTTGAAGTTGAAGTTTTAATGTTTTTGTTCTGTTTGGAATTGAATTTAGACAATTTGAATGCTTTTTGGATCAAAGCATTTGTTAAACTTATGATGTTCTATTTGGAGTTAAATTTGGATGTTTTTTGCATTTTATCTCCAGATTGTTTTTGGGCTTATGAAAAAGTTATCTATTTAAACATATCATATTTGCTTGGAAATAAGCTGAAGTAAATATTATATTTGCTTGTAGCAATCAAACATTGCAGGCAAATTTAGTTGCTTGCAGGAGTAAATATTACAGGTAGATTTATAAGCTGAAGTTATCATACTTGCTTGCAGGAGTAAATTTAGTTTTAAACGTGCAAGTAGCAATCATAGCTTGCAGGCAGATTTCAAATTGCAGGTAGATATCAGCCCTCAAGGTTTGCTCCAGCCTGTAGAACTCTGGCCCGCGGGTCAACCCGTTTAACCCACGGGTTAGGTGGGTTGGGTTAGGGTTGTGATATTTCTGGCCCGTTAATAAATGGGTTGGCCCGACCCAACCCACATAAAGCATAACCCGTTACGGGCCGGGTTGGGTTGGGCCGGGTTGGCCCGTTTGACAGCTCTACAACCAAGGATGTTTTATCCATCATACTTTTCCAATTATATTGGTTGAATACATAATTTTAACTATTTTCATAAAATAGTTATGAAAATACATCATTTAATTTATTGGTTGAATTACATCATTTTATTGGTTGAATTACATCAATTTATTTATTTTATTAATAAAATACATTTTCAATATTTTTCCCCATAAATCGATTGAATTAATTAATCCAGTCAATTCAACTAGAACTTCATGAATTCAACAAAATCAGCCAATGAAGCTGATTTGGGTATTGCCAAATAGATGACTCTTATTCTTGGAAATTTAAGTTTCATTTACTATCCGAAAGAGCTAGAATGTTTTTAATTGGTCTGAAATTGGTTGGTCTGATCTGGTCTAGTCTAGTCTGTTTAAGTCTACTCTAGTTTGGTTTGAATTGGTCTAGTCTGGTCTGATAAATGTCTAGTCTCTGTGTATTTTATAACTATATATGAAAGTTTGGTCTGGTCTTGTGTGTCTGTTTAAGTCTGGTCTGATCAGGTACGATCTTGTTTGTTTAATTCTAGTTATAAGACATTAAGCCGTCCACTCACCTCGAATGAGCGTGATGAAGTTCTACCCTTCTCGGTTGAACTCCGGCCAAACTCCGACGAACTTTGACGAACTCCGGCGATAACTCCGGCGACTCTTAAACTTCGTGAAGGCTCTTAAATCACCCTTGACAAGTGCCTAACAAGGTTTTATCATCACAAAACCCATATCATTACAAACAACCTTTAAAAGGTTATTTTCCGGCTAACCGGTCGTTTTGGCTCCTAAGTCCGTTCTTGGACTTAGAGCTACTTCCGACTCCCTCGTTCCACACTTAAAACCATGTAGAACATCCTTAAGGGTATTTCATATGATATATAAGTCATATGAAATCAAAAGATGGAAGAAAAGTTGTTAAGGAGCTTCTCACCTTTATTCTCAAGGTTTTTCTCTACTTTTGCAACCTTTTTCTTCTTCCTTGAGCTCCTTGCTTCCTTGAGCTCTCTTGGCTATGGAGATGAAAGTTTGCAGAGCTCTCCTCCTTGATTGGGGGTGGCTTGGACGCACAAAACATAGGGGGAAGGGGTGAGGAGACTCCTTTTGTCTCAAATGGAAAATAAGTGAGGGGGGAGGTCCACCTTGGGTCAACTCTCACCCAACCATCACCCTCAGCCCACACACACCTCTCAACCCATGTTATGAAGCTCCCCTTGTCAACCAAGAGCTCTCAAAAACGTGGGATGGCCCCCACTCATGTGGGAGGTCATCCCATTATGTCCCGAAGTGTACAATCGGTCCCGAAAGTTGTATTTCTCGGACTGTTTTAATTATATTTTATTTTATTGGGTCGAATAAAATATAACACTTACTCCCCATCATAATGGGCCTTTAGGATGATTATACATTCCCCAACTTTAATTTGGAAGTCCCCGAAATTCATTTCGGACTGTTATCCGATAAATTACCCAAAACCGGTAATTGGACCTTGTTTGACCAATCGGTCAACCCAATGCCTTTCTTATGGCCCAAAGTAAATGTCCACCACCATATAACTATTATCTATACCAAGATGAATAAAATATGCGGTCTCGGTAATATCGGGTGGTCCCCGCTCCCGTGTGGGCCCCACGTGCACTTTACTATTCACGCAAAAGAATTAACAAAAATTTACAACCTCGTAAATTCATTAACCATTTCATAAGGTTCAATACATAATTTACACAAAAGTAAATATACTTGGGGACGGTGTTACAATTGTTCAATAAATTCTTCATTTATATTTTTAAAAATAGCAAATCCAAACCGAACTGAAAAAACCCGAACCGAACCAAATTGAAACATAGTATGGTTTTTCTAGGCCAGGGAGGGCCTAGAAAAACAAAATCAAATTTCCTTAAACAGGAAAAGACAACCTTAAACAGGAAAAGACAACCTTTCTCAAGGTTAAACAACCTTACAAACAAAATCAAATTTCCTTAAATAGGAAAAGACAACCTTAAACAGGAAAAGACAACCTTTCTCAAGGTTAAACAACCTTACAAACAAAATCAAATTTCCTTAAACAGGAAAAGACAACCTTTCTCAAGGTTAAGATTGATTTTACAAGGCTAAAAATGAATTAAAGGAATTAACTTTGCACCGGAGAGGCCCACAGGCCTCGCCAATTAAGATGCTCATCACAAGGTCAAAGTAAACTAAGTGAAAGCCCACCCAATTCAATCTGTCTCGAACACTAAGAGCCTAAGGGTCTAAAATTGGTAAAGTCTTCCTTATTAAAGGAAGACAACCTTGACTGGAAATTCAAGGCCAAAACAAATAAGGACAAAAGGTGATTGAAAACATGCTAATAAACTTAATGCATCTAGGGAGACCTTGAGGTCATCCTAGAATCCAGACTATACACGCTCAAGTTCAGAGGTCAACTTCCCAGAGAACAAAGAGAGCCCAATGGAAGAAGCCAGCCTAGGTTAAGGCTGGACAACCTCAACACTTCTAAGACGCAAAGCAGATAAAGCAAAGCAACACCAAACAAATAAGCAAGCAGTTGTAAATGTATGTGCAGAAAGTAAAGATGTTTGGATTACACACCACCCCGAGGGTGGGAAACTACACTAGGCACGCAGGCCTGGAAAAATGTTTGTTGAAATGTTTTGGAGAATAATTCAAGTGTCAGGAACAGGATGGACTGGGGCATCAGGGTTAGGACTGCCATGGGGGATCTCTTGGTTCGCCAACACTTCTGGAAATCCTCAAGTCTCAGCAGAGAAGGATGGATCTCTATTTAGCAAATCCTCATAGATGGACTTTTGCATAGCATATTTTCTCACTTGGAAGCACGTGCCCCCCCCCCCCTCTGCGAGCTTACCCCCCCCTTCAGGAGTTGACAACCAATCTTGGGCAATGTCAGCCCTGCGCTCAGAAATTACCTGTTCAGCGTCAGCCCTGAAAGCATCCCCGCCTATGTAGGTCTGGATGGCCTCGCCCCCGACCTCCGGGATCTTCTACTTCATCTCTTCCTCCTTGATCTGCCACACAACCTCAACTGCCGCATGAGCAACCATGGCCTCCTCTAGCTGGCACTTGGCAGCCTCTGCCTCTCTCTCCGCTGCTGCCCGGGCAACCTCCACCGCTTCCAGCTGAGCTCTCAGGTCGCCCACAGCTTTCCCAAGCTCATCAGAGGAGCCTTAAGCTCCAGCCAGTGCAGCAGCAAGGTGGGTGGAGCAAGAGGCCACCAGGATAAAATCCTGAAGTCCAATGGCGGAGTATGAGGCATAAACAGCATAAACGCAAAGAGATTACCATAGGACAAAGGAAAGAACAGAAAAGATACCTCAGATGCGGCTCGAGCTGCCCGTTCAGAATGGAAGCAGAGTCGGAGTGCATGGATAGCCAGATCATGAGGCAGGGCACCGAAGGTCCCTCATTCTTGCCGCCCCCGGAGGATTGAGCATCTGAGTCAGATTCAATCTCCATAACAGCTGGTGCAGTTTGACACCTTCATTTTCTTCTTGGCCAAAGGGATGGGCTAGTTTGCCGACCTCTTCCCGGCCCCCTTGTGTGGGGAGACCAGAGGTCTGCAGCCGGCTGTTCAAGAGTCACAACCTCGCCCCCTTGGGTGGTTTCCCCCAATCCTTCCGATGAAGGTCCACCTTGTGCACCCCGTGTCTGCACTCGCCGGGCAGAGGATCCTGGGGTCGAACTTGCCTTCGCCACCAACCTCTCTAACCGAGATGCCATATTGCTCCCCTCTATACACAAAACGAAAAACGACTGTCAGAAAAGGTGAAAACACACAAGGAAACAAGATCGAATGCCAAATCAGGCATAACCGACCTCCCAAGTACGTGAGCATTACTACTTCGTCCTCTCCTACATAGTTCCCTATCAGAAATGGTGCTCCATCAGTAATTATCCCGGCAGCCTCGGCGTTCCCCTCCGGCAGAAAAGACATCACCCATTTCTAGATCAGCTCCCCCCCATTTGTTTTCAAACTGCAGCCTGCCGTCCGCCGGGGTGACCCAAACCCACTTCTACCTCCAACCCTTGAAGGAGTCAGGATAAGATTTGGCCTCAAATAGATGATGACCGGCCGGTTGGGAAATCGGGAGATAACCCTGGGATTCAGAACCGTCGGGCCGAACAGAATAAAAGAAATGGAGGAAAAGATCGATGAAGGGGTGGATTTTCATACGAATACACCGGGCAATGAACCCGGCAATAAACATGTGGGTGGTCGGGGAGAACTGGCCCGGAACCACGCCATAATAGCTCATAACACTCAGATGAGAATTGTGCAGAGGAAACCGAAGGCCCGCCTGAAGACTCGCTATATGAACCCAAAATGGAGGGGAGAGGGGGGCTCAACAATGTTCTGACTGGGGGAGGGACGAGAACAGATTACACTCAGGCCCGTAAGGGCCACCGCCTCGTTAAACTCAGCGTCTGAAAGGGCGACAGCCAGAACTAGTCGGGCATGCTCGGATGATAAGAAGAAACAGTACTAGAAAAATGGTCTGTAGTGACACTAAATTAGTTTCACAGAAAGTTTGACTGACACTAAAAAAGTGTCATAGAAGGTCGGGAATTGTGACACTAAATTTAGTGTCACTGGTAAAGTGTCACTAATTTATGACACTTATGTATCATAAACCATTATGATAGAACAATATCATTTTATATTTTGACACGTTAGTATCAATTAAATTTATGATACATTGGTATCACATAATGATTATATATAAATGTTCATATATATGCACATACACAAGAAAAAGATTATTACTTGAAAAATAAAAATGACAATGTATGAAAAGTAAAAAGCGCTACTTTATTCAAAAAAAAAAAAAGAATTATCATTTACAATTCAAATGTTACACACAATTCAATATTACAAAGTCAACTAAATCTGTAATAAACTAATTTGAAATCCTCCAACTGCTTAAGCTCCACCTATGTCTAAATTAGTTCATATTCAACATGAGACCATAGTGCTTCCTACTTGTCGGTGGCTTTTCAATATCTGAAAGAAATAAAATCAAGATACATTAGATAGCTACAATGAATAATGTTGTGTGAGAACAACAAAATATTGTTGCTAAAAAGTAACCATCAATCATAGATGAATTTCAAAATTACAATGATATAGATTTCCATTTATGCAAGTACTAAGTACATATAAAATATAGAACCTCGATTCAAACTTAACATGGATATGGTTTCTACTTTCTGATTACCAGCCAACCGAAAACATGTTAGAGCTGTCACATTATTTTGTGCATCCTAAATCCGAAGTGATGTAAACAGATCAACATAATATCACTCCTCCACCGAGCCAAACGAAGAAATATATACTTAATAACCAAGTAAAGGAGACATGCACCTGCGTTAAGGTATAACTTCACTTGCCTTACTAATTTTCTCCAAAGTTTATTGTATTTTTACATCTACTTAATATCACTCCGGCCTGCATGCTAAAAATAACCATGCCTACCCTTCTGCTTTTTCGAGAGAAAATTACCATAACCTGCAACCTGAAGAAATCAACCAAACCCAAAATAGAACCCCAAATATTAGTCAAACGAATTAAGTTTATGGTAAGGAGGAAGAAAAAAGGGAATACAAAAAGGCTCCTGTTGGGCATCTTACTACTGAGTGTTTCAACCCCCTGGGAATCCACCGGGATTGGGGGCCGATTTGAGGTGACCCCGTCATCACGAAAGACATGATGGATGGGAGCTTAACTAGAAGACGACATCGAGAACTAACCTGAAGAAAAATGAAGGTTGCGGAAGGGAGTTCTTGCGGCCTAGGGTTCCCAACCAAGAATTCAGAATGCTCAAGCAAAAGGCGAAAATTTGCAGAAGAGTTTTTTTAGAAATATGACAAGCGTTTACATAGCCACCAAATTAGGGCTTGGAAACCGTTCCAATACCGCTTGGGAACTGTTGCACTATTGCATGTTTCTGTTACACTTTTCCGCGTTACAAAAAACTTCGATTTATTTTGCACATATCTAGTGCATTTTTAGATTATTTTGAATCTTGAGATATGAAAATGAATGCAAAGATTTATTTTCGCTTTCCATGCATATGAGAAGACATTTTGTATTTGAACGATCGTCTATATAATGATAGCTTCATGTCTGAGTGACGGTGAGTGATACAAATACTCTTGCTAGGTTGATCGCTTCCATAGCGATCTATTCGTTGATCGCGTCTAGAGATTGTTTTATAGTCTGATGGGTGTGTTTCGGAAAATAAAGAAAACTAGTATTTCACCCGTGCGTTGCACGGGATGTGATATACAAATATGATAAATGTTACCTTGTAAAATATAAATTCAATTATACACAGTAAATCATATTACGCAGTATTTTTTATCGCAAAAATGTGAAAAATAGTAAATAATTAATAACAAATATTAGAAATTTAATAAACACACGTTACAAACTAAATTTATTGTGATCTATTTTTTATAAACACTTCTTCAATGACAACCTTTTTCAAAATGAATCATTTCCACATGCGCTGAACACGTGCAATCCCTCTTAATTACGGAGTATTTTACAATCATCAATGTAGATGTTTTTTTTGTTCATTTTAACCCATATTTTTGAATTATACTTATTTTACTTGTACTTGAAAAATATGGGTTTTTAAGGAAAACTTGAAAAATATGGTTAACATTATAAACTACTAAAAAATGGGTTACTCAAAAAATTCATTACTCCACTAAAATCATATTTCAAAAACCACCGATTTTAAATATAGATCACTTTTGATATATTCTCTCCATTCTATTTTATTCATTTTTGAGAAGCTATTCATTATTTGTCACATTTCAATACATTTCCATATTTGGAAACTTTTGCCCTACTTTTTTGTTTTTTTCTTGGGAAAGTTCCCGAAATAGGACTAAAACAGTTTGAAAATTCCAAAATAGGAGTAATTACTGTCAAGTTTGGAAAATACTGCCATGTTGGAAGTCCGGTACTGCCAAAACATGGCAGTAATTAGTCCTATTTTGGAAATAAAAACATGTCAGTCCTATTTTGGAATTTTCAAACATTTTTAGTCCTATTTGGGGTAATATTGTTTTCTTTCACTATCATATTTCTGTTTGGGCACAACATTTAAGGGTGATGAATATTGTAGAAAAAGTGTGAGAGGTGGAAAAGTATGAAAGAAAAGATAAAAAGTAGAAAAAATCAGGGTACTTGCGTATTTTAAAGGAAATATTTACCAAAAAAGGAAAGTGTAAAAACTTTTAAATACATCCAAAAAAAGGAAAGTGTAGCAAACTTTAACATACGGAAGAAGTATATTTTAGATATTGCTCCCTTCATTTTTAATATTTACATGGATTTTTCACCAATATTAAAAGTAGTAGAAATTAATAATTAGAGTAGAAAAAACATGGAACAAAAAGAATAAAAAATTACATTATGTTCACTTTTCATTATCAGCAATATATTTGTTTCTATACTACTCCGTATTTTTTAAATATTATATACTTCATCCTTTTGTATGTGTGAATTTAAGTAGATGTAGACTATAGCAATCTAAACCTTTCGAATTGAGATTTGAGAATTGAGATTCACAACAAAAATTATCAACAGAAATTGTCTTAAGTAGGAGTAAAAACGTTTTCAAATTCCAAAATAGGAGTATCATGTTTTTTATTCCCTAAATTGGAGTAATCTACCATGTTTGGAAAAAATGCCAAGTTTTAAAGCTTTGTGATGCCAAACTTGGCATAAATTTACTCCTATTCAGGGAATAAAAAACATGATACTCCTATTTTGGAATTTCAAAACGTTTTTGCTCCTATTTAGGGAATTCTTTCAAACTATCAATCACAGAACCCTTACGGAAAATTAAAATAAAATAAGAATTACCCTGACAGGAAAAAGCTTGATAATATCAAGATAAAAATGAATTTAAGAAAATTTCTATTCAAATGGACTTGAATCATTTTTATCAAATGTACTCATTTTTAGTAGTTTTATGTATGTCAAAATTATTTCGCTTGGTTGTTAACTTTGTAGTTTGTACTATTACTACGATAGCATCAGTCATGAACTCACCACCATACATCAAGTTACCCTTTCAAAGTTTGAAAAAAGTCTCTACTTGTTCACATATTAGTAATTAGTATAATGATATGCAGAAAAAACCTGAAAATGAGTACTATTATTATACTTTGTATATACTTTTGAAAGGAATAAACAATAATATAGGATAACCATAGCAAAATCACATAGTCCATAAAAACCCTTTGGTTCCTTCTCCAACAAAAATTGTCTTCTCAAGAATCAAAAAAGATATTTACAATGACTTTTTGCAAAGAGAGGAGGTCTCCCTAATTCAATGATAATCAAAACCCTTCAATCCCGATCACTCTTTTTTAATAACGGGTCAAGCTGTAGATCCTTCTACCTCCAATGACCATTTAACAAAGTCCCTGTATTAGATTGAAAAACAGTGACATTAACAAATCGATTAACTACTGCAACATAAACTGCACTATATAATTTTCCACTTCATCAAGGCCCTTGTTCTCCTTTTCACTCTTGACATTCACATTTGGGAAAATATGATATTGTCATTCATTATAATTTTTTGTAGGCAAAAGCTGAAATGTAAACATGTTTTAACTTTAGAAGGTCCTGACTCCTGATTGACACCTCAATGCTAAGAAAAAAATAGAATGATTTTGTATGTATACAACTTCACATTAAAAAATGATATTCTTGATTGAAATGATTATGCCCGAGAAAATCCACCCTATAAATATATACAAAATTGGATGATAAGAATTACTCACTGGGTAGGATTCTTTAGACATGCATATGGAGTTTCTTGAGACAAACTTATTGCTTGAAAGAATCATAATCATAAGGAAAAGAGCTACCCACCTCTTTGAAGGCCTGCATATCAATAATCAATGCTCCCTCTGCTCTAGGGGTGGGTTCGGTTCTTGCGGTTCGATTTTGACCTAAAACCAAATATAGAATCAAAGTAAAAAGTTCGGTTCGGTTTCGGTTCGGTTTTACACTTCAAAACTTGGAACCACGGTTTGATTGGTTCGGTTTGTTTCGATTCGGTTTCGGTTTTTTCGGTTTTTCTCCAAAAAATTATCATTTGATTTAAAACTATTATAATACTTTGGGATCAAACATATACATAGTACGATAGTATTACATAAAGAATGCAAGCACACTACAACAAATAAAATAAAAATGAAAATAAATAAATATGTCTTGAATTATATGAGTATGCGAAAGAGATAAAAGTATATATTATTAATCTACATTGTTTGTGACTAGTTAAAAAAAAGTTCATGAGTATATAGTTATATACGTTCTGTGTGATATAGTTGAGATGAATATTTATTGTTTCATCAATATGAATTCTTTAAGTTAAATAAAAAATATAAGTTAATTAATACTAATAACTAGTAAAAACATATTATAGTCATTCCGTATAGCTACATTATTACGGACAATGAATGTGTAAATGAATTTATAAACTAAACTAAACATAACACAAACAATATTTATCTGGCACAAGAAAACAAAAGACTATTAATGATATTAGGATTAGTTAGGATTAATGCTTAACAATTGACAAATAAATTTTATATTTTAATTAGTTCGGTTTGTTCGGTTCGGTTCGGTTTTGAAGAGTAAAAACCAAAACCGAACCAAACAACTACGGTTCGGTTCGGTTTTTTACATTCGGTTTCGGTTTGTTAGCGGTTCGGTTTTATTTGGTTACGGTTCGGTATGATTTGATTCGGTTTTCGGTTTTCGGTTTTTCGGACCCAGTCCTACTCTGCTCTCTTGTTTCTGACTGCTGCTGGGATTGCTGCTAGCCTTCATAAGTTCCACAAATTGATACTTTACGAAACATCAACATTTCATCATCATCATCATTTTCAATTACCCCAGTGCCGCAAAGGCTCCCACCTACTGTGGGGTAAGGGGGTCGGATGTAGGCAGTCTTACCTCTGTCCTAAAAAGCACAGAGAGATTGTTTCCGGATGACTCATAGTGAAAATCGCGTCCAAATCCCAAAATTACATGGACTGATGTCTGCTGCTTCATAACAAAGAAGCGCAAACAGTTTAGTGAGCCATTTTGCTTTATTCCATCATATTCTCAAGCCAAAAAATAATGAATCTTTGGCTCCATTGCAAATGATGGAGAATCCAACATTACGAAACATCAGCAACGTTTTTAAATTACTAACATGAGAATATTTCCGAAACAAAACCAAAGAATCCAAAGAGGAGAGAAAATATTTTTAAAATTATCTTTTTAGCCAAGGGAATTCGATTAGCTGAAACTCTTGTTTTTATTCTTAATTTATGAACTAACTAACGTGTCAATACACATAAGGTATGGTCGTGAGGAATAATTTTTAGTAATCTATTATTATTAGCCAAAGTAGATATACCAAGTGTAGCTAAACACATGAATGAGAAAGACAAGAGAGATTTGCCTGACTTGTAAATCATTAAAGTTGCTTGCACTGCAATAAAGATTTTAAAATGGATATAAACAAAATTCCAAAAAACTCCATAAATGGGAAAGAAGTATCAGTACAGAAAGGAAAGATTTACCTTCCTTCTTTTTTTTTTACTATAAGGTTTAGATTTTTTGAATAAAACGTATAAGGTTGTTCCATTGTCAAACAGGAAAAGTAAGAACAAATATGACTAAAAATAAGTAGTCATAAGTAGTGTGGCTAAATCTTTAAAGTAAGCTCAGTTCGGTAAGGAAATCTTAAGTGAGATGCTATAAATCTTTAGCCTATGTCACTGTGTTTCAACCTATGTCTCTCTGAATTTGATTAAGCTTTTCATGATAGCTTAATGTCATAAGTAGTGTAGCTAAATCTTTAAAATAAGCTTAGTTTGTAAGCAAATTTTCAGTAATCTTATGCCTTATTCCAATTTTGTAACAATATGTATAGTTTTAAGACATTTTACTGAATCAATACCAAGGAAACTTCTAGACAGTCTGCAAGTGAACTCAAAAAAGATGAACAAATTAATGAATTTATAACCAATACATAATTTACCTTAAATAACACTGGAAAATGAAAAATCAAAACTAAGATGTTCTTAACTAAATCGGTACTTGAATATATATAAACACGTTTGTTTATCTGTATTTGTCCTTTCGAATTGAGGATATCTAGGATATCTAGCAATTCTGGTAAAGAATATTTAGCGAGTAAGGTGTGATTAATAAAACAGAAAGAAGGAACCCTAATTTAATCCATCAAATTATACTAAAGAAAAAGACAATTGAAACAAAAATAGACAAAAATCAGCAAAATCAGTAACTATTAGCAATACTTGATTAACTTAAATTGAACAAACTCTTGAAGAAGCAAGTATAAATTTTTAGGGGAGAGGATTACGCAGTTTGGGAGATTCAGAGAAGTTGATAGTGAATGAAGCTAACCTAAAATGTAATAGCCCTAATCGATTTTTTAATACAAAGATGAATAATTTTTTAATCGATTGCATATTAAAAATAATGAGAACATAATAAATAATTGAGAAGTTCTATGCTCACTTCGTGTTATATGGTTGGGCGATGGAGGTAATATTGGTAAATTTTTATGGAATATGGAATATGGAATCCATAGATGGAATATGGAATAATATTGCTAATTCGGGATGAATATGGAATCCATAGATGCAGTTGGAAAGCAAGCTCTGGATAAACTTTTAATCGCACATTCGCACTGTATTTAACCTAGATGGTGCCCCGCTGCGGGTGAATTGCCTCCGATCCTCAACCAAGACCATTATTATCGTTAATGGATAATAATGCAGGGAGGAATGGAGGAGACTGATAGAGAGCCCGGTTCCGATCACGATGAATGCAGAAGGAGAAATGACGGGGAGAAAAGCTATTACGGGTGAATGGAGTGAACAGATTGGGGAAGGGGATAAGAAGGGCGGAGATGTTTTCAATCAAACGGCTGGGATGTTTCTGGTGTTAGGCGGGAAAAAATTGTTTTGCTTTTATGTATTAGATTAATTAATTAATTAAAATAAATTAATTAAAATGACTAAAGAAAAAACAAGAAATGAGATGGAGCAGAATTTAGCCAAAGCTCGTGCTACACACGATATCCTTAAAATGTATTTGTTGCCTCCCACGGTGCTAGGAGCGTTGCAACAATCGTTTCCCAGGATACGATGACTACGAACTAGTGTTTGAGCACACAAACAAAAGTTCCAGCGAACGAGAACAAAGACTAAACACTCAGGAAATTTTCAGAAAGACTAGAGGTGTTTTAGAGCTGAGAAATACGTGAGGAATGTGTATTAGCGTGTGTATCAACGTGTGTTGTTGCAAACCACCTGCCAGCCTTTATATAGGAGGATTCTTGTGTGTAAATGGTGAATTAATGGACCTGAACGTTGGACATCAATGACCAGTCACCAGTCCGTTGGACATTGAGTCGTCCATGAACTGTCCATTTAACGCTGCATTAATATATAAGAACGTTGGGCATTTAATGTTGTAACGGTTCAGAACGCGACCAGAAGACCTCCCAAATAGAACACCTTACGAGGTGTTCTAGTCCAAAGCTAGTAGAACCCCTACGAGGGCTTCTGTCCGGAGCCACCAGAACACCATACTGAGGTGTTCTGGTCGAGGCCTTCTATCCGGAGCATTTCTGCCGCTAGGCACTTCTGTCACTGGGAAAAAATAAACGTTTCGGGAAGAAAACAAAAATTAACCGTATCTCTTGAGAGATGGATTTTTGGACGACATTCGTGTCCGCAAGTCGCCCGCGCACACAAGTCGCGGTTTTTCTTCTCCGATTTCGGGATTTGATTTGCACCCCCTTACGCGCGTGAAGAGAGCCTTTACCCTAAGGAATCTTAACTCCTTAAGGGGGGAGTCCCTTTATAAAGGGTTGCAAATCCCTTGGGTTTTCCGGTGTGGGAAATAACACACTAGAAACCCATCCTTTTTCCCAGTTTTCTCATTCTAACGTGTAAACTTCGAGAATCAATTTCTCATTCACCCGTTATCCGTTTTGAGCGTACCATATATCGAATTGTAGCCCTTAACAAGGACAATCCGAAACCACTTTGACCCGACCCAAATCGGAAGTGGACCCCACTCAAAAAATTGCTCCAAAATGACCATTTAATGCAATTTTCAACACATTTTCCAACAGTCTTTGTCCATTGTTGATGTGTATAATTCAAACTGTATGTAATAATGTGGTGTGTGCGAAATGTGGTGTATTGAAATATACTTACTATTTCTATAAATAGTAAGGATCGTATTTGTGTGGTGTGTGTGGTGGCATATACAGAGTTAATAAATGTAACACTTGAGATTTAATATAAATGGATTAATAGTACTACTCATACCAACAAGATGCATCTCCTTTTAAGGGAGCTCATCACCCAAGAACTCCAAAGTTAAGCGTGCTTGCACGGGAGTAGTCTTGGGATGGGTGACCCCCTGGGAAGTTTCTCAGGGCGCGCACGAGTGAGGACAAAGTGCGCGTAAAAGGCTAGTGGCGGTTTGTGAGGACAGTACTAGAGGTCCGGAGTAACTACCTCGGGTCCTGCTGGGCCGGGGTGTTACAGGTGGTATCAGAGCAACCCTGCGACAGTGTGCTGATCCGTTGGATATCGGGCAGGCACTTAGCAGGGGAAAAGATTCTGGAGTTTGATTGAGATTAGTTTAAGGGCGCAACGAGGACGTTGCGATCCTAAGTGGGGGTGATTGTAACACTTGAGATTTAATATAAATGGATTAATAGTACTACTCATACCAACAAGATGCATCTCCTTTTAAGGGAGCTCATCACCCAAGAACTCCAAAGTTAAGCGTGCTTGCACGGGAGTAGTCTTGGGATGGGTGACCCCCTGGGAAGTTTCTCAGGGCGCGCACGAGTGAGGACAAAGTGCGCGTAAAAGGCTAGTGGCGGTTTGTGAGGACAGTACTAGAGGTCCGGAGTAACTACCTCGGGTCCTGCTGGGCCGGGGTGTTACATCCTTTGTCAAGAAATAGGACTTTCAAGGCAAGGGTGTTACCTGCAGAAATCAAGAGTCTTAAAGCTACTACTGTATATGATGATACCTGGCTATGGCATGCCAGGTTTGGCCACTTGAATTTTAAAAGTCTGAAGCTGTTATATGAGAAGGAGATGGTCATTGGGATTCCACAAGTCTCAATACCAACAACTGTGTGTGAGGAATGTGTTGTAGGGAAACAACACAGAGATTCTTACAAACATAAAGTACCAGACATGTCAACAAGGGTGTTGGAAGTGGTATTCTCTGATGTTTGTGGGCCTTTTGAAGCATCTACACTTGGAGGTAACAAGTATTTTGTTACATTTGTAGATGACTTCAGTAGAATGATGTGGATCTATATGATCAAAGTTAAAAGTGATGTGCTGAGTATTTTTAAGAAGTTTAAGAATCTTGTTGAAAGGCAAAGTGGCAATTCAATTAAGGTTCTTAGAACAGATGGTGGTGGAGAGTATACCTCAACTGAGTTCAATAAATTCTGTGAAGACAATGGAATATTGCATGAGATCACAGCACCCTATACTCCTCAGCACAATGGGGTGGCTGAAAGGAGAAATAGGACTATTATGAACATGGTGAGGTGTATGCTTAGAGAGAAAGGAGTTCCAAAGTATCTTTGGGGAGAGGCAGCAAGTACTGCAGTATACATACTAAACAAGTGTCCTACTAAGAAGCTTCAGGGTGAAGTACCAGAAAAGGTGTGGTCTGGTGTGAAACCTAGTGTGAAGCACTTTAAAGTTTTTGGTAGCTTATGTTATAAGCATATCCCAGATCAGAAGAGGAGAAAGTTAGATGATAAGAGAATACAAATGGTGATGGTTGGGTATCATACTGTATGCTCTTATAAACTGTTTGATCCAATTGCTAAGACATTCTCCTACAGTAAAGACGTGGTCTTTGAAGAAACGCAGGGTTGGAATTGGGATGCATCTGCTACATATTCAAGACCAATTCCTAACATATTAGAAGAAGAGGAGTGTTCTAATAATGAAAATCCTGGTAACATAAATGCCAGTAATCAGTCTGGTGAATTAAATCAAAGACCTTTGAGAAATAGACAACAATCAACTAGACTCAGTGGGTATGAGGTGTATGATGATGCTGAGATTGATGAAGTAGGAGAGTTATTGCACTTTGCATTATTGGCTGATTGTGAGTTAATTGATTGGAAGCAGGCTCTATCACAGAAGGAGTGGAAGGAAGCTATGGAAGAAGAGATTAGATCCATTGAAAAGAACTCTACATGGGAACTCACATCACCACCATCACACAAGAAACCTATAAGTGTGAAGTGGGTTTTTAAGATCAAACATAAACCAGATGGTTCAATTGTCAAGTACAAAGCCAGATTGGTAGTGAGAGGTTTCCTACAGAAGGAAGGGCTTGATTACACTGAAGTTTTTGCTCCAGTTGCGAGGTTAGAAACTATAAGAATGGTGGTTGCACTTGCAAGTAGCAAAAGGTGGAAAATGGCTCAACTAGATGTAAAATCTGCTTTCCTAAATGGAGAGTTGGAAGAGGAAGTGTATGTAACTCGGCCACCAGGTTTTGAAGTTGAGGGTGCAAGTGATAAGGTACTCAGGCTCAGGAAAGCTTTATATGGCCTAAAACAAGCTCCTAGAGCTTGGAATAAAAGATAAATGCATATTTGAATGATATAGGTTTCGGAACCTGTGTTAGTGAGCATGGTGTATATGTAAAAAGATCAGGGAGAGATATTGTTGTGATTTTTCTGTATGTTGATGATTTGTTAGTAATCAGCAACAATATTGAGCAGATTGAAGATTTTAAGAGTCAGATGAAACAAAAATTTGAAATGACAGATTTGGGAGATCTGACATATTTTCTGGCAATGGAATTTTGTGTGCAGAGTGGTGGAATCTTTATACATCAAAAGAAGTATGTTACAGACATGTTGAAGAAGTTTCAAATGACTACTTGTAATCATGCAAATAGTCCAATGGAACCTAAACTTAAACTGGGAATATGTGAGCAGGATAATGATACAGATGCCAGTTTGTTTAGGAGTCTGGTGGGAACTCTGAGGTTTGTATGCAATACCAGACCTGATATTTCCTTCAGTGTAGGGCTTATCAGTAGGTTTATGCAACAACCTAAACAATCACACTATATAGCTGCAAAGAGAATACTCAGGTATTTGAAGGGTACAACTGAGTATGGATTATGGTTTCCAAATGAAGTAATATCTGAAGAAAAGGGTTTGGTGGGCTTTTCTGATTCAGATTGGAAGGGGGATACTATTGAAAGAAAAAGCACTACAGGTTATGTATTCAAACTGAATGGTGCTACAATTTCTTGGAGTTCTAGGAAGCAGCCTAAAGTGGCATTATCCACTTGTGAGGCTGAATATGTAGCAGCAACTTATGGAGCTTGTCAGGGAGTATGGCTGAATACTTTGTTGGGTGAAATACTGGGTGAAGAACAAGAAACTTTTCAGCTGCTAGTTGATAATAAATCTGCCATAAACCTTGCACAGAATCCTGTTTCACATGGTAAAAGCAAGCATATTGAGCAGAAGTATCATTGGTTGAGAGAAAAGGTGGGTGAAAGAAGACTGAATTTACTCTATTGCAGTTCTGAAGCTCAGGTTGCTGATATCCTAACTAAATCATTGCCAGTTGACAGCTTCAGGAAGTTCAGAGAAAAGCTTGGAGTTATAGCTCCAAGTTTGTGAGAAAAGAATGTTTTTTTTACATAGTTTGAATTAAGGGAGAGTGTTGATGTGTATAATTCAAACTGTATGTAATAATGTGGTGTGTGCGAAATGTGGTGTATTGAAATATACTTACTATTTCTATAAATAGTAAGGATCGTATTTGTGTGGTGTGTGTGGTGGCATATACAGAGTTAATAAAATTTTCCTCTCTTCTAAAAACCAGTTCGTTATTACAGTTAGAATCCCATCATCCATTGCACTCACAAAATCTAAATTGAATTGATAAAAGTTTGACATTGAATTTACTGTAAAAAAGTATAATAACAATCTTTGATTTTCTTCATCTTCAAGAGAAGTGGGACAAACCATCACGAATATTTAATTTGAAAACAAAGGAGAAACAAAAAGAGTACGTGGGATAATGATATTGAGTCAGAGAGATGAGTGGGCTGGCCAGGGTGTATTCATGATTTATAAATGGAGATAGCAGTGATAGGCACTATAACATCAGTGTGCTTATATATATGCAGTATCACTTATTATATTGACTTCTTTAGCTTATAATGCAGTAATTATAAGCAAGGTGATAGATTTTACATCGATCGATCAACACACAAAGTGAAGAGCCAGCTAAGCTAATCTAATTAAGCTAAGGTAGATTGAGGATAGAGCTCTGGCTTGTGGAAGTGCAGTCCAGCCAATCCTTAACTTTATACTGTCTGTACTCATTTTTTGTCATAGTTATTCCAAAATGGAAGCTAGCCTCCATTATCTGGACTGAAGCTTGTCGAGTCATAAATATTTTCTGACATTCCCTATAAAATAACAATTAAAGTGCTAGAAAAAATTCCCCCAAATATACACTCTTACTCCCTCCCTTCTTTTTTATTAGTCTCATTAGGCTTTGGCACGGGTTTTAAGAGTAAAGTAGTAGTAGTGTAAAAAGGTGTAATGAGTAGTGGGTAAATGAAAAAGTAGGGAAGAGAAAGGGGTAATGGTAATAAAAGTGGGGGTATAAAGGTATATTTAAAGTAAAAACTTTCCTTAAATGGAAAGGAGGACAGATAAAAAAAACGTCCCAAAAAGGAAAGAAGGACTAATAATAAAGAACGGAGTAATATTTGGGTGCATGCGTAAATATGCCTCTAAAATTTTAGAAAGTGCGAAAATATTTCTAATGTACTCCATTTAATTATCAAAAGAGGAAATATGTCCTTGGTGACAACTTTAAATAAATTAATATTATATTTTTAAAAACACACATACAAATAATAATAATAAAAATCAATTTTGTTAGGCACAATTGGTTTGAGTGCCAACTTGATGCTTCATTTGTTCCCAATTTGAGTTGTAACTTGATTTCGATATCTCAATTGATTGCTCAGTCAGGATGTCTTATTGTCTTGTACCATTTACGCGATTTCTATGTGTGTTATAGGACCGAACTACGAGGACAATGATTGATGTGGGTGAGTGTGTTGATGGTATTTACTACCTTCAACAGCTTGTTCTTGTGGCTCCTGTCCGTGTTACTAAGAATAACAAGCTTGAGTTGTGGCATCGAACGCTAGGGGCTAGGGCACCCCCTCTATGAAGATTATGAAAATAATCCATCAAGTTGACCCACATAAAAATATTTTTCTTCTCTTTGTGATATTTGTGTGTGTCCCAAACATTGTCTAGTTTTCCTCACATACACTAGTAATCGTGCTTCATCATTGTTTGATTTGATACATTAACGTCTTTCTCTTTGGTTACCATAATTAGACTCCCTCGAAGAGTTACCAAAATCGCAACCAACTCTAAGATAAAAAAATGCTAATTGAAATTGATCGAATGGTCCTGCAATCCTCTATAAACGCCTTTAATTTCATGCAACCAGCTCGCTAAATGCTGGTCCGGTAAAGTAGAACAAAAAAGTCTCAACTTGTATTCTTTCGGGAATAATAATTTTTGCTCTATCCCCAAACTCCATATCAACCAAACGAATAGATAATTTATTGTCCGGTAAAATAGGTAGGCTATGTTTGATATGATGTAATGGAATATGTAATATAATGCAAAATGTTTGTAATGGAATGAAATCAATATTCCATTACTATTTTTGGTTAGCAACAGTAGGAAGAAGAAAAAGTGCAGATTTGAATGAAAAAATTCATGTGCTAGAAAAGGGAGATGTTGGCAACACGAAAAGAAACATAAGAAAATGTTATGTACTTATGTCAAATAAATAACTTTTCTAATGTAATGCTTCTTACACATGGATTCTAATGTTATTAAAGTAATGACATGGATTCTATATACGTAATGCACATTACATTACGGTTTAAAATAAAATGTCGTATCAAACATCGTATTTGAATCAGAACGTAATGCTCATGATTGATTACATCATGCAAAAGACAGCCGTAGAGCACAAATGTCTCAAAAAATAGTTTTCGCTCTACCGATCTGATTTGCGTGAACTTTTATGATAATTAGGGGCAGGCAAAAATACCGAACCGGCATGGTACCGAACCGAACCGATATGGTACCGGACCGGAAAATGGGATTTGAAACGGATCTCAATTATATTTTTTTGTCCCGAACCGAACCGTACCGATTCTAAACAATGCCATGACCGGTTCTCATAAAATGAGAACCGGTACCAGACCGGACCGAAGTATGATTCAATGATTTAAATTTACATTTATACCCTTACTTTGACTACTGTCTTCACACTTTCACCGTCTTTGTTAATTCATAGGAAACCTGGAATCGGACCGATGTATGGTTTAATTATTTGTATTTGTACTACTATAATTTATCTGAAATTTATTAATTATGTAAAATACTACACTCATACCAAATTGATTTGCAAAATTAAATTTTCTTGGTCAAACAGTTTCATTTTATTCACTTAACTAGAATGTCACTTTTTAATTATATTTAATTTGGAGCTTGCAACCTTGAAGAGATTCCAATGTAGTTTCTGAATATGTTTATTTTAATTATTAAAAAATAAATCAATTATCAATATAGAGAATTTAACTTTAACATGGTTGACAAAAAAATTATTGACTTTGCATGTCAATTTGGGATAAAATGAGTATGAAAATTGATAAATTGTGTCGATTTTTGGAGGATTTATAAACTTTAATTTCCTCTTAAGCACTTGAAAAAAGTGGCATTGTTTTGTATTGGTATGGCATGGTACCGTCCCGTTTCAAAAAGAAACCGTACCGAACGGGTTTAGGTCTAAGACCGAACCGAACCGTTTGAATAGTATCGGTACGGGTACGGGTTCGGCCAAATATCGGACCGGACCGGACCGCGCCCACCCCTAATGATAATGTCCATACCTCGTGTAGCCCAAGAACCATAAACGACATAGGGATCTATTTCATATTTAGCTCCAAATTAAAGTGGCCAATACATTAAGTTCAATTCTAATCCATTTTTTCCAACCCAAGATTATGTTCTAGTTATCCACGCATAAAGCATAATGATCTGGCTAATACGTATGACATTTTTGTTTTGCACATTTATCATGGAGTATCAGAGTTTTACTCATACATATCCACCTAAAACTCTGCCGCCCTTTGAATTTGCAGCTAACAATGCTTAATTTCTTAATAATTAAATATAGTCTAGTATGTCAAAAAATCTAGTCTAGTCGGAATCTGGGGTGAGGTCATGCTTGTGCATGCAGCTTGGAGCTGATGTGGATATGCAATTTATAAGTGATAATACGTTTGATATGTACTCCCATAAAATTATTATCAATCACTTACCTTTTTGAGATGCTACAAAACAAATTTCTCACATAATACATTTCCATTTTATTCTTAATTTCTTAAATTTCGGTTAAGTCAAACGAGAAAGAATTGTATGAGACCAAGCGAGTAACCGATACAATTCAACTTACCTCTCATGGTGCACCCTCCACTTATCTTGTACTCGTTTTTAAGTGCACAGAATTACTTGGTATGCAAAAACAAAGATCGAATCTTTGTAATTAAGATACAATATCACCACTCACATCGACACTTAGCTTCCAAGACCCAAATTACTATCAACACAAAAAGATGAGATTAATCGATCGATCCAAAATTAAACCGAGGTGCACTATGAATATGTATTATATCACAATTTAGAATATAAATTAAATCGTCATCGATCCAAAATCACAAGCACAAATATGCGATTAACTATTTCAAATGTTCCAAAACTTGATCGGCTCTGTTTGGCAACACTATAATTAGATGAATCATCTTGATTTCCGGAAATTAATGAAATGATGATTAAAGCGGCTGAATTATTTAATTTATATGAAAGTATAGACAAAATGATCATCTATAGTAACTTTAATCGGAAAAGTAAATCCAATTTTACTTCTTTTAATTATTATACAATTCAACATTTGAAATTGAAAGTTAAGATATGCTAAAAATAAGAATTATCGGAAGGAACTCTTGGTACACCTCAAATTTAAAAGGGAAACAACCCTTTAGGAGACATAAAATCCAAGGTCACTTTGTTTAACACGATTTGTCATCAAAACAAGTTAAAAGTGTCCATTTCCTTTTCGTACAAAACGGTTTCATCATAAAATCGATTGTGAATAGAAGAAGAAAAATAGTTCGTCAAAATCAATAAAGTAGACATTGGTTTAACTATGCTGACTTCAAATTCTAGTACGACCAACCAAAAAAAAACATAGAGAAGTACGTAGATTAGGCCCGATCGAGCTTGATTTTATTTTTTATTTCGATTCAAATTACCAGCTAGACTGGGCAAAATTGGTATTCGTGGGAAAATATATCGGACATTGGGACCTTTGATTTCCTTAATTCCTCCAACTACGACCAAGATAAATGCTGCATGTACGGGCGTTAAACTCAATTAAATCTAAAATGGGTGTTTACCAAGTAATTTGTTTCTTGCTGCGATTAATCACTATTGAAAATTAAGTGAGTAGCACAACTTTAGCCCATATTGATTGATTATTGTGCACCAAATAACTCGTGTCAGAATGTTTTTAGCACCAAGTTTCTACTGAATCTCTATGAATTTTGGGGCATACATGTCTATTTTTTGTATTTTATTGTAGTGAATGAAATTGACCGTTGTTCCTTCTATTTTACTTATATTATCACGATTATGGATGAGCAAATAGTACAGGTGGGAGTGGGTAACACATTTCGATTCATTAAAGTCCGGATTTTATACTCCGTATTGTTGTTACGATTTAGGAAAACGGTTCGGCACAGGTCTTGATTTTTAGAAGCGGACGGAACCACATTGCACTTTGATTCCTGATATTTGAGCATGTTCTTCATCAAGTCTGTTTTTCTAACCACATTGCAGCTTAAAGTTCAATCGGGAAGACAATTAACTAAATTCTTTACAAAAACTGTGCTGTTTGTATATATAAATTGCAGTTTTTGTAAAGAATTTATTTAACTACTTCCCGGTTGAAATTTTAGCTGAAGTTTGGTGGACATAGAACGGACTTAATGAAGCATATACTCAAATATCTGATCAAAAATTCCATCGGGAAGGGCTCCAAATGTCCTCGGGTTGACGGAGGTTCCCGTCAGGCCGACTTGATATGATCTGAGCTCCTTAGGATAATTTTTGTTGGTATATTTTTACACTACTGACATTACATCCTAACTCTGTCCCTGTTTAGAAGTAGCTATTTCAAAATCAAGCAGGCACCTTGACTTTGACTGGATCACTCTGTTTTTAGTTTTGTATTTTTAATTTGTACTATATGATTGATGAACTCCACATAAACAAAGGATCCGTTATATATATGTGTGTATTACCACATTTTTTTGAAGTGTGTATTACTAATTTCTCTACAATATTATAAGAGGGAATATTGTTAGGGGTATAATGGTGATAAAAAAAATGTTGGTAGCTCTTAATGCATTAAGTCATTATACATCACGTTTACATTGTTGTACATCTGACTTCATTTTAACTTTTCGTTTTAACGGAAATGTTAACCGTGACATTTCATTCGTCTTTCCTTCCTAAATGTGCGATTTCCGTCGTTCCTTAAATTTGAGGGGCGGTCGTATGGGATTCTCACATCCACAGGTTTATCTTCTCCAGTTATCCGATAATCGTTGGAGGGATGATTATCTGTTTCAATGACTAGCAATGAGAAATAATTAGCATCATCTAGGCCTAACATTTGACAGCAATTGAAGCTACCAGAAGCTCTGAGGTTTTCTTGGTTGGTTCGTCGATGCGCAGTGGAGCAGAGGGGGCTAACTAACTGGCGCTGTTTGTTGTAGTTGACGATTCGCCAACCGTCTGGAGTCTCCCCAGTGTTGAGGCTGCAGAAGGAGTGGCGATGGGGCTCTCTTCGCCACACCAGATTGTTACATCTTGCCTTAAATTCGTATTTTTCCTTGGTCGTTTTTGAATTTTTGTTATCCCTGGAGTTGCGCAAGGTAGTTCCGTAGTAGAATTTGTTATGTCTCTGTTCGCCGTGCCTGGGATGAGTTCCTTCAAACCAGCGCCTGTGATTAGGATAGCTGTTGTTGCAGTGGCAGTAGGGCGAGTTAGGATACGGTAGAACCCCAATTATCTTCTTGGCAATTCCTCTTCATTTCCTGAGAATCTGCCTGTTGCATATCTGAATTGGGGATGTGGAATACGGATTTGGAGATTCTATTCTAATATCCACTTGATTTAAGGATAACTCTAACACCACTTGTGGTAGGTGCTCGAAGTAGCCTGGAGGAGCTCTGCGTATCCGAATCCAAGTATTTGGGGGTGGAAGAATACTTGTCACTCGATGCTAAATCCTAAAAAGATCGAGGTTTGGGAACGAGTATAGCATGAGTGCGGTTCTGGCGACGTCTAGGTTGGAATTGGAGTTGGCTTAGGGCATACTCCTGCTGGTGAAGAGGAAGTCAAGGCAAGAAGGAAGATCTTGGCGCAGCTCCTGTATCAGTAGTATTCACAGTTATTCTTGAACTTAGAAAAAACTTCAACAGATTTACTGACTCTTTGCCGCTTTTGACCACTCGACATCATTTCTAGCAAGGCTCGATTCATATCCAGTATCTGCCCTCTATCCCAGCGCCCACAGAGTCACCTAGCGGCGTGAGGAGGAAGAAAACAAAGACGACTGCAAACAAGGCCACCAACACCAAGTCCAGTAGTCCCCTTCGCTGTTGCGTTTTGTCCAATGTAAGTACGTAACCTCATAAGAAATTAAATGTCCAGCCGCTCTGACCACCCTCTGAACTCATCTGTTGCATATAGGTAAATAAAAACTTCTTGTAATCCTTGAAATCTGATTGCATCTGTTGCATATAGCAAGTATGTTGTTCATTCACTATACAGTTCAAATGGTTGGCAGAATTTGTTCATATGGGTTTCACATTCATTTTGTTACATAATCTCATAAGTTGTTGTCAATAGTGAATAGTATAATTAAGTGAAAATAAAGTAGGAAGTACTACGTAATAAACTTCAAATTAAAATAACATAAAAAAGTAAAATTAAAATAGTGAATAGTGTATGTTTGCTTTCTAAATTTAGTGGTGAATAATCTATCTGCTTGACCAACTCATTTTCCATAAGAATATTGTTTCACATTGAACCACATATATGTAATTAACTAACTGTGTACTATTGGCTTAACCGTTTAAGCTGTGTGACCATGTTATTGCTCTCAGCCAATTGTTTTATAAGAAGTCCCATATCAGTTCTGGAAATAGTTCAACATTTTTAGATGAAAGCATATACACATTGTGTATTGGTTAAACGTAGGCTGGCGTACCGTAAACAAAACAGAAGAATACGGGAAAGCATTTCTTGCATCTAAAATTAACAGAATGTTGCTGTTGACTGAACAACATCTTTTGATATGGGGCTAATTGGAACGCGTATATATATAGTTCTAATTATATGCGCATATATATAGTTCTGTGCCTATATATATGATATGATATTTTGAGATGCTTAACAGAATTATTAATTAGGACTAGCTTCGGGTGAAAATTGCATGCAGGCCTTTCGAATGGAAACACGGGGACTATTGCCTATGCTATTGTATGTGCAGGTATAAAATTGAACTCTTATCAAATCAACATACAATATACATATTTTCTCACAAAGGGACATTGGGCACCTATTTTATCGCGCAACGCGCGTGTAGAAAACTAGTACTACAATAACATGCAATTGTACCTGTTAAATTTATTACGTTATTAGACCCGCTATTGAAACAGAGGATTGTACAGAATTATAACGAATGCTGAATATTCATGTCAACGAACACAACATACTAGTAGTATGAACTTTAACTATTTCAATGCAACTCGCTCGAGAATAGTATTTGGTCCTCGTATTTTCATCAAAAAGTCCACTAGGTCCTCGTCCTTTTAAAAAGATCAATCAAATTCTCGAACTTTGTAAAAGCGTTCAATTGAGTCTATTTGCAGGTTACTTGTCATGTCAGCAGGTCGCCCGCTGACGTGGCGCACATGTGGCAGCCCAATCAGCAATAATTTTGCTGGCGTGGCACGCATGTGGAAGTCCAGTCAGCCATTTGCCTGTGACGTGGCACACATGTGGATCGTCATGTGTGTGCCACGTCATCGGTTTACCGCTCACATGGCAAATAATTTTCAAAATTTACTCAGATCAATTGAACGTTTTTTCAAAGTTCGAGGATTATTTGATTGATTTTTGTAAAAGTCCGGGAACCTAATTGACTCTTTCATGAAAGTACGATGACCAAATTGACAGTTTTCCCTTTTTTTAGTTGTAAGATTTGATGAATTTTACACTTTTCATATGTTTCACTTCAAATACAATTTATGTATTAATGTATCAAGCAGTATAAATTAAATTTTTGAAAAATATTGTAAAATTCTCTTATCATTTTAAAATTTAAAAATCTAATTTTTACTCGTATTTTTACAAAAGTGGGAAAGAGAGGTATGATTTTGAGTTTTTTGACGAATTGTTCTATAAAGAAAAATTGTGAGCCATTGAATATTTGCATTAATTTGATCAATGAATGAGCTGAGGTTACAAAAATATTACGTACACATAGATATTGATGGAGTATATGACCCGGGAACCCTGGCCCACAGACTCCCACTACTGCAACACAGGCCCAAGAAGCACAAGAGGCCCAAAACACCGCGGCCCAAGCTCAAAGGAGCCCACGGTACGCCTGGGGTAGCCTTCGGCAATATGGCCGAAGGCTCCAAAACTCAAAGGACAACCAGATTTGAGCATACGAAGCTACTGAGAGAAAATGGCAAAAATCAAGAGCCTTCGGCACTTTCGTGCCCTCGGCATCAGGGAAGCCTTTGGCTGAACCAAGCCTTTGGTCACACAGAGCCCTCGTCCGCAGGGAGAGCCTTCGGCTAACAGCTCAATCATCGAAGATTCCCTTTGGAGACAAGCAACCACAGCATTTAATGCGACGTCACGTCCAACCACCGCATTTAATGCGGTGCACATGCGAGTGTCGGTGCCACCCCGATTGAGGTGACCTTTCGGCCGTTAGATTACTGACATGTGTACTCTCATCGCATTTATTGCTGCTATAAATAGCAGCTCCTATTCCTCTTGTAAAGGACCAGAACATCTCGAGTTCATTAATACAATCGACTCTCTCCCTCTCTTACTTGTTTGCTCTGACTTCTCTCTAGGTTATTCCCCGCGATAACCCCTCGGATAAGCTACCCCCGATACGCTGTCCATGAGATATCTTTTTTCAATAGACTCCTTAGAATGAAATAAATACAAAAGTAAAGGAAAACAAATACCAAATGTAAAGACCTTTCCAATTACGTTACAAAGATTAAAGGGAGCACTGAGCAGTTATTTAGTAAGTAATAATACAACAATGTGAAATAAAACTATTTAAGGAACCAAACGTGCTTAAAAATGAAATTGTAGCCATTTTTTAATTGACAAAGAATTAAAGAATGGCCGGAAAGTACGGTCATAAGTTTTAAATATATATATACAATCATGCCATATAATTGCTAGACTTAGTTGTTAATACGTAGATTATTTCTCAATTAATTAAATTAACGTTTGGGCACGTCCAAACGTTCAATCTCAGGCGAGTCTTTAGACGCGGCGACGACGACCACCGCGACCATCACCGTGCCATCTTCTTCTTCTTCCACCGGGTTCACGGTGGTGGTTCCACGGTTGAGCGATTGTTTCTTGAAATGTGCTATTTCAGCGAGCTCCTGAACAGAACTCGCAAGATCATGAATGCAATTAGTGAGGTCGCTGAGTATGGATGCCACAGTTAGAGTGGTCAGGATTTGAAGAAGGTTCGATCTCGCGTTGACGGTGGAAGCGGCTTGGAATGCAGCTTGAAGGTCATCCATGGCAGCTTTTGTGTTTTGAAGATGGGTTTGAAGGGCTGGGGATGGCTGTGTCATGGATTTGATTGTTGATGAAAGCTCTTTCAACACCTTTCTTGACTCCATGCACATTAGCATGCATGGTTGTTTAATTGTCCTCCCAAATTCTATTCCAGCCTGCCCACATTTAATGTAATAACTAAATTAGCTTTTAATATAGTCATAATAATTGAAAATTGTATATTTAATCCCGTAAATTATTCATATGCCTATTATTAGTGTTGCAACTACTTCATATTTTTTTTGCAGATCTAATCTTGTTATTACTAATAGTTTCGTCGACATTGGTCATTTTCCCAATTATATTTTTGCTAGAAAATGTACCTTGCAGTGGAAAAGTCCACTGCTAATGATTTAGGATGTTTTTACTTGGACTGTAATTTGTCCCAGACCAGACCAGACCAGTCCAGACCAGACCAGACCAGTTCAGACCAGACCAGACCAGACCAGACTAGACTTGGATAGTTATAAAAATACAAAGAAACCAGACCTTACCAGACCAGACCAGACCAGTTCAGACCAAACCAGACCAGATCAGACCAGACCAGACCAGCAAATTACAGTCCAAGTAAAAACATCCTTAGTACGAGCACAAATAATTATTAGTTACAGATCAGACCAGATCTATTAAGTGGATAGATTTATTTATTACAAGACATGCATATATATGTGCTAGTACCGAAGTCACAAGAGCATGAGAGGGCATAACAAAAAATTACAAGACTACCGGTGGGCGTAGCTCAACTGGTAGCGAGGGAGTGCCACAAGGGTTAGGTCTCGGATTCGAATCCCGGCAACTGCGATGAGGGGTTACTATGCTGAAAAATGCATAGGGCTTCTGCAAGTACCGGGGACAGAGCCCCACTCTCTATCTGTTAGATTGTGATTATAGTCCAATTTACATCCCCCCATCGTGCCGTCCGGTCGGTGTTGGGGGGCCCTTAGGGATGGGGTGTCATCTTTTTTTTAAAAAAATTACAAGACTAAAACAAAAATCTCCCAATTCAATTAATAATAGTAATAGTAACTACTAATATGCTACTCCTCCGTCCCATAAAATAGTTCCCACATTGACTTGGATCGTAGTTTAAGAAAGTGAGAATAAAGTAAAAATGTATAATTGTGGTTAAGTAAGAAAAAAGTAAATGAATGTGAGTCACAAAAAACTTTCCAAAAATAGAAATGATAACTATTTTTTGGGACGACCCAAAAAGGAAATCAGGAACTATTTTGCGGGACGGAGGGAGTAATAAGGGACTCTACGTTTGTTTCATTTTTTAACTATTTGTGCAAAAGTAATTAATCAAAGTACAAAATAGAAAATACGTACCTGAGGTTGATCATGAGAGGTTAAGTAGGTAGAAAGGGTTTGCATCTGGCAAGCACATTGCCTCACAAGACCTCCCACCTTTAAGTAGTTCTTCAATAGGTGTGTAGACCTGAACACACCAACGTGACACATTTCCCACCACGCAAATATTGCCTATAAATTTAATGTTTTTAAGCATGGGATTAGCTACTTAGTCAAGAAAGAGTGTGTAATGATGATTTTTTAACTACTTCAGAATAAGTATAATACTATAATGCAATTTTTTTCTATTGTGAAATTAAAAGATAATCTATTTACATTTCGTACTATGAGTGACAATGATAACAAATGTGCTTGACTCACCAAAGATTCTTCGGAAGCTTGAGTACTGAGGACACTTTTACAACAGTTTACATAAAAAACCGCCTTACTACTACCTTTGTCTATCACCACTCCATTATCGTTACCTTCTTCACAGCCAAAATATGCATTCTCGAATCCTGAGGATTTATGAAGTACAATAGTAAATTGTTAAACAACAATATAATGCATATAAAACACTTTCTATGTGATCAAAGTTCAAATGTCACATATAGATGCTATATGTATGTCCTACTTAATTAGTGTTAGGGATGAAGTTTATTTATTTTCAATGAATTGAAGAGCGGGATGTGTAATTACTAAAGTACATTATTCAGCTCAATTAAGCTTCACTCCACTTTAACCACAAATTAGTAAAAGGTCTACACTACATGTACCATCCATGCATTATGTTCACTCCAAGAGAATTGACCACTTCAATAATGTTAGTCTCATGGACGAATGAGTAAAAAAAAGTCTCGAAATGGAAGAAAATGAGTCATATATTGAGAAAAAATATCAATCCTTTATAGTCTTTGGAACATATTGACTTTACACTCTCTTGCGTGGACGTTTGATCGTAATTATCTATAAATATATACTTGTATAATTTCTGTAATATTCTAACATTTGAATAATGCATATTGCAATAACTTATACGGAGTATAAAATAAATTTTGTATGATAAAGTATTGCTAATTTTGAGCCATTAACGATCAAAGTTTAAGAAATCTGACTCAAAAATCAAATCGAGACTTTAATGGAGAGATAGAGCAAGTATAGTATATTTTACTCATATTTAGTCAAATTTCTCTTGTTTGTACTAACCTTCCAATGAGTTTGCAAGCTTGTCAATATTACCGGCCACTAGGTTTTGTAGGTCTTCCCCAGCCCATACGGGGCAGATGACAAGGGAAATGATTATGCATATAGAGCCGCCGATGACCACCGTTGACAGCCGTTGATAAGTCATCTCTAAGATTTCCTCCGCTCGGTAACCGGACACTACTATCATACTGAATGTGAGAAGAAATATCACCACTCCATAATCGTACTTCCTTTTTATTCGGGGGAAGAATCTTGTGAATGTTGATACCGCAGCTGTATGTACATAATATCATACCAAATCATTAACCTTTACTCCGTATTAATTATGGACCACATGCATGTTACATATAAATAAAATATTTAAAAAGTATAGAGGAAGCAATATAGCTCAACTGATTATCAAATTATTCTCCTATACACGAGGTTTCGGGTTCCATAAACCCCATGGAGGGTTCTAAACTCGGTCCTGTTTATCCCAAGCTCCCCGGCCTCGTACTCCTAACACTCAGGTAAAGAAAATTATAGTTTCAAAAGTTAAATTTTTGCATTCTACATAAACTCTGTTCTCGCCCCGTGGAGGGGTTTGTCAAACTATTTAACACATTGTTTGACACATTCTACATAAATTATAGTTACTCCGAAGGATTTTGACACTTTCACTCGATTTTGACTTTTACATCCTTTAGAAAAAAAACTATTACGATGACGTTTTTGGTGATCCGCATAGTTTGAAAAAAAGTCAAAAACACATTGGAAAGATTAGAAATGTCTCATGAGTATTAACAACATCGATCCCTCTCAAAAAAGCTAAAAGTTTAGATTCGAAAGTATTCATAGTCAACTATCAAGCGTTAGTGGCCTTGAGTAAATTAAAAGGTCACAAAATATCAGAAATGGAACATGAAAAGTTGTATAGTAGTCAACAAATAAGGATGTAGAGCTCCCGTCGACCTCGATAATGGAGTAAATAGTCACAAATTTATTTTGATGGCCTAGAACATTATGGTATTACGTATTAATTGTTAGTGGACAATGGCTTTATTGGAGGGTGAATAGTGAGACGAGTTTACAATTATGTTACAACTCCTAGCTACGAGAAAAAAACAATTTCTTTTAGTTTCGTAACTGTGAAATCTCATATGAGTGTAGAGTTCTTGAAGAAAGAATGCGGAAGACATGTGCAGTTAGATCTCGTATGAAGAAGAATGAATAATAATTTACAGAAGGGTTAACTATGCTATTTATACAAAGGGGCTAATAGGCTATATTAATACTTTAAAGAATAGAGTAGTCCAATAATATTTGGGCCCAAAATGATTCGGTCCAATTCTTTATTCTTGATAGTAACTTATGTTGTTCAATTATTAGTCTAGTATATAATTTTATAAACTTGTAAGTTAAATATTGTCCTCAACTTTAAACATTTACATATAGTAAAACTTTTTCATGAGCATATATTACATACGGAGTATATTTTTGGTAGTATATGACAACAATCACAACATATATACGTCGGTAAATAAACTTAGAAGATTAATGATAAAGACCTACTCGTACATAAATTAAGAAATTAAATTAAAACATCAAATTTCTCTATGTTAAAACATTGTTGAAGGTGTCCTGCATGAATCTTATTTTTATTAAACAGCAAGTACGTTCTTTTTTGCAAAAGTGAACCATATTTTTTCACAATTACAATAATAAAATGATTAAAACCTTAAAAGAAAATTATTATAAATCATGCAAATTAAAGGTATGTATGTACCTACAATGAAAACCACAATGCCAAGCATGAATGGTTGCCCCTCTCGGCCTAATAGTTTAGCCATGTGAACTACTCCGGTGCCCAAACAAACAGCTAAAAGCGTTGCAGAACCTCTATTGAAGCTCTTGGATATTGTTGCACCTAATAATATTTGAAAACAAAAATAAGCAATTCAAACACAGCGTAAATTAAACTTATAAGTATATAGTTATGCAAACACACTCTTAATGTTTAGTATGCATAAACATCCCAGCCATTCCATAAAGATACATATTGACCGTCATTGACCTTAAATAATAAAGCTAAATTATGACGAAAAGTATTATGTTTTCATTTAAAAACTCTAACCCATAGAGTTTGTATTTACAAAAAGTGTCTATTGTAGCATCAATTTTGTAGCTACAATATAATATCTATTGGAACATTATTGTATCAATAAATGTTGCACTAAAATGATAAATTGCTACAATACATTTACTGTAACATCAGTCAGGTGTAGCATACTAATAAATGCTACATTTGATATATTGTACGGAGTAACATTTTTGACACCTATTGCAAAATTTTTATATGCTACAAAAGTTATACTTTGTTGTACTATTATTATTTCAATACTATCGGTATTTGTTTATGTTTGACCTACTCGATCAATTGAAAACTTCTAATTGGCCGGCATGCATGAAAACAACCAAACTCCTATAGATGGCTAAACATTGATCACCAAAAACATACTTACCAACTGTGAATTCAAAGACAACAACGACGGTCAAGACCGCCCAAATTCCCGATTGTCCGAAACTATCATAGAGAGGTTTGTAATAGTAAACCAAGGAGTTGAGAGTGAGGGCTAATCCCACCTTCAAACAATGCATAACTTTTCTAGGATCATCTTTTCCCATCTTAGTTACATTCTTAGTTATGCCCATCACCTTCTCCTTCACTGTCCTCGGGATACCTCGGAACCCGTTTTTCGATGACGACTCCATCTCCATTATCTAATTAGCTTAGCTAGATTTAAGATATACGTACGTAGGCAGTATATATGAGAGAAAGCTAAGAGGAGAGTTGACTTACAAGTGTGCGTGAGAGGCTCGCAAGGATTTATAGCATGAACAAAACATATAGTCAATGGGGTGTGGGTCACCTGGCCTTTATTTTATTACATTTTATTTCTCTAATGTGGCAAACATGTGGATTATGTGGGGAAAATGTAACACGTACAGTTACATAGAGCATGTGTGAAGTAGCTATATATCAATCTTTTTCCAATCGCTAGCTTATAGTTTCTCTTATTTAGGGTTTAAAAAATTGTACGTACATTTTTCTTCAAAAAAAAAAATATTGAACATTTATTTGCATTTGAGACGACTATTATATATTGGTAGTTTCTATGGTACCCATAAGGTACCATACCTCTGTCCACATAGACCAATAAAAAGGTAGCAGTTGAATTATTTAAATCTAAATTAAAATTTATAAAGTGATGTGGTCCAATCAAATGAATGTTAGGTACGATACCCCTATTTTTAGAAAGATACCGGAGTTGTCACCTTATATATTTAGTCACATTATTTATCTAGGTATCCATTATTAGTTTGTGACTTAAATTAAGTGTAAATAAATAAAGTGTTTTAACTAAAATACTATTACCTTCATCCCACTAACATTGGGACGGAAGGAGGTGACACGGCTATACACGATTATTAAGAAAAATGGGTTTATGTGGTTGATATTGAATATATAAAATAAAAATAAAGTTAGAATGATTTAGACTAACACGAACTTTACTAAATTTGGTATGAGACAATCTTAGTGAGATTTCCTTAAAAGATAAAATGAGACAATCTTAGCGGGACGGGAGGTGTAAATCTTACAACTCTAAATACTATACCTCAAAATTATTCCTAATTTCTTTTAAGCAATAGTATGTGTAATTGATAATATATCTATTCTATTCTTTTCTTATCACATTAGCAATATAAAATCATATAATATAATTTCACACCCTTAGTGAAATAAGTTGAATTGAAAATAAGTTATTTGGATCCAATTTTAACTATTATAGTATGTGTTCTATATTTTAATTGCCAACATATACTTAATTATGATGAAACTCAAACTTGATACTTTTTCTTTTAAATAGAAGTAGTAATTGAAAGGAAGTTTTAGAACACAAAACTTAAAGTAGCCTACGTAGTATGTTTTCCCTATAAAAAATACTACTTAGGTCCTACTATGTTTGGCACAAAAAGGTGTGACACAACTCTTAAGAAAAAATGTAATTATATTGTTGCATTGGTATTGAATTGATAAAGTGTGAATAAAGTAAAAAAGAATTGCAATCATTCAAATATTACCAAATATGTTATGAGACAAACATAATGTGACGGATGATAAAGGTAATACGGGACAAAGTTAGCGGGAGGGAGGAAGTATGAGTATATAATTAATCTGTTACTAGTTGTCATTTGTCAACTAGTAAATCCGCATTATCTCACAATTGTGTTGTGCTCCGATCCTAAATAATTTTTAATCCACCAAATAGATTTGAAAGAGATGTTTTGGGAGAACCTCATTTTTTGTGTGAAATGAAGTAGGTACACGATACTAGCAGTGAAGGTTTTAGAACTGTTACAATTTGTTGGAATCATTGCATCAAGTTGAGCAACAATAGGTGGGAACCTTATCGATCTCATATTCGGAGTATTATATTCCTAGAATATCCCTAGTATAGTCATGTATTCTTATTTCCTATAGTATTCCATAATTAAGGTTAATTATATATATATCGGACAATGAAATACACAAAATAAGAGTATTATAACAATATTATACGGAGTATTCTAGAAACCTTTACATTACATACAAATCAATAACTACAAAATATATAAAGTTTTCCCTTAAATATTATCCAAATATAATTAATGGATAAAAATATTATTATAGTTAATATGCATAGTTACTATAGTCGTAGTAGAGTTGGACGCAATCATGGTCACTAAAGTCATTTTAGTAGTTACTACGTCATATTTTTGTTACCGCTATTTCGATCATAATTCATCATTATTTCAATATATATATATATATATATATATATATATATATATATATATATATATATATATATAATATACTTTGTAATTCTTGAAGAGAGAAATGACAAATCACGTAAAATTCGTAATTAAACAAAAGTTTCATTGATTTATCAAACGAAACCTTTATAAATCACATAACCTTAGCTTGGATGATGATCAAGGGTAGGTTTTATAATTGGTTATTTCAATATTATTTTGTTTACTCCCACTTGCGAGGTAGCGTAGAACCATATATGTTTATTTTGATCGAAATCATGAGATGATAAGCAAAATGGTGAACAGTTGTATGCACAATATAACCCAACTATCTATCTGATAACTTTATATTCAAATGTGATTGGTGAGTCACATACTCAGATCCACTGGCTCAAGGAATGGTTGACGGCATTCATGCTAACATAGGTCATATCTTTTTATCATAAAAAAACTATACATAATATTTCGTGGTACTTTTAGTGAACCACCATACTGTCGATATATCTAGAGAGTTCTCACGTCTTTTGTGTATCTCCATTATCTTCCACAAGTTAATACTAGTACTACGTATCAAATAATTACATGTTAATTAAATTTTGTGCTATTCATATCTCTATTTAATTTGATAACATTATATTTATTATATTTATTGATGCAATGAAAATATAAATTTTTTGGAAGAAATGAAAATATTTTTTTTAAATCACTAAATTCTTCTCATTTATTTTTCCGAAAAATGATTTTTGTAAACTATCCTTAGCAGATCACTTGTAAAGTTAGGTATCTAATAAAAAGACTAATATCAATTCTTGTGGCAGGATCATTTAGCTTATCCAGACATTATTATAATGCACGAAATTATTGAATGTTCAGTTGCACATTCATTAAAAAGGATTCCACGATCAAGTAATTTTTCATGTGCTGCCTTTCTCTAACATATATACACACATTGATTGCTAGGTCATCTTTAAATAAGTATGTAAATTGTTCGTACTTGAAAAGTCTTATTTGATTGTAAATTTTTAGGCAGAGGCGTCCATATGGGGAGTTAGCCTAGGCAAGGTGCCTAGGGCCTCCACTTCTAAAGGGCCTCCTTTTTTACAATTTTTTGTAAAAATAGTAAATAAATATATAAATAAATACATAAATAGTAATGACATAAATAATGAATACTAATATGTACTACTTTCAACCTTTAAATCATTCGAGTTTGTTAACTTTTTTATTTAGATGTTAAAAAAATATTCTACGTATGTAAGTAAGTGATTCATAATGCTAAACGTTTTTGTGAAAAAAATTACTGATTAATCTATGTTCTTATATTATTAAGTTTATCCTAAGTTATGATACATTTTTAGAGAACTTTTTTATGTTTTCTTAAATAATACTGCCTTCGTCTCCTTTTATTCAGTGAAATTTGACTTTTCAAATAATAATGTTAGACTTTGATCGATTATATATTTATACATGGGTAATATTGATAATGTGAAAAATGTTCTTTGTTAAAAATAACATCATAAAAGTATAAATTTATTAAGTTATGTGAAATTTATACATTTTATACTTTATGAGAGTAATTTTAACATTGAAACATTTGTTTGAAAGTAAATTTTGTTTGGATTGATAGCGTGTATAATAACATTGAGACATTTATAATCGTTCTTCACATTAGTACAATTATTTTTTTTATTTTTTTTATATATATAACTTTTACGGTGCTTTTTTTGCCTAGGGCCTCATATTCTCTAAGGCCGCCCCCGTTTTTAGCGCATACATATATGTATGGTTTGTATGAACTATTTGAAAAGTTTTAAAATATTCACACAAACAAAATTGAGTTTGTTAAATTTCGGGAATTGAGGTGAGTTTTCTAGCACTAAAAGATGTAGTAATATAGGGTACAAGTAAGAGTATCGTCTTCACATGGACATGAAAATGGAGTCAGAAATTAACTAAATTTAGAGATTAAAATAAATAAAATAAAATGCAATGGTGCGAGATTTGGATTGTTGGAAAATTAAAATGCGAATAAACGATTAAAATAACTGGGTTCTTTCTAATTAATGACGATAGAGAACAGAGATTGATTCTGGGGTAATTGGATTTCTGGCTGATCAGGCTTAATGACATGAAAATTATTTAATTGAGCAACACTAGTCAATACTAAGTTCTTACCGCTCTCGCGGCGTAGATCGGAGTACAATAATTTAGGGAACCGGTTTGATCTCTCATGCGACATGTATCTAAATTATTGCCAAAACGAGCGAGCGTGAGCCCCTTAACCATTAGTAATCTCTTAGCGGACGATTAAGTGTGTGTGTAAAAGTGTCCTAGAATAAATTAGATCTCTCATAATTTGCTCTATGTGCAATTATATCCTAGCTAGTTGTCATTCTAAGTTACAAGAGATATTAATAATTACTCCGTATATCATTCAAACACAAATTAAATAAAATTCATGCAATTAATCCCTCAAGAAAATAATTCTAGATCATGATTAACCCCTTCATCAGTCACAAATCCCTAATTAAAACTACTCACAATTCATAATTGAATTAACATGCAACAGGATTTGGGATTAAAAGAATTAATTATCATTAGATAAAAAGATGGAACTTACAAAGAATCTCACAATCTTGAAAAACAAGGTTGAAAAGCTCTCTAAATTACGTAATATGGTAAATAAAAATAGGCAAACAAGGACTGTTTAAATAGACAAAGTGGAAAAGTGGCCGAACTTCAAACCGCACGGTCGTCTGATAAGTCCGTATTTAGACACTGTTGGTACACGAGTTGGGCGGCCTTGACTACATTCAAAAATGGTTGACCGTGGCAATCAATGACGTATTCATTGGGATTAATGCTAGCTAATTAAATCTGGACAGTTTTATGTATATAATTAGAGTAGTTATTGTAATTATGACATAGGTTACTCAAAGGGCTGGCCAGAATTGATGATGCAATAATGACGATATTGATGTCGTCGTAACGGTCGGACATGTCGTCGTAACGGTCGGATCATGTCGTCAACGGACAAAAGTGCATTAAATGTATCTCTTATAAATATCTAGAGGCTCTATGTAATCAGCACATTCAGTTACGAATACACATACATTCAGTCTCTACATTGTAATTCAAAAGCATATTGTGAAGATCCTTCTTCTTGATCATCATATATCAAATTCCTTTCTTTACCAATTCTTCCATAGTTGATTCTATATTGCTTGATTCCCATTTTTTACTCCGTTCTAGGATAAACTATTTCTTGTTTAAACAATTGGCGCCGTCTATGGGAAATTCTTGCAAAACAAGAATCAACGATGGCCGGAAGCTCTAATCCCCTATTTGATGAGATGCAAGCGCAGCTTGATGCTGTCCGAAAGGAGCTCCGCGCGGCCAAAAGTGCCGAAGCGGCACAATTGGAAGCCCTCCGGGAAGAATTACGTGCGGCCAAGGAGGCTAACCAGTCGAAGGAGGATACTCAAATCCAGCTAGAGGCCGTAAGAGAGGAAATGCGTCAACGAATAACTCTTCTCCAAGGAGAAAATGACGCCTTGAGATCCCAAGTTCAATCGGTGGCGTCCATAGCGTCAAAATCACGAAAAGGGAAAGAGGTAATGACTGCCGCATCAAAGTCGGGCGTAGATTCCATACTAGTCCCAACCTCAACAGTCACATTCACGTCCGAAGCTTTCCCGGGACTTTCAAACTTTGATCCATATGCTAAAGGTGTCCCGGCGATCTCGCAGCTCATACCCTATGAACCTCTTGTCCCAGCGACAACTCCAGAAGCAAGCATCCCCATGTGCTTCTTCCCGGATTCATTGCGAACCAAAACGACGACATCGGGGATGCAGACCGTCAACCAGCAGATGCCGATCCCTATCCCTGTGTCGACTTCAACGGAGCCCTTCATTCCCCTTTCGCTGGCCGGTTCAACAGGTGGAAGGGGGCAATCATCTCGTCCTGCACCACTCCCCAGAAGGAATGTGTTTCGCAATTTGTTTGCTGAACATTAAGGACGACACATTTCCGAGCGTGACGACATGATCGGAGATGTCGACTTCGGCAATCCAAGACGGCAACATCCGGAAACTATCGTCATACGCTCACCATCCGAACAGAGGGTGTCTCAGGCGGGAGCGTATTTCGAAGCAGGAGGTCCGCAGATGCATATGGACATGGCGGAACCGTTGGCCTTTATCATGCAAGAGTTGAAAGAGTTGCGAGAAAAGTATAATGGCATGCCAGGGGTTCCTCGTCCTCTTGACATGGCAACACGAACCTGCTATGCGGATTCTCCATTCGGACAACATATAACAGACGTCGAGATCCCAAAGAAATTCGCAGTCCCATCTATGAAATTGTTCGACGGAACCACAGATCCGGTAGAGCACGTCGCTCAGTACAAGCAACGGATGTTAGCTATTTCTGTCAGGCCGGATCAACGGGAAGCGTGCATGTGCAAGGCGTTTGGGACAACACTGACGGGTCCAGCGTTAACATGGTTCGTCAACTTGCCGAATGGCGGCATCGACTCCTTCGCAGATCTGGTTAACTTGTTCACCCAGCAGTTTGCGAGTAGTCGAGCATTGGAGAAGCAAACCAGTGACTTATATCGTGTAGTACAAAGACATAACGAATCCTTACGTGACTACTTGCATCGATTCAACAAGGAGAAAATGTCGATTCCGAGATGTGACACGCCAACGGCTGTAGAGGCTTTCAGAAGAGGATTGCGCGAAGGCTCAGACTTGTATAGGGAATTGACCAAATTTCCTTGCAAGACGTTTGAAGATGTCCAAGCCATGACTTTGGCTTTCATCCGGCTCGAAGAGGACGAACAGTCCCGACTTCGTGCGATTGGCTATGAAGGAGGACAGCGGAAGGCCAGCACCTCCAGAAAACATGATTATAGGGCTGGAAAGCCTTATGCGAAGAATGAAGAACGGCCCGTTGCTTCGACGACTTCCTGGCTCGATGATCCCAGTCTGCCGCCTGCCATTCCGACATATTGTTTTAATGTCACTACAACTGGACTTATCAATGCTTTGGACAAATTGGGAGACAAGGTTCGGTGGCCCAGAAAGTCTGACAAACCCAATGGGCGATGGGATCCTAGCAAGAGATGTGACTTCCATGACGACATCGGGCATAACACAGAGGATTGTGTCGCTTTGAGGAAGGAGGTCGCCTACCTCCTGAGGAACGGTTATCTGACGGAAATCATGTCGGAGCAAACGAAATCAATGTTAAAAAGAGATCCGAAGTCATCCACAGAACATCAACGACCTCCTACACCTATAACACCTCAAAAGGTAATCAATTTCATTAACGGTGGTTCTGATTTATGCGGACTAACCTATTCTACAGCCAAGAGACAGGCTCGGGAGTACTCCCGAGACAAGTCGTCGCAGGTACACCAAGTCGTCCGAAAAGGTGAAGCTTGGAAAAATGCGCCCATCACCTTCGACGAATCAGATCATACAAGTCCTACTGATGCCCATCATGACACTCTAGTCATTGCCCTTAGGGTGGCCAATTGTGAAGTGAGACGAGTTTTGGTGGACAACGGTAGCATCGCCAACATCACCACTTTGAAGACGTTGAAGCAGATGGGGTACAAGGAAGAAGACTTAGCTGCTTCCGGCTCCACTCTTGTCGGATTCAACGGCGAGCCCAGTCAAACAATCGGTAATGTATCTTTACCCGTACATGTTGTTGGTCTTAATTTGCAGGTAAAGTTTGATGTTGTCCAAGACTTGCCCGCTTACAACATGATTCTTGGAACACCTTGGCTTCACCAAATGGGAGCGATCCCTTCAACGTACCATCAAGTGGTAAAAGTTCCAACACCGTGGGGGGTGCAGTCCATTCAGGGTGATAGGGCCACCGCCAAGTCGTGTTACCAAACAGCGATGAAGTCGACCGCTTCTGCTACAACATCCGCATAGCAATCAAAGGGCGACTTTATTCCGGTTGGGGAAAATGACAGCGAAACAAAGGACATCAGCATTGATTCAAACCATCCGGATAGAGTCGTCCGCATCGGGGGCAGCATGCCGATTCAATTGGAAGAAGAACTTGTAAACCTACTCAAAGAACATAAAGACGTCTTCGCTTGGGATCATGACAACATTACGGGTATCGATCCGCAAGTAATCACCCACAAACTTAATGTCAACCCCTTACACAGGCCTATCCAGCAAAAGAGGCGACGCTTCGCCAGAGAAAGAAATGACATCATAAATCAAGAAGTCGAGACGCTATTGCGCACAGGTAAAATTCGTGAGGTAAAATATCCAACTTGGCTTGCTAATGTCGTTGTAGTGCAGAAAAAGAAGGGACATCAGAAAGGCAAAAAACCTAAGTGGAGAGTATGCGTCGACTTCACCGATTTAAACAAAGCATGCCCGAAAGACATGTTTCCAATGCCTCATATTGATGTGCTCGCGGACGCCACAACAGGACATGAAATACTGACATTCATGGACGCTTTTAGTGGCTATCACCAAATCCAACTGCACCCCGACGACCAGGAGAAAACCGCATTCATTACAGAGACAGGTACGTACTGTTATGTTGTTATGCCTTTTGGTTTGAAAAATGCAGGAGCTACCTTCCAAAGGTTGGTAACAATGATATTCAAAGATCAAATCGGGAGAACTATGGAGGTATACATCGACGACATGTTGGTTAAATCCAAAAAAGCGTCAGACCACGTCGAACACCTGCGGGAATCATTCCTGAAGTTACGAGAGTACAACCTGAAACTTAACCCAGCCAAGTGCATGTTCGGGGTGTTGTCGGGAGAATTCCTGGGCTACATTGTCAGCGAAAGAGGAATAGAAGCTAGTCCAGGACAAGTTCGAGCCATACTAGAGATTGAATCCCCAAAGTCAATCAAAGATGTCAAAAAACTGGCAGGACGAGTTGCGGCACTCAATAGATTCATATCAAAGTCGTCAGACAGGTGTCGGCTTTTCTATGATGTCCTCAGAAAAAATAAAAAGTTCGAATGGACAGAACAGCACGAAAAAGCCCTACAACAACTGAAGGAATACATGACAACACCGCCACTATTGACCAAACCCAAAGATGGCGATGAGTTACAGTTGTATCTTGCAGTATCAGAACATGCCGTCAGTGCAGTACTAACGCGGGAAGAAGACGGCCAACAGACGCCGGTTTACTATATGAGTAAGTCGTTAAATGGGCCGGAAACCAGGTACGCACTCTTAGAGAAATTAGTACTTGCACTAGTGACAGCATCAATTAAATTACGTCCTTACTTTGAATCGCATTCTATTTGTGTCCGCACTAACTATCCCATGAAGTCTATCATGAGGAAACCGGAACTCACAGGTAGGATGATCAAGTGGTCGATGCAACTGGGGGCATACGACATCAAGTATGAACCCAGGACAGCTTTGAAATCACAAGCTCTAGCTGATTTTGTGGCGGACTTCAGTCCAAAACTACAAGTAGAAGCAGAAAGAGAGATATGTTTGTTAATTGGTGACCAACGTCAACAAAAATGGACTCTGCACACCGATGGAGCCTCTAACATGCATGGAGCCGGACTTGGAGTTGTACTGCAGTCGCCACAAGGGGGCAATATAGTACAAGCTGTCAGATGTGATTTCAACGCAACAAACAACGAAGCGGAGTATGAAGCACTAATTTTCGGGCTGAACTTAGCTCAAAACATGGGCATAAAAGCAATCGAAGTAAAATGCGACTCCCTTTTAATTATTAATCAAGCCAACGGAGTTTATGCAGCTAAAGATCCAAAGATGTCGGCGTACCTACAAATCGTCACCAACTTAGCTAACACCTTTGACGACATCACCTTTGAGCAAATCCCAAGAGAAGAAAACGTCCAAGCCGACGCCTTAGCAGCAATCGGATCATGTCTGGGGGCAGGAAACATTGATAACATACCACTTGTCCACGTGATAGAACCAGCCATTGAAAGGACGGAAGTGGTCAACATCATTGAGTCAACCGCAGACAACAACTGGATGCATCCATACATAGATTACCTAAAACACAACATCTTGCCAAGTGACAAAAGAGAAGCAAGGGCACTCCTGTCAAAGGTAACAAAGTTTTATTAATTGATGATGTTTTGTTTAAACGTTCGAAGGCAGGACCATATCAGAGATGTTTAGCCCCACACGAAGCTGTCAAAGTACTGAGAAGTCTCCATGAAGGAGAATGTGGCAACCACGCGGCAGGAAGGAGTTTATCAAACAAAGCCTTGAGATTTGGCTATTATTGGCCAACGATGAGACATGACGCCATTGCATACACTCAAGCTTGTCAACCGTGCCAAAAGCATGCACCAGTGCAACACCAACATGCAGAAGCACTACATCCTGTCTTATCTCCATGACCCTTCATGAAGTGGGGGATGGACATTGTAGGTAAGCTGCCCGAAGCACCCGGACAAAAGGTCTACATGTTGGCAATGACTGACTACTTCTCAAAGTGGATTGAAGCTGAACCTTTCCGACAAATCCGTGACACTCAGGTAATATCTTTTATCAAAAGAAATATTTTGAGCAGGTTTGGCATCCCGTCAGAGATCGTCTGCGACAATGGGTCACAGTTCATCAGCATCAAAACCAGACGATTCTGTGAGAAGTACAACATCAAACTGGAGATGTCGACACCACGCTATCCACAATCAAATGGACAAGCTGAGTCAAGCAACAAGATCATCATCTCGAATCTAAAGAAGCGGTTGGAGAAAGCACAAGGAAAGTGGGCCGACGAGTTACCACTCATATTATGGGCAGACCGGACAACACCAAAAAATGCCACAGGACAAACGCCTTTTTCGTTGGTGTACGGATGCGAAGCTGTCATTCCAGTCGAAGTCGAAGTGCCAACATCCAGGTACAGACTTATCACAGAAGAAGCAAACAACGCAGAATTGGTTCATGATCTTAACACTATCGACGAATTGAGAGAAAGAGCTAAAGTACAAATGGCAGCCTACCAACAAAGGGTAGCAAGAAGCTATAACAAAGATGTCCGAGCCAAAGTATTCAGGAAAGGCGATTGGGTACTCAGAAAGTCCTTTGGCAACGAAGCAAGTGGGAAATTCAGTCCCAACTGGGAAGGCCCATACCAAATTACAGATGTCGTCGGGCAGGGGGCATACCGTCTGACAAGCATTGACGGTAAACAAGTTCTAAGGAGCTGGAATGCGGTACACCTAAAGCCTTTCCACTTCTAATATAATTATCTACTTAAGTATTCATCTTATGCTTTTTGAATCTCTTACTAACTTGACCGTCGGAGGGCCGTTGGCCTCAAGCCAACGGCCAACAAAGTATTCGACTGAGTCACAGATTGACAACATCAAGCTAAATCCTATATGACAATATCATATAGACTTCTGAGGACGACATTAAGTCAGCTGAATTAAGGTACTCGACAATAGTTTGCTCTTATTTTATTTCAATGTCATCTTAATCTACTCACCCGCCTTGACAAATGAAAATACATCTGACTCCTGATAATACACACCTACAATCAATGTAAAAGTATTAGACTATTTTACTAACTTTAGCATCGGAGGGCCGTTGGCTTCAAGCCAACGGCCAGGCCCCAGCTACGTGTCGGATTAGGTTGCAGACTAAAGGCGTCAAACCATTTACTGATAGACAACATGAAACTGAGTGGTGAATGACGACATCAAACTAAAAGTTAGACGACGACATCATTTAACTTCAAGTCCACCGAGATCGCCTAATCAGAACAGGAAAGTAAATAATGAAGCAAAGGATCAGGACACTATCAGGGTATGCAACAGCAATTTACTCACCCCTCACTTTAATATTTTCTTCATTTATTCACTTTGACAAGTGCAAAATTACCTTTGAAACATTAAGTTGAAATGACGTGAATTTGACTAAGTAGTTTCGCAATGTTGAGGACTAATTTTTTATACATACCTATTCACAATTACTGACTTAAGCATCGGAGGGCCGTTGGCTTTTAGCCAACGGCCGACGTTAGCGAAATATTTATTGCACAGGTACAGTCAAGAATTGACGATGACGGAATCCTAACATACAAAGCCTTACAACACGTCAAGACACAATTGACGGGGGGCTTACAGAATTTTAGGGGAAGAAGTGGGGTTTTCATGTACGCTAAACATGAGTATAAACACCACCGATTCTCCACAATGTTTTGGCCAAAACAACAGACAGATCATACATCACAAATGCTGACAACATCAAAGTCAGACAAACACAAAGCAACAACAGTACACGTACAAATGACATCGTCATGTGGAACAACAACCACATCCAAAACTACAAAAATACGCAACAGAAGTGTGACAACATTAGCTCCAAAAAGGAGACACTACGAACGACATGGATACAAATCATAAACACATGTTGACGATATTGATAAAATTACAAATGAAACGTTATTCAAAGTTTTTGCAGGTTATGGACTATGTTCACGCAACACAACTCGTCATCTTTAACGACGGATGATGTTCCCTTTGCCAGCTGAGGTGTCGACATCGACGTAATGCTGTTACAAATTTCTGTCATCTAACCGTCAACACAATGCTGGAGGGAAAGCATTTAAGTTAGACAAGTTGATCAATATGTGACGATGCAATGGACCAAGATGTGAAGTGTACTTTCAAATTTTCGACAAGTTGTTGCTGAAACAAGTCGACGGACGTGAGTATCATTCACCTCAACTTCTCGAAAAGGGGGCAATTGTTGGTACACGAGTTGGGCGGCCTTGACTACATTCAAAAATGGTTGACCGTGGCAATCAATGACGTATTCATTGGGATTAATGCTAGCTAATTAAATCTGGACAGTTTTATGTATATAATTAGAGTAGTTATTGTAATTATGACATAGGTTACTCAAAGGGCTGGCCAGAATTGATGATGCAATAATGACGATATTGATGTCGTCGTAACGGTCGGACATGTCGTCGTAACGGTCGGATCATGTCGTCAACGGACAAAAGTGCATTAAATGTATCTCTTATAAATATCTAGAGGCTCTATGTAATCAGCACATTCAGTTACGAATACACATACATTCAGTCTCTACATTGTAATTCAAAAGCATATTGTGAAGATCCTTCTTCTTGATCATCATATATCAAATTCCTTTCTTTACCAATTCTTCCATAGTTGATTCTATATTGCTTGATTCCCATTTTTTACTCCGTTCTAGGATAAACTATTTCTTGTTTAAACAGACACGCATTTGATGTGTGTTGGGATTGGATTTTGATGGTTTTCCCAGCTTTAAGGTGTTGCAAGTCTCATATTTAGCTCAAGTTATGTTTACCGGGCGTTGGTTCGAGTTTTGTGTTGTTTGTAGTCAAAATCAGGGAATTTGAGCCCGGTACCGACACTTGAGGAACAATCGGGATGATTTGAGAAGCATTTGAGAATGATTTGATAGCTTTGGAGGTCACCGGAAGATTCAATGAAGATTTGAAGGAAAAAGAGCTCTAGGATTGGCTACGGGGTCAAAAGAAGATGAATGAAGCTTGAAAACGACGATCAGAATGACCTTCTGTCAGTCGTTCAAGCATACCTTCTGTCAGTCGTTCAAGCATATCTCTTTGTAGGAAAAAACAATGGACACGATTCAAGATTTATATGAAATCCAACTTCAAGGGCTACAAATCATATGAAGACACCATTACGAGAATATGAGAGCAAGAAGGTGAAAACACACGATGAAGTTAGATGATCTCTCCTATGATTTCAGAATGACACCTTCCACCAATTTGATCATATATCTTGATTGGATGATTTAAATCACATTCGGCAAATTGGGGTGGATAGAGGACTTAATTATCTACAACACTCATGAAGGACGTTTTGTCAAATTCGGAAGTTTGACGCACGCCGTGCGTAGGGGAACGCATGATCGTGCGTCCGAGGCAAAAACGGAAGAAAGCCACTGCCACGTACGCACGATCGTGCGTGGCATGGTACGCACGATCGTGCGTACCCCCGAAACGCGGATTTCAGCCCCTTTTTAGTCCCAGTTCAGCCCAAACTCATCTGTTTTCTATAAATAAGACCCCCATAGCCATATTCTGACGTGACGAACATTATGGAGAGGCCTAGGGACGAAATTACTTGCGTTTTTAAGATTGTTTACTCCAAGACCTTGGGATTATTTGTAAGTTCATCTTTTTAATTAATAACAATTATTTCTATTCATCCCAATTCTGTTGAATCTTCAGTTATGAATTGTGAGTAGTTTAATTAGGGATTTGGGATTGATGAAGGGGTTAATCATGATTGATGGCTAGATTCTTGTTGGTTTAATTGCATGAACGCCGTTCAATTTGTGTTTGAATAATTTAATTGATATCTTTTGTAACCTGGAACCGCGGCTAGAATTACAATTTCTTGTAGAATAAATTAAGAGAGATCTAGTTTATTCTAGGACACATTCACACACACTTAATCATTCGCTAAGAGATTAGTAACGATTAAGGGGCCGTAAGCTCGCTCGTTTTGGCAATAATTTAGAATCCTGTCGCATGAGAGATCAGCCTGGTCCCCTAAATTATTGTACTCTACGCCGCGAGAGCGGTAAGAACTTAGTAATGATTAGCTAGGCTCAATTAAATCAATTTCATGTATTTAGGCCTGTTCTGCCAGAAATATGGTTACCCCGGAATCAATCCCTGTTCCCTTCGTCATTAATTACGAAGAAACCAATCTTTTATTTTAATTGCTCATTCGCATTAGTTTAATTTTCCAACCCAATCATATCTCGCACGACGCATTTTTTATTTATTTATTTTTAATCGCTGAATTTAGTTAATTCTTAATTCCCTTTTGTCCGTCCCTGTGGAGACGATACTCGTACTTACACCACTATATTACAATATTTTTAAGTGCGAGAAAACAGACATCATCGTCCGCACGACGTACGGTTCACCGTGAGGTCGCACGAAAATTAAAACCTTGTCTTGTATCTTCTCCGCCCGCACGGCGTGCAGGTTCTGCATGGTCCGACCGTGCGGGCACTTCTGAGGCCTGTTTCTGGATCGCGGGGCATGCGGTTCATCTGCGGGGAGTGCGGTTTAAACTTCTTAACTTCCTGCTCTCTGAATCATTCGCGGGGCATGCGGGAATGATATGATGTGCGGGGCGCGCGGATGTCTTTTGAAGCGTTTTCTTGCTCCTTTCTTCCCCATTTGCTCCCGATCGATCATATCTACCTACAACCTTTGAATCATCCCATTGACCTCCGAGGCTTCTTTCCATCTCTGATCTCGAACGCGTCCCAAATCTTCTCAAATTAGACTCTAACGCCGATGCCGGGTCCGAATTCCTACTTTTCTCAACAAATGCCAACCAAACCCGATAAACCGTGACCTGAGCTAATTAACACTGTGTTGAGACACATTTGAGAGTTGATTTGGAGCACTTGAGGTCAAAGAGGTTTTAAAGATGAAGTTGTATAGACAAAAGAGCTTTAGAATTGGCTATATGATCAAAAGAAGACGAATAGATCGAGCTTGAAAACGGTGATCAGGATAATGTTCTGTCAATCATTCAAGCATATCATTTTGTAGAAACATCCAAAGTACACTATTCAACTTTCATATGAAATATAACTTCAAGGGATACAAATCATATGAATACACCATGACGAGAATCTGAGAGGAGCAAGGTGAAAACAGATGAGGAAGTCAGATAATCGTTGTTGAGATTTCAGGATGTGACCTTCCACCATTTTATTCATATCTTTTGATTGGATGATCCAAATGCAGTTTTGCAAGTTGGATTGGATAGAAGACTTCATTAGCTACAACTTTGGTGAAGGCACCATAGTTAAATTCGGACGGTAAAGACGTGCGTCGTGCGTGAAAGAAGAAAATTACGGAGGAGCTACCGGAGGCCACGCAGGCCGTGCGTTCGAGGGACGCACGCCATTTATGCACTTTTTTGCTCCGGGCGCACTGGGACACGCACACCGTGCGTGGGTGCCGTGCGTGTGCTCCGAGTGTCCTTTTTCGGTCAGAATTGCTCCGTTTTTTCCATTTAAACAACCTGTAAATCCCTATTTTCAAAACGGAAGCTTAGAGAGATAAGCCCTAGGTCAATATTTGAGAGCTTATCAGGCCTTGGATTGCCAAGTGATGTGAGTTTTCTCGCACTTAAAAGGTTTGTGGAAAAATGGTTGAAAGTACGAGTATCGTCTCCACAGGGACGGACAAAAGGGAATCAAGAACTAATTAAATCCAACGATTAAAAATAAATAAAAATAAGTGTCGTGCGAGATATGATTGGTAAGTAAGTTAAACTAATGCGAATGAATTGAAAAGATTGGTTTTCTCTCTAATTAACGACGAAGAGAACATGGATTGATTCCTGGGTAACCAGATTTCTGGCAGATCATGCTTAATTACATGAAATTAATTTAAATGGTGGAAAGTCGCATTCTAAAATCGCAATAGGGATCATCTGACTTCATCGTCCATTTTCACCTTTTTCCTCTCATAATCTCGAAATGGTGTCTTCATATGATTTGTAGCCCTTGAAGTTGGCTTTCATATGGAACTTGAATCGTGTCCTTTGGATGTTTTTACAAAGAGATATGCTTGAACGATTGACAGAAGGTCATCCTGATCGTCATTTTCCAGCTTCATTCATCTTCTTTTGATCCCATAGCCAATCCCAGAGCTCTTTTGTCATCAAATCTTCTTCGTGAACCTCCCGGTGACCTCCAAAGATCTCAGTCCACTCTCGAATGCATCTCGAATCATCCTGATTGCTCCTTAAGCGTCGGTGCCGAACTCTAAATTCCTGATTTTGACTCCAAATGACACAAAACTCGAACCAACGCCTGATAAACATAACTTGAACTAAAATTGAGACTTGCAACACCTTAAAGCTAGGAAAACCATCAAAAGTCGATAACAACACGCATCAAATACATGTCAAAATACAGAGTTATCACCAAGATTTGGGGATTCTTTGTAAGTTCAATCTTTTGATTAATGACAATTAATTCTATCTTTCCTAATTCTGTTGATTCTTCAACAATGAATCATGAGTAATTTTACTTAGGGATTTGGGATTAATGAAGAGGTTAATAATGATGTATAGCTAGTTTCTTGATGGTTTAAAGAATAAATTCCACTTTTGGTCCTACGAGTTTTGGGTCAATTCCACATTTAGTCTACATCTTTCACTTTGTCCACTTTTGATACATGACTACGGTGTTTTCGTCGATATATGGTCCTTCCGGCATTGTTTCCCATGGTTAAAATCGCCGGAAAAGAACCACAAAAGGTTAAAAAAAACATTAGACAAGTACCAAAAGTGGTCAAAGTGAAAGACGTGAACTAAATGTGGAATTGACACAAAATTCACAGGACCAAAAGTGGAATTAATTCTGGTTTAAATGTGAAAGCCTCAATTTTGAAAAGGGCGGCTTTCAGACTATTTGGTGTTTGACATCAAAAGCCAATCAACAATTTGTCTTCAAACGCTAAAATTAATTCTGCTAAAGTCAATTGAATATACCAAAACAACCCCTTTCGCTATTAGTTGACTCGAACACAAACATATATATTATGTCCTATGATTTTGTCACTTTTTTAGTTTTCTGAAAATCTTTACAATTTCCCTTTTTAATTAATTACTACCTTCAATCAAGTATAACACATAATCAAACGGAGGTGAGAGTTTATCTCTCTAAAGCTTCGGAGCTCTTTAGGGCGGTGGCCGCTAGAGTTTCGTTTTCCGATTTCGAATCTTTCGAAGATCGGCGATACTGGTGCGGTAAAGATGATCAAAGGAGGTCGACTGCAGACGGAGATGACTGGAGTCGGTAAGCAGGGGATTGGAGGACAATTTCACGCAGATAAGGAGAGCCGAGCAATGCAAGATACGGACAAATTGGCGATTGTTGATGCTGACGAAGGGGGGTTCGAGTTGGAGGTGAGCCGCTTTGGTGCAACATCTGCCAATGCAAGAGTCCGGCCTCCTCCAGAACCACCGCCAAGGGTTGATCGTCGCGGTTTGGAGTTTGATTATTTTTTTTTTCTGCATTTTAATTTCCAGGTTAAGATGTTTGCGTGTTTAATTTTATGTTGTAAGACTCTTGCATTAGGTTTGGGGGATGAGAGGTTTGCGGTAATCATCATTGGCTTTAAGTTGCCCAATTCAGGTCTAGCGAGTTATACTGCTTTTTTACACGTGGTTACATGTCGTTCTTTTATTATCTTGTGCCCCTGCTGAATTCTATTTTTATGAATGAAGCCCTCTTCGAGAAAAAATAATAATTACTACCTTCATCCCTTTATATTAGTCATCATTGACTTTTTCAATCAAAGATGATAATTTTGACCAATTGTTTTAACAAATATTTTTATGTAAAATTTATAAATTTTATACTTTAATACTCCCCCGTCCTTTATTATCTTCAAAACTTTCCTTTTTGGTTAATCCCGAAATTATTTTCTTTTTCCCTTTTTGGCAAAGAATTTGTGATTTACAACAATTCTTACACATTTCTCTCTTCTCTTCATAACTCTCCACCCCACAAAATTCACTATCTTAATATTCGTGCCGGGTTAAAGGGGGAGATAAAAGAGGGACGGAGGGAGTAGTATTTTTGACAAATAAAATTTTTATATCATTTTCATATTATCAATACTCGTGTGTATATATATAATCAGTCAAAGTGGAAATTTAAAAATCAAATTTGGGGAATTGAAGTAAAGAAGGATGTAGAGAGTATCTTTTACTCCTGTTAATTATTTTTCTCCCATCTGTATAAATCTTTATTACACAACTTTTATTTTACTATTATCCACATAGGTCAAACTTCATAAAAAAAATTGGAGAAGACTTCATAAAGTTATAAGGACGAAAAAGTATTTATCTGAGTAATTAATTGCACAAGCTGTACGTATATTAGAGTAGTTCAAACTTTGGCATTTCACCTCGAGGTTGAACATAAGCTAGCTAGCTTAGCTTATAAAACAAAGGATAACATTATTTAATTACCTTATACGAATATTAGATAAGGTCAGCAGTGCAGACTTTTTACATGTGATTTGCTACCCAAATGAATAGGACATAACCGAATATTTAAATCTTAGATTTAGGAAGAGAATATATTTCATTAGTTGGAAAGCAAATCTGCCCTATACAATACCGAGTACCTCTCTATATATACATTAGCTAGACAATTAAGTGAGCCCTTAGCCCATATTTACAAATAAATGAAAAATTAGCAAGGCCCAATCTAATACCCCCCTCAAGTTGGAGCATGGGGATCAAACATGCCCAACTTGCGCAGTAAATGACTAAATTGTCGTTGGCCCAGAGCCTTTGTAAAGATATCCGCTAGCTGTTCGGTGGTAGAAACATGTTGTGCGGAGATCAGCCCCTCTTGCAGTGCATCACGAACATAATGACAGTCCACTTCAATGTGCTTGGTACGTTCATGAAAAACAGGATTATGAGCAATATGAAGGGCAGAGCGATTGTCACAATGTAAGGAAATAGGCTGCGGGTGAGCAATGCCGAAGGTAAGAAGAAGTCTCTTCACCCACTTCAATTCTGCTGTGACAGCCGCCATGGAACGATATTCAGCTTCAGTGGAAGATCGAGACACCGTATGCTGTTTCTTGGTCTTCCAGGAGACCGGAGATCCTCCAAGAAAAACTAGCCATCCGGTCAGAGAACGTCTAGTAAGTGGACAACTAGCCCAATCCGAATCACACCAGGCTGTAAGAGTCAAAGTAGAAGAAGAGCTCAAGAGAATTCCTTGTCCGGGAGAGCCTTTGAGATATCTGACGACGCGAAGGGCTGCACTCCAGTGTTCTCGTCGCGGGGCCTGCATAAACTGGGATAAACTATGTACAGAATAAGCCAAATCTGGTCGAGTAAACGATAGATAAATTAGACGACCAACAAGGCGTCGATAGGATTCTGGATCAGCTAATAGTTCGCCCGTAGCAAGGCCCAAGGAATGATTTTGTTCCATGGGAAAAGAGGATGGCTTAGCTCCAAGAAGACCTGCCTCAGAAATAATATCCAGAATATATTTGCGTTGGCAAAGAAAAATTCCATCAGTGCTTCGCGCAACCTCAATGCCAAGGAAGTATTTCAGAACCCCAAGATCTTTCATGTGGAAGCAAGAGTGCAAATAATTTTTAAAACGTGACAAAGCGGTGGAATTATTGCCCGCAATAATCATGTCATCCACGTATATAAGCACGTGCATCTGTACGTCATCCTTGTGCAAAGTGAATAAAGAATAATCAGAATAAGATTGTAGGAAACCATACTGTTTAAGCGCAGTGGCCAGCTTAGCGAACCAACACCGCGGAGCCTGGCGGAGGCCATATAGCGACTTGCGCAGGCGACACACCAGCCCAGGCCGAGATGAAGAGAAACCCGGAGGAGGGCGCATATAGACTTCTTCAGCCAGGTCACCATGAAGAAAGGCATTATGTACATCCATTTGATGTAACTCCCAGTTGCGAGCAGCAGCAACAGCTAAGAGTAGGCGTACCGTGACCATTTTGGCTACAGGAGCAAACGTTTCATTATAATCAATACCCGCCTCCTGATGATTCCCAAAAACAACCAAACGGGCCTTCAACCGTTCAACTGTACCGTCAGATTTATATTTAATTTTATAGACCCATTTGCAACCCAGGGCCTTTTTATTGTGGGGAAGAGGCACCATGTCCCAAGTGTGATTATGTTCGAGGGCTTGAATCTCATTTTGCATGGCAGCACGCCATCCATCATCAGTCATGGCTTCCCTGAAGGAACGAGGTTCCTGACCTGCAAGAATTGCTCCAAGAAACATGCGGTGACGTGTAGAATACTTATCACAAGAAACGTAGTGACTAATAGGATACCGCGTACCTGAAGAGCTGTCGGAGGGCGAAGACGGAGATGGGCTTAAATGAGCAACATAATCGCGAAGTAAAACTGACGGTCGCTTAGACCGCATGCCTCTGCCAAGAGTGATGCCGTCAGAAGTAGTATCGGCTGATGTAGACCCCGTGTCAGGAGGTACCTGAACTTCAGAGTTCACGGGGACGACGTCGTCTGAATCAAAAATAATGGGTTCAGCAGGAGCAGTGTTTGAAGTAGAGGCCGGAGTAACCTCCGAGAATGGAAACACATCTTCATGAAACTGGACATCACGCGACACAAAAATATCTTCGGTGTCACAGTGAAACATTTTCCACCCTTTCTTGCCATTCGGATATCCAATAAAAACACATTTCCTGCTACGAGGAAGAAATTTATCACCACCCGTCTTTACATTATGAGCAAAGGCTAAACACCCAAACACCCGGAGATGGTGAAAATCAGGTGTCTTGCCGGTAAGGACCTCGTAGGGGGTTCTTCCGTCCAGCAATCCCGAGGGCGTGCGATTAATAAGATGCACCGCCGTAAGCACGCACTCACCCCAGAGTAAAATAGGAACGTTTGCCTGAAACATCAGTGCCCGAGCCACGTTCAAAATATGGCGATGCTTACGCTCCACCCGCCCATTTTGTTGAGGGGTGTGAATGCAAGATGTCTGAAATATAATTCCACGTTCCTCAAAGTATGGCAATAAACATTTAAATTCCGTGCCATTATCACTTCGTACAATTTTAACAGGAACTTCAAACTGTTTTTCAACTGTGGCAATAAAAGAAAGGAAAAATCGATATACTTCCTTCTTGTCACGTAGCAGATAAACCCACACGGCCCGAGAAAAATCATCAACCAATGTCATAAAATATATTGCATCACAAGTAGATGGGGTTTTATAGGGACCCCATAAATCACAATGAATAAGTTCCAAAATTCTACTTGTTTTATTGCTACTTGTAGGAAAAGAATCACGCACTTGTTTGGCTTGTGGACACACCTCACAAGGCTTATTCAAACGTTTGGCAGAAGAGCTAGTACTAATAGCAGGCAACAATTTAATCACGCGATCAGACGGGTGCCCCAAGCGCCGGTGCCATAACTCGAATGAAGGTAAATCGGACGTGTGAACAGTATGCAACACGGGTACCTTTCTGAAATAGTAAAGCCCATCTCGTCTCTCACCGGCTCCAATCAGACTCCTCGAGAGACAGTCCTGTATAGCACAAAACGAATCAGTGAAAGTAACTAAACACGCAGACTGATCAATCAATTGAGATACCGAGATTAAATGACATTTTAATCCGGGCACATAAAGAACATGTTCCAAAATAAATTGGTCAGAAAAATAAACACGGCCTTCTAATACAGCCTCAACCGTTCGCCCATCCGGCGGTCCTACCAGACGTGCGCAAACACGAGTCCTGTCAGTCAAACTCGTAATATCACCTGTGACATGATGAGATGCCCCTGTGTCAATAATCCAATCAAACTTACCCGCCATGCGATCAGATGAACGGGTTTCAGCATTAAAAATTACATGAGTAATTTGGTCACCGGGTTGATCACCGGGTCCCAAGTAATAGAAAGAGGTAGGGTCGGCCATGTTGATACTCTGCTTCCTTCGCACGCTGGTGCAGTTCTGCAGAGAAAATGATGAAGCCACACCCGTCCTTATATCAACGTGAATAAAAAATACGAACACATGAATAGCTAGGGAGAGTGACCCTTCTCTCGTCAACTGTGTTGATTAAAAACAAAGCTTCAAATAGCCTGCTCTGATACCATCTTAGATTTAGGAAGAGAATATATTTCATTAGTTGGAAAGCAAATCTGCCCTATACAATACCGAGTACCTCTCTATATATACATTAGCTAGACAATTAAGTGAGCCCTTAGCCCATATTTACAAATAAATGAAAAATTAGCAAGGCCCAATCTAATATTAAATAATAAAAAATTGACACCGTGTTAAATAATTGAAGTATGAGATATTAACCGAAATAGGACTACAAAGGTTTGAAAATTCCAAAGTAGGACTGTCATGTTTTTATTCCCAAAGTAAGACTAATTACTGTAATGATTTGGCAGTACCAGACTTCAAACATGGCAGTATTTTCCAAACTTGGCAGTAATTACTCCTATTTTAGGAATAAAAAATATGACAGTCCTATTTTGGAATTTCCAAACTGTTTTAATCCTATTTCAGGAACTTTCCCTTTATCAATTAAATCACGACAGGCGACAATTGTGCATGCATTGATGCAAGGCTAAGTCAAAACATGCATGATAAGCATTATTTTATGCATTTTCTTTCAAAAAGAAATGCTAAAAAATCCGTTAAAAAGAAATAATGCTGCATAAAATTCCCATATTACTTTTGCTCGATAAATCATAGCCATTTACCCATGGTTTAAATTACTTCTGTCTAATTATCTACCATGGGATTGGGTAGGGTAAATCAAAGCCAGCAAGGGAACACACTGCTGAGTGTTCTTCCATTCCTTAGCATGCATTTTTAGGATCTCAGCAGCTCTCTCCTTAATCTTGCTCCCACAATCAATCTGCAAAACCATGCATAGCTTTGCAGCCACTCCCAGCTGCAACATCTCTTGAACCACTCCAGGGCTGCCCGAAAACCGAGACACAGAATACAGTATCCTCACGCTCTTCTCACTCGCCAGCTGCGAAACCCGCAAGACTTTCTTGGACACGACGGCCAGCCCGGCTGCGTGCTTGAGTAGCTCTGCCCGCCCTTCGGCGCATTGGCAGAGCTGCTCAAGTATGACCAGGCTGGACTCGCAGCACCTCTTGTCGGTCGAGTCCAGCAGGAGGTCGATCAGCACCGCCGCTGCGCCGGCCTCGGCCGCCCTGATTCGGTTCCGCCCTTTGTGGCAGACGGCCGTCAAGATCTGCAGCACGCATTTCGAGGCCTTCTGGGAAAAGTTTTCCCTCAAGACGAGGACTAGCTCCCGGAAAAAACGGGCGTCTAAGCTCGTGAGCTGGAATGGCTCGGCGAAAGCTAGCATTGACTTAAGAAGGTTGACCGCGTAAAACCGGGTTTCGTAGGTCCCACGTTGCATGGCAGAAACTAATGCGTTAATGAACACTGTGTCACGTCCTAGGATCATCCTCAGACTTGTTTCGGATAATCCTAGGTTGTTGATCAAACAAAGGGCATCTTCGGTTTGACTGAGATCCTCGCCGGAGTTTATGATTGAGGCCAAGAACTCCGGCACGCCGGCGTTCTCCATGCCACGTTTATTCGCCTCATTTTGTGAAGCAATGGACTTTAGGTCTTGAAGACATTTGACTCTCGTTTCCGGCGAAGAATAGGCTTCCCGGAGGAGCTTTGAGATATGTGAGTTACTCACCGGCGGCCTCGGAGTCGGGAACCGCTCGACTCCGTGGGCGGCGTGGAGGGTGCACCACGACTGGATGACTCGCCGGAGTGTGACGTTTGGGATCAACTCGTTGTCGGAGAGGGGTTGTTGGGTGACCGGACATGAGATTTTCTTGACGGAAAATATCCAATGCTCGATGTTCTGCCGGTCGTAGGTTATGCCGGTGGAGATCGTCACCGGGTCCTTCATTATCTCAAGAGATATGGGGCATAGAAAATAGGGTGGAACTTCAACATCTTCCATCACAATAATGAATGAATAATTAGTCAATAATTAAAACCCTTGAGGAGTAGATATATATGCACAAATTTCAGTCAGAAAGTGAACGAATATATGGACGTATACTGTTGATAAGTGGAGAAAAATTGAACGAAATGGAGAAGTTGAATTTGTAAGATTATGAATATATTGGGATAGTTTATTTTGAAAAGAGGTTGAAGATAAGGTATGGTTTTATATGCATGTGAGGAAAGCCGGAACAACTCTTCAAGAGTCAAAGGCACGGAAAAATGTCGGAGTAGGGGAGACTTTTCCAATCTAGCTGCTTTAATTATATACGGAGTAGTATTAATTAAATGAACTTTAAAAGTTGAAATCTTCCATTTGAGTTGGCAATAATGTTTGAGCCTTTCAAATATTCTCAGCATCTATCGTTGTTCAGATTTTAGCCTCCACTGTAGAATTGATTGGACCGGATTTTTGGCCGGAGCAAGACCAAACAAAGTTCTTCCTACTAATTTAGTCCAAGAGAGTAATTTTCAATCCGTTATTTAGTTTAAGATTTCTGCCGATTTATATCTTGAATATTTGAAGGCTCTACCCATGTTTTTAATTGCAGTCTCATCTAGTCTAGTCTGATTGATTTAAGTCTGGTATGAATTGAACTCATTTAATCCAGTAAATGTTTAAGGGATCCCAATGACTAATAATTACTGTAATTTCTAGTTTTATGGAGTACATATATGATATTCTTAAAAGCACAGTACCTATATATTTTTGCTAAGCAACTTTTTTTACAAATGACCTTGAAAGTTTTGATTGGCTATTAGTTGATTATCCTTTTTACTTGTGGAGCTTTTGGTAATCATGTTGTAATCACATTTTCATTAACTATTTTGAAATAATGACAAACAAGTAGACTTGCACAAAAAAAGGTCAACCCGCCCGCCTCATCGCACAAATGAGTGAACTTGGACTTGAAAAATGAGTGTATATTTTGGGCACGGTTATCTTCCAAAAATCATTTAGCTACTTTCCTGATTGAATTTTTAGTTGAAATGTTTTTTGGATAAACTAAACGTGATGAAGAACATGTCGTAAAAATTTCATCAAAAAATTCCTTCAGAAAGGGCCCAAAAGCCGACGTCCGGACGGCGGTTCCGGTCAGGAAGGCCTGATTGGAAGATTACTCTCTCTCTCTCTCTCTCTCTCTCTCTCTCTATATATATATATATATATATGACTAAAACAGTTTGAAAATTCCAAAATAGGACTGCCATGTTTTTAATTTCCAAAATAGGAGTAATTACTACCAAGTTTAATTTGGAAAATACTGTCATGTTTGAAGTCTGGTACTGTCAAAACATGACAGTAATTAGTCCTATTTTGGGAATAAAAACATGGCAGTCCTATTTTAGAATTTTCAAACCATTTTAGTCCTATTTCGGGTAATATTCTCATTATTTATTTACACATGTGTATTTACATTAACTATTTTATCTGTATAAAATATATATGGTTCATTACGTTTATAACAACAACAACATTCAAGCCTTAGTCCCAAAAGATATTGGGGTCGGCTAACATGAATCGATACATGATATCACCACCAAAAGGAAAAGAAAGAAAATAAAGAAAAAAAAGCTATCATAAAAAAGATAATATAAAACGAGATGAATATGCCTAAAAATGATAAAATAAAAAGGATAAAAATAATGTTTATATATATAAGCATAAAAGAACAAAAAAACAAGAAGAAAAAAGAAGAGAGGAAATAATAATTCGAGATCACTCTTCTACACGAATATCCGCCCTCCACTTTGCTCTCTCCAAAGTCATACCCTCATCCAACCCAAGAAGAAGCATATCACTTCGGACTCCCCTAACCCACGTCGGTTTGGGTCTTCCTCTCCCTCTCTTCCCCACCTCTTCTCCACACATCTCAACACGTCTGACAGGTGCATCACTCGGTCTTCTACGCACATGACCAAACCACCGTAGGCGAGGCTCCCGCATCTTGTCTTCAATAGGTGCTACTCCCACCCTTTGTCTGATTGTCTCATTTCTCACGTGGTCCTTCCTAGTATGTTCATACATCCAACGCAGCATGCACATCTCTGTCACACTCATCTTTTGAATGTGACATTGTTTCACCGCCCAACACTCTACGCCATACAGCAATGCAGGCCTAATTGTTGTCCTATAAAATTTACCCTTCAATCCCGTCGGCATAGCTCTATCACATAGAAATCCTGACGCACTCTTCCACTTCATCCACCATGTTCTGATTCTATGGGATACATCTCCATCTAGTTCACCGTCCTTCTGAATTATGGAGCCCAAGTAACGGAACATATCACTGACCGGTATCTCCTTACCATCTAGAGTAATTCCATTATTACCACGTACTGCTTCTACCTCCACCAAACTCACACTCCATGTACTCTGTCTTGCTCCGACTTAGTCTGAAACCCTTGTTCTTCAATGTTTGTCGCCATACTTCCAACTTTGTTTTAAGACCTGATTGCGTCTCATCAATCAATAATATCGTCGGCAAACATCATGCACCACGTTATTTCGTCTTGAATTGACTTTGTAAGTTCATCCATGACTATGGCAAATAAGAAAGGGCTCAGAGCCGATCCTTGGTGCACTCCGATAGTAATAGGGAACTCTGCAATCCTCCCTACATTAGTACGAACACTTGTAGTACAATCCTCATACATATCCATGATGATGCTGATATACTTGCGTGATATGCCTTTTCTAGTTAAGGCCCACCAAAGAACTTCTCGAGGTACCCTATCATAAGCCTTTTCTAAGTCAATGAACACCAAATGCAGATCCTTGTGAGCGTCTCTATACTTCTCCATAAGCTGCCAAAGAAGGTGAATGGCCTCGGTTGTTGAGCGACCAGGCATAAAACTGAATTGATTCTCTGAAACCTTCACAGTTCTTCAAAGTCTTTGCTCAATCACTTGCTCCCAAAGTTTCATGGTGTGACTCATCAGCTTAATCCCTCGATAGTTGGCACATTCTTGTACATCATCTTTATTCTTGAATAAGGGGATAAGAGTACTCTTCCTCCAACTCGTTAGCATCTGGTTTTTTCTCCAAATCATGTTTAGATTATGTTTAAATTTAATTTTTTATTTTTTAACAACAAGCACAACCAATATAATATGGTCATATGGAGTATCTATTTTTATACTTAAAGTCGTTAAAGATAATACTTTGTGGAGTTTGTGCTTGACTTTTAAATATTTGTTATATATAGTTTAATCTTCATGATTATTTTTGTTTGAATGTTTTTTGTATATGGTGAGAGCCTGAGAGGCTTAAAACCATTATAGATATATTAACAACTAAAATGTTAAGAAGTGTTTATATAATTTTGAAAAAATTAAAGTTTTCCGAGCTAGGCGGCCCGGTAGACTACACAGCCCACTCATGCAACCGGGTATGGGCATATGGTTAGGCTAGTTTCTTGTGGGTCGGGCTTGCCCATATTAATTAGCAGAAAATTTAGAAAAAGCACGATTTTAACCCGTTTTTTCGCATGTTTATAAATAAGGGCCTAGTTGAAGGAGTCATGCTATAGATTCTGACACACTCCAAATTTGATTTTTTAATTATTAGGATATGTAATTGTTTTCCAATTCTTTGATGCCGGCTCAGCACGATATACTTTTGTGGTGACGTCTTGATTACAATTACATGACTAAGATAAAAGTAAGAGATAAAATATGATGTTTTTTATACTTTTGCTCAGTCTGCTAAAGTTTTCGAAATTTTGGCTGAAATAGCTGAATTGATTGAATACATTGAATTGTGGAAAATTTACATTTAAAATATATTCTATTAATCAAATTAAGAAAAATAACATGAAAACTACGTGAAGTAAATTCAGTCAATTTAGCCAAAAAGTAACTTTAACCTGACTTATTTTAATTATTGCACAATTCAACACGTGATGTCAAAAACTACATGTTTGATTAAATAATTGGTTGACAAGGCTGATAATTAAGCTGAAAATAGAAATTACCAAAAGAACTCTAAATATATAATACTCTGAATATGATAGGTGAATAATTTAATAATCATTTAACAAATATAAATTTATAATTGATTGTGGTTAGTTCAAAATAAAAAAAAAACATTATATTTAAATTTGAATCTTATATATAATTCACAGTATCTTTTAATATTTTTCATTTTAACACATATCAAATAGATGTGTTGCAGGGGCATGCCTAGGGCTTTACACTAGTTACATGACTAAGATAAAAGTAAGAGATAAAATATGATGTTTTTTATACTTTTGCTCTTTTGAGCTTTATACTGTATTGACCGTGAAAGTATACTCAAAATAACTTTAATCATATTGTATTATTATTTTAAATATTTTACTCTGTTAATAATCAAGGAAAAATCACAATGATTTTTTAGTACTAGCTAGTAATATTGTAAGAAAAGTGGAAATTATCTATTAATTAACTATAAAAGTCTAGAGTCAAATAAAGTTATCCAAGTATTGTTGTTTTACCCAACAGAGATGAGTTGAAGTCCTCTCTTAATGCTTCCTATATATGGTTGATTTGGTGTCACCCAAATTTGATTATTTGACCTCCATGTTTTTGTATGGACTAATTTCAATTCAATATCATATATCCCCTTATGTTTGGGACAAAGGGGTGTGGTGGGATTTTTAAGAAAAATTAGAAATGTGTGGTTGATATTAAATTGATAAAGTTTGAATAAAATAAGAATGAATTGTAGCCACCCAAATATTACCAAATATGATGTGGGACAAACTTAATGGGACGGACGAAAAAGGTTAAACGGGACAAAGTTAGGGGATAGATCATATCAAATTAGATTAGATTAGGTTTCGACGTTGTAAAATACATTGGTGAAAAGAGAGTAGAATTCTAATTTTGGGGAAATTAAAAGGTATATTGTGGTAGGGTATTTTCGTCCAATCACAAATTAAAAGGTATATTTATAGCATTTTAATTAGTATGTAGGTCTTAATTTTGGGGAAATGCTAGATTTTAATTTGGCCCTATTTGGACAAGTCCGGTAATATTATTCTTTCATGATGTGAATAAGATGTTTAAAGACATTGCAAAAATGGAAGGTCCGAAGGGACAAAACATTTTGATTAAACTCGACGCACTGACTAGTGACCGACGTCAGAAAAAGAAAATAGAAATTATTTCAAATAGGACTAAAACTATAAAAAAAACTCAAAATAGGACTTGCTATGTTTTTTATTCCAAAATAGGACCATAGTGGTCCTATTGGAAACATACTCATTTCTTCCTTCCATTCTTACCTCTCCTTTAAATATTAGTAAAAGATAGCTAAAAGTCATAATTAAATGTTTAATTCATAATAAATTCGAAAAAAATTCAATAATTCGTAGAAAAATAAAAAAAAAATTAATAAAATTTTTATAAAATAAAAAATAAGAAAAAAAATTAATTTTTTTTGAAAATTAATAAAAAATAGTAAAACTCCATAAAAAATTAAAAAAAAAAATGGATACCTTTCCCACCGCCTGTACTACCTCCCTGAACCACCACCTCCGATCGGTGTAAAAAATGCCACTTTTTTTTTAAATTCCACAAAAATGGCATATTTCTCTATGAGAATGCCAATATTTTCATTCTGCCAACATGAATCCTTTTGACTTTTGCCAAAAATATGGCATTCATAATTTTTTTAGCATTTTTTTACCCAGGTGACAGGAGGTGGTGGTACCGCCTCCCTGCACCACCACCTCCGACCGCTAAAAAAAATGTCATATTTCCTACAAACTTGTATTTTTTTCGGAAAATGCCAAAAATATGGCATATTTCTCTTTGAGAATGCCAACATTTTTTTTCTTCCATCTTAAATCATTCTGAATTATGCCAAAAATATGGAATTCATAATAAATTTGGCATTTTTTCCCCAAATGACTAGAGGTGGTGGTGCTGGGGCGGCAGAGGCGGCGGTGACAAAAAAATTTTTGATTTTTTTTTTAATTTTTTTTTTTTTTTATTTTTTTTTATTTTTTTAATTTTTTTTAAATTTATTATTATTCAAAATGTTTTTATTAATTTTTTGGTATATTTTACGAATTTTTATTATTTTTTATTATTTTATTATGAATTAAAACATTCCAATAGGTATAAGGGTATATTTGTCCAAGACACACATAATTAGTCCTATGGAAACATAGTTTATTTTTTGGTCTTATTTGTGCAAAGTGAATGACTTTTAGTCTTATTTTGATAATTAACTCAAAAGAAAATGGAATAGCTAGTTAACACTTAACACATTACACATGTAGCATATATTATATGTAAATCAATATACGTATGTGACTTATCTCCATTCTAATGTTGAAACGAAACAAAGAAAAAGTAGAAGCTGCACGTTCATATGTTCGAAATTTGGAACAAGTTGAAAGCATTTGTAATAAGTCAAGGTTGTTCACAAAATAATAACTACAGTACATAAGCATATAGAAGCCCGTATATATACTCCGTCCCTGTGTTCCAAAATACATCCCGAATTGAATTGACTTGACACGTCTATTAATAAAATAAGAGCAAACTGCAAAAGGAGTGTATAATTGTTATTAAGTAAAACGAGAAATTATTTTGTATAGCAAAACGAGAGATTTTTTGGGACATTTCGGAAAAGCAAACGAGAAGAAATTTTTGGTAAGAGAAAATAACATATTATAGTCTCGTTTAACATGCATTATTGCATCTCGAAGTCAATTGGTGGATTAACAAACAATGAAACATGTGGCCAGGGGTGGAGACAGGGAGGGGTTGGAGGGGGGCCTCGACCCCTGCAAGAGAAAAAATTCTTAAGTATATATTATGTATAAATATTTTTAATCTATAGAAAATATGTCGATATTTTAAACTTTGGCTACTGCAATGTAAAATTTTTAACGACCGACCCCTTTAACAATATATTTCTGGCTACGCCACTGCATGTGGCGCCTATCGATTATTTTATAGGATTTAGTCTTTGAATGAATGGGTCTTGTATTCAAATTAAATGCAAAATACATAAATTAAATGGGTTTTTTATAAGAATATTACTAAAATAAAACATATTTACATAAATATAACTATTCATTACTACAATGTAGTATTGTGGTAACTAAAACTCAAAACTTGAACATGAATTACTATGATTTCATTACTACTCTAGTCACTAATCATAGTTTTGTAAATCATCTTTATTTTGGTCATATTTATGTAATTATTTCAAATTAAATGTGATTGTAGACACACACAACGTTGACATGTACGTCATAAATTAATCACGGCTGGTCTTAAAACTGATATACGTATAAACAAAGAAATTAAACTTTGTTTATCATTTTAACTTGATTGTTGTTTGTTTACTATGAAATTTAAAGACATGCTGCAGAAAGCAAAAATTCTAATTTTTAAATGTGCAACTTCTCTAATTATAATGTAACTTTCTAATTTTATGATGAATTTTCCGTGAAGAGGTGATAGGATCCAGCTAAGGTCGGTGGATGACTCACTTCGTCGGTCACTCACTCCGGCCCTAGGTCCCCCTTTCTAACATGTCTATCAGAATTGGGTTCAAATGTTCAATTCCTATCAAAGGTAACAAACGCAGTTTTCCTCAATTGCTCTCAATCAGTTTCCTACATTTACGTATGGATAGCAGGATAGGAAGGAGAGGGTAATGGAAGTAACGGGTTGTGTGGTGAGAGAATTTCGAAACAAATTTATTGCACGTAGTGTATGTAATATGTTGTGTTACATTCGTCATTTGGAGCTAATGTGGGTGTTTGGCATTCAGCGGTAAGCAATTTGCAGATAGCGGATTATGTTAGCGGATTGTTAATAGCAGATTCAGTCAGCGGGTTTGACTGGCGGAATAAATTGGCGGGTTGTTAGAAGATGTTTGGTAATTTAGCGGTTTGACCATAAAATTAGTAGAAAACGCTTTTTGGTGTCAGTGAGAGCAATTTGAGTATCCCCGTTTACCCAAAACGCCAACCCAAAACTCTCCTGTTAGCAGCGTTTTTATTTTAGCGTTTTCATGCAAAACGCTAGTGTTGAACCACTATTTACAAAACATCTTTTTCATTTGTTGAAAACACTGAAAGTGGTCAAATTTCCATTTTTTTGCTCAAACATTGTTTACTAAACACCCCAATATCAAAGAAGGTTTAGTGTGATCAAATTCTGATTTAAGTGGCTCGTAACTTGCAGAATTGTGGAAGCGGAAACATCAATACCTAAATCTTTAAAAAAAATGATAGAGAGTCCTGTTAGTCTATATTTAGTTTTAATTTGTTTACGATTTATCTTAAATAAACCAATTTAAATATTAAAATTAAAATATTAGCATACACAATGCATCTTGGTCTTATTGTTTTCATCCACATTCGTCTCTACTTGACAAAAAAAAATAAGCAGAAGTGAACATATATATTAGATAAGTTACAAATATACCCCTGTAGTATGGGTGTTGGAACAGATATACCCCTGTTCTATTTTTCAGAACAAATATACTTCCGAACTTCTAAAAAAGTGCAAAAATATCCCTCATGTTCTTATAAAGGGGCATCTTAATCCTTATTGACTTTAAATTAATAAAATAAATTTCAAAAAGCACCAAATACAAATTATAAATTCAAAATCTAAAAAATAGAAATAAAATAAAAATGTAATAGTCTCCAATTCTCCCTTTTATAGTTTTTATATCACAATTTAATATTGTTTAATTATAAAATATTATTTCAAAATTTTACTATATGTTTAAGATTCTTTCGAAAAGGTGCTAACATATGTTTTGCAATATAGAGAAAAATTAATTTTTTTCACTCTTTGCACTATAAAATTACATATTTTGAAATAATATTTTATACTAAAAATATTAAATTGTGATATAAAAACAATAAAGGGAGAAATGGAAACAAGTACATTTTTATTTTTTATTTAATTTTTTAATTTCGATTTATAAATTTAATTATTTTTGGTCTTTTTTGAAATTTATTTTATTAATTTAAAGTCAATAAGGCTTAATTTGCTCCTTTATAAAGAATGAGGGATATTTTTGCACCTTTTTAAAAGTTCAGGGGTATATGTGTTTCGAAAAATAGAACAGAGGTATATTTGTTCCTCCACCTATATTACAGGGGTATATATGTACCTTTTCCCAAGTAACTTATTTATATTCAAGAGTGACACACTCTGCCTCCCATTCTAATTTCCCTTTTCGCGTGTCCATATAAAGGTTCTCATTTTTATTTTAAAAAATAATTAATACTCCTAAATGTAGAATCTCCTATTGTAGAATCTCTTATTGTTCCTGTTCGGTTAACATTTGAAGGTTTGCCTATTCACTTGCATGATAAACGTGCTATGTTTGAGATTGCTGCTTTGATTGGTAAACCCTTAAAATTGGATATGGCTACTACAACTCTTGCACGCCATTCTTTAGCAAGAGTTTGTGTAGAGCTGGACCTCACCAAGCCTATGCCAAATAAAATTTGGATTCAGGCTGGCAATGCAAGTTGGGGTTTGTTCAGTAAGTTATTTATGAAAACATGCAACAATATTGTTTATCATGCCTGCATTTGGGACATGAGGCTTCCAAATGTCCCAAGAGGGGTGGTACATTAGTGTTGGAAGGATCACACACCAAAGACAAAGTAGTTACAACTGCTGCATCTGAGCCTGCTACTAAGCCTAAAACTGTCAAAGGATCTGCTGCTAATTCTGATAATGATCCTATGTCTAAACAAGCAAATGCTACCCTCACTTGGGTTGCTAAGCCACGGAATATTAGCAACAAGAATGCATAGGGGATTACAAAACTTGAGGTATCTGATAACACTAAAGCTTTACACGAGGAATTTGATAAAGGAAAAGCTATTGTTATCTATGATCAACCAACTACTTCTAAGCCAACATTGGAGGAATATCAGCTGGATGATACAGACACTGAGGAAGTGTATCATGAGGAGCTACCTGCAAGTACAAATACGAAAGAACATGCAAGTACAGATACAGTGGTACGAGAGAAGGATAAGTTGGATCATTTATTGCATGGGGATATTCAAGGGCTTACAGTTTCATCAGTGACGGGAAAACAGGATATAAAGGATGATTTCTCCATTCAGCTTATGGAGAAAGAATCTGCTTATGATCCTGAAATTGCATCCAAAGAATATGGTTCAGACACCATGCATTTAGGAGTGCAAACAAGACTGGATGGATGCATTACCTGCTATCATCAGTAAAGTAAGCCTTATGGTTCAATCTAGGAAAATAAGAGATGGTGCAGAATTCTTAGCAGCTCTTGCACAATCTCCTGATAAGCACAATGCAGAAAATATAGAGGAGGGGGAGTTCATTATGGTGGGAAGAAGAAGAAAGAAACATAAGAAAGTTATACCACAAACTCCAGGGTTATTACTAGAAGTACTGCCAGAAGGCAAGCACAGGCTATTCCCCCTCCTATTAAATGAATGGTCTTATATGAAATTTGTGGGGTCTGGCACTACTCTGGCTACCTTCGGGCCAAGGCTGTCTCATTTGATTTCTAAATGGATGATTCAGATTCTTATTGCTATTGAACCTATTGTTTTTTCTAATAAGGCAGACTATTATAAGATGGAGTTTGGTTTCTCTCATGTTGCTTTTAGTCCTCTTAATAAAGTTTGGATTTTTTGGAAATCTGACATGGTTAGCATTACTGATATCTTATGGGGTAATCAATATACTCATTTTAAGTTTACTCATGGAACACATACTGGTTGGGTTACTGCTATTTATGCCAGACATACACAGATTGAGAGAAGAGAATTATGGGCTTTCCTTACACATTTTGCTGGCACTGTACATGGTCCACGGATTGTAGGTGGTGATTTTAATACTATTTTGACCAATGCAGAGAACAAAGGGGACATTATACCTAATCAGGCTGTATGCATGATTTTCAGGATTGTATTTCCCAGTGTAATCTTATGGACCTACCTTATTCAGGTTGTAAATACACCTGGACAGGGGTTAGGTCTAGTTGTAGGTTATGGAGAAGATTGGATAGGAGTCTGGCTAATGAGGAATTTCTTGATCTTTTTGACACTGTTAAGCTTACACATCTTTGTCAAGCTCCTTCTGATCACTCACCTATGCTTCTACAATGTTCAAATCAAGTTCAATCAGAGTCTACACAATTTAAGTTCCAGAATATGTGGCTTACCTATAATTCCTTTATGAATGTTGTTAATAAAAGCTGGAGTGAAACTCAAAGTGGAGGGGGAATGCATGGACTTGTGATCAAGCTTCAACAACTTAAGAGGGTCTTAAAAGTTTGGAATAAAGAGGTATTTGGGAACATATTTGATGACATTAAATTTGCTGAACAGAAAGTGTCCAAGGCTGAACAAGAATATTTGGATCATGATACAGAGGAGAAGAGAGAGAATTGGCAGTTTAAAAAATCTATGCTTTTAGCAAAATACAGGATTGAAAGAAAATTTTGGAAACAAAAAGCAAAGGGTGGTTAAAAGAAGGTGATCCAAATTCTCATTATTTTCACTCTTTAGTCAAGATCGGAAGAAGGAGACAACATATCCATTCTATTAAAGATTCATATGGGAATATTCTTACCAGTTTATCTGATATTGGCAATGGGGCTGTGCAATTCTTTTCTGGACTATATGTCATTGAACCTGTGACACAGCAGAATGATATTCTTATGCATATCCCTGAAATCATAAATCAAGAGGACAATGATTATCTAACAGCAATGCATACTGAAGAGGAAATTAAGGCACCAGTTTGGGATCTTAATCAGAATGGGGCCCCCAGGCCCAGATGGGTATACAGGTAAATTTTATTTAAAAATGTTGACATATAATGGGTTCAGATGTTGTTAAAGCGGTTCAGGAATATTTTATTGGTATTCCTCCTCCAAAAGGCTTCTCCAGTTCCTTAATTGTATTGATTCCTAAGAAGGAGGCTCCTCAAAATTATTCTGAGTTCAGGCCCATATGCCTTTCCAACTTCTCCAATAAGATATGTACCAAGGTCTTGTCTTCTAGACTGGTTAATATTTTGCCCAAAATTATTTCTGAAGAGCAGGCTGGGTTTGTTAAGAACAGAGATATTGCAGATCAAATATTGATAGCTCAGGAAATGATTCACTCTATTGATAAGGATGTCAGAGGTTCTAATGTTGATATTAAGCTTGATATGGCTAAGGCTTTTGATAAACTGTCTTGGGATTATCTTTTTCAGGTTTTGGCAAAGTTTGGCTTTTCAGATAAGTTTATTTCCTTAACTAAGGCTAATCTTCAGTCCACCTATCTTTCTATGATTATTAATGGGAGCCCTCAGGGGGTTTTCCAACCTAAGAGGGGTGTTAAGCAAGGAGATCCTCTTTCTCCATTCTTATTTATCATTGCCTCTGAAGGTTTTTCAAATGGGCTTAAATATAATATGGAGGCAGGCCTTATTAAACTCTATTGCATAGGTACTCAAGGATGCTCAGTCAGTCATCTTGGGTTTGCGGATGATCTCTTAATTTTCACTAATGGTGATTCCATATCTTTAGTGAGATTTAAAAAACCATTAGATGATTACCAATCTGCCTCTGACCAAACAGTCAACCTGGATAAGAGCAGTTTCATGTATGGGAAGAAAGCAACTTAGCTTACAGGAGTAGTGTGATCAAGAACATCGTGGGTATGAAGAAATCCAGTCTCCCTGTGAAGTATTTGGGTTCTTTCCTGCATAAAGGCATGAATAAATTTCAATATTGTTCTCAATTGCTAAACCTTGTTGACTCCAAACTATCCTCATGGAAGCAAAGAAGCTTAACACAGGGGGTAGGTTGATACTTATTAAACATGTTTTGTGCACAATCCCTAATCACATTCTAGCAACTGATAAATTTCCAAGATTTGTATCTACTATTGAGAGAAAAATGGCAAACTTCTTCTGGGGTTGATATGCACTATTTCCTAGTGCATAAGCTTGTTATTTTAGTATTGTTTGATTGTTGTTTTTAATTGTTTAGTTTAGTTTGTGATGTACTCTATAGATTTATGTTGAAGGTTTTAATTTGTATTTTGTTATAAGTATCATAAGGGATGCAAGGAAGTATTATAGGCACCAAAAGGAAGGCAAGATGAATGGTGGAAATAAATTCTGGTAGCAAACCCAGTCTGGTTGAAATATAACCCGGTCGGGTTGTAAGTGACATATGAAGCCAAAAGGAAGCTACGCACCAAAACCCAGTTGGGTTGGTATAAAACCCGGTCAGGTTGAGTTGACAAGAACAAAAGAACGTGTACAAGATCAAGAGAACGTGGGAAATATCTGATTTGATACGTAACCCGGTCGGGTTTTGACCCAACCCGGTCGGGTTGAATGTGATTTCAGCACCTTCCAAACAATTAGGGATACCCGATCGGGTATTCTACATACCCGGTCGGGTATCAGACCCAGCCACCTCAAAATACCTATAAATACACCCCTTTTCCTCCCATTTAAATCATCCCTTCTTCCATACTCTTAAGCTCAACTTAGAATAGTATTTCTTTTATATTTTTATAGCATGTTTAGTCTCCAAATGAGGAGCTAAACTTCCATTTCTTGGTGTTGCTCTTGAAGCTTGTTGATTATTAAAGTTGTGAGTTATTTTCTTAACTTCTTCCCTTGAATATTAATTCTTCTTTTAATCTATCTATATATTAATGTTGGGGAGTGTTGCTAAGATGACAATTAGTTAACATCTCGACATTAGTTATAGTAGTATTTATTTTCTTCCTCTATATATTAATGTTGGGGAGTGTTGCTAAGATGACAATTAGTTAACATCTTGACATTAGTTATAGTAGGATTTATCATCTTTAATATTCTTCCTTGAATATTAATTAATTCCTATTCATATTTCATATTAATATTTTGATCATTACTTAAAGGATCAACTAGTTTTGTTTCATATATTAATTATTACTAGAATCGATCGACGAATACGCTTGTTAATCGTTGATGGTTTCACAAGTAAGTAACTTCGGTTTATTAATGCACGGTCGAGGTTAATAAACTTAAGAGGGATTATTTTTGTTCGTTAAACCAAAACCGTTGTGTTCAGGTTATCAATCTCAATTGATTTCATCAAGGAGTTAAGAGATTAAATGCTACTATCAAGTTGGTATATGACGGTGTTCTATACTTGACTAATAGTAAGGTTTATCAATGAATGGTCGTTGTTAATAACTACCCTCGATGAATTGGATATACTCCTCGATTGAGTATTCGAGAGGGGATAAGTTATAGATATAACAAAGATCGACTAAAATATATTAACAACCGGAAAGTAGCAATGCCAAGTCCTTTTTATCTTTGAATTAAATCACATATAAGTTGTTCATCTTTGTGTTTAATTAAATTAAATCATTCAATCCTAAACCCCCTTTTATTTACTAGTTTTATAAAAAGAGAATTATTCCTTTCCCTGTGAATACGAACTCTACCTCACTATACTATGTATTAGTGCTAGTATTGAATTTATTTTGACGCACCGTGACAAAGTTCCCGTCAAATTTGGCGCCGTTGCCGGGGAAAGGCAATTATTTTTCTTTTTATTTTATCTCATAAAAATCAAAAACAAAAAAAATAAAAAATAAAATATAAAAAAAATATCTTACTCTTCTATTTTCTGAGCTTACATGAGTTATGAGTATATAGATACCAACACTTCATCCTTAGAGAGTCAAATTTCCTTCTTGACTTCTCTAATAAAGGAATTTATCTTAAGCTCAAAAGCTCAAGATGCCAAGACATGCAACATTTGCATGTCTCACAGGCATCTTACGAATTTCTGCCCAAAGCTCCAAGATGAATGATGTGAGTTTTCTCGCACTTAAAATAGATCGTAATATAGTGGTGTAAGTACGAGTATCGTCTCCACAGGGACGGACAAAAGGGAATCAAGAATTAATTAAATTCAGCGATTAAAAAGAAAAATAAAATAAAAGCGTCGTGCGAGATTGGTTGGTTTGGAAAATAAAACTAATGCGAACAATTAAACTAGGGGGTTCTTTCTAATTAATGACGAAGGGAACATGGATTGATTCCGGGGTAACCAGATTTCTGGCAGATCAGGCCTAATTACATGAAATTAATTTAATTGAGCCTAGCTAATCATTACTAAGTTCTTACCGCTCTCGCGGCGTAGAGTACAATAATTTAGGGGACCAGGCTGATCTCTCATGCGACAGGATCCTAAATTATTGCCAAGACGAGTGAGCTTACGGCCCCTTAATCGCTACTAATCTCTTAGCGAACGATTAAGTGTGTGTGAATGTGTCCTAGAACAAATTAGATCTCTCTTAATTTATTCTACATGCAATTGTAATTCTAGTCGCGATTCTAGGTTACAAAAGATATCAATTAAATTATTCAAACACAAATTAAACGGCATTCATGCAATTAAACCGAAAAGAATCTAGCCATACATCATGATTAACCCCTTCATCAATCCCAAATCCCTAATTAAAACTACTCACAATTCATAATTGAAGAATCAATAGAATTGGAATAAAAAGAATTAATTGTCATTAATTAAAAAGGTGGAACTTACAAAGAATCCCAAAAGATTGATGAACAAGGCTGAAAAGCCCTCTAAATTTCGTGCTAGGCACTCTCTCTAAGCTCCCCCCTTGAAAACGGGGGTTTACAGGTTGTTTAAATAGAAAAATGGGGTGAAATTTGAGCTGAATTAGGATTTTCGGAGCCAGACACGATGCCAGGCACGATCGTGCCTTCGATCGTGCCTCCGGAGCAAAAACGCGCATTTTGGGCAGGCACGATCGTGCCTCCCTCCAGGAACGATCGTGCCTGGCTGGCAGTAGCTCCGCGGTGCTTTTCTCTTCAGGCACGATCGTGTCTGACTTTGAGGGCACGATCGTGCCTACTTAACTTCCGAATTTGACAAACCTTCCTTAATGAAAGTTGTAGATAATGAAGTCCTCTATCCACCCCATCGTCTGTTTTCACCATCTTCCTCGTCTGTTTTCGGTGGAAGGTGGCTTTCTGAAATCGCAGCAGAGATCATCTGACTTCATCGTCTGTTTTCACCATCTTCCTCTAAGATTCTCGCAAAGGTGTCTTCATATCATTTGTAGCCCTTGAAGTTATATTTCATATGGAACTTGAATCGTGTACATTGAATGTTTCTACAAAGAGATATGCTTGAACGATTGACAGAAGGTCATCCTGATCGTCGTTTTCAAGCTTCATTCATCTTCTTTTGACCCCGTAGCCAATCCTAGAGCTCTTTTTTCCTTCGAATCTTCATTGTGAATCTTCCGGTGACCTCCAAAGCTATCAAATCATTCTCAAATGCTTCTCAAATCATCCCGATTGTTCCTCAAGTGCCGGTACTGGGCTCAAATTCCCTGATTTTGACTACAAACAACACAAAACTCGAACCAACGCCCGGTAAACATAACTTGAGCTAAAATTGAGACTTGTAACACCTTAAAGATAGGAAAATCATCAAAAGCCGATCTCAACACACATCAAATGCGTGTCAAAATACGGACTTATCAATGAATATCTTGAACAAATTGAAGATGGTGATGTTGGTTGTGAAAGGGATGTACCTCACATGAGGTATGATCCGTTCTCCAACTCTAACATGTCTACGGAGGATATGGTCTAGGCTATTGCTACCAACATGACCACCATGCATAACAACATGATGCAATTCCAAAATGAGACCAAGTCTAGCATTTCAAACTTGGAAACTCAAATGATTCAAATAGCCGGAGCCGTGAGTAGGCTTGAAGCAAGGGATTCGGAAAAACTTGCTTCTCAAATAGAATCTGATCCTAAACACCAAACTCTTGCAATCACATTGACAAGTGAAAAGGAAATGCAAAAGGAGATCCAGAATCCAGAAGAAGTAGAAGAAGAAAAAGACACGGAGCTCCAACTGGTCAAAGAAGAGGATAAGCCGAGCTTCAAATTCAAATTTTTGTCATTGTCATCCTTTGAGGTATCTCCATCATCTCTAGAAGCTTTAAGAGAAACTCGTAAACTTGAAAAGGACAATGACATTTCTGAAATCTTGTTCAAAATTGAGGGATCGAAAAACTTTTCATCGACCATGCCAAACGATAATTTCTTCCCCTTCCTCCCACCACATGAATCAATGAAAATCTGGATATTTGATCCTGGAAAGATTTCCAAAGTGAAGAGTCGAGAAATTGAGCATTCCTATGGAAGTCCTAGGAGTGAAAGTGTGAACAAGATAAACTATCACGATCCAAGTTTGAATGACTAAACACAATGATAACGTTGTGCCGCGACGTTAAATGAGGCGCTTCTTGGGAGGCAACCCATGCAAGGTATGTTTACTTATTTTATTTTATTTTTGCACTATTCAAAAAAAAAATCGTATCACCCCATTCGAACCCAACACCTCAAACTCTTGAAAAAAAACATAATGATCATCTTGTTCCCATCATCTTCATCTTACTCCACTTTCCTCTTACTCCATATACACTCTCATCCATAAATTCTTGGAAAACATCACCACTCTCTCAAAGAAGAGGCTAGGATGAAAACCAAAAAACGGGCTCCTAAGGCAAAATGAGACAATTAGAGGAAAATATTTTATCATGCAAGATCTCTTTTACTCTACCCCAGAGGGATGAAGAAAGAAGAAAGGAATGAAGATATTTATTCACATTTGTATGTTGATACTCTTGAGTAATGGTTGTGTGAAACATTTGCTTGAGTCTTTTGCTTGTTAAGACATTCTGAAGCTGGATTTTGATTTTACTCGGGACGAGTAAAAGGCTAAGCATGGGGGAGTTTGATATGCACTATTTCCTAGTGCATAAGTTTGTTATTTTAGTATTGCTTGATTGTTGTTTTTAATTGTTTAGTTTAGTTTGTGATGTACTCTATAGATTTATGTTGTAAGTTTTAATTTGTATTTTGTTGTAAGTACCAAAAGGGATGCAAGGAAGGATTATAGGCACCAAAGGAAGGCAAGATGAATGGTGGAAATAAATTCTGGTAGCAAACCCGGTCGGGTTGAAATATAACTCGATCGGGTTGTAAGTGACATATGAAGCCAAAAGGAAGCTACACACCAAAACCCGGTCGGGTTGGTATAAAACCCGGTCGGGTTGAGTTGACAAGAACAAAAGAACGTGTACAAGATCAAGAGAACGTGGGAAATATCCGATTTGATACGTAACCCGGTCGGGTTTTGACCCAACCCGTTCGGGTTGAATGTGATTTCAGCACCTTCCAAACAATTAGGGATACCCGATCGGGTATTCTACATACCCGGTCGGGTATCAGACCCAGCCACCTCAAAATACCTATAAATACACCCCTTTTCCTCCCATTTAAATCATCCCTTCTTCCATACTCTTAAGCTCAACTTAGAATAGTATTTCTTTTATATTTTTATAGCATGTTTAGTCTCCAAATGAGGAGCTAAACTTCCATTTCTTGGTGTTGCTCTTGAAGCTTGTTGATTATTAAAGTTGTGATTTATTTTCTTAACTTCTTCTCTTGAATATTAATTCTTCTTTTAATCTATCTATATATTAATGTTGGGGAGTGTTGCTAAGATGACAATTAGTTAACATCTCGACATTAGTTATAGTAGTATTTATTTTCTTCCTCTATATATTAATGTAGGGGAGTGTTGCTAAGATGACAATTAGTTAAAATCTTGACGTTAGTTATAGTAGGATTTATCATCTTTAATATTTTTCCTTGAATATTAATTAATTCCTATTCATATTTCATATTAATATTTTGACAATTACTTAAAGGATCAACTAGTTTTGTTTCATACATTAATTATTACTAGAATCGATCGACGAATACGCTTGTTAATCGTTGATGGTTTCACAAGTAAGTAACTTCGGTTTATTAATGCACGGTCGTGGTTAATAAATTTAAGAAGGATTAATTTTGTTGGTTAAATCAAAACCGTTGTGTTGAGGTTATCAATCTCAATTGATTTCATCAAGGAGTTAAGAGATTAAATGCTACTATCAAGATGGTATATGGCGGTGTTCTATACTTGACTAATAGTAAGGGTTATTAATGAACGGTCGTTGTTAATAACTACCCTCGATGAATTGGATATACTCCTCGATTGAGTATTCGAGAGGGGATAAGTTATAGATCTAACAATGATCGACTAAAATATATCAACAAGTGAAAAGTAGCAATGTCAAGTCCTTTTTATCTTTGAATTAAATCACATATAAGTTGTTCATCTTTGTGTTTAATTAAATTAAATCATTCAATCCTAAACCCCCTTTTATTTACTAGTTTTATAAAAAGAGAATTATATTATTCCTTTCCATGTGGATACGAACTCTACTTCACTATACTACGTATTAGTGCTAGTATTGAATTTATTTTGACGCACCGTGACAAAGTGCCCGTCAGGGGTTCATCTGATAATAAAGTTAAATATCACTGGGCTAGGTGGTCTACACTTTGTTACCCTACTGAAGAAGGTGGAGTAGGGATTAAAGCTCTCTCAGATATTAAAAAAGTCTTCACTTTTAAATTGTGGTGGAAGTGGAAGACTCCGAATACTCATTGGTGCAAATTCATTAAGGCTAGATATCCTAGAGGAGATGACATGAGACCAAAAGTAACTGACTCAAGTATTTGGAGGAGGATCTGTGGGGTGCATGAAACTGCTACCGACCTGTGTTCTTTAAGGTATTATACAATGGGATCTTGGTATCCATGGTAACTTCTCTCTTCATTCTGCATATAATGAAATAAGAGCAAAGAAGTCAGTCACTTTCACAGATAAACACATTTGACATAAAACTCAAGCTCTGCAGATTAAATTATTTCTTTGGAAACTGATGAATTCTTTTATTCCTATTATTGACAACCTAAAGAGGTTTCAAATCACTCTCCAACCCTCAAGATGCCCATTGTGTAAGAATAGTTGTGATTCTACTGAACATTTATTTTTTGGTTGTTGTGATTCCAAGACAATTTGGCAGTACTTTATGGGCTTTTTTGGGGTCAAAATGCCTCAAGAAGCTTTGATTAGGCGGGTTTTGGTTTTATGGTGGATTGATGCAGGATCTAAATCTTTGGGGGATCTCTTTATGCATAATATGCTAGGCATTATAACCTGGCATATCTGGAAAACTTATTCTTCTGCTATTTGGGGTGCGGGCTATGTTCCTAATCCAGAGCAACTTATATTCCGAATGAAGTGTTACACTCAAAATTGGACTCATTCATTGGGTAAAATCAAAAGGGGGAAAATTGAAAACTTTCTGGTTCAGGAAAATCTTATCCCGCTAAACTTCAAATTCCACAAATCTGGTATTCAAGTAATTAAATGGAAAAGGCCTAAGCAAACGTACAAGCTAAATGTAGATGCTTCTTTCAAACCTGGCAAGGTCTCGGGGGGCTCTACTTAGGAATCGTGCTGGCGAACTAGTCTGGGCGGCTAGCTTCGGCGTCTAGGCGTATTCCAGCGAAGAGGCGGAGCTTAGGTCGTTGATAATTGCTGCTGAGATGGTGATGGAGGCCGTTTTTGTTGATATTCAGGTAGAAACCGATGCATCTCAGGTGGTTTCGCTGTTAATGGAAGAAAAAGGAAAGGAAACCTAGCTAATTTTAGAAAGAGGGTTGCGGACAGTAATCTCTCTTTTGGAGATGTTTTTAGGGAATGCAATGGGCCGGCCCATTTGCTGGCTAATTTAAGATTGGATACAGCCCATGCGGTGGTGTTTACTCAGGTTCGCCAATTACCAAAAGTAATTAAACGCAGTTACTTTGCTGATCTGTTCGGTTTTCATGTTTTACGTATATAGCTCATTGCTTTTTGTTGTCATTTTAAGAGGTTTCGGTTTGGTCCCTCTCTTTTGTACTTAATTTCATTAATAATATCTTGGTAAATGTACTCCGGCATTTACCCCACTTATTTTGGTGGTTTGCCTTCCGGAGGGAAAAAAATAAAAAATAAAAAATAAAAAATAAAAAAAAATAAATAAATAAATACTCCTAAATGACAATTTTGTCATTAAATATTAAAAAATAGAGAAAATTGTACTTTTGATCTCTCAATAAGTCACCATATTAAAATGGCAGACCCGTGTTTTGAGATCGTAAATGTCACCCCTCAATTGGCAAATGCATTGTAAATGTCATCTCCAGTGAATTTATTGGTAGTCTAGAATTGAAGATGAATTACATACACTATGAATGACAATTATAACACATCAGTCAATTTGGAGGTGACATGTACAATCTCAAAAACAGGGTTTGACATCACAGTTATCATCAATGACCCCATTATATTATATATTTATCAAGATGATTTCTCAAAATATACTCAAAACACCTTATTTAATTTATATCATCATGATACAAACCTAGCTTATACTATAAAAATTGGGCTAATTATGATGGACTGTAGGATCAATTTCGAGACTCACTTGTTCGTGCCAATTAAATCATTTTACCCAAGTAAGTCTCGAGTTGAGATGATTAGTGAGCCTCTTTTGAATGATATCTAGCCAATGTTGATTTTAGTGGGCTGCTCGTGATAGTTATTGGGCCTTATAAAGAAGAAAATAGTGATATGGATCTCTGGGGATAAAATTTATTAATATAACTAATTTGGATCATTCAAAATATCTAATTAATTTAATTATAAATTAAATCTTTAAAAGAATGAACCGGTCCTATTAATTTTGAGTCCATTATCAAATAGTGGCTCAGTACATAAGAGGCATGATCCAATTAAAGAAAGCGATGAATCTGGTTAAGAAATATGTCCAAATGCATGGGAAATAGCTACGAATCTTGTTAAAAGACTGTCCAGATACATTGCATAAATGCTGATTTTTCTAGCTATTAAAATGCAAGCAAATAGAGCCCAAAGCCCATTTTAATTAGGGCCCATGAGGTATGGACGAATTTTGGGGACCCTAAAGCATATTTCATCCCCTCCACACCTATAAATAGGGGTCTCAGTTGAGACGAAGAGGAGAGAACATTCAGACGAAGAAACGCTGCAGAAAAGTTCTGAAGAACTCCCGAGAGGCTCTGAACGATTCCTAAGAAGAGGAAGAGATCAAGCCACGAATCTTATTAAGAATATACGAATAATCCTTCGTGATTTCGTTCATTCTTGATAAAATAAATCCAAAAGTTGAAGAACGTTCAGAGATCTGAAGAACGAAGCTCGAAGATTCGAAGATCTGAAGAACAATGCTTTGAAGATTCGAAGATATGAAGAACGAATCTTAGAAGATTTGAAGATATTCATATGAAGATTGAATCAAAATTTAATTGAAGATCAAGCCATATATCCCGGGAGGCCCTTAAACAGAAGATCTCGGGAGGTCCTTAAATAGAAGATTAAGCCATAAAACGGCCCTTTTGTTGAAGATCAAGCCACTTGAAAACCGGGGAGCCTTCAATCTGAATTCTTTATTCAAGAAGATTCGAAGAACGTTCAAATATTCGAAGAACGAAGATTCGAAGATCCGAAGAACGAAGATTCGAAGATCTCAAGAACGAAGATTCGAAGAACGTTCGAATATTTGAAGGATTAAAGATTTAATTCTAAATTAAATTCTTTAATTATATTACTTCAAATTGCAAGTGAAGAATCAGAGGATTCATATTTAGAGATTGTATCCAATATTCTCACATATTATTATTTGCGATCAATTTTAAGTAAATACTTAAAATTTGTTTCACAAAAGTATTAATCTCATACCAATATTATAAGCTCAGGTGTAGAATTCACTCCCAAAAGACCAGCCAATTAGGGGGAGAGAATACCTTGCTTATAAGTCACCGTTCAAGCTCATACTTGACCGGTGTGGGATCGTTACAAAAGAGCCCGGCTACAAGGGGAGTCAATCAAGGCAGATGCCTAGGGCCTCCATTTTGGAGGGGCCTCATTGTTGAGAAAGTAAGCTACTAGTAAGGATATGTTCAGGTTTTCGTTGCTTCATTTCAACCTCCCATACACGAATAGAGGATAAAAGCCTCAGGCCAAAAGATTAAACGAAAAATATAGTTTCGTCAGGCTTAGGTGTTTAACAATTATCCCGACTTTCATTTTGCATTATTTTGTCAATACTCAATAGCTGCTTTGTTGCATTTTTACCCAATCAGTCATTCACCGCCATAGAGGGATAGAATTGTTGATAACTACTCCGTATTGATTATTGATAGAAGGATAAAGGATATAGAGTGGCTGGGTGAGGTATGTAAGATTTGTTTTATTTTCATTTCTTTAATTTTTAATATCTATGTAATGTTTTCATTACTCATTACGGAGTATTATTTATTTATCATTATATGGCCCTTAGGATTTATTTACATGGACAGTTTTCAGTCCAGACCAGACTTTCGTAGTTATAGATAAAATACATAGAGACCAGACATTTATCTGACCAATTCAAACCAAACTTAAACAGACAGATCAGATCACGCTAAGAAATTTCAGTCCAAGTAAAACATCCTTATTTTAATCAATATTCTTAGTTTCTTATATTATTAGTTTATTTCTTGTTATGTTAATTGTTCGGTTTTTTCTTGATGTTGGTACAATAGTAAAAGGTGGAACCGTGCTTGTATCTAATTCTATTGATTGGATTATCTTTATTTTTTTAGCATTGCGAATGATGATGCATATGATATGAGAACACAAATATCTAAAATGCGATTATTTTTGGACAATAAATATCTAAAATGAGATTGAGAAATGAGAATGTCCATAATGTATATGAGAAATATGTGCTCACAAATTAAAGTGTTTCTGGTGGGTGTTCTAAGGTGAAAAAGGAAATAGAGGAACTCAATCACTAATTCAATGTATATTGTATTTTAGATACTACGTAACTTTTAGTACTTTTACTTTCAGTGCGGATATTATGTGATTTAGTCCAACATTTTTTCTTTATAATTACAATAGTTTATACTAGGTACTACGTATTATTTATATCCAGAAACTACACTAATATTAACAAATGTCAATGTCAAATGTGGTGCTATATCTTGTATAGGGCCTCAAAAACTCTATAGTCGTCCCTGCGATACAATACCCCACTCTTCGAAGAGTCAACGTTCTCATTTGTCACGGCTATGTTGGTCACGGTTAGCACCCCGCAGAGCTCAAGCCACCACTCCGTAGACCATCACTCCAAGTGTTGGGGCCGAAAGATGGGGATGGCTTTAATACCAATTGTTACGAACCTAGACCATACTAGGTCCATATATATCAATACTATAAGCTCAGGTGAAGAACTCACTCTCAAAAGACCAATCGATTAAGAGGATAAAACACCTTGTTTTTAAGTCACCGGTCAAGCCCATACTTGACCGATGTGTGATCGTTACACATCAATGCGATTTTTTCATGTCACTAAAAACATCTCCAACAATAATAGAATGAATTATTTGACCCTTTTCCAAAGAAAGAATAATGGACAAACTTCAACTTGTTCGACAGAAGTTAGTTTTGTGACAAAGTTTGGACATGAAATTCTCCAATTCGCTAAAAGCACAAAAGTTGAAGCACCTCAACTTCAAAACTATATCACATCCCACCCTACCAACTGTCACAATAGACTATTCACGTAAATTAAGTTGTCTTTGGAGGTGTTTTGTACATTTTTATAAAAGTAGTACGTAAGAGTTTTTGAACACCATAACAATATTGTACAATTTACTATAATGTCATGTAGCTATTTTTGGAACAGATTCTTTTCCAGAAAAGAGGATAAGATACCCAGCTGAGGACACAGGCAAGGGCTAATCAATGGGGGTGGCCGCCCCTCCAATTTTTTACTAGAAATATTTACCCCGAAATATATATTTCGAGTTAATATATATTTACCCCGCTCTGCCAATCGAAAATTCTAGTGTCCGCCCCCCATGATACTTACCTTACCTCAAAGACTAAAGGTTTGTGGCTTTGTAGTTTGTGCAATGGACAAATTTCACTGTTGTGCAAAGGTCAACAAAGTACACCATCAAAGTTAAGCGGCACCAGAGAAACCATTTACAACTAGAAGGATGTAGAAAAGGAGCCAAATCATGAGAGCTACTAATTTAAATAAATACTCTTTACAAATGCACATACACATATATAAGTGTACAGCTCATATGTCAATTGATGAAACCTTGATGGGGTAGTGAGTCAACTATATATCATCTTACAGTTCATCATTCTATGATTTCTATCGCTGCCGACAGACATTTTATAATGATATTGAATATGTCTCAAATTCATAGGATTGGATAATTTTTTTATTTCGTATAATACAAGAAAACAGTGTACTCCACTAAGACCGGGGATCACAAATGTAGCATAATCCCCTGCAAATTATTTTAATGTTGCTTTCATGGAGTCATGGAGAAGGCAAAACTCATCTTTCTCGATCTACCTTTTAACCATCAATTGTTTCAGTCTCAAATCTTACGGGATAATATTTGATCGAAGTTTAGATAAAAATAAAACTAGACCACGCTTAGATATATAACAAATTAAACCAGACCACATTTGGATAATAATGAAATACATATAATAATATCATAATCTACCGGAGCAAATCGATTTGGAATACATCAAATTTAAACAAACTAGGTGAAATGATTGCATTAATTTAAATTTGATTTTGCATCTCAGGAGGCCGAATGGAGCTTACATTTTGTCATTTGACGTTATGATTATGTCTGGTTGGAAATCAGTGTAATATGACCAACAAGCAAAGTTCATTGGTTGGAGAAGCTCAGTTCCAACTAGTGCTGTTATTCGAGCCGAGCCGAGCCCGAGTATCACACATTCGAACTCGACTCGCTCAAATTTCGAGCCTGGCTCGAGCTCGGCTCGTTAAATTTCGATTCTGTATTTGAGCTCGAACTCGGCTCGTTAAAGTAATTTACAACTCGAGCTCGACTCGTTAATATACCCGAGTCAAGCTACTCGAGCTCGAGCTCGACAACTCGAACTCGAAAAACCCATGTATTAACTACAATATCATCATACACCAAATTAAAGCAAAAGTCACTTCAGCACCATTGTTTAAAGATAAATACAGAATTCTTCAATGATTCCTTACAAGAGAGTCTGTAGCACCGAAATAGAAAGATTAAAGTCGGTCTACATTCTAATGGGCCTAAACTAAACGCCTAAACCTAATGCGGAGTATGTAATAAAATGACAATATGCCCACCTTACGAGCCCTATCGAGCTTCACCGAGTTTTATCGAGTCGAGCCAGCTCGGCTCGTGAACTTTATCGAGTAAACAAAAGAGTTCGAACTTGACTCGTTTTCTCTAATATACGAGCCAAGCCCGAGTTTAATCGAGCTGAGTCGAGCCGAGCTCGAGCTGAGCTCGATTTCCATAACAGCACTAGTTCCAACCCGGTTCAGTTTGGGCCTATTCCTGCCATTCAGGCAGTCCGTCTTGGTTCCAGTCCTAGGCTATGTTTGGCAAATAGCTTATCAGCCAATTTTCAGCTTTTTGACCACAATTAGATGATTTGACTCGCTAAACAATCCATTTTATTGTTTGGTAAACAAATTATTCTCTTAGCTGTTTAAACACAACAAGCCGAAATGAGAAACGTTGGGCTTGTATTGGAGGTATTGGTCCTACCAAGGTCTCCCTTCCACTTATTCATATTAAGTCCTGCACCCTAAGTTTAGCCGTACTCCTATTATTTCCTCTTGGGTTTATTCACTACCTAATCACATGGTCTTCTTATTGTCTTGCCCGTTGCTATCCTATCCACTATCTTTGTTGGGCTCCCCTTGGTTTGTCTTACTCTTATAGTTGATTAGTAAGGCATCTTTTCATTTGCTATAATAGTTGACTCTTATCATAGTAATGTGTGTGGCAGAGTTGAGGGAGTGTGAGGTGTGATAGTGTGAGTGAGGCAGTTTGCTAGAGTCTTCTTCCATCTTGAGAGTTTCCTCTTTGTGAGTGAGAGCTAGAGAGGTGTGATTGGAGTAGGCTAAACTTGGTGAGTAGTGGAGTGGCTAAACAATCCTGGGTGGTGTGTGTGAGTTGTTTGGGTTGGAGACCTGAGCTGAAATACACTCCCAACAGTGGTATCAGAGCCGGATTCTGCCCTCCACCGTCGTCCACCGTCGTCCACCGCCGTCCGCCGCCGTCCCCCACCGTACGCCGCCGATTCGAGGTCTGGGAAATCGTGACCGTCGATTCGCCGTCCGTGGAGGTGTCCTTGAGATCACCTGGAAAGCTTGGACCTGAATCTGAACGCAGAAGGGCCGGACTGGGAGCCGGTTGCTGCGCAAATCGCCGGAAATCGCTGGAGTTTGCCGTTGTGGGGAGGTCATCGCTCGCCGATTGGTTCGTCGCTGGAGCCGCCTTCCGCCAGAAATCTTGCGCCTTAAGTCACTCGTCCGCCAGCGATCTTGGTTGTTCGCAGAAGGTCTGGAGCGGGTATTGCAGGGACGAAGGATATCGTTTGCTGCCAAGGTCGCTGAAGATTGACGTCGCTTGGACCTCATCTGGATCTACTCCCTTCGTTGAAGTCTTTGTTCGGACATTACTTAGGATTCGCTGCTGAATCCCCGTTTATCAGTGAGTTCAATTCTTCGCTGAAGCTTGTTCGCTTGAGGCAGAGGACTTGTTCGTGGATCTTGGCTGAACACAGAGGAGCTGTCGTTTGCCTGAAGATCTTCTTCGGTCACGAAGCTCACTTGCCGCTGCTACAATTACTTGCGATTGCTGGACCTGGTCACAGAAGCTTGAGTTCTCGCGTAGAAGAAACGCAAGAGAAAGAGGACCTATGCTACAAAATTTTTTTTGGGCTGGCCATTTGGACCGTTCAAATCATTTAACTGTGACGCTTGACGGAAATATAAGCTGGGTTTGGGCTGAAACTTTGTTTGGCCGTACCAGAGCTGGTGAACTACTGTTGGACCCGAACTGCTGCTGGGTTGCTGCTTTGTTGTTTGGCTGGAGTGGGCTGCTGACTTGGACTGCTGGAGTTGTTGGTCAACGGTCAGACAGTTGGTCAACGCCGGTCAAAGGCAGTCAACAGTCCGAAAAATCCCAATTTTTGAATTGGGTGGGTAAGGTCCAAACACTCTCTTAGTGTTTGGCTGTTGTAAGTCTTCTTTATCCGAAATTTCAGTTTCTGCTTTTCAATTATTTTAAATTGTTAGAATTTGTTGTTGATTTAATATTTGCTAGATTGTAGTTATTTGTGCTACTGTTTAGCCCTATAAATATTAAGTTGTTTTTCTAGCTAAAGTTGCATTTTATATATTCTTGTTTAGTTTTTCTGTGTGAAAATGTCTGCTTTTAATCAGTATAGAATGGCTCCATTTAATGGGAAAACTGATTTTAGCATATGGAAACAGAAAATAAAGTGCATATTAATTCAACAAAAATCATATAGGTCCATTAGTGAAACCTATTTGACTTCTCATACGGAAGAGAAGAAAGCAAAAATGAATGAAAATGCTTGTTCTACAATTTACTTGAACTTATCTGATTGTGTGCTCAGAAAGTGCGAATTTTAGAATCTGCAAAATCTTTGTGGGATAAACTTGAAGAGCTTTATAACGTAACCTCTTTGCCTAACCGGATGTTTTTACTTGAGAAATTCTTCAAATTTAGACTAGATATGTCTAAGGATATTGAAGAAAATCTAGATGTTTTTTACCAAACTTATTTCGGATATTAAGTTGTGTGGTGATAACCATGTAGATGATTATTCCCCTATTGCTCTTTTTTTTTTTACCCCGGAAGGCAAACATCCAAAATCAGTTGGGCAAATGTCGGGGGACATTTGTCATGTTTTATTGAAATATTGAAAGAGTACAACAAGGAGAGGGGGACTAGGCCAAAACCCCACCAAGAGAAGCAACAATTAAATGCTCTTTTAAATGCTATTCATGATTCCTTTGGTGATGTGAAATCTGCTATTAAGTATGATAGAGATAATGTGACTCTTGACATTGTGGTAAATGGTCTTAAAAGTAAGGAATTAGATTTAAAACAGATGGGTGAGAGTAGAAAATCCGATGAGGTTATGCATGTGAGGGGTAGAGAAAATAATAGAAGATGACATAGATCTAAGTCTAGGTCTAATTCGAGGCGTTGCTATTATTGTCATGAATATGGTCATTTCATAAGAGACTGTCCTAAATCTAGGAAAAATGAGCATAGTGAACATGCTAATTTGACTACGTGTGAAGATGATTTAGGTGATATTTTTATGACAAATCTATCTGATTATGACTACTTGAGTTCTGTGATATCTGGTTCTTTGGGTAAATCAGATTGGGTGGTAGATTCTGGTTGTACTTTTCATATGTCCCCTTTGAAAAATGTTTTTTCAAACTATAGAGAGATTGAGCATGGCTTTGTGTCTTTAGCAAATAAGAAGAAATGCAATGTGCTAGGAATAGGAGATGTATGCCTTAGGTTCTCTTCTGGTTATGTGCTTACTTTGAAGAATGTTAGACATGTTCCTGAGCTGTGTTATAATTTGCTATCTTGTGCTTCTCTTGAAAATGAGGGTTTGAAGGGAAAATGGGGAAAGGGAATCATGAAAGTTGTGAAGGGTTGTTTAGTTGTTTTCAAAGCTGAGATGAAAAACAACTTGTATGTTTGTCATGCTGAACCCGTACTTGATTCTGTGAATTGTGTGCAATCATGTGTGCCTAAGTCTACTGATGTGCTTGATTGTATTCATGCTGATATGTGTGGTCCTTATAGTGTTTCACTCATGGTGGGAAAAATTATTTTCTAACATTGATTGATGATTTTTCAAAGAAAATGTGGGTTTTGGTGATTGAGAATAAATCTGAAGTTTTTGATAAGTTTAAAAACTGGAAAATCCTTGTTGAAAAACAAACCGGTAAGAAAATAAATTTTTTAAGGACCACTGTCAATTTTGATTTCTGTGATGATCGGCTTGGTAATTTATGTGATACTTGGGGTATTTCTATGCATAAATCTGTTCCCTCCACACCCCAACCGGATGGGGTTGCTGAGAGGATGGTTGGAACTTTATTAGAGAGGGTGAGGACTATGTTAGCTTCATCTGAGCTCTCTAATAAGGGGGAAGCTATTTGTTATGCTGTTGATTTGGTTAATCTGTCCCCGTCTGTTCCCTTAGGAGGGAAATGCCCTGAATCCGTGTTCACGGGCGAACCACTTAACTTGCCAAATTTGAGAGTGTTTGATTGTGCTGCTTATGTGAATCGTGAGAATGATAAATCTGAACCTAGGACTAAGGAATATGATTTCTTAGGATATCATGAATGCATGAAAGGTTATAGGCTTTTGTGTAGGAGTGAAACTTGCTTCAATGTGTTGATGAGTAGAAATGTCATTTTTGTTGAAAATGAATTTCCTTGCTTGCTTGTTTCTCCTGATGTTGCTCCAAATGAGGTGGAACATTTGCCTGTTGAAGTTCATTCTAATTTACTTGTTGAAACCAAATCCAAATTTGTGAATGAAAATGGTTTTCATGGTGAAAATAAAGAAAATAATATTTCTATTAAGGTGGAGCATGATATGAATGTTGTGTGCATTATGCTTGAGTTGCGTGATTGCCATGTTATTAGAGATAGAGACGTTAGGGAGCATAAGAGAAATGATATGTGCAAAGTGTTTGACTATATTTCCTCTGAGTTTGCTTTAAATGTGCTTAATTCTCTTTAAATTAAATTTTTTGTGATGTTTGGTATGCTATTTTCTGTGTTTTGAAAATGTGATACCAAATGATTATGTGAGCTCTGTCTGTGCTAGTTATAGAAATAATATTGTTTCTTTTATTTTCTTTGTATTTGCTTTGTGTGGTTGTTGGATTAGTTGGAATCCCCAACTTCTCCCGGATGCTTGCTTGTGTGGTCTATTAACATGTGTTGTGCTTGTTAAGTCCATCGTGATGGTTTTGTGATGGTTTTGGTTCTGAACTCGAGGACCAGTTGGTAGAGTTCAGTCCATCGTGAATTGGGTTTGCATGGTAAGTTTGGTCTGAAAGGGAACTTTGGTTCTCATCTATTACTTGTATGCTCACAATGATGTACTTGTAATGGTTCAGTGATGATGAGTCTCCTCACAACCGTGTATTTGTTACTCTACACCACCTAGGACCAATAAGGTTGAGAATGTTGGAAGTATTGGTCCTACCAAGGCCTCCCTTCCACTTATTCGTGTTAAGGCATGCACCATAAGTTTAGCCGTACTCCTATTATTTCCTCTTGGGTTTATTCACTACCTAATCACATGGTCTTCTTATTGTCTTGCCTATTGCTATCTTATCCACTATCTTTGTTGGGCTCCCCTTGATTTGTCGTACTCTTATAGTTGATTAGTAAGGCATCTTTTCTCTCATTTAAACTTGGACCCGGCCCGGCCTGAATCAACCCCTACTATTTAGTAAATAAAAACATGAGTCTCAATTTGATATTCTTAAATCTTAAATGTTATTGCTCATATTTTAGGATTTTGTCTATAAATTATTATGAACGGCCATCCTATAACATTTTGTTGACCTCATTTCCTATCACTACCCGGCAACACCCAAATGACATAATCAAGGGCTAAAAGGGATGAAGTTGCAGGCTTGCAGCTCTATGTGAGAGTTTAGACTAGAGATGAGGAGTGATAGCCTATTGGAATGATTATGCATATGACAGATTAATGTTAATGTGTACATGAATCCTTAAACAGATTCATGTTTTCTATTTTGTGGATCAAACATTAAATTTTGCATAGAACAGGAAAATAAATAAATTCAGAAAAAAAATTACAATATCCTCGGAAAACATTAACGGAAACAAGCTATATTCCCCACAAGCAAACAAAGCCTCAAAGTCAATTCAGTTGAATAAACCTAGCCAAATGGCTCAATAGATTTAACAAAACTAATAGCTAGTACGTTTATAAACTGTGGAGGACTTAAAATGCTGCAGTAAGATTAACTTGGCGAAAGAAGCACGGTAAATGCAAGTAAGCGAAGGATTGATATAACTGTGCAAGGATCCCAGTACCCAGAAAGCATCTCTAAATTATCTGCAATACATTCTCGGGTTTCATCTCAACAACAGATGGATTAAAAACTTTTCCCCTTGGCAACCTGCAATCTCAAAGGCCGACCTTCCACTTCCTAAAATATGTTATAAATAGATGAATCAACAAACAATCATGATGTGACAGTTTGAGCTGTACTAGCTAGTGTTAGAAACATGATTTAAACTGACTAATAAATTGGATTTAATCTTTTATGTAGTATTTGTTCTTAGTTCTCCTTGTGAGAAGTGATATATTTTAGAGATTACAGATAATTTGCTTAATTGTAAAAGTTGATAGTGTTTGTAAACAATAATTATTTATAAAGTAGAACTTGGAATGTTTTTAAAAAAACATAGTTTTCAAAAAAAATGAATGAATGAATTAACAATCATGATTTTGACCCACACTCTAAAACATGGTTTAAAGACCTTGAAGTTGAACAAACTACTCCGTAATAGATTTGTTAAAATGTACTAGTTAAATAAAATAGTAAAAAATATTTTAAGCACCCATTTTAAAGGGTGCTTTAAGTACCAGATCTTACCGATTTTAGCTTTAAAGTGCTTACAGTTGAGCAAAAACCCTACTTTTAGCGTTTTTTAACAAAGACCACAAAAGTGCTCTTTTAAGCAACCACAAACTCTCCTTTAGTGTGGGGACTGTAACAACTGCAGTACTTGAAACAGAAAAAAACCACAAGGAATTTAAATAACATTACCACTCCATCCATGGTTTTAAGGGCAGCTTCCAACTCTTCAGCAGAAGCAAAACTAATAAACCCATAACCTTGAGATCTTCCAGAGTCCAAGTCATACACAACATTCGCATTCAACATCCCCGGTTGGTCTGCAAAAGCTTCTTTAAGGCCTTGAGATGTGAGTCTCCAGTTGAGATTCGCGGCATATATTTTAAATTGACTGTCAGTAGTTTCTGCATTGCTGCTCCTTACCCGTGGGGCAATCACTTCTCTTTCTCCTCCTTTAGGGACCTCAGGGAAGTTGACCTTCACCGATCTCCCCCCTATTTGCTGTTTAGATAGGTTAATCATTAGGTTTGTTTGGTTCAGCAGAGGGGAATGCTTTTGTATTACCTTACGTGGTTTAGTTGGATGGGATGGGAGGGAAATGGAGTAAAATTTAGGCTTTCCTTAAAAAGCCCCTTGGAGGGAGGGGTAACTTATGCTCTATTATTTTCATCAGATTGAACCTAGGTTCTTCATGATTGAATTTTAAACAAATTGCTTGAAATAGAAATTTTCTCGTATCTTTACCATCTTATGACAAGATCTGAAAAACCTAAGTTTAACCCCAGCTACCTCTGAAAACCTCCATAACCCAGTTAACCGAGTTTGGGAGAACCTCAAATTGAAGGTTTTCGTGGATTAAAATCAGTACATAAGTAATTTTGGTATGTTTCCAACTTTATAAGTCATCTCATAATCCAAACCAACATTTACTCCATTCCCCATGATTAACCTAACAATTAATCAAACAAGTAAATGTTACATGCACCTATATATTCACAAAAGTTTTAGTAAATCAAGGTTCACTTAAGCTTAACGGGTTTCTTAAGTTCACTCTAGAGTCTATCCATACAGAATTTTAAACAACTCTCCAATTAATTTTTTGACAAATTTGGGAAGGGACCATTTGTCCTCCACCCTATGATTCCATAGTTCCATCTCAGAACCCCAACCAACATACACTAAAAGTCGATAGCATGATGAGGAGAGGTTAAACCAAAGCTCTGTGAATTCCAATAAGTAACATGGTCAAGCCAGCAAGAATAAATTTAGAGAAACTAGAATACGGGAAAGCGAGAGAAACAATTTCGATACTATTTATTCTAAATAAAATACACAGAACTGCCTTACTTACGGTTTCCTTCACTACATCACTCTGTTTGATGTAGATTACAGTGAAAAGGATTTAAGGATATATTCATATATCAAATGTTAGTGTTTCTCCTTTTTCTGGGAAACAAGAAGTTTAAGCATTTTTTAGATGATGTGTCATTAAAAGTGAGGGTAAACCTATAGAAGGAACAAATGTATACTTCAGTGAGTACAAAAATGGGCATCCGGTGCACATTGTCGTCCCCGCAATGCGAGGGTCCAGGGAAGGGTCCCGGGTCCCACCACAAGGATTTATTAGGAGCAAGCCTTCCATTATCATTTATAACAAGAGGCCACTCAACTGCTCAAGGACTTGAACTCGTGACCTCTCAGTCACACAGCGACACCGACATCATAACTGGTGTGCCATGGCTCCCTTCATATAGTTAAGTATCTAAAATTATTTCTTTGAGATTTTTTCTATGCAAAATTTTGTGCGAGACGGTCACATACTCAGATGTACCATTTAAATCCGGGGAACTGTCCATAGTAAAAACAAAGCAATTTGTTGAGTGCATTTTCAAAAAGTGATCATTCTTTGCTAGTTAGCTGAAATGGGTTGGCTCTACTGGAACATTATGGGTTTCATGGGAGCAAGCTTCGTGAGATTGTCTCATAAAAGTCTTATTCTTCTTTCTTTTAATTATATTGGGAAACTTTTCATATATATGGGAGATTGGGGGTTGCCTTTGTAAATTGAATTTGAACATACAAAAAACGCAAGAAATTTTCATTTTTATGTTTATTATTATTTAAATATGTTTCTCAGGCCAATGTTTCAAGGAAATCCTTAAAACTCCTTATAGGCTAACCTTTGTTTTACAGGACTTGTAATCCACACATTCCATAAACTAAAATATGGGGAAAGCACGTGAAAAGTAAAAGTGGTGAAGGAGAAGAAAAACTAATAATAATACATGTGGCAGCCAAAACATTTGTTTAGCATCATCACTTACAGATAAATTGAACATCCGGATTGCCTCATTTGCTTCTTCAACACTTCCCATGGTAACAAATGCAAATCCCCTGCTTCTCAGAGTAACTCTATCGTAGATAACCTACAAATTTATTTTTTCAGAAAGGGTCAAATTGTTTATTGTCTGAACTCAGTCACTTAGCAATTTAGTATCTAATCAAGTTCCCAATAAAAAAGAACTATGTCATATAAAACACATAACTTTTACCCAAATATTCAAACCTATAAATCCAAATAGCTTAAAGTGAAAATTGTAAGTTAAGAAGCTTGTATGTTGAACCAACTGATCTAATAGATTGAATCTTGAAGTATTATTTGACCTAAGTGTTATGGTTTCAATTGCTTCAGAGAGGTCTACTTCGATTCGTGATCCATAAGACCATATTGTAGAATGAAAAAGCTACACGATTGAACCACTGCTGAATCTTGAATTGTTACATATTCAAGCAATAAGCATAAAAACTCAAAACTAGAAAATCAAGAATGAAGTACTTATTAAAGTATATATTAGGATAAAAACTATCTGATTGGACCATAACTCAGTTTTGAAATCTTTAATAATTAAGCAATAAGCATAAAACCCTCCAAGTTAGAAAGTAAACAATGAAGTAATTATTGCAAGTATAAATAGGATCGAAAACTAATTGATTAAACCATAATTTAATCTTGATTGCTTTAATACTTGATTGTCCACAACTCAACATTCTTTACAAGGCGCATCTTATGTGGAACATGCATCACATGCAACAACTAACAAAAATGGAGTTCATTATTTTGAGATTGATGCATATCATATATCCAAAGTCAAACTCCACACAGATGTTGACATGTTGACATGCTTTATACTACCTTCGTCGCAAAATGATTTGCAAATTTGACTTTTCTTGGTCAAACAGTTTCGCTTTGTTCGCTTGATTGAGATGTCAATTTTTAATTATATTATAATTTGGAGTTTACAACTTTGAAGAGATTTTAATGTAGTTTATGAATATGTAAATTTCACTTATTAAAAATTGAATTAATTATCAATAGGGAGGGTTGACTTTTATTATTGGTTGACCGAAAAATGTTACTTTGCAAAACAAATTGGGAGTATATATTTCCGTATGCATACTACATGAGCTGCACAGCTTGGAGCTTTCAATCTTATGAATATTCACCTAGATTTTAAAAGAACTTTCTTTGCACATTCTCTAATCTTTTCCTAAGTTAAAGTTTTTTGGGCTTAATTAGATATTTCTTCCAGACTATTTCTAACTTCAGTATGAAGAAATAGAAATGGGAGCTCGAACACAGACCTCGACATTTCTAACATGACCAGCTTCCGAGAAGATCTCAGACAATTGAGAAGAGGTGACTGTGAAAGGCAAATTTCCCACAAATAGTTTCCCAGCATCATCTGGTTGAGATTCAGCACCCTCATCTTCACCTTCTTCTTCTTGGTCTGGTTCTACCAAGTGGGAGTCCTCTTGGATGGCAGTAATAGCATCAGCTGAAGCGCAGAAGGTAGGGGAGCGAGTGACGCCACGGAGAACGGAGAAATGTGTGTTGAGTTTAGGGAGTTCAATGGGTTTTGATTTGAAGAGGACGCGAAAGGCAGTAGCGAGAGAAAATCGGTGGCTGTGCGATGGAAGATGAGTGTACAGCGGCAGAGCAGATGACAGTGATGAAGAGCTGGCGTAAGCTGAGGCGGCGGTGGTGGTGGCTGTGGTGGCCACTAACGGGGAAGAAATCAACATTCTCGAGCACGGGATTTTGCAGAAGCGGCAAGGAATAATCGAATTCAAGGATAAGAAATAAAGATAAGGTCCGATAGGCTGGTATTTGAGCAGACAGAATATCGTTTGAGTTTCTTGTTCTAAATTCTAATGAGCTCTTCAGGGGGTTGCAGCGGGTCAAGTTGTAGAGGAAAATCATCACAATTAAAAATAAAATCTTGAAAAATCATTAAGTTTTTTTTTTTTTTTTTTTTTTTAAAGATATTTTATTAAGATAAATTAAGAGTACAATGCATGAAAGGAAGAAATAAAATAAAATTACATGAAAGAAAAGAAAAGAAAAGAAAAGAAAAAGTAATAAATTAAGGAAAGAGCATGAAAGAAAGAGCTAATCCCATGGAAAATCTCTTGATTGGGACCGAGTTCTCATGTTGTGACGCCTCTTGTTTTTTTGAGATTTCCTGTAAATTTTTAGCTGTGTGTTCAAGTTGTCAGTTGGCAAGCAATTTTCGGAAGTTACAAAATTAGCTTTGTGGCAAATCGCGGTATTGAATTTCGATTTTCGAATTTCTTCCGGATATGAAATAGGAGGACGGCGATCGCTCTCGGTTGCATGTCCCAAGAAGTCATCCGTAAAGAGTGAGTCATCTGAATGATCAAAATCGTCTGAGGCATCTGAGTAAGCCTGGATTAATGGCAGCTCGAGAGATTTCCCTGAAGAGAAGACATGGTTGTTTTTCACGGTATCTGCCGCCTGAATTTGATAATTAAAAATCAATTTCGATATGGATGTGGGGTCCTCAGTTTGTAATATACTCCCGTGTTGAAGAGATATAGAGTCGTCCTGCACTGACTTTGAGAGCCCTACAAAATTAGAAAAAATATTAAGAAATTTAAGTAGGCTCGAATTATGGGGTCCCATGGGTATCTGAATGAAGCTCCCCTTGTATTTCGCCACTTTTATATAGTAGCCCGCTCTATTGATTTCCACGGAAATCGTTATATCTCCAAATCTCTTTTTTTGTTCGGAAATTTCCGAATCTGTATTTGCGAGCTGGGAGATGAATTGGATGATTTGAGGGACAAGATCAAGGTTGAGATGAATTTTATGCAGCTGAGATCTTTTTATCTGAAAGAAGACCAACTCTCTATTTCGTACTGCAAATTTGAAAGATTTATTTCCAATTTTGACCGAGTCAAAACCAAATTCTCCAAAGAAGGAGTAATTTTCACTGACATCAAATAGAAGTTCTTTATCTTCTGAAAAATCATTAAGTAATTCTCCTTAATATAACTTGCAATTGAGAACTTTCAAAAAAAATACGGAGTAACTTTCAATTGAGCTATCACAATCATTAATTTATTGGAATATTGAATCATTGCCTCACGGGTAGTAGGAGAATAAAATGATAGTAAATCACAAGTGACTTGCTATGAAGCACGGATACTTCCCTAGGGTAGCGTATCGGCGTATCGGATACGTTCCCGTATCCGATACTCTAGGATACCCGTATCGTACGTTCCCGGGCCGTATCTGCAATTTTTAAAAGTTTCCATTTTTTTTGTAATTTTTTGAAAGTTTCCGATACTCGTATCCTGACGGATACTCGTATCAACTTTTTTTAAAAAAAAAACCCAAAATTTACTTAATAAAATTCTAAAAAAAATGAAAATCTAAAACTGCATTTTACTTGGTAATCAAATAATGGGCCTATATGGCTATATCCGAATCAAGTCATTAACTCGTACTCCGAAGTGGGTACTTGCACTTTTAATTTCAAGATTGTAGTTGTTTGACTTATTTCTCATTTTAAATTGATTTATTGACTACATTTATATTTCGAGATACACTAGTGTATATGAGAAATATTATGAATTTATTACTAAGTATCTTGAAAAAGGAAAATGTTTCAATGCAATGAATGGGTAGACATCATAAGATTTTATATGTATATATATATATATATATATATATATATATATATATATATATATATATATATATATTCAAAAAAATCTATTATTAATATTCATAAATAGACCCCAATAACTTTTAATATTTGTAAATACACCCCCATTACTTTTAATATTTATAAATATGGCCCCGTATCCGTATCCTACTTTTTTTGGTTTTGACGTATCCCCGTACCCGTTTCCGCGTTTCCGCGTTTCCGCGTACCGGTATCGGTGCTACATAGGTGACTTGTGATCATAACTTTATAAGACAAAAAAACCAACAAACAAATATATTAAACTTCTTGAAATAAAGTAATTCACTTTATATGATACCGAGTATGTATTATTCTCTACGTCCCACTAACAATAAAATAAGATGGAGTGACACGCAAATCAATAACAAGTTGTTTATGTAGTTAATATTGAATAAATAAAGTAAGAATAAAGTAAGAATGATTTAGAGCCACAAAAACTTTACCAAATTTGGTACGAAACAATTTTAGCGGGACGGACCGAAAAGGTAAAATGGACATCCTTAGTGGGACAAAGGGAGTGATATATTAGTTACGGAGTATTCTAATATTATTAATATAGAAATAATTGCCTCAATATTACTAATTAGCTTTCCATTTCAAAAAATATGACTTATTTGCCTTTTCCCAAAAATATGACTTGACTCCTCCACGCACAAGACCTACGCGCACATCTTCTCTACGCAGACTTTCCCCTCCGCCAAGGAGCCATGGACGCAAGACAAGCTTCTCACCTGCCACACTTATCTCTCTAGCATCCGCCCCCGCTCTCCAGCCATCACCGATCCTGTCGATTCGTTGTTGCTGTTGTACCGCCGTCGCACCTACGAATTCGTCCGCCGCCGCCACAACTCGGACCCTAGTCTTCTTCAACTTCTTCTATTTTCTTCTATTTCAAACCACCATCGCTGCCCTCTCCTCGTAGAACTCAATCGGAACAATGATCTAAATCTCGGAGCTACTGGATTGCCGTCTTCGGCCAGATCCGCCGCCGTCTTCGATGGAATTTTATCACAGGGTGGCCGCCGGTGCTTGATCCACTGGCTTGATGGACACGATTGGTATTTATGGCCACCGGTGCCGGATCTGCCATCTTTGATGCTGCCGGTGCCGGATATGCCGTACTTAGGGCTGCCTGTTCCATATCTGCCGCCTCGGTGGCCGACTGGAGTGGTCGCAACGGGGGCGGAGGTGGTTCATTGGCGAGGTGGGGGTAAGATCTTGGACAGTAGTGATTGTGCAAGGTGCGGTGAGGTTGGGGCGGGGTGTGGTGGGGCTGGGTGTGGTGGGGCTGGGGATGAGGCTTGGGTTGGGGTTGGTGTAGGAGAGGGGCTGGGATTGGCGGCAGGCGACGGTGGGAGGCGGTGGTTTCCGGCGTGGACGGTGGTGATGGAGTTGGGGGCGGGTAGTCACTATGATAGGTGGATGGGCCGTCACTATGGTTGGTGTGCGAGAAGTCACTGTGGCCGGAGTCACTGTGGCGGCGGGGCAGTCGCTGTGACGGAGGGGCAGTCGCTATGGCCGGCGGGGCAGTCACTGTGGCCGGCGGGGCAGTCACTGTGGTCGGCGGGGCAGTCACTGTGGCCATTGTGGTCGGCGGGGCAGTCACTGTGATCGGTGGAGTCACTTTGGTCGGAGTCACTTTGCCCGTAGTCACTTTGCACTGCAGGATTAATTGTGATGTTGGTCACATTTTTAGAATTTTAAAAAACAGGTCACTTTTTTTTATTTTATCCTATTTTTAGTAATATTAGAATAAAAAGGCCTATCTGTAATATATATATATATATATATATATATATATATATATATATATATATATATATATATATATATATATATAGGGGCGGATCATGTATCTTTATATCATTTGTATTGTATATTGAGATTCAAAGTGTTGCATATTATTCAACCATAAAATAATACTATGTAGTTGCATATTAACATTCAAAGAGTTGCATCCTAAAAAAGTTGACTTTTATTACAAAAAAAATCACTATGCCTTTAAATAGTCTTTATATCAACTAATCTCATTGTTAAGATGAGTTTATAGTTTGTAAGTTAAGGAGAGTTTATATTTGATCTCTATCTCACACACACACGAGTGCGGTGTGAGCGGGTGAGGGATCGAGTGATGGGTTGGATGAGTGTTCATCTCCATCTGATCCAATCTGTCTTTCAACCCACCCGTCACTCATTTTTCATCCATACTTTTTAAAGTGTTCATCCACATCTTCGATTCAGGTTGCCCATCTATCCGCAGACAGTGAATTTAATAAAATAAGACCACGGGACACAAAGGCATCTACTTATACTTAAGGACGGAATTATCCTCCATATATAGATGGTGATCTTTTACCTCTACTAAAATCACCAGCACTACATATGATGAAATCCCGCCCTAAGTCTCATCCATATACGGAGTAGTTTTTACTTTATTATTTCTCGTATCGATAAGTAATTGCAAAGTAGATTCAACTTTTGACTTGAAATCACTGAAATAAATGTTTTCAAGTGATAACCTTTTTCTAAATTAAACACTTAAAAAAACTAAAACATATAGAGGTGTTTTAAACTACTCTTTCACTTTTTCTGTTACACAAAATATATATTTTTCCTAAATAGTGTCAACTTTTACATTTTTGAAAAACATCTTATTTTCATAAATAGTACTCGTACTTCGTATCAACTTTTACCATTACACATTTTTTCTCAAATCACTTTAAAATCATTTTTTTTAAAAGTAAAACAATCAATCACAACCAACCTTACATCATTTTACACGGGTTTGCTCATTAATAATCTTTGGTTTAATCTTTGGTTTAATCTTTTAGTGAGATTTTATATAGAACGGAGAAGGCCTGAAATACTCCTTGGTTCCTATGTTCAACGTAGGGGTGGGCACGGTCTGGGACGGTCCGGGATTTGGCTTATCCCGATCCCATCCCGGTTTTATAACAACGGTCCGGTACGGTACGGGATAAGTCTTTATCCCAATATTGTCCCATTTAAAACGGGACCGGGACAACCCGACAAAAACCGAGACGGTTCGGGATGTCCCATAAAATATACATTTGTTAAATGTGATACGTAGTATAAAAATAAGCATAACATCAAAATAAAGACGTAACTATTTTTGCAAATTTAGCTTCCCTAAAAAGTTAAGTAAAACCTTTAATTAACTATGAGCCCGTTTGGTAGCACGAAAATCGGCTGTTTTGGCTGATTCTGCTGAAATTTATGAAGTTCTGGCTGAAGTGGCTGCTTTGGCTGTTTCTGCTGATTTAAGTAAAAATTATTTTTAAAATATATTTTATTAATAAAATAAAGAAAAAATTATATGTAAAAATAGCTAAAATGGTCATCTACAGTAACTTCAGCCAATACAGCCAGAAAAGTAACTCTAACCTTACTTTTTCTGCTTATTACACAATTCAGAGCGCGAAAGTAAAAGTTACGTGTTTGGTGAAAAAGTTAGCTGATAAGCCTGATAAGCCAAAAAAAGATGTTACCAAACGGCCTCTATATTTAATTTCTATCTTGTAAACTTTTTTGCCCCCCTAATCTTGTGTTTCCTCTAGTAGAATATTAGCGCATAATATTTTTATACTTTATAATACACTTGTAATTATTCAATACCACATTAAATTAATAAAATATCATATCTATAAAGACACTATATATTTTCTAGTAGTTATTTTGGAAAATATTAAATCTATAACAACACTATAATATGGAGTAGTAGTTATTCCACCATAAATAGTATTTCGCACGTAATAATATATTATGGCCTAGTATTGGAATGAGAACTAAACAAATTTTAATCAAAAGAAACAAAAGAAATGAGACTAAGAGAGACGTGAAATAAGATAAAATTACACTAGGGAGACTAAGGACTAGAAAGTTTTAATTGTGTTTGACTATTACATAGCATTATAAATTTAAAATAACATATTAATTTCAAACGGGACACCGGGACGGGACACGATATTTTATAGCTATCCCGGTCCCGTCCCTGTTAATATCGGTGCGGGACCGGTTCAGGATGAAAAAATTGCATCCTAAATGGATCGGGATAGTTTCGAAACGGTATCGGGATTTTTCGGTTTGGGACACCGGGACCGGGATTTTCGCCCACCCCTAGTTCTACTTCTACGGAGTACGGAGTACCACGATTTGGCAAACAAAAGCTTCAAAGGCAAACCGCAACCCAGCTCGTCAATAAATCTAATTCATCTCCTATTTATACGTATTCACTCAGTCAATTCAGTTTTTCTCTGCAATCCAGCACCGTCAATATATCCACTCAGCACATTTTTTTTAATTAAATGCATATATCCTTAGTTATTTTATTACACATCACTTATGTGTTAATTTTGTTTTGCCCAATAATTATTGTTTAAAAACTCAAACATTCCAATGTAAAAAAAAATGTGAATTAATTTTTTTGTAAGTATCACAAATGCATAGTTGAGTTCAATTTGAAACAATTTTAAAACTATTAATTGTTTTCCAAATTTCTGTACTATTAAAATGTCAATTATTTTGTAAGTATGCACCAAGAATCCAGCTCTCTCCACTACACTTTTTCATATGTACACAACCTATCCACTAGCCTTTTGGCTTTTTCATCAGCAACACACCCGCAAAGACCCACGCTCTCCCACGCACCAATGAACTCCACTTCTTTGGTATTCATATTGTCAGGCGCGTTGCAGGCAAGTCCACTACTTTCCTCCAGGATGGAGTCAATTGTCCGGCCATAGATTGCTCCCCAAGGCTCTCAGACTCCCGCTAACTCCTCCCTCTACGAAATATTCTCCCGGTTGCGGCTGCAAATCTCAAGGTTTTGGGGTGAAAACCTCACATTTGAGCTTTTCACCCAATGCATTCCAATCAGCCTAACTTATGACTTATCTATTCTTTTAAAAGTCCCAGTCTTTTACCGGACGCTAGACAGGAAAGCGTTGAATCAAGCTTTTCATTATTTACGACATTCCTCAAATAACGCAGCCTGCGCTCCCATTCTTTCATCTTCTTCAACTTCAATTTTGCTATTAACGTGAATATCCTCGGCAGGTGCATCCGTCTTCTTCCCCTGACCTCTGATTATCTTTCTTAACCCCTTGAATCCATCTCAAATTTTAACCGATATGTTTGTTGATTTTTTTTTTGTTTTGCTTAGTAATTTGTGGCCAAAACTTCTGTGATATTTAAGCTTGTTAAATGTTACCCGTTTACATTGATTTGGTAAAAAGTGTACTCAAAATTTGTGTTAGATTCGATCTTAATTTTTTGATCTCTGTTTTTACGAATTGCAATATATTTCTTGGTCTTTGGTTCAATACAGTAGCGGTTTCTTGTTGTACGTAGTATTTCTTATTGCTTTGGCTTTTATTTTGCTTTATTTATTGCTTTGATTTTTTCATAGTTTTTTGTGTATTCATGTTCTACTTTTTTCTTCAGTTTTTGCGGTAACTTTTTAGTGGTTCTACTCGGTTTTCTTTACTTTGGCTTTTATTTTTTAATGTAACTTTTTAGTGTAATTTTGTGCTTTGGTTTTTATTTTTGCTTTACTTTTATTAACGTTATTTTATAAACAGGCCAAGGGTCTAAAAACACGAATATTTTAATTAAGATAAAAAAATATCTTGCATGTTTTTATTTTCCTTTATGTTGAAATTAGCTATGTGCATGTACTCTATTTTTTCATTAATTAATAATATTTTATCATTGTCCTTAATTGTAATTTTATAATTTTAGCTACTTGTAACAGTTAGTTTTGTCAAACATGGCTATTTAAAACAGGCAGCTTTATGAAATAGCTAGAGAAATTGCCGAATATAAGAGTAACATAAACATAATTGCACAAATAGGAGTGAAAATTAAAACTTCCTTCAATAATAGTAAACATTAATTTTGTACCCTTAATACCTCTAACCTAGTTAATTCTACAATATGACTTATTTGATTCTAATATAATATAAAAAAATTCTAAAATATTGAAAAAAATATTGAAATAATAAAAATTAAAAAAAATAAAAATAAAAAAATTTGAAAATAAATAAAAAAATAGATAAACCACATTAAAAAATATAAAAAAAATTATGCAGGCCTTTGCCGCAACCTCGGCCATCACCCAGCAATGTCACCTCTGATCGGCGGAAAAAAATGTCATCTTATGTTAAAACTTCCATTTTTCTTTGAAAATGCCATAAAGATGACAGTTTTGCTCTTTGAAAATGCTAAACTTTCTCAAAATCTGCCATCATGATGACATTTAGGAAAAATGTTGGCATTTTTTTCGGTGGTCGGAGCTGGTGGTGCTGGGAGGTTGTTGAGGCGGCGGCAGACGCGTACATATTTTTTTTAGTTTTTTTTTTTTAATTTTAATTTTTTTAGTTTTTTATTTAATATTTTTTATTTGAATAATTTTTATTTTTATTAATTTTATTTAATATGAAGTATGTTTTATTTGATATATTTTTGTGTTTTTTCATTTTTTTTTTACAATTTTATTATAAATTAATGTTATTCCTTTTATGTTTTAATTATTAATGAAAGTTGTTGGAACTTGGGTAGGGATATACTTGTGTAAACACTAAAGTTACTCCTATTCAAAACATGGTACTCCTATTTTTGCATTTCGCCTATCTTTTACTCCTATTTGGGGAATTCTCAAACAGCTACCGTCATAACTTTAAAATATAACTCTTTTTTACTCTTTAGTTTTATATCATAACTTTATACTCTGTATTAGGGAAAGCTGTCACATAGTATATCAAAATAATCATCAAGCTCTCCAACTAAAAAAAACCATTTAGACCTTCAAGCTTTATAAAAACAGTCAATTATATAATTTAATAGGTCAAAGTCCACATACTATCGTATTTATTTTTGCTTTTTTTCTTTTCTTTTTAATTATCTTTCTTCAGCTTAGCTCCTCTTTCCGTTCCCTGTTTGGCCGTTTTCCTTCCTGGCCTGTGTTCGCAGAGGAAGATGCCGCACAGTAGGATGTTGCAATGCTTCGTACAGCAAAACAGCATCTTCCCTTTAGTTTTTCTCTTTTATTTTTATTTCTTTACCTTAGCTGCCTCTTTTCCTTGCCATAGCTTCAAGATATACAGATGGATGGGTACTCTTCCAGGTGTGCACGGTCGTACAGCCCACCCTCACCCACTCCACATGCTCCAAGACTGGAAAGTGGAAACAAGCCTCTTTGCCCACCCCTGTGGGCTGTGGCGGACTCACCTCCAATCTCCATGTCGCCATTTGTAAAAATGGCCTTGGACAGTTCAGAGTTGGACCTCTCATCCAATTACCTCTCCGGTTCCATCCCGCCGGAGTTTGGTTTTGTCGTTAAGTTCACCCTCCTTTACCTCTCCCTCCCCCCGCTGCATCTCTGCGCGCACCTCAAGTCCTCAACATCGTCGATCTCCACCACACCTTCCTCTCTGGCCCATGAACATCCTCTCAGAACAATGCCTCCCGGTAGGGATGGCAACGGGCGGATCGGGGACGGTTTTACATATAACCGTACCCGCCCCGTTTGGTAATTCTCCCGCCCCATAACCGCCCCATTACCCAACGGGTAATTTTTACCCAAACCATAACCGCCCCAACGGGTAACGGTTATAACCGCGGGTAACCGCAGGTAATTACTTTATTAAATGAGTCATTGATAATTTCATAAAAAATAATATTTTAAAAGGCGAAAAATGACATCACCTAGACAACAAAATATATGGTACAGCCGGCTGTACCATAGGTATGGTACAGCCAGCATTTTAGTAATTAGTTTGGGTTAAGCTCGATCTTTCTTTCGTTCGTTTTACTTCCTCCGTTCGTTTTACTCTCACTCCGAACCTTTTTACTTTTGTCCGTTTCCTATTCTTTTTACGTTACTTTTTCTGCTTTCTTTTCTGTTCTTCTGCTTTCTTTTCTGTTTGTCTTTTTTCTTTTCTTCTTTTCGTTGTTTTTACTTGTTGTTTCATTCATTCTTTTAATTTCTTTGTTTCCTTAACATTGTTTTACTTTAATTCTTATTCAATAATTATGAAAATGAATTACATTAAATATTATTTAATATTTGAGTTCTTTTTCTTTTCCAATCAACCTTTTAACATAAGTTTTTTAATGCATGAGTAAATATTATACAAAGAACTCGATTATTTTTGTAATTCAAGAACAAAAGACTATAAATTATTTGTAATATAAAATTGTTATATTTCTCATTTTTATATATATTGATATTTTATTAAATTGTTATTAATAAATCTATTAGATGTACATATTAAGAAAGAACTTTATATTATACTCGAATGAATATAATGATAAAAAGAAATGATCACACACAATGGATTTTTGAGAACGTTAGAGAATTCAAATGAGTTTTTGAAATTTATATGCTCACTTTGCAAATTGCGTATACTCATCTGGTGCTAATTTTATGCTAAATATAAAATGACATATTAATGCATATTATGAAATGTCATACCGTAGTATTACATTACATTCGAATAAGAGTGTATTATAGGCGCGAGATCAGAGATCATGATTCATAATACTCCATTGCATTTTTCTAATACTCAATAGAAGACGTTTGATCCTCAATAAAAATGTTTTTATACTCAACTAAGAAAGTTTACGATTTTTATATCGATGCTCATTTTATAAGTTACATATACTTATTTGGTACTAATATTATGCTCATTTTTAAAATGTCATATCAATGCATATTTCAAAAGTATCATATTATATTAGATTCACATATTGATGTTCATAGATTTGATTATATATAATTTAATGAGTTTTTTAAAAGGAAAAAATAAGAAAATGAAAGTAAATTAGAAAATATGAAACGGAGACTACGATTCTCAATATTAGACTTTTAATACTCAACAAAATAGGTCTGATGCTCATTAGAAGTGCATTAATACTCAACAAAATAGGTGTGATGATCATTAGTAAATTTGATACAAGAAGCACAAACCATGTTATTCAATTACATATTTCTAATACTCAATAGAAGATGTTTGATGCTCAATAAAAATATCTTGATGTTCAACCAAAAAACTTATGATTTTCATATTAATGCTCATTTTGTAATTTATGTATGTTCCTTTCCGTCAGCTAAAAAAAGAAATGTCTATCAAAAACTGCGATTTTCACTGAAATTCGACTCTTAATGCTCAGTAGAATACGTCTGATGCTCATTAAAAATGTGTTAATGCTCATCTAACGAAAACCGAGATTTTTACTGAAATTACGAATATGCCACCGTTTTTAGTTGTGATATCAGATTTCTTGTAATATCCCGGTGCTCATTATTAGACGCTGAATACTCATTAAAACTGGACTGTTGCTCATGAACAGCACACCAATGCTCATTTAGCAGAAATCACGATTTTCGCTTAATTACAAAAATGTCACCGAATTATTTTGCTATTTTTCCCTTGAACTTGTTATTGGGCCGGCTGTACGGTGCTCACCGTACAGCCGGATGTACCATGTACGTACTCCACCTAGACGACGCTAGACTCAAACGCCACTTTAAAGCTTCATATATCTATACGACGAGAAAGAAGACAACCAAAATTAATTTGAACCTAAAAATACTTGATCTGAAAAATAATTAATCACGAAAAATCATAGAATAATCAAACAAGGCTATTAAGTTCTATTGAGAACTTTCATTCTTACTTTATAGTTAGTACATCTATTATCCATATATACACAATGAACATTAAAAATCTCATCTTTTATTAGTTGTGGGACAAATAATAGATAAAAAAGTAATAAAAATATAACTAAAAATGAACGGGGCGGGTACGGGGCGGTTAATGGGGCAGGCATGCATAAAACCGTAACCGCCCCGTTACCCATAAAAACAAAACGGGTATTCCCCGCCCCGTACCCATTACCCGGTCAATGCGGTTTTCCCCATTTTGACCGGAGTGGTTCGGTGCGAGTATCCATCGGATCGGTCACAATTGCCATCTCTACCTCCCGGCGAGGCGGCGAGGCAGAACGGCTGAAGAATAAAAAGAAAACAAAATGAAAAAGGAAAAAAAAAACTTAAAAAGTAAAAATAATCGCGTGGATTCCAACTCAGCTGAGTTACCAGATAACCGGAGCATAACTTGTTAAATTATAAAATTGACTGTTTTTGTAAATTTGGTAGGCTTAATTAGGTGCTTTTTTTGTTTGAGGGCTTGATTGACTATTTTGATCTAGTACAAGAGCCTATTTGACAAACATATATAATGAAGTACATTTCGCGTGTACTTTCAGACGTTTGTTTTAACTAAAGATATTAATGAATTTATTATCAGAATAGAGTTAACTTTATCGCATCACAAACAGCACAGATAGTACTTGTCATATACCGTAGTATTAAACTATGTCACACTAGAATAGCTGCATTTCAACAGGCCACTATCAACGGCTTCACAGGAAAGTCAGGCATGCGCTTATTCAATAGATCATAAAAATGAAAGGACGCATTTAAGGTTCCAATATTCCAAGGCAGTCAGCCTGTCTTCTTTGTAGGGCTTCCTTACAACTCGTCCTCCTCTTCTTCCTCTTCCACCTCCTCATCATCAAGGTCATGAACTCGTCTAGAGGGCATCTTGTGAGATCTTAAATCCTCATCATCATCTTCATATTCTCCTTCTTCTTCAAGGTCATCATCTTGTTCCAGCCTACTAGGCCTCTTGTTGTAAGATCTTATATCATCATCGTCTTCATCATCAAGTTCATTGCCACCCAGTTCCTGCCTAGGCCTCTTGTAAGATCCTCTTATATCATCATCAAGGTCGTCAATATCTTGCTCCTCCCTACTACCCCCCCTCTTGTAGGTTCTTAGATCATCATCATCTTCAAGGTTGTTAACTCGTTCACATTCATCAATCCATTCGCTATATCTGGATCACCCGTATATTTCAGTTATACATATACACACATACACAAACACAAACATATATACATGTATATGCACGAACTCACAAATGCCATGTGTAGAAACTTACACGTCTATAGCCTCAGTTAAAGCTACATGAAACAAGAAAACAATCTCAAATCAGTTTTACAAGAAGACAAAAACTTCCCTGAGACCTACCTAACAAAGTACTTTTAAGTTTTAACAAAATATACAATACTTCTTTTGTATGGTAATGCTCACCTGTAGCGGTTGTGCTATAGCTTTCTTTGCAATCACTGCAGTGTGCTTCAGCAATCAAGGACTTCATATCACTGATACATCCACACACACACACTCAAACCACATTGCCTGGATAAGGGAATGCAAGAAACGGGAAACGGGAAACATGAAACCTAACTCGTGAAAAAAAATCAGTGCATCACCACAAAAAAGGTATTGGACAACTCTGCCAATTTCATTGTCTGGATAGAAAACTTTAAGGTCTATTTGAAAGTCAGGAAACGCCAGAGGAAAAAATACACTTACATGCGACATTCCACACTCTTCACATTACAGCAGAAAGGACAGTCAAAAACAGTATCAAGTTTGTCCATCCTCTTCTTGGGAGCTGGCTTAGCCCTTGACTTCCTCTTTCCCATTATATTCTAAATTCAATTTTCTTCTCAACTACAAAAAGAGTAATGGTTCAACATGTCAACCACAAGTAGATAATTTATATTTTATACTACGTAATAACAAATAAGGCTTCCATTTCCATCACTTGCAATGAAGCCAGACTACTATTTTTCGGCTTGGCAGTATAATAGAATAAAGCAAAATAGCTCAATAAACTATCTCGGCTTCTTTGATAAGAAGCAGTAGTCAGTCCGTGTAATTTTCAATGCGATTTTCACAGTGATTTATTTGGAAGCAGTCTTTTTGTACTTTAGTACAGGGCAAGGCTGCGTACATCTGACACCCCTACCCCACCGTTGGTGGGAGCCTTTGCGGCACTAGGGTAATGATGATGATGATGATGAATAACAAATAAGGCTTCCAACATGCTTCAAAAGGAAATTGCTTTAAAAATATAGACAATGGTTCATGTTTCTGAAATAACACAACCAAATATCACCAAAAATGCAATGTGCACTAACTACCTTTGCCACCCCAAAAAAATCTCTTTGTAATATCTTCACTCTTCAGTATTACAAACATGACTTTTTTGGACAGGGATGTAACAAAGTTGACAAATGGTGGATGACAGAGAGAATGCATAATTTGTAAAAATTGTAGTTTATGGTGGCACCATATGGTGGAATTTAGGCCAATTTCCATTTACAGTTTTTCAATGGACTGCCAAAATGGCAAAACATATTCATTATCTAAAAGGCAAATTCTACTCAATATACATTGCCTTGTTCACTCTTATTTTTAAGGAACCTACGGTGTGATGATATCTACTAATTTATTTCCTAGTATTTAGTATGCATTTTGTTATATTTTTATCAACATTTCATGTGAATTGGACGTTGTGATGATATCTACTAATTGCAATATTTGTCCAAATGTTTAGCATGTGTTTGGCATAGTACCGAATGGTTCCATCCCTAGAACCAGACCATACTGAACTGTTAGAAACATTACAAGTACATCACGGGTTTCGATAATTTACCCGACTGTTTTGGACCGCACCCACTCCTAACACTGCTTATTCTTACAAAAATTATGAACCTCTACTAAATCAAATGTGAGATTCCTGGAATTAAAAGGGCAGTGTTGCTCTTCCTGGAATTAATAGAACCTACACATCATAACTTATCACGAGTGCTGAACACATATCTTATTGTTTTAATCTCTATATACATAGTATATAAAAGCTGGACCGCCTGAGATAACCGTTCCCGCCTGACAATGATGACGTCAACCTGACGTCGCCAAGGGGCGTGCTCACGGTTAATCTTAAGAATTTTGGATCTCCTCAATACGAAGGCAACACTGCCAGCGAATTGGTTGGTCATTAAATTACAGCTAGTTCCAACTCCTTAATTTAGAAAATTATTCAGCGTTTAAATGAAAGAACAGAAACGAACGAACCTCAACAACACCCTCTAAGCTTGATCTATTCACTGCTGATAAGATATAAGGAGAAATGTACAAACAAACAAAACAAGATGCGATAAAATAAGAAGGCATATAGTAATAATCGACAAACCAGGGATATTAGACGAACGGCTGGTGCAGACAAACTGGAGAAGGAGAGAGCAATATAGCGTACCACCGTCTATGAGAGATGAGCGGTAGCATGAGATGGTGGATGGGATAATTGGTACACCGGTATTAGGGTTAGGTTATTCCAGTGCTTGGGAAAGTGATTTTCTATTCGGACCGGATCAAATAGTTTGGGCCAATAAGTTTTTTTTTTTATCGTATGGGCCAATAAGTTTAAGTCATTTAATTTGGCAGATTTAAAATTGTACTTTTTTAGTAACATTATAATCAATTAAGAGCTTGTTTGGTGACCCCTTTTTTTGGCTTATCAGGCTTATCAGCTTTTTCATCATACACGTAATTTTTGATTTCGCACGCTGAATAGTGTAATAAGCAAAAAAAGTAAGGTTGAAGTCAGATATGTCAAAAAAATCCGACCCGCAATGACCCGCCCTGGCCCGAGACATTTGGGGCGGGTCCGCCCCGCCCCGTCTTGCAAATGGGGCGGGTCCGGCCCGCCCCGCCTATACAATGGGGCGGGTCCGGCCGTCCGCGTATTAGAATTGACCCGTGCCGCCCTGACCCGCTCAATATATAAGTATACATAATTTTTCTTAAATTATACTACAAATATACTTCAACATACATATGTGTGTATACAATAAATCATAAATTCTTTGATCTTATAATATATGAATATATATTAGAATGAGATGCACGACGGATTATCAATGTCTTCTTTATATATAGAATTTTAATACATATATTCAATTATTAATATAACTAATTAGATTAACTATTCAAGTTTGAGTAATTTTTCCTTAATTTTTGAAATTTTTAGCGTATCATGAATTTGATTTAATATATTGATTTTTAATTATTATTTAGAGATAAACATTATGTAGATTCAATTGGTAACAACTTCCCACAAATAAAAATACATACTAGCTAATTAGGTTGTGGCGGGGCGGGGCGGACCCGCCCTGCCCCGCATGGGGCGGGTCATGGGTCAACAAGTTTGGACCCGTGCAGGTCACGGGGCGGGGCGGACCCGCCCCGCCAAGCCACGGGGCGGGTCCGGGTCTTGCAATACCCGCCCCGCCTCATTGCCATGCCTAGTTGGAGTTACTTTTCTGACAGTATTGGCTGAAGTTACTGTGGATGATCATTTCAGGTATTTTTTCAAATAATTTTTTATTTTATTTATTAATAACAAATATTTGAAATATAATTTTTTCATGAATTAGCATAATCAGCCAATACAGCCACTTCAGCGAGAACTTCATAAATTTCAGCAGAATAAGCCAATACAGCCAATTTTAGTGTTACCAAACGGGCTCTAAATGAATTGAATCTATTTAAATTGATCAAATTTCAACTGAGCTGGCAGACTTCACTAATTTGCTATTTTGCATAAATATTATACTCCCTCTGTATTTTAATGTTTACTACATTAGGTTGGACACATTATTTAAGGAGTAAAGTAGGAGGAATAGTGAATTATGTAGAAAACGTATGAGAGAGAGTGTAAAAGTATGAAAGAAAATAAAAAGTAGATAAAGTAAAGATAGTTGAATATTTTATAAAGGGTAAACTTATCAAATATGAAAGTGTAGAGAACTTTTAAATACAGTCCAAAAAGGAAAGTGTATTGAATTTTTAAATACGGAGTAAGTATTTATTTAAAAAGTTTTTTTTAATAGGATCAAAACGATGAAAAAATTCTTAAATAAAACTTTCATTATTTTACTCTCGAAATAGGTTTCATTCACTCCTATTATGGGGAGATATTAGAGATGGCAATTGTGACCGATCCGATGGATATCCGCACCGAACCGCCCCGGTCAAAACGGGGAAAATCGCATTGACCGGGTAATGGGTACGGGGCGGGGAATACCCGTTTTGTTTTTACGGGTAATGGGGCGGTTACGGTTTTATGCATGCCCGCCCCATTACCCGCCCCCCGCCCCCTTTATTTTTAGTTATATTTTATTACATTCTTATCTATTATTTGTCCCACAACTAATAAAAGATGAGATTTTTAATGTTCATTGTGTATATATAGATAACAGATTTACTAACTATAGTGTAAGAATGAAAGTTCTCAATAGGACTTAATAGCTTTGTTTGATTATTATAAGATTTTTTGTGATTAATTATTTTTCAGATTAAGTATTTTTAGTTTTAAATTAATTTAAGTTGTCTTCTTTCTCGTCTTATAGATATATGAAGCTTTAAAGTGGCGTCTGAGTCTAGCGTCGTCTAGGTGATGCCATTTTTCGCATTTTAAAATATTATTTTTTATTAAAATATCAATGACTCATTTATTAAGTGATTACCCGCGGTTACCCGTGGTTATATCCGTTACCCGTTGGGGCGGTTATGATTTGGGTAAAAATTATCTGTTGGGTAATGGGGCGGTTATGGGGCGGGAGAATTACCAAACGGGGCGGGTACGGTTATATGTAAAGCCGTCCCCGATCCGCCCCGTTGCCATTAATCCATCCCTAGGAGATATTAATCAACTTGTTCTTTTAATATGACTAAATAAGACCTATTGAGGGGACAAAACATATTTAATCATATTTTTTCCCTTTCGTGTAATATCGATCCCATATTAAGCAGTTTCTATTTTTTAAAAACTTGCTAATTTTGTCAATTCGGTTAGAATTTCCTGAATTTCATCGATTCGGTCCATTTTGAAGTTACCAAACAAGCTTTATATACTTATGAAAAGAGATATAGTCAAGCCTATTTAGAAAAGTTTATGTACAAAGACGAAGTGATATTTTTATAATTGTTTATATAGAGATTTTTATAAAAATTATCAAATGTTTTAATTATTTTTTTTAAATAACTTGCTATAGAATGTCAAAACGCCTCGAATGATTGTGTTTTCAAAGTAAAATGTATTCATCTGACATTTTTTTAACATTGAGATTTAAGTGATGAATTCTAAATAGTAAAATGACATATTTCACCCTTTACCTGATATTTTAATTGGTGGATTAGGATAGTAATTTAGATACTATACACTATAAAACAAAGGGAAAAGGTGCAAATAGGCCCCTGTACTAACCAAAAAAGGTCAAATAAGCCCTTATTTAGGAGGCTCTGTCTGGCGTCGTCATTTCGGGTGGTTCCCGGTGGAATTTTTTGATGAATTTTTTTGAGCATCTTATTCATCAAGTCTAGTTTACTCATATCGAATTTCAGCTAAAACTTCAACCGGGAAGGCATTCAAATGAATTCTTGAAGATAACTGTGTTTCTAACTGTGCACTTATTTTCAAGAATTCATTTGAATGCCTTCCCGATTGAAGTTTTAACTGAAATTTTGTATGAGTAAACTAGACTTAATGAATAAGATGCTCAAAAAATTTCATCAAAAAATTCCACCGGGAACCACCCTAAATAGCAACGGCCGGACAGAACCTCCTAAATAAGGGTCTATTTGACCTTTTTTGGTTAGTACATGGGCCTATTTGCACCTTTTCATTGTAACTTCATCATTGTACATAAACTTTTCTAAATAGGCTTCAATGTATTTCTAGCCATAAGAATAAAAAACAATTCTATCATTTGCAATGGAGCCAAAGACACACTATTTTTTTGCTTGGAAATATAATGAAATAAAGCAAAATGGCTCACTAAACTGTCTGCTCTTCTTTGTTATGAAACAGCCGTCAGTCCATGCAATTTTCGATGTGATTTTCACTTTGGATCATTCGGAAACAGTCTCTATGTGCTTTTCTACAGGGGTAAAGTTGCGTACATCCGACCCCCCTTACCCCACGTAATGGGAGCCTTTGCGGCACTAGGGTAATGATGATGATGATGATGATGATGATGATGAATAAAAAATCTGTTTGGCAACACCAAAAATGACTGACTCAATTGAATGTCATAAATTCTAGCTGAATTGAAAAAATCTGATGAATTATGAATTATGAACACATTATATGTAAAATATATTTTATTGATTAATTAATTAAAAATTAAAAAACTATATGATAAAACTTAGATAATCTTCTCCAGCAAAATCACACAATTAACTACCACAGCATCTAGAGTCTCACTTTTTTTTTACATAATTCAATGCATGGGATCAAAATTTGTTTGATAAAAATCAAAATCATAAAAATGAGACACAAGTACGCATGGAACACAATCATATCATAAGATTAACTCTTTAAAGAATTTTTTTTAGATTTATCATCCTTTACAAATAGAATAAGTTGTTAAAAATGATAAAAGTGGAGAAGGGATGGGTGGATCATGAATATTTTGATATCGTTGAGCAATTTGAAATAAAAAAGGTATGCACTTCTACTGTTATTTTTTACATAGTACATACCAAACCTCTTTTGTTACAAGAAATCCCCTGTTTGAGATTTTGTACATGCAAAGGTAAATAACTCTTGCCAATTACACTCACAAGTATACCTTAGTAATAGAAGTAGATACAAAATAAAAGAGAGAATAATAGAATGCATCTCATGCCTTCACATTCACGACGCAGAATACACATTATTGGCAGAGTTTATTTAAGAAGAACGGGGGTGGATGATACACAAATAAATATGATTGTCTATAAGAAGATGGCATGCTTTGCACCTAAGAAGAGAGTCGTTGGATACTTGGATGCACAACAAAAGCCTTATTGCACGTTCCTTGGCTTTGAGGACAGTCATGCTTACCCTCCCAGCAGGATGGCACTGGATGAGTTGCGACATCATAACAAGCAACCACTGCTAATGAGTTTATGTCTAATTGTATTCCCTAAAAGCATATGAATGAGCTGAGGAAAGAACATCATCAACAACCTAATTTCGATTTCAGAATGAGTTCGGAAACTAAATTTATGTCGAATAAGTTTGATAGCAAAATGTTATTACTACATCTGTCCTAGAATAATAGTTACACTTCACTATTCACCGGTCAACGCAATTCACTTTTGATATCTAATTTTATATTTCAACTTTAATATATTTGAATTTATATTTTGCGACTTTATAGAGTTTTTATTGTAGTTCATGAATATGTGCATTTTAATTTCCAATCTAATTACCAAATTGTCTGGGAATATTTTAAGTGTGCACACATCTGTGACGCATGATCCTATTTTGTTATGTAATTAATGAGATAAAGATGGAGGGAATCAAGTAACTGAAACAAAAATTATACATAGTAGAATACATCTCTGTTGTCAAAGCGAGTCCCATAAAATCAGCCCGCTTAACTTTGCAATGAGGCATGACTACAAGAACTATTTTTTTATCGATGTCTTGTAGTATTTTCTATGAAAGTAGGATTTATGATGACGGGTTTGCGGTGTATACATAATTATTCCTTATTTAGAAGGTTTACAGCATTAAAGACACCTGACTTAATCATCGTAATGACTTTTTTTTTGTTAACCTAGTGTTAAGTAAATAGAGTTATTTATTGACAATTGATTAAGGTGGTGGTGGGCTGGCGGTGATGGTGATGATGAAAACATACATCTCATGACAAATTTTTAACACAAAATTAAAAGTCATTTCTACAATGCAAAACTGAATAAGTGATACCTAGAAATCATTCTCTTCAAAACTTGTTATGTTATCCCTCCAGATTGAAGGATCTTAATTTACGCATAGGATCTAGATGCCTGCTTGTACTTGTCGAATGAACTCATTTTTTAATCTCATCTTGCAGCCCTTCTTTTAGCTGTTTAAGAGCCCACTAAAACAACAATGAAGTCTTAACTATGGAAAAGCAGACTTTTGAGTTCCCCGATCCATTTTATGATTATTTCAATCCAATTACAACGTTAACCCATAACAAGATAAAAATCATGAACCCATTTTCCCACCTCATCACTACAAGCCTCTGCTTTCAAGCTCTGAGCAATATGAACCACTCCAAGGTTGAGCAGAAGTGCACCAAATGCCACATTGTAAATCCAATTCCTAATAGTCAAGACAACAACTCTGACAACCTACAAGTTGATAGACAAAATTTTATCCATTAATATGTGTGTAGACATATTACACAAACACAGTTCCAATGCATCTTATCATCTTAGGTGAAAAACTAATCTTGGTTATTTATAAATGGAGGGACGAGAGTGCTAAGACAACACACAGTGTGGCAAGAGTTCACTTATTGTACATGGAAGTGGAAAAAGTGCATCATTGGACACATAAGACTATAAGAGTGCACTTCTATACGTGACAAGAGTGCATCATAGTCTGAAACAAAATGCGCATCACAAGTACAAATAAGTTCTCTCTTATGTGTACAAATAAAACGAGATATCATTAAGATTACATGTCTTCAAGGTTCTGCTGGTCTACCCTGTGAAAAATTGATCAATTTATCCCCTTGTAAGTGTCTAAGTGATGATGTGATGAGTTCTTAGACCATCAGATTCACTGCAAAAAAAGTAGCAATCGGAAAACCACACAGACAAATCACACAAATCTTGAAGGTATATAACAAACGGAAATTTAAAGATCTTTGGAAATTGAGCAATTATAAGCATATTGCATTTTACAATCATTTTGAATTACATTATATTTTTTCTTGGTCCTGTCTTTATTCAACTACCCTATCTTAGTGAATCACTAAAGCCTGTTTATGGTCAGTTGAATAATGAATTAGTATGACAATTTGAAGGCTTAAATGAGGTTAGTATGTTTTCCTTTGTGCAGTGAACTGAAGTGGTAGTGAGTGTAAGTGTAATAAGCTAGAGGTTGTTATATTTTGGTAGCATGATTAGCATCACCTCATTTAGGATGTTTTTACTTGGACTAAAATTTTCTCGTCAAGTTTGGTCTGTTTAAGTCTAAATTGGGATGGTTTGGTAGATGTTTGGTCTTTGTGTATTTTACAATCGTAAAAGTCTGGTCTACTCCGTTTAAGTCTGATTTGGTCCAAAGTGGTGTGGGACTGAAATAAGTCCAAGTAAAATAATGTGGAAATTACCGGTGTGAACCACTTTTACATGTCTTATTTCATTTATGTCACACAACTCTTTTTCTTTCATTTTATATCTGTTCTCTTTTCACTTTTGTTTAATTTATTTCAAAAATAGTCTGAATTCAAAACAAACTCGAATAAGAATTTCAAATCCCTAAAGCTTCATTCTCGTCATTCTCCACTCACGACCTCTTCACTTCTCCTCCTCTTCTTCCTCTCACGCATCTGCATCTAGATTCCTTAACTAATCAATGGCTGGAGGTTTAGGAGAAGATGGCGACAGAAATCAATCTGAGAGTACGGGGTTCATCGCTGATTTTAATTCGCCGCCTTCTCAATCTGGAAGTAAACCTGCATCGGTGATATAGAAGTATTGTCTGCGTCGGAGAGGCGTCATAGCTTAACTAGAAGAGACTTCTTCTTTGTTTCAACCTCGACTAACTATTACTTATCTGATTGGAGTTGTGTGACATTAGACATCGTTAGCTATTCGCCTATTCAGCAGTTGTTTGCTACCGAATCTTTCCAAAGTATGAATTGAAATCACCTCATTCAATTGTTACAGAGGACTCAACATCGAATACATGTGAGGACTCCTCCGCCCTCGCTTTCGGCTGCTTTGGTATGTATTTACGTGAGGAAATCAATATGACTTGGATTTATTGCTTTGTTCATAGCTTTTTAGGTTTAGATCTCATATTTGTATTTTTGATATTGTACATGTGCGATGATCTCACTTTCGTATTTGCTTCAGAGTTGTTTTTAATCTTAAATTCAACTCAGTTATCACATTTAATTTTTCTTCTTAGATTCATCTTTATCTCATATTTGCATATGTATCAACATTTTTTCATTGTCCAGAATTTCATTGAATTTCACATTTGAACTTTTACTCTCATTCAAATTTCTTCTCATCTTTTATTATTTTTTTGTGGAAAATCATATTTATTAGTGTTCTTTGCTCTTGAACAAGCTCTATCGACTCATGTGACCTTAAAAGTCCAAATGAAATCTTGAAAGATGACTGAAAGTTATATCCCATTCATCCCTATTTCATAAACCTGCCATCATCTTATTTGGATTCTGAAAAATAAATTTGTTTCCATAGCACACTATTTCATCCAAAATTCAAAAAAAAAAAAGAGAGAAGAAAAAAACCAAATGATAAAATAGATAAATGTAATAAGTTTAAACAATAGATTGAATTATATATTTGTTGCGAAACTGTTATATGTTTGTGTTGTTGCTTTTTGTTTTGTTGCATCATGTTACTTTTTGTTTTGTTGCATCATGTTGTTCTTTGTTGCATTGTGTTGATTTTTGTTACATTATGTTGCTTTGAGATTCTTCAAAAAATCTATCAAAGGGAATCTGGAACTACTGATGCTTCGCTTCATACAGAGCGTTGGGTTGCTAAACCAATGTACAATTTCACAAAAAATACCAGCAGATCACATCGATTGATAAAGGACAAGGAAAACTCCCGGAGATTACAAACAATCAGCCTTGTACATCTAATCCTCCTACTGAGCAGGTGATTATTTAGGACAAGTCTGACTCGGAAGGCATAAGCCTGGATTCAGTTGCTGGCCCAGAGTTAGAACGTGTTGTCCCTTCTGCTGTTAAAGATATACCAGGGCAAGCTTTGGCAGTTCCTCTTATTGAACCTGCTGGTGAAGATTTGGAAGTACCAACAATCTCAGAATCTCAGATATACCAGGACAAGCAATTACAAATTTTAAGGATATTGACAGATCTTTGAATAACTCCCATTTACCTGTGATGCATCAAATTCTGGAATATGATCCTTAAATCGCTGCTAAGGATTACTATTATGACAGTGGTGATCCACAATATGTCGAGGATCATCAAATATGGAGATACTCGCTACCTGATTTAAGCAAGAAAGTAGAGATTATCATCAAACAAAAGGAGAGGGATGCATTATTGGAGGCAAAGAAAGAACTTTCTTCGACTGAGGATGATGGCTTTTTGAAAGTTACAAGGAAATGATTCAAAAAGAAGTTAAAATCATTCCAACACTACCAACAAGGATTACAAGAAGTATAATTAAAAACTTCAACAATGCAACATGAAGATCAGGCTTCTATTTCAACAACTCCAGCCATCAGGCTATCACAAACTACTAAATTCCTACCTCAATGAATTTCTTATATGGAATTTGAGATGTCTTAGAATTATAGATTGAATTGTATGTTTGTGGTGATACATTTATATGATTTTTTTTGTTGCTTTTTGTTGCATGGCATTTGTTGCTTTTTGTTGCATGGTGTTTTATTATGTTACTTTATGTTGCACAATGTTGCTTATTATTGTATATTTTTAATTTAGATTTTTATTGTTTACATAGGTTTCTATTTATCTTTTCTATTTTCTAAAATCAAAGTGTCGATATAGATTTATATGCAAACACCTAAAATGCTAATATTTTATTTATAAGTACAATACAACTAGAGCACAAAGAAACAATAAAAAACAAAATTTTCAAAACTATCAACAAAAAGAAACAATAAAAATAATTTCTCTACAAAAGTTTCTAATTAATTTTCATAACATTTAACATTTGTGTCTTATTTTAAATATTTCGTTAAAAATTACTCCATATATGTTTTTCAATTTTTTGGATAATTCTTTAAATCCAATTTTTTATTTTTTTATATTTTATATAAATTAAATTAACTTTTTTAAAATTTTATATTACAAAATCATATTTGTACAATTTTGTAATTTCCCCACATTTTTAGCTATTTTGAACTATTCTATATGCTTGCTTTAAATTTTTTTTTTTTATGTTTTCTATGTAAACAAGATCTTTTATTTTTCTGATTTACGTTCTTGCAATTATTCATTTTCTTTTATATTTAAAGATTTCATTTACATGTTTCCAAATTTTATTTTATTTTGTATTTTTTTTTTTTGAGTTTGAGTTTTTGATTTTTTAAAACTCAATTGATTTTTTAGAATTTATTTTTTCTAGGCTTTATCACCTTTTTAAACATTTTCCTATTTAAAAATTTAAAAAGTAGTGAGTTGTACATTTTATATAAGTTTAGACGGAGTAGAAAAGATGTAGTAGGAACTGTAGGATGTAATAGTATGAGTAAGCACAAAGCTTCACGTGGCTCACTTCCACGTGTGAGTAGAAGACAAAATCAGTAAGCATTAAGCTTGCTTCAGCGGACAGTCTACTTTTGAAAGAAAAAGGTTTCGGTAGACCATATTTGCAAAAAAAATTAAGGAGTGACAAAAGTGATATTATTTTTCCTTTTTGGTCTATTTGTGAAAATTTCCCTAAAATAATCCTTAAGGGCTTAAGAATCAAAAGTGTTATAGAATACTCACCCAATTTGTAGAAATGTGTCCTATATGTGGAACGAAACTCTCCCACAGTACAATTCCATTGAGTAAAAGAATAAAGACAGGGTGGAGGGAGGAAAGATGTTACTAAATATTGAAAATGGAGGTTGGATCGTGAGCAAAACATGTCGCTGATGAAATTAATTTAGTATGGAACTTTTCTTTCCTATCCTATGACGTGTTGTAAAGCATGTTTGATGTACGTAAGTCCCTTGTCAATTCTTGACTGTACTTGTGCAAAAAATATTTCACTAACGTCAGCCATTGGCTAAAAGCCAACGACCCTCTGATGCTTAAGTTAGTGATCGTTTTTAGGTAAGGAAAGTAATGAATTAAACATATGTATACAAAATTAAACAAATATCTTTCATCAGAACATGTCTATTGCCAAACGATATGCCCCTCGTCCGTCGATTAAAATCGTCTCGTCACCAAAGTGACTCGTCATGGAAGTGACTCGTCGCGGAAGAGGCTCATCGCGGAAGTGACTCGTCACGGAAGTGATTCGTCACGGAAGTGACTCGTCACAGAAGTGATTCGTCACGGAAGTGACTCGTCACAGAAGTGATTCGTCACGGAAATGATGCCAATAAGTAAAAGAAAGTAATAAACCAAAAATGAAACAACTTTAATGGTACCGTATTGCAGCTCCTCCGAACCTATTTACCATCGGACAACATGCTCCCCATCCGACGACTTCAATCATGTCGCCTGATCTATCTCGTCACAGAAGTGACGACTCGCTCCTTAGATCTCGAATAAGGTTTTCCATGCTTGTAATCATGCCTCCTAGGTGATTCCGACTTCCTGTGCCCCCCTTCTTACTCAATTTGTCTCCGACGAGATCGTAAGTCTTCTTCTAGACGGATGAAAGCCAACGTCTTTGCTTGGACATCTTCGAAGGATCGAAAAGGGTATTTTATCAGTTCAGGATACAACTCTGAATCTTCATTCAAACCTCTTTTGAATGCTTCAATGTTGGTAGAGACGTCACATTTTGGGATTGACACCTTTTCTTTGTTGAATCGATGAAGATAGTCCCTCAAAGACTCGCCTCGTCGCTGGATAATTCTATACAGATCACTTGTTTGTTTTTCCAGAATGCGACTGCTTGCGAATTGTTGTGTAAACAAGTCGACAAGCTCCACAAATGAACTGATCCCCTCATTTGGCAAGTTGATGAACCAGGTTAGAGCTGGTCCTTAAAGTGTCGCTCCAAATCCTCTGCACATGCATGCTTTCCTTTGGTTTGGACGAAATGATGCGGCCAACATACGTTGCTTGTATTGGACAACATGTTCCACTGGATCAGGTGTACCGTCGAACATTTTCTTTGAGAGAGCAGCAAACTTTCTAGGAATTTCCACATCGGTAATCTGTCTGATGAAAGGGGAATCCGCATAACACGTCCGTGACGCTCTGTCCAAGGGCGGGGGTACCCCTGGCAATCCGTTGATCTTGTCTTGCATTTGGCGTAACTGGTCCATCATCATAGACATCTACTCTGCCACGTTTGGTTGGATTGGTGCTGGCACAGAGGCCGTTGGTCCGACCATCTAGGTGACTTCAGGTCGGGTCGGTGACGGGATGAATATTATCTCAGGGCATAGTTCTGGAAATGTGGATGTTGATGACGTGACGGGTCTGGGAGAACGATGCACCTGACGCTCCAGAAATGATACATCGGGCTCGCTACATCTGGCATCTTGCATGAAGCTGGACGGACTAGGATCCCCAAATGTCCTTCTCTTGTAATGAGGAATGGAGGGCTCTGACGGAGCGGAGTTTGTAGTCGTCGCCGGCATGCTCTGAGTGGCTGAGTACAAACCTGTCCCCCTAGATCCGACTCGAAGGGACTCCGGGAAGTAGCAGGCCGGGATGCTAGGGGCCGACATTATCTCCGGGACAAGAGGTGTATGAGGGATGACATGTGAGATGAACGTCGATTAAGGTTCTCCGGTTGGTGACAGGCCTAGTGTGAGGGAGACGTGATCCGTCGTCATTGCAGGCGGATTTGTCGTCGCCGGGGTGAAACCAAGATCCAGTCTCGTGGCGGCAATCCTTGTGTAGCTCCTCTGGTTAATCATTGAGTTTGAAGCTATCGACACCATTGACTGCACCTGTGAACGAAGAACGTCATTCTCCCGTTGAAGGTGGGTCATTCGTTCCGCCATCTCACGTCGGATTTCCTCTTTTGCCGTTTCTAGTTGTTCACGAAATTCAATCAACAATTGATTTGTTCCTGTCATGATTGATCTTTCTCTTGCACAAAGCCCACGGTGGGCGCCAAATTGTTTAAGCAATTTTTTTGTAAATTGAAACAATCAAATAGATAAGAAGATATATACATAGGGCTAAGTACAAGAGATATATACTACGTATTTACTAGGAGAAAGAATTAGAAGAATTCTATGAACTCACGTAGAAAGCTTAAAGCAATATAAGTGTATTGATCTTTAATTGAAGGTGGTCTCCCTATTGTTGATCGTTTCACCCGTATTTATACACAATTTCATTGACACAACTATCTAACGTAAGATGCTATTTTTCTGCTTGCTGATCTATCTATCTGTTAGCTTTGCCCCACTATATAATTTAATTCCTTCTGCCACGTCATCCACTTACTACATACTCGTAAATTTTAGTGGCCCAACATAAATCACATTTCCTGAATATATAAAAAGTCAAATTGCCATTACCACTCTTGTCTTTATGTCAAGGTAGTATTATACGGAGTAGTTATCATAGACTCATAGCGTTAGTAAGTTCCTTATTATGAGTTAAAGTAGTACATAGTAACATGGATATCACGAATTTAGGAGTATAATAGATAATAGATTCATAGTTTCTCGTTACTACTAGGCATGTTCCTACTATCAGCCATAGGAAGTTGATAGATTCTCAAATTAATTACCCAAGATAAGGAAATGGAGAAGTAGAGTGGAAAACACCAAACTCACTTGAAGTTTAAATGGACAACTATTTAGTTCAAATCAAACCATCATTTTAAGTTTTGAAATGTAAAACCGAAACTGAACATAACTTTCTACTTTAGTTCCGTATTTTGGGATTTAGTTAAAATCGAACCGAACAAACCGAACTCATCACCCCTAGATTAGATTATGTGATATTCCCTAATAACTATATATACGTTATCCATAATGTTACTTTATTGCTTTCATTGTTCTAAAATACAGTCTAGTCGGACTGATTAATCGGCCTAGTCGGCCCTAACTATAGAGGCTCAGTCGCCCAAAAATCGGCCTAATCGGCCGCCTAGGCGCTAGGCACCCCTCAGCTGCCCGACTAACGCCTAGCGAGTTTTAGAACAATGATTGCTTTATATACAACTCTTAAGACTAATATTAAGAAATATTTCTAAATATACATCTAGAATAAAAGTAATGGACAAAAATGTGATTCTAGTAACTTTAGTGAGTATAATACTCCGTAGTATTCACCATCGTAGTGACTATAAAATTTACTCATAGTAACTTCTTGTAATCAAATTTTTGTCCATAACTTTTTTAGTAGTAATAGTTGAGGAACAACCTCTATTAGTATAAATAGAATATTGTAGTCATGGTATCTTTTAAATATTTACTCAAATAAGGCCGAGTAATCACCGATTACTCTAGTAATTGGTCTGATTCGCTCCTCTGTCGCCTTTACTCGAGTAGCTACCGAGTAACGATTAAGGGTATATTCCATTCGGTAATTTGTTTTTCAAAAATGATCTTTGTACCCACTCTTATACTCACTTTTGTACCCACCTATGTTTGTGAAGTGTTTTTTTTGTCTGTGAACCCTGGCTCACAGACAATATTTTGCACAAACAAAATATTGTCTATGAACCGGGTTCACAGACAAAAAAAACTTCCACAAACATGGTGGGTATAAGGTGGGTATAAGAGTGTGTACATCAAGCATTGTTGTTTGTTTTTATGGATGAGATGTAAAATGCCTTCCTTACCTATACATCTACGAATATATTAGAGAGATGGGGTATTAGGGGTTTCCTAAAAGTTTAAACAATAGGCTAAAGCAAAAAATGAAGGAAAAAGGGGCAAAAAAACCTTAGAATTGTCACTAAAGGGCATTCAAATTCATAAACTTAATTTTAGTGCATAAATCTTTATATTCCATCAAGAGAGGGCAATTCCCCCCTTAACTAACGGCGAATACAGAATTAGATAACAACCATGTGTTATTTGAGGTAAGTATTGGCTAATAGTATTGGCTATTTATAGAACAGTGTTTGGTTAAATGGTTGTTTGCAGTTGGCTGATAACTTGTTAAATGACTTTTAAGGACATCAAATAATTTATCTACTAACCACTTTACTATTCGTATTACACATTTTGCTAATGTTATTAGTGCAATTACTTAATCTATTTTTTTTCTAATAAAGAATACTAATTAATTAACACAAGTAATATTTCTTATAAACGTTGTTTTTCATGTATCAATAAATTTTATGAGTACGATAATATTTTGACTAATTAATGGAATAATAATTGCAAAATATACTACTACCTCTGTAACGTTGGAATCTTCACTAAGTGAAAGTTGGTGAGATTGTGAATAGTGACAGGGGATATAAATTGTTGAGGGTATGATGAGAAAATAATAAAACAGTGTGATGGAATGAAGGATAAATCCAAAAAAAGTAGATGTAATAGTGTATTATTTTTAAAATTATTGAAGGTATGATGGGAAGATTTATAAATGGGAAGTGAGAACATTTTTATGTTACCAAGGTAGTAAGAAAAGTTGTGTTAGAAAAATGAAAATATATATTTAAATATCAATGTCAACATAATCAAAATAGTAATGACCACTTCATCGTAACAAATGATGTATCTTAAAAAAATCATAATATTGTCTAAGAGTGCCTTCTCGCTGCCATCAAACTAGATGCAATATTTTCACGGACGACTGCCATTTCGTGAATTCTCATATGTTCAACGCTTTGTGCAGAAGTTGATTCAACGTCACGAAAGATATCGTCTGGTATGAAATCTGGATCTTGATCAATGATAGTAAAACCAGGATCCCCGATTGTGCTTTTCCAAATGTAGTTATGCAGTGCAAAACATGAACATATTATCTTATTCTGGTCACGCAATGAATATATGGGCATTTTCTGTAATACTCCATCATGCCTTGAGAACACCAAAAGCCCTCTCAATGCAACTTCTTAGAGATGAATGTGCTCGATTAAATACTTCTCGAGATCCCCTTGGATTTGCACTACGAAACTCTGTTTGATGATATCATGTCTTGAAATAAGGTGTTAGATACCCTTGTCTCTCGGGAAAACCTTTATCAACCAAATAATATTTACCTGCGTGTACATGCATAAAGTAAAAAATTAGAACATTTATTTGGCATGTGGGTAGTATTAAATATTACCAACTTGGTGGTGGCTTTGGAAAATTGAGACTTGGGTTGTTGATCGCGTCAAGGAAAATGCGAGCATCATGTGTTGTTCCTTCCCAACCGGTCAAAACATACGTCAATAACAAATTAAAGTCACATGCAGCTAAGACATTTGTTGTTGGTATTCCTTTCCTTCCTCTATATCACATTTGATCTTCCTCTTTAACAGTTATTGCAATATGTGTGCCATCAATTGCTCCAATACAATCCTTATATTAAAAATCACTAAATTATATTACACCAATAATTAAATGAATCAATAGGACCACAAACATAATATTAATTTACCTTAAAATGTGGCATATATCTACTATCATTGGCAATTTGTGTTGGAATCTCTTTGAACTCGGGATCTTTGGGTGTAAGCATGTCCCTTGAAAATGAAACCATAATATTCAATACCTCTTTGAAAATTCTACTCACAGTTTCACCCGAATGTTGAAAACGTTCTTGAGTATCTCTATTAGAAGAACCCTTACTCAGAACATAGACAAATAAGCCAAGTTTCTCCAATGTTGACATTCTACTTGAAGCCGCTAATCCATACTTTGTTTCCAAGTATGAACATAATTGACGAAATGTACTTTGGTTCATCCTAAAAGCGTTAAAACACCGTTTTTCATGACCATACAACAATTCATCCATCCATCTTTGTCCTGTTAAGTATGATGTCATACAACGTTCCTTATATATGTGATTCATGAAATACACATACATATAGCTAGTTGTACAAGCTACCAAATCCCAAAATTCATCATCATCGTCCAAATATTCTTTAATTAGGAGAAGCTTCCTCACAATTATATTAGTACCATCCATACCTACAAAAATACATGTCATCTTATTTTAGCTTAAAAATAATAAATAATATTAATAATATACCACAACCATAAAATGTAGATAAACAACCCATATAACATAATTTCATAATAACGAAAATGATTCAATCCAAACATTGCAAACCTAATTAATAAACTAATAAAATATCCAAAATAACGGAAATGATTCAATCCAAACTAATAACGTTGAGGCATTTAGCAGTGAGGCAAGCATAAGTTCATAATATAGTTTAAAGAATAATAAAGATTCCAAAACATGACAATCCATAACATCAATTCATAACTAAGTTAAAAAAATACTAATGTAAACATAGCGATGCCTTTTAAATCCTGTTTCGCTCAGCATACACAAACTTGATGTACTCAACTCTCATCTTGTCATTTGGTAAACCAAGAAGAATATATCTTTTCTGTGGATCCTCAATCATCGTGCAAGCAAAATAAAATTCAGGTGTGCTCGGATCTAGATCCAAAGCACACAGTTTTGCTAATGCATCAGTAATTTCACCATCTTTAGGTTTGACCATTGAATCCATAACACTCATGATAGACATATGCACTCCCTTAGATGTATTATTCCTTTCTCCAATGAGTTGCATCATGCTATCAAGTTTGTCACCCAAATATTTGGTTTTGCCTGCCCTTTTCGATGTTTCAATCCTTGAACTCTTATTAGATTGTGGTGCATCATTCACTACAACTCTCTTGCTATTCCTTGTTTCATACCTTTCATTTTGTGTACATATAGGAGAGATAGGAGGGGGGGCTATCGTCTCTCCAAACATAATCCCATGCTTCACGGATACTACCACCATATGTAGCATCTATATCATCAACATGATTACCAGGAGTATCACTACGAGGTGGAGAAGGAACATACACATTATCATCTTCAGTTTGCATATGACCTTCCGAGAGATCAGACACCGGATTGTATTTTAAAGCACCTTGAGCATAAAAACCAAACATTTGATCCATCTTATATTCTAGTTCTGGTTCAATCCCTTCTTCACGAAGTGGCCCAAATTTTGAATTCTCCTATAAAAAGTTAAAGTTTAAAATAATCTCTAGAGAGTGTTGTTCCTGTCCGGAAATTCCTGACAGGAACACGTCCGGCATCCGTCTTTTGGGAAGGTTCTCAGTGGTATTTTTGGCTGAAATTTTTTGTGCATGTTCTTCATCAAGTCTAGTTTATCTATACCAAATTTCAGCTAAAAAGTCATCCAGAAAGCCAGTCAAATGATTTTTGAAAGTTAATTGCACCCTTTATATACATATAAAACGCAGTTAACTTCCAAAAATCATTTGACTGCCTTTCTGATAGAATTGTTAGCTGAAATTTGGTGTGAATAAACTAGACTGAATGAATAACATACAAAAAACAATTCATAAAAAAATACCATCGAGAACTTCCTCAAATGGTGAAGGCCGGACGGGGTCCGATCAGGAAATTCCGGACATGAATATTCCTCAACCTCTAGATACTTATAATCTAATCACATACTATAACAAATAAAAAAACTAACCTTTATCTTCATGTTCCACCACTCATCAGTAGCATCAACGGTACTTTTTACAGGATCCCATCCTAACCCCGTCTCCTTTCCTTTCAATAGTTTCCAAAAACCCCACTTATGTCTCATCCAATCCACCTTATGCTTAAGTTTTCCTTTATCCCAGTGAAGGTTTGTATGTTTTGCAAAATCGACTTCTATTTTCTTCCATACCAACTTTTGAGAAGTTACTCCACCAGTTTTTCCCTTGCACTTTTCAACATTTTGCAGGCAGAGGTCGCAAAGGAAGTGCATTAACTCTTTTGTCCAACTAACTCTACCTATAGTTGCACTAGGCTGACTTTCATTGTTCTTATTTTGAGCGGGATTCATCTAATAATATAGCAATAAACTAATAATTCAAGAAACATTACACCACATAAAATATACTGTACATGTGAAGTAGTTGTTCAAAAAAACTAATAAGTACTTACCAATACTTAACAGACAAGAATAAAAATCAAAGCCATTTCAATGAATGAATATAAAAAGGACTACAAGCATCTATTAACTCCAGTATCCTACATCCTCACAAACTACATCCTTGAAAATGAAATAAAATGGTGGGTTACAAATCGTGCTACAACTGCTATCCATTCTACCTAAATTCATAAATAGTACCGAGAGAACATACACCAAAGCGAATGATTAAGTTATAGGGTCTTAATTTTCTTCTATTTTACATTAGTATTAGAAAAAATTATATTTATGTTACTAATGGAAAGCTGTTGGACAAAAATATTACTACACCTATTTGATTAAATAAGTTAAATAAATTTACTTATTATTTGCTCTTTTTTTGGCACGATAAAAAACACAGAATGAGCTCAAATACTAGAAGGAAGATAGGACAGCGAGAATTATACAAAGCCTATCTACTGCGGTTTTGCATTATAGGATTAATTTGTCACAAGTAAATGGAAGGAATAACTCAAAGAAAGAGTGCTAGGCTACAGGGAGGTAGTCTATTACAGTACTACTCCACTTCAGCTCTTATGAATTTCTTTTTCATTGTTCTTTTATGACTTGTCTACTTCCGCCTTATCTTCTTCCTTGTTCTTCTTCTTCTTCTCTAACCTCTCCTCCATTTTTTGAATTGTTTGTTCTAGTTTATTGTAGTGTGTTAGTTGATTTTCATTACTTATTTATATTGATCTCAATTCTGTGAGTCTCCATGGCAAGAAATAGGGTGAGATGGTAGAGGATAAAGGACAAATTAGACAGATAATAGGTTACTATGTTACTATCATAATACAGAAAAACAACACTTCCTTGTTTGTCAACTGAAAAAACTCAACCATATAAGTACAAATTAAAAACTTCACATAAACATTTTATCTTAACAATCTTTTCCACCTATGCTCTACAGATTACTTCTTCCTCTATTTCAGGCTTTATACATTTTTTACAAATTCAAATATCTGTTTTTGTCAATCAAACCCCTTTTTTTGTCCTATTGGAGTATGAAATAACTTCCTCCTTCAACTAGGTAGCTAAATTCTTGAAAATAAACCTGTAGTGCATGATTTTATCAAATATGTTCAGGCTTATACTTGTGGCTTGAGGTTCACACAGAATATATATGTATATGTGTGTGTGTGTGTGTATATCAATTAATTGTTATGACCTTTTAACTATTGTGTGTGAGAGCAAAGACGGTTATTGAGTTTTCAAGCTATGATACGTTATTGGATGCTCTTCAAGCAACTGGAAAGGCCATAAGTGTATATTATAACAGAAAAAGGTGAAGTAAAAGGCCCTCTGAATTCCCCAATCCAAAAAATCAAAACAACGGTGTTAAATTGTTTGGTTAAGAGTTAATTATCTGTCATGTTTAAACAGAAAATCCAAACGAAAATTAAAGTAATGAAAGAAGAATACATTCGCAGACTGTTGTAGCAAAAGTGACGAATACCTTTACAAAGCTTCACGGCTGCGTTTTGTTTTAATTTAGGCCTAGGAACTTAGGAAGTGACGAGAATAAAGAAAAGAGAAAAGGGCGGCAGTACGGGTAGAATAGGAATATCAGATTAATTGTCGAACGGCTAAGACCTAAACGTTGAGTTTGGTGACGTTTCTTATTTTGGCTGTTTGGGATAAAAAGTCAAGTAAAAAAGTCATTAACCAAACACTTTTAATCTGATCAAAAGACTAAGTATTGGTCAAATCAGCCAAAATTCAGCTGTTATGGGCGTTACCAAACACCCCCCATAATTTTTCTTTGTGAGCATATGTGTTAACTAAGATGTCGAATTATAGACTTAGGATATATTCTAATTGGTCTGAATTTTTTGATCTTCTCTGTTTTGATTTGATCTGTTTTACTCTGATGTGGTCTATTTAAGTCTGGTACACACAAAAATTTGTAGGCTTGAAGATGTGCTTTAGCGACAATTGTGGAGTGTATTAATGTATTTGCCTTTATTGCAAATTGCCCGTCATCTATTCTGTATGGTCACCGTTAGAGAAGGGGGAAGTTGCCCTCTTTAAACATAATAGAAAGTTTTTTGCTCCAAAATTAAGTTTATGGGCTTGGATGCCCTTTAGTGACAAGTGACAACTCTAGGAGCCTTTTTGCCCCTTTTCCCAAAAATGAAATGTTTTGGAACACGTAAAAATCAAAATTCTAGAGATTTCATTTTGTAAATTTCAAAGAACTTTGGCTCCCAACTATTTCATATTACAAATGCTATTTTCAGGTATTCAAAACCAAAAATGCTTATATTCAGTGGAAAGCTAGTTGTAGTTTAATTAAACTACACTTCAGGCAAATGCCAAAGATCTTTGCAAGTTGACTCTGGTTGTTGACACTCTTCAGGCATTTTACCAATTATTAGAATGCATCCAATTAAAAAAATAACATCAAATACCGATGAACTGGACAAATTAATGATACTTGATTCAATAATTGTAATTATTAGCAAATTGGGGCATTAAATAAGTATTTTTATGTTTCTTCATTTCCTGTCATTTCAATTCATCAACAAAGAGCAAGATAAATACTTCGTATAGTTTTGTACAGCTGTGAGTGACACGCATAAACGACAGAGAAGGGGTGCAAGTGCGCATCTGTTCTTCAAAGTGGTGCAGGAATATGGTAATGTTGGAATAGGAGAGCGTGTCTTGTTTGGCTGAATAAGCTGAGATATCCTGGGATTTGTTGGGTTCATAGTTTTGGCCTCTACTTGTTAATTTGTTGTGGGACTTCCAATCTATAAAGAATTAAACTCAACAACGAACAATAACGAAGAACACGCGAAATTTGGTAATCCAATTCGCCACGAATGACTACGTCTGGGGGCGCTACCAAGCCAGGAATGTTATTAATATTTTCGGATCTACTAATTACAAGGAAGAGAGCTTGTATTTATAAAGAAGTAAAACCTGACCCAAGGCAACCAGGATATGTTTCCAAAAAAAAATTAGTAAATTGTACGGCCCAAACTGTACGGACTGTACGGAAAACTTGATCGTCAAAAACGGACCAAAAATTTCAGATAGGGCTTGGTTATACAGTCTCTAACACCTTACACAATCGGGCGTTTATCCATGAATGCCGGGTACCGGTGGAGTAGGCTTGGTCGGATATTTGGATCTTTGGAATACTTTTGATGGACGGTGTTTTGATTTGCGAAAATGGTTCTAAATGGGACTAAGGTAGTATTTGCTACTCCATCCGTTCTCTAATAGATGTGAGTATAGTCTTTGGAACAAGTTTTAAGGAGAAATTATAGGGGTAAGATAAAATATGTAGTTAGTTGTGTGTAAAGGAAAAGGTAGGAAATAGAATTAGGTATATTTATTGGAAATAATTTCTCAAAATGGAAAGAGAGACATGTATTAGAAAACATCCCAAAATGAAAAGAGGAACATGTATTAGAGAACGGGTGGAGTATTATTTAAATTAAGTGCTTCTAAGCTTTTAGATTAAAAAAAGCTAGAAAATGTGTTTGGTAATCCCAACTTCTGATTGAAAAAAGTGCTTTAAAGTTAAAAGATAGAAGTTGGGTATTGGGTGCTTCTAAGTGTTTCTAGGTTTTTCTGTAAATACTTCCAACTTTGAGTACACTAAGAGCTCATTTGGTAGCACGAAAACCAGCAGTTTTGGCTGATTCTGCTGAAATTTATGAAGTTCTGGCTGCATTGGCTGCATTGGCTGATTCTGTTGAATTAAGGAAAAATTATCTTTAAAATATATTTTAGCTATGTAAAAATAGCCAAAATGGTCATCTACAGTAACTTCAGCCAATACAGCCAGAAAAGTAACTCCAACCTTACTTTTTCTGCTTATTACACAATTCAGCGCGCGAAAACAAAAATTACGCGTTTGGTGAAAAAGCTGGCTGATAAGCCTGATAAGCCGAAAATCAGTGTTGTCAAACCTCCTCCCATAATGATACACATATTTATCAAAAATCCAAAGCGCCCTTCTATTTGTCGTGTTCGTATATTCCCTGGAGTCTTCCTATTAGTGGTTTCTCATCTCGCACCAACTATTCTTCATATTCTAATATATTCTTCTTATCAGGCTGATTGCAATGGAGGGGGTGAAAACCCCAAATGTGAGGTTTTCACCCCAAAAGAGCTGCAACGCAGAGGTCTTTTAGTATATGGGGGTCTCATAGCCAATACAGAGAACTAACGGGAGGGGTTTTTGAGCGGATGATTGACTCTCTTGCAGAGCATAGATACACAGGTGGGCTGACTTTTGCAGGAGAAAAGCATGGTCCTAGTTGGTGCGTGGGACTGACGTGCTCCATTCACTGTGGAGAGAATAGGATGCACGGATGATGTTCACAACTAAGCAAAATTAAATTGCCAATATTTTAAAATCCCACTTTTTAAAAAAAAATAGTATAACTTTTTTATTTATGATTCAATATTTTCAAATAATATGTCAAAATTCATAACTTTTCATGATCTTTCATATGACACCAATATCATATATATAAAGTTAAAAAAAATATATGAAGTTTCATCTGGTTGAAATCTATAGGTTGAATTTTTTACTAAGTAGATCCAAATGTTAAATTCAAGATCTCATTAATAATATTTTTTACATCTTTTGGTTATGTTTTACAAAGTAGGTTTGAAACTACAAAAAAAAATGATCCTCCAAAATTATTTATTTTTACATCATAATGTTTGACTTTTTAAATTATAATTATTCATAAAAATAAATATTGATAATTTTTTATATAATAATAAAAAAAGATTTAATTAGAAAAGAAATACGCTAAGTAAATATATTGACGGTGATGGATTGCAGGGAAAAACTTGATTGATTGGATGAATACGTATAAACGGGAGGGAGATTAGATTTATTGACGGGCTTGGATTGCGGTTAGCCTCATTGGACTGAGTTGGACACACCGCTATTATTAGTGTTCGTCCCCGGCGAAAAGCTCCGGCGGTAGCAACCAAGAGGAGGGCCTGCTGAACTAAATAAAAAAGGGCACGAGAAGGGCCAAGAAAAGGGTCTGTTAAACCAATTGCTCTGTAATTCCCAACCTTTATTTTTAACAAAGCTGTTGAAACTCGACCGGTGGTCTCAATGGCGGCGATGACGATGAATTTGGGGGCTGTGTGGTTCCTTTTGCAAAGAAACCAATTGATTTTATTGGACTGTCATTCTCAATATTTTGCACTCTAATTTTCAATCTTTAATTTTCAATATTTAATTTTCAATTGCATTTATGCTCTGTAATTTTCAACCTTTTGTAAAGATGGGTCGTTGCAGAGATGGTAAGCTGCAATGGCATTTATGTACTTTACCAAAATATTACATTAAAAAGCACTTTTTTATCAAACACTCCAACTTTAACTCTTCCACTTTAATCACTTCTATTCTAAAACACTATCAACTTTTAATATGAAACACTTTTACCAAATTCACTTTAAAAAATCACCCTTTTAGAGCAGAAGCAATCGCAAACACTCCCTAAAGAAGATTGAATGTGCATACGTAGGACTGTATTGGTTTTTTTTTAAACCTAAATAGGACTAAATTTCCTTTTGTTCCTATTTTATCCTTAATGAGTTGTTCGCTCCAGCCAACTCCCAAAACGGCAAAACCATTAATCTCTTCTCATTGTCTTGAGTTTCACCGAAGCTTCAACGGACGGCAAACTACTGGAGACCTGGACGACGGTGAGATGATGAAACACGATGAACAGGCGGCGGTCAAAAAATTCGGTTTCGTCTTCTAACTTTCTAAGTGCCCCTATTTTGTTTCATGTTTTCGTTGCAGGACCAAAGCTCTATTTCATATTTGATTGTTAAAAAAATTCCAAAATTAATCTGAAAATGCAATAAAGATGAAATTCATCTTCTTCAAAAATTTCATGTTTTCCTTTGAAAATGCCATTTAGATGGCATTCTCAATTTATGATGGCATTTTAATAAAATGTTGGCATAACCGGCGACGTTGACCGGATCTGCAGTGGCAGAGGCCGGGTGTGCAGCGACGGAGGTCGGACTTGTTGGGGCAGCGGCCAAATCTGGAGGGGCGACGGCCGGGGACTGGCAGCGGCGGCCAAATGTGGCCAGATCTATGGTGGCGGCGTCCAGATCTGCGGTGGAGGCCGCAAGATATGTAGCGGTGACCATTCTGAAGTAGCGGCCGACAGACGGTGGGCGGAGGCTGCCTAGCGTTATGTCGGCAGTATGTTTTGCAAAGTTTGTGGGTATTGGTGTCCAAGTACAAATAATAACTCCTATTTAGGGAAATTTTAAACATTAGTCCTATTTTAACAATTAATGATTTATTTACTCCTATTCAAGTAAATATCTCTTTTGGTTTCGGTCGTTTTAAATTTAAAATTACTCGTTTAATATCTAGTGAGTCTCGTTGTTTTGTATGATGTGATTTGTTCTATGTTGATATGTGTTGTATGTTTCCTTGATATTAATGTAAAAGATGCTCTTTTATTTTTAAAAATTGACACTTTAATATTCAATTTTGAATTTTCCTTTTTTAGTCCTTTGACTATTGTCTGAGAGACTTTGGTCTATTTTTTTCGAAGTTTTACATAATTCATAAAAGTAACGTTTTTTGTCCTTCAACTACCATCTCCGTGACATTTTTGTTTCTCGACTTATTTAGACAAAATGCTAGTGGAGAGAGTCAAAGTGTTAATTAGACAATACTCAAGGACTAATTATGAGAATTTCAAAGTCGAAGACAAAAAATATCTCTCTCACGACTCTCGAAGGATTAAAATGTGAAAAATGAAGGTCGAGTATCAAAAGCATAAATGACACATATAGTCTAGGCACAAAAACTAATAAATACTCTATTGATCGAAAGAGCTGAATTAGCTGAGTTAATTAAAATTGTTGAAATGTTCACTCAATAACTTTTATTTTCAGCTTTTCAGCTATTTTTTTTCAAACATGATTTTTTAGTTCATGCGCTGCATTTTGTACTAATCAAAATAAGTAAAGATTGTGTTACCTTTCTAGTTGAAGTTACTATAGATAGAGGGACATTTTATTATTTACATTTATTTGTTATTTGTTGAAGTTACATGATCTGATCATTTATTTGTTATTTGTTGAAGTTACACGACCACATCAGCAGATCCGTCCATAGGGTCAAGGCACCTAGGCACTTGCCTAGGGCACCAATTTTATAGGTGGGCACATCTTTATTTAAAAAAGCTTTAATTATATATAGGGCTAACAAGAAAAGTTGTTCAATCGCCTTCATTTGAGATGTTTTTGGATGGGTTTTTTTGGATGAAACTTTGTGACCATGTTACTCATGAAGTTTTTATTATGCTAAAAAAAATTAACCTTAAAATTCAATCGAGAAGTCAGTTAAATAAATTATTGAAAAACACTATGTTTTATGTACATTTTTGGCATAGTTTTTTAGTAATTTATATAATTGACTTCTCGATTGAGCTTTAAGGTAAAATTTCGTGGATATAATCTAGACTTCATTAAAAACATACTCACAAAATTTTATCAAAATATTTCATCTGAAAGCAACTCAAATGGAGGCGACCGGACGGCGGTTCCGGCCAGTCTATCCTGACCGGAAGATTTCTCATATATTTTTTTCTCCCTCGCGCGCACACACATATTATACTCGTCCAACCGTTATCAAAAATGGGTAGCTACCTGGTATAAAAATAAAGAATAACTTTTATTAATAAAGGAAATAGCCCAGGACACAAGTATATTAATTAACACAGTTCTAGTGATTTATCTGGCGTCATCATCACCAAGGGCTTCAACCAGAAAACTAAAAAAATCATGTTATGTAATTTTTTGTGGATTCTATGAATAGGCACGACACAATAAATCTGTTTCCTTCAGCTTTGAACAAAAGTTTTTTCGTTTGGGGCATCAAAACTCCTAAAGACGACCTTGCACATCATAAAAGTACAACTCATAAAAGTAAATCATAATGTAAATCAATTTAACGGGCCACAAAATAATCTTGCAGAAGTTGAGCATGAGTGGGTAAGAAATTCATAGATGTAATTATGTAAATCTCACATCAACATTAGTTTTGCATGACTTTGTTCTATAAATATAATCACCCCAAAACTCTAGTGTAACTCTCAGGTTTTTATTTAAAAATGGCAATAATATCTTGTTTTCGGGATGTTCTTGTGTACTGGTTCATTGGATACCGTGTTAGGATAGCTATCCCATCACGACCCATTCCTTTACGCCCAAAAAACAGATGCTATAACCTGTAATGTCATTTGGATGTACTCCAACGGACAATGTCCCCATGTTGAAGTGTCTGATCAGCCGAAGGATGTCCATTTCAAATTCATTCCTTGCACAAAACCTAAATCTACTAATGTTAGCATTTTATAACCACAATCTATTCAAATAAAAACTCCGTCATTTTTTTGGTATCATGCATGTTCCAAGCCAGGATAAAGGAGGAGGGTGCTGTGGTAGGCTCGTGACAGCCAACAGTATTACTTAGTCGCATCACATGACATGAATCGAAATATGTTGTTGAATCGATTCAAATAAAAATTAGTCTCCACACTTTTTTGTACATATTATCTTACATACGTCTGTGAACAATTATTTTTTGTTTGTGAATGACGTACTTTCAGACAAAAACATATTCAAAAAAGTGTACAAATAATTTTTTCCAATTGATTTACTCCGATTCCTCACAAAACATCCAAATCACTACCTGTTGCGTGCAGTTTGATGGGATTGATCATGAGCTTATTTCACTCCTATCTCTTAAGTTTAACTGACACAAAGAATAATAAATAAAAATATGTGTGGTTGAGATTTGTGTAGAAGAAAAAGAAATCACATGAACCACAAATTAATTAATTGAAAATGAAAGTTACAAGATTTTTGGGATAGCTAAAAGGGAAAGATTATAAGTTTATCAAGGATAGACAACATAAAACCCTGTAAATATGATTAATTTATAAATTATGAGCTTGTTTGGTGATTCAGATTTCCAGCTTATCAACTTATCAGTGATTGTTTTTTCAAATACGTAACTTTTGATTTTGGGCGCTGAATTATGTAATAATAAAAACAAGGTTAGAGTTATTTTGTGGCTGAATTAGATGAAGTTAGTATAGAGAATCATTTTAACTATTTTTCATATAATTTTTTTCTTTATTTTGTTAGTAAAATACATTTTAAATATAATTTTTCGTAAGTAAGCATATTCAAACATTTCAAGTCATTTCAGCCAAAATTTCACCATTCATGTGATTTCACTATTAACAAACAAGCTCCGTAAGAATTATACTCTCTCTGTCCAGAATTATTTTCAAACTTTCCTTTTTCATCTGTCCCAAAATTATCTTCTCTTTCCTTTTTTAACAAATACGGAGTAATTTTTAATTCACAATTATTCTTACACATTTCTCTCTCTTATGCACAACTCTCCACCACACAAATTCAGCTCTCTTAATTTCTATGTCCGGTCAAATGAGGAGATAAAATAGGGACGTAGTATTTTATTTTCCAAACAAAAAACTGCACATTACCCATTTTGCCTTTCCTTTAATTCACCAATCATTCCTATCCGACATTTCATAAAACTCGGCATCTTGTCTTCTTAACTTTCTACGAGGAACCGCCTCTTTTTAATCTGTCTCAGTCTAGGTAACCACTTTTTTTAATACTCCTGAGCAAATTAGCATTTGAATTCTGAATAGCATAATTGCCATTCTTGCCTACGCACAAGGTACCCTTCTTTCCCGCTTACCCTCTTCATGTTCATTTAGAGAATTTCCAGAAAAAACCCTGCATGATCTTAAGTTCTGAAACAGTGAAAATGTCTAGCTTTTATCGTTTGCTTGTCTGAATTTGCTGGATCTTTGTGAAAACTCATGTCCAGAGTATGTAAATTTATCTAATAAATCTTCGTTCTGTGCTGTGTTCAGTTGTGTTTTGCATGAGACTGCGAACAAAAAGTGTTCTGTTCATGTCCATAATCCATATAATCTTGAAATTCTCTTTGTTGGATGAGAACTTCGCAAATGGGTTTTGGGTCCTTTTAATTTCTAATTGATAAGTGATCCCAAATTGGCCATATACAAAAATGTATAAATCCACATATAAGGTTATTAGTATGACATGTCTTAATATTGCATCAAATTCTCTAATGTTCCAACAAGCAATTTCATAGTGTTAGCTTGAACATCAAACATAAGGAGTTCAAGAGTGGACTACTTTACCAAACAAAATGCAAAGATTAGGTCGACATCGTAGGATGGAACCCCAAATTTCAGTGTCTATTATGTCATGAGTTACTTGATATGGCCTTTTTCAAAATCACATATATCTTTTTGAACATGTAGTGTTAAAGTTGAGGGTTACACTTTAAGCTAATTGGTGTATTTGCTGAGTTACTGATCCAACCACTATAATTTTGATTGTTTTATTGGACATAGGATTATTGGATCCTATATGGCATCAGAGAGTGCAGCTGTTGTCGAAGAGGAAGTGAATTGTTTGATTGAAAAAGAAATTGCGGGTGTTGACAAAGCGACTTGTTTGGGTGAAAATTCTAATGAAGAAAATGGAGCTCATAGGAATGAGATTGGTGTGGCTATTGAAAGACCCAAGTTATGTGCAGTTAAATCTGAATCCTCTGGGAAAGATTTGAGATGTAGTAAAGCACCATATCAGCCTAATTTACAGAACAAGGATAAGGAAAGTGTAAGAGGCTCAGCTGCATTGACACGTGCGAAACAGGCAAGCGTAACTAAGAGCCTCTCATTCCCTTCAAAGTCTACTAGTTCAGATTTGATGAGGAAAAGCATTGATGTGTACCCAAAGAAATTGAATGCCAAGGCTTCACTTCCAAATGGCACCTCAAAACCTGTTTCCAGTTCAAATCCAAATGGAAACCGTGCCTCGGGTGTTTTAAAGAGTGCCAATATCAATGTCGGAGGAGGAACTCGCAAAAGAACAACTTTTCCAGCTCATCACCAATCAAAGGTAAAGTTTAGGAATTTTGGTCATAGTTTCATATCCTATTCATTGTTCATGTCATCCTTTTTAACTACTTTACGCCATGCCTTATAAATTACAATTCTTTATTTTTTTGAATCAGACTGGTAACACTCTTTCTGCAAATGGAGCGGAGAATAAAAACACAGTTAAAGGGTAAGTAAAGTGTTAACCACTCTTCTTGGTATGTGGAATCTGTGGTTGGTATTTGATGTAGAATTCTTAAAAATAATATCTTTGAGATTTTTCTTCTTGACTATACTAATTATTTTGCAGAGTAAGGGATGAAAACAAGCAACATATTAAAACTGTTTTGCCTCTTAAGGAGAATGAGGATGTGCAGTCAACTACCTCATCGTACTGTTCTTATCTAAGAATTAGCACTTCTTTAATTCGAATTATCTCATTTTTTCCCTTCACTGGTCCTTAATGCATCATTTTGCTTGTGATATATCCAATTGTAACTCGTCATGGACAACGTAGGACCAGTGTTGCTGGATTTTCCTTCAGGTTGGAACAACGTGCTGAAAAACGAAAGGAGGTTGTATATCTAAACTACAGTTGCCATATTCCATCATAACATTAAGGATTCACACCAGAAAGTTAAAGAGAGAATGATGGGTTAATAAGACTTTGGGCTGAACTAGTTAATAGATTTGATTCAAACTTTTAGTGCGGTTTGGCCCAAGTGTCTCATCGCCCATTTTAGTGTCCACAACCCAATCCTAATTTCTATTGATATATGAGTTTATTAATGGGGTTTGTCCTTCTTTAAGTTCTACTCTAAACTTGAAGAGAAGATACAAGCAAGGGAAATGGAGAGGAGTAATTTGCAGGCGAAATCCAAGGTATCACACAATTTATAGTTCTGAATTTTCATTGTTTTTTATTTGTTTGGAGTTTTATGGGTGTAGCTTGGACATAAGCACTCTCCTTGAAATTGGGGTTTGCTGCAGGCAAACCAAGAAGCAGAGATAAAACAATTCAGGAAGAGCTTAACATTTAAAGCTACACCTATGCCAACCTTTTACAAGGAACCTGCTATTAAAGCAGAACTAAAGAAGGTAACACACTTTTGTCTTTATGTTACAGATGTTCTAAAAAGCGTGCGGCACTTGGTGGGGGGAGGGGGGTCAATTATAAAAACATGGGATTTCTAGAATAGACATAAATAATCCCTTGGAAGTTTTCAAACTTACGCGGGAAATGTGATCCGTGTACGTCTCAGATAATATGAGAAGAGCGGACAAGGAAATATAATAAGGTTATACGGAAAGTATGCTTATCTTGAATAGCAGTAAATCTGCTGAAATCATAGCCTTAGACAAATACTAAAAAAGTTATATCGTTGACGGCATGCTGACATGAAACTATAAGTATCTAGTTTCTTGGTTTCTGATTGGTCATTTATAGTTACCCAAGGTTTTACTTGAAGTCATACTGAGAAAGGGTGTGTTTCTTTAGTGGAGAATTATCTAAGTTAACCATTCAGCTAGCCATATCCAAATAGCCTGTGCCATACTAATTTCTCCCATATAGCATCATGTATGGAGTTGTTTCCATTTTTGCCTGAACTTCATTTTTTTACCTTTCTGTTGCGTAACTCATATATTTGGGCTACTTGTGGTCCTCGTGTGGAGGATTTCGTGTGTAAAGAAATTAAAATGTATATTTTCCCCTTTAATGATGGAAATGCATAACTTGAATATAACCGATGATTTTGAGTTGCATTTGACCGGATATATGGCCTCAGCCCTCAGGGATAAAAAGTATCAATACTACCCGTGCAGCGAAAGTGAGGAGAAAGTCAGAAATGGAATAGTAATTGTGGGATCATAAGTGGGAATTTATGCATCTTTATTACTTCTTTTCTTTGAACAGGAGATTGATGTTCAAATGATTGATCATTTTTACAGATACCAACAACACGCCCAAAATCTCCAAAGTTTGGCGGCCGAAAAGGTTTTGCATCAACTAATAGCTCTGAAAGTGGTGGATCATGTGTTAGCCCTAAAGTAGTTTCTAAAGAACCTATCAAGCTGTTAAAGGCCCCTAAGAGCACTTTCACTTCCAAGAAACCCACAAGAAATCTGCTTACCTATTCTTTACCTGGACCTCCTATCACTAAGAATAGTAAAGAGAGGTCTGCCGAATGTATATCTAAACTGAACAAAATCAAGATCCCGGATCAGAAAAATTGTCTTCCAGAAACCGAAATAAACGAAAATGTGACATGCTCACCTCTTTCTGATCCTCATGTGGTGGTGCCAGCTGAAGCTGCTGTTGAAGGTTAAATAGAAGAATAATTGGTGTTTCCTATATCATCTACATATGATAAGAGTGTTTACGGGCTTTTGAAATATATGATCCCCTTGCAGTTGTGAATAGAAGAAGCATTACATGTTTACATCTATAGAGTAAAAAAGATCCTTTTCTTTGTATAAAAAATAGTAGAGCAAAAAGTTTATATTCGTCCATACACTATAATCTGTTTTCTTCACCAAAAACATATGAGTTGCATGAGCTGTGTGGTTTATATGATGGGTTCAGTGAGGTTCTTAATACAAATTGATCTGTTTTCACTTTCCTATTTTCATGATCAACTATATGTTTTCCCTTAATCTTTTGATTTGAATTGCTTCTGAGAATAATCATTTCTTTCATATGCTCGTTTTTTAAATCTCTAAAATCTTATAAGAGTGAATGATGGTAAGGGTGCTTTGGGTAGTAAAAATGTGTTGGTAGTAATGTATAGCTATAGATGCTTGTACAATATGCTTCAACTTTTGCACACCTAACTAAATGGGTAATACAATACTAACGTTTTTGTCCTCCGTCCCGTTCCCGTTACCAGTTACACTCATTCGTTTTATCATTTATGTAGTCTCGTCCCATCTCCGTCATCTTCACCCCGGAGGCCCAAATTGATTTTCAATTTAGCCCTAAGCCCCTAGCCGATGAACTTACCCTTTTGCGTCTGGCATTTCACCCCTCCCTGGCCTTCTCTGCGGGCCCCAGCCAACCAAACATTTGGGCAGGTTTGCTCCTATCAGCCGCCCAGGCAGAAATAACTAGGGATAAAGCAGGCGTGTGAAGTGGTCTGCTGCATACGGGTAAGTACGAATCGCATTTGTTGTTTCCGTTAGTTTTGATTGAATTTCTTGTTTACTTAATCATTTAATCTCCCTCCAATTATGGTGTAGTCATGTGAAATCACAAAGGTTGGCAAGCTTACCTTTATTGTTCGTCATTGCCTCATTAGTGAAGAACATCTTACGAACTTGGTAGTTACCTTTCAAGAATCTCTGTCCAATCTTCATTTGTCCGGTAAAACACAATTTTTGTGCTCTTTACCTAAGTGGTGTAGGTAAAATATGTAGTTCTTCCTAGTGGATAAGTCACTAATCATTCTAAAATGCATTTTAAGAAATTTTGAAATATAACTGAATTGTATATTTTCTTTCAAATTTTTTTTTTGAAAAAAATTTGAAAGCTTTTTGGGTGTTAGTGTTAACACACGTTATAAAGCAACTATCTTGTTCCATGTTTCAGAACACACACATACCTCCTGGCAGTGAGTAATTGTCTTTAAATTATTAATGCACTGCAAACACTTCTAACATGGAAAGCTGAATTTTCCAAATGTGTCTTCTTTTTAAAAACAAAATAGTAGAGTGTTTTGTTTAGTATCAATGAGCCAGCAGAATGAATGTTATGATTTAGTGTGGTCCAAATTCCAATCATTTCTGCCGATGCTCAAATTTTAAGTTTCCCCCATGCTTTACTTTTTACCATTGGATTGAATTTATTCCATTGCACTTTAGGAGCAAGTGTTACTACTCCAGCCTTAATCTTCAAAGTGTATTCAACAATAGGCTTTCAAAGCATTTACTCTTAATACTGATTTGGGAAGAAATAATGAAGTGTATGGAGACCTAAAACTGAGATCTAAATGTGTTTGTAAATTTGTCTCAATGACAATTTTTGCATTTTTATTGATGGCTCGTATAGTGTCTATCAAAACTCATGCAGGGTTTAATTGAGAAACAAAGTTTCAGAATCTATGAAAGCAACACTTAATAAATTTAATAGCATTGTTGGTTTGCCTTAGTCGTCATAAGAAAGGCTTTCTATGTTGTCCCCTTCAAAACTTTGATTTAGAAATGTGATTTTCATTAAAGTGATGCAAATTGTGCATCTCTTGATTTAATAATACTCTTCAATCTTCATGTGTAGATAACTCTGGGTTTTATCTGTAGCTGAAAGTGAAAAAATCCCATTATGTATGTAACTTAAGGGATTCATAGGATTACTCATTTTTTATCATCTTACTATAGAGACCCACTTCCTAATCATTCAGAACCTTATTCGCCTAAAAAGTTATATGTTCCACATGCTGATTCTTCTTTTTATCATGGTTTTAAATAACTTTGAAACTTTGAGGGAATAATAGAATCAATTGTAATCATATCTCATAGACACCTGTCGACAAAGAAGTTGTCAATTTGTTTTGAACTTGAGATGAAAATATTTTGCCAGTTATTTCTTTTACGATTCTTGAAGGACATTCTTTGAAACTTTGTCACTGTCTTTTGTTTATTTTGGTTTATTAACTTATTCTATTTTCTTATATGTAAAACATTAAGCATTATCGATCTCACTGTGTCTTTTATCTCGAAATAAAGGCATGCGATAATACGTTCTTTGAAACTTTGTCACTGTCTTGTGTTCTCATGTATATACACACAGAAAGCATGCTTAAAACATTCTTTTAAGCATTATCGATCTCACTAAGTCTTTTATCTCAAAATACCTAACTAGACCCATGAAATAAAATTAGTGTATACAATCTATTCCATTAACGGTATTGTCTAAACAAATAAAAGAGAAAACAGGCAAATAAGCCCTTGAACTATTTGCGTTTTTGCAATGAGGCCCCTGAACCGGAAGACTTACAAATACACCCCTCAACTCGTTGAAAATCAAGCAATCAGGTCCTTTTTACCTGCTAGTACATGTAAGGAGATGAGAAACTATCAACACCAGCGGGTAAAAAAGGATCCGATTGCTTGATTTTTAATGAGTTGAGGGGTGTATTTGTAATTCTTCCGGTTCAGAGGCCTCATTGTAAAAAAGCAAATAGTTCGAAGACTTATTTGCTTGATTTCTCCTGATAAAATTTGTGTGTGTACCCGTCCAAAGCATTAATAGTAGCAACAACATACCTAATGTTTATATTGCTTATGTTTAGAATGCTTGACCACTTTATTGTTAGTTAATTATTTTGAATAGTTAATGTAGAGTTAGGGTAAAGTATAATAAAGACTATAGTTGCATTGGGTGAACTGATGCATGTGTACATGTTGATGAATGTAAGGTCTCTTAATAGATAGCATGGAGACGATAGTAATGGAATAGGAGACTCAAACACAATTATCTTTGATCATGTTGTTTGTCAATCTCCAAACTACATCTCCACAAAAAAAAATCCTTTTTTTGTTGTTCTTTGCTCAATTTAATAATAATATATTTGAATATTATTTGCAAATTATCTATGCTATTTAGCAGTGAACACGTTTCTGGTAGGCTAACGCAGTTTGCATATGGACAAATGATGCATAGAAAAACCCGTGTCCAGTTAAAGGAAGAGTACTCTTATGTGAGTTCATAGTTTTTTATGAGTCACTTAAGAATTAGAACCGCAAATTGGAAGACTCGCACGATAGTGAAGTTATGGAGCTAGAAAACGACCTTAATATTTAAAGTGCAGCCGTCACTTCGTTCATGGAGATTTATAATAACATATTACAGATATTCTTGGTCGAACTCTCATCCATAAATTTGATGGTATAATTATGAAGTTCGTTGAATGGAAGCACCCATATTGAATACTAAAAATAATATTTAGTAAATTGCTACTTCCTCTCGAACCAAAAAATATATTCATGTGGTACATAAGTAAATTTTATATTTCTCTTGATAATGTCCACTATACTCAGCGATTCATATCTCATATATAATCATGTGAGGGTCCTAGACTAGGGCAAATAAAAACTATCGATACTTTCATAAATATTAGGTATTTTCTCACATTTTTATGATTTTTCCTTATAAAACTAAGGCATTAGGTCTAGCTCTTTCGCGGCTTTGCATATTTTTAGTTTTGTTGCAGGGTCCTCTTTAAAAATGTATTTTTGATTGCTATATAAATGTTAACGTAACATGCCAAATAATAAAAGTAATCATCTAAAGATCACTATGCAATATGCACATTTTCAACAAAAAATGCGTTGGGCACTAATGCAATCGCGCATCGCGCGTGTGAAAACTAGTATAATTCTAAAAGGTGGACTAGAAGAACGAGAAAACTCTCAATGATCATTTTCTTTCATGGTTTTAGATAGGGATGGACGGGGACGGGGACGGGTCGGCCCGACCCGGGCCCAGTATTGTTTAAGCCCTGTGGCTATAAGGGCGGGCTTCGGGCTCGTTTTTTGCACCAGGGCCGGCCCGACCTGGCCCGGATTCGGGCCTGACTGCACTATTTTTGTAATTGAATGCCCAGTCCCGACACAAAGCTCGGTCTGGCCCGATACTGTGTGGGCCTAGCTTGACCCGGTACCGGGCCTGAACTCTTAGCCTGAAGTCTGTCATGTCCTGTCCCGAAGTCTAGCCCGGTCCCATCCCAACTCATCCCTAGTTTTACATAAAGATGGTTTTTATCAAGTTCAGAGGACTGTCATGTCATAACCTGAGTAGTCTCTAACGATGGGCACAAACAGGGCAAATAAGGGCACCTACACCCCCAAAAGAAAGAGTGCCTATACCGTACAGCCGGCTGTACGGTGAACACCGTACAACCGGTGGGATTTTGCTAAATGATTTATAATACACTTCTAATGAGCATCAAACTTATTCTCTTGAGTATTATGAGCCTAAAAATGAGCATCTTGATACATGCTTCATATCTTCTAATTCACTTTTTTTTCCTTTTTTTTCTTTTATAAAAACCTATTAAATTATATCTATACTCAACTCTTATGAAATTCAATATGTGAAACTAATGTGATATGATACATTTGAAATATCAAATATGCATTAATATGACATTTTAAAAATGAGCATGACATCAATACCAAATGAGTATTTCACCAATATCAAATGAGCATACATACTTGCGAAATGAGCATCGAAAAATTCAGAAGACTCGTTTAAAATCTCCAGTATGCTCAAATATTAAATGAGAATACATAACCTATGAAATGAGCATCGAAAATTTAAAATGAGTATTACATCAATATGTATGGATATGACATTTTAAAATGTAAGATATAATGGTAATGTAAAATGAGCATTACACCAATACGAAATGAGCACCGTAAAATTCAAAAAGCTCATTTAAAATATTTAATATGCTCAAATATCAATTTGTGTATGTTCATCTCAGTATAACACAAAGAAACATCAATTCCTTATTTTAGACCAACCAATTTTATTGTGCTTATTTTTCAAACGAAATTAGAAGAGCAGGCACAAAAGGCATATATAATTCTTAGTTGTTTGCAGTGTAAGTTGAATCGCTTGGAGAACATCGGCCTTGTACCCTCTTGTTAGGGTTTGGTTTTTCGCCGACTTCCGAGTTCGGCCTTTCTGGTCCACTTCGATGCCTCCGACTTTCGATGGTGGTGGGAGTTTCTAGGCGAGGCGATGTTATTCAATTTTGGGGAGATTTGCTTTGATGGAGGGCGCTGTTCTAAAAATCGTTCTAGGCGTCCGACTAGTCCCCGCCTAGGCACTAGGCGGTGGCCGGGCGTCCCAATTTTCGTCTAGGCGCTCCGACTAATTGGTTTTCCGTCTAGGTGAATTAGTCAGCCGCCTAAGGCGCCTAGTTACCCGCCTAGAGCGCCTAATCGGCCGCTTAGGCCGTCTAGATTCGCCAAACATTACTTTACTTTTTAATTTTAATTATCTAAGCAATATACGTACTTTAGCTTTAGCCATAGATATATAATGAAATGAAGTTGTAAATTAAGATAAAATTGTTTCTATATATGCCTAAATTTCATCTTTATTAATATTTATAACATAATGAAGTCAAGTGATTACTTATCATATACTACGTATGAATAAATGTGATAATTCTATCATTCATGTTTGTTAATATATATGTATATATGTAGTTTACACAAAAATACAATATTTCTTATCATATTTATGCAAAAATATAGATAAAAATGTAATTTTTTTGTCTCCGACTAGGCGCCCGCTTAGCCGCCTAGGCGCTAGGTGCTGGGCTGGCGCCCGACTAGCGCCTAGAGCATTTTAGAACACTGATGGAGGGTAGTGGTTGGCATGGAGTGAAGCTGCAGCATACCGGAAGAGATTCATGCATCTGGTGGCGGGGTTTGGCTACATATGACGGCAAGGGGTTCAGTGATGGCTATGGCCGACTTCTAGGGAAAGAGGAGGATGGCAACACTGCTGAAATCAGTGGCGGATCAATTAGAGTGGTACTAATGGTACGGCCTCCTCCTGAACCACCGCCATGGATTGTGCGAGGGGCTAGAGTTCGTGAAAGTTTTCCAATAAATTCTCGTTATTTTGTCATTGGGTTTCTTGTTGTCATTGTTGTTAGTTTTGTCGGTTTGTTTAAGATTTTAGCCTTGTTTTATGTCATTGAGTATGCTTGGATCTATGGGAACGTGGATTGTTGTGTCAAGCCTGTTACATGGTTAGCGATTCGTGTTGCTGAGGTGACCGTTTCTAAGTCTGATCATAGGGTTTACAGTCACAGTTGTTGGAGTCCAGTTGGTGTGTGATTTGTTTTTCTCTTGATTGATGTAATGATCCTGAAACTTATGATATGAATAAATGCCAGTTATTGGATGATAAAAAAAGAACAAACGGAATCATAAAAATGAAAAAGAAAAGTTAAAGTTAGAAAAATTAAAATTCAAAATTATTGGAAGAGAAAAAAGATAAAGAAAAGTTAAAGTTAGAGAAATTGAAGTTCAAAATTAAAAGAAAACAAAAAAAAAAAATTGAATCATACAAAAAGAAAAAAGAAAAAAAATGAGAAGAAGCAACGAAATATAAAGAAGCTACGGCTTCGCTCCTTCATGTGGTGGCCTCAGATGCTCCAACTCGTTCCCATCTGGGAGAAGTAAAGGAGCAACTACAAAAGGGAAGAAAGAAAAAGATGCTCCAGCTCAGATTATTACGCACTACAAAAACGCCGGGCTTGGGAGAAGCGGAGCAACTAAATGACATTCAAAGTGTTAATAATTGCAAAAATACCCGGTTGTACGGTGAGGACCGTACAACCGGGTGTACGGTATATTTTGTACAAAAGAAAATTATGCAAGTATAATTACTTCAATTTGTTCAATAAATATGTACTGCGGTCTGTCTACATTATTATTATTAATGTTGTTGTTGTTGTTGTTATTTTTATTATTTTTATTATTACTACTATTATCATCATTAATCTTTATATATACAAAGAGTATGGTGGATAATCAAATAGGACAATTAATTTTCCTCCTAAATAAGTGAAAAATTATTGAGAAGTTATTTGATACATATATATTCATGAATTGATATAACTTTTATGATAATATTAATATGATAGAGATTGTGATAACTTCTATGATTGATTTCAGTTTCAAAATAGCCTAAATCAACTGTGATCATACATTAAAACTGCAAAATTAAATCGGACTAGTTCTAATTTAATTAATTCGACCAGACTGAGACCATATTAAAATATACGTAATATTATACTAGGTTATGCTTGAGCAAGTCAACCTAGATTTTAACAAATCAGATCATACTAAAGTAGATTTAAATAGATCATACTAGGTCATACCAATCCAGAAATATTCAGTGAAAACATCCTAATCTACAACGAAAATATTCATAACTTATAAATTACCACCTAAATATATTCATAGGTGATGTCACTCTAGGAATTTAATATTTTGAGGATTACATTGTTGACATGGGCTCATATTCTAATCTACTTTAATTTACATTTTCTTTGAGTAGGACAAGATCATAGTAGGGTCATGGCTACAGATAATGAAAACATTTTAATATGGTTTCAAGCATTTAATGAAAACATTTAGACGTTATGAGGTGCACTTTTCGAAAAGTGCATCAAATAAGGTCTATTCGAAGGCGCACACGGCAATGCACACACCATGCATGGGATGTGCTGCTCTAAGAAGGTGCACACGAAATGTGCATGTTGTGCGCAAGTATAAGGCGTGAAACATTGGTCGTGCACACGATCGTGCACGATGCGGAACGTTGGTCACATGAACGATCGTGTGCACAGCCCCATGTAACCAAAAATGTCCCAAATTTTAGATTTTTCTATAAAATGATGTTTAAACCCCTATTTTTACGTCACAGAGTTTAGAGACAAACTTGAGGCAAGTAGTTTATTGTTTCAAGATTTAAATCTACAAAATTATATGATTTGTTTGTAAGTTCTTTCTTTCGATTAATGATAAATAGTTCTTACTTTTCCAATTCTGTTGTTGATTGAATTATGAATTGTGATCTGAGTAATCTTATTTAGAGATTTGGGATTTGTGAAGGGGCTTTCTATGGTCTAGCTAGGATTTCGTTCTTGATGGGTTAAATACTTCTTATCTTTTATAACCCGGAACGACCGGGAGGAATATAATGTGTGTTTGGATGTCGACCGTTCAACCAAACCACCAATTTTTATACACATGAAACGTTGCAATTTGCAGCGTTTGGGGAGAGCAACGCCGAAAACAAAATGCAGTCATAGAAAAACTTGAGAGAGATCTAAATTATTCTCTGACATTTTCACAGAATCAAAAACCTTACTACGTACTCTTATGAAGACACGCATTAACACGTTTATGAAGTCGTAAACTCGTACGTTCGCTTGTTTTGGAAACAGTTTAGAAGCGAGTCGAATGACATATCAATCTTACTCTCTATCGTCTAACAATCAAGATAAGTAAATTTAAAGTTTAATGAATGAATTAATTGTGTTTGCTAGAGAGAACTATCCCACTATTTTTTCATATACTACGTAATATTTTTATGAAAGGTATTTGAAATGTAAGGGCCTGTTTACTAACAGAAATATTTTCTAGTTTTCCAGAAAACTGGAAAACTGGAAAACAGAAAACAGGAAACGTGTTTACCAAAGAAATTCCTGGAAAACTGGAGAAAGGAAAAAAGAAAAACGCGTTTACCAAATCGTTTTCCAAAACGGAAAAAATGAAACATGTCTCTCTTTTCCTTAATGATTTGGAGAAGTGACTTTTACTAGTTTTCCAAATTTGGAAAACGCAGAGGCTACAGTGCCGGTGGGTCCGGTCCCGCTCCGATGTCGATTCCATTCCGGTACCTCCATCCTCGTACCTTACCCTTTACCCCTATCCTACCCTACCCTACCCACAGCAACCCCCACCCCGCGTACCCATTTTTCCCTATAATGACCTTACCCCACCCCCCACCACATGCCCCGACCTCGGCCCCACCCCGATCCACCCTACCCTACCGCCACCCCCCTACCACCTCGACCCCACCTCGATCCACTCTACCCTACCGCCACCCCTACCATCTCGACCCCACCCTACCCTACCCCCCACCCCTCGTATATTACCACTTACCCCTACCTTACCCCTTACCACATGCCTCCTACCTCGAGCCACCCCACCGCCATCCTACCCCCCACCCCACCCCCACCCTACCCTACCTCGGCCCCACCTGGATCCCGGGCCCACCCTACCGCCATCCTATCCTAACTCCCTACTCTACCCCTACCTTACCCCAACCCCAAACCCTACCCACTACCCCCACCCTTACCGCCATCCTACCCCCACCGCCATCCTACCCCTTCCCTACCCCAGCCCCACCCTGGTCCCGACCCCACCCTATCGCCATCCTATCCCAACTCCCTATCCTATCCCTACCTTACCCCAACCCCAAACCCCACCCACTACCCCCACCCTTACCGTCACCCCTACCCCTTCCCTGCCCCGGCCCCACCCTGGTCCCGACCCCACCCTGCTGCCATCCTATCCCAACTCCCAACCCTACCCACTACCCCACCCTTAACCCTAACCACGACCCTAACCCACCCACTACCCCCACCCAACCCCCTACCCCTAGACCTTACCACCCCACCCCGACCATACCCCTTACCCCACCCCCACCCATAACCCTACCCGACCCCTACGAGTAGGTATGGGTGGGTATGAAGGGTTGTGGTGGAGTATGGGTAGAGTGTAAGATCGTGGTAAGGGTAGAGGTAGGGGTCAAGGGTGTGGAATTGGAGAACTGTGTGAAAAAATTGATGAACATGTTTTCAAATTTGAAAATGGAAAACCAAAAAATAGAAACAGAAAATTGGAGATAGAAAAACTGAAAAATAAAAACAGAAAATTGGAGAACGAAAAACAGAAGTAGAAAACAGGAAAATATCTCTGTTAGTAAACAGGCCCTAAGTTTTTTATAATTCATCGTATTCATACAATTCAATCGTTTTAATCAAAACTCTATCAACTCAGTATATTCAATTAATTTTAATATTAAAAATGGGGCTCATAGTTTTGTGAAATAATTATATATTCATGATTAAAATATAGCTTGTTTATAAAAATGTGACTAGTGACTGAAATAGTAATGAAATTATAGTAACTTATGTTCATTTTTTATACTTAAGTTACTATGACATATCATTGTAGTAACTAATTGTCATATTTTTGTAAATATGTTTTATTTTGGTAATATTTGTGAAAAAACCCCTAGTTTTATACTTCATCATATTTTATTATTTTATTTGTGCATCATTAAGGCAGTGTTTCAAACGCTTAAAAAAGAGCGCTTCTCGACTTTTGACTTAAAAATGTTAAAATGAGTGTTTTCAAGTGGGAATTTTTACTTAAATAAAAGGGAAAAGTACAGAAAACGTATTTGTGGTTTGGGTCGTTTTCATATAGGGGCACGTGTTTCATTTTTAAAAAAGGTGAGACATGTGTTTCAATTCCGGCCGTTATCACTGCTGGGTCATGGCGTCTAACGTCGTTAGAAAAATTAATTCTGATTTTCAAAAGTCTCTGAAATTTTAAAAGAAAAACACTGAGAGGTGTGTCTCGTCAAGGAGACCAACAAACTACTGTTCTCTTTGAATTTTTAGGCTCTATTTGGAATATTTTTTTAAAACGAATTCGCTAATATCACTTTTCTAGTGGACTTTCTCAAGACAGGGTGGCTGGAAGCAAAAAAAATAAAGATAGTCTAGAGGTCTTCTTGACGTGAGGCACCTCCTAGTATTTTTCTTTTAATTTTTCAGAGAGTTTTGAAATTCTGAGTTAATTTTTCTAACGGCATTGGAGGTCATGCCCCAACCGTGATAATAGAATTGAAATACATGTCTCACTTTGTTAAAAAAAAAATAAAACACATGCCCCATTCTGAAAACGGTCCAAAACACATGTACGTTTTCTGTACTTTTCCCTAAATAAAACACAAAAATCTAAAAGATAGAATCTGCTTTTTGCTTTTATTGTCAGGTTTTCACCTCTCCAACTCAGACCACACTCAAACAGCTCACACCAAGCACCACCGGGACAGGACGGTCACACTCAGGACACGCCATCCCAGCCATCTCAACCCACACCATAGTCAAAGGGAGGAAGCACAGAGAGATCAACACACAAAGGGATCGAAGGAGAAGAGATGAACAATCTCTCTCTCTCTCTCTCTAACCTCACTCAAAATAGAAGAGGGCTTAAGTGCCTAGGGTCAAGGGGGAACCCTAAAGAGGGTTCCAGAACAAGGGCTAGCGAGAACAACATGGACCGGGGCTAAGGATCAAGCGAACAGGCCCAACACAAGAAAGAGAGTGCTGCCAAGGCCTTATGGGCCAATACCTGCACATTTCTATTACACAAAAGACATATACTTTATCAAACACTATCAACTTTTACTTTTCAAAATAATTTTTTGTCAAACACTATTAACTTTTATTATTAAGCAATTTGTCCCAAATCACTTTAAAAGTGATTTTTTAGAAGCACAAACTATTGCAAACACTCCCTAATGCTTTCTTTTTCTTGACCCAACTGCCCTTTCACGGAGTTCCCAATAGTGAAGAAATAGTGGCAATAAGGCTGCCCGCAACCCTGGGGTGAAAAGGCCATTTTTGAGCTTTCCACCCCAAAAAATACCGCAATCCATTGTATAAGGAGGGGCGAAAGTGGGTTGGAGCAACCGTTGGGGTGGGATTTCATATGCTTATTCACGGGAAGAGACAAACTCGAATGGAGCAGCTTTCGTGCGTCAAAGGAAATGAATGGTGGGCCATAGATTAAATGTAAAATCTCATATTTGTTTAAACTTTAATAACTTTTTGATGTGTAATCAAATTTTTATAAAAAATATATCAAATTTCGTAACTTTTTACGATCTTTCATATGACATCAATATTACATATATAAAGTTAAAAACAAACTAAAAAGTTTTTTTAATCTAAAAATACAACCAAATTAAAAAAAATCAAATTTATTTATTTTTACATCGAAATGTTTGTCTTTTCAAATGATAATTATTGGCATCAAAAAAATTGGAAAAACAATGATGTATAATAATAAAAGTAAGGAATTAATAAATAAAACTTTATTGAGTGAATATATTGACGGTGATGGATTGCAGTGAAAATTGAATTGACTGAATGAATACGTATAAAGTAGTGGAAAATTTGATTTATTGACGGAGCTGGGTTGCGGTTATAGTAAAGAACACGATTTACGCTGATGTGATTTGGGCTACTTGCTCAGTGCATTACCGATTATATATTTATATGATAGAACAGGCGGCAAATTCACATGTTGTTGCATACTTGCATGCCTTCAATGAAGGTAAGAAAACAATCTTGTTCCACCGGTTTCTTGTGGAGTTATGAGATGCTTTATTCTTTTCTATGGAATCTGTGAGTAGCATTATTGAGTTGTTTTCTTATATTAAGATATAGTTTTGTCCTTTCAAAAAGAAGATCTTATTTTGTTTTGTTCTTTTTGAGATATATTGTTAATAAAAGCCACAATACCTTTAAAGTTTAAACCAATGCAATAATATACCGTGTAACTTTTTTCAAAGGAAATTGTAGATATAGTCCCGTCATTTCAAAAAAAAAAAAAGATATAGTCCCGTGATTTTTGGATGTGCTAATTTTGTATCCAATTACTCACTTGTGAATTTGGTTTACAACTAACTAGTCTTTCACCCGTGCGTTGCACGGGATAAATCAAAGTGTGATTGAATTTAGGGGTGGGCAAAGTGGTTCGGTTTAACCGAACCAAATTGTATCATACCGAAATAAATCGAACCGAAACTGAACCATATGTAATTTTGTTTGAGTTTGGTAGTAATTCTTCTAAAACGTATTAAACTTAACCACAATGAAACCAAATAAAACCGAACCAAACTAAAAAAATCAATGAAACCTTCATATTTTATTAAGAAATAACAAATTCAAACTTAATCGAACCAAATCGAAATATAATATGATTTTTGTTTGGCAATAATTCTTCTAATCCGTTCCAAACCCAACTGAACCCCTAATTGAACTATAAACTATACATATTAGTACTTAGAAAGTTGTAGCATACCTCACTCAAAAACTATAATAAAAGAATATGAACTACTTTTGTGGTATGAAATTGTTTTTGAGACAGTTGGTGCAAGTAATATTTTGTTTATAAAAATGTGAATTCTTAAGTGCGGTGAATTAGTGATTATTGAAGAAATTTATTCGTTGTAATTAATGTTCAACTTTTACTCATAACGACTGTCACATTAAACTATAGTAACTTGTAATCAAATTTTGTAAATAAGTTTTATGTTAGTAATACTTTATAAATGATTTAATAATTACGTAATACTACTCAATTCTTGTACGAAGTATGAAACCTAGTACTCCCTTTGTCTCGCTAAAATTGTCATATCTTTTCTTTTGATCCACCCTTCTAAGATTGTCTCATAACAAATTTGGTAAATTTTGCATAGTTCCAAATCATTCTTTCTTTTTCCATACTTGATCAATTTGACTATTTGAGTATTAACCATAGACTCATTTTTCTTAATAGTCGCACCAACTCTACATGTCCCAATGCTAGAGGGACGAAAGTAGTACTCATATCATTTTTCATGTGATCACCTCTTCTTACTCGCTCTATCTGAAAATAAAAACACAACTTTGACATTCAAAATCAATTTTTTAAATCAAACGTTCTAGCCTAATTAAAGAACAACTTAAACAGATCAAACTTCTATCAAAACAAACCATACATTTGAGATATGATTTAAATAAATCACACCAAATCATAAAATTTTGATTTATCCAATTTAAAATGGAAGATAGTGAAAATTTAATTCGGATTTTAATTTTGGGCCGAGTGAAAATTTCATACCACAAAAGTTATTTTTAAAAAAGGGCCAAGTGTTCTAAACACGGGAAAATAATGATTATTCATTAAACCTTATTATTTTTTCCTCCGTATATTTTATGCTCAATTGTAGGTTTATCACGGATGAGAGATAAAGAAATGAAGTAGAAGTAATAGGTAATGAGAAAGAATGTAAGACGTAGGAGAGCATGGATAAAGGAGTAGGAACTATAGGAAGATAATTAAAGGTAAAAGTGTAAAACCTAGACATTTTGATTTTTTTCACTTTTGGTAGTCATATGAGGCTTCAACTATTGTGCAAAAAATACTTTTGATACCCGTCTTTGAATTTTTTTTATATAAAGTCGAGGACAAAAAATGTCTCTCGCACAATAGTTCAAGGACAACAATGAAAAAATTAAAAGTAGAGTATCAAAAGTGTCACTAAGAGTGGCAAATAGCCAAATACCCATAAAATTTATCAAAAAATATAATTGAAATTATGCAAATGACAAATACATCCTAAAACAAATACATTGCAAGTAATGGTGGGATTCTACTCTCCGCTCTCTATGACTTATTCCCAAAATATTTGCTTGAAAATGCTCAAAAGGAACATTGCATAACAGAGATTACTGAAAAAAATCTATATCTCATTGAAAAAACTAAACATGAATACTCTCATGTCTTTAACAAAAGTAAACCATATGGTCGTGTTTGCGAAACTGAAAGTAAAAGCATTTCCAGCAAACTTACTTAAAATAAAAATGTTGAATATTCATAGAACTATATAAGGAAAATCCTGCACAGTTTGATCCTCAAAACTCAAGTATGAAATACCCAAAGTCGTAGACCACAGAACACTTGTGACCTAAGGATTTGTTTGATGCTTTCAAACCTCACTGGTACCCTTTAATTAGGCTCTTGAGCTGCAGAAGATAATCTCAATCATGTTAGTCAAAGATAAAAAAGAAATTCAATTGAGTTGGAATGAAGAGAGAAAGTTAATCTTTTTTCGGGAAAGAGAGAAACTTAATTACAAAATGAAGCAAACAATATGGCAAATAAGTCAGCAGATTCGAAATGAAAGAGGGAGAAAGCACTCATCCATAATAATAAAAGAGTCATATATGGGGATATTTGAACATAGCAAGCTTATAATAGTTTTTGGATTATAAAAAAGGTATATGACAAACTCGGGCAGTTCCCATGATGCTTTGTTCTCAATACTTAGATTGGGTGGGAGATGTATCATCAATAGTGCAAGCTTAAAAACATCCTTAGGCATCATCAACAACCAAATATTATGGTAAAGAAAGAAACATATGAAAACTGGCAATGATATATAACAGACCTGAAAAACCTTAACAAATATACCCCAATCCCCATACTATAAGTAAAAAATGTAGACAGATTTATGAAATAAGAAACTGACCTTAGCAAGACAAATATTAAAGGGAAATACTTGACAAACTTTCATTAAAATATCTGCATTTTAGATGGATTGATTCTCAAACTGGTACCTTTTTTATAAGTTGCACACTTGAACTTTTTCCCCCACAGAGATTAGGAGTAGCATAGTAGATAGGAGTAACATAAATTTTTTGGTAACCTTCTCTCACAAGTCACAGCCAACATTTCATAAATTTTTTTTTTCCACAGAGCTTATTTATTTTTGATCTTTTTTAATACCTGCTTCTTAATTGGAATCAATTGAGGTAATATACCATTCAGACCAGAAGTAAAAAAAAAAACTTAAAGTGCAATACAATGAGGAATAAATGAACAATAACTCACCTTTTGCAAGAATGAAACTGCAATTTTTAGGCCATTTGTGTCTGAAAATAACTCACCATTTTGATAAGGGAAGACATCAAAATGAAATACCAAACAATGCTATATGTGGGAAAGTGACTTAGTTCACTTAATATATATATATATATATATATATATATAGATAATATTTTCGACATTAATGATGGTTCACCACAAAGTACACTTCCTGGCGGGAATTGAGACACCAAAATCGATTTTTCCGGTAGGAGTTTTTGTAAAATAAATGTTTCGGTGAAAATCCCTCAAAATGGATAAATTTATTAATCACATGATCACACGTGGCATAACTAGTTACCAGTTTTTTCCCGGAATAATGCTAATTATAAATAAATAATTCCCAAAATACTGTTAGATTAAAAATAATTTTCATTTCAAGTGGCAGTTTTGCTCTTGCAATAAAAGACAATGTATAAATTGAGACAACTCAAAGACAACTCAAAGACAACAATAAATGGTGATGGGTTCCACCCAAATTAAAGACCTCCTTTTTTCTTTGAAGTGGTATAACTTTCTTATGTGTACTCTAATTGTTACAAAAAATATATCAAAATTCATAACTTTTTATTATCTTTTACATTTTATTATCTTTTATAGGAAAGCAACGTTTCATATAGAAAAATAAAAAGAAAATATTTTAATTTGTGCAGTTTAGGATCGTTTTTTACCATGCACTCCGGATTTTTATATATTTAATATTGGTGTCATATGAAATAAAACAGTATAAATTCTCGTGCGAAAAATAAATAAATAAATAAATAAATGTGATGGAGTTTGTGTATGGTACAAAACGATCCTAAACTACACAAATTAATAGATTTTCTTTTTATTTTTCTATATGAAACATTGTTTTCCTATAAAAGATAATAAAAAGTAAAAAAATAATTGATATAGTTTTTGTAATAATGGGAATACAAATAAAAAAATATATAACACTTTAAAAACAGATGCATAGTAATTTTTAAAGTGTTAAATTATTTTTTGATTTTATATATTCAATATTGGTGTCAAATGAAAGATAAGAAAAAGTTATGAATTTTCATATATTTTTTTGTAAGTACAAATAAAAAAGTTACGACACTTCAAAGAAAAGTGGAGGTTTTTAATTTGGATGGTTCCCATCACCATTTATTGTTGTCTTTGGCATTGTTAGCTACAAGAGTTGTCTTTGGTAAAGCGCCACTTCAAGTGGCAGCTCTTGTATTGAAAGAGGAAAACCGCCACTTCAAGTGGCGGCTTTCCTTAACCATGATTAATCCAGCAGTATTATGGGAATTATTTTTAACTCAGCAGTATTTTGGAAATTATTTATTTGATTAACATTATTTCGGGGGAAAACTCACTAGTTACACCTAGTTTTTTTTTTTTTAACCCAGAAGGCAAAACTAGTTACACCTAGTATTTATTAATATACAGTAATCCTTTTCCGTAAAGTTAGTACTCACTCCGTCCCAAAAAAAAATTGTTATATTGATTTTTCTTAGTTAATGTGATCAAGTTTGATCAATGATATTCTTAAATATGAAATTATTTAAAATATAAAAAATACAATGAAATGTTCTCTATTAGAAATACTTTCATAAAAATATAAAATTTATGAATCCTATACAAATATAATAAATAAAATCATCATCCAAACTTTATCTTAATTTACCAAGAAAACTCAATAAGGCAGATATGTTGGATTGGAGTAGTATATCTTTTTAGTTAATTAGCTTTCAAATCAATTATTTGAGATGTTCTTAATTTTTGTGATCTCGTTTAAAAAGAATAGCACGTACTTCCTCATAGGGGTGGGCAAATGGGTACAGGAATCGCGGATTGGGCCGGGTAATATGGGTTCAGGGCGGGTTAGGTTCGGATCCTAGTTTTAAAAATCCGGCCCCAAATGGAGCAACGCGAATCCCGAGACCGTATGGGTATTACAATTTGAAAAAATGGATACTCAAACCAACCCTTTTCAATTTTTATTCTAAAAGGTCTATTATGTTAAATGTAATGTACGACAACACCTAAAAAAATTATATTCATGAATCTATTAAAAATAGTTTAAAATCCATATAAACATCTAAATTATAATCTCAATTCTCTATTCCAAATGCATCATATTTACTTTCACTTTGTTAAACAAAGACTCTTGCTCAATAAAATGTGACATATTCATTTAATTATCTTAATTTTACTTATATTTTGAAATTTATTAATTAAGTTTTAAATTGTTTCTTAAACATATATGTATAGTGACTACCCAAATTTCTTAGACTTTGTGGTGCTATCTTTTTAATTTGTGGAAGATCATGATGTCCAATTTTCTTCATTTCAAAGTTTGGTGTTATTTAATTAGTGTGATTGTGTGCTATTTAGTTTATACATCTGTGGTTAGATACTTTGCCAACTAATTTAATTTTTTTTTTTTGAATTTTTACTATGTTATGGTGACATTGATACTTAATTACTTTGAATATATTATTACCTAATCGATATTCTTTTAGTGTAGCGGTAGTTTTACGAAAAATAAGAACCGAGAACCCGGATCGAACTGACCCGTTTCAAACGGGGCGGGTAAGTTTTGGTTCCTATTTCGAGACTTGGTATACCCAGACCGAATCTACCTGCTAAATGGAACCGACGGTTCTTGAAAAATTTTCAATTATCCGGACCGACTTAGACCGTGCCCACCCCTACTTCTTCTGTCCAATTTTAATTATTTTACTTTTTTGCTTGTCCCAAAGTAAGGGTTGCATTACTTTGTTAGAAAGAATGGGGTATATGATTTGCAGTATTTCACTTCATTATACTCAAATCTCAACCACAAATTTTGCATTTTAAACCACTTCATTAATAATTATTTCAATTCAAAGTAGAACACATAAATGGGACAAATGTAGTACTCACTCAGTCCTACTCAAATTTTCCAGTTTTTTTGTTTGTCCCCAAAAAAATTATCAATTTTCTTTTAAAACAATGGATTTGTAATTTTGCTCGTTTCTATCTTATCTACACAAACATCAATGATATGATTTGTATTTTTCTTGTTTATCACCTTATTCGATGTTAATAAATTCTATTGAGAATGGGGTAATGTTTAACAAAAATGATGTTTGTACTCATTCTCATACCCACTTTTATACTCATCCATGTTTGTGAAGATATTTTTTTGTGAGTTCCGTTCACAGACAATATTTTGTTTGTGCAAAATTTGCACAGACAAAATAATACATATTTTGTATGTGAATCGGATTCACAGATAAAGGGCTTGTTTGGCAAATAGCGGTTAGCGGACAGCAGTTAGCGGATGATATTAGCGGGTTGTGAATAGTGGATTATGTTAGCGGATTTGACCGGAGGATTAATTTGGCGGATTGTAAAAAAGTATTTGGTAATTTAGCGGTTAATAGATAAAAAGACAAACAAGGACATTAATACATTTTAGTGTATGTCTCATTGTTGTCTAATATTCTCGTTTGATGTTATAATTAAAACTACAGCTATATAATTTTATAAACTAACTGAATAAAAATAGTGTAATGAAGTAAAAAAAAAAAAAACTCCGTGTAATCAATGGATTAGTGGACGACTTGGCCACATGTTTTTTCATATCAAAGCTCTGCACGTATTTTACATCATCCCATAGAACACATTAATACCTACCTATCAAATCATTCATATAATATAAAAATAAGGTCTGTGAACTTGCTGAGTATTGAAGAATAGAGAAGAAGGTCTTGAAGAATAGAGAAGAAGGTCTGCGGAAGTGGAGAATTTAAAAGGGTAGTGTTGATATTTTATTAGGCATTTTCAATCCGCCAATGTTAAACGCTCCAAATCGTAGTGTGTTAAATTTCAGCGTTTTGGATCAAAACGTCGATGTAATACGTCATCTACTAAACATTTAATTTCAGCATTTTGACCGATCGAAAAAGCTGATTTTGGACTAACCCGTCAAAAATTGACTGAAACGTCATTTACCAAACAGAAAGCATTCACAAGCATGGTGGTGTAAGGTGAGTATAAAGAGGGTTTTTTTGTAAGGTAAACAGAAAGCATTCACAAGCATTTACCAATATATTAAATAAAGCAGAACCCTTGCATTCACAAGCATTAACAAAAGCATTCACAGAAAGCATTCACAAACATTCACAAGCTTTCTGTAAGGTAAACAGAAAGCATTCACAAGCATTTACCAAATGCCATTTACCAAAACAATTGAATAGTCTGTATTTGATACCGAGAAATAAGACGCTCCAAATATTTATCAACGATGTTTGATGTATTCACTCTTATACCCACTTTATACCAACCATGTTTGTGAAGGTTTTTTTTGTCGGTGAACCTGATTCACAGACAATATTTTGTCTATACAAAATATTGTCTGTGAAATGGGATTCACAGACAAAAAAAAACCTTCGCAAATATAAATGAGTACAAAAGTGGGTATAAGAGTTGGTACAAAGATCATTTTTGAATATTTACTGTAGTACTTATTTTTCTAATAATGGGGCGGGACCCTTGCATTCTGTCTCCTAAGGTAGGCTTCGAAAGTCTAAAGCTGCAACTGCGATGAGAGGTTACTATGCTAAAAATGCATAGGGCCTCTGCAAATATCGGAGATGGAGCCTCACTCTCTATCTGTCAGATTGTGATTATAGTCCAATTTACATCCTCTTATCGTGTTGTCCGGTCGGTGTTGGGGGCCTCATGGATAGGGGTGTCATCTTTTTTTTCGAAAGTCTAAAGCAAATGCTAGCCTACTACCTACCACACAAATATCTCCAATAATCACCTTATATTTCATACAACCGCATCTTCTTTTTCACTGCGTGGTTAGTCCATTTTTATAGAACTCGCCAACTTTTATGAATTTGATCATTGAAAATTCACATAGAAGGATTGTGTTATCAATGATGCTTTGTGTACGCGTCATTTTACACGCCGATCAAGTTGTGTATACATAAACAATTTGATCGACTTGTAAAATGTCGTGTACAAAGAACATTTTTGTTGTGTTATTTTACAACATGAACAACATGGTTTGCTAAATTACACTCTTTTGTTTCCTTTTAGAGCTTCCTCCTGCTTTGGAGTGGCTTGCGGGAATTAGATACTACCATATTGCCCCAACTTAAACTTGTCATTGACAAACACTCCATCCGTCTTCCTAATTTTGTCCCGTTTTACCTTTTTCGTTCGTTCCATATAGTTTGTCCCATACCATATTTGGTAATATTTTTGTGGTTACAATTCATTTTTACTTTATTTATACATTATCAATTCAATATCAACCACACAATTCTACTTTTTCTTAAAAACCACACCACACCTATTTGTCCCAAACTTAGTGGGACGGAGGTAGTTGTAGTTATAGTACAATCTATTTGATGATATCATCAAATAGATCAGAGTAGTTCAAGCATATTTTCAAAAGATTTATGGGTTTATAGCATAATGTGACCATTTATATAACTATGATGTTATATGTGTATTACTTTTAAAAAGTATTAATTATTTACTAAAGTAGAAATGAGAAATTCTAGTTGTGACGCCCAAAGAAGACAAGTAAGAAATTGAAACTGGGATGGAGAAAGTATATCGTTAAATTTCAATATGAGTGTATATGCCCTTTATAACATGTACGTTTAAGTTAGTGTTCAATATAAAGTGTACAACAACCTTTTTAGTTTACTTAGAAATTAATCAGCTATGAATGTCTGACAATAAGAGTCCGTTTGGTAGCACGAAAATCGGTTGATTTGGCTGATTCTGCTGAAATTTATGAAGTTCGGGCTTAAGTGTCTGCATTGGCTGATTCTGCTGTTTTAGGAAAAAATGTTTTTGAAATATATTTATTAATAAAATAAAGAAAAAAATAATGTAAAAATAGCTAAAATGGTCATCTACAGTAACTTCAGCCAATACAGCCAGAAAAGTAACTCTAACCTTACTTTTTCTGCTTATTACACAATTCAGCACGCGAAAGCAAAAGTTACGTGTTTGGTGAAAACGTTGGCTGATAAACCAAAAAACAATGTTGTCATACCGACTCATACGGCCTCTAAGTGTGGTTGGATCTCGATCTTATTCGACTCTATCAACAGTACAATTTAAATATTAATCACTAAAGTTTGAAAACTTTGGTATAAAAAAATATGGTTGAGGCATCTTTTATCATTGGAATAAAAATTTATAGAGATAGATCTCGTGGTGTTCTAGGACAATAACAAGAAACTTACATAACCAAAATTTTAGAGAAGTTTCGAATGAAAGAGTGTTCATCGAGTGCTGCTTCCAAAGCGATAAAAGATATGTTCAGTTTGGACCAATACCCAAAAAATGATCTGAAACGAAATTCCATGAAAATACTTCATATGCTTTCACATTTAGATTCTTATGATATACGAAGTATATTAAGGTCTGCGTACGTACGTGTAGGGACTAGCTAGATATTTTCGCCGGAACGTTGAGTTGGAATCAAAGTAATTCGGATTTGAACCACTAATTCGAATTTGAACCACTGAAGGGCTCCTAACAAGGTCATGAAGTATCTCAAGGGTACAGTTGATTACACGTTTGTGTATAGATGAATCGACAATTTAGAAGTCGTTGGTTATTTGGATTTGTTTCATTGAAAAGCGTCAAACAAACTTCAATCGCTTCTCGTGCCTTGGAGGCGGAGCTTATTTATTGTCTTAAGGTTACATTGCAAGGTGTATGATTTAAGGATTTAATTTTGGACATAAGGTTATTGATTCAATGCTTAGACCATTAAATGTTTATTGTGATAAGTCTATTGCTATCTTCCAGTAAAAAAAATGATAAGAGTGGGAGTCGAATTAAGCATATCGACATCAAATACTTATATATTCCCCTATTCGAGAGTGCGTCAAGTATAAGAAAGTGGTCATCAAACACACTAGCACAAAGTTGACGATTCCCGACTCTCTGACTAAAGGAATGCCACAATTTGAATTCAAGGATCATGTATCAAATAGGGAACTTCGTCCCACTTTTTATTAGTATATATATATATGCATCCATGTATTTATAAACTCTTATTCATTAAGGCGTTTTCTCATTAAAATGCTCACATTTCATTATGTGGAGAAAGTATATTTCCTTAATCTCGGTCCACAATAAACATAGGGTTATTCATTAAGTTTTGATTGCCATATTTTAACTTAATTAAATAGCAATCTGCATCGTTATCATAAGTGATACGTCGTAGTACTCAAGCTAAGATAATGCATCACTGTGGTGCATTTCTTTTGTTTCTTAAGATCGATCAGTCTTTGCATCAAGGGTGGGATAATGCAATATTATTTTGAAATTCAAAATAATAACATATCGTTAAGAGGTCCAATAATGACCAATACTTCACAACGATTTCAGTTATAAACTCCATTTTGATAGCATATAGGCTATAAAAGTCCTCCTAGCTACTGCGCATAAGAAATACGGAGTACATGAGTACATGATCTAAATTGTTAAGGAGATAAGTGGGAGACAACTAAAGTTTCAAGTTCTAACATCAATATGGATGGAGGTTACTGACTTGTGTTTTGTTGATGCAAAATTTAGATAGCATCGTATATACAGGAATTGCCAGACTTAAATATGAGTTTTTCTAAAGTATTACTCAAATAAAATTTATTTACACAAATATGACTAATAGTTACTACGTAGTATATTGTAGTATCATGATAAGTTACGTTTAAAAATTAAACATAAGTACTATGATTTCACTGCTATTATAGTCAACGGTCTTATTTTTGTAAACAAACTTTATTTTAATTATAAATATGTAATTATTTTCTTAAATATGATCATGGTATATGGATTAACTTATAAGGTATTATTGACTTTAAATGTTAACAGTATTTAAGGAAGTAGTAATATAGATTAAAATTGTTTTGAATAATTAGCATTGATATTTAATTGCAAACCAATTACCCAAACCAACACACCACTCTTACGAGCGGCTGAATGTCTCAATTATATACGATTTAATTGTAGGCGTAATGTGTTTTTATCAGGCTAGTCTGAAATGTAAAACCTAACCAAACCAAACAAACCCACTTGTGCACCCTTAATCTAAACATCAACTTCAAACTTCTCTTTTAAATAAAAAATAAAGGTGTCATTAATCGACTGGATACTACGTAGTCCCCACCTCTATGATCCCCCATTAACCTTTACTATCGCTTTACTATCGTCATTGATAGTTCCCCTTCTTTTCCTCCCTCCACTTGACTTGGAATTGCACTAATCTGTCGGTCACCAAAGTTTAACATAAGTTCTCATACACAAAAATATGAGAACAAAAATTTGTGATCGTTTGATTACACAAAAATATATGAAAAAACGTGTTTGTACACAAGAATGAATAGGTTTTTTTGGTATGTGAATAGCATGTTCTCATACATTTGTTCACTTAGTTCACAGACATGTGTGAATAGATTTTAATTTGTGCTACTCACACATACTCCATGTGTCCTATAAAACTTGGTCAAATGATCGTCCCAAAAAACGTTACATTTCCATTTAAAGTAAGAAATATATGATTAAAGTCATTTCTCTTTTTTCTATACATGACACAGTTTTTACTTTATTAGAAAAACAATAGAATGTTGATAGAATTCATGTGTACCGGAGGTACAAAACTATGTGTAAATATACTACGCCTTTCACTTTGTAAGGAACGCATAATTGCATTAGTGTATCGTTAAGCAATATTAAAAGAGAAATTAGTAAAGTCACTTGATTTGGCCGACACCGAAGCTCTAATGACAAGGGCATAAGGACGCCTTTCAGTTTTGGATGCAAATCTTTTAATCATATGTGAATCCGTGAATGGAACGTGACTAACCCACTAAAAACTCTGGGTTGAATATATTAATCATTTTTATAGCACTAATTGAGTGTGCACTATTGACTTTGGTATCCCAATTTTGCCCTGACACGTCATGAATTTACAAGAACTTTCAACTAACCCTTGAGAGTGTGGTGGGGCATTTCGTCATTTTCCAATACAATCTTAACACCTTTACCCCAAGAAATTGTCCCGACTCCTGATCATATCGTCCGTGTGTAAGTTTCATCAAAGCATTATTGATTAGAGATAAATTATTCACAATTAAAAACATTTTGAAATTCAAAAAATGAGTATTACTCCGTATGTTTTTATTTTTTATAAGAATAATTACTACTCTGTAATCCGTATAATGTTTAATGTTTTAAAAATGGTGACAACTCCGGTACCCTTCTAAAAAATGGGTACCGTACCTACTATTCATTTGATTAGACCACATCATTTTATCATTTTTAATTTAGATTTAAATAATTCAACTGCTACATTCTTATTGGTCTATGTGCACAAAGGTATGGTACCTTATGGGTACCATAGAATTCACCTTTAAAAATATCCTAATTACTCGTATAATAATACATACCTCATTTAACACCTCATAAGTTGAATATGGATAAAATGAGATTTACGACATACGAAGTATCTATTAGGAGAAAAAACATACTGTAATACTCAATACTTCTATTTTGATATTTACCTGAGATTTACGACGTATCATTATAAAGTTATCCACATGTGTGTTACATGGAAATTAATCCTTTTTAAAGTTAGAGAAGCCTTATACTATTAAACTACACGAACCAGTTTTGCAAAGTGTTTTTCTTGTCTATTAGAAACACCGAGGGGTTACATATATACAACTCCTATACAACAAAATCTCCTATAAAGAAGGAAAGAATAAAATAGAATAAAAGAAAAATATATGTACAACTAGAAGTCCGCCAATTACGGACTAAGCTTCCGCTCCAAGAATTATAGCGTGTAACACCCCCCCTCAAGATGGGCTATGAGGGTCCCGAATACCCATCTTGGACAACAAATATTCGAACTGTCTTTGACCGAGAGCTTTGGTGAGGACATCGGCTAGTTGTTCGGTAGTGGACCGATGGGAAGGTAGAATGACGCCAGAACTAATATGGTCCCGCAAGAAATGACAGTCGATTTCAATATGTTTAGTCCGCTCGTGATAGACCGGGTTAGAAGCAATGTGAAGAGCCGCCTGATTGTCACAGAATAGCCGCATCGGTTGAGAGTGGCAAACCGCGAGTGACGAAAGCAAACTCTTGAGCCATAATAACTCACATGTTAATAGTGCCATGGACCTATATTTAGCTTCGGCCGAAGATCTCGAAACCGTGTTTTGTTTCTTGGTGCGCCATGAAATAGGAGAGGACCCGAGCATAACAAAATATCCATAAATAGAGCGTCGAGTAGTCGGGCAACTCGCCCAGTCCGAATCACAAAACCCGGTTAGAGAAAGGTCCGAATCACGTCGTAAAAATATTCCTTGCCCTGGGTGTGCCTTAAGATACCGCAATACACGAACTACAGCCTCCCAATGCGAAATACGCGGTTGCTGCATGAATTGGGAAAGTATATGCACAAAATAGGAAATATCCGGCGAGTGAGGGTGAGATAGATAAGTTTCCCAACTAACCGGCAATATTGTTCAGGATTCTCATAAAATGGACTTGTATCAAGCTGAAGCCCATGATTCTGAACCATTGGAAAGGACGCAGGTTTAGCTCCTAGCAGACCAGTTTCAGATAAAATAACCAGAACATATTTTCGCTGGCATAGAAATATCCCAGTGGGGTTGCGTGCTATTTCAATGCCAAGAAAATATTTCATAGAACCCAAGTCCTTAACAGGAAAATGTTTACCCAAGTAAAGTTTAAAATCAAGAATTTGCTGATGGTCATTGCCTGTAATTAACAAGTCATCCACGTAAATCAAAATGCATAATATTTTCCCTGATGCACGAAAAGTGAAAAGGGAATGATCTGCTCCGGACTGTATAAATCCATAAGAACGAAGAGCTTGGGTGAGTTTAGAGAACCAACATCGGGGTGCCTGGCGCAACCCGTATAAAGACTTTATCAGTCGGCATACTTTCCCGGGAGCAGATGTCGAATCGCCTGGTGGAAAATGCATGTAAACCTCCTCCCCTAAGTCTCCATGCAAAAATGCATTGTCAACGTCCATCTGATGCAGTTCCCAGTCACGCGCAGCGGCAACAGATAAAATAGTCCGTACTGTCACCATTTTGGCAACAGGCGCAAAAGTCTCATGATAGTCAATTCCATGAACCTGCCGATTCCCGCACACCACAAGACGAGCTTTATATCTGTCAATGGATCCATCACTCTTATACTTAATTTTGTACACCCATTTACAGAATATAGCTCGTTTGCCGGGAGGTAATTGTTCTACTTCCCACGTCCCATTACGTTCAAGCGCAACTATCTCACGTTGCATTGCCTCTCTCCAGAGAGGTGAATTAACCGCTTCTTTGTATGTCTGGGGCTCACGGTTTGCACTGATAGCTGCAAGAAAGGCTCGATGCTGCACAGAAAAATGATCATAATTCACTACATCAGATAAGGGATAAGGTGTACCTGAGGAGACGATCGTAGTAGGAAGTTGACTGGGGGCAGTATCCATTTTCACAGTATTTAATTGGATTTCATAATCATGCTGCCATGCTGGGACGCCACGTGTGCGGTTACTGCGTCTCAAAGCAGTAGAAATTTGTGTTGGCCCCACATCACCCACTGCCGTAGACGTATGATCACCCGGCATTCCTGTTGACTGAGCCTCGCGGGAATGAAGAAGTGCGGAGTCATCAAAGGATGCATGTGGTGGTGAAGCCCTGGTTGAACCCGTGTCATGTGAGGTGATGGCTCCACCTTCATCAGCATGTATATCCTTGTCATCAACCAAACGTGGCCACTCGTGAATATGAGTAGAAGGAGCACCATCTGTGTGAGCCGCACGATCCCCATCCTGTTCATTTTCGTTGCATGGCAGAGTGGAACCAAACGGGAATTGATTCTCAAAGAATCGAACATCTCGGGATACAAAATGCCTCTGGTTTTCAAGATCAAAAACTTTCCATCCTTTTTGGGAATAAGAATACCCAAGAAAAACACACTTAACGCCACGCGGTGCAAATTTATCACCAAGTACATTTTTGTCATGGGCGTAGCACATACATCCAAACACACGGAGATTAGTATAGCATGGCATTTTGCTGTACAAAATTTCATAAGGACTTTTATAATTCAAGAGGCGACAAGGTAAGCGGTTAATTAAATACCCGACAGCCAATACACATTCGCCCCAAAAATGAATAGGCAAATTAGCATGAAAACGTAACGCCCTAGCCACCTCCAGGATATGTCTGTGCTTTCGTTCAACACGGCCATTTTGTTGTGGCGTATAGACACAGCTAGTTTGAAAAACAATCCCATGTTCATTAAAATAATTTTTCAGTGCAATAAACTCTTTCCCGTTATCACTTCGCACAACACGAACTTCTTTATTAAACTGCCTCTTAGTCATAGCAAAAAAATGTTTCAAAATGGTTCCCACTTCTCCTTTATTAAGCAATAGATGTATCCAAACCGCACGAGAATGATCATCCACAATTGTTAAAAAATAACGGGCACCACAAGAAGAAGAATACTGATAAGGACCCCATATATCACAATGAATCATTTCAAAACATTCAATAGCACGAGCAGAATTTAAATCAAACGCGGCTCTAGTTTGTTTAGCACACAAACATGCATCACAGGCCTTATTTTCTAACTGAGAGCTAGGAACATAATTAATAAAACTGGAAACTTTACGCACTACTGAAGCTGAAGGGTGCCCCAATCGTGCATGCCACAAATCCGTTGAGTCCACCATTCCCACTTGATGTGCACAAATTTCTTCCATACTGTGAAAATAGTAGACCCCCCGCATCTTCTACCCACTCCAATCGGCGTCCTCGTAGGTAGGGCCTGTATCACACAAACCTGATTAGTAAAAAATATATCGCATCTGGCATCATCAATCAATCGTGCTATAGAAATTAAATTGCACCGGAGTCCGGGTACAAACAAAACATTTGTTAATTTAATATGAGAACTAATCTGTATATGTCCCATATATGTAGCGTGTGTTACTTCCCCATTAGGTAAAGTGACGGACAACGGCGGCACTTGTTGCTTGTAATCAAGAATATTTTCTAGTCCGGTCATATGGTACGAGGCCCCGGAATCCAGGAGCCACGTACGGTCGGTAGTCATACCTGTCAATTTTTCTTTAGATGAGGTGACCTGAAAATTCTCCAAAGCTTTCACAAGAATACGCCACTGTTCATTGGTGAACATCGGCGGCACATGTGAGGCAGAAGACTCGGCTTTATCTTCGTTGGGCTGTGCGGCAGTATCTTCAGGGCCTGTGTGCGTCACTGCATTTGCTACTGCCCTTCCACGCCCCCTTCCTGCCCCACGACCTCGTCCATCGTGTCCCCTTCCCGGGTTGTCAAACCACCACTCGGGATATTTCCCGGTCCGTTTAAAGCAATGGTCTCATGGATGAAGCACGTGATCTCTGGAACGATCTCCGGGTTCGTTTTGCCGTGGCCGATTCAATGCGGACATACGAACTGAAAGATCTAATCCGAAATTGTAGGCAGAATGGGGCGGCAATCACGGACTATTTCGGCCGATTGAAGAATTTGTGGGAAGAACTTGATGACTACAGGACAATTCCACGATGCGAATGCCAAGGCTGCAAGTGTGAGATTGAGAAACAATTTCTCAAACAGATTGAAACGGAGAAGTGCCATGATTTCTTACTAGGTCTTGACAATGACATGTTTGGGGTCCTGCGTTCGAATATACTAAGCCAAGAGGAACTGCCCACCCTGACTAAGCTATACAACATTATCACCCAGGAAGAACGCCATCACAACATGATTCGAGGCCGGGAAGAAAAACCGAAGGTGACTGCCTTTGCTATGAGACAGAGTGCACCTACACAAGACGGCGAGCAGAAACTTGTGTGTGGGTATTGCAAGAAAAACGGACATGATACCGACCATTGGTTCACTACCGAACAACTAGCCGATGTCCTCACCAAAGCTCTCGGTCAAAGACAGTTCGAATATTTGTTGTCCAAGATGGGTATTCGGGACCCTCATAGCCCATCTTGAGGGGGGGTGTTACACGCTATAATTCTTGGAGCGGAAGCTTAGTCCGTAATTGGCGGACTTCTAGTTGTGCATATATTTTCCTTTTATTCTATTTTATTCTTTCCTTCTTTATAGGAGATTTTGTTGTATAGGAGTTGTATATATGTAACCCCTCGGTGTTTCTAATAGACAAGAAACGAACCCGGAGATCGTTCAGTTCGTATGTCCGCATTGAATCGGCCACGGCAAAACGAACCCGGAGATCGTTCCAGAGATCACGTGCTTCATCCATGAAGGCGATGTTCGTCCGCAATGCCGGCTCAATCGATGTCATGATCCATCCGGTTATCATGGAGTTCACCGTTATCCAATCCTCAATGTCTTCATTCCGTTCTGTGGGTCGTTTGATTGATCCGTCCACAAATCCAACCTTACGTTTGGCACGCAAGGCATTCTTCATCAAGATCGCTCATTCCCGATAGTTGCGTTCTCCCTTTAACGTCATGCCGCAAATGTTCAGGCCTGGGAAATCTGAACTGGACAAGTAATAAGGGGAGGTTGGGTCGTTGATTTTCCTCCTCGGTTGGTTGTCGTTGGTCGTCATGGCCGTATGGTCGTATATCGTGAACGAAGGTAGCGTGTAGTTCAAAGTCGCTCTGATACCATATTAAACTACACGAACCAGTTTTGCAAAGTGTTTTTCTTGTCTATTAGAAACACCGAGGGGTTACATATATACAACTCCTATACAACAAAATCTCCTATAAAGAAGGAAAGAATAAAATAGAATAAAAGGAAAATATATGTACAACTAGAAGTCCGCCAATTACGGACTAAGCTTCCGCTCCAAGAATTATAGCGTGTAACATATACACATCCATAAAATAATGGGAAAACATAGAAAAGGTATTTGTGGTTGGACCCGTTTTCAGATAGGGTCATGTGTTTCATTCTTTATCAAAGTGGTTCATGTGTTTGAATTCCGTTATCACAAGAGGGTCACGGCGTTAAAAACGTCTGAAAAAGACCGTTAAAAGTAACTCTGATTTTCAAAAGTGTCACGAAAAATAAAAGAAAAATACCGGAAGGTGCACCTCAATAAGACAACCGCGGGGCCATCTTTTTTTCTGTTTTCAGCAACCTTTGTCACCGGAAAGTTCATCGGAAAAGTGATATTAGTGAAATCATTTTAAAAAATAATTCAAATAGATCCGAAAAATCCAAAGGCCAAGGTGGTTTGGAGGTCATCTTGACGAGGCACACCTTCCGATATTTTTCTTTTAATTTTCCGGACACTTTTGAAAATCGAAGTTACTTTTAATGGTCTTTTTCAGACGTTTTTAATGGCGTGACCCTCTTGTGATAATGGAATTCAAACACATGAATCACTTTGATAAAGAATGAAACACATGACTCTATCTGAAAATGGGTCCAAGCACAAATACCTTTTCCGTACTTTTCCGTAAAATAATTACACAACTCCCTATATACAATACTTCACGATCTTTGATGCCCAAATAATTTCACGATCTTTGATCATTCTTATACTAAATAAATAAATACAACAACAACATTCAAGCCTTAGTCCCAAACGATATTGGGATAGGCTAACATGAATCGATACATGATATCACTAAAAGGAAAAGAAAGAAAATTAAAGATAAAAAAGATAAGTTATTATAAAAAAGATAATATAAAAGAGATGAATATACATATAAAAGATAAAATAAAAAGGATGAAGTAATCAATATATATATATAAAAGAGGAACTTTTTAAGAGCATACGGCGCGCCACGTAATCATGCCATGTCATCATATATAATTATTATTTAATTACTTTCTATATCTTTTATTTTCTTTTCACTATTACGTTTTGTATACCATCTAATTTGGTAACTCTTATTTACATAAATCTGATTTAGTAAACTTTTAGTAAACTTTTGTATATATTGATTTTTTAGTATTACGTTTCTATATTCTAATTTGGTAACTCTTACGGAGTATGTATTTACATAAAATCTGATTTTATTATAGTAAAATTTTAGTAAACTTTTTGAATATATTGATTTTTTAGTATTACGTTTCTATATTCTAATTTGGTAACTTACGGAGTATTTACATAAAATCTGATTTTATTATAGTAAACTTTTATTTAACTTTTTGTATATATTGATTTTTTAGTATTACGTTTCTATATTCTATAAACTTTTAGTATATTTTATGTTTCTAAATTTAGAATTAGAAACATAAAAACTACCTATAGTGCATATGTAGGCTATTATAAATATACAAAGACAATGTAAATAAAAGTGTATTTTCACTATTGGCTTTCTCCTTAGTTTGAAGAATTCTATTGCTTAGTGTTCTTATATCAAGAATGTCATCACAGTAAGTTTCTACAACATTTTTAATGATATATTATTCAATACTACGTACAGATGATACTTTACCATTCACATGTTTATGATACATGATATTAATATGCATTATACCTGATTAATTAATATTCATCTTTTTTTCATTTTTGAAAGTTTTTTTTAAAATAGACAAGTTGAAGTTTTGTTTTCAAAAAGAGACCTATGCGTTTACGCCTAGACATTGACTCCGTAGTCCGTTCCTACTTAATCCGTAATATTCAGGTATCTTAATTACAAACTGCACCAAGAGCTCTTATCAACGGATCCATTTGGCACCTGGATGTCGACTCATCACATCCACTCCCTTACCTAATACGAAGTATTAGTGTTACGCACTTTCATTTTTTAGACAAATTAAAAACTAACAATTAAAAGCAATAATAATAATAATAATAATAATAATAATAATAATAATAATAATAATAATAATAATAATAATAATAATAATAATAATAATAATAATAATAATAATAATAATAATAATAATAATAATAATAATAATAATAATAATAATAATAATATTAAGTGAGTTACCCTTCAAGCTTCTTTTTTTACTCGGTATATTGGCTTAGAACTTTAGACAACTTTTTTTTGAAAGGATTAGTTTAGAGAACTTATGATAAATTAAATGTCCAATTGAGAAAAGTGTTTTGAAATTTTAAAAACTATACTTTGAAACATTTTCAATGTGACTGAAGAATGAGTAAAATCATTTGAATTTGTAACTATTAGAATTAATTAAAAAAATATTATACATACCATTCAGACAGAACTTAATGGGTTTCAGCATAATCAGTCAATTCGATCAATTTTATTGATATCAAACGGGCTCTATATTAAATTGAAGGGTTCCTTACTATTTTCTATTAAGTAAGTACAGTCTGTATTAAGACATATATGTAGGTTAAGATGTATATCGGGATAAAATGATATTTGTATATGAGGTTTTAAATTTGTATGCTAAATAAACAGTCTGAACCAAGTCAAATAATCAATTTAGTATTTTTCTTAGATGATAGTGTCAATGAAAAACTTCATTTACTAATATAAATTAATTCCATAACCAATTTTTTTTTAAAAAAACACATTTTAAAATAGCTAAAATACGTACGATGCACGGGCTTGAAAACTAGTATTTATATATAAGGATAAAAATATAAAAGAAATATCGACTAATATTTCTACGTCTATGAAAAATGCTTTTTTGAAGATAAATGTTAAGATGAACCTCACCAAATGTAAAATGACGCTATTGTTTCTTACTTCGTATATATCAATAATAATTGTGATCAATGTTTTCCATTTAACCTATTGATTATTGATATGGTAATGACTAATGAGATGCTAATAAAAAACTTTGCAATGGTTTTCTATTAAAAGGTTACAGTATTACCATTATAGTAACATCTCCCTTTTCCCATTTATAGTGCTTCTCGATCTAGTGCGTGTGAAACGTATCCCCTCGCTTGTTACAAACACAAGGTACACGCAACCACCAATTGACAACCACTGCAATTTTACACCGCACGGAAAGGACACTTGCCTCACATAGTTTTCACCCACCGAAGGAGACACCACATCTAACATTTTAACGTAATTCTCACATTGTATAGTAGGAGTAGTTATTAAGGCTTAAGTGACATTACAACTCAACTATCTCACTCCATAACCTGATAACCGTAACCATTGAATTTACTATGTGAGTGCCTCACATAGGCACATAGAGATTTGGATCCTTTGCCACACGACATAGGTACCTCGTGACAATCCAACAACAAGCAACGGGGGAGGAGAGAGCTATGGGATGGGGAGAGTGAATCGCGTGGCTATAATAGTCACACATCCAACCAGGCTTCCAAAGCGAGGCAGATAAATAAGATACCTCAGGCTGACCGCAACCAGCTACAGTCAATAAATCAAATTTGCCATCTTTTTATACGTATTCACTCAATCAATCATTTTTTCTCTGCAACTCAGCACCGTCAATATATTCACCCAACACAGTTTTTTTAAAAGAAATGTATATGTTCTTACTTTCATTACCACACATCAATCATATGACAAATTATTTTTTACCAATCATTATGATTTAAAAAGTCAAACATTTCAATGTAAAAAAATATATTTTTCGTAAGTATCAAAATTTGCACACTTGAGCTTAATTTCAAATAAAATGGAGTTTCCAAAGCATCGATTAATTTGAACAGTGCAAAAGTCCTGCTAAATTCTGCTGACTAATGGGACCCGCACTGCTGCAACTGCTGGCTTCCTCCTGTTGTCCAGCGGCCAGTGGAAATGGTGGGTCAATGTATCCACCGAAATTTCTCCCAGGTGGTGCCAAGCACCCACTTTTGCACCCAACAATACATGGGTTGCAATGCTTTTTTGGGGTGAATAGAATGGATTTGGCTTATTCAACCAAGGGTTACAAGTAGCCTCACATAGTCTAAATATAGTACTCCGAATTGGTAACGCCTTTATCTTGTATAAGGTTGATCTGATACCAATTCCCGAACATGACCAGGTGAAAATGGGCTCATGAGCGCATCAAATTGACGCCCTTTTTCAATGTTATACTCCGTACCAAAAATTGTTCAGAACAGTCTAAACGTGTATCAAACCGTCTAAAATAGTAGCAAAAATAACTAGCGCATAGCTTTTTGTTGGTTCGGTTTTTTTTAATTCTTTCTAAAATTTAAATATAATCATAATTGACTCTAAAATTGCACAAGCTACTCTTCCCAGAATTAGGGGTAGGCATATCGATTCCGTTAATCCGAACCGTACTAAATCGAACTTTTCATATCATATTTTATCTAGTTTGAGTTTGATGGTATTTAGTTCAAATCATATTGAACTGAACTAAATTATAAAAATCAATAAATCTTAATTTGTTATTCAAAAATATAATAAAACCCCAACCCATAGAATGATTTTAATTTGGTAACCATTCTATTCATCCCATGAAAACTAACCCAACCAAGCATACCAGCTCAGCTGGTTGTGAGGTTACCAATGTATATGTGAGGTCTCGTGTTCAAAACCCGTTATGCACCAAGAGAAGATGAGGGAGGAGGTTTTGCTCCCAATGATTCTTCCTACCTTCACGGAGTTGCATAGCGGCTAAGAAGAGAGGGGAGGGAAAATTCAGGCTCGAGTTCGCGTGGTAGGAGGATTCTTTGGATTCAGTTAAAAGAAAGCATTGCATGGTAGGAGGACCATCTGGATTCGGTTGAAAGGAAGTCCTTCTAGATTCGTCCTGCGAAACCAGTACCGACGAAGACTGATTGTGATCAAATTCGAATTTGACTATCTAGAGACTTTGAAGGGTAAATAGACTCTAGGATTAAGTAAGATAATTAAAAAAACTAACCCAAATTACCCAACCCCTTATGCCCAGCCCTAAATGGAGCCATCCACTTTAAAACGTAGACTAGACCTGCCAATCTGCCATGGTCCACCGCCAACAAAAGCAAGCGCTAAGATACAAACAAAGAATAGCAAAAAGCTAAATAGAGTCACAAGTCTAAACTCTAAAAGCGTAAGGCACTAAGGCACACAAGTTGTCGATTTTCCACCCGTGATAAGTGGGCAAAGACGGTCGGCCATATGATTGTTTTCCAGTTTTACCCTCAAAGTATATTTTTCATGCTAAAGCTCTTGAGTTTCTTATATATGTAGAATTTATATACTTCGTATGTAATATTGATAGCAATTTCATATATCCACACAAAATATTGTCCTAAATATTCTACCAAAAAGCATAAACATGAATACAAATGAAAAAATTGATATGTATAATTAATTACAAGGTTTTATTCCAAGGTATTACAAAATATAGGCAAGAACAGAATTACTTCCAGCTCTACCATCTACAATTTTTGGGAGGACTTCTCACTGGTTTTGCTTCATTTGGAGTGCTTCCTCTTCATATTTTCATCAGCCCGCAAGCTTTGGACTGAAACTAACTGCATGCGTAATATTTATTCAGGGGCATTTGTGTAATCCTACTTTCCTTTTTTATATCTTGTAAGAGCATTTCAAGTCTTGTCCATGTGAAGTTTTTTTCATTTCTCTTATGCTTTTGATAGATTTTTAATGACAGCTGGAGAAATCAAACATGGTACATGCTACTTCCATCAACTTCCCTGGAAACACCCAACAAATTTCAACAACTGGGTTAGGCTATGGACAATGATTGAATATCTTAGGAGGGAAATAAAATGTCAAGTTCAATCATAATTATCATAAGCATTGAGCTTGAATTTTGAATTTAAATGTTTTTTGTAATAGCTAAATTCAGATAACATAATTTGTAAGCATTTTATATTGAAGCGTTCATTCGGTATTTAAATGCTTTAATTTGATAAAATACACTTCAAAAATCAAATAAAAATATGTGTGCAGTAAGTAGAATATATGGAAATAAAATAAGATGGATACAATAGTTTATTTGAATTGATGAGAATGGCTTGAAAACATCCACCAAAAATTAAGGGGGTCAAGGGCTACCCAATCATGACAGCAGACTTATAGGGCAGAAAAAGAAGAAATAGTATGGGGTTAGTCAAAATGCAAGCTGGTCTGAACATGAAAAGTTGGGAATCATCAATCATAATTAATAATTTGATTAATTTACAATTAATTAGGGGCTATGGCTAACAGCTGCATTTAGCTGGAAACTTCACCTCCTTGATCTTTTTATTATTTCCATTATTTTTTTTTTTTGAAGAAGATTATTTCCATTATTATTAGCTCACAACTGTTGTGTTTGTCCACATATTAAACCCACCAAACACTTCACCCCCACATAATAAGTACTGTTTATAAATTCCAACTCACAAAATAATTTCGAAAAACAGTAATTTAAGTTTCTGTATCTTGTCATGTGAATTATCTCTCATGGAGGAACACCGACACTTCTCTACCTACCATTATTGCCAGCCAGCCAAGATTCCCTGTTTTGCAATTTGGGAGCTAAATCGGGTCCCACTAAATTTATTAGGCCCTGTTTGCTTTGACAAAAATATTCACTCTTTCTTGTATTTGGCGCCAGGATTACTTTTTTGCTCTTTCTTTGGACGATATTTGGCGCCGGAAAATATTTTCTTGAAAAATATGGAGTACATTTTTATGATTCTTTGAATTTGGTTTGAAGCTAAAAAAATTCCAGTCATGAGCTGTGCCTGGAATTGACATTTTTCTAATACGAGGGAGTTATATGATTGAGCGCTTACTATTACAATTTACAAAAATTGACATCTAATGCATTATGGAATTAAAAAAAAAAAAATCACTAGTGGCAATATAAACTATTTTGGCAATTTTGCGCGTTACAGAAAGACCTTATTTTAGAGGCAGAAATCACAAAGACCTTACTATTACATCCCCATCAAACGTAGCCTAAACTAATGATGTATTGATGCTGGTGGTATCCGTGTGGCCTAATGCAATAATAATAACCTTTATTACTTCAATATTAATCAAATGATGGTTCATCTTAAAAATTTGGTGAGCTGTGTAAGTAATAATTTGAGTTTCATATTAGTTTAACATGGTTAATAAGAAATGGCATACATATAAACTAATTTGCAAACGCGAAAATGATGAGGAAACGGGAGAGTTTAGAGGATTTCCAAAGAGTTTTCGTAAAGTTTCCAAAACGAAAACGCTCTTTTCAAAGAGTTTATGTGCAACGGGGAGGAAATTGTTCAAAGTTCATTGCACTTCACAATTCTCGCATTCAGCATCAGAAAATGGAAATCATATTGCTTAATCGCTTATTACACTGGAAAAAGAATGGCATAATAATTCAAAGAATATAAACCATTACTAATTTGCTAAGAAATGATAATTCAAAGAACAATAACCAATACTAATTTGCTAAAAAATAATAATTCAATTTGTTAAAAAACATACCTCTTCTTGTTGGCTTTGAAACGACCTTAGCAGTGGTGGCAGGGGCAGCCTTGATCTGTTCCGCCGGAAACAGAACACCGTCGATTCCCTGCACCGAAATTCTACCGTCGGTATAGATGTCCGGTTCGAACAAATAAGCAGACGCTTCTCCTTCTCCAAACTTCACCGATCCGTCGGCTTCTACAGCCAAAACCTTATGGGGCAAATTCAGGGTATCATACTTGATTTTTCCGAACTTTCTGACAGCATTATACATACTCTCCTCCGTTTGGTACTCCGGGATTAGATGATAATACATTATTCTCTCCGGTGCGCCGGGATCGGTAAGCTGATCGACGCTAAGCTTCGCCATGGCTTCATCGTTGGGGGCCAAAACCGTCAACACGTAGCCTTCCGACACCAATTTCCCCATTTCAGTAGCCAATGATGTCAGGTTTACCAGGATATCGGCGAACTCGTTGTACCCGCCGTAATGCAGCAAGGTTTGGATGAAGTCCTTGACTTGGCTCTCGCCGTCGAAGTGACGGTGGGGTGCGCCGGGTCCCGGGGCAGGCGCCGGAGCTAGCGATGGGCCCGGGGCCAAGGCGTCATAGACAGATAGACCCGATGGGGCGCCGGCAGGGGAAGAGCTAGCCGGTTTCTTCAGGTTTCGGCGGTTTCTGGTGTCTACCTCCGGTGCTCCGGTGGGAAGAACGGCGGAGATGGAGCTCAGGCTCCTCCTATTGTTGAAATGTTGCTGCACCGATTTGGGGATCAACACGCGCTCTATCCCGTGAATGACACCGTCAGGACGGACGACATCGTCCGGCCGAAGAACCCTAGCCGTGCTGACCTCTCTCTGGCCGTTATTCCTAGACACGACGAGATTCTCATCACCGCCGGCGTCTCGGAATAAAGTTGCGTGATTCCGGCTGCCCTGAGACTCGACCGGCCAGTGCTTGGACTCGATGCGAGCGGGAATCATGTGGAAGAGAAGCAGGCTCTGTAATGACCCGAGATTCCTGGGTTCAAGTAAAAACCGCTTAAACTCCGGGTCCAAATCCCGCTCCAAAGCCTCATTTCTGGGCGCAAAAATGGTGATATTGTGGCGAGAAACTGCCTCCTCGAGGGTCTGGAGAAGAAGGGCCTTCTCCACAAGCTCCGATAGCTCAGTGTAGTGTGAATCCAGAAGGGCGACCAATACCGAGTTGGAATTGATCTGGGCACCCGAAACTGACCCGCCCAAGTGATGATTTCTGGATGGGTTTGCTTGCAATGTAGCAGAACCCACTAAAGCAAAGAACAGGAAAACAGTTAAAAATACCAGCTTGCAGAGGCCAAGGATCTGGAAATCCATGGCCGCCTGTAAATTGATTGTAGAAGACGAAGACTTCTGATTGATTTCCCTGGCCGTCTCTCACTTTAGCTCAATCTCTCTTCTAAAAAGTGGGGTGGGATTCTTGGAAGAGGGGTGTGGAATAATCTAGCTTGCTCGAATGAGGGTATGGTGGAAGAGCTGTTCGGTGGAACATTTATCAAAAGGGGAACAAGTCTCTTTCTATTTTATTGGTTTTTTGGGGGACTTTATGTGTAAATAAAGTAAAGAGATGTGAAGAGTGGATTTTGGGACTACGATATTTTGCTTACTTCAAGTCCGGGCTTAAAAATAAGGATGATACCACATCCCTAGACTTAGAGCCCGTTTGGAGCCCGTTTGGAGATTTCTTTTTTCGACTTATCAAGCTTATCAGCCAACTTTTTCACCAAACACGTAATTTTTACTTTCGTGTGTTGGATTGTGTAATAAGCAGAAAAAGTAAGGTTGGAGTTACTTTTCTGGCTATATTGGCTGAAGTTACTGTAGACGACCATTTTAGCTATTTTTACATATAATGTGTTTCTTTATTTTATTAATAAAATATATTTTTAAAATATTTTTTTCTTGAATCGGCCAAAACAGCCACTTCAGCTAGAACTTCATAAATTTCAGCAGAATCAGCCTAAACAACCTATTTTAGTGCTACCAAACGGGCTCTTAACAATAGAACTCGAGACAAATAGATTTTGTTTACGAATTTTTAAGCATGTGTAATACAAGACTGGGTGCGGTCCGGAACAGTAAGTAAATAAGTAAAACTCGTAATATATCTGTGAAGTTTTTGGTTCGGTACGGTCTGATTTTTAGGATGGAATCATTCGGTACCATGTTATTTCGGGATGGTACAAAACGGTATGGTATAATGTTAAAAACATGCAAAATTTTTTGACATAACTTGCATAGGGCTGAGCACAGATCTGAGATTTCCTGTTCCTTGTCGAGAACCGTCCCGAACTGTACCAGAACCAAGCATATCGGAAAAAGTATAATATTGTATCGTACCGTACCAGACTTTTTTAATAATATGGTACGGTACCGGTTCTTAAGTGAGAACCATCCCATAATTGTATTGAACCAAATCGTCACGAACCGTCCTGTAATGTCTTAAAATATTGGCTATATAAAACAGTACTCCCACCGTCCCAATTTGATGATACCATTGCGGTTTACGATATTTGACCGACGATAAAGCAAAAGGATTTCTGCCCGCTCCCAAATTATTTTTAGAGAAAAAAAATACATATTTAAAAACTACATTAAAAGATTTACAGATTCGCAAACACCTGAATCAACATCTTCGGCCTCAATACAATTATACGGACTCAACATCGACTATTGAGACACAACTTAGAATTATGGCAGACTTATTCTGGTTCAAATATGGACTATTAAGTTGGTTTTATTTGTCATGTGATGACATTCCTTTCGTTTTTTCAGTTTGACTATTAGTATTGTATTTGTGTTATGTTTGTTTTCAATCCTATAATGATTTATGTACAATCCTACAATCCTATATATTTGTCATGTGATGACATCCCTTCGGTTTTTATTCAATTATTTCTTAATGCTAAACCTAAAATATTTTTTACTTTGTGGGAGTTAATTACGGAGTATTTAGGAATCAAATAGTACCGAATAAATTTGGTGTGGAACATGAAAGGTTCTATACATATTCGGGATGATACCGGTTCTTTGATTTTTAAAAGAACCGTACTTTTGGACGGGACGATCTCGTTTAAATAACTGTCTCGTACTGTCATATGCTCACCCCTAAATTCTTGCAATTAGTAGATATCATCACACCAACCAACTCACATGAAATGTTGATATACATAGAAGAAAATGCATACATAGCACTAAAATTCACAAATACACAAATAGTGCAACACGATTAAGAAAAAGTATAGCAAAATGATGACACACGAGATAAATATCATCTTTAATTTACTGAGTTCATGTGAATATATAAAAGGGATATTTACGAGAGTGGGAGGAATTTGCAAATGTTTGAGCGGCTGAAGGTGGAGGTCTGGAATTTTTTCTGGTTCTGTGCGTGGAGTATTTTTCACTAATCAAGGTTTTGGCAGCGGTGGAACACCCTCCTCGGTGAGAATTGAAAGTAAAAAATTCGACTTCTCTTTGGAATCCTCAAGTATCCGTATAAGTGAAATTAAGAACGATCGATTTGAATCTATTTCACTATATGCGGAGTGCTTCAATTGGTTTTGTCATCCTTTTTGTCAAATTCTATCAGGGTCTTCTTTGACTTTTACAACATATGAAAATTCTAAAAAACAATTTGTATTTTGATTAAAAATCGATATGGAAGGTTAGGTTTATCCGTCTGGTAGATATAGGGCATTTGGGGTAAAACTTCTTTGATTATTCCTGAAGGTTGGAAAGGACATGGATTCAAACGTTTTAGATTGGCAATTATTAACCAAATGGAGTTGTTGGGAAAGATTATGGATGATCAATTGCAAACTCAGATGGAGGTGGTAAGGATTCCAATGGTTTGCTCGACCGAGAATTCTAAGGCCATCGTATCCCTTCTCTTTCACGAAGACTTGGTTTTTCTTCGTCTATTGCAAGAAAAGGTGATATGGAAAGATTTCGGTGGCAATAGAAGAAAAAGGAGATAACGTCGTAGAATGTTAGAGAAGATTTCTCAAAGTAGCTCTAATATGAAATCATAGGAGTCCACGAAGAGATGTTGACAGAGGGAGTGTTCTTGAAATAAGTCCTCTCTGGGATTCTTTACCTTCTTCAGATAGCACATTTTATGTTTGTAATGAGTTGGGGCCTTCTCAGAATGAATCTTTAAGTTCAGATGATTGGAAGAGGAATTAAACGGAACCCATGTACAAAAGCTTCTTGAAAATCGTTAGTTGTTAGACTGTATGGCAGAACCCACGTATTCTATCGGGGATCCCAAGTGAAGTTTATCCATCTCTTTATTACTCTCTAGAAGAAGTGCTCGCCTTGAGGTAAAAAGGAGTCTCATAAGAAAAAGGGCTGCTTTTACAAATTGTGTTGGGCAAGTTGTTGATTCCGAATTATGTGATACTCCCTTCGTCCCATAAAACTTGGCCAAATTTTCTTTTTTGTTCGTCCCAAAAAAGTTTGCCATTTCCATTTGAAGTATACTCCTAGCTCTTATTCATCCGCACGTTGTGCGGCCAACGTGCGCACGACATGCGGCCAACGTGCGCACGGCGTGCAGACATCTTTTAGATTATTTTATTGCTCTTTTCTTCATTGATTGATCCTGATCGGTCCCACATTCATTCCATGACCTCCTTTGACTCTAAAAGTGCTCATTAGCCGTGTCGTGAACCTCCAATCTCTCTCAATAATTCACGAATGTATCTTAAGTCTTCACAATAAATTCTCCAACGTCGATGTCATGCTCAATTTCCTGATTTTAATTATCAAAACACCAAATGCAAACCAAAACCTGGTAAACTTTGACTTGAGCCAATTAGGCGCTTTGTGACACCTTTAAGCTAGGAAAATTAATAAAACTCAAACCCCACATGCATAAAATGCGTGTCGAGGTATGGACTTATCAATAAGTTATGGAGTATCAAAGAAAATCGAGGCTAGGAGCATATAAAAACTAGCTAGGAATTTGCGGGCAAAGAAAATCGAAGCTAGGGGCGTACAAAAACTAGCTTAGAGTATCAGTATATTTGCAAAAGAAAAACTTCTGAACTCAAATTAAAGCATTGAAACATTTTGTGGATCTAGAATATTTCACTAATAGATACAATTATGTCCACACTTCTTTAGAACAAGGCATCGTTAACAACATATATTGACATAATACTCTTGTCTCCTTTGCGATGGTTCATAAAAAACTACTCACACAAACTTAAACTTAAACTGTTTAGTACATATGTGGGAGTGAACCACTAAACTAGCGATAGTCCTCTCTTTGATCAAACTTGGCATATTCTTTTCAAAAATTCAATATTAAAGGTCTCCATACAAAATCTCTTACCAATCCTTCCACATCATGTGTACCCTATAATCCTCACCTCTGAAATACTCACGACTAGAAACTTTATGGATACCACACTTGTCTCGAGTCTAGTTAATTTTTCTCTTATAATAACTTATGAAGAACTTCTTAATCAATCAACCCAACCATGAAAAATAGATCTTCATAGAAGAGCCAACCATTACATTATAGCAGGCCTTCAAAATCTACCCTAGCATGACCACAGACTCAACGATTACATATGCGGCTCTTCATTTTTCCTAGAATCACTCCTTATCATTGGATAGAAAGATAATTGGATCTCAAATATGTGAGAACTTTTTTGGTGGTCATCTAACCTCAAACCCATTCGTGTACTCGGCCTCACGTTCCAAAGTTAATCACACCAATTAGCTAATTAACATCACTCAACAAGACACACTCTCATCCCCCGTGGCGATGAGTAGTTTAAAATATTTAAGACTATAATATGCAGCTATAGTGGGATTGTCATGCCCTAAGCATTTATGCGAGCCGACGCCGCCTTAAAACTCAATGGAGATAATTACAGTCCATCCTTTATAAGCTATATATGACTTCATGTGTATATCATATCATACACACTAACTATCCCTTAAAACTAATATAAATAAAGAACGTAGGTGTAATAGAATATTTAAATAATGGAATTAAATATATTCCGACCATGAACATTCACAAATTATATCCTATAACCGGTTATACCATGTGCATGTTACAATCGGATCTTTGTTGCAATTGCGTTTCGCTCATCATCTTTACACAAATGGATGACTCGTTACTCGTATTCAGGTTCGTCACTCGCTGCTCTCACCCTGCCTCGCCGCTCACACCGCAGACAGACGGCTCGCCGCTTGACATACGACTCATTGTTCGCACCCAGACGGCCAAATGCTTGTCTCACACAAGATTTCTTGCTCACGCCTCGCGGTCTCCCCCTAGCCAACGAAATTCATGTGACAACTGCAGGTCAGATTAGAGTTCTTCACAACCAGATTGAAACTTATTCACATACATAGTCTCAATGATCAATGTAGAGAACACAATAGTCAAGGAAAACGCTTTGATGCTCAATGCAGAGTTTGAATGCTTAATAAAGATGTTTGTTCACATAGTCCTAATGTTCAATAGTAGAGAACACAACACTCAATGAAGATGTTTTGATGCTCAACGTAGATTCTAATGTTCAGTGAAGATGTTTGATCACATAGTCACAATACTCAACAATAGAGAACACGATACCCAATAAATTAAAGATGTTTTGAGACTCAAAAAGTTTTGAAAATTTCATACTCAATTGCAAAATTGTAATGCTCAATGTGAGAGGCTTGATGTTCAATGCATATATTTTGATGTTCAACTACTAGAGCTCATGGTTTTCATATCACATGCATATTATATTTCAAAAGTATATATAATGTTAAATTAGATCCGCGTAATGAAAATCATGAGAGTTGATTATAGACATAATTTAAGATAATTTGATAAAAGAAAAAATAAGAATAAGAAAGTGAATTAAAAGATATGAACTATAGATAACAAATGATCAATATTAGACTTTTAATACTTAATGAAATAAGCACGATGCTCAATACAATTGCATTGAAACTCAATTAAGGTAGTCGCGTTTTTCAACTAAATTACAAAAATGATACTAGTTGTACAGTTTCGACCTTACAACTTGTGTGACATGATATACGAACTCATGAACATCATATCAATAATATTCTATTAAATGGAATGGTGACTTAATAGACTTAATGAGAATAGTGACGTAATCTTTCAACCATTAAGTCATGTTTACTTATGACCTAATTGAAAGTGCGACACAATCATTCAATCTAAAAACTGACTTATAATCGTAAAGTTTAAATATAATAATCTGTCGCACTAAGACGTCTTTTATGTTAATAAATAAAATAGATTTACAACTCAAGAATAATACTAAATTGATTATTGTAATCAATTCAGATTGTTTATTCAGCACACAAAGTAAACAACTTCAAATACAAATACCACTTAATTCGAATAGACATTTTAATTCAGACGGATATGATTTAATAAGACACCTCTATGATTTTAATACTAAAATCTATTAGTAATAGTGACGAATAGATAAATACTCCCTCCGTCCCTCTATTAAGTTCCTACTTTGACCTACACACATATTTAGGAAATAAATTTGACTTTACTGTTTAGACACTGTTTGGCACTGTTTAGACAATGTTTGGCACTTTTTAGACACTGTTTGGCACTGTTTTGCACTGTTTGACACTGTTTTGATGTAGATAACTTTCCATTTAGAGCTCGTTTGGTAGTTTACACTTTAAAACTTTACATGCAAAATGATTGCATGTAAAGTTTAGGACAGTAAAATAGTTTGCATGTAAAAATAAAAATACATTGTTTGGTTACGTGTGCAATCTATTTTTAAATTACACGCAAACTCTTTACATTCTTTGATTGAAAAATAACTTTACATGCAAAATATGTAAAAAATCACTAGATCGTCTATTGACCTACTAAATCAGTGCTCTTATCGTCAATCATACCAAAAGCAAGCAGCCAGAAGAAACCAAACAATACAGGGGGTGTTTACACATTTGAATGGATGAAAACAAGGTATAGAAGGCAGAACCATATAAATAATATATACCGGAGTATATATATTATATATACGTACATATATACGGAGTAATATATATTACTCGTATAGAATAAGGAGACCAACGCAGATAGAGAAGAGATGTGATGACGGGTGTAAAATGGTTTACTACCCTCCCCCCACGTAAAATACTTTACACGGTACAGTGTAAAATGTTTTAAAAAAAGTACCCTACAGTTTACATTAAATATTTAAAACAAACGGTGTAAAATGATTACATCCTCACACTTTGCATGCAAAGTGTTTACTTTACACCGTACCAAACGGGCCCTTAGGAAAATGAGAAGATTATTTTGGGACGGCCCAAAAAGGAAAGTAGGAAGTTAATAGCGGGACGGATGGATTATATGACATATGTGTATTTAATACATACGAATGTGACCGAAAAATTAGGTGATATGTACTTATATTACGTAATATATTTAGAACAACTAGTCTCTACGTCTATTTTTAGATTTAACTAGGCAGTATTTTCTTAGCTTGTTTAGGAAGCACTTGACGCTAGGGGTGGGCACGGTCCGGTCCGGTCCAATATTTGGCCGAACCCGTACCCGTACCGTTACTATTGAAACGGTTCGGTACGGTTCGGTCTTGGACCCAAACCCGTTCAGTACGGTCCATTTTCAAACGGGGCGGTACCATGCCATACCAATACAAAACAATGCCACTTTTTCCAGGTGTTTAAGAAAAAATTAAAGTTTAGCCATCCTCCAAAAATCCACACAATTTATCAATTCTCATATATCATACTACCTTCGTTCCAAATTGATTTACAAAGTCAATCTTTTTTTGGTCAAATAATTTCTTTTTATTCACTTAATTAGAATTTCACTTTTTAATTATATTCTAATTTGGCCTTTCAAAAAAATTACTCCATACTTCGTATATTTTAATTTGGATTTTGCAACTTTAGAAAGATTTTAATGTGGTTTCTAAATATGTAAATTTTAATTATTAAAAATTGTATTGATAATCAAGAACTTAACATTAACTTTGACAAAAAATGTTGGCTTTGCAAATCAATTTGGGACGGATGAGGTAATTAATATATTTTAGATAAACTATAGTAGTACAAATTTAATAAATCATACTTCGGTCTGGTTCGGTCCGGTACCAGTTCTCATTTTATGAGAACCAGTCATGGCATTGTTTGGAACCGGTTCGGTCCAGTTCGGAACAAAAATTTTGAGATCCGTTTCAAACCCCGTTTATCGGTCCGGTACCATACCGGTCCGGTTCGGTATCATGTCGGTTCGGTATTTTTGCCCACCCCTACTTGACGCCAATAACACGGTTCTCCGGCAAATTAAATATCCTATAAAGATGTCTAAATAAAGAAATACGTACTTTGTTTGTATACATAATGTATATATAGATTATTTTTGTGAATTTGTTTCTTATAACTTTGTTTTGAATGGTTGTTTCGTTTAGTAAAATCTGATTAATATATAAGGAGTAATATGTACTCTCTCCGTCCCGCTAAGATTGTCTCATTTTACATTTTTGGAAAATTCCACCAAGATTGTCTCATGACAAATTTAGTAAAGTTTGTGTGGCTCTAAATCATTCTTACTTTATTCATAGTTTATCAATTTAATATCAACCACACAAATCCACTTTTCTTAATAATCGTACCACCTTCTCTTGTCCCAATCTTAGTGGGACGGAGGTAGTATTTGTCTCTTAATCTCTAATTTATTACAACCTCTGTTAGTTTATTCACGTATAATTCACGTATAATACACTCAAACGTATCATTCACGTATAATACTCCCGTTTATGAATTTTTCAAAAAATTCGGAAAAATTCGCGTACTTTAAGGATAAAATGTATAATACACGTACCGTACGTATTGATACGTATTTTATTCCCGTATAATACTCTCGTTTATGAATTTTTCAGAAAATTCTAGAAACCTCACGTACTTTAAGCATAAAATGTATAATACACGTACTGTATGTATTGATACATATTTTGTTCAAAACACACACCATTAAACGGAAGCCTAATGTAGTGATACAACTGAAACAAAATGTTTAGCTGCTCAATATTATTTGTATTGCTAAAAAAATTTATTCCTTATATGTTGGTTAATTGTTTCATAGTCATTACATTTAATAAATTAGCTTCTTAAATTCGTAATCATTTTCAATACTACTAGTGTACTACTAATGTATTACTTTTGTTCTCCACTCATACCAAGACTCCAAAGAGATCGAAAAATGTTGTGGCGGCTCACCAAACACACGGTCACAGTAATATCAACTATTCTCTAATAATATCTCTCTACTTCTACTCAAATAGGCAATGCCATTTTTATTACTTATTGTACTTATGTGTTCAAATCCGTATATATGAAAACATTATTCCGTACATTTTAAATTGTTGAAGAATGTGGTTCAAATGCTAAATAACTTTTTATTTCTATCATTAAATTAGTACTACCTCCGTCCCAGAGAGAAGTTCCCAATTTCCTTTTTTGGCAGTCCCAACAAAAAGTTCTCATTTCCTTAAATGGAAAGTTATCCTACATAAAAACAGTGCCAAACAGTGCAAAACAGTGCCAAACAGTGTCGAAACAGTGCCAAACAGTGTCGAAACAGTGCCAAACAGTAAAATTTACCCCTCAGTAACTTTATTTCTTTAATATGTGTGAAAGTCAACCCGGGAACTTCTCCCTGAGACGGAGGGAGTATATAAGACACATATTATATGCCGTATTTTTAAATTGTGAAACGTTTAAAACGCGTCCGTATTTTTATATATTTCACGAACGTATGAAACATATATTAAGCCGTATTTTATATAATTGTAACGTATTACACACGAACGTACGTATTATTGTATTATTCACGAACCGTATATTACTAACAAAGATTACAACCGGTGAATGCAGTCTTTTCGTATACGAAGTACAATTCAAAGTGTATGTGCGTGTTTCTGTCTTTAGCTCTTAATGAAAATTAGTGAATAATAATAGCGTCTAACCATAAGGCTTAATTAATTAATTAATAGTCCGTACATACTGTAGATGGGGACCACACGTCTTCTCTTGGAGTTGCAGACAACCTTGGCGGTGGCATTTGCTCGGCTGCCAACCAAATGCAGCTGGCGTTTTCGTCCTTTTCCTCTTTCGAGCCAAACACTTCGCCGCCGCTGCTTTTAACTTTCATGGTTTCGCGCCTGTCTTGGTTCTTTCATACGCAATACACCGTATATTCTATATATAGTTCATGCACTAAATAATGTAACAATAAGTTTATTATATTATCAAACGCGCCAACTATATTTCCCCTTCACACATGTAAGCTATATATGTTGCATGTAAATGTGGGAATATAAAAAGATAAAAACTTACTATTCTACACACTTGTATAATTGTATACACCCATGTGAAAGTTTTTTTTGCCATGGAAAAAAGCCTTTACAGTACAGACACGTCTACAAATGTATACAACACGAATTGTTGCATAAATAGCATGAAATGAGAAACACCATTATGTATTACAAAAATAAATGTTTGGAAAGTTTTCAAAGTGTTTCAGTAGAGTTTCCAAACAAAAATATACTCTTTAAAGTAATTTCCATTCTTCAATATGCAAACATAGATCGACTAATTTAATATCCGAAATAATGAGACATGCATAGGAATGCGATGTTGTTTTTTAAACACTTCCACCCCGTATTTTAAGGAAATAAAGATTAAAAGTATGAAATAAGGTAGAAAATACGGAGTATATCAAAAGAAAAAGAGAAGAAATAAGGTAGAAAAAATATCAAAAGGAAAAGAGAATGTGAAAAATTGAAATGAGGACTAAGGATGTTTTTACTTGGACTGTAATTTGCTGGTCTGGTCTGATCTAGTCTGGTCTGGTCTGGTAAGGTCTGGTTTCTTTGTATTTTTATAACTATCCAAGTCTGGTTTGGTCTGGTCTGGTCTGAACTGGTCTGGTCTGGTCTGGGACAAATTACAGTCCAAGTAAAAACATCCTAACTACATGTTTTGTAGGCATACGTCCCATTGTAAACCTTTTTATATTGTTTAAAAAATCTGTATGAGGTTCTAATTGTATGTTTGACATGACAAATGAGTAACTTCTAAGAAAAGACAATAATTTTTCGCATTAACTATTCACACAAAACTTCTTATACCAAACAAATTAAATCAAATGATTAGCTCTTTATCAAACGGCTACAACCTTCTTTTTTTGAAGATCTTTTTAATCACTAAAAACCAATTACTAATTAAAAAACTGATAAAAGTATCTTTTCAGTTGAATGTGCAAAAACACACCCTACGAATTATTAAAAATGAAAAATGAGGTAAAAGTATTTAAATGAGGTAAGTTTTTCTTTTAAAAATACTTAATTACTTCTTACTTTTTCTACTTTTCATCTTTTTTAAGAGCCTGTTTGGTAGCACGAAAATCGGCTGATTTGGCTGATTCTGCTGAAATTATTCTGGCTGAAGTGACTGCATTGGCTGATTCTGCTGATTTAAGAGAAAATTATTTTTAAAATATATTTCGTTAACAAAATAAAGGAAAAACATATGCAAAAATAGCTAAAATGGTCATCTACAGTAACTTCAACCAATACAGCAAAAACAGTAACTTCAACCTTACTTTTTTTTGCTTATTATACAATTCAGCGCGCGAAAGCAAAACTTACGTGTTTGATGAAAAAGTTGGCTGATAAGCCTGATAAGCTGAAAAATAAAACGGCATAGAAATTTCATACTCCGTATTTTGAAACCATTTCTCATACTTTTTTTAAACTACCGAATATTAAGTAGTGAAGAATGTGTATTTTTCTTTTGGGAAAACTGTCAAATAGGTCCTCGAACTTTCATAAAAAGGTCAATTAAGTCCTTCTATAGGAGGTTCTGCCCGGCCGTTGCGATTTGGGGCAGTTCCCAGTGGAATTTTTTGATGATATTTTTTGAGCATCTTATTCACCAAGTCTAGTTTACTCATACCAAATTTCAGCTAAAAATTCAATCGGGAACACATTTAAATTAATTCTTGAAGATAACTGCGCATTTTTGCGTTCTCGAATTAATTTGAATGCGCTCCCGATTAAATTTTTAGCTGAAATTTGGTATGAGTAAACTAGACTTGATGAATAAGATTCTCAAAAAATTTCATCAAAAAATTCCACCGGGAACTGCCCCAAATCGCGATGACCGGACAGAGTCTCCTATAGAAGGACTTAATTGACTTTTTTATGAAAGTTCGAGGACCTATTTGATAGTTTTCCCTTTTCTTTTTAAGCGACTATCTTTGTGTAAATTAGTTTGGTATGTATATTGCTTTCTCTCTGCTATAGATATTTAATTGTACAAGTTTTGTTTTAAATACGTAGTATTTAATATGGTTCAAGTTCAAATTAAATTAAAATTGAAGATATATTGGGGATATATTAATAGTACACCACATAAGAATAATATGGGGTATATTTTTTTTTTGAAACATATGGAATAGATTTTTTAGTGGTTGGATTTTCACTTTCCTGGTTAGGTGCTTGGTGCATTTGGGATATCCTCATCATACTTCTGTGTTGACAAACAAATTGCGTTGTTATTATTGAGAGAATGTTATATTGGTGACTTGGTGTCGGTCTCGACTTTGATGTTGCGTTCAATGCATTTCCAATTAAATAATGTCAATCAATCATAATTGCAGTGACGGACAAGGCGCACAACTTTTTCTGAGGTCCAAGAACGAAGATACTACGTATTTAAAAATAATAATAACTCCACGTATATATACATTAAACACAACTGTTTTTGTCAAAAAGTAGTAATTTTGATTACAATAATAATTGGTGTGTTAAGTTTATACTTCGTAATAAGATACTCCGTAAGTCACTATCTAACCAAAAGATTAACCCACGATACAGTCTCCCATGAGATACATATGATTCAAAATGGTGAATTTGTACCAATCATACCAACTTTATTAATTTTTAGTTGATTTTAACATGTTATTCTCCTCCTCATCTGATATTGTCATATTCAATTGAAAAGTTGATGAGCACATCTTCAAAAGGTAAAAATTACAGTATTTAGTTTACGTTAAGTGTTAAAAAGATAGGGTAGATGTCGGGGATGACAAAATCCAGTGGTGGGATCGGTCCAATTCCAAACCGATCGGTTCAACTGGACCGGGACTGAGTGAGGCGGTTCAGGTGTAGAATCGGCACTGGGGGTTGGGGGTAGCGGGGACCAATCTCTAGTTGCAATGGTGGAGGCAGGGGAGTATATTGGGATGAACCCGTACTAAGATTTTTTTTATTTAAATTTTCGTTACCTTAATAATTTAAACAAAAATAAAAAATTGAGATGAACTGAGGTTTTGGTTGGCCTCTCTAGCTACGCCCCCGGTTGTTGTCAATATAGCTATTGGGATGACATTAGAGCCTCCAAAACTCTTAAAAGAGTGTTTGGGTTTGCTTAAAAAAAGCACTTTTCAGCTTTTGACTTAAAAAAAGTTGAAAAGAGTGTTTTCAAATGACAACTTCTGCTTAAATTAATCACTTAAAAGCTAAAAGCTGGAAGCAGGTAGAAGGGTGCTTTAAACTGCTTCTCACTTTTTCTATTACACAAAAAATACTTATTTTACCAAACACTACCCAACTTTTAATTTTTCAGAATCACTTTTTTCTCAAACACTACCAACTTTTACTATTAATCACTTTTCCCAAAATCACTTTAACCAATCACTTTTTTAAAGTTGAAGCAATTGTAAACACTCTAGAAGATGATTGAGAGATTTTAAGATTTGAAGATTTTAATCACTAACAAATCACTTTAATCACTTTAGAAGATGATTGAGAGATTTGAAGATTTTATTTCGAGATGATAAATGGTTATAGAAATTAAAGATATACGTAGTATAAATTTAAGTGATGATAAAAGAACATATTCAATTAACGAAAAATTAGTGCATTCGAACGATTCTACTTCTTGGAGGAATTGGAAGACATTCAATATCTAAACAGTCTCTTAATTTAGATTTAGGCTGTATTATTTCCAACTTCTGAGAACTTAATTAAGATGTTGAATGTCTTCCCATTCCTCCAAGAAGTGGAGATATGTGTTTTTTTTTATATATCGGAAACGAAGGAGACATGAGATACACAACACTAACACTTAGAGGTAATGACGTAATGTTCATAAGAGTTTGAATGTCAACTATAAGATGCTTACGACGTCTATACGTCAAAGTGTGCAAAATAGAAATGGAGCTGAAGTCCAACATCCCATAAAGGCATAAAGTACCAACACAATAGTGGGAAATAATCAACCCATAGTTTCCTCATTGGTGTTTAGCCATAGTATATATATACATGAGATATGCCGTAAATAGCTGCTACTTATTGGCCAATAAATTTGGAGGACATTTGAAGTATAATCCAAAAGTTTTAGAGAATAATCTAGAATATGCATATTAAAAAAAAGATGACACCTCATCCCTGAGGGCCCCCAACACCGACCGGACGGCACGATGGGAGGATGTAAATTGGACTATAATCACAATCTGACAGATAGAGAGTGAGGCTCTGTCCCCGGTACTTGCAGAAGCCCTATGCATTTTTCAGCATAGTAACCCCTCATCGCAGTTGCCGGGATTCGAACCTGAGACCTAACCCTTGTGGCACTCCCTCGCTACCAGTTGAGCTACGCCCACCGGTTAGAATATGCATATTAAGATATGTCAATGAGGTAGTAGTCCAAAGTGGTATATACTACGTAGTATTCTATTGTCTAGGGAGTTAGGATGTTTTCTTTTGGATTGTTTCAGTCCCAGATTAGATCAGACTTAAACAGACCAGATCAGGTTAGACCAGACTTAAACAGACCAGACCAGACTTTCGTAGTTATAAAATACACAGAGACCAGACGTTTACCAGATCAGACCAGACCATACCAGACTTAAACAGACCAGACCAGACTAGACCAGTAAATTTTAGTCCAAAAGAAAACATCCTTATAGCCATATTGGACTGGACAATATTGAAGTGTATAAATGGGTCAAACAGACCCTTAACATGCTAGCATTAATCATGTTTGGATTGTTTGCTATATATAAGTAGTCAAACCAGAACCGGGCTTGATTTCGATACCATGTTAAAATTTGAGGTTTCATTCTATTATCAACTTTACGATGTGAGACATATACTTTAAGCATACAATTTACCCCAATACCCGTAAGTAACTCAATGTAAGTATTCGATCAAAACCACAAATCCAATTACATTTTGTTATCGCAGCTATAAAAATAAAAAAAATGATTGGTGTACACATTTTGTGTAGACAAAATTTGTACACCTACCAAAACTCAAATAAGAAAAAAGATTGGGGTACACACTTTTTGTACAGACAGACAACTCATCTCGCGACAGACAACTTGTCCGTGATAGACAGACGAGTGTACACTTTTTGTGTACAAAAAGTGTGTACCTCTAGCACGCCTCATCCTCAAATAATAAACATTAAGTTTCACAACTAATGAACTAAATCAAATCTCTGTCACGTCAAGCCCACAAAGTATCAATCAATTCAAAAACTAGGGAGTATTTATTTAACAACATATTTATTAACAAAAAAAACAAATTAATAAATCAATATAAATATAAGAACCGAAATCAACCTAAAAAAAGTGTGAAAATGTCGAACTCAAGACCTTACTAATACTCCGTAGGTAATAACATTATAGCGCGAATTTGAAAATATTATGGCGTCAGAATTTCTCATATATCCCCAACTGTTTTGGCATGATAATTAGCTGAGTTAATTAGATATAGATAAATTATTGATGAGTATAGACTACATAATACTGTACAATATTCCCGTTGGTACAAATATTATTTTATTAATTACAGTACATTGCTATCATTAAAGCATCAGACACAAGAAAGTCATATGAGTAATCTTTTACCAAAAATGTAATTTTTTATTTCGCAAGTTAAATATTGAACAGGTTCTGATCTTCATAGATCATTATATTGGTTAAATGTTTTGATATTTGTAATAGTTTTAAATTTGAAACAAACAATTGCTTTGAGTATATTTATAAGAATTACTAATTTACCTTGACCAATATTTTTTTATGAAAACCGAACTGGGGCCGATCAATCAACTGGAACCGGTTTGGAACTAAGAGCCCATTTGATATTTTGATAGCATTGAAATAGACTAAATGAGCGTATTTTGCTGAAATTTATGAAGTGTTGATCGAAGTGGCTAGATTGGCTGATTCTGCTTTGACGATTTATGAAAAATGTAAAATATTTGTTATTGATAATATACTCCCCGTCTCCGAAAGAAGTTCTCACTTTCCTTATTTGGATGTCCCTAATTTAAGTTCCCATTCTCTTAAATGAAAAGTTATCTACATCAAAACAGTGCCAAACAGTGCAAAACAGTGTCAAACAATGTCAAAACAGTAAAATTTACCCCCTGATAAGTTTACTTGCATAAAAGTGTGTGAAAGTCAAATGGGGAACTTCTTTCGGGGATGGAGGGAGTATATATATAGAAAGTCAAAATTAAAAATTATGTGTTTAATGAAAAAGTCGGTTAATAAGCCTGATAAGTTAAAAAAAGGTTATGAAACGGGCTCTAAATTTACTGGTGCTGGACTGGGGTCCACTTCCACCAAGAAACATAACAACTAGAAGCCGAAACATAACAATTAAAATCAAATAACCATTTAATTGATAATCAGATCTTAACAAGAAACATAACAACTAAAAGCCGAAACATTACAATCATAGCGTTCAGTATTACACTAGGGTGAGACAAAGAACAAAAACGCCATATAAAAACACTCATGTTCGCTAACCCTGCAACAATATAGACTCGTACCGCATTGTGTCTGCTCATGCTACTTGAAATGGGTTTGGCTTGACCAGCCACCGAAAATGAATTATTGAACTTGCCGGTTTTTCCATCCACCGGTAAGGGGCTAAGCGTAGAAATTATTCAGGTTTGACCAGCCACCGGAAAGAAAGCAATCCATCCAATGTCATCTTCTTGGATCGGCGGTGGTTCAGGAGGAGGCGGTCGGCCTCTATATCGATGCAGAAGAAATCCTGATTCATAATTGATAAAGAAGCCAATACAAACCTCTTACTAGCACACAAGAACACCCGACCGATGATGGCGAGGAATATAGAACTGACGAGCGATACTTCGCCACTGGAAATAAACGTATAGATAAAACTGAAAATACTGATTAAACAAAACTTTTTCCATGATTGAAGTCAAAAGAAGAGAAGAAAAGAAGGAAGAAGAGGAGACGGCTAGGGTTTCCCTTCGCCGCTCCTTTCTCTCGCCCCATATATAACCAATTAGTCAATACAACCAATTAGCTGAAATGATAGATAAAATGTCATGCTGCAAAAGTCATGGCTAAAGATTAGCACACGGGAAATCAATTGCTAGAAATCCTAGAATAGGATGGCTCAACGACACAATAAAGATTGACTACCCAACTTAATTGAAAGAAAGGAAAAACGTAACATAGGGATTTTGAAAAACGTAACTTAATTGAGTATGTTTGGCACAAGTAGCGGAAAAGATACTTTTGTGAGCTTTTTAGTAACTGTTAGTTTTTAGTGATTGAAAAGATCTTAAAAAGAAAAGGTGATAGCTGTTTGGTAAAAAGCTGACTGTTTGATTTAGTTCGGTTTGGTATACGAGCTGTTAGGACTAATAAAAGTCACGAGCTTTTCTCAGATGCTACTCCCGGTAGCATCTCAAAAAAGATCTTTTAACTTTTGAAAAACTCTTAAAAAATGTCATGCCAAACATACAACTAGAGTCTTTTAAGGTTTTTTTAAAGAAAAGAAAAGCTAGAAGGCAGAGGCTTTTGTGTGCCAAACATGGCCTTAATACTCCGTAATAGATTAGTAGTGATGCTACTACATAGTACATACGAAGTACTTACCATTTGGTGTGTCTTTGGTCTCAACACGAGGTTGATTTTTTGTAATTTAAACATCATTATTTCACTTTAAACTCTTTCGGATCAATCTCAATTTTCAAACTTTGTACTTCGTATTACAGAGCAACTTTACAAGTAGTATGACATCTATGTTACACAATGAAGTAATGAACTCCTCTTGATACATAATAAATATGTTTAAAAAAGAGTGCAAAGAGTTTGATATTAAGAGCCATGATATTAGTAACCATGATTTTTAACTTTTCAGATTTATCACTCAACTTTTTATCAAACACTTAACTTTTGATTTTACGCGTTGAACTGTGTAATAATAATTAGGAAAAATTGAAAATAATAATCTCAACTATTGGCGGTCCGTTGACAATAATCCCAACTATTGATTATTTTTGTATAATCCCAACTATATGGACTGTCCGCCAATAATGGTCCATGACCAGATATTATCTCCTATAACAAGTGAATTTTAAATAGAAATTAAGCGTAACAATTAAAAGTTGGGATTGTTTATAGAGATTAGTTCTATATCTCTTGTCATCCATTTTAGAAACTACACGAATTTATTTATAGGGACCATTATTGGCGGAATGTCTCTAAAGTTGGGATTATTCTGAGATAATCGATAGTTGGGATTATTATGAGCGGACCACCAATAGTTGGGATTATTGCTATCAATTTTTCCTAATAATTAATAGTAAGGTTGAAGTTATTTTTCTAATTGTATTGTCTGAAGTTACTGTAGATGACCATTTTAACTAAATTTTCATATAATTTTTTCTTTAATTAATTAATAAAATATATTTTTAATATTCTTTCACACAAATCAGTAGAATTAGCCATATAACAACTTCACCAGTAACTTCATAAATTTCATTACCAAAGGCTGACTTATATTTTTAATATAAGTCAGTCTCATTACTATGACCTTTTTCGCTTTATACATATCTGTATTGTTGATCTACCTAGGGTGGATAGTGGATACGGTTCCGAAGGCTAGGCAATGAAGTGTTTCATTATTTGCTGAATCATACAAAAAAAATCTATATCTAATGTGTATTTTTTTTGCCAATTCTTTCAAATCTATATAATATCTGTTCAATGTTAATGTCAACATCCTTGAAGTGGGATGAGATTTGAGCTTGTGATTTCCTGAGAGTGTCACAATGATGCCATCAGATCACACGGTACTTGACTAATGTGTATGTTTTTTAATCATGACTGTTTTATCGTCCTAATTTAAGATTTAATTGGGGAAAATATCGATTCCATCAATAAATAACTTAATTATTAAGTTATAAGGACTAATATATTATCGTAGTTACTTCCCATTAAGAACGCATAAACTCTATCAGGGTCATTTGCTTTTCTTATACAAATAGAGTGCCTCAGTGCACCCAAAAAGTCTTTTACAAATAGATCCATCCAAAGTTTGGTCAAAACTTTTATATTATTCATAAGAGCTTGAGTAAAATTTCATACGGAGTATGACTTTTTTAAAAGAACATACTAACTTTTCTTTGGACTACAACACGGAGTCTGTTCGGCAAATCATATTTTGAGCATATAAGTCTTACCAATTTTTAACGCAACGCATAACTTTGATTTCGTACACATAATTGCATAATAATCAAATTATTGACGGTTGAAATTAATTTTTTGACCGAGTATGACGATAGCTTCCGTAGGTGACTATTTAACCAGGGACATAGCAAGGGGGGCAACCTAGGTGTAAAAATTTTAAAAATTGTTTATATTTTTAGTGTAAAAAATCATGCGTGAAAATATTTTTTGTACCGATCCAAACCGACCTAGTGGTCTAGTTCCGCCCCTGATTTTAGTTAATTTTTCAATGTGGCACTTTATCACAACAAAGATAGTGTTTGCGATTGCATCTACTTTAATTAGTGATTTTTTGAAATGATTTTGGAAAAAGTGCTTAATCGTAAAATTTGATATTGTTTGAGAAAAAAGGATTCTCAAAAAATAAAAGTTGATAGTTTTGATAAAATAAGTGTTTTTTTTGTGTAATAGAAAAATTGAAAAGAACTCATCCACCTGCTTCTCACTTTTAGCTTCTTAAGGCTTAATATAAACAAAAGTTTTTTTGTTACTTGAAAACAATCATTTCACATCTTTTTAAGGCTAAAATTGAAAATCATTTTTTTAATTTATGCACACACTCCCTAAATAAATTATGTGCACACAATATATCATACTTCGTAGTTACGCAGTACGTAGTACGTAGTACTCCCTCCGTCCCAAAATTATTGTCCCGTTTTCCTTTTCAGTCCGTCCCGAAATTATTGTCTCGTTTTTTAAACTTCCTTATTTAGTAAACAAAACAGTGTTGTTACAATATCAAACAATGTTGCTACAGTGCCAAACAGTATCGCTACAATATCATTTTCTTAATCTGTGTGAAAAACCCAACGAGACAATAATTTTGAGATGGATGGAATACATTGTAAATGAAACCCCAAATATTTCTTTTTGAATCGAAAATTTTATTTTTGATTTGCGCAACCAAAACAAGTGGAAAAATTATTATCACAAGGGTATGAATGTATGATATGTCATTATGAGCTATAAAGACAGTGCCAGTTAAATACATGGGGGCAACCGAGCAAGTAGCAGATGACTGAGTATGACATATAGCAGACAGCTCTCCCGCCTCTCCGTACGTTTATCTCGTCAATTGACCATTTTACCCTTCTTCACTGTCGGTGATGAAGGTCCTCGGTGGAACAGCTTGGAGCATTTTGGACGTCTTATTTTAGCCTTTTAGGGCCTTTATTAGCTCCCTTCTGTACTATTTAGGCCCACCGCATCAGTGCCTAACATCCCTTAGGATATGAGACACAACCAAATATGAGGAGAATACAAAAAAAATTAAATATTTCAAACTTTGAAAAAACGTAAGTTAACTAATTCATACTTGTGCATTTAATATATATACTCTAATCTTTATATAAAAAGTTATATTATCACTATTATCATACTCTCACTATCCCGTAATTAAGTTCACAATTTGACTTAACACAGATTATGAAAATAAATTTGACTTTACTGTGGACTGCAATGTTTTGCACTGTTTAAACACTGTTTGGACACCGTTTGACACTGTTTGACACTGTTTGACCCTTTTTTTATGTAGATTATTTGCCAAATAAGGAAAGTTTTGAAGTGTGAAGTTAATTTCGGGACTGTCCGAAAAGGAAAATAAGAAGTTAATTTTGGGACGAAGGGAGTATATTTTTTCACAAATGTAATTTTATGGGGTTAAATACATAAACCTTATAAGCCGAAAAACAGAATTACTAAGAGCATCCCTAATGGTTGCTTTTAAGGACTTGCTTGCAATTTTGAAGATATTAGCCTACCATTGGAACATTGATCTTCCTTTTGTTTGAGTAAGCTAATTAGCCCAAATGAGCTACTAGCTTGAGCAAGGATAATTATTAAATATAACATTAGAGATAATAAATGCAGAGGAAAAAGTTATAGCTAACCATTAGAGTGTATTTCAATTTTGCTACACATGTTGATGTGGCTAGTCAAGCTATAAGGACAGTTAGCTAACCGCTGGAGATGCTCTAAGAGACTTGCTTCTAGAGACTTGCTTGCAATTTTGGAGTTACTAGCCTACCACTGAAGCATTGCTCTTCCTTTTGCTTGAGAAAGCTAATTAGCCTAAATGAGTCTACAAGCTTGAACAAAGAGAATTATTGAATATAACATTATAAATAATAAATGCAGAAGAAAAAGTTATAAATAATCATTGAAGTATATTTTAATTTTGCTACAAATGCTTGTGACTAATCAAACTATACGGGCAATTATCTAAACGGGCTCATGATGGGTTACCTCACGGTCCTCAGTTCCTCACTTACCTATGAAATTACCGTTCACGATTTCTCCTCATAATGCCCAGAAATGTTAAGGAAATATTTCGTTTTCCTTTAACTTTTATTTTGTAATTGTATGTTTACTTTATTTTATTTTGAACATTAATACTACTACGATACTATGCATTATAATTTATAAATTACCCATCCTACTCCTATGTTTTAGAACAGACATGACCGGTCACGAACCGCACAAACGGTAAAAAAATAAGTATTACTAGAATATAAGTAATACTTATATAGGTCTGAGCAAAATAGATTGGTTTAATCAAATCAAATCGAACCAAACAAAAAATTGGTAGTTTTGTTTGGTTTGGATTTACTTAAGTAAATCGTTTGGTAACAATTTTGTTCAAATTGAATGATTTGGTTTTAAAGAGAAAAATCATAAACCGAATAAATAAATAATACACGCAGACACATATAGTAGAGAGTTCTAATGTGAACCTCTAATCTCCATCATTCAATTATGCAATCAATGACTAAGGATGTTTTTACCTGGACTGTAATTTGCTGGTCTGGTCTGGTCTGAACTGATCTGGTCTGGTAAGGTCTGGTTTCTTTGTATTTTTATAACTATTCAAGTCTGGTCTGAACTGGTCTGGTCTAGTCTGAGACAAATTACAGTCCAAGTAAAAACATCCTAATAATGACAATGTGACATTTTTGTAATTATTCAGGATTAATTGCAAAAAGGCCCCATTTGAATTTAGAGTAATTATGAATGTGACCCCATGTGAATCATAACCAATGATTGCAATAAATGAAAGGTAGTGATTAAAAGTTCTCATTCTAATGAGATCTCATTTTAGGAGTGGTTCTCACAAGAACCCTCCCCAATACATACCCCCATACACACACACACATATATACATACATAGAGTCCTTTTCCTGTCCGGCCACCTCAATTTGAGGTGGTTCCCGGTGGTATTTTTTGCCCAAATTTTTTGTGTATGTTCGTCATCAAGTCTAGTTTAACCATACCAAACTTGAGCAAAAAATTCAATCGGGAAGGTTGTCAAATGATTTTTGCAAGTTAACTGGTCCGGAATATACATATAAAACGCAGTGAACTTGCAAAAATCATTTGCCAACCTCCCCGATTGTATTTTTTGCTCAAATTTGGTATAGATGAACTGGACTTGATGGTCCGGAAGGTTGTCAAATGATTTTTGCAAGTTAACTGGTCAGGAATATACATATAAAACGCAGTGAACTTGCAAAAATCATTTGCCAACCTCCCCGATTGTATTTTTTGCTCAAATTTGGTATAGATGAACTGGACTTGATGGGGAACATATACAAAAAATTTGGGCAAAAAATACCATCGGGAACCACCTCAAATTGAGGTGGCCGGACAGGGGAGTGGTCCGGCCTGGCCGGACCTGATTCTCTACATACATACATACATACATACATACATACATACATACATACATACATACATACATACATACATACATACATACATACATACATACATACATACATACATACATACATACATACATACATACATACATACATACATACATACATACATACATACATACATACATACATACATACATACATACATACATACATACATACATACATACATACATACATACATACATACATACATACATACATACATACATACATACATACATACATACATACATACATACATACATACATACATACATACATACATACATACATATATAGATATACATATACATATACATATACCATTGTTCTAAAAATCGGCCTAGGCGGCCTAGTCGGCCCTAACCGTAGAGGCCGAATCGGCCTAGTCGGCCAAAAAATCGGCCTAGTCGGCCGCCTAGGCGCTAGGCGCCCCTCAACCGCCCGACTAGCGCCTAGCGAGTTTTAGAACAATGACATATACATATACATATACATATACACATACATATACATATACATATACATATACATATACATATACATATACATATACATATACATATACATATACATATACATATACATATACATATACATATACATATACATATACATATACATATACATATACATATACATATACATATAGCATTGAAGATGCTCTTAGTAATAATTTTTTCGGCTTATCAAGTTTATGAACCAACTTTTTAATCAAACACGGAACTTTTGCTTTCACACACTGAACAAATAAATAACACACACACACACACTTTGTTTTTATCTCCACTCTTCATCTTTAAGATACAAATAAATAATTTAGACATGAAAAATACATATTGATATAACATATATCATTTTAACTTTTACACATTTCATACATTCATTATGACAAAGTTAGATAATACGATATATTTGTATTTGTTATGTTTTTACTCTACCTGTATGAAAAGATGTTTGACGATAACAATAACAAATTGCATTTATATTTTTTATATCATTTATTTGAATAAAATTGTGAATATTACAACATTTGTACCACCGACTTCTTTAGTTTTCTTTAAATATTTTATGTGATTTGTAAATGCTAGTCAACTACGGAGTATAATTTTTCTTTTTGTGAGAAGTGAATCTTTTTTGAAGCGATCAAAATAATGTTAGAAGTTTTAATTTATAATATTTTATTATTTCATTTTAATCTTTTATTTCCTTACATTTTATTTAAATAATAAATTTAGTAAAAAAAATGAGACTACTTTCATTTTCTAATTCTAAAATATAGAACTTGAAGAAATAAAGTAATGAACATAAGAAACCGAATCAAATTAAACTATATTGAACCTAATATTTTTCACTTTGGCAAACCGAACTTCAAACCAAATCAAACCGAAACCAAAACGAAACATTAATGATTTTAGTTTGGTACAAATTCTCTCAAGCTGAATAAACCGAAACCGAAGAAAATCGAACTGTAAACCGAATTGTCCACCCCTGCTAGAACAATTTCAAATGGTAAGCCACATTTAGATTTGACACAATTGCTTTTAATTAAATAAATTTAAAATTGAAAGACACATTTAAGGCCTTTTGGCAACTTTTTTTGTCCTATGTATACTATATTCTCTAAATACGAGTAAACTACTTTATTCCTGAAATTATAGTGTCACATTTTGAGCAGAATTTTGGCAGAATGTGCGCAGTATGTATATTATATGTGCGCAGAATGTGAAGTATGTTTCAAGAATTTATTTGAATGCTCTCCCGATCGAATTTTGAGCTGAAATTTGGTATGGATAAACTAGACTTGATGAAGAACATGTTCAAAAAATTTCATCAAAAAATTCCACCGGGAACCACCCCAAACAGTAAAGTTCGGACGACACCTCCCGTCCCTCCGGATGGACCTGAGCATTTGTCCTCCATTTTGACAATACCAACATGATAATTACAATTCCTATTCGAAAAAAAATACTCCATAAATACTTATATATTTTTTTGGGAAAATGGAAACTAATAATCCAACCTTTTAGCGGTCTTCTTTCAATAATCCCACCTTTTGATTATTCATGAATAATCCAACCTTTGCACCTCATCTTCATTCATTGGTCCCTCATCGGTTAATGACCTACTATTCCAAGTTATTTTCTTATCTTTGCAAAATATTGTCTTTGTGAAAGATGAGATTTATGGTATAATGATTTGCAAAGATAAGAAAATAGTTTGGAATATCAGGCCATCAACCGGTCAGGGACCAGTGAATGAAGATGAGGTGCAAATGTTGGATTATTCATGAATAACCAAAAGGTTGGATTATTGTAAGAAGACCGCTAAAAGATTGGATTATTAGTTTCTATTTTCCCTATTTTTTTTAAAATTTCTCATTATTTATACTTTTATCTACTCTAAATTTCTTATAATTATTGATTAAAAATTTAAAACTAATTGAATACAAGTGGTATTACAATGTCATATTATCGTATATTTTTGAGAAAACTGTCAAATTGGCCCTCGAACTATACCAAAAAATCAATTGAGCCCTTCAACTAAACAAACACTCAATTAAGTCCATGAATTATACAAAAATGATCAATTTTGTAACCCCGTAGGTTGCTTTCCGGTTAACCGGTCATTTTGATTAGGTGGCAATCTAGGGGGACTTCTCCTCCTCCTCCTCCTCCTCCTCCTCCCTCTTCCTCCTCTTCCTCCTCCCCCGTTTTCTTCCTCCCAACCCCTCCCCCGTTTTCTTCTTCTTTAGCCCACTCTGCCCCGCTTCTTTCTTCTTCTTTAACACACTTCGCTCCTCCCCGTTTTCTCCTTTTTCAGCCCCGCCTGTCCCACCCCGCCCGGCCGCCCCAGTCCTTTTTGCTTCTTAAGCTCCACCCCTTTCCAGTCTCCTCTGTTTTATTCTTCTGCCAACAATTTCATTTACCAAAGTCGGGCATGTATGATATATAGAAAAGTGATACAGAGTATTATGTTTATATTACGGACTTACGGAGTAATAATTAAAATTAATGTATTCCAGCATAATTGAACTTTTAGACCCTGTTTGGTTCGAGGGTTTCAGAGGGGAGGGAAGTGAGTGATTTGTGTGTGTTGGGTTGAAGGAAATAGGGGGAAGGGGAGGAAAGTCGAAACCTTCCAAAATCCCCCGTTTCCTCCCATTCTCAACCCCCCAAATCGGGGAACTTCGGAGGAGACGTTTTGGTAATGACAAGTGGTCCATCATTTTTCTTCTACGTGAATGGACAAAAAGCAATAAAACAAAAAATGAAAAAAATAATTACAAAAAATTAAAACTTAAAAGATTTAAAAAATGAAAATTAAAAAATTAAAATATTAAATAATTAAAAAATTAAAAAATATAAAAGTTAAAAAAAATAAAACATTAAAAATTTAAGAAATTAAAAAAATTAGAAAATTTCTAAACTTAAAAATTGAAAAATTAAAAATTTAAAAAAATAACAATTAAAAAATAGTTATATTATGACTCATGACCTTAGGAGTGATATTCATAATGATTAGATGTATTTACTTTTTAAAGAAGCTATCAAGTAAAAGTAAATTGGAAAAATAATTTCTTTAACCTTCCCTCCTATTTCCTCCAACCAAACACAATTTTTTTATATCAAAATCCTTCCTTCCTCTTCCCATCCCTTCCCTCCTTGACCCTCCCCTTCCGGCAGGGCTGGCCCTGAGGGGGTATAACCGGTGCGGTTGAACAGGGTCTCACCTGAAAGAAGGGCCCCAATTTTCAATAGATGTGTAAGGCCTATTACCCAAAAATTAATACAAGTATTTACATGGCTTTTTGAGATTCTACGCGGAAGATCGAGACCCTTGATAGTCCACAAAGCGACTCTTTGAAAGAAGGAACAACTAATCAACTACTAGATCTCTTTCTCTCAATCACCCCTCTTTGAACCACTTCTCTCCTGCGCAATGATGAAGCTGCCATGGAATCACGGGCTAGAGGGAGAGACTTAAGTTTTTTGCATCTACGGTTACTCGTGGTTTTTAGGAACTCTGTTTGTAGTTCTTTTTTGTCTTCCCTGTGTTTCTAATCGGCATACATATTGGAGGGATTTGGAGAAATAACCCAAACTACAAAAGAAAACAAATAACGATCTCAATTGTAATAGAAATGGTTGAAAAAAAATTACTTTATCAATGGAATCAAGCTCCTGTAAAACAAATTGGAGAGTTTGGGCAAATGCTCTGAATCCCTGTGATCTAGAAGATGTTTTTACTTCACTAGTTTTTAATTACTGAGTAACAAAGCAAGTGCATTTTAATTCTTAAGTGTTTGTAATTTCAATTCTTACCTGGGAGGTTAGGATTGTGAAATTGATTATTTAAATGTACTTGTGCATCGAGATGGAGATTACTTTTCTTATTACTCCGTATGATATTTTCTTTATTAAGAAAATGAGGCCTCCTAATTAATTTTGCACAGGGCATCTAATGAGTCAGGACCGGCCCCTGCCCTTCCCTCTCCTCCTTTGAATCAAACAAGGTCTTAGAAAGCAAATTGCATAACTTTGTAAAAGAAGAACCAAACAAGTTACGTCTGAGCAAACGTGGATTTAGCGGGAGAGTAGCAATTTGGGATGGGTACTTGTGTAGTGTAGAGCTGCGCATTAAGACGGGCTGGAGGGGAAAGAAGTGTAGAGCTGCGCATTAAGACGGGCTGGAGGGGAAAGAAGATGGGGAAGGAAAAAAAAAGTAAAAACATGTTGACTAAGGAGGTACGGTCCGGGAGAAAGATGAAGGTGGGTTGGCTGCAGAACAAAGAAGGGGAGAGAAGAAACGGGAAAAAAAAATAAAAAAGAAAAGAAAAAAGCATGCTAACTGGATGACGGGAAGGCCGCTTAGGGTTTGTTTGCAACAGCTTCTGCTTTTAAAAAAATGCTTTTTTAATGAAATGGGGAGAAGTGATTAAATAAAAGTTGATATATAGTGTTTGAGAAAAAAGTGATTTTGAAAAGTAAAAGTGAGTAGTGTTGGTAAAATAAGTGCTTTTTATGTAATAGAAAAAGTAAAAGCACTTTTGACGCGAAAGCCGAGAAAAATAAAAGTTGTAGTGTTTGGGAAAATAAGTTCTTTTTTAATGTCAAAAACTGAGAAGTGCTTTTTTAAAAGCAGTTTCAAACTAACCCTTACTAAATTAGACATTTGGGTGTTTTTATTTAAAGAGTTTAATTGGGTGTTCTTTTAGTTCGGGGGTTTAATTGACTTTTTCGATATACTTCGAGGGCCAATTTGAAAGTTTGGGTGATGAGGTTGCCCTCGCACAGTAACCATCCATCTTCTAGTGGTTGATGAGAATAAGCGTTGACAAGGCGCTAAAAACATGGACTCATTTTCCAATAAACAAGCCTGATCAACAATCCTTACCCTGGTGCCACCTATATATATGACTAAAGTCCTTCAATTCCCTCGTATGAATCTTTATCGCTTTTTTTCTTTTCAAAATAATAACGTTTTCACTCTATAATACAATTCCATTACGTATTTATGTAGTAGCAATAACCATTTTAATTTGGTTTAATTTCCTATATATCATATAGGAAGACGACTAGTAATTAACTAGACAATAATCAATAATGGAAAACCCTTCATACCAAACTTTTTTTCTCATTTCAACTTATTTGTTACTCTCAATTACATTCCTGGGAAACCATGCAATTGCACTGGGCCCCGCCATTGTCTACTCAGATGAAGATGCGATTTCTGTTCCAGAATCTTCTCCCCTTTCCTTCTCCTCTTCGGGCACCATCGCGGAGCCCCCTTCTCAAGGTACCACATCTGAGAGCCCTTCAGGAGATGGTTGGAACGACGCCCCAACCACTACCGACAAGGGCACATCACCTTTCTCCAGCGTCCCAGTAGTGAAAGACACCCCTGCGGTGAACATGTTCGTCCAATCAGCAATGGTGAAATCTATGTCGAAGACAGAGGACTTCATCCACGATGTCCTCGAGAAGCGGCTGAATGACCCCGACACGGATGAACAGAGGAAGGAGTGCCTAAAGACATGCAAGGATGTGTATCAGGATTCCATGAATGCCATGAAGAAAACAGTGAAGGATACGAAGGACGGAAACCTTTACAAGGCGAACGTTGACGTGAGCGCCATGTCTACCGACGTTGACACGTGTAAGGAGTGCATGGGCCGTGTTTATAGTAAGGATGATCCTGAGTTCAAGAAGTTTACCACGTGGATTGACGGCGTCACCAATGATTGCCTTGACAAAATCACCGGACTCGGCAATTGATTTTTTGGAAATGTATATTACTCGAGAAAACAAATTAAAAATAAACATATATACAAATTACGATAGAATAAGAAGAGATCATATATAATGTAGGATAACTAGGATTTGCTAATGTAGTAATTTGGGTGATGAAGAGGCAACCACCAGAAAAATTTAGGAATGGTCTACTTTTTTGAACAATTAAAGGACGATTAGTTTTAGTTTTTCTCATCCTGTATTTTTTTTTTTAACAATTATGCTCCCTGTCAGTTAATTAGTTTTTTTTTTGCCAATTATGCTTCTCATCTTTTATTTAGCTTTTCAATTTGTTTTTCACTATTAGCATACAATACATTTGATCACTTATATTTGCGTGTGAGTATTGAAAATTATTTTATATTTTGGGCTCATTATATATGATCTCAAAGATTCATATTTAGAGATTATACCCAATATTCTCATATATTATTATTTGCGATCAATTTTAAGTAAATACTTAAAATTCGTTTTACTAAATCACACACACTAAAATATGAATTGTATTCTTGGCATAAAAATATTAGAAGACATTGATTTTGCATTATGACTATTAGATTCAAAATCATCCTTTCATAATGAAGACATTGATTTTGCATTCTTGGCATAAATATTAATTGTAACAAGTTTGTCAAGTCATTGATGATGATGGTTTAATTTATACACGAGTCGAAAAAAGAAATCGGGATAAAGATCTTAAAACTTTTCTCCCTATCATAATTACTTCCTCAATTGCTAAAAGTTTTGCAACCACTTCGAATTTATTCGTTCTATAAATCATTTTATTTTGACTTTCCCTTGAATGAAATTAAAGGCCCATATATCTTCAACTTTAATTTAACGTTTTCTATCAATATGTTGCTTATTTACTGTTTTGGAAAAATAAAAAATGTAGTTGATATTTGAATATAATAAAGTAAAATGTTGTAGAGCACATGTTACTTTTCAAAAAGAAAAATGTCACACTTATTTTGTGACAACCTAAAAAGGAAAGTAGAACATATAAATGGGACGGAGGGAGTAAAAGTTTTGGATGCTAACGCTAATAATATTTCTGTCGCATATTTCATCCGTCATCATTAATTATTAATAGTGAAAGTTGAAAACAACTGCCTATACCATCGTGTGATCATCATTTAATTTGCACATAACAAGCATGTAAGAACAAACAACCGTTATGTCTTCTGACTCTTCTCTATAGTGCTATTGTAAGATACTCTAACTGCTAAGAATGGGACTTGTACCACTCTTGGATAACTGACAATCTTGTGATTTACATGATTTTGTACAATTCTTGTAGATATCCATGTGCGACTTTCACTTATCCAATGTTCAAAAATCAGTTAACTTTTCCACATCAAATGAGTAAATGCTATAATATGAATGTATACAAAAAGTGTTCCCCTAACTTTACTACTTGCTCTTGGAGCACAACTGAGTATGCGGATAGGAAGAAAGAGATGAACGAGGGAACTGAAAATCTGTTATTCACCAACCAACGTAACCATATATGAGTTCTGATAACAAAATACTTCGTATATGTAGAGCTTGTCCACTTATTACATGGGCTGTAAACAATAACAACAAGGCCCAATAACAAAGATGGAATTACTAATTACACAACATGCTCCCTTAATTCTGCATAACAACAAATCAGAAAACAAACAACACATAATTATGCTCACTGAAGCAATGTTACTGAAAATATGTTCAGTAGTTTTCTGAGCTCTATAAACCTTTGTGGAGCAAGTGACTTTGTGAGGATATCAGCTAACTCAACTTCTGTTTTGCAATACCACACCTTAATCTCCCCTTTGCTGACATTCTCTCTCAGAAAATGATACTTAGTATCTATGTGTTTGCTCTTCCCATGTGCAACTGGATTTTTAGCCAAGCTAATTGCTGACTTATTATCCATCATCAGATCAACTGGTTAAAAAATTAAATACTAATGTCCTTATATGTCTTTTTACATTCAAACATCTATTCTTAAACAGCTAATTTACCAAACATTTGCTGACAATAAGCTAATATAATCAGCCAACTAAAACACCTGACACAAACAACTATTGTCAATCAGCTGACGTAACCAGCTAACAACTAACATCTAACATTGCCAAAGCCGATTTATGTGGAGGACATGACATCCTCATCTCTAGTTGTAGTAGATATATTGAACAGGCACTGATTTCTGATTTATGCAAGTGGAGTGGATCTGAGAGCTGACCAAGTTGAGGCAAAAATATCAAGAACAATTGATGACCTCAGTGTTCCAAAAATTGCTCCGTGTGGCCTGCGCGGGTTAACCAGATCATAGAAAGCACTAGCCCAGTAGCCATGATCAATTTGAAATAAACTTAGGCAACCAAAGGGAAACTACCAGAAAGGCAGGAAACTACAGGCAGTGATTTTTAGAATAGAGGACTAGAGTTTGATTGACCAAGTTGATTCAGGAAACAGGTGTTGGGCCTTTGATTGTAGGCTGAAGGTATACATAAACTTTGGGCATCTAAAATCAGGATTAAGAAAATCTTGTTGCAATTTCAACTCTCCCCTATTGATAAGTAACATTGAAATGGCTGATATAATAAGCCATTAACAGAATTTAAAACGGTTCTAGATTCTGTTAATCTTTAAAACCATAGTATGAACTTATCATAATTTAAATTTATAGGTTGAGCGTATTGGAGTTGTAATTTAAATCTATTAATTAATAGGTTGAGTGTTTTGAGGTTGTAATTTAAATTGTGTATATGAGGGACATTCATACTTTCTAATGAAATGTCTTGAACGTTCTTTTTATCATGCAAAGGATCTTAGAGAATCCAAATTGATTGAGTAATGATAATTTATGTTGCAACTACTAGATACAGTGGTTATGAAAAATGAAAAGGGGTGAAGTTCGGAAATGGAGAGCAAAACGTACACCATAAATCCATAATGGCACGCAAGTAGTGGAGCAATTGAGACAAAATCAGAAGATTGTACTTGCAAAAGATGGTGGCTGGTAAGTGCAACCAAAATGTCTACATAAAGCAAATTAAAGGAAAATGCATAAACAAATGCTGGTAAACTGGAGAGCATAACTACGATCTCTTTTTTATAGCCAAAAAATCAGAAAGGTCAACTTCAATTACAACGTTTTACATTAGTCTAAACTTCATTATGGAACTGCATCTTTTGACGTTACACTTCCTTGCCTTTTATGAGGCCATACTGGTAGAGGTCATGAGCTCATTTGCCGCCATATTCTGGGACTTTTGACGGACAAACCTCTGTTATATCCATATGCATCTGTAACACCTTGGCAATCTTGAGCATCGAGCACACTACCAATACCCAATGAGTGTCACAGATATTGAGAGTATAAACATGGTGACATTCTTACCATGGTAGCATATAAATTATATAAAGATCCTCTTCACTTCCTAATTCTTCAACTAAATAGCCATCACAAACTGACTACTCAGGGACAGTAGTGCCAAATAATCTGGGATGTAAGTGCAGGAAGTAGAGACAGAGATAGAAAAAGATAACCTGGACGTACTATAATGTATATAAATAAAATAAGAAGGGATTAGTGAAACCGCTAGGATTTTAAAATTAGTTGATAGAGTTCTGTTAGGGAGTGGGAGGCAGATGGGCCGAGGCTCTAGGAGGCAAACGGGCCAATGCTTCAGGAGGACGGGCCTCGCCCATTATTAGTTTATGGGTTGCTGTCAGTGGACCTAATTGGGCTGGGTTGACTGCTGGGTTTCATTACTTTATTTCAGTCTATTGTTTTGTCTAATAAACTGTTGGGCCTATATGGTCATATTTTATTATTAGGTTAATGGGCCTAGATGGCCATATTTTATTATTAGGTTAAGGAGTATTTAAGGAGGTCTTGTGAACTATTATTCATTATCGAGAATAAAGATTTGGTTTGAGCCTAAGGGACCTATAACATTATAACTCGAGAACTAATTGAGGAGGAGGACCTATATGTCTCAAATCACAAACATAACATCACTGGTAAGGGACAAAAATGTTACTCATAAAGATGTAGTGCACAAAAAGGTGATTATGTAATTTTTATTGACTATACTTCTGTCCAAAGTTTACATCGTAGCGACCACATGTAGTCACTATGATGTAATGTTGAATACAATAATAGTCACTAAAAAATACTCCGTAACTAACAAAGAGGTGATTAGAGAATGTAAAAAAGCATTGACAGTGTGAGGGTTGTTTAGAAGAAATCCAAACAAGTGCGTGTAAAAGAAATGTTACCAAAGACATTGTAAGCATTACTTAAAGTATAAAGCAACAACTGAAATAAAAAAGGTGTAGACTTGTGCCATATGGTTACTTGCATGATGAAATCAGAATATTTTTTCCGCTTCAGATTGATATAAGACCTTAATGTCATTACGTGTACCCCTGGGATTGGTTGGGAAATATTTATTCCAAAACCTACCTCTGTAGGAAGCTTCTTGTTCAATTTTGGGGATAGTGTCATGGCAATGCAATCCTAGGATAGTCGTAAAATCCAAAACAGAGAAAGAACTGCCCTATCTTGAATTTCAAATTACAAATTATAGGGGTTTTGGACATCTCAACCTCTAACAACTCCCTAAGAGGTAATGGATAAGTTGGCCACTACAGCTCATTTTCCTAGCATCCAAAAAGGCTCCAAAGGCAGTTCTCCTAAAAACGTGTGTTGATGAGCTGATGTGGCTATACGGGTCTTCTACTTTAGTTGATGTACCCTTTCCTATGTTGTACTCCATAACTCATAATGGACCATCTGTGGTGGACTTCCAATCCAAATGACCAATACCATCAAATTTAAGAATGTCTAAATTTGAATTCTTCACCCACTTTCTAAACCTGATGTGGCAACTTATTTGAAAATGTTAAGAGCAGCTTTGAGCTCCTGTTTTCTAGAGGTGTGATTCATCCTACTAGGGGTGGACATAAAAACCGCACCGAACCGGCCCGTAATGGTACCGAACCGAATATCGGGTATTTAAATGGTTCTATAAAATTTTATCCCGAACCGAAACCGTACCCGTTTAAAACGACTATTACTTTCTAGTAATGTAGTGCATATGACTTTTGTTGTATCATACTACATATTTGTGTAGTTTTATAACTTAATTAATATGGTTTGAATCACAGCTCATACGGTTCAACTATGAACTATATTAGAATTAATATTCAACTTAGAACTAAGAAGAAGAACATTAAATATTTGTATTCTGTTCAATAATTTAACGATATTCTTTTGATATGTTCTCGTGAATTTAATAAAGTTGATATTATACGTTGTATATTGTTATTTTGCTATATTTTTACTAAATTTCTTTCACTGTTCGAGTGTTTTTGAATTTAAATACAAAAATGTCAACATCTTGAATCTTTTCTAGTATTTAGTATGCACTTTCTTGTATTTTTATCAAAATTTCACGACAATTGGCTCGTGTGATGATATCTACTAATTGCAAAATTTGTTCAAATGTTTCGACATGTGTTTGGCATTGTACCGAACCATTTTGTACCGTTCCGAAACGACATGGTACCGAATGGTTCTATCCTTAGAACCGGACCGTACCGAACCGTTAGAATTCTCACAGATACATTACGGGTTTCGCTAATTTACCGGACCGTTCCGGACCGCGCCCACCCCTACATCCTACTACAATTTCAAGTTTGTTTTTAATTTCACTTAATATAAATGATTAAATCCATATTACTATTATTTTAATAGTCTATATTGTAATCTCTATTTTTTTAATTGATTTAGCATTCAATTGTATATATGTAATTAGGGAGAAAATAGAAACACTCTAATTGGTACTTATCCTTTTTTAAACATATGTTTAATATAAAAAATAATTATGTTAAATTTTATTTAGTCTTTCTTATTATTCTCAGCAGTATACTTTTAATATTGTGCATGACCCCCGATGCCTAGATCCGCCACCATAAACATGATTAGTAGAATTACATGGCTCTTTTGTTTAGCAAGTGTGAGTTTACTGGATGATCGTACAACTAGTGGTGAAGACGGAGGGCAAGCAATGAAATCATCACTGTTTTCCATGGTCTGAAAGTTGAAAAAATATTATTTAATTCTGGAATGAGCTTCATATAACATTCAAATTGATTATACTGAAAGCATTGAAATGAAGTCAGAAACACTACTTACTTGTAAATCCCTAGTATAAAAACAAGGTTAACATCTCTGCTAAGGCCTAGAAATAAAAACACATATTGATAATGTTAAGCTTATTTAGAAGAAAATCAAACAAGGACCTGTACAACCATATTTGACCAAATAACTTCTAAAAAGTAGTCAGAGTATTACTGAACAAGCGTTAAAGAAGAAGTTCAAAATATTGTTGATTCTTCTTGAAAATCTAAAAATCTCGGACCAGAACACGATGCAACGTACGATTCTCTTGAAAATTGAAAATTCCCCAAAGTTAGGCTTTACGTATCCTCTTTGCCAGAAACGAGACGCTCCTGATAAAAGCAGAAGCGGGGGGCACCGGAGCTATCTGCTTCGAGTGTTTCGTGTTTTCTTTCCCACTTCCCCTCACTCTTCCATCGATCAATTTCACAGTTTATCCTATAAGGGCCCGTTTGTTACAATGTAAAGTAAACACTTTGCGTGTAAAGTGTGGGGAAGTAAACATTTTACATCGTTTGTTTTAATCATTTAATGTAAACTGTAGGGCACTATTTTAATAACACTTTACACCGTACCATGTAAAATATTTTACGTGGTGGGAGGGTAGTAAACTACTTTACACCCGGAATAAATATACTCGATTCCAACCTAGCACGTACTCAAAACTCCATCATAGCGGTAAAGCAAAATTATTGCAGGCAGGTTTTCTCTTCCTACCCTCCTACCAGTCCTACGTAGTATACAAGAAAACAAGAGGTTCTACAATCTATACTTTAAATCTGCTCCATCCATGTTAATTTGATATACTCCGTACTAAGCAATTCTTTTTTGTTAATTTTTGTAATTTTTTTTAAGAAACGTTTGTTTTCGTTTATACGTATGTAATGTAGTATATAAAGCTGGTTACGATGTGTGCTTGGTTTATTTGCTCAATCCGTTTTGACAACGAGAGATTAATTAATCTTTCTCTGCCACGCATGTTTAATTTTGTTTGCGTGTAATTTAAAAATAGATAATACACATAGTCAAACGATGTATTCTATTTTACATGTAAACTATTTTACTGCCCTAAACTTTACATGCAATCATTTTACATGTAAAGTTTTAATGAGTAAACTACCAAACGAGCCCTAAGAGAAAACTTTCATTTCCAATTCCGCCCGTTCTCTTCCAGTTTACACTTTACAGGTATCGCTATCTGCCTATGCGTATATTGTGAGCAGGGCCGGCCCATGGCATAGCATGGGTAACCAGCCCAACTGCTATAGATATACTGCGGTAGTATTACTATAACGCAGCCCATGTGCAAGAAAAGAAAGGCCAAAAGTCACTAAAAACAATTGCGGGCAACCCAAGAAAATTGAATTAGTAAATACACCCGTTCTTGAATAAATGCAATATGTGGAACCTTATACTATTTGCATATTCCACTTTGACTAGTTTATTTATTAGTGCATTAACAATTTATTTTAAAAATATATTGTTAAATTTGTTTCATCCTAAATTTTTAAACACTGATTTTGTTTTTATATTTTTTTAGTGAAAGAGAATAAAAGAAACTAATGGTCAAATTTGTGCAAGACAAACGTGAAATGTTAACTGTTGCATTTATTTAAAATGGAGGTTAAATAAATTATTTATCTTCTAAATTCCGTATGTATTGTTCATATTCTTTATGATCATGTAATTGAGTTACTTAGTTTAATTATTTTTTGACATGAGTAATTTATAATTCAATTTAACAAATTAATGTTACTATTTGAAAAAAATGACATGTGTATTACTTATACAATTTTTCCGGACAAAAATATGACTAATTATGTTTTTGAAAAAAATGACTAGTCTAGTCATTGTGTACCAGTAACTGAACAAAAGTCACGATAACGTATTTTAGAGTGACAAGTCGCTGTAGATGATGAAGCACTGAGAACTAGTCACTGAATATGTCACGTTTTTGAAAATTTTAAAGTAAGTCATATTTTAGTCTTTGGAATTTAATTTATTAATATTCAAGGAATAAGCCTTATTACATGATTAAGTACTTATATTTATTATGTAACAAATTAATAGAACTAGGAAAATGACATGATTATTTAGATAATAATTAAATGAAAAAAAAGTCAAATAAGTTCTTCTACTATTTTCAATCTGTCACTTAAGCCCTTCTACTAAAAAGTATCATATAAGTACAGTTTCTTTACAAAATTGATCGGGTTGACCATTTAATACGTTTTTGACCTATAATAGCAGGTTTTAATATATTTTTTTAAAACTGTGAAAATTTTCAGAATATCAAAGTCAATATTTTTTAATTTTAAAAATATATTCTACATCTATTTAAAAGGTTTTTTTAGTTTTTTTTAGTTTTTTATTTTCAATTTAATTTTTCACTTTTCTAATTTGTTAATTATTTTTTATTTTAATGTTTTTAAAATTTATCTATTTTTACATTTATACTAAGGATGTTTTTACTTGGACTGTAATTTGCTGGTCTGGTCTGGTTTTTTTGTATTTTTATAACTATCCAAGTCTGGTCTGGTCTGGGACGAATTACAGTCCAAGTAAAAACATCCTAATTTCATATTATTAATAGATTCTTTATTCAAATTTATATGATTTTTTGTAAGATTTATCAATATTCCTAATTTAATTTTTAAGGAAATAACCCGCTATAGCAGATCAAATGGCTTGATTGATTGTATTGTAAAAGTACACGTACTTATATGTTGTTGTTTTTTTTAAATAGGAGGGCTTAAGTGATAGATTGAAATAGTAGGAGGGTGTATTTGACCCTTTTTCATAATTAAATAAAGTAATTCCAGTATATTTTTAGAAGTAACTTTGATATTTATACTACCTCCGTCCCGGTGGACTTTGCCAAGTGCAAAGTAAGTGAGAAATAAGAATAGTAAAAACTGTGTGGTTGAGATTTTGTGCAGAGGAGAGTGAAATGTGCAGAACCACAAATTAATTACTTTAATAAGAAAGTGACAAAGTTTTTTGCGACAAGCAAACAAGGAAAGTTGACAAAGTCAATGGGACGGAGGGAGGGCTACGTACTATTTAAGCATGAACGAATCCATGGTTATGCACTTATGCCAAGAGGCCGGCTTAAGTATCAGATGTCCTTTGCTTAATCTTATTTTTACGTCACTAGATTTCTCTTATAGTTTTATGTCTATCATAATGAACTCTATCTTCCACTTAAGGTCTGTTTGCAACAACTTCTGCTTTTTAAAAAGTGATTAAATAAAAGTTGGTAGTGTTTGAGAAAAAAGTGATTTTGAAAAGTAAAAGTGGGTAGTGTTTGGTAAAATAAGTGTTTTTTGTGTAATAGAAAAAGTAAAAACACTTTTGACGCGGAAGCCAAGAAAAATAAAAGTTGTAGTGTTTGGGAAAATAAGTGCTTTTTTAAAGTCAAAAGCTGAGAAGTGCTTTTTTATTGCAAACCAACTCTTACCCTTCTCGGGTCAAAAATTAGTAGTAGCCCTTTTCTTAAGATTCTTAACATTTTTATTTTCGTTTATATATGTAAGAACTAAGAAGTAATGAAGACATTGATTTTGCATTCTTGGCATAAAAGTTGATTGTAACAAGTAGCAACTGAGACCATTTGATGGTGAGGTATTAGGAGTCAAAGGTTAAATGTGCAACTTTTGCACTCCTAATTGTGTGTAGTGGGAACTGAGAAAGAGGATGGAGGGGTTAAATGTAGAGGGTGAGTTGAGAGGAGTGGAAAGAGGGTGAGTTGAGGCCACATCTTTGCTTTTGGTGTGGATGACGTCATGTTTACATCATCCTTGCATCATAATATCCCAAATGTTTTAAACTTATATAACTTTTTTTATCTGTTCTCCATTTTTTTTAAAATATACTCCCTTCGTCCCCATATTATAGTCCTAGTTTTTATTCACTTGATCAACACAAATGACTCTTAATCTCTTAATTCATATACAGAGTATCAAATTTTTATCAAATTATTCTGTGTTTTGCGATTTTGTAAAATTTTTAAAATAGTTTTTGAATACTTTTTAACATTTTTTTCCTAAAATAATTTGAGTGCGGACAGAGATTCGTAAACCGCAATGGAACAATAGTAGAGGGACAGAGGTAGCATCAAAATTCATAAAATTTTATGATCTTTTATATGACACCAATATGTAATATATAAATGAAAAAAATGAAATTTTAACTGTTGAAGTTTTCTTGATCCCCAAAAAATACGAAACACAAATTTTTAATGAGAAATTGCCCTAAGAAAGTAAACAACTTAGAGAATTCCAAAATAAGACCGTTATATTTTCCCCGAGATAGGAGTCATTATTGTCATTGAAAAATATCGTCATTAATTATAATAAATACAACCATGTTGAATACATAGTACTACAATTTGACAGTCGTGATGAAAAGATAACAGTGAATATTGTTATATTACTCCTATTATGAAAAGAAAAACATATGAGTTCTTTTTTGAAATTTCAAACCTTATTTAGTCTTATTTTGGGAAATCTCCTCACATTTTTAATTCACGAAGTCTTCACAAATAACTGAATACTTTATAATCGAACTTTACTTGAACTAATTTCATTTTTTGTTAATAAAAAAACGTGGACTTTATTTATATTTACATTGAAATGTGTACTTTTTATTTCATAATTATTTAGGGAAAAAATTAAAAGGAAAACATTACTTATACGTTGTAATAATTTAATAATGTTTTACTAAATTGGTATATAAAAACATATGCTGAGTGTATATTGGCGGTGCTGTAATGTAAGAAATAGAAGTTTAAAAACTATTTTCATATGAACGAAATCCGTTTTTAACACTTTGACCTTTCCACCCCTACAAATGATCTAACAAGAATGTCAACTGCCAAGTCATTGATGATGAAAGTTTTATACACGAGTCGAAAAAAGAAATTACGACAAAGATCTTAAAAACTTTTCTCCCTATCATAATTACTTCCTCAATTGCTAAAAGTTTTCAGCCACTCCCAATTTATTCGTTCTAAAACATTTTTATTTAGACTTTCCATTGAATAAAATTAAAGGCACATATAATTTCAACTTTAGTTCAACGTTTTCCCATTCATAATTTGCTTACTGTTTGCTTAAAAAAAGTTGCTTACGTAATACGTAGTACTACGTATCTTTTATTGCTCAATAACTACTATTAATTCATTTTAGACCCCAATTCTAAAATAATACGGAGTATTAAAAGTTTTGGATACTAAAAATAAGGGAAAAGTGTCAAATAGGCCCCATACTAATACGAAAAAGCCAATTAAGCCCCCGAACTAAAAAAACACCCAATTAAACTCACGAACTATAAAAAACGAGGCAAAACAGCCATTTTAGCATGTAATTAACCGGTTCCCGGTTCCATTAATCCACGTGTCACACACGTGTTGCCATTTGTGGCCACCTGTCGACTGTCTCCACGTGTAAAGGTTTACCTCGAATCGGTTAATTACATTCTAAAAGGACTGTTTTGCCTAGTTTTTTATAGTTCGTGGGTTTAATTGGGTGTTTTTTGAGTTTGAGGGCTTAATTAACTTTTCCATATTAGTAGAGGGCCTATTTGACACTTTTCCCTAAAAATAATAATATTTCTGTCACATATTTCAATCGTAATCATTATTAATAATGTATAAAACAACTGCTTTCTATTTAAATCTACCTATTTAAATCTACCATCGTCTGATCAGCATTTGCACATAACAAGCATGTACTTCTGCAAGTACCGGGGACAGAGCCCCACTCTCTATCTCTCAGATTGTGATTATAGTCCAATTTACATCCTCCCATCGTGTCGTCCGGTCGGTGTTCGGGGGCCCTCAGGGATGAGGTGTCATCCTTTTTTTACATAACAAGCATGTAAAAACAACCAACCATTATGTGTTGTACGATACTGCAGACTGCTAAGAATGAGACTTGTACCACGCTTGAATCACATGACAATTATGTGATTTACAAAATTTTGTACAATTTTTGTAGATATCCATATGCGATATTCACTTATACAATGTCCAAAAATCAGATAAATTTTCATCACCAAGTAAATGCAACGTAGTACATATGAATGTATACACAAAATGCTTCCCTAACTTTACTACTTCCAATATACAAAATCCGACTTACAAATAAGAGACCTTAGAGTCAATTACATCTATTTCACCTAAACTTGGATCACATTACGAAATGGTCCCTGGCAATTCTGAAATTATAAAAATAAGGCCCTTTACTGACCAAGATAGCTGCAAGTTTCATGAGGTGTACAACTAGATTCAGACTTGTGTGCTTGTAATACATCTCCACTGCCCTACACGAGGCCCCTTATACAAGAGTATTAGCAAACCCGGATAGCTGCCCGACATTCCAAACATGTACCTAGAAGATAGAGACAAGTAGACAACACAAGTAGTTTAAGTACAAATAGTACGGAGTATTTTCACTGGAATCAATATTTTAATCCTTTAAGCGGAATGCCTAAACAAATAGCAACTTCGCCAAGGAATCACATATTATGGCAGAACTTTGGTGTGATCATATCATGCGGAATAGATTTTTGAAGTTAAAGGGAAAAGGGCTGCGTATGCACAAAGGAAGAACATAGGCTCCATGTCATGATAGGCATGCAGTAAAGGAAGAACATAGGCTCAGAAGTCAGAACATATGCACAAAACCGTTAAAGTCACCCTCTTATCAAAGAGAGTCATGCAGTGTATGTAACTGCAGCAAAAAAAACATGTCCAGACAGTTCAAATTCCATAAATAAATTTGAGAACGATGAAGGAGCTACCCACTTGCATCGGCGCGCTCTTGTTCTCCAGAAGAAAGAGGGTATCATCCACTGGATACAACAAATTGAAGAAATATCAGCAAAATGAAATATTAGAACCAGACTGCAAGCCAGATAGCTAATCTGTACAGTAATACTCCTAAAAGATAAATGACACCTGAATTACGTACAACAGTCATAAAGTTTACTCCGTCCACACCAAAAAAGTTTGCTAACTTTCTTAACTTGCCTATGTAAAAAACTTTGTCATTTTCCCTTAACAAAAGAAACTATTGGTTTATAATAAATCTTTCTAAATAATTCTCAACCACACAATTCTTAATAAAAATGGGCGCTTGGTTCCTGGAACCTATGATTACCTTAGGCAATAATGTAGTAGGATTACGTTCACGAAAGTAATGTGAGATTATGGGAATCTAATACCTTAAGATGTTTAGTTCAATATAGGTTACATTACATGTGTTGCTTAATTGTTATGCATTGTAACTGTGTAAGATTGCTTACGGTAATGTATTAAACTATTACTCCCTCCGTCCCATTAGAAGGTTCCCACTTTCCTTTTTTGGACGTCCATATAAAGGTTCTCATTTCCATTTTAGGAAACAATTAACAATCTTAAGTGACAAATTAATCATTAAATATTAAAAATAATACATTTATAACATCACAGTTATCAATACTAACTACATTATAATATATACATATTAAAGTTATTCTCCAAAATATACTTGAAGCACTTTATTTAATTATTGCCTAAATAACCGTGCCGCTTTGTGCTATGGGAACCCTTCTAACGGGACGGAGGTAGTATAACTTTTCCCAAAGAAAACCTGGGCAATTATATCTTTACCCGCAACATTACGTCATTGTCCTACGTACTCCATAAAAGGTTAGATATGATTCATATCATTACCTTGGTCCTTGGTAATCTGGAAAGCTGACAAAACAAGGTAATCTCACATTACCAAGGTAATACGAGATTACTTAAACACCAAACTCCTCCTGAGGATCATCTAAAAAATCCTACTGGAGTCCAGAACAAGATGTGAGCATTCCTAGTCCACTAACTAGTAAGAGAAAAAGTTGTGCTTGCAGAAATCAGACATCTAGCTATACGTAGAATCGTAGATTCAGGGGCCTCTCAAAGATGATACATCTTCATCTTTAACTCTTCACAATTTAGGACAAGCTTGAGACAAAGTCTGTGAGTTAGGACAAATAAAAATCATTAAATTAGAGGACAGTTATATGGCTACATGTATCATGAAGTTAGGGATGGGAATGTGAGGACTTTGGATCAGGGTGTCTACATCAACCACCACGCACCCTACATTGGGTTGGAATTTTTAACATCCAGCACAACCCACAGCAGGGTAGGATCCCACCTTGTGTATTGACCTCAATAGTATGGTAAACAATTAAGTCATTCTGAGTACTTGTTGGATGTTCAGTTCAATGAAACCAAATATTGAAATGTAGTCTGGCAAAAACATTTTTTATCATCTTAGACATTTATGTAAATATATAATTACACATTTTTTATCATCTTAGACACACACACACAGACATAAGCTAATGTATCATATAAATACATATTAGATGGCAGAGGGCCGCAGAGTATAAAGTAGAACATGCCAGTGGCATCGTGGGTGTCTTTTTGAAATCCAAGCCTAAACCGCCATTCACCCATGTGACTTTTTAAATTCCAACCTAAGCTGATTTATGTGGAGGACGTGGCATATCCATCTCTAGATGTAGTAGATATATTGAACCGACACTGATTTGTTATTTAAGCAAGTAGACTGGATCCGAGAGCTTGACCACGTTGAGACAAGAAATATCAAGAAAGAACAATTGATGACCTTAGTGTTCCAAAAATTGCTACGTGTGACCTGCGCAAAAATTGCTACGTGTGACCTGCGCAGGTCAACCAGATCATATAAGGTACTAGCCTAGTAGGCATGATCAAATTGAAATACACTTGGGCAACCAAATAGAAACTACCAGAAAGGAAGGAGACTGCATGCAGTGGTTTTTAGATCAGAGGACTAGAGTTAAGTTGATGCAGGAAACAGGGTGTTGGGTCTTTGGTTGTTGGCTGAACTGCTGAAGGTCTTTGGGCATCTAAAAATAAGGATTAAGAAAATCTTGTTGTAATTTCAACTCTCGCCTATTGATAGGTAACATTGAAGTGGCTGATAAAATAAGCCATTGACAGAATCTAAAACGCTTCTAGATTCTGTTAATCTTTAAAACCATAATATTAACATAGCATAACTATGATGCAAACTAATCTTTAAAATAAACTATTATGTGTCAATATACATATACACATTATAATACCTTGAATACTGAGAGGATTGAGAAGCTCCAGGTCATAAATGGCTTTCTCACAGGTGCTCTCCTTGTTGGTGGCATGTCTTTATAAAACTGTTGGGCAATCTCCTTCAGCAGAACCAGTTGAGCTTTCTCAGTCTGCATTGAAATAATTGTCTGCCTCATAGACTCCCTATCAGCTTCTAGTGCTTGAAGCCTCACATACAACTTTGTTATATCAGAATTTTCCATATGTGTGTAGTTCAATGAATCCCTTGGATTTGTTGTATAACCAGCACCTATCTCTATAGATGTTTTAGGATTTGTTACACCATTGCATGCTGCCCCTAGATGAACGGAATCAATTGTGTAAACTCGGTCACTCGTAACACTTAGATCTTCATCTTCATCTTCAACTTCATTAACGCTGTTATTAACTTCCTTGAAGTTTGAGCATTCTTGTTCCTCTAAAACACCAACTGCTTCAAGTTCAGCATCGTTAGCTTCATTAGTTGGAAGGAATGTACTACGCATCATCACCTTTTCTATCATGTCTTTCTCATAAAACTCACCATCAGGAGGATGACTTGTCCCTGAACTCTTCTCCAACTGGTTGATCCTAGATTCCAGATCTTGCAATTGATCTTGTGAAGGTGGGATGATCTTCATAGACACTTCTTCCTCAACGTCCACAACCTCATTGTCGTCGTCAACATGATTCTGATTGAAGCATTTTACTGAAGGGTAATTTGAGGGAGGGAATTCGAAATCACTGCCGAACATCTCGGGTTTATTTGTATCACTGCCACACAAATGACTACAATCATTATAAGCTTCTGACTCCATGAACTCAAAACCAGTGATCCTCTGTTTATTCCTTTGAACCTCACATGCCAGTGAATGAATTACTTGCTCCCTGGAGTACAATAGGTTCTCCAGAGCAGCTAGCTCCTGCTGGTCATGTGCCATTTTCTCCTCGGTAAATCTCTTAAATTGCCTAAATTCCATCTGAATCTCTGCCTTTTCTCTTTGCAGCTTCAAGATCATTGACATTGCCTCGTTGGTTGCTGAGAAGGCAGCATTTCTCTCCTCATCCAACTCCATTCTCAAGGCTTGAATGTTAAGCTGCTGGCTGCAGACCATTTCACGAAGGGCAACACATTCATCCCATATCCCAATCTTTGCTGTCTCAGGTAAGATGTTCTTATGTGCGGTATCATCACACTCTTCATGCTTTCGCTTCACAGAACGTAACCAGGTACCACAGAAGGGCCCATTCACCAAAGAACAGTTGCAGTCACACTCACAGCACTTGAACTGGCCACTCGAGGAGGGCGACTTATTGTCAAAATCCATACTTTCATAAAGTATGGAACAAATCCACAGACAAGAAATGCACAACCAATATCTCAGAAAACAAAACACAAGGGCAAAGCATTCAACCAATTAAAACCATATACAGCAAAGCTCAAACCCCTAGTTCTGTTTGATTATAGACATAGAAAAACCAACAGATTCTCCTCTACTCCGTAGTAGTACATAAGTTTTCTAAATCCTCAATCACAATCACAATATCAATAAGATTCCTGCAGAAGTGACAGCACGAACTATTAATTCTCGTCCCAGCAATTATCCTGAAAGAGTATGCGCACAATACACACACATAGAGGCAGATAGAGATACCTGGAAACTGGAGGAGAAAGGGCGAGGACTTGCAAATGAAAGTTTCCTCTTGGAGCACGAATTAGGATAAACTATTGAGTATATACCCAGAAACTATGAAATTGAAGGAAGAGTGAGAGGAAGTGGGAAAGAAAACACGATGAATCAAGAAGGCAAAGAGACCGGTGAATTCTCGAATACTCAACCCTAACTTTGGGGAGAAAAAGAAGAATCGTAACGTTGCATCGTGTTCCGCGTCCGGGAATTTTCAATTTTCAGGAGAACGAGAGAGAATCACATTGGCGGACAGGATACGATGGGGTCAGCTTTATTTGTAATGATAAAATGAGATGAAGAAACATTGGCTGTAATTATCGAAGTCCTCCTCCCTCCTCATGATTGCAGGTCCGGGGAAAGCACTGTATCTGCCGCGGGCGTGGTCGTTAAACGGCCGGTAAAAAACTTAACTGCATACTTCGTATATGACTGCTAACTCATTACCTGAATGGAATAGTATTAGTATGCATTGAAAGGCAATGATAAATTGATACTTCCTCCGTTCTTTAATAAAAGCCCTTCTTTCCGTTTTGGGACGTTTTTTTTTATTTGTCCTCCTTTCCATTTAAGGAAAGTTTTTACTTTAAATATACCTTTATACCCCCACTTTTATTACCATTACCCCTTTCTCTTTCCTACTTTTTCATTTACCCACTACTCATTACATCTTTTACACTACCCCTACTATTTTCCTCTTAAAACCCGTGTCAAAGCCTAAGAGGACTTATATTAAAGAACGGAGGGAGTAATAATTTTTTGGCTAAAGGATCAAATAGACCCCTGCACTTGTTCGGATTGCTCAATTCGCACCCCGAACTCAAAAAAGCTTCAATTCACCCACTGAACTTGCCAAAAAAATTCAAATCCCATTTTTTGCAGGTGAGTTTCCGGTCATTGCCACGTCAGCCGGTTAGATGCCAACCGTGCATCCCACGTGGAAATCTAAGGGGTCAAATAGACCCCTGAACCCGACAAAGTTGTTCAATTTACCCCCCCAACCGTTAAAAAGTGTCCAAATTGTCATTAAAAAAATAGAAAATATAAATATAATTAATATACAAGTTCATAATATAAAATATATGAGTCTATTTATAATATGACGATAAAATATTTATATTTTAGGGTAAATTTAATATTTTTCAGTATTTAGGAGTCTATTTATAATATGACAAAATATTAAAAAATTTGATATTAATTTATAAAAAATGTATGGTTGATTTTTTAAATGGATTGAAAATATCAAAATATTTTTAATGAATTTGTTTGGTTTTATGTGAATTTAACGCAAAAAATAAGGATATATTTATATTTACAGTAAATTCATATAAAATAATTTAAAAGAAATTCATTAAAACTATTTTCATATTTTTAATATGTTTTAGATTTATATGTAAAGTTACACACACACATGCACACATGCATATATGTATATATACTTCATATTATTTTATTCTAGAATCATATATTGCGTACTATACTTCATACTAATTATAATTAACATAAAAATTTTGTACTATATAAAAATTATAATATGTAAATAGATAGGGACTACTACATTTTTATAATATGTATTTAAAAAATAAGTACCTTCATTATGTTTATATATATATATATTTAATTTACCCTAAAATATAAAAATTGTCTTATTATAAATAGACATCTATGTTTTATATTATGAACTTTTATATCATTTTATTTTATTTTTTCTTTTTTTTAAATAGAAATTTCATATTTTTAATAGCAATTTGGACACTTTTCAACGGTTGAGGGGGTAAATTGAACAACTTTGTCGGGTTCAGGGGTCTATTTGACCCCTTAGATTTCCACGTGTGATGCAGAGTTGGCATCTAACCGGCTGACATGGCGATGACCGGAAATTTACCTGCAAAAAATGAGATTTGAACTTTTTTAGCAAGTTCAGGGGGTGAATTGGAGCTTATTTGAGTTCGGGGTGCGAATTGAGCATTCCGAACAGGTACAGAGGCTTATTTGACCCTTTAGCCTAGTTTTTTAAATTTTTTTTAGTAAAGAACTAAAGATGGGGTACATTTTATTCTTGCATTTTAGTTGCACCAATTTACTGGAAACGGAAAAGTCCAATAGTTTTTCAAAAACACCTTTTTTCCAAGATTAATGCTAATTAAATAAATAATTCCCAAATACTATTGGATTAAAAGTTGTTAGGGTTAACTGTGATTAAGGAAAGCCATCACTTGAAGTGACAGTTCTTCTATCCATTACAAAAGTTGTTAGTCCAAGTGACGACGGCTCTTGTGCGCACTTAGTACAACTGTACAACCACAATCTATTCAATGTAGAAACAATAAAAAACAATGCTCTCTATAGTCCTGTTAACTCAAAACAATCATACATATGCTCTTTATAGTCAATATGTACATTGCAAAAAAACAAAACGCCACAATATTGCAAATTACGAATATCACAAGTCAACGTGATCATTATCATAAAGCTCATGTGGTTTTGGCTATGGATGTGCCTGTGGTCGGGGGCGTCTACGCTCGTTGTCGAGGCAGAAGAACAACCCTATCACGTAGTGTTGTGTTTCAATGTGGTTCCATTGATTTATTTAGTGTCTCACATATGTTTTATTTTTTAGTAACGTATATTGACTATAAAAAGCAATGGTGTGATTGTTTTGAGTTAACTGTACTATAATTAAAGAGCACATTTTTTGGTTATTTTACGCTTGATAGGTTGTGGTTGTATTGAATGTGCACAAGAGTCGCCACTTAGACTGGCGGCTTTTGTACTGGAGAGAAGAACCGCCACTTCAAGTAGTGGCTTTCCTTAACCGAAGTTAACTTCAACAGTATTTTGAGAATTATTTATAACTCAATAGTGTTTTGTGAATTATTTATTTAATTAGCATTAATGGGAAAAAACCTCTTTCAAAACTCAATAAATTGGGGTATCCTAATATCCTATGATTATGATGTTAATATATGAAAGTGCATGCAGAGGCGGCCTCAGAAAATTCGAGGCCCTAGACGGCTAGGCAAAAGAACATTGCGAAAATTCTATAAATAAAAACAATAAAGAAAATAATTGTATAAATGTGATTATATATTCTATCAATCCAAACAAAATTTACTTTCAAAACAAATGTTTCAATGTTAAAATTAATTTCATAAAGTGTAAAATGTATAAATTTCACATAACCTAATAAATCTATACTTTTATGATAGTATTTTTAATAAAGGACATCTTCATATCATTTTCATATTATCAATACAACCAAAAATTATGTAATTGGTCAAATTTTAACATCATTGACTTGCAAAATCAAATATGGCTGAATAGAAAGGAAAGAATGCAGTATTATTTAAGAAAAATATAAAAGTAAATTCTCTAAATTTTTGGCATAACTAAAGATAAATTTAATAATATAAGGACATAAATTAATCAGTAGAACTTTTCACATGTCTATAAAAATTTTAGCATTATAAATGACTTAGTTTAATTACAATTAGTTTGAATACAATTTTATGTCATTACTATTTATTTATTTATTTATTTTATTATTTTTATAAAAACATTACTAAAAATGAGGTCCCTTTAGAGGTGGAGGCCCTAGGCACCTTGCCTAGGGTAACTCCCCCATAGCCGCCCCTGAGTGCATGTTATCGTGTTATGGTGTAGTACGATTTTTCTATTTTCTAGTAGAGTAAATAATAATGTAGATAAAGTAAGAGATGTGGTAAAAATATGTAAGAGAACTAAAACATTAAATACTACTCCGTATGTATTTAATATGAAAGAGTAATAATATGTATTTACTTGTAGAAAAAGTAAAGGTAATTGAATATGTTTAAAGGAAAAGCTTACCAAATGGGAAAATGCAACAAACTTTTATACAATGTACATATGAAGCATGATTCTTTTTTACTCTTTTTTTTAAGACGAGGACCTCTTAGATCCATAATCATCATTATTTAAAGGGAAAATAAAAACTAATAATCCAACCTTTTAGCGGTCTTTTTACAATAGTTCCACCTTTTTTTATTTAGAAATAATCCAACCGTTGCGCCCCATCTTCATTCGCTGGTCTCGGGCCGGTTGATGACCTCCTATTCCAAGTTATTTTCTTATCTTTGTAAACTTTTATACAATAATCCCACCTTATGGTCAAATAATGTTTTGTAAAGATAAGAAAATAACTTAGAATAATAAGTCATCAATCGGTCAGAGACCTTGAATGAAGATGAGGTGCAAAGGTTGGATTATTCCTGAATAATGAAAAAGATGACTATTGTAAGAAGACCGCTAAAATATTAGATTATTAATTTCCATTTTCCCTTATTTCAATCATACTTCACAAACGAACACATACATCAAATTACACTAACTTGAAAGCAATTCAACTATAGAAATATGGCTAAAGGGTCAAATAGGCCCTTGAACTGACTTAAAGTGTTCAATTAGCCCCTTATATAGGAGGTTCTGCCCGGCCGTCGCTAATTGGGGTAGTTCCCGGTGTAATTTTTTGATGAATTTTTTTGAGCATCTTTTTCAGTAAGTCTAGTTTACCCATACCAAATTTCAGCTAAAAATTCAACCAGGAAGGCAGTCAAATGATTTTCTGAAATGTACTGTGCTGTTTAACTTCGCAGTTACCTTCAAAAAATCATTTGACGGCCTTCTAGGTTCAATTTGTAGCTGAAATTTGGTATGAGAAAACTAGACTTAATGAAGAAGATGGTCAAAAAATTTCATCAAAAAATTCCACCGGGAACCGCCCCAATTAGCGACGGCCGGGCAGAACCTCCTTTATAAGGGGCTAATTGAACACTTGAAGTCAGTTCAAGGGCCTATTTGACCCTTTAGCCTAGAAATATTGATACTAGTGTGTGGACAATCTAAAAAAGTAATGGCCAAAATAATTTACTACTATACTAATTCATTACATTTCGTCGAATCGATATAATAATAAGATGTTTTTTTTAAAATTTTACTATAATAGAATTTATTTACATTAAATATGGTTAATAAATATGGTTAATAGTTATTGTAGTATACTCTCATGGTTACTCAAGTGTAAATTTTGAATCTAAATCTACTTACTTCTACTTACTTAATAATAAAGTACAACCTTTCATTATCAATTAATTGATATTGAGTACAATTAGTGAATAGTCATCAATTGCAATTAATCCCTAAATTCATTGGAACATTAATTTTCAATAAATTACAAAAATAATATATTCAATCCACTTAGAGAGAATACATATAATTGAATATTTTAAAAATACATATATTTTTTATCGTTAAAAATACATATAATTGAATAATATACATAAGCCCATTGAGCCCAGGGAGCACCTCAGGCCCAAATACAACGGCCCAAGCTTCAAAGGAGCCCATAACACACACTGGGATGCCTTCGGCCTCCTTGGCCGAAGGCTCCAGAACTCACAGGATAGCCTTTCCGGCATAAGAAGCTGCTGGGGTGAAAACGGCGAAAAACATGAGCCTTCGGCATTATCAAGCCCTCGGCACCAGGAGAAGCCCTCGGCTGAACCAAGCCTTCGGCTACACATTGAGCCTTCGGCCATACAAGGAGCCCTCGGCTACACGAGGAGCCTTCGGCTGGACTAGCTCAATCATCGAAGATTCCTTTTGGAGACAGCCAACCACCGCATTTAATACCACGTCACATCCGCCAACCGCATTCAATGCGGCGAACGTACCACTGCCGGTGCCAACCGGCTGATGTGACCCTTCGGCCGTTGGATTACTGACACGTGTCCCCTCATCGCATTTATTGCTGCTATAAATAGCAGCCCATTTCTCCTTGTAATGAACATGATCTACACACAACTCCATATCTCGAGTTCATTTAATAAATCGACTCTCTCTCCTCCTATTTGCTCTGACTTCTCTCTAGTTATCCCCGCAATAACCCCTCGGATAAGATACCCCCCGGGTAAACGATCCATCACACCCGAGGGCTTCCGCGCCTATTATGCCATCCGCTTCTCCTTCAAAGTCTCCAACAACGAGGCCGAATACGAAGCCCTCCTCTGTGGCCTTCGGCTGGCAGCCAATCTGAAGGCCAAGATGATCCACGTCAAGTGTGACTCCAAACTCGTCGTGGGTCAAGTTTCCGGGGAGTACGAGGCCAAGGAAGGGAGGATGAAACAATACAAAGAAGCGGCTGAGGAATTGCTCAAGGTATTTGAGGCACATTCCCTCACCCAAATACCGAGGGCCCAAAACTCTGAAGCCGACATTCTATCCAAGCTCTCGGATGAATCCCCCGAGCACCTCTCAAAAATTGCGAGAATCGAGGAACTCAGCCTCTCAAGCATCCACGCGAGCCCCGTCATGAACATCCACCTAAGGCCAGAGGATTGGATCTCCGACATCATCACCTTCATCACCACAGGGCAACTGCCCCAAGACGAGGCACGCGCCAAATTAGCAAAACTAAGGGCTCCCAGCTACACCCTCGAAAACGGGAGGCTTTACAAGAGATCTTACAACGGCACCCTCCTTCGATGCCTTCATCAAGATGAGGCCGAAGTCGCCATGGAGGAGGTGCACAGTGGCACTTGCTCAGCTCACCAGGGACCCTTCTCCATGTCCCGAAGGCTCATAGTTCAGGGCTACTTCTGGCCCACGATGGCTAGAGATTGTGCTGATCTAGCCCGAAGATGCACTGCGTGCCAACACTTCCAGAAGGCCCCCGACAGGCCAGCGGTCAACTATGCCCCCATTAGCACCGCTATACCCTTCTCCAGATGGGGAATTGACTTAGTAGGCCCTCTGCCGAGGGGGACCTCCAACAACAGGTACATCATCGTTGCCATTGACTACTTCACCAAATGGGTAGAGGCCGAGCCCCTCGCCAGCATCACTGAAGCCCGGTGCCGCCACTTTGTTCTCAAAAATATTCTCACGAGGTTTGGCGTCCCCCAACAAATCATCTCTGACAACGGGACTCAATTCGAGGCAGCCCCCTTCTGTGCCCTTCTTGAAGCTTGGGGCATCAAGCACACATTCTCTTCCGTTGCCTACCCTCAGGGCAACGGGCAAGTAGAGAACGCCAACCGCACCCTCCTCGAGGGGTTGAAAAAGAAGCTGGAAGCCGAAGGGGGAGGCTGGGTAGAAGAACTTCATAACATCCTATGGGCCTACCGCACCACCCCTCGGCGTGCAACAGGTGAGACACCCTTCTCCCTGTGCTATGGCTTTGAGGCTAAGGCTCCAACAGAAGTGACCCTTCCTACCCGAAGGGTGGAACAGTATGAGCCCGAGGTCAACGACACCAACATGGCCCTCGACCTTCATCTCATCTCAGAACGCCGAGAGCAAGCTTTCCTCAGGGCCGAAAACTATAGAAGACAAGTGAAAGGATACATCGACGCCAAGGTCCGCTCCCGGGAATTCCAGGTGGGAGACTACGTCCTCCGACGAAGGGAGGCCAGCCTACCCACCGAAGGCGGAAAGATGGCGCCTAAGTTTGAAGGCCCCTACATCATCTCAGCCATCATCAAACCGGGGACATACAAGCTTAAACGCCCCAATGGGACGGAGGTCCCTAGACATTGGAATGTGCACCACCTTGTCAAATTCTATCAATAAGGCATGAGCGGCCAAGCCCTCATCCTCAGCAAGTGTAAATATTGATGGCCCAAGGCCCCATCTGTTTTTGAAGAATAATCAAAAGGCCAAGCCTTCATCACCTACATATTGTGCAAGCGGCCCAAGGCCCCCCCTTTCTCTCCTACAAATGAGTGGCCAAGCCCTCATCGCTTCGCCAAAATAGGCCCAAGGCCTCTTCCTCTTAGGAGGGGGAACAACAATTTAGGTACCAAGTACCAAGTGCATGGGTCACCCCCATCACTCTATGAAAACACCAAGTGTTTTCTCATTAAGCCGTACCCCACGAGGACGCAACCATGCATACATTATGCATACTTTTACATACTCTCATAAAAAAAAAAAAAAAAAAAAAAAAAAAAAAAAAAAAAAACCGGGGGGTGCAATACCCCTCGGCTCCGGCTGGTACCAAGTACCCCCGGCTATTTGTGTCCCACACACAAATAAAACCCTTCCCAGGAACGCTTTCCGTGCCATCCCCCAAGGGGAGGCAGGAAACGGACCATGTCCCGGGCCCAGGATTCGACTTCCACAAACGAAACGCTCCCCGCGCTATCCCCCAAGGGGAAGCAGGCAACAGACCATGTCTCGGGCTGAGGGGACGACTTTCAAAACCGAGGCGCTTTCCGTGCTATCTCCCAAGGGGAAGCAGGCAACAGACGATGTCTCGGGCCGAGGAAACGACCCTCAAACCCTTCGGGATATCGGAAGGTCATTCCCGAAGGGGGAGCCAACGGTTTGTTCCGTTGCCTCCCACATAGGCCAAGCCTTCCCTAGAAACCAAGTTTCTAGATGCCTCTCCTACACCATCTAAAAAAAAAAAAAAAAAAAGAAAAAAAAAAAAAAAAAAAAAACAAAAAAAAAAAAAAAAAAAAAAAAAAAGATGTGTAGGGGGGAAGGAACTCCCCGGATACTATTTTCCCCGGAGGCTCAATACTTCGGATATACATTCCCGAAGGCTCCTACAAAGGCACAAGAAAATCTCTCTACAACAAGTCATCTGGCTACATAGCCGAAGGCCTCATTGCATGAAACATTGGAGTACAAGATTTCCCCCAAGAAGATTTCGGCTGGATCAAAGTGAACCATGTAACATGCCGAAGGCTACACAAAGTTCTAAAGCAGGCTAAACCAATGTCTACACAAACCGGTGGCTTCATGCCGAAGGCAGAATATCACCAGACTCATTTGAGGATGAAAAAATTTCTAAGTCCACAGATGGGAACCCTTCGGGGGCCTACATTGCCAATCAAGGGCATAGGATGTGATTTCACCTAGTGGAATTCCTAAGTCTAATTCATTTTATCCCTCGGCCTCACTACTACGAATGTCCGGGGGGTCCTGATTCTATGCTACAAACCAAGGCCTATATGTGAGTCCATAACCTTGAACCCCTCGACAACTATATGAACAGGGGGCTCAAACAATCCCCTCGATCGAAGGATCACTACAACACTTATTGAAACTTGGTTGAAAAACGACTAAGTCCACAATTAGGGGCCCTTCGGGGGCAAACCGAGATGCTATCTTCACCAACTTTCTCACAGCCGCCGGCCCCCCCCACTCTACTTGGGAGTGACCTAAAGCTACATTACGAGACGAAGGCTCGATGTGCCCGGGGGCATAAGGTACAATTGCGCTCCGAGAATTTCCTGAGTCTAATTCCGAAGGGTTCTGATCAAGTTTACTTGGAAGATTTTCTAAGTCCACAACAACAAGCTCCCGACAATACTACACTACAACAGGAGGCTTGCTGCCAGGAGTTTACACTTAGAAAGTTTTCCTAAGACCACAAATTTGTGGACCTCGGGAAACCAGGCAAAAGAAAGAAAACATGCACTCATACATAAATGAAAGCAAACAAAGGAGACATTCATGTGGAGAGCCCGAAGGCATATCATACATTCAACGGAGAAAATTGTCAAAGTACAAAAGGATGTTTGTTTACAAATGTGGCCGAAGCCGAGGCCTATCAACTATTACAAGTTTTAGCTTAGGAAGATATATATTCAAGGTTGGACTTCTTGAGCCACATCACCCTCCCGTTTGGAAACGGCATCGTCTTCAGCATCTTCATCATCCCCAGCCTCCTTCATCAATTCGGAGTCCTCGAGATCAGGCCGCTCCACGCCCGGGGGCAATGGAACCCTTGTATCCGGCTGAAGGGGGGGCAGGCCATGAGTCGAGGGGTCAAACTCCTTAGGGTCAACGCCAAGGTGCCTAGCGAGCCTCCGATAGACAAGCCATTGCGTGAAGAACTCGCCACCATCATAGTACTCTTTGCCTTTCCGGGCAAGCCACATTGCACCGGGCCCCCTAACCCACGCATCAACCGAAGCCTCCACAACGGAATCCACCCAAGGCTTCCGCTCCTCGGCTTGCCATCCCCCGGCGACGAAGGCAGACACTGCATCTCTCTCAGCTTGGAGCGCCGCCTCCTTCCTGGCCTCTTCGGCTTTGATGGCGGCAGCCTTAGCGGCTTCGGCGGCAGCTTCCTCAGCACTGGCCTTGCCTTTGGCCTCGGCATCTCTTAGCCTTTGTTCCACGCCCTCCTTCTCCAGCCGAAGGGCCTCCTCGGCGTCAGCAAGCCGCTTCCTGAGGGCGGAGATCTCCTCATCAGATTTCTTCAGGGCCTCGTCTGCCTGGCCCTTTGCTATCCTAAGCTGCTCCACCCTCCGGACCTGCTCGGAGGCAGCCAAGGCAGCCTGCAAAAGAAAGAGGGGGGGGGGGGGGGGGGGGAAACCTCGGCGTCAGAAAATTCACATCATGAAGTTATATCCGAGAGACTTGAAAACTTTTTAAAGGAGAGAAGAAGGTTCACCATGGTAGTATAACTGGCGACTTTGTAATCAAGGATATCATCCTCGAAGCGAGCCAGCACGGACTTGTCCTTCGAGGACATTACCCCCCTCATGAACCCGACGGGGTGCAGAGTGCCATGCAAAACGGAGGTCCCCGACTTGATAGGGAACTGGACGATCTCCGCCGGCCGAATCTCCTCATCAAAAGGAGAGGGGGGAGAACGAGGGGGCGTATTAGCCGGGGGATGTGAAGAGGGCTGGTCCTCGGCTATCAGGATGGGGGCCTCCTTTCTCCCCTCACCACCCTTCTTCTTCTTTTTCTCCGGAGGCATGACGCCCTTCCCGGTATTCTTTCGCTTCAACTCCTCGATCTTAGAGCCCCCAGCCCCCACCTGGGCATCGGCGTCACCCTTTGAAGGGCCCTCAGCGTCTTTGTCCTTAGAAGCCCCCGGCTTCTGGAAGAACTCGTCAACGGCCTTCTGTGAAGGAGGCCCCACTTTCTTTTTGGCCTCCTTCGCCATTTGCTTCTTCAGTAGGGCAAGCGACTTGGCATCCATGTCCGGACCTGTAAAAAAGAGAAAAAGAGATAATATAAGCATACAGGTGACAGGTTACGAATGCAAGACAAAGAAATATCCAAGTACAAAATAAGGAGCCTCCGGTAAACACCTCCAATGCTTTGGTAGACTCGGTCAATCACGGGGAGTGTCTCATCCTTATCCCCCGGCAGACGGTACCGACGAAATCCCAGCTTGTACATCTCTTCCGGAAGGGTGGCCGCCTTAATAGACATCAGCTTATCCGATCCCGTCGGCTTCGCCGCCAGCTTTTTGCCATTTTTATCAAGGGAGGCATTCCGGACCCTTAAATGTCTTCGGAAGTGATGGCGGAGAGGCTCCGGGAAAGGATTAGCGGCCATACGGAGATAGCAAAACTTCTCTTTCCAACCCTTATGTGACGAGGGCACCTCAGAAAAAATCCTCCATTCAGGCACCTGCTGGAGGTTGGCGAACCCTTCGCTGTTAGCATGCCCCCCTCGGCACAAGTTGAAGCTCAGGAAGAATTGGTCCAACGTCGGCTCCACCTCCCGGCTTCGGCACTGCGACAGGAACCCGCTAATATATGAATGGCTATTGGGGGTAAGTTGGCAGGGGGCCAGTCCCACGAACTTGAGATACTCCAGCAGAAAGGGGTGGAACGGAAATCGAAGGCCTAGATCCACGGAAAGTATATGCACTGAGAAGCACCCTTCCGGAGGATTCAGCAGCAAATCATTTGGCCCCGGTTCAACTACTTGTGCGGAGGGTCCTACGAGGACCTGAGTGGCCTGATAGTCGGAGGCTGTGGCCTTCGTCTTCAGCGCAAGGGCCGCTGTGTTCAGATACGAATGGCCCTCGGGTATTCCCACCGGTTGACCCGCGTCAATGGCAGCCTGCTTTTTCTTCGGGGCCGCCAGGATCTTCTTCTTCTTTTTCCCGGGGGCGACACTTATAGGTTCCGGGTCCAGGGGCCGGGAGCTACTAGCTTCACCGGCGCCACGAAGAGGGAGTGCGGCGACGGTCACCTTCATCCGCTCCTTTTCCTCCTCCTCCTCGGCCACTTGGAGGGCGAGGGCAAGTTCTTCGTCTTCAACGACTTGCTCAAAGTCTTCGGCTTCGGCCTCAGTCCTGAGATTATCTTGGACTTCCAGCGCCACTGCGGAATCAGATTTGCCCGAGGAGGTCTCAGTCGAGGACTCCACGTCCGAATAGCCCTCTTGTTGCACCGAGGGCTCCCTCGAGATATCTTGAGAATCGCTTTGGGTTGACATTTTACCGAAGAGGAGTTGAAGGGTTTAAGGGAAGAAGGCTACTTAATGCTCTAAACCAGAGGCCCCCAAAAATTCGCTAACACTAAATCAAATGGGGGAAAAGGCAAAGTATGCTAAGGAATTCGAAGAACTGAAGAAGAACTGACCTCGAAAGTTGCTTTTGATCGAAGGGATTACTTTCTCTCTCCAGAAATTGGGCAGAGCTTCGCTATAGCTTAAGGACGCACAATGGAAATGGCTTGGGACTTGGGGTATTTATAGGCTTTCAGCCTCGAGAACTGGGCCTCGATTTTAAAAAGGCCATCATTACGGGCCGCCGGTTCAACCAATGGGTGGCACCCGCCCCCCATCTGCCAACGACATAGCGCCACGTGGAACCCTCCTCCAACGGCTATATTACAACGACTATATTTCGGCAGCACTGGGAGGCCCTCGAATGATAGCCTCCGGCTATCACTCACCACAGCCTTCAGCCAATGAATTCCAACATAGCGCCTTCGAGCTGGAAGCAATAAGAGCCTTCGCTTGTCAATATTGCCACTCCTCGACGCGTATATTGGATGGTTACCCCCGGCTACCACCTGCGAGAGGCTTCGAACAGATAATAGTATAAGCCTTCGGATAACCCTCGGGGAACCCAGCAACACATTATAACTCCTTCAGCCCGAACTTTCCTTCGGCCTAAAGGAGTGGGGGACTGGGATACACCCCTCGGGAATCATACAGAACAAAGATTTCTTCATACAAACAATTTACAATTGACGCGTGCAGCCTCCGGACAAACATCAAAGTGGAACCCCTTCGGCGGGGGCAGAGTATCAGTATTTCTCCCAAGTCACTCGAGAAAACGAAGCAGCCTTCATCACAACACATACAAATATTATTTGCACCCCCCTCAGAAAACCCTCGACATGTGGGGGACTGAGGGAGGCCTTCGGCAATCAGCAGAAGGCGAGTTCTCAAGCAAAGACGCCCAACCAAATGCTGAAGCCTCCAGAAGAATCAACACAACTACTCCTTTTCCCTCAAGTACCTTTCGGCAAAAGGAGTGAGGGACTCCTGATGGAGTATATGGCCCAGGAGCCCCCGGCCCATAGACTCCTACTTCTCCTACATAAGCCCATTGAGCCCAGGGAGCACCTCAGGCCCAAATACAACGGCCCAAGCTTCAAAGGAGCCCATAACACACACTGGGATGCCTTCGGCCTCCTTGGCCGAAGGCTCCAGAACTCACAGGATAGCCTTTCCGGCATAAGAAGCTGCCGGGGTGAAAACGGCGAAAAACATGAGCCTTCGGCATTATCAAGCCCTCGGCACCAGGAGAAGCCCTCGGCTGAACCAAGCCTTCGGCTACACATTGAGCCTTCGGCCATACAAGGAGCCCTCGGCTACACGAGGAGCCTTCGGCTGGACTAGCTCAATCATCGAAGATTCCTTTTGGAGACAGCCAACCACCGCATTTAATACCACGTCACATCCGCCAACCGCATTCAATGCGGCGAACGTACCACTGCCGGTGCCAACCGGCTGATGTGACCCTTCGGCCGTTGGATTACTGACACGTGTCCCCTCATCGCATTTATTGCTGCTATAAATAGCAGCCCATTTCTCCTTGTAATGAACATGATCTACACACAACTCCATATCTCGAGTTCATTTAATAAATCGACTCTCTCTCCTCCTATTTGCTCTGACTTCTCTCTAGTTATCCCCGCAATAACCCCTCGGATAAGATACCCCCCGGGTAAACGATCCATCAATAACCTTGCCAACTTTCATTTTTTGGATGTCTCACTAATTTTGCCATTTTCTTTTTTAAGTAAAGAACTTGTGGTTTCAATTAATTCTCTCTTCCCTACACAAACCTCAACCACACAGTTTTTACTAATCTCCGTGCCGGTCAAACTTGGCAAAGTATTGAGGGACGGAGGGAGTAACTTAAACTACTTTATTTCATATTTGTAAATATTTAATCATATGCATCGTATAATTTTTATTCTACAATAATATTACGTTTCTTTTAATGACAATATTTATTTTTTAAAAGAAATAAAGAATAGATTGAATTTTCAAAAAATATGATGAATTTGATAGTTATTTACGAATAAGTGTATAATGATTAGTTTTCATTTTAAAATACCCATAAAACAATAGTTACTCTTAAAAGTATGCAATAAAAATGTTATGGCCCGTTTGGTGGTATACACATTAAAATTTTGCACGCAAAATGATTGCATGTAAAGTTAAAAGCAGTAAAATGGTTTACATGTAAAATAAAGATGCATCGTTTAGTTATGTATGTAATCCATTTTTAAATTACAGACTAACTATTTACCATGTTTTTTTTAAATAAATACCTTTACGTGTAAAATCTATATAAAAGGACTACATACTTCCGTATAGGAAGCCTCGATTGACCGATGACAGCTTCAATCACAAATTGAAGTGTGAAGGAATTTATCTCCAGGGTTCCAGCAAGTAGGAAAAACGTGCAACCTTTGATGATTATTAGCTTTGTGTTATTTAATTTGTCGATTATTATTAGTCTTTTTTATTTTGAGCCAAACAGATGCGAATCTGCATCATTTAACAGATTCAGGGTTGGTTTGCAACCGCTTTTAAAAAAGCACTTCTCAGCTTTTGGCTTTAAAAAAGTACTTATTTTCCCAAACACTACAACTTTTATTTTTCTCGGCTTCCGCGTCAAAAGTGCTTTTACTTTTTCTATTACACAAAAAGCACTTATTTTACCAAACACTACCCACTTTTACTTTTCAAAATCACTTTTTTCTCAAACACTATCAACTTTTATTTAATCACTTCTCCCCATTTCATTAAAAAAAGTACTTTTTTAAAAGCAGAAGTTGTTGCAAACAGACCCTCAATGGACTGCACTTTTGCTTTGCCGCATGAGTCTTTAAAGAGTTCGGTCTAGGCTGAAATCGAGAACTCAATGCTCCGGTATATGTATTCTCCCTCTTATAAACGAACGTAAAATAGTTTACCCTTCCCCACGTAAACTATTTTACATGTTACAGTGTAAAATGTTATTTAAAAAGTGTCTTACAGTTTACATTAAATAATTAAAACAAATGATGTAAAATATTTACATCTCCACACTTTACACGCAAAGTGTTTACTTTACATCATAACAAACAAGTCCTTAGTGTGTTCAAACATATGAGGTAATGATTAAAACCTAACTGATGAAAAATATGTGATCAAAAAGTTAGTGTATTCAAAATTTAAGAGGTAGTGATTAAAACTCAATTGATATATTTTTATCATTTATTTTCAAAATTGACATTTTACATTGACTAATAAAATTACATTCCGAATCATGCTTAAAATAGGAGAACCATTTAATACTGATTGAGAATTGAATTAATACTGATAAAGTATAGTATAATAAAAGTATAGTATAATAAGTAAATTATGACTATTAAATAAATAGAAATCATATTTATCTATATGTTTATATTCTTCATAAAGTTATAGGATTAGTATTTTATACTAAATAAATTGAATTAATTTCAATTTTTTGCACTATCCATATTCATTACATGTATAGATTATTGAGTTAAGGAATTGAAATAGTATTAATCAAATATGTAATATAATAAGTTTATTATTAGAACATACACATCGTGAGATCTTCGAATTAAATATAAAATCTTTTTTCCATATTTTGTTAGTCTCCATAATATTATCGAATTGAAACTTTGTATTGTGTGCGTGCATTAGGGGTATTGGGAAAAATTCGTTCATGAATTGAAAAGTTGTGTGCCTATGTTTTTATTTTTTATTTCTGAAGTAATTTGTTGTCATCATGCCAATAAGTTTCTCTCATATCATATCATTGTTCGTTGTCTCGATGAATTTAGAGTTTCAATAAGTGTTTGGGTCTAGTCTTCTGGAGAAAAACAGAAGGAAATAAACCTGGAGGGAGACCGGCTCTGTCCACATCGAATGCTACGTCTGTTGGGGTGTGGTTGCCAACTTGCCATATGGACGAATACAAGGTTGCAATTTCTATGGAAAGGATAGACACACCATCCCTAAGGCCCAGTTTGGATTCAAACGAGTGGATGTAAGGGGAGAGTCAAGGAGGGAAGGAAAGGGAAGAAGAAAGAAGAATTTTGATTAAAAAAATTGTGTTTGGTTGGAGGAAATATGAGGAAAGGTTTAATGAAACATTTTCCTAATTTACCTTTGCTTGATAACTTACTTAAGAAATAGATACATTTTGATCTAACTATTGTGAATATTACTCCTAAGGTCATAAGTCATACTCCGTAATATTTTTTAATTTTTAATTTTTAATTTTTTATTTCTAAATTTTAAAATTTAAAATTTAAAATTTTTAAATTTTTAAATTTTTTAAATTCTTTAAATTTTTATTTTTTTATTTTTTTATTTTTTTATTTTTGAATTTTTTTACAGTTTACAAACTCAAATATTGGTTGGCAAGAGTTATCAAACTCAAATATTGCTCATTAACGCCTAAGTGAATGGTTCAAGTCGGGTTGTGTCCTCCTCTGATGAGGACTAAATACTTTTAATGATATTCTACTTGATTTGATACTTGCTTGGCTACTTCATTAATTTGCAAACACTTCTTTTTTCGGTGCTGTTTTGGTTCTTGATGTTTTCTTTTATGTGATGACAAAAGGGGGGAGAATCAGGTGCCATATTTTGTGCGGTGCTCTTGCTACTCCTAACAGTTTTATATGCCCTGTAATGGTATACCTTGGAATGATGAGTTACCTTATTTCATTTTTGGGGGCCTAAGGTTTGTCATCAACAACAAAAGGGGAAATTTGTTGCATATTCTGTTTTGTTGATTACTAATCATAATCATTATTGGCTAAGTATACAGGTTCTAGGTGCCAAAACATGGTTGAATTAATTTTTCATATATTTTGTCCTTGGGTTGGGGTGCCTTTTGTGAGAGCTATGTTGTAAAGGTGAGAGTCTCCTTACCCGCAAGGTAATGAAGAAAAAACTCTACCTGGAGAGGACAAAGTTGAGATGGTTCAAGGGTAGACTAGAAAAGTTTATCTTGTAACCATTTCAAAGGGTTTTTAGTGAAGTTGTTTCAAATTTCTCTAAGGGAGGTCAAGTTTCTTAATCCATTTTGAGCCAAGGGATTTTTCCTGGTTAAAATATTGTGTCCTTTGTTTACTTGCTTTTCCTTTGCCCCACAATAGAACTTGACAAAAAACTGTCATAGTTCTACACACATAATTCATCCCCCCTGTGTGATTCAACCGGTTCATCAGAGTAGATCATAAAAAATTCTGAAATAGGACTATCACCATTTCCTTTTAAAAATAAGATTCATGAACTCATATTTAGGAAATTTTTAGCCTTTTAATTTTTTAATAGGGCTAAATAACGTACTCCTAATTTGGAAAGAAAACATATTAGACGAATGCACTGGTGGCACTGAGTACGTATATTATACAACCGGCTGTACGGTGAGCACCGTACAACCGGCCCAGTAACAGGCCCAAGGGGAAAATAGCAAAATAATTCGGTGTCATTTTTGTAATTAATATGAAAATCGTGGTTTCTACTACATGAGCATTTGTGTACTGTTAATGAGCAATAGTCCAATTTTTATGAGTATTCAGCGTCTAATAATGAGCACTGTGTTATTACAAGAAAACTGATATCACAACTGAAAAACGGTGGCATTTTCGTAATTTCAGTTAAAATCGCGGTTTTCGTCAGATGAGCATTAATACACTTGTAATGAGAATCAAATCTATTGTGTTGAGTATTCAGAGTGTAATATTGAGCATCATGATCTCTGATTCATATCTTTTAATTCACTTTCGTTTTCTTATGTTTTCTTTTATAAAAACCATTAAATTATATCTATAATCAACTACTCCGTATTATGAATTCCAATATGACAATTTAATTTAATATTGCACTTTTTAAATATGCATTGATATGAAAATCATATGTTGTACTAGTTGAATATCAATACATTTTCATTGAGAATTAAGCTTAATCTATTGAGTATTAAAAACATGCAATTGAGTATTATGGTCTCTCTTGCCATGTCTTCTACTTCACTTACATTTTAAAATGAGCATAATGTTGTACCAAATGAGCATACCTGACTTACAAAATGGGTATCAGAAAATTCAAAACATTATTTGAAATCGCGAATCTGCTCAAACCCTCATTTGTCTATGCTCATTTGAGCATTAAAACATCTTCATTGAGTATGGTGTTTTCTGATACTGGACATTGAGATTATGTGAGCAAGCTCTAATTTGATCGTGTGGATTTTTTCAGCATTGATGACATTTTAAAATGATCATAACACAAGTACCGGATGAGCATACATAATTTACAAAATGAGTATCGCAAAATTCAAAAACTCATTTAAAATCTCATTTAAGTTATTAAGAAAAGTTGATTAGAAAAATAAAATAACAAAGAAGCAAGGTGGGACATAAAATCATATTTTATAATGCACACCTTTATAAATTAAAATTTGTAAAAAAGGTCATAAGAAGAAAAAGAAAAAAAGTCAAAGGAAAAATCAGAAGGGAACTACAAGAATGGCGTCAGTGCGTCACAGCTAAAACAAGAGTGGCGAGTGGGCTTCAAATGTAAGGAGGAGATGCACAGCTCCTTCAGTGTTCCCAGGTAGGTGGATTGTTGGAAAACGGTTGGGCTGTTCCGCACTTCTTTCCGGGCAACAGCTGTGGACACCAAGATATTACAAAAGTACCGGCCGGCTGTACCATGAGCATGGTACAGCTGGCTGTAGGATATAATTTATCGTTGGCGCTAGCTGTTGTCGGTAGTTTGCAATGAGAGTGGTAACTTGTAATTTGAACATTGAAGGTAATAGTACTATAGTAGTAACTCTAGTTATAACGATTTATGTTCAAATTTTACCCTTAATTGAGTAATTGACCAGGACATTATACTCATATTAACTTTAATCATATTTTTGTAAACACGTTTTATTAATAATGTTTTTGAGAAACTCCATTGGTGACATGCTCTGGGCCGTCAGCTTCCCCGAAATTTACCCCACCAACTTAGGTGGTTTGCCTACCGGATTTAAAAAAAAGATTGAAAAACTTATGTAAGCACTAAGCTTGTAAACACCCCATCCTATTAATAATGTTTTTTGAAGGAAAAAAGGTCAAATAAACCCTTCTACTATTATCAAACCATCACTTAACCCCCTAAACTTTAAAAAAAGTCATATCCGCACACTTAGGGAGTGTTTGCATTTGATTAAAAAAAGTGCTTTTCAGCTTTTGGCTTAAAAAAAGTTAAAAAGAGTGTTTTCAAATGACAGCTTCTGCTTAAATTAATCACTTAAAAGCTAAAAGCTGGAAGCAGGTGGAAGGGTGCTTTAAACTGCTTTTCACTTTTTCTATTACACAAAAAGTACTTCTTTTACCAAACACTACCAACTTTTACTTTTTCAGAATCACTTTTTCTTCAAACACTACCAACTTTTACTATTAATCACTTTTTCCAAAATCACTTTAAAAAATCACTTCTTTAAAGTTGAAGCAATTGCAAACACCCCCTTACTCTTTAAATAAAGTCAAATAAGTCACTTGACCGGCCAAGCACCTGCAAATCCCGATTATTTGCTTAGCTATGCTAATTTTAACCCAATCTACTAAGGGCTTCCTGTTTGAGTGTCGACATGGCATATTTTTCCAACGTGGATTCTGAAGTCCCATGGTTCAAATTGTTCGCACATCATTGGCGCTTAGGGTTTCATTTTTGAATCGCGATCAAAGGCAAGCATGTGATGGCGGATAACAAAATTGTAGGGATTTGACAATGATCTGGTCGCATCTATCTCCATGGTCAAACTATTTCCTGTGCACTCATACTGTTTCTAAGTTCCAAGTAAGGGTATTTTCCTGCAAATGGGTTTATCGTCAAGCTATTAATCTTTTCAGTTTGTATGTGAAAATTCCGGCCAAAAGAATAAGTAATATATTAATTGGTTTTCTGGAGTCATTTTATGGTTTTCCCAATTCATCATATGTATATTTTTCAAAGCGTGGAGCTCACAAAATCATGAATATGGTAGAAAAGAAAAGAACACATAAGGGCTTTGGCATTTATGTAGAACCTGAAACAGGAGAAACTATTGTAGATGTATGTTTTTATTTAATCTTCTTACATGACATTAATTGCTATATATAAGTACATCATAAATGATAAAATTTTTATTTTTTTTGTAGTATGGACTTCAAAGTGTGCAAGTGCTCTAACCACGGAAGTGCTAGACTGAAGAAGTGAAAGGAGAAGTGAACCGCTAAAGTGGAACCCCTTTTGTTCACTGGGAAGTGATATAGGGATGTGAACTGGGAAGTGTCATAGGGATGGGACCCATTTTGTTTTGTAATGTTTGTATATTGTTCATGATTATGTTTATGGTTGTGTGTATTACAAGTTGAATGTAATGGTCCTTTTGCCGTTTTAATGTTTATGGTTATGTGGGTGAATATGTGTACTGGAAGTTGAATGTAATGGCATGTTTTGCTATTTGACTTCACTTTTCTAATGTTATAGAAGATTTGAATCGTTTTTGCAGCCCCACTTAACTCATTTTTTCAGCCCCACATTTCTTAATGCACCATTTTTTCGATGTGTCACTAGCACAGTATATAGAGAACCATGCTAGTGTGTATGTATGGGTGCTACTCTTGTGTTATAAAGTGATAAAATCTCAAATAACTAGTGTGTATGTACTGACATGTTGCTTAGCTAGAGGCTAGATATAAAGGTCCATTTGTGTAGTCTCAAATAACTATTGTATGGGTGCTCCTCTTTTGTTATAAAGTTTCGTTTGTGTACTCTCAGTTCATGCCTTGAGCTTTCAGGGATGTTAACAGTACATTTATTGCTATCAGGCTCCAGTATCATGTCAATTAAGTGGTGGCTTTGGATTATATTGTTTTTGCTGGGTTTTTAGAGGTTACTGCTATTGAAAAGAAGTGCAGCAGTAACTTTAAGTTTGGGCTAACAAAATGCAGCAGTAACTTGTATCATGTGCACTTCTTTTAAAAGAAATGCTTCATGAACTTTAAGAAGAGGTGGCAATAGCTTTAAGTTTTGCTAGGTAGGGGTATTAGTGTGTTTCAGTGACTTTATTCTGTGAGCATTTGAGTTGTTTTAAGTTCTGTCCACTGCTTGCATTTGTATTATTTTAAGGTTGGCAAAATGGTTATCAATTCCTACACTTTTGTGCAGTAATATGGCTGCATGTTCAACTCTCTTTCAGTTTTGTGCATCAACACTTCAACAGCTTGTGCAACCAAAGTAATCTATCATTCATACACATAGGGAAATATACATTACATAAACACGTTTTCAATTCCATACAACTTGTGAAATACATTCAGTTTCATAACAACGACATGTTTAATACATCTAATGCACTTCCCAGACATTACATGTTAAACTACAAACACTTGAAACCACAAAAATCTGAAAATACAAGGGCACCAGGGCACCTAGGTAGTGTTAAACTGTTGCTACATTGCTAGTCAACCCCCATATAAAAAAATGACTTCGTTTCTCCCCTGTACTAGTGAAAGAAGCACATTGCTACAACAATTGCTATTAAGATACACTTCACAATCTTGATTTCCTCAATTCCAGAAAGCACCAGCACTTTTAAATGACCTACTTCACCACGACCATATATGACCTCTTCTCCCAAGTCATACATCTGTTTTTTGACCCCCTCAACCCATGGTGTAACCTGTTCTCTTTCTGGGATTTTAATGTCTTCTTTCCAAGCAAAGAAACCACACCCAGCTCCTACATGCATCAATTTAGAATTAATTTCGAGTGGAAAAATTATTGTTTCCAGAAAATCATAGAACTATTAATTCATTTTTAAATACTAATATCATACTAAATAATCTTCCAATTGGAAAAAATAAATCCAAAACCCTAACTTCATAAGCTCGAATTACCTTCCATCCCGGGCAACCAAAGAACTGGCGACCGGATCCTCTTGTCATGCACAAAAGAGATTTCAACCTGCATTTACAGTACACAACTTGTTCCTAATCGAGAGCCGGAGTGACCTTACTATTTGAGCCGCACAAGGCAGAAGATATTTCAGCACGTTCTACAGTTTGAACACCTCAATGGAGAAGACTTACTTGATTTAGAACCCTAAATCTGAAAGATTGGAGAGAGGATGAACTTACTTGAGCTTTAGATAGATGGACGGTTGGTTTGGATCTTCGGCAAAATTCTAAAATCCGAATTCAATGGATGCACTCCTCTTCTCCATGGATGGTTTGAAATTTCTTAGCCACAACCGTAAGAGCCATTAAACGTGATTCTTTGGGGGATATGATGCAATTGGTATGAGATGGGAAAAAATACAGATTTTACAAAAGTACTTGTCCACGTAGGATTCCACCGGTATTTAGAGGTAAGGTTTCGGTCATCTTGAATTCTAGACTCTTTTGATTGTTTAAAATTGGAGACGTGTTAATGTGACCATTTTTTTAGTTGGTGATAGCCGTTATATTTACTTGTGTTTAAAATAAGTATTTATAAGTATTTTTTGAAGAAAGGAAGAGAAATCGGGCAAATACCTCCAAAATGAGAGCTAGAGCATAAAACATTGCGATGAACGACTTTTTAGACCATGAGAATGACGTTCTGCCCATAATTTGAGTATAATGTATTCTATAGAACTCGAAATCACTCGATTCGAGTTTCATGTGAATGCTAACTCAATAAGGTACAAATGTTATGAAGACGTCATGGCCAAAATATGAAAGGAACAAGACTCAATCAACCAACAAAGTCAGATGTTGCTGGTGGGATTTCAGGATGCATACCTCTCAGTGTTTTAGCCATAACGTTTGATTGGATGAATAAAATCACGTCATTCAAGTTTTGGTGGATAGACGACTTCATTATCTACAACTTTGGTGAAGAACTCATGTCCAAATTCGTAGCGGAACATCCCCAAAATCCCAGGACAAAACCGGCGCCGGAATTTCACCAAACCAGCGCCGGTTGCATTTAATCTGCCATTTTCCCGGCTGGCCGACGTATAACCGGCGCCGGTTTTACCCTATAACCGGCGCCGGTTATGGTGTTTTTCAGTATTATTTCAGCCCCGAAGTAAAACCGGCGCCAGTCAAGCCTAAAACCGGCGCCGGTTAAGCCCGAATCTGCAGAATACAAAGAGACGTGCAGCCATATCTTGATGGGAAAAACTCACCTTCCTCATGATCTGATCAAATATATCTTCCATGCCTGATTGTTGGGCTCGAATAGACTAAAAGATGTCAATCTTTAGCCTATATAAAGCCCCCAATTCATCAAACAAGATCATCATTCCATTCTTGAAGATTAAATTTCAGTTTTTATATTTCCTTTTTGCATTTTCTTGAAGTGTTGGAGAAGAAGCCATTTCTCTCCTCTACAATTGGTTCTAGGTATTATTTCTTGTATGTTATTGTATTTCATTGTTCTTAGTTACAGTTTTGTAATTAATATGAGCATTAGAGGCTAAGTTCTTAGCTAAGGCTAGGGATGAACTTCTATGCCCACTAGATGTTTGATAAAAGTTCTAAACCAATAAATTGTGATTTATCCTTTACATTTTGATTGTTTATGACTATGGTGTACAACATAGAAGTATGTTAAACTTAGTTTATGCTTGCAATTAACGTTGAGGTCTAAACTATGAACATTAAAGGATAAACATATATATTACCGAGAATATAAATATATCCGGTATTATATGATACGGGTGTGATGTCTTGATATTCAACGGGGTTTTCGGTAGATGAATGTAAGCCGTAACGGGACTTACACATAACGAAAACCACGCTCTCGCTGCCTTAACCGGAGTTGGGAATATATTAGCGACATCGTATTCATATTTTTTGGTAAAGAACTAATATTCAACCCTATTAAAGCATTTAAGTGATTCCCGAAACCTTAGTTGTTGTTATCAATCACTTTAATCAAATTAATTTAAGTTATATCTCTGAAAATTAAAAAGAAGAACCAAGTTGTTGTTTTCATAACAACACACAACTCAAAATCCCTGCACTTTACTCATTTATTTATTTAAAGTCATCTACTCTCGGACTAAATTAAACAACGTTTCCCTGTGGATTCGACCCGGTATTTTACCGGAAATTATTACTATATCGGCACTTGTATACTTGCAAGTTCAAACCGATCAGTTGGAGGGTTTATGTGACGGTTTCGGAAGAGTAGGAGGGCCTATTTGACCCCTTTTCCATGTTTTTTTTTACATATTCAGCACCCCATCCCCATGTTTTGTGAAGTAGCATGTTAAACTTTTTTTTTTTGAAAATCCACATGTTAAACTTTTTTTTATATTGACTATATCATTTAATGAGATTATATATCTACCAGCGAATTATTGATGAGTGATGGAATATAATTCCAGCAAAAAGAGCTTAATCAATCAAATATTCATTGATCGTGAGAAAGTGATAAGAGTATTATTCATCGGGAGAGGCTCTCCCTTTACAAGATATGTACATGAGTATTTATAGACTTTAGGAGTTGATATGTTAAGAGGAATCTAATACAATAAATGCTAATTAATGAACTATATTCTTGCTCGAAATATAACTCCTCTCATGTCTTGGTTGTCAAGTATTAATTGTCTCCTTGTTTCCAAACTCCAGACGAGTCCTGCCTGTTGCCAAATAGTAATGTCCGAATAATAGCCTGCCACGTAAACCTTAGGAATATCCCGGCCTCACTAGCTAGAACTCCGCCCAGGCTCGAGGTCTGCTGTCCAGCCCAGCCTAGCTGTGGGTTCCTGTCGTGGGCTTAGTTCCTAATGGGCCCAGCGGCTTATTGAGCGCTAATCCCGTTTAGGACTTGATCCCGTTTATGGGCTAATCCTGTTAATTAGGCTGATCTCGTTATGGGCTGATCCCGTTATGGGCTGATCCCGTTGAGGGCTGATCCCGTGAATGGGCTGGATTATGTAATTGGGCCACGGTCAAAGTCCATGGTACCATCAATGAGCAAACATCAAATTTTGTTTCCGCCACCTAACATAATTTGAATAAGCATAAGTAATTTAACTATATTCTTAACAATTCGTAACTTTCCTTGCCTAATTGTGAAACTAACTGTAATACCCGAGATTAATATAAGAGGATTAATAGTACTACTCATACAAACAGAGGTGCATCTCCTTTTAAGGGAGCTCATTACCTAAGAACTCCAAAGTTAAGCGTGCTTGCTCGGGAGTAGTCTTGGGATGGGTGACCCCCTGGGAAGTTTCTCAGGGCGCGCATGAGTGAGGACAAAGTGCGCGGTAAAGGTTCGTGGTGGTTTGTGGGGACAGTACTATTGGTCCGGAGTAACTACCTCGGGTCCGGTGGGGCCGGGGTGTTACAAATGGTATCAGAGCAACCCTGCGACAGTGTGCTGATCCGTTGGATATCGGGCAGACACCTAGCAGGGGAAAAGTTTCTGGGATTTGATTGAGATTGGTTTAAGGGCGCAACGAGGACGTTGCGATCCTAAGTGGGGGTGATTGTAATACCCGAGATTAATATAAGAGGATTAATAGTACTACTCATACAAACAGAGGTGCATCTCCTTTTAAGGGAGCTCATTACCTAAGAACTCCAAAGTTAAGCGTGCTTGCTCGGGAGTAGTCTTGGGATGGGTGACCCCCTGGGAAGTTTCTCAGGGCGCGCATGAGTGAGGACAAAGTGCGCGGTAAAGGCTCGTGGTGGTTTGTGGGGACAGTACTATTGGTCCGGAGTAACTACCTCGGGTCCGGTGGGGCCGGGGTGTTACACTAACATTGTATCGGTGCAACCTATGTTGCACGGATACGTGAATACGGGTACGATACAACTTCAAAAATTATAAGATACATGTATAGGGGTATATTCATAAATAAAGTATTAGTATTACCAAAAATCAACAACTATAAGAAAATTTCAAAACTTAGACTAAGCAATTAAACTAAAGTATGATATTTCAATTTAACCGTCTTTTCAGACAACTATAAGAAAATTTCAAATATTAGACTAAGCAATTAAACTAAAGTATTGATTATTCGGGCACTTTTGAAAATCGGAGTTACTTTTAACAGTCGTTTTCAAACGTTTTTAACGGTGTAACCCTCTTGTGATAACGGAATTCAAACACACGAACCAGGCCACTTTGATAAAGAATGAAACACATGATCCTATCTGAAAACGGGCCTAACCACAAGTATCTTTTCCATACTTTTCCCTTTTCTATTTGCATTTACATCTAAGTCTTTTAACAAGACCAATTCCAATTCAGGCTAATCAAGCAACAAATTGGCAAATTCAAGTAATCCAGTATCTTCCATACTCCGAAAATCATCTTCATCAAAGTTTCACACTTTATGCTTCTCACTTTCATATCAAACACAATTGATTTAGAGGTGCAGTGTGTTTAAACTTATTAAGTGTATGAGAGAAGATGTAGATTACTATTTTACCCAAAAAGAGATGCAGTTGAAGAATGATTGATGATTGAGGAGTGATGAGATGTGGCCGCTTGGCTGGCTACTCTATTCTTTTTACGCCGTGTACGGGAATCGGGGCTATAGAATTAGATACGCGTACTCGTTTACAGATACGGGTATCTCAAGTTCTTATGTTATTAATAATAAGTCTAATATGATGCACATGCCGTGTATAATTGAGTTTCAGTATCAGATATGTATTCGATGCACGAATATGATGTCGGAGTGAAGTATCGTTACACTTTATTTGTCTATTCTTAACATTTTAGGACATCTTTAAATTTTAGTCTCATCCCGTATTACAGTTTTATTAAGACTTAAGAGTGACACCGATGGGCGCAACTCACATGGTAGGAGGAGGGGGCCACAAGGGAGAGATCTCGTGTTCAATTCCAAGCACAGACTTGAGGTGAATTCACACTCTCTTTTTATCGGTGTGTGATCATATTAAGTGACACATAATCAATCTTACTATAACAAATTCAAAATCAATCACACAATTTAGATACATTACCATTTGTGTGTTAAAATTTTCAGACATAACATACGAGATGGAGTGTGGGAGGTAGTAGTAAAAGTTTATGTCCATAAACATATACATATACACACTCTAAGGCAAAAATGTTTATTATCAATCACATTAATAAATGCAAACATTTTTCTCTTGCAGTAAAACTCTAGTACTATGGAGTTTAGTTTAGATATTTTATCAATTTGTACTCCCTCTGTTTCTAAATGTTCTTTCAAATTAAAGTGACACGGTGATTAAGAAAGTGGGAATTGTGTGGTGGGGAGTTGTGCAGAGGAGAGAGAAATGCTGTGAACCACAAATTTTTTGCCATAAAGGGAAAGTAAAGTTCTTTTTGGGACAGACGAAAAGGGAAAGTTGGAAGTAAATTAAGGGACGGAGGGAGTATGTTTTATGTCCATTCGATTCCATTACTCTACATCATGTATGTATGGAGATATTACCCAAAATGGGACTAAAAAAGTTTGAAAATTCCAAAATAGGACTTCCATGTTTTTATTCCCAAAATAGGACTAATTACTGACATGTTTTGGCAGTACCAGACTTCAAACATGGCAGTATTTTCCAAATTTGGCAGTAATTAGTCCTATTTTGGGAATAAAAACATGACAGTCCTATTTTGGAATTTTCGAACTTTTTTAGTCCCATTTCGGGAACTTTCCCTGTATGTATGTGTTGCCGTGTCAACTTTGTTGGAGTGTAACCTATGATAACTAAAAGGAATATGTAATTCAATTACTCAAGTGTTCGTATTTTTATTAAACACAAAAGGTTCTTCCATGGGACCAACCGATTAAAGAATGAGTGTCTATATTTGCAAATATATCTGTTTCATAAAAATTATGGTATAAAGTTATTAATCAGTGGCATACGGCCAAAAATATTTATACAAGGAGCTGTGCTTTGCAAGTCTAACTGCTCTGCTATACCATGCGCCGAACTAGAGGAATTACAGAGTAAGTCAAATAAAAATTCTAAAAGACATAAGTACAAGTATTAATTAATTTAATAGAGTAGATAAAATCATAATACTGGCCCTTAAAAATAGTACTCCCTAGAGTAAAATCTCGTCTATCTCCCTCCCCATATAATCATTAGAGCTATATAAATATTTGCACTTGCAGAGAGCACAGTCAAAGATGATATTGCAAATTAATTTCGCTTAGGCACGACTCCTGTGGAAGCCTTGGTAAGAAATTCTCCAAAGACGGATTCAAAAACATGAAATTCAGATTTACGAGTATTTCCAAAGACACCCAGCATTAAGGAATTAAAATTTCTTAGTTCTTCGTTTAAGCACAATCGATGGAGTGATTATTGAGGTGATAAATATTTATATTCGCTCTTACCGCCAAACGTTAACGCCGATTTTTTTTGTTTTCTATCAACTAGCTAGACAAAATTTAGTAAAACAATATCGTATTATTTATTTACTATAAAGTATATTTCTTTTTTGCAACAACTACAGAGTATATTTTATTATTACTAACATAAAAGTTTCATAAAAATACAACATATTATTTATCTCTTGCATATAAATCTTGATCAAAATTGGATAAATTATTAGATAAGGAAAAGGTAAAATTAGTTTTAATTTCATCAAACGTGTAACTTTTTATTTTGATCAATGCGTAAATTTATGAAGTAAAAACGTAATTTCATCACTGAGTATTATCTCAGTGAATTTAGTTATTATTACAAAAAATACTCTGTATTTCTTTTGATTTTAACAAATTAAAGCATGGTGTTTATTTTTTGTTGTTAGTTTAGATTAATTATTGAACAAATTATTTCAAGGAATAAGAAAAATTAACCATTTTTTAGTGAAATCGGCTTAGATAAATAACCAATAAAAGTTCAGAGTATGGGTCAACAGACAAAACGAAAACTGATAACCGCCATCCCTCGAACCAGACTCGGAATTTATCGTCGTAGCAATATAATTTGCTGATCCATAACCGAGAAACAAAAAGCCTAACACGGTTACCAAATTCCTCTCATCCCCCACATCCAACATCAATGTCTTACAAACTGGAACAAAAACAAAGAAACACACGCCAAAGCAAAAGTAACAATCGTTGGAAAAGTAAACAAAACAAACTAAATAACACCCCTGCCGCCGCCAGAGATCAACCCTTGTCGGTGGTTCTGGAGGGGGTCGTACCATCGGTACCACACCTATTGATTCTCTATTGACGATCAAAATCTGGAATACGCGAAGCCCGTTCATTCCTCCGCGTTCCCCTCTTATAGCAAGACCGCGGCTAATTGTTTTCTTCTCCGCTGCCCAGCCGTGTACAACTTTCATCTGCCTTCCCGCTTCACCGTGTAAAATCCGTCTGCAAAATTGCCTCCCTGCGAAATAACCCTCGCTCGACCCAAAAGACGAAGCGAAACAGTCAAGCAAAAGAATTGACCCGCTGCTGCAGTCTTCGAAGCCCTCCGAGAACACCAGCACCCACCGTCGATCCCGTTCCAACCTAAAGCAATGGCTGAAACGAAAACGGGACAACAAAAGCTTCACTATGCGGCGGCGATAAAGCCGAAACCTAGAGAGAAATCCAATAAAAATTAACCATGATATACAGAGTTTATAAAACATACGGAGTACAAACTTACGAAGAGTCCATAAAAGATATTCCTAAAATTTGGACTGCTTTTTCTTTTACTAAACATCTGGTCTCCTAATTTTAATACTTCCTCCTCCGTTCTGTTTTAATTGCAACAGTCAATATTTCACGTTTGTCAACGCACAAGGTTGACTATTAATATCTTTCATTCCTTTTTAGTAAAAAATCAAAAGTTCACACTTGAAAATTTAGAATGAGAAGAATTTAACAATATTTTTAAAAAAATTAATTTATAATATATTAAGTAATAAAATATTTTCAAAGTAGAATATGTGAATAGTGCAAAAAGTCCAATGTTGCAATTAAAAGAGAGTAGTATATAGAAAAGCTGTAGTTCGAAGTCCTAACACCGACCACGAAAAACACTACACACTTCCATATCCTTTAAAACCTTCCTAGCGAAAAACCGCCTCTACGTCGACGATTTCTACAAAAACCATCAAAGAATTACATCCAACCTCTCATATCTCCCGTCAAAGCACCAAATTTCAGCAAAAGAGAAAGATAAGCTATGGAATCGGGGATTTCAGATATGGGTTTTCTCAGTCCTGAGCCGGATCACCTTTCACTACGTCGGCGTGCACCCACTGGATGTTTGTTTGTCAGACAAAGTTTGCTGCACCTGCGGAAGTTCGTCGGGACGTCCCAAACCTTGTCACCCAGCTTCTGGTCCAGCACCGCTATCGCCAGTGGGAGCGCCCACCGCTGCAACGGAACTCACTCACCGTCATACCCATCCGCTATAGTCCCCTGGAAAAAACCTATATCTTCCAGGTCTGAAAAACTCGCTTTGAATGGCGCCGGCCACTCACTCTGGCCTCCACCTTCAATCCATCACTTGCTCCTATTCTGTTTCTGAGTCACGGCACCGCCACACCGCGATAGCGGCTAGCAAGCCCACTTTGTTAGCCACTTAGCCGCCTCCCAGACCAGCCAAATACAACTCAAGCAGCACCGCTTCAGACATTACTACTATTTATACTGGTCTTAAACTTGGAGTATGAGCTGGATTCAATTTCAAATCACATATCCCAAGGTCTTACTCTTGTTTCCAAAGTCTTGTTTCAAAAGTCGGGTGGCTTGCGTTCGAAAATTAACACAATATTTGAATCAACTTTGTCATTAATGGTGTGCATACATCCCATCAACTTTAACTATTGGGCAGTGAGCTCCATCCGTTTTTTTGTTGTCTTCCCCATGTTACGTGACCAAAGCATTGACTAATGCCATCCCTAAAACCCGACCCGGTTTTTTACCCATATTTTTGGGCGGGAAACGCGCTAGATTTTCCACTGCTTTTTATATAGATGTAGATGTAGATATATATGAACTTTGTTTTTATGCATTAATTAAGGTGATGTGTTGTCTGGATGAAAAGGGTGTCAACGACGGGCAAGAGTAATTTAGGAGAGATGTTAAAGGGTGGCTAGAAATGTATCAAAACGTTTAGATTTGTGTTTATTTGGCCTACTTGAAACCATAGTGTCAAATCTGAGATTCATTGAAGACCTTAATGTCAATTTTGGTCCTTTTCCCTGAATCATTACCACAAATAACATGCATATAAACCCTTCCACATGTAAACATTAATTACCGAAGGTAAACCATATAAAGACATTTTTCTCAATATCAATTACACATCATATCAAAAACTTGAAAAAATTATTACTGATAAAAAATACGGGGACATGACAAGATTAAAAAAATTGAAATTAAAAATTTTTGCACTTATAAATCTATGCTCTGCGGCGGACGCAGGAATTTCCGGTAGCAGGGGCGACAGTACAAAAATATACATACAAATTCATATACATTCAAATTTTCAGGATAAATATACCTAATTTTTTTTGGAGGGGCAGCAACCCCCCTTTGTCACCCCCTTTGTCCGCCACTGTCTATGCTGATGTTTAAAAGCGAGACTTGGACGTAGTTATCAACTAACTTGTTCTACTTGGTCCTGCACCATCATTATTGATCCCAAAATTTGTGAAAGCGCTAAAACTTTCACCTGTATGAATTTGAGACTCCATTTCACTTATGCCGGTAGTAACTATGCTCATGTTGGCTACATGATAGGCATGAAGAATCGTCTCCCCGGCAACAATGTATTGTGATGCATGAGTTTCACCAAAGTATTTATTTAGCTCAACATTGAGATTTGGGTTCCCAAAATTATAAGCTTTATTTGTAGGTGAAATTATCACTGCAATGAGATCCCCGGTCAAAGCACACAATTCTCTCGCATTTTTCAAAATACCGGAATGACATTTGGAAAATATTACTTGACGATGAGTTTCATTTTTGACCTTTGTGAGAAGAATCCTCTGGCAACTTCTACTGGATCTCTTATTCGCTGTGTTGCTAGACATTATGAAACTAAATAACGTATTTGATTTGGCAAAATTCTGAACTCATGTATGCCATACATTATAGAAGATGCAAATTGTATTTATAGCAAACTTGTGGTGCCATCTTGATATTTTTATGGCATGATATGTATAGTATTATATTAATTTTCTTTACAAGGGATATCAACTTTATGAGTTTGCCAAATGGGGTTTGAATACTTTTATGTAGGTACAATCCAAGTATGCTAATATCATAATACTTCCTTAGATTTATGGCAAGTATGTGATGTATCCGAGTAACATAATTAAAACCTTGCCAAATTATTAGACATTTAGACATTGTCGCACAACTTGCATATCATCACTATTAATAGCATTTTCACTATAAATTTTCAAAATATAACTATTTAGTTCCTGATTCGTAATACTAAAAACGGCTGATTCTGCTGAAATTTATGAAATTCTTGCTGCAATGCCTGAATTGCCGATTCTGCTGATTTATGAAAAAATTATATATAAAATATGTTTTATGAATAAAATAAAGAAAAAATTACATGTCAAAATAGCTAAAATGGTCCTCTACAATAACTTCGGTCAGTACAGTCAGAAAAGTAACTTCAATCTTACTTTTCTTATTATTACACAACTCAACATGCGAAATAAAAAATTATGTGTTTGGTGAAAAAGTTAGCTGATAAGCCAAAAACAAGATTACCAAATGGACTCTTAATTGATTTATATATTAGACCAACATCTACAATTTGTAGATGTTGGAATATTAGTAAATATATTAAGTTAATACAACTCTAATAAATGTTTACAACTCTTTTTAGAATGCAGCCATGTTGTGTTTAATCGGCTGGTCAAATTTTGAAATGGTTAGAATACACATAATAATAGACAGTGGCGGAGGGAGGGGAGGGCCACACTGGGCCCCGGCCCAGGGTAGGTTGGAGTAATTTCAGTTAGTAATATTAAAAATAAAGAAAGAATATAAGCGGCCCAGTGGTAAAAAAATGTCGGCCCAGTGTCCCCCGCATGGCTGACTCACTTGTGAGTTGTGAATGGGAAATTCTATATACACTCCCCATTTTTCTTTTCACAGCCCCTCATTAAAACTAATGCATTGTAATCCCTATTTTATCCCAAGTGTTATTCTCTCAATGGTAAAAGGCGACCCAAAAGTTGATGGAGTCTTGGTCCGAAGTTTCGGAAACAAGTTAAATATTTAAGGGTCGTTTGCAGATCGTTAGCTCCCATGCGATGGAAGAAATTAAAGCTTCGGAAAGTGTAATGCGTCTATGGAGAAACAGAGTCCGAATAAAGGCTTCAGATCTAGGAAGAGAAATTAAAATGAAAATGGTGTGGAGTGTGCTCATCGAATCAGAATCAGAGTTTGGAGACCCATTCACAGCTGAAGAGATATGGTTTCGATGTCTCCTCCTACGATACTGACCAGCTCATGAAGCCCCTGGACATGCTCAACAGAGAGGGTTTGATTTTGCTACTGGCATGAAATATTTGTTGTGAGCCTGTGACCAATATCACTTGGAATGTGGAGGAGCATACGATGGATGATGAATTGCTTTTGTTGGTGGAAATTTCTAGCAAATGTTTAAAAAGATACAGGAAGTTCAATTCGTAGAGCCGAGATGCATAATTGATGATTAGAGCAGAGTTGTGTTCTTTTAAAATACACCGTATAAAACAAGAACCGAAGTCAGACAATTGAAAGGGCATAATTGGTAATTAAATTTATGGTGGCTGTATTTAGTAAAAAGGTGTGTGTGAATAGAATTACCCGTTGTGAATTTGTGATATGAAAAAGGAGGCCATGTGTCAAAGTAGGAGTGTGTGCCCGTGTAATAAAAGTACGAAAGGAGGAAAAGAATCAAAACAACATTTTTAAAAGGAAAATAACACGTAGGCCTTAATCCTTAGGCAAGCAATCAAATCTTGACCAATTCTTTTAAACTTAAAAGGAATTAACCTTTAGTGAAGCAACCAAACGCTGACCTTGTTAGAGTAATTTTATAACCCCAATTTATGAATTATGAATGAGAGAATTCCTAAATATGAGTAAAAACGTTTTAAAATTCCAAAGTAGGAGTATCATGAATTGGAGTAAATTTCTGCCAAGTTTGACATTACAAAGTTTTTAAACATAGCATTTTTTTTTTCAAATTTGGCAGATTACTTCTATTCAGGGAATAAAAAACACGACACTCCTATTTTGGAATTTCAAAACGTTTTTACTCCTATTTAGAGCAATTTCTGATTATGAATTATGTGTCAATCTATTCCTTCATAACTTGCAAGAGTTATTTTTTTTTTTGTAATATATTGTCAATTTCTAACCATAATTTATATGTGGTATGTGATTTGTTTATATTAATTGGATACAAAATCATTCTTGTCTTATTAAATTGTTACGGAGTATTACATTCACTTTCAATTCAAATAATGTGTAATGATTTTTGTAAAATATTTTGATTTAATAGAAAAGAGATTATGGCACTCAATGGCCTCCTTCAAAGAAAATTAAAGTACCTGTACATTTTTTTTGCTCTAAAAAATTTTGCATTACTTTTTAAGATTGGCTACTACCGCTAGCGGTGTAAAAAAGTGAAAGTACTAACGAGCACCAAATTGACCAAAGTGTTCCTAATGTTGAAAATCATTCATCTTCTACTTTGGTAGAGATTGAAAGAGATCTAGGAAAAATAAAAAAAATATCTGATTTGCCTTTAGACAAAAAGAATTAAGTGAGGCAACAATATTTAGTATCTCGCCCTTACCAACGATTCAACGAACAAAAACCTCAGTCGTATAAAAGTCAAGAGTGTAAGAGCCCGTTTAGTAATATTCAAACCAGTTGTATTAGATGATTCTGCTGAAATTTATGAAATTCTAGTTGAACTGACTGGATTTGCTGATTGTACTCACTTATGAAAAAAGTATATTTAAAATATTTCTTTAATTAAAAAAAGTAAAAATTATATGAAGATAGCTAAAATGATCCTTTATAGTAACTTCAGTCAATATAGCTAGGAATTAATTCGATCTTTACTCTTTCGTATTATTACATATTTCAGCACACGAAATCAAAAGTTATGTGAATGGTGAAAAAGTTGGTTGATAAGCTCAAACTGAATGTCATCGCGGAACGATTATTGAACGTCAAGGAGATAGAAAACATCAACCAACAAACTGAATGTAATCGCGGAATTTAGAAAATATCAAACCATGATTAAAGCTACCCTTCAAATATCTCAACAACTATTTCAAAGCATTCCAATGAGACATATTGGGATTGAACATCTACTCAAGCAACTAACACCGTAAGCAATATTGGACCAAGTGCTAACCATTAGATACATAACCGACCCTATAGCACTGGAACAAGCACCAATTTCATCATATCAATTTTAGAAGCAGTCTTGGGATTACTTAACACAAAATGGGATGCTAAAGTGATATTAACAAGAGAAGAAAAATGCAAGTTAAAACAAGGGCAGATTTACTCCTATCTCTAACAAGATTTATGTCTAGGATCTCTTTGCATCCCTTGGGTCTTTCATAGAAAAATTATCACTCAGACATTTTTGCGCATGCAAAATAAATTTAAGACAAGGACAGATGATTAGCTTATCATCTACATAGAGTAATAAGAATATAGTCTTGGAAGAAATATCCATGCAGTACACATAATGATCACATGTAGGCTTAGATATTTCATGGATTACATGCATCAATCAAACTTAATGTTCCATTGCCTAATGGATGAGATAACAAAGGACGCAAAGAAGAGAAAATAACAATGATTTCTGAATTTTTTTATGTAGAAAAATTATTTATTTTCATGCCCCTTCTCTAATACAATTGTATCTCCCAGCATATGTGCAAGTGAAACACACGTTCTTAATATGGTCTCATTGACTCATTGTCTAATGTCATAGTAACCTCCAAAGGTAAATATTTCATCATATGCTATAAGTCTAATTGAGGTAATCCTTAATTGCTTATTGTTAGGAAATCAAAATTATTATTACATTGGTTGATGTAATACTAAAGGTCTTTTAAATTTCGTTATATCAACTCTATTGTAACCACAGAGAAAATCACAATGAATAAACCGGCTATCTACACCCCCAATAATGTGACAAATAGAGGGATAGTGTGGGTTTCAAGTTTTTAACACTAATACTTCAATATTTTGGTAAATAACTATACTTTAATTGAAAAATATTCCTGAAAGTAATGATCTTTCACGGTTAATATATGCTATTTGGGTTTCTATTCAATTCTAATGAAAAGAGTGGTAAATTTAAAAACAATTATTAATAAAGATAGAGGTCTCCTAATTAGGTTGCACGCATTATAGAATCCACTCATCTCCATGTCGGTTCATTTCAATTAATGAAGACAATAATTCACCCGATAATTGACACGTAGTATCACAGACGCATGGTAAATTTGAAAGATACCGGTCAACATACAAATTCAACCTTATGAGCAAAAGAAGAACTAAAACACTTCCGGATAGATCATAATCCCGACAACCAATCCCGGCAGCATACAAACACGCTCTTTGCTAAAGTAAATGGAACTATATCAAATATGGAAAAGAATATTGAGGTGAAATATGTGTATTCGTCCGTGTGTCAAGATTACAAGAGGAACTATTTATATATACACATATGAACATTCTAGACTAACACAAAGCCCTTAGCCCATTTGAGATAAATGATGTTCAAGAGTAAAAGCCCATTCGGGCTTAACACCCCCCCTCAAGTTGGAGCATGCGGATTGAGAATGCCCAACTTGCCAAGAAGATACTGAAACTGTTTCTTTCCCAATGTTTTGGTGAAAATATCGGCGAGCTGATCAGTGGTAGAGACGTGACGAGCGGAAATCAACCCGGCCTGAATAGTGTCACGTACATAATGACAGTCAACCTCAATGTGTTTAGTGCGTTCATGAAACACAGGATTATGAGCAATATGGAGAGCTGAACGACTATCACACCAGAGAGACATGGAGTGAGAATGATCAATGCCAAACGTAGACAGCAGGCCTTTGAGCCACTTTAATTCGGCAGTGATTGCGGCCATAGACCGATACTCAGCCTCAGTAGACGAACGAGAAACAGTATGCTGCTTTTTAGTTTTCCAGGAGATGGGGGATCCTCCCAAAAAAATGATCCAGCCAGTAAGAGAGCGTCGAGTTAGGGGACAACTGGCCCAGTCAGAGTCACACCAGCCGGTGAGTGTACGGTTACTAGTAGAGCGAAGAAGAATGCCTTGGCCTGGAGTCCCTTTCAAGTACCGAACACACCGTTGTGCCGCAATCCAGTGATCTTGTCTGGGGTTCTGCATAAACTGAGATAAGATATGCACTGTATAAGCCAGATCAGGTCGAGTAAAAGACAGATAAATGAGGCGTCCAACAAGACGTCTATAGGACTCAGGATCCGAAAAAAATGCACTGGTGGAGGTTGCCAGGGAATGATTCTGTTCCATAGGAAACTCAGCGGGTTTAGCACCAAGTAGACCTGCCTCTGTGATGATATCGAGCGCATATTTTCGTTGACAAAGAAAGAGACCCTCCGGAGTCCGGGCCACCTCAATGCCTAGAAAATATTTAAGCAAACCCAAATCCTTCATATGAAAACAAGTATGAAGATAATATTTAAATTTAGTGATAAGAACTGAGTTATTTCCTGCAATGATTAAATCATCCACGTACACCAAGACATGCAGGTGATCGGACCCCTGATGTAGAGAAAATAAGGAATAGTCTGAATAAGACTGAGAAAACCCATATTTCCGCAAAGCAGCAGCCAACTTAGCAAACCAACACCGGGGCGCCTGACGCAAACCATATAAAGATTTGCGCAACCGACACACCAGATTAGGCCGAGAAGATGAAAAACCAGGAGGAGGCTTCATAAAAACTTCCTCATCCAAATCACCGTGAAGAAATGCATTATGGACATCCATCTGATGTAATTCCCAATTCTGGGAGGCAGCAACAGCTAAAAGAGTGCGGACAGTAACCATCTTGGCCACAGGTGCAAAAGTCTCAGTGTAATCAATCCCCTCCTCCTGATGATTGCCAAACACAACCAGACGCGCCTTAAAGCGTTCTAAGGAACCGTCAGACTTATATTTGATTTTGTAAACCCACTTACACCCAAGCGCTCGCTTACCCGGTGGAAGAGGTGCCATAACCCAGGTGTTATTATTTTCAAGAGCCGAGATTTCCTCTTGCATGGCCGTACGCCAGCCAGGATGAGTCATAGCTTCTCGAAATGATCTAGGCTCGTGTCCTGCAAGAACAGCTCCAAGAAATCCACGATAACTAGAAGAAAACTTATCACAATTTACATAACGAGTTAGACTATAAGGCGTACCTGAGGAACCGAGAGGAACAGGTTGTGGCAGAGATGGGCTTACTCTATGAATGTGATGAGTGACAAAGTCGCGGAGAAGCACAGATGGGCGCCTGGTCCGCATACCTCGTCCCAGAAGATCAGTAGTGGCCTGAGTATTGTCAGGATGTTGTTCGGCCATAGAAGAAGAAGTGGAGTCCTGAGGTTCTGGTGTCGCGGCTGTGGTTGTGTCAGGTGTGGTGACCTCGGGTTCTGGATCAAAAATAATGGGACCGGGATCATGCTGAGGGGAAGCAGTAGGAATGGTGGCCGAAAAAGGAAATATGTCCTCGTGGAATTTAACGTCACGAGAAACAAATAGATCGCCGGTGTCCCAATCATATAATTTCCACCCCTTCTGACCATGGGGATAGCCAACAAAAACACACTTTCTGCTGCGAGGCAAAAATTTATTTCCCTTACTTCGGATATTATGGGCAAAACACAAGCAACCAAAGACCCGTAAATGAGAGAAATCTGGTGCCACCCCAGTGAGAATTTCACACGGAGTCTTCCCTCCTAGAAGACCGGACGGAGTCCGATTAATAATGTGAACAGCCGCTAAGACACATTCTCCCCAAAGTTGAATGGGAAGATGTGCCTGAAACATGAGCGCCCGTGCCACATTCAAAATATGACGATGTTTGCGTTCTACTCTCCCATTCTGTTGGGGCGTATAGAAACATGACGTTTGAAACAAAATACCTCGAGCATCAAAATGAGTCTTCAAACACCGAAATTCAGTGCCATTATCTGTTCTCACTGTTTTAACAATAACGGCATATTGAGTTTCAACCATGGCCAGAAAAGATAAAAAATATTTTTGAACCTCGGTTTTGTCGCGAAGCAAATACACCCAAACAGCACGCGAAAAATCATCAACAATTGTGAGAAAATAAATAGCGTCACAAGTAGATGGGGTTTGGTAAGGCCCCCACAAATCACAATGTATCAGTTCAAAAATGCTACTAGCTTTATGATCACTATGAGGAAATGAATCACGAACTTGTTTGGCCTGTGGACACACCTCACAGGTTTTATTTAATTTCTTATGAGCAGAATTGGAAACAATACTGGGTAATAATCTAAGAACACGATCGGAGGGATGCCCCATGCGACGATGCCATAGATCAAAGTCTGACAAGGATGATGATGTCCAAAGATTGTTCACCGCAGGAACCCCTCTGAAATAATATAGCCCATCTCGCCTTTCACCGGCTCCAATCAGGTTCCTCGAGTGTAGGTCCTGTATAGCACAAAACTCATTAGTAAATGTGACAAGACAAGGTGTCTGATTAATCAGCTGTGAAACAGATATTAAATGACAAGTAAGCCCGGGTACATAAAGGACCCGATCAAGAACAATATGCTGTGTCAAGGGCACACGCCCTTGCAATGTGGCAGTCACCATTCGGCCATCAGGAAGCCCAACCGGACATGTATTAATCCGAGTTGGTGCCATAAGACAAAATAAATTCCCTGTAACATGGTGTGAGGCACCAGTATCAAGAATCCAATCGAGATGAACAGGCTTACCAGACATGCGGTCACAAGAACGGGTATCGGCATTAAGCAAGTTTAAAAGGGCCTGAGTCTGCTCATTAGTCAAATTAGCCAACACATTGTTACTACCTCTGTGAGGGACATCGCCCTCACCTGCGGCCGAGCTGGAGGTTACTGCCAAAGTCCGAGCCCCCCTGCACGTCCACCAGCAGTCCCTGTAGCGTTCCCTTTGGTCTTATTCCTTTCTTCCCACCAATCAGGATAACCATGCAGTTTAAAACACGAACTGATCTCGTGCCCCTTCTGTTTACAGTGTGTGCATATGGGTCTTCGTTGGTCCTGTTTGTCCATACGCCCCTTGCCAGTCGTGCGCTCCACCTGCATCGCAAACGCCTGGACGTCCACTGCTGCGGCCTTCCCTCTCGACACAGCCCTGGAATTTTCTTCTTGAAGAAAGGCATGGTGAGCTCGATCAATATCCGGTAGTGGTGTCTGCGAAAGAAGATTTGACCGTACCAAGCCATACACCTCATCATCAATTCCAATAAGGAATTGATGAAATTGTTCTTCTTCCCGATCGGCGGCAAATTTTTTAACAACTCCACACGTACACTTGCCACACGTGCACGCATGTAATGGCTTTAGGCGATTTAATTCATCGTAGAGTCCCATAAGAGCCGTGTAATACGCATCCACACTCATGTTCTTGGACTGTTTACACGTCGTAATTGCCGCCCTTAACTGCTGTAATCTAGGTCCATTGGCGACCGAGAATCTCTTCTCAAGATAAACCCACAGAGATCTTGCTTCATCATGAAACGGAATGGAGCAGGCCACCGAAGGCTCCATGCTTCGTAAAATCCACGAAACGACCATAGAAGTGGCCGTCTCCCAGTTGCTCTGCATCGCCGGTTCCTCAGGTTTGGGAAGACTGCCGTCGATGAAACCGTACTTCCGGCGAGCTTTCAAGGAAAGAGAGAACGCCCGAGACCACGCCACATAATTATCTCCTTTGAAAATAATATGAGTGATTAAATTTCCGGGTTGATCACCCGAACTTAGGTAATACGGGGATGTCGGATCCACCATGATCGCCGCTTCGAAGCACGCTGGTGCTTTTCACGTATGGTATTGCCGAACTAATTCCCTGCCCTAGGAGGGCTCTGATACCATGCTAAAGTAAATGGAAATATATCAAATATGGAAAAGAATATTGAGGTGAAATATGTGTATTCGTCCGTGTGTCAAGATTACAAGAGGAACTATTTATATATACACACATGAACATTCTAGACTAACACAAAGCCCTTAGCCCATTTGAGATAAATGATGTTCAAGAGTAAAAGCCCATTCGGGCTTAACACTCTTAACCTTAGAAACTCCCTTCAAACAGGGAAAGTTGAATTAAATAACACAGATACTTCAACTTTAACACAAAGTACATGCTGCAATGGAAGTAAATAAAAAGGTCAGCCAGAGCTGACGGCTGAACCGGAAATGACCGGCAGCGCGGGGAAGGGAGAATACAATAACCCGGAGGCACCCGGTGCACCTAGGATGTTTTAGCTAATTTACCTGAGCGAAACCAGGAGAGGGTTTCGACCATACCCACCCAAAAAATTGGGATTTTCTGGAGTGTGAACTTCCGTTGACCGGCTTTGACCGTTGACCAGTTCTACTGCCAGACCTTGGGCGTGCGTTGACTAGCACCCTGCTCTTGGTCCAGACTCTTCTGAAAATTTGAGCAGCTACGACGGCGGCGGGTGTCCAGACGGCGGAATCCGAAACGGCCAAGGGACCACCGAGACCTTGAATCGACAGATGAGCAACAGCGAATCTGCACGCTACGGCGGATAGCAGGGTGGACGGCAGAAGACGGAGAATTGTGTGTTGACTGGTTTGGTTGCCAGTGTTTCCCCACCTAGCTCGTAAATTCAAACACCTCACATAATAAAAAAAATATTAATTTACGGAACACTACCAACTTTTTACATTTCTTGCCTTTCGTGTCAAAAGTACCTTGAATCGACAGACGAGCAGCAGCGAATCTGCACGCTACGGCGGATAGCAGGGTGGACGGCAGAAGACGGAGAATTGTGTGTTGACTGGTTTGGTTGCCAGTGTTTCCCCACCTAGCTCGTAAATTCAAACACCTCACATAATAAAAAAATATTAATTTACGGAACACTACCAACTTTTTACATTTCTTGCCTTTCGTGTCAAAAGTGTTTGTCCCCTTTTTATACACCAAAAACACTTATTTTACCAAACACTATCAACTTTTATTTTTCAAAATCACTTTTTTTCTCAAACACTACCAACTTTTACAAATAATCACTTTTTCCAAATCACTCCAAAAGTGCTTTTTTAAAACAAAAGCTGTTGCAAACACTCCCTAAAGTTCTCGTGCTTTTGACACAGCCGAGGGAAAACTGCCTCCCGTTTTACTATTTGGGAAGTCCCGCTAAAATTGTCTCATATCATATTTGGTAAAATTTGTATGGGGTGTTTGGCAATTGGCCGTTGGCTAAAATTGTCTCATACCATATTTGGCAAAGTTTGTATGAGGTGTTTGGCAATTGACCGTTGGCTGTTGGCTGTTGGCTGATTAGTGACAACGGATTCTGTTGGCTATTTTGATTAGCTGACAGTGTTAGCTGTTTATAAAACGGTGTTTGGTTAAACGGCTGTTTATTGTTAAATTACTCTTAAGGACATCAATTAATTTGTTTAACTTTCCTTGAAAGGATTTATTTGTTTATTAACTACTTTTATACGGACCATATTCTTATGTTTTAGTGTTTCACACATTTTGCTAATAATTGTTTTAAAACTACTTGATCCGTTTCAATTTAACAAAAATAAGATTTAGTAACACAAGTTAGAATGATTGGCATGTGCTCTAAATACTCCGGCCATAATGACATCATAGTTTTAAAAGGTTTGTTTTTATTTATTTCAGTATTACGTTTGTCAAGTTGAAATAAACCAATCCAAAACAAAAGATTAAAGTGAAGCTAGGTAGAAAAATACACTTTGGAGAAGCACGATAGTTTGGTCCACACTTTGTTTTTGGATTGACGAGCAGTAGTAGAATAGCAATGCGGGCCGAATAACAATTTCAATAGATATTCAAACGGCGGCTCACCAAAACGCTAAGATTATCAGTCTTTCTAATTTTGGCTGTTTGGGATAAGTGAAAAAGCTACTTATCCAAACATCTCTATTAACTGTTTATCTGGTCAAAAAGTCAAATATTGATCAAATCAGCTAAAAAATGGCTGATAGGCCATTAACCAAACACCCCCATGGCTCAAAATCATTCTTACTTTATTTTTACTTTATCAATTAATATCAACCACACAAATTCATTTTTCTTAAAAATCGTGACACCCTCTTCCGTCCCAATATAAAAGGGACGAAGGTAGTATAATGTAAATAAGTAGTACCTCCTTCCCACTAGGATATCCTGCTTTTCTTTTTTAGCATTCCCAAAACGAAGTTTTCATTTTCATAAATGAAAAGTTATCTTATATCAAAACAGTATCAAATAGTGTAAAATAGTGTCAAACAGTACCAAACAGGGCAAACAACGTCCAAACAGTGTGAAAACAGTAAATTTTAACCCTGGTAAGTTTATTTCCTAAATATGTGTAGGTCAAACAAAGAAGATTTAACGGAACGGAGGTAGTATAAAAAATAAAAAGTACTTCCTCCTATTACAATAGAGGGCCTTATGGGGTTTGGCACATGTTTTAAGAAAAGAATAATAGAGGTAATATAAAGAGTACAGACAAAATAGGAAAAAGAATTAAAATGTAGGAAAAAAGAATGAGAGTATATAGGTGATATGTATCAAATAAAAAGAGCTTTTAATGGGTTATATCAAAAGGGCTTTCAAGTCATTGCAAAATTTGGGTAATTTCTCCCCTTCATCACGTCCCATGTTTTGCTCGTAGATCATGTGGTCTCTCTACCCGATTTCATCTTCTAATTTTGTTATAGCACTAAGTATGAAAATCGCGACTTTTAGAATCAAAATTTATCAAATCGAGGACATTAAAACACTGCTTTCATAACATCAAAGGTTTTTTCGATCTGTAATCTTGTTGTATGAGTGTATCACTATCGAAACAACTTCATGGACTCTGGCCGGTATGAATTTAGTTTTCCACTTTTTCCAATAAATATCTGGTTACATTTCCTACCCCTTCATTTCAATTATTCAACGTAATGGTATTATTTTTGTTCCATGTTTGTTGTTTGCATATGAATTGATATGAACCCTACGTTCGTAATTTTATTCACAATCATTACTATTTGGGTTAATTTGTAAGTTCCATGTTTAACTATTTTTTCTTAATTCCTTCCATTTTTTATCGTATTTAAATATTTTAAGCTTAAATAAATTAATATTTTTCTATTTGATGCTAATCATTTCAACCCTTCTATTGAATTTTAGGTGTAGTTTTTATTATAATCCTGCTAAAGTTTTCCGTGTAGTTAAATGTTGTTTTATGTCTCTCTTATTAATTATATTTTGATGTTTTCTAGTTACCTTTTTCTAAAACTTTGCACACTACCAACCCAAAGTGTACTTCATTCATTCCATATTATTGGTTTCTTTTTGTGCGCGTGGAGAGAGCCTTTACCATAAGGAATCTTAACTCCTTAAGGGGAGTTTCCCTTTATAAAGGGTTCAAATTCCCTTGGGTTTTTCGGTGTGAGAAAAACTGTAACACCCCCATTTTCCCTCCCAAAATAATACTTGAAATCATAGATTTATTGATAATAAACTTGATTGATTCTTTCAAACCTGATAAAAAGTTTTGCAGCGGAAATGACATTAAATGGGAAATGGGTGTTACCGCCACATCCGGTCATCTCTTAACCGAATGCACAGGCTATCCCAAAACAAAATAGAGTAAAACAAGTGTTCAACATAACTAAAGTGTTTGTTCTTGACTAAGTTTGACTAAGTCATCTCTAAACCGCTCTGAAGACCATGCAATCATCAGTCCACATAAGCATCATTACCTGCACAAATAAAGTGCAGAAAACAAAACAAAGAAAAGGAAACAAAAATTAGCTTTAGAGCTAAGTAAGTACTATCCAACACCGTAAAATAATCAGGTTTGTCAAAATAGTTTTTCATACATAACTATAACTTTGAAAACCCATTTTCTTCCCACAAAACTACTTTCATGTTTAAAATAATATTTATAAACTCTAAATAATTTACACCTTTAATAAAAGTATCTCTTTTCAAAAATAACTTTATAGCTAATCACTCTTTCTGAATATACTCTCTTTCTCTTTGAAAATAATCTCCATAGTCATTCTCTTTCCAAAACTTCTCTCTCCTACTTTCTTTTAAGATGGGCGGTACTTTCGGATACTTATGCCCGAAGCCCAATGAGTCGTTATTTACGAACTCATCTCGGAATCCGGTTCCCACCACTATCTCTTGAATCGAAACGACTACTAAACTTGTTCTCTTCAAGTAGTAGTAGCCCTAACAATCCTCCACATTTATCCGGATGTGAAAAAACCGACACCACGAATTTCTCCTGGGGTGTTCACCTCTTATGAAAATGTTAATTTTCATCTTGAATCAAGATATACTTCAAAATTTTTTCAAAACTCTCTAAATAGTCAAAAAGGCATTTAAAAATATTTAATACCCCAAAAGTACATAATTTGTATTCCTCAAATACTATAGATTTAATATCTCTTTAAATAGCACATATACATAATTTAAGAACTCAAAACATAATCACATAGCACATAATAATCACATAACACAGAATATTTCTCAAGTCTTCTAATATTCTCAATGGTGTTTCAAAATATTTAATATCCCATATCTCAACTTTCTCAAATACTATAAATTTAATGTCACTTCAAATAATACATATTCAAAATACACACTTTAATCACATATTAGCATATAATACGAGGAAACCATTTTGGATCGGCAAAGAAACTTACCTCAATCCGATGCTCCTAATTCTCCTTCTCTATTCTGGTCTTTAAGTAATCACCTTTTTAATTGAGACAATATAATTAGTCACTTATTCTATTCTTAATTATTTATATTGTTATTGTTCGTAGCATTTCTTTCCAGCCCAGAATTGTTATTATGGAGTTACTAAAACAACTCAGTTTAAATTTCTATCAACCAGTCCAGCCCATTAGTAGTTCATTAAGACAACAAAATAACAGAAGAGTACCGATCATGCTCTCTTCTTCCTCACGCGGTCGGCACGGGTGCGACGCAGGCAGCTCTCTGGCTTCCGTTCCACTGCTGGGGCGGCGAGTCAGATGTCCAACTGAGAACCCCGGCGTCAAAGAGTGGTCAGTCGTCAGTCCGGTCTCCAGTAGTCTTGCTTCGTCTGGAATGGACAACCAGTCCGGCGAGTTCGATCACCCTTTCTACTCGGCGGCGAGGTTATGTGTAACACCGGACCTGAATTCTTTCTGTGAGATTTTTTTTTTTCATCAAGTACTGGGTTAAAGAAGGTAAATCAAGACTAAGAGTAGTCTTGATAAATGACAAAGTAAAAAAAGTTGTCTTAAATTAATAAAGGGTTATTAATTTAGACGTGGGGACAACTCATGATATTTCGAGTTTGTAAAATATTAATGTTTATCAAAATGATACTATTATAATAGTAGGGATGGGTCATGGACCCCAGTGATATAAAGAACAACAACTAGACGGCCAAGCGGGCCGGGGTCTCGATCCGATAATTGTGAATCATTAATCATCGGACTGATAATAATTCAGAAGGCTACTAATTAATAAAAGATGAAATATAAATGTTTTAAGAACCTAAAATAATGGGATGATAATGTATGATTAAATTGACATATTAGAGGTGGGTACTTTTGGAGGACCCTACCTCGAAGATATTTTCGTATAAGAATAAACAGATAAGATTTTATCTACTTATACAGTTGGGACCACTTAAAAACAAGTGTAACATTTTATTAAAGTGTCACAAAATATGAAAACACATATTTAATCATTAGGAATGATGAATGAATTTTTTAAAACAACGTGCTCTCATTTTTACTGTTACTTGAACAGTAAAATGCATGTCGGGTCCACGCATGGGCGGCGACCATCCGATATTTACGGACCACATATTATATTCATCTTGGTTTAGATAATATTTATATGAGGGTGTAAATAAATGTTGAGCCATAAAGTTGGCCTTTCGATCAAACGAGGTCCCATTACCGGCATAGGTAATTAAACATATAACAGCCCGAAATTTATTTCAGTGACCACGAAATTAAAGTGGGATAATATATATTCACTCTAGAGGCCAATATTAATTGGAAGAATGATATATATTTTATTTGACCCGATAAAATAAAATTTACTTAAAACAGTCCCGAAAATACAACTTTCGGAGTCGAATGTGCATTCGGGGACATAAAGGGATGACCTCCCACATGAGTGGGGGCCATCCCACGTTTTTGTGCATCCAAATGAGCCGTAGAATCTGCATAGCATGGAAGAGAGGGATGCATTTGGTCTCAAATTGATAGGTTGGGTGAGAGAGTGACATTTGGTGGACCTCCCCTCACATTGATTGGCAAAGGAGACAAAGGAAGTCTCCTCACTCCTCTCTACCCCATTATTTCGACCACCATATTCAAGGAAGAGAGGAAACCCTCTTCAAATCATCATCCTCCATTGTTGAAGCAAGCTCAAACCAAGGAAGCTCCAAATAAGAAGAAAGAGTGGGAAAAGAAGAGAATAACCTTGATATATTAAGGTAATGATCTCATTAATATTTTTCATCCTTCATTTAATCTCATATGATTTTATAAATCATATGATAGACTCTAAATCTTATTCTACACTTTTAGAGGTGTAGAATGAGGGTTTGGAAGGTTAAGTTTAACCATAAACGGAGTTATGACCGGAGTAAGACCGGTTCACCGGAAAACACCTTCTTGGAAGGTTTTGATGTTTATACCACTTTTGGTCGTGAAACCTTGTTAGGAATTTTACCAAGGTATTCTAAACTTCTCAAGGAACCTAGGAGTGGCCGGAAAGTCGCCGGAGCCGCCGGAGTTTTCGCCGGAAAATTCAAAGGTCGCCGGAGTTCAAACAAAGGGGATAAAAACTCGCTAGCGTCATTTCAAGGTGAGTGGACGACTACGTGTCTTGTAACTCTTGGTTCAAACGTGGGATTACCTAAATAAAATCATAACCATGATTTGAGAAATGATGAAATGGATTAAAATGCATGATTAGTCATGGTGTATATGACTAATGAAAAAAATAGATTAATTTATTAATTAATCATTAGTACGTAGTATATATTTCTTAATGCATAAGAGGATATACTTGAACCATGTATGAGATAAGCTCGAATAATCTAGTAAGTGAATATAAAAGGGTTGTAAAGTTGTGATTATCCATATTAAATATGGATTATGGAAGTATTATATGATTAATAAAAAAATAGATCAATTTATTAATTAATCATGAGTATATTTTTCTTAAATGAATAAGAAGGTATACTTGAACCGTGTATGTCATTAACTAGAGTTATCTAGTAAAGAAATATAAAAAAGATATGTGATATGTGATTAGTCATATTAATTATGGATTATGGAAATATGGCATAATTAATGATTAATCAATTAATGGTATGAATAAAAGGTTGTAAGAAAGGATCATGAGCCATGATTTGGGCTTGGGCATGAGATTACTCAAATAAAACAGAATGATATTCCATGAAATGTTAAATACATCTAAGAATGTATTAAGGAAAGATTTACTTATTAATAGTATTAATAAGTGTATTTAATATGCTTTAATTTGGACAGAAAATGATTATAAATTATGTGTGATGATTTGGACGTCCAAAATAATATTTTTGGACTAAGAATGACTTGTTGCATAAGCGTATAAAATTTCGTGGAAATCGGACCCCGTTTGGATGGTCAAACGGGCGTTGACCAAAATGTTGACCGGTTGCCCAGGGGGTAACCGGCGCCGGTTATAGGCAAAACCGGCGCCGGTTATGGTTCGGTTTACTCAAGAAAATCAGTAAACCGGCGCCGGTTATGGGTAAAACCGGCGCCGGTTATGTCTCGGCTTTCAGGACTGATTTTTGCTAAAAACCCAAATCGGACCCGGTTTGACGTGGGATAAATTCTAGCCATCCTATATATGAATATTTTGCATGGAATTGCATGAAATATGATGTTTAAAATGATAAGCTTTGGAATACGGTTTAAACGCTAAGACTTGGACTAGTCGTTAGTAAAGAAATTATAGACCACGACTGGGCGAGGTACGTGGTAGATTATACATGGCGGGTGAATACCCGGGACCAAGTAAGGTTAAGTAATACTCTGTAGGACCAGGAGGAGTCCTCTACACTCAAACGTTAACAAGGGCCCGTGTAGTCCTTGAGGTGTGTTAACCTCCAGTAAATTACACATAGGTAACAAGGGCAAGTGCAGTCCTTGAGGTGAGTTAACCTCCATCAAAGTGCATATAGGTAACAAGGGCAAATGCAGTCCTTGAGGTGTGTTTAACCTCCATCAAATTGCATATAGGTAACAAGGGCAAATGCAGTCCTTGAGGTGTGTTTAACCTCCATCAAATTGCATATAGGTAACAAGGGCAAATGCAGTCCTTGAGGTGTGTTAACCTCCATCAAAGTGCATATAGGTAACAAGGGAAAGTGTAGTCCTTGAGGTGTGTTTAACCTCCATCAAATTACACATAGGTAACAAGGGCCCGTGTAGTCCTTGAGGTGTGTTAACCTCCAGTAAATTACACATAGGATGAGGGTGTATGCGTACTCCTCAAGGCGGGGTTATCCCAGAAATGAAAACTATGATAGCAAGGACGGATAGTCCTCGCGGTAGGTGAACATCAAGGTAATGATGTTAAATGATTAAACGTGCTTGATCGGGAACGAGTTTCCGATATGATATTTTCCTTGGTCTAAGAATTGATTTAAACCACGTCCGTGATATGGGAGTCTGAATGGCCCCACAGTAATTATATCTTGATATCGGGTGAGTTAGCCTGCGGGTGACTCCACTCGAGGGTGAGATACGGGAAGGGTGAATTTAATGAGGCTGTCACGCCTAAATGATTTGAAGGACAAATGGGCCCACGGGCCAGATATTTTACTCATATGTATATATGTATACATTTTGTTTTGAAAAGGGGTAGCTGAGTTATGCCCATAATTATACTATCACCCTATTTTGAGGGTCTCACGTGAGAAACGTTAGTTACATTACATACAGTTTGCCCTCACCAGTACTTTTCTGTAGTACTGATCCCTCGGGGGAACCACCCTTTCAGGTTGAAGCTAGAGCTTACTTCCTGCACCCGTTGCTCGGGAGATCGATGGAGAGAAGACGTGGTTCGTGCTTCCTCTGGTTCTATTTCTAAATAATTAAATAATGCTCATGGAACTATTTTGACTTATAAATTAATGGAGCCTGCGAGCTCTTGTTTTACCCTTGTGTGGGTTCTTATTAAACACTTATATTCCGCTATGTGTTTGATTGTATGTTGATGTTGTTATGTATGTTTACTAATCGGTTTTGGCATATGTATCTATCGGATGTCTTGTGCAATTCGGTAAGGATGAGCTGCGGTTATTCTTATTGGGTTGTACGACGGTTGTCCACGTGGCACAGACGCGGTCTGGGGCGTGACAATTAAGTGGTATCAGAGCCATACGATTTCTAAACTATATAGTCAACCTCTCAACAGAGTTTCTATCAAAACAATTTTTCAATGAAAACCATGAGCATAAGTTTGTACTTTAAGAGCATTTGGTCATCGAGTTGCAAAGTCTCTGGTTGTTAAGACGGGCCCCTTAACAATTGGTATGGCAGTGACTTGAGCCAAGTGGTGTCTTGAGTACGTTTCTGTCAATTGACATTCAAACGAGTCCAAAGACTCATTCCAACATATTCTTTCAGGAATGGGTGGTAGTGATAGGGCGGTTCGAGGAAATCCGAGAGGGCGCGCACCGGGGATAGCCGGGCAAGCCAATCGGGGAATATCAAGGTCGCGTAAAAGGCGAGGTATGGGCAACCAAGGCCCACGAACACGAGCCACGATGGCTGATCACAATGTGACTGAATTCGAGTCGTGGAACTCGGAGGATGACTCAACTTATCACCCTGAAAGCGAGTCAGATGAAACTTCTTTTCAGGAAAACAGTGGAGAGGATATACAAAGTATTCCTCCTGACCATGTTAGTGAGATGTACCGATGGTACCAACGTGAAAGGGGAAGACAACGACAGGGATCTCAGGAGGGACATGTCAAAGGCGAGACCTCTCTCAGGAGGGGTCGGGGTGCTCATAGAGCACAAGTTAGGACAGTCAGAGATTCTGATGACGAAGGACCATTCATTAAGATCTCAAAGTACCTCAAAGAGGCTAGAGCCTTGGGGTGCAAACCATTTGATGGGACGGGGGACATATCAGAAGCAGCCGAGTGGATAAAAAGGTTAAATGATGCAGCTGAGGACATGCAGGTGGTCCCTGAAAGAAAGTTAAGGGTAGCCACTAGATTATTGGAGGGTTTAGCTTCTACTTGGTGGGAAGGCACCAAGGGTAAGTTTGACGGGGTTGTCACGTGGGACAACTTCGAGCAAGCATTCTATGAGCAGTTTTACACCTCTTTCGAAGTAAATCGAAAGAGGAGGGAATATATCGATCTCAAACAGGGAAATGAGTTTACGGTGAAGCAACTGGAACAAAGATTCCGACATCTGGCAAGGTTCTTGCCTGAGTATGCCGCAAATGAGAACCGAATGGCAAACCATTTTTGGAATGCACTCAATTTGGAAATACGCGAAAGAGCGACCTACCAATTCAACATGACTTTTAGTCAAGTAGTAGCACAAGGTCTCCAGGGGGAGGAGCTTTGGAAGGAAAGGCAAGCAAGGGATGCAAAGGAAGCACAAGAAAGAGATCAGGTGATCATTCACCCTCCACGACGAGAGGGGAAGTATGAACTTCAGAGCAAGGGGAACTCTAACAAGTTAGTTCCGTTTTTCAGTGAGAGCCAGGACTTGGTAAGTCAAAGCTCAAGCACTCGAGGCACGGGGGCACCCAAATGTGAGAATTGTAGGCGAAGGCACTACGGGAGATGTCGAGAGCCATCTAGGTGTTACTTTTGTGGAGAAACAGGCCACATCAAGGTCCTTTGTCCTCAACGTACGCGTGAAGGAACATCAGGAGCTAGAGGAGGGGTCACGGGGGTTGAAAACCCAACTAGGGTTGCCTCAAACATGGTACCTTCTACAAGTCAATGGCGAACTCGCTCGTGAAGGCCGGAAATGGCGGGAGCCATTTGTTGGGCCTGACTATGGCATAAGGTATTATTAAATTAAACCTAAATTTCCATAAATATTTTTATTTTCAAAATTGTTAGCTTCAGATAATGAAGGGAGAAATGCTTCTCAAGGTTCAAACGTTAATTTCGGGGACGAAATTCCTGTAAGGTGGGGTGAACTTGTAACACCGGACCTGAATTCTTTCTGTGAGATTTTTTTTTTTCATCAAGTACTGGGTTAAAGAAGGTAAATCAAGACTAAGAGTAGTCTTGATAAATGACAAAGTAAAAAAAGTTGTCTTAAATTAATAAAGGGTTATTAATTTAGACGTGGGGACAACTCATGATATTTCGAGTTTGTAAAATATTAATGTTTATCAAAATGATACTATTATAATAGTAGGGATGGGTCATGGACCCCAGTGATATAAAGAACAACAACTAGACGGCCAAGCGGGCCGGGGTCTCGATCCGATAATTGTGAATCATTAATCATCGGACTGATAATAATTCAGAAGGCTACTAATTAATAAAAGATGAAATATAAATGTTTTAAGAACCTAAAATAATGGGATGATAATGTATGATTAAATTGACATATTAGAGGTGGGTACTTTTGGAGGACCCTACCTCGAAGATATTTTCGTATAAGAATAAACAGATAAGATTTTATCTACTTATACAGTTGGGACCACTTAAAAACAAGTGTAACATTTTATTAAAGTGTCACAAAATATGAAAACACATATTTAATCATTAGGAATGATGAATGAATTTTTTAAAACAACGTGCTCTCATTTTTACTGTTACTTGAACAGTAAAATGCATGTCGGGTCCACGCATGGGCGGCGACCATCCGATATTTACGGACCACATATTATATTCATCTTGGTTTAGATAATATTTATATGAGGGTGTAAATAAATGTTGAGCCATAAAGTTGGCCTTTCGATCAAACGAGGTCCCATTACCGGCATAGGTAATTAAACATATAACAGCCCGAAATTTATTTCAGTGACCACGAAATTAAAGTGGGATAATATATATTCACTCTAGAGGCCAATATTAATTGGAAGAATGATATACAACTTTCGGAGTCGAATGTGCATTCGGGGACATAAAGGGATGACCTCCCACATGAGTGGGGGCCATCCCACGTTTTTGTGCATCCAAATGAGCCGTAGAATCTGCATAGCATGGAAGAGAGGGATGCATTTGGTCTCAAATTGATAGGTTGGGTGAGAGAGTGACATTTGGTGGACCTCCCCTCACATTGATTGGCAAAGGAGACAAAGGAAGTCTCCTCACTCCTCTCTACCCCATTATTTCGACCACCATATTCAAGGAAGAGAGGAAACCCTCTTCAAATCATCATCCTCCATTGTTGAAGCAAGCTCAAACCAAGGAAGCTCCAAATAAGAAGAAAGAGTGGGAAAAGAAGAGAATAACCTTGATATATTAAAGTAATGATCTCATTAATATTTTTCATCCTTCATTTAATCTCATATGATTTTATAAATCATATGATAGACTCTTAATCTTATTCTACACTTTTAGAGGTGTAGAATGAGGGTTTGGAAGGTTAAGTTTAACCATAAACGGAGTTATGACCGGAGTAAGACCGGTTCACCGGAAAACACCTTCTCGGAAGCTTTTGATGTTTATACCACTTTTGGTCGTGAAACCTTGTTAGGAATTTTACCAAGGTATTCTAAACTTCTCAAGGAACCTAGGAGTGGCCGGAAAGTCGCCGGAGCCGCCGGAGTTTTCGCCGGAAAATTCAAAGGTCGCCGGAGTTCAAACAAAGGGGATAAAAACTCGCTAGCGTCATTTCAAGGTGAGTGGACGACTACGTGTCTTGTAACTCTTGGTTCAAACGTGGGATTACCTAAATAAAATCATAACCATGATTTGAGAAATGATGAAATGGATTAAAATGCATGATTAGTCATGGTGTATATGACTAATGAAAAAAATAGATTAATTTATTAATTAATCATTAGTACGTAGTATATATTTCTTAATGCATAAGAGGATATACTTGAACCATGTATGAGATAAGCTCGAATAATCTAGTAAGTGAATATAAAAGGGTTGTAAAGTTGTGATTATCCATATTAAATATGGATTATGGAAGTATTATATGATTAATAAAAAAATAGATCAATTTATTAATTAATCATGAGTATATTTTTCTTAAATGAATAAGAAGGTATACTTGAACCGTGTATGTCATTAACTAGAGTTATCTAGTAAAGAAATATAAAAAAGATATGTGATATGTGATTAGTCATATTAATTATGGATTATGGAAATATGGCATAATTAATGATTAATCAATTAATGGTATGAATAAAAGGTTGTAAGAAAGGATCATGAGCCATGATTTGGGCTTGGGCATGAGATTACTCAAATAAAACAGAATGATATTCCATGAAATGTTAAATACATCTAAGAATGTATTAAGGAAAGATTTACTTATTAATAGTATTAATAAGTGTATTTAATATGCTTTAATTTGGACAGAAAATGATTATAAATTATGTGTGATGATTTGGACGTCCAAAATAATATTTTTGGACTAAGAATGACTTGTTGCATAAGCGTATAAAATTTCGTGGAAATCGGACCCCGTTTGGATGGTCAAACGGGCGTTGACCAAAATGTTGACCGGTTGCCCAGGGGGTAACCGGCGCCGGTTATAGGCAAAACCGGCGCCGGTTATGGTTCGGTTTACTCAAGAAAATCAGTAAACCGGCGCCGGTTATGGGTAAAACCGGCGCCGGTTATGTCTCGGCTTTCAGGACTGATTTTTGCTAAAAACCCAAATCGGACCCGGTTTGACGTGGGATAAATTCTAGCCATCCTATATATGAATATTTTGCATGGAATTGCATGAAATATGATGTTTAAAATGATAAGCTTTGGAATACGGTTTAAACGCTAAGACTTGGACTAGTCGTTAGTAAAGAAATTATAGACCACGACTGGGCGAGGTACGTGGTAGATTATACATGGCGGGTGAATACCCGGGACCAAGTAAGGTTAAGTAATACTCTGTAGGACCAGGAGGAGTCCTCTACACTCAAACGTTAACAAGGGCCCGTGTAGTCCTTGAGGTGTGTTAACCTCCAGTAAATTACACATAGGTAACAAGGGCAAGTGCAGTCCTTGAGGTGAGTTAACCTCCATCAAAGTGCATATAGGTAACAAGGGCAAATGCAGTCCTTGAGGTGTGTTTAACCTCCATCAAATTGCATATAGGTAACAAGGGCAAATGCAGTCCTTGAGGTGTGTTTAACCTCCATCAAATTGCATATAGGTAACAAGGGCAAATGCAGTCCTTGAGGTGTGTTAACCTCCATCAAAGTGCATATAGGTAACAAGGGAAAGTGTAGTCCTTGAGGTGTGTTTAACCTCCATCAAATTACACATAGGTAACAAGGGCCCGTGTAGTCCTTGAGGTGTGTTAACCTCCAGTAAATTACACATAGGATGAGGGTGTATGCGTACTCCTCAAGGCGGGGTTATCCCAGAAATGAAAACTATGATAGCAAGGACGGATAGTCCTCGCGGTAGGTGAACATCAAGGTAATGATGTTAAATGATTAAACGTGCTTGATCGGGAACGAGTTTCCGATATGATATTTTCCTTGGTCTAAGAATTGATTTAAACCACGTCCGTGATATGGGAGTCTGAATGGCCCCACAGTAATTATATCTTGATATCGGGTGAGTTAGCCTGCGGGTGACTCCACTCGAGGGTGAGATACGGGAAGGGTGAATTTAATGAGGCTGTCACGCCTAAATGATTTGAAGGACAAATGGGCCCACGGGCCAGATATTTTACTCATATGTATATATGTATACATTTTGTTTTGAAAAGGGGTAGCTGAGTTATGCCCATAATTATACTATCACCCTATTTTGAGGGTCTCACGTGAGAAACGTTAGTTACATTACATACAGTTTGCCCTCACCAGTACTTTTCTGTAGTACTGATCCCTCGGGGGAACCACCCTTTCAGGTTGAAGCTAGAGCTTACTTCCTGCACCCGTTGCTCGGGAGATCGATGGAGAGAAGACGTGGTTCGTGCTTCCTCTGGTTCTATTTCTAAATAATTAAATAATGCTCACGGAACTATTTTGACTTATAAATTAATGGAGCCTGCGAGCTCTTGTTTTACCCTTGTGTGGGTTCTTATTAAACACTTATATTCCGCTATGTGTTTGATTGTATGTTGATGTTGTTATGTATGTTTACTAATCGGTTTTGGCATATGTATCTATCGGATGTCTTGTGCAATTCGGTAAGGATGAGCTGCGGTTATTCTTATTGGGTTGTACGACGGTTGTCCACGTGGCACAGACGCGGTCTGGGGCGTGACATTATGACTTTCCGGCGATTATGGAATTTCCTCCGGTGGTCTCCCCTCCTTGGAAGATGACAAAAATAGCTCTGGTCTGAGGGAGTGGTATTGGTCTGGCATTTAGTTCGCTGGTTGTGGTTTTCGTAGGTGTAGTACGTATATTATATTATATGTTTATATTATGAACATATTGTGTGTGTGTGTGTGTGTGTGTGTGTGTGTATATATATATATATATATATATATATATATATATATATATATATATATATATGCTCAAGAGGTTAAACGGGCAAAAAGATGCTGATCAGAATTACTTGTCGCATGTTAATGATCTTTCTTTTTTATTTGCACATGGATTAATACTGATGTTTTTTGTGTAGTAGGAGCCTGAGCAAGAACTCATAGATGATATTTGAAGGCTATAGTGATTTCTGTTGGTGAAAATGGTAAAATCCTTTTACACCATTACATGTCATCTAACTCTCATTCACTGGATGGTCATTACATTGACATGCCAAGAGTTATAGGTTGGTATCTACGGAAGACATACTGTAAGGCTCAATGGGAAGATGTAAGGCTCAATGGGAAGATGATCTCTCATTTACTTTATCCATTTGGATTGGGCGTTCTCCTATGTCAAAGTCAGGTTAACTTTGCCACCGTTGCATACAGTCGATTTTCTATCGCTACTTGAATTCCAAATTTGCCAATCATTTGTACTGTTTCCCTTATTCAAATTAAACTCCTAGAATGTTGTTTGAACAGGTGAAGATTGCTTTTGTCCCTATGAAGATGACAATGATGACATTCATAATGATGAGAAGAGAAATTGGGTGGAGTTGAACTTGTAAGAAATCAACTGGATGACAACATGATATCTATTAGCCTTTTAATTTAGAGCAATATCACGATCTCCAAGTTCGAGAATATTCCTAGCCTTTTAAGATATGCAAACAATATCAAACAATGCCCTGTGATATGCAAAACCATTTATCAGAAATCATAAACCATTTAGATGTTTTGGCATATATACCATTGAGCATGATGTGGTATTGCTTGCATATCTTATTTCATTACACTTTCAGAAACAAATTGGAAGAAGTTACATCTCCGGATGCAGCTAGGAATATTCTCAATTTAGAGGTTGTGGTATTGTTCTATCTCCAGATGCAGCTAGGAACAAATGATGTGTTCATTACACTCAAGCTCAAACTCACTTTAGCCTTTTACTCAGACAAAGACTAATCACATGATAATTGTTGAACTTTAGATATTTCAATGTATAACATGCCGTACAAAATTCTGTGTTTTCCTTAAAAAAAAAATAAACCAAAACCAAGTTTCATTTGAATGTATAAAGCCGGTTTTGCTAGGATTTAATGTTCTCTTATTAATTGTCTGATTCCCATCTTTAATGTAACCGTAATTATTGAACAACTATTTTCATGCTTTTGTTTATGTTTCGGATGTTGAATGGTGCTAAACAAGTACAATGATGTAACTACAATACTCTTTTCTGTTTTGATTTTCATTTTTTTTTGGCTGCTTAGCATTGTGATGTATTCGCAAATTTTTTTATTTATGAAATACAATTTTCTCATTTAATCATCATTGGGCACGAACCACCGCGCAAGCGCGGGCCAATGCTAGTATATATATATACGCGGTTCTGCATAGCTAGCTCGTTCATTTTGTCATGGGGTATCTTTTTCATTCAATGCTATCACCATCTTGAGCGGCTATGAATAGTTAGGTATATGTAACTTGTGCTTTTCATTGCAAGATATGTATACTCCATATTTGATATGTACCACTATCACCCAATACGCCAAAACATACCCATATGCCGAGTTTTTTACCAAACGGGGTATGTACAAACTTATTTCCCAAATAGGGTACTTTTAAAGTTATTTCCCAAATGAAGGTACTTTTTGCCATGTCATCACTCCAGCATTTCCACATCATCCCAGCTATTCCATGTCATCACAAGTATCACACGTCATACAATTACAGTGTTTAAGGATATTTTTTAAAAAAAAATTTGGGAACTTCAAATGGGATTGAACCCCCGACCAATGGCTAAGCATGCTTTTGATGGAATTTATTTTCTTTTTAACATATTTGAATACCGCTTTTAAAGTTCAAGTTTGACCATCATCCAAAAAAAGTTCAGGATTGAGCTAAGCTGGGCACCAATTTTTTTTTTTCTTATTTTATTTATTAACAAAAAAAATTCTTTAAAAAAATTCTTTAAAAAAATTCTCAATTGTAACACTTATGAGCAGGGAAGGATCCAGGATTTCGAGTCAAGGGGAGCGAATTTTTTTTCATTTGTGTAGGGAGTGAAAAAAATCGTCGGTAGGCGGGACGGAAAAAAATTCACTAGTGTAGTGGGCGAAATTGTTTCGATAATGTAGGGCTCTGTGGTTAATTTGTATTCAAAAAGTTCTATTAGTACATACTACATACACGATGACATTTATATCTACTATATATTCTAATTCTAATTTTAGACAATGAAAAGATAACTTTGATTTAATAACCGTAAGTGCTCTAGATTTTTTTTTGATACATTAAAGTTTAAGAAATGACAAATCAAAGGAAAATTATTTGAAAATAAGAAAGGATATATAACACTTTCTGATATTATTTGAAGATAAAGAGGTTAAAGTTAAAGGTACACATCGATCAACCAATGCTTTTTGAATAACTTATGTCTTGTTTAACAACATGAATCTTAACAGAATAAAAAATTGGTTTTTGAATTGAAATTTTTGTCTACCAAGGAAGGTATTTGTGGGTCACGATGAGTTTTCTTAATATTACAATAGTATGTATGAGATTATTATACTTAGAATAATATGATACGTAGTAATGTCAATTCATATATATGGTACATATTATATTTGTAGTAATGTTAAAATAAGTTAAATTATTATTTATTCAACAAATTGTTTTTAGAAAGTAAGAGGTAAACGAAGTGTGTAATTTAATGTCAACAAAAATTTATACTATTTAACTATTGTATCTGATAAAGATAACTAAACATTACAAAACTAATAATTTTTAGGTATCCTAAGTCTTAAACAATGAGTTATATTGTTTATTTGTTTAAGTTATGTAAATTATTTGAGATTCTACTTCTTTTAAATCTCCAATTAAGTACAGAGTATTACATTATGTGAGCCTACATATTAATTTTGAAACCTAAAAAGAAAGATTGTATCTCGTTGATTGGGTCTGGGCGCAAATAATGATCCTGATTTGAGCAGAGATTTTTTTGTCCAAAAATAACTTGAGTTGCAGATAGAAAGAACTCAAAGAAGCATAAGGCTGGCGCAAAATATAGACCAAAAAGTCATGGCGTCCTGAACCATGGCGAATCAGGATCTTGTAGTCATGTCTCTGTTCGGGGGTCATCTGTACCACCGGCTGTACGGTGAGCACCGTACAGCCGGGTATTTTTGAAATTAAATTCAATCTCAAGCCTGATAGATCCTTCGGCAACCACCACTGTCCAGTTCAGTCCCCTGCTTAATTCGCTGCCTTCTCCGGTTCTCCTTGGCCTTGGATCCAGCGTTTCCACATACGAATGGCGGTAGCCAAAAGTCCAGAACGACGGTAGGGTAGTCGCAAAGCTGCTGCAGTTGTGGGAGAGGTCTTCGCCAGGCGCTTCATCAAAGTAGAGGGAATCGATCAAGGTAGAGGGGAAGTGGAATCCAAGAAGAGCTTCAAGGACCGCACACCTTTGACCTTCAGACTATTTACCTTCTCATATCGCACATGTTGTAAAGACTGCAGTGCCTAATGTTTATGTCGGCTACTTTTATATTAAAAATTGTACTTTAGCATCGTCTTCACAAAATGCATAAGAAAATTTTAATACTATAGTATTGATTGAATTAGAATTGAAATTATGAGCATAGTAGACATTTCAAATGAATTTTTTAATGCTCATTTCGTAATTATGTATACTCGTTTGATATTAATGCAGTACTCATTTTAAAATGTCATATTCATGCACACTTCAAAATGAGTTTTATGTTAAACTCAAATGAGTATAACGCCCAAAATGAATAAGCACAGACAAATGAGTTTTTAAATCTTTTGATACTCATTTTGTAAGTTATGTATGCTCATTTGATACTGTTTTATGCTCATTTAAAAATGTTTCACATTTCAAACGCATCATACTATATTGGATTCAGATACTGAAATAATAAACGAAAAAATAATAAAAAGAAATTGAATTTGAAGATATGAAGCACAAATCACTGGTGCTCATTGTTAGACCCCTAATACCCAAAAGAACAGACTTGATACTCATCACAATCACATAATGAAAATCACTGGTGCTTATAATTTCAAGTAATTTCAAGTTAATGCTCAATGAAAACGTCTTGATGTTCAATTAAAGTACTTAAGATTTTCATATCAATTCTCATTTTATAAGTTATTAAGATCAGCGGGTATTCATGTTATGCTCATTTGTAAAATGGCATAACAATGCATATTTCAAAAGTATCATATTGCATTAAATTCGCATACTGAAGTTCATAAGAGTTGATTATAGATATACTTAATCAGTTTTTATAAAGAAAAAAATAAGGAAAAGAAAGTAAATTTGAAAAGATGGAGCAGAGATCACGATGCTCATTGTTATGCTTTTAATGCTCAACAAAATATGTCTCATGCTCATTAGATGTGCTTTAATGCTCATTTAATGCAAGATGCGAATTTCATATAAATTACAAAAATGCCACCGGCTGTACGATGCTCACCGTACAGCCGGTTGTACGATATAGGCTTCCTCTCTCAGGGGTTTATGCTGAAGAGAAATCTTCCTTCGATGATCTAAAACCCAATCTGAGACAACCGCCGCCGAGCCAATCTGTGGCGGGTGTTCTGCAACCTTCATCACCTGAAGAGTCCATGGTTGCTCATCTTCTCGCTAGATCCAACTTGCTGATTAGACATAGAATGGGCGAATCTTGTTCTTGGCTTTGAGCAAGAAAACAGATATGCTATTGTAGATGTGTGCTACCCAGAATCGCCTGCAGGTTTTATCCGCGAAAAAAGTAGTGTCATTGCAAGACAGTTGCTTCGCCTCAGACGCCCTTTTGTGGCTAATATAACTGATGGTCTGGGTAATGAGCTTTTTAGGGTACGAAGACCTTTTTGGTGGATCACTAGCTCTATTTATGCTGAGATCAATGGAAAAGAAATAGGTGTAGTCCACAGAAGATGGCATCTCTGGAAGAGAATATATGACCTGTATTTGGGGAATGATCAGTTTGCCGTGGTTGAGAATCCTGGCTTTTGGAACTGGACTTTTACATTAAAGGACATTGATGGGAATGTGCTGGCTCAGATAGATCGTGACTGGAGAGGATTTGGTTTTGAGATTTTCACAGATGCTGGCCAGTATGTGATCCAATTCGGCAAAACTGATTCCAGTAATGCTTCAGTTGGAGGGATTCAAGAGTTAGACGTTGTTCGTCCACTAACCCTCTCAGAGCGAGCAGTAGCTGTTGCGCTTGCTGTATCACTAGATAATGATTACTTCTCAAGACATGGAGGCTGGGGGATTCCGTTTGTCGAAGTGGGCGAATAACCTGTCTATGTTCTGACTTTGCTTGCAACCCATCTCCTGAAGGAAAACATTGCAGTGGGAAAAAACATAGGTGTGTGTCCGAGATACTTTTTGTACAGGGATAGAAGCAAATGATAAATTCTTCTTGGTTGGCAACTTTATTAACTCCTGCAAATGAGAAATTCTTCTGATTGATTGCATTGATTATTGACTAGTATTACACCAGAAGTCATCATTGATCTAAATGTCAAACCTCTATGATGTTGTCCACATGAGGTGCAAATTTGTGAATTTATGATTGTTACCAGTATCATTAACTGGGGCAAATTTCACTTTTAAAAAAAAAAAAAACCTAAAAGTTAAGGGGGGCGAAAACACACACACCCACGCCCCCCTTAGATCCGTCGGATGGTGTGAATTTCCTATTATGTATGTTTGTATTTTTAACTAGTTTTATTAGTTCTAGTTGTGGAAATTACAAACTTTTGGTGTAATACTTTTTTTTCATTAATTATTTGTAATTTATTTAGATTAGGATTATTATGAGCTTAGGACAGGTCAAAATCATCCCAAGAATCAAATGATGGATCTTAAAGACAAAAGAATGTGCAAAAAGGAGAAGATCAAATGAAGATTTTGAAATTTGTTCAATACGCGGTCGAGTATTGCCAATACTCGGTCGAGTATTGGCCGGATACGCTGGTCAAAGTCAAATATGAGAGCAAAGGAACGTGGCTGAATATTTGATGAAAATCTTGTCTCATACTCAGTCGAGTATTGGCAATACTCGGTCGAGTATGCCTACATTTTGCAATTTCCTGGAAATTACCTCTTGTACTCGGTCGAGTATCTCCAATACTTGATCGAGTACAGAACCCTGCCACCTCCATTTTGCTATAAATACACCTCTTTCATTCACATTAAAATCACCAATTCTCAGATACTTCTAAGCTCAGTTTAAACAAGTATTTCCTTTATATTTTCTAGTATGTTTAGTCTCCAAATGAGGAGCCAAACTCTTCCATCTTGGTTTTGCTACTTTGAAGCTTAATGAATTGTAAGTTGTGAGTTATTTTCTTTAATCTTCTTCTTAGAATACTAACTCTTCCTTTAATCTATCTATATATTAATGTTGGGGAGTGTTACCAAGATGACAATCAGTTAACATCTCGACATTAGTTATAGTATTATTCATTTACTTCCTCTATATTAATGTTGGAGGAATGTTGCTAAGATGACAATTAGTTAACATCTTGACATTAGTAATAGTAGGATTTTATTTTCTTCCTCTATATATTAATGTTGGGGGGTGTTGCTAAGATGACAATTAGTTAACATCTTGACATTAGTTATAGTAGGATTTATCATCTTTAATATTCTTCCTTGAATATTAATTAATTTTTTTTTTTTATGTTAATAACAGGAAACACATTACAGTATAACGATTTGACACAAAGTTTAAGTGATGGCTTGAATATTAATTAATTCCTATTTATATTTCATATTAATATTTTAAGCATTACTTAATGGATCAATTAGTTTTGTTTCATATATTAATTATTACTAAAATCGATCGACGAATACACTTGTTAATCGATCGGTCCTTTGACGGTAGTAAACTTGGGTTATTAATGCATGTGTCTCATGGTTAATAACCTAAGGGATATTAATTATATTGGTTAAACCAATAAACCGCTTGTGTTGATGTTATCAATCTCAATCGTTTTCATCTTAAGTTTATTGCTACTATCGGGTTAATATACGGCGCATGTTCTATATTGACTCGGTAGTAAGTTTTATTAATGAACGCGCCTCGTTATTAATAACTACTCTCGATGAATTGGATATACTCCTCGATTGAGTATTCGAGAGGAAGATAGTTAAAGATATAACCAGGATCGACGAACATTTCATTAAGTGGATAAAAGCAAAACCAAGTCTTCATCTCTATTAATTATACTCACATAAGTCATTCATCTTAGTATTAATTAAATTAAATCAAATCAAACTCAAAAACCCCCTTTATGACTAGTTACATAAAAAGAGAAATATTTCTTTTTCTGTGGATACGAACCTTACTACGGTATACTACGTATTAGTGTTGTATTGTATTTATTATTTTGACGCACATCATGACAAAGTGCTCGTCACAGTCCCTGCTTATCAGATATATCATAGTACTTTTATGTCAATAATCATGAGAGACCGATGAAATGTAAAACTGATGTGATGCATTGGTTTCACCAAAACAATTATTGAGCACAATTTCTAGTTTTGGGTTCCAAAATTGGTAAGCATTATTTGCAAATCAAAATCACTACAACAATCTCTGCCGACAAAACACACAGTTCACTGGACTTTTCAGAAAACCCGAATAGCGCTTAGAAAACATTAATTACATTATGATACGTTTCATTTTCAACATTTGTGAGATGATTCCTTTGGCATACATGATTAAACTAAGTAATGTATTTGGTTTAAAATATCAATGAATCAAGTTTGACATACATTATAGATGTTATAGTCTTATAGATCATATTTATAGCCAACTTGTGGTGCATGCCACTTTGGTGTTTTTTATGGCATGTTAGGTAAGGTAGTAATTTAATATTCCGTACAAAATAAATTCACTTTACGACTTTCCCAAATGGATTTTGATTATTATTGTGTAGGTAGGATCCAACTAACCATGGTTATAGTTCTTTACATTTATGGAAAATAGGTCATGATTGAATTAGAGAACATAAATATAATAAATCCTTGTCAATTTATTAGATATTGTAAGTACATTTTAACATCGTCACTTAATATCATCATTATTATTAGCATTGTGGCTGGACACTTACAAAATAGAAGTGTTTAGATTGATTAATATATTCGATTAACTACTTTGACAATGTAGAAGTTGGAATATCATTATGGTGATATATGGTCATGATTAAATATGCATGATCTATTCTCATACGTATGTAGGTATTAAGCTAGTACAACTATTGCCGGTCCTACCTAAACTCAGGCCTGAGTCGAGCTTTATAAAATGGGCCCCATACATAGTGTTTGTTAAATATCATAAAAATGCAAGCTTTCATTACAAGTCTTCCGTTATCACACGACAAAGAATGTATTAAAAAAAATACTTAAGTAAAATCTGTCGAACAGTTTTAGATACATAATTTAGTGGAATCCTCAATAATATATACTATTAATTTCTCTACAAATTAGCCCTCGAAGTCTCGAACTAACTTAAAAAGTGCAAATCACTGGTCCCCTTATATAAGAGGTTATGTCTGACCGTCGCCATTTGGGGTGGTTTCCAGTGTAATTTTATGATGATAGTTTTTGAGCATCTTCTTCATTAAGTCTAGTTTATCATACCAAATTTCAGCTAAAAATTCAACCAATAAGGCAGTCAAATGATTTTATGAAATATACTGCGCTGTTTAACTGCACAGTTATCTTCAAAAATTCATTTGACTGCCTTCCCGATTAAATTTTTTACTGAAATTTGATATGGGTAAATTAGACTTAATGAAGAAGATTCTCAAAAAAAACATCATCAAAAAATTACACCGGGAACCATCCCAAATGGCGACGCCCTTGGAAAATACATAGGTATAATAATAGTAATGTTTAAAAAATTATGGGCCCCTAATTTTTTCATTTTTTGGGGGCCCTGAGGCTTGGGCCTCTCCAGCCTAACATAAGGCACGGGCCTGTGTAACAACTCCAATCAAGGTTTATAACTCTGTTTAAAATGCAGTCATACTTTGAATATTTGGTTTGTCATTTTTTTAAATGCTTTGGGATTATATTCAATTCATAGCATCCTTTGGGATTCTCAATTTCAAAATTGACGTTGTAGACGAAGTTATAAACACAGAATTAAATTGATTGCATTAAGCTAACATCCTACAATAATGCTCGCAGAAGCTAAGTATGACCAATATTACCACCATTTTCAATCATCTCCATTATTGTCAATTCATGTACTTGATCTCAATGAATTTATCGAACGAATTAGTATTTAGGGATAGTTATAAACACTAGTTTTACTCCCCCATGATTTTTTTTTCTAAATATGTAAAGAAGTACTATATTATTAGCATATTTGGATCATAGATGAAGTAAGATATTAAAAATCCACACTTTGGAAAAATGGAAAACAAAATTTAATTATTAGGGATGTTAATTTGATACCATATTAATCATGTCGTAAGAAATTACAAACGTTGCACCACAAGATTAGATCTATAAATAATACTTTGTACTACCTATAACTATCTACTATACACCTTCACCATATATTTATCTCAATACTTTACTTCCACCAAATATATCATATTGGTTTTGAGAATGTCTAGCAATAATGAGAATAAGAGGGTTAGTAGGGGACGCCAAAAGATCCCTCTCGCCAAAATTGAAAATGACATCCATCGCCAGGTGACATTTTCCAAACGTCGTTCTGGCATATTCAAAAAAGCTAGTGAGTTGTCTACGTTGTGTGGCGTGGATATTGCTATGGTGGTATTTTCACCTGCAAATAAGGTTTATACTTTTGGAAGCCCAAGTGTCGATGCAGTGCTTAACAAGTACTTTGGTGAAAACGTTACACCAGAGGCAGGTGTGACCGATGAGATTATTCGTGCACATTATGAAGACAACATGAGAATCATTACACCCCAAATAAGTGACATGGAATCTCTTGTTCATGATCTAACGAAGGAAAATCAAGCTCACTGTGAATCTGAAAAAGGTAGACCACTTATTTCAAATTTACAATTGCATGAGTTGGAGAATATGAAGCATTACTTGGAAACACTTTCTTCTCAAACTTATGAAACACTAAAGGAACCCTTGATGCAAGTTCAATCTCATGACCTAGCCCCTCCAGTGGATGGAGAGGTAGCTTGTTTGGCCCCTTATCATATTTTCGAATCAATAATGATGGTGCTGGACCAAGTGGAACTAGCTAGTTCACAACTAAATGGTTCTTTCAGCATCATGCATGGATGAGGAGAGTCATTTTTCTAAATTCTTATTCTGCTTAAATGTTCCTATGGTATGTGTGATTGTCATCAATAAAAATGCCTCTATATTACTTTTCTGCATCAATTAATATTTTCATTTGGAAGGGTTATGTTAATAGGCACATTGTTTTGTAAACTTGTGTTCCACCGTACTAATAAATAAGATACTTTTGAGTAGTGAACACTAAAGACGTGTAAATAAAAATGTGCATACTTTATTATCGTGCTTCAATAGAAAGACATTTATGTGTTGTAGACTTTAAATACTTCAAAAGTTTAGTTTAAATCAAAATAAAACTACTTAAATTTCTCTGTTTCTCTCTAGTTTATAACATGTTACATCCTACATATGACACATATATGTAACAAAATGAGAAAATACCAGCACATGTACGTTGCTCAATTGATTCTCACGTCCAAACCAGTGTAGTTGTAGTGCTGGAATTTCATTGACTCTCTATGCACACAAAACACTTTACCACCTCTTAGAGAAACTCCTCTAGATTAAAGCGTGGTTTATCCCTCCACCACTCTCTCGGTCAGGGTGTGCGGGCAGTGTGACGCCTAGCAGGGCCGGTCCTAAGAAAATGGAGACCCTGTGCAATATCAAAATTTGGGTCTTCCTTTGAGACATAAATATTGATCGACAAACAGATGTTCTTAAAACATAGCTGCAGCAATTATAAATTTATTAAATATAAATAGCCTAATTAACTCATCAACTAATTACATTTAATTCTAAATAACAACCAAATTTTTAAATTTCATTATTTAATCAATTCATCATACATTATTACATTAGTAGAGTAGTAGTACTACTATTAAAAATTTTATTTTGGGCCCTCAATTTTTTTTGGGCCCTGTGCGGTCGCACACCCTAAACTCCCTCTGGGCCGGCCCTGACGCCTAGTGTGGACGATTACACCTTTTGAGTTGAAGAAAATGTCATATAATTAATGATAGAGATCAAAATTACTCTATATTACTAGAGTGTCAAAAATTAAATCCAAGTCTATGTGTAAGTCAAGGTAATGAACATTGATATTACTCTACATTTCCCAGTTTAAGAGTAAAACTCCATTTGGTTTTATGAAACATTTCATTTCCATTACAAAAAATGAAACATCTATTTTAAGAGTCACTATAAAATAAACTCAGGAATTGGAAAGGGTAGTACCAAAACGTATAAATTCCAGACCCAAATTAATCCACGAAGCACATAAGAACATTTTACATTAATAAGATAAATGTATTAGATTCATTTGTTCATAAGAACATCACTACACACTCAACCCCTAATTTGATCTCCATTTTATTTTTTCAGTTTCCACCTAAGAAATGATTAAAATATATCAACTTTATTTAGTAGTATATAATGACGATGGTATAGTATCATTAGGAGGGGGGCAGGAGAATTAACTCATCCTCAGAACTAATCTCAATTGAGAAAGTGTTGAATTCTACCAGTGAATTCCAAGAAGTTTGTGTCATGAGTAACATACTCTAAGCAACCACAAGTTCAATTCTCTTCACTAGGACACAAAAAGAAACTCGATGTTTATACTTCATCAATGAATCATCATTCAATTATACTAGTCACTTCACCCATGCAATATGTATCTATATAATAATTAGAACAAAAAAAAATAAAAGCTTAGTATAAAAAAATAAAAGGAGTACTAATCTGTTACTTTTCCTAGCCGGACAACGCATCGTGATTATTTAACAGTATTAATCCAGTAGTATTCACTATTTCAATGAAAAGGGAAAAATAATTAAAATACCCCAAACTTTGAAGGGGTGTGAGGTAAGCACCCCAAACTTGCATATGTAATTTAAATACCCCAAACTTTATATAAAAAGTTATTTTAGCACCATGATCTTGTATTATTTTTTTTCAAAAATGTTAATAAATGGTGTTAATTTCATAATTTAAAACATCTTAGCATTCATGAAGATACAAATAGCATTCTAAACTTTATTGTAAAATAAATAGTATCACCCCCCCCCCCCCCCCCTAAAACTCTATAAAATTGCAATGTGTTCAATTTGCTATTTTAATTAATGCAATTAATATCATAAATTTTTGAAATAATACATGACCATGGTGTTAAAATAACTTTTTATATAAAGTTTGGGGTATTTAAATTACATATGAACAGGGGCGGAGCTAGGGGGTGGCCACCCCTGGCCCTGGCCCAGCCCAAATTTTAAAAATCTCTATATTTTTAGTGTAAAAAATTCCGTGTGATTTTTTTTCCAAAAATATTCTTTGTACCGGCCCAGTCCGGCCCAGTGTTCCGGCTCCGCCCCTGCATATGAAAGTTTGGGGTATTTATCTCACACCCCTTCAAAGTTTGGGATATTTTAATTATTTTTCCCCAATGAAAATGATTCGGTAGCATTTTATTTATACCCAGGCACGTATTCTATCATGTCAATGTCATAAAATGTCACTCTTTCACTGGTTTAAAACGAAACAAAAGTTTAGCATCAAATTTAAAAACTTAAATCCTTAAGTGCATCAAAGTTTATCCAGGCCATAATCTAAATCTCCAAACAATCCATCAATTTCAAAAACATAAATAATAAATTCAAAGAAATTCTAAAAATACGGGGAGTTCTGAAACTTCTATGTAAAAACACGGGACTTTGCCTCACGTATGAAAACATGAGAGTCGGCTATTCTGAGTGGAATTGGGTTTAGAAAAATGGGGCCACTCGGAAAGGCCATTCCGCCATTATGGAAGAACTTATGGAAGAATCCAGTAGTATTTGGTGGGGCCAACGAAAATATAAAAAATTGGGAAAATATCACAAATGGGCTAAAAATTGAAAGGAATATCACTTTTATCACGTTGGAAAATTCTTTTTAAAAATAGACCAAGCGAAAATTTCCTTTCATAAATAGACCTTATCCGGTCATACGCATCCAGTGGCGGACGGTGTATTGTTCAAGGGTGTTCACCTGAACTTTCCACCGTTTAGTACTATATATGTAGTATACTCAGTCAGTCGTATCCCAAGGTAGAAGTCCAAACCTGCGTTTCCGATCTTCCGAAATTGTGTGGCATTTAATTTAGTTTTGGCAATTGTTAGTTCATTCGCAAGTGGTACTTTAGTATTTAATTTAGTATTGACAATTGTCAGTTCATTCCACAATCTAGCACTTTGGTCTAAACAGTGGTACTAGCTAGTGCAGTACCGAAATTGTGTTTGGCATTTAATTTATTACATTTTTTGATAGTATGATTTTTGATGAATTAGTTTGTAATAATTAACGTTCAGTATGATTATTGCAATAGTTTTAATTTTAACTTAGGTCCGAACACCCAAAATGTAAAGCCTAGATCCGCCACTGTACGCATCTCTCTTCATCGGAAGCGCCGGCGCGATCAGGTTGCCGAAAGTTATGCACTTAATCACTCATGTAGCCTTTCCACGTTTTTTTTTAACGTATAGTCTTGCCACGTTGGCAAGCAAAAGTGAGTTTTTCCCCGAAATAATGCTAATTAAATAAATAATTCCCAAAATACTGTTGGGTTAAAAATAATTCTCAAAATACTGCTGGATTAACCGTGGTTAAGAAAAGCCGTCACTTCAAGTGACGGCTCTTCTCTTACACCACATTTTGTACATATATAAAACGCAGTATGTTTCAAGAATTTTTTTTAACTATCTTCCCGATTGAATTTTGAGCTCAAATTTTGTATGAATAAACTAGACTTGATGAGGAACATGCTCAAAAATATTTCATCAAAAAATTACACTGGGAAGACGCTCTGATGGCGTTGTCTGCACGGGGGTTCCGGTCAGGACGTCGTGACAGGAATAGGACATTTTTATGAAATTTGAGGTGCTTCCGAGTTGATTTTGTTGATGATATTTGGTGATCATGTTCTTTCTAAAGTGTATGTTATGTTCGCCGAATTTCAGATTAAATTTAAATCAAGAAGTTAGTTAAATTATTTATTGAAAAAACATGCATTTTTAGGCCTAAAAAATTGTGCAAATTTTCAAAAAAATTGTTTAACTAACTTCTCAATTGAAAGGAACCAACTTCAGATTCGAGCTATCACCGCCATCATTATGCCCTTAACAAACAATTCTTTCTCTTCCATTTGCTAAATAAATATGAACTCTATTTGGGCAGTTTATGGCCATTGGAAACAGTTTCAACACTCGTATCAACTATTGCTCTAAGTTCCAATTGCAGAATCACAGTTTTGCGCAATTCACTTGAGCTCATGTTTGGAAGGCAACAGTAAATTCAAGTTCTGTAATATAGAGAAGCATGTGTAATTCTACAACATACAAACTATTAATAGAAATGCTCAAAGTAATGTAAAAATGGAAATGCATATCATATATAACACATGCAGCTAACATATGATGACTTATGGGCAAATTATCAACAAATATGAAACAATAAGAAATTATAAAATATTGCTTCCGGGAAATAACATACCAAACGATTTAGTTGCATAATTTCTAAAATTTTCTTGGCAAAAATTTTGTCCCATGCCTTCTGAAAATGTTCATGTAAAGTAGGTCTAAAACTTGAAATTTTAGGCCTATTTCATTTGAGCTATTTCCCGGTCGAATTTGTTGATAAAATTTGGTGAGCATGTTACCATGTAATGTAGATATGTCCACCAAATTTTAGATTGAAATTCAATCGGGAAGTTAATTAAATAAATTTTTAAAAAATGCATAATTTTTTCAGCCTAAAAATGCAGCTTTTTTCAATAAATTATTTAACTAACTTCTGATTTAATTTTAATCTGAAATTCGGTGGACATTACCTACACTTTAGGATGAACACGATCACCAAATTTTATCAAAAGTTTGACTCGGAAGCCCCACAAATTTCATCAAAATGTCTCATTCCTGTCACAACGTCCTGACCGGAACCCCCGTGCGGACAACACCATCAGAGGGTCTTCCTGGTGAAATTTTTCGAGAAATATTCGGTTCACCTATGGCGTCCTTAGATAATATCATCACACTAAAATCCGAGATTCAATTAAGTTTTATCACTGGCTCATTGATAGCTGACAACTTTTAGAACATGTTTACTTCACGGGTTACTAAATGGTGTTTATTAAAACTCGCATTAATAAGCGGCGCATAATTAAGCAGTGTTGTAATAAGAACATGTTTACTTCAAAAGATTTAAAACACCCCTTTAACATTAAAATTTCCAAAATAACTCTATACATATATAGGTACATAAACATTCATGAACACAAGTACATAATATAATATGTGGAGGTACCCTAACCCCTACCCCACCCTACCCTACCCCAACAACCTTAACCCCTACCTCTTCCTTACCCCTACTCTAATCACGACCTTACCCTCTGCCCCTATTCCCCTCGTAACCCCTACCTGTTAGGGGTGGGGTCGGGGTCGAGGTAGGGGCATGTGGTATGGGGTAAAGGGGTATGGTAAGGGGGGTTGGTTAGGGGTGGTAAGGGCTAGAGGGTTAAGGTAGGTGGGGGGAAACTACGAAAAAAAACTCAGCAAAAGTTTTATCTCTAAATTATTCAACTATGAAAATGTAAACTACTAGAAAATAAATCTTTAAAAAAAAAAAGAAAAAAATCTTTTAAAAACTAAAATGCATTAAATCTTGAAAGCATAAATTATAACAAAAAGTAAAATGAAATATTTTTTAAAAGAAATAAAATAAATTAAAAATTATGTTTTTTAAAATAAAAACTTTTTAAAATAGTCAAATAGTTAAAAAAAACTAAAAATATTCTTAAAAAAATTAGAAAGAAATAATTACATATTTATGACTAAAATGAACGTTATTTACAAAAATGTGATTAATGACGAGAATAGTAATGGAATCATAGCAACTTATGTTCAATTTTTATAGTTAAGTTACTACTAGTATGAATCTACATTGTAGTAACAAAAACTCATATTTTTGTAAATAAGTTTTATTTTAGTAAAAGTATGAAGTACAACTAGAAAATAAAAAATATAATTCATATGAATTATCAGAAAACTTTTTTAAAAAAAGTGAAAACCGATTCTTTTTAAACCTCTCAGAAATACAACATAAAAAGAAGATAAAAATTTGTAAAAAATTACAAAAAACTAAAATTAATATAAAAGTTTGAAAGTATACAAAAAAATCAAAATTATTGTAAAAAAATAGATATGAGATTCCTTGAATTTATAAAAACCAGAAAACTTGAGTAAATTAAAAAAACATGTAAAGTATAAAAACCCAAAACACAATAAAACTTTTCATCATTTAATTGTTAATTTTGTTGCATATTGTTTTTTTGTGTTTCTCTTTGTTGATAATTTTAATTATTTTTGTATTATTTATTGTTTTTTCATGTTTCTTTTTGTTTATTCATAAATCCAAATTTATCATTGTTGGTGTTTTTATATGCTAACTATATACGAGGAATGATCCTGTCCAGCAGCCCCCGGTCCGAACAGTGGCCGAACATAGCCATTTGGGGCACTTTCCGGTGGAATTTTTTGATGAAATTTTTTGAGCATGTTCTGCATCAAGTCTAGTTTGTCCATACCAAATCATTTTTTGAAGTTGAATGCGTTTTTATATGTATATTTTGACGCAGTCAACTTCAAAAAATGATTTGAATGCCTTTCCGAACGAATTTTGAGCTGAAATTTGGTATGGACAAACTAGACTTGATGAGGAACATGCTCAAAAAATTTCATCAAAAAATTCCACCGGGAAGTGCCCTAAATGGCCATGTTCGGACACTGTTCGGACCGGGGGCTGCTGGACAGGATCATTTCTCAACTATATACGGAGTATGATGTTTTATTTCAAATCACTAACAAATATAAATAGCAAGCAAAAATTAGAATAAAAAAATAAAAAATAATAAGCAACATGATACAATAAACGCAACATGATGCTACAAAACGCATGACGATGCAACAAAATACAACACAGTGCAACAAAAAATAAGACATGCAATGCAATTGCAACATAGTGCAACAAAAACAACATACTCCATATAAAATTTACACATAATACAGTCCAGGAATAGTCCTCAATTAAATTAATCCTTCTGTTGGAGTTGTTTCATGTCCTTGAGTCTCGAGTTTCCCACCTTCCTCATTTGTGATGTTGCCATCAGTGTTTCCAGCTCTTGCAAGGCCAGTCGGTTCAGTAGAAGCATCAGATTTGTCCGGCTCAGTAGAAGATTTACCCGTCCGTTTCAACTTACCAGCGGATAGTACTGGGACGGAATTCAACATCGAGATTGTCTAAAGCCTCAAACCTGGAAGCCGTAACCTTGATTCCTCTTCGCCATTGCTGCAGTTCTTAGATAAAAAAAACAGGACCACGACTTGGGAGATTAAGAATGCCCTGCGATTTTTCTGGACCTAGCGAGTCCCAAATCACCTTCAAAAACAGATTAGCGTGTCGGAGGACTAAGAAATCTATTTGACGGTGAACAGTAAGCTGTCCAGACGTCGTTGGTGGTTTCCGGCCAAAATACGGCCTTTTGTCGTCGCCAAGTAGTCGAGGAGTTGCATCGGGAGACGGAGAGCCCCAAACCACTCTTAGATTCAAGGTTAATCGTCCGGATAGAAACCCAAAAACCAGTGCGACGATGAACATTGCTCGTTGCGATTCAAATCCTGGAGATTCGATCTGACCGCTGCTAATTTCCAGTATGATCCAAGTTCAATAGGGAATTCAGTACAATTAAGGATAATAAATCAATGGAAAATCAAACCATGGAGGAGCCGGTTACGCAAGGCATTCATCATTCAATCGAGAAAAACTCATTGCGTCTCTCTGTGCTCTGAGGAGGCGGTTGGCTAAACATATCCAAAAGTGAAATAAAAAAGGGAAAAATCCAACCTTTTAGCGGTCTTGTTTTAATAGTCCGACCTTTTCGTTATTCATGAATAATCCAACCTTTGCACCTCCGGTAAGGGATAACAGGTCATCAACCGGTCAGGGGACCAGTGAATGAAGATGAGGTGCAAAGGTTGGATTATTCATGAATAACGAAAAGGTCGGACTATTAAAACAAGACCGCTAAAAGGTTGGATTATTAGTTTCCATTTTCCCATTAAAAAATGAAAAGTGAAAAGGTGAAAGTTTAAAAGTGAAATAAGAAAGTAGTAAAGACATAAAAGATACTTTGTGTTGTATCTTTTTAAAGTGTTTTACTACTTCCGTCCCAATTTGATTTGCAAATTTGACTTTTCTTGGTCAAACAGATTTATTTTATTCGGTTAATTAGAACGTCAAATCTTAATAATATTCTAATTTGGAGTTTATAACTTGAAAGAGATTTTAATGTAGTTTCTGAATATATAAATATTAATTATTAAAAATTGAATTAATTAACGATAGGGAGCATTGACATTTAGTATTGGTTGACCAAAAAATGTTGACTTGGCAAAACAATTTGGGACAGAGGGAGTATTTTTTTATTTATATTCAATTTTAAAAAAAATCATACTCCCTCTGTATTTAAAAGATCATTGCATTAGGCTATGACACAATATTTGTCACGCCCCGGACCTATCCGGACACGTCAACAATCCGCCGTACAGTACGAATAGTCAACCGCAGTCCAACACATTCATACTATACAAGGCGCCTGGGATATCATTCACACATAGTATATCCATAAACAAACATAATGTAAAATATTCATTTAAAACAGCGGAAACATTTAATATAAGTGTTCGTGCCACACTTTGGCAAACATGGGCATACAAGCCCCCAAATGATTATTCAAGAATATAGTATCCATGAGCATTAATTTAAATGTTTTTAAAACAGGAACGGAGGAAGCACGAACCACGTCCTCCTTCCTTGAATCCTCCCGGAGCAACGGGCACCGGTAGCAAGCTCAACTCCTACCTGAAACTGTGAGGTGGCTTCCCCTGTGAAGGGGAGGTCAGTACTTGGAAGCATTTGACAAGTACAATGACAACTATACAAAGTATAATCAATGTTTCAATTTCCAAGACCCTCAACCAGGGTATTATCATATCATAATTAACTTTGTTCGTTTAGTGTCAATTCATCGTTATTTACCACGGTCTAGAGCCCAGCTCAATAATCACCGTTATCTATTACGGTCTAGAGCCCAGCTCAATAATCACCGTTACCTACTACGGTCTAGAGCCCAACTCAATAATCACCGTCAACTACATCGGTCTAGAGCCCAGCTCAATAATCACCGATATCTACTACGGTCTAGAGCCCAGCTCAATAATCACCGTTATCTACGTCGGTCTAGAGCCCAGCTCAATAATCACCGATTCTTTACAATTCAATTTCTTAGGACCCATTGATCCATTATTCAACTACAATTCCAACTAATATTTCAATACTAGTTATTTACTCATTTCAATGTAATTCTCCATTCAATATGTAATTTAGCCTTAATATCAAAATATCACTTTTATTCTTTCATGGCTTCTTCTCATGAAATAAAAGCATACTTATCACAATGGGATTTATGGTTGATACTACTATCATGCCATCATATTCATAACATATAAACATACACAATTTATTCAATAAATTTGTATATTATGCAAACTATACTTATATTCAATAGTAATTACATTTAGGCATTATTAACCATTAATAATCCATGCAAATCACATTGGGTATTCTTTTAGGAAATCTCATGAAATTAACCCAAAGATTATAAACAATATAGTCGGTCATCCTCACCTTAAGTGAGCTTAAGTGCGATCTACGTTTCCCGATTGAACTTTGGCGAACTTTGACCAACTCCGGCGAAACTCCGGCGAAGCTCAAAGATACTCTAAATCAAGTTCCTAACAAGGTTTTAACATCATAAAACCTTAATCAATACACATAACCTCTAAAAGGTTATTTTCCGGTGAACTTGTCGGTTTGGCTTCTAAATCCATTTTTGGAAATAAATCCACCTTCCAACCCCTTATTCCACATTTACCAACATGTAGAACAATCCTAGGGTTCTTCATAATTTCTCAAATAATAATATATTCAAGAAAATAGGAGAAAAAGGTAAATGAAGTCATTACCTAGCCTTTCCTCAAGTTTTGTACACTTTTGGAACTTAAACTTTTTCCTAGAGCTTCCTTCTTGTTAGAGCTTCTTCAAAAATGGAGAAAGGAAGATGGGGACTTTTCTTGGCTCTTGCTTGAGGGTGTTGGCCGCAGGGATGAGGGAGAGATGGGTGAGGAGAGAGTCTTTTGTCTCAAAGATCAAATGAGGATGGATGGGGTCCATCTCATTTTTGTTTGATGCTCTTTCTATCAATTCAACACCCCCTCCCATGTTACTCATTCCCACCAGCCGGCCAAAGTATTGAAAAATGAGGCCAAATTCGTGGGTTGGCCCCCACCCATGTGGGAGGTCAACCCTTTTTGTCCAGTAGTGTACAACCGGTCCCGAAAGTTGTATTTTTCGGACTGTTTTAGATATATTTTATTTTATCGGGTCAAATAAAATATATTATGTGTTCCCAATCATTATGAACCTTATAATGAATATACATCCCCCAAAATTAATTTATAAGTTCCCGAAATTCATTTCTGGCTTTTATCTGTTAAATTACTAGTACCGGTATTTTGGCCTTTTTGATCAACCGGTCAACTCTATATCATTTCTTTGGACCAAATAAATTATCCACCACTATATAAATATTACATTGACAAAGATGAATAAAATATACGGTCTCGGGAATATCGGGCGGCCCCCGCTCCCGGTGCGGGCCCCGCATGCAATTTACTATTCACGCGAATAAGAATAATAAAAATTCACAACTTCGCATACTCATTAATCATTACACAAGGTTCAATACATTATTCACTTAAAAGTAAATACTTTTTGGGGACGGTGTTACAAGTTCACCCCCCCTTAATTGGGATTTCGTCCCCGAAATCCACGTGTCTAATCGAAAAGAAACGGGTATTGCTCCCTCATTGAGACCTCAGTCTCCCAGGTTTTTTCTTCGACTCGATCACTCCTCCAAAGAACCTTTACCATAGGAATCTCCTTGTTCCTCAGTTTCTTCACCTGTTGACCCACAATCTTTACCGGTTCCACCGCATATTATAGATCTTCACGTATCTCCACCGGTGGCTTCTCAAGAATATGAGATGGATCTCTCACGTATTTCTTGAGCATCGATACATGAAACACGTCGTGTATCTTCTCCAGTTCCGGCGTCAACTTGAGACGGTATGCCACAGCCCCTATCCTTACAAGGATTTCAAATGGACCAATGTATCTCGGGTTAAGTTTTCCCCTCGATATAAATCGAATGATACCCTTCCAAGGAGAAATCCTTAGGAAGACCTTATCACCGACCCCAAACTCCAATGGCCTCCGTCGTTTGTCGGCATAACTCTTCTGTCGATCTTGAGCAGCCTTGAGTCTATCTTGAATGACTTTCACCTTAGCCTTGGTGATTTCAACAAGTTCAATCCCCTCGAGCTTGGCCTCGCCAACCTCGTCCCAACACAACGGCGTTCTGCATTTCCTTCCATACAATGCCTCATATGGAGGCATGCCAATACTCGCCTGATAACTATTGTTATAGGCAAACTCAACCAGAGCCAAATGTTTGTCCAAACTCCCTTGGAACTCTAGAGCACATGCCCTAAGCATGTCCTCCAATATTTGTATCACCCTCTCAGATTGTCCATCTGTCTGTGGATGAAAAGTTGTGCTAAACTTCAGTTTAGTACCCAAAGATGCTTGAAACTTGGGCCAAAATCGAGATGTGAATCGTGGATCCCTATCCGAGACAATGGATATTGGGACTCCATGCAGTCTCACAATCTCCTCCGTGTATAGCTTTGCCAATCTTTCAAGAGGATAAGTAATGTTGATAGGCAAAAAGTGTGCACTCTTGGTGAGCCTATCAACCACTACCCATACCGCATCATAGTTGTTCACTGTTCGTGGTAGCCCCACCACGAAGTCCATGGTCACATGCTCCCACTTCCATTCTGGAATGGTCAGTGGCTGCAAAAGCCCTGCCGGGTGCTGGTGTTCTGCCTTAACTTGCTGGCAAGTAAGGCATCGACTCACGTACTCTGCGATGTCTCTCTTCATTCCCGACCACCAGTAACTTTCCTTCAAGTCTCGGTACATTTTAGTACCTCCTGGATGCATAGCATATGCCGAAGAATGGGCCTCCTCTAGTATGGACTTTTGGAGCTCCTCACTCTTTGGTATGCAGACACGGTCTTTAAACAGTAAAAGACCGTCATCACGTACCCGAAAGTTCTCCACGGGCCCCTCAAGGATCCTTTCGCGGATCTTCTGACATTCTTCATCAGTGGCCTCACATCTACTGATCTCACTCAGCAATGTAGGCCTGACCTCGAATCTAGCAATGAGGGCCCCACTCGTGGACACCTCCACTTGTGCCCTCAAAGTTCGTAGACATGTGATGAATGTCCCCGACGTACTCTTCCTGCTCAGTGCATCGGCCACTACATTGGCCTTTCCGGGATGATAGTCGATGATCAAGTCATAGTCCTTGATCAACTCCATCCATCTCCTTTGCCTCATATTCAACTCTTTCTGAGTGAATACATACTTCAGACTCTTATGATCGGTAAAAATGTGACATGTCTCCCCATAGAGGTAATGCCTCCAAATCTTTAGTGCAAACACTACCGCCCCCAACTCTAAATCGTGGGTAGGGTAGTTCGCCTCGTGTTTCTTCAATTGCCTAGAAGCATAGGCAATCACCCGACCGTTTTGCATTAGTACACATCCAAGCCCTTGGATGCTAGCATCACTATATATGTCATACCCTATCCCTTGTGTGGGTAGAGCGAGAACCGGTGCTTCCGTAAGCCGTTTCTTTAGTTCGAGGAAACCTTTCTCACAATTGTCGCCCCATATGAACTTGGCCCCTTTCTTCGTGAGCTTTGTCAATGGAGACGCCAATACGGAAAATTTCTCAACAACCTTACGATAGTATCCCGCTAGGCCAAGGAAACTACGTATCTCTTTCACATTTTTGGGTCTCTCCCAATTCATAATGGCTTCTATCTTGGCCTTATCCACTGCAATGCCCGAACCCGACACGACATGCCCGAGAAACCCAATCTCTTTGAGCCAAAACTCGCATTTCGAGAACTTTGCAAAGAGTTGTTTTTCCCTTAGCCGTTCGAGTACAAGTCTCAAATGGTCTTCGTGCTCCTCTTCACTCTTGGAGTATACTAGAATATCGTCAATGAATACTATCACAAATTGATCTAAGTATTCACTAAACACACGGTTCATCATGTCCATGAACTCCGCCGGTGCATTGGTTAAACCAAATGACATCACCAAAAACTCGTAGTTACCATATCTAGTGCGAAATGCACTCTTAGGTATGTCACTCTCCTTTATCTTCAACTGATGATACCCCGACCTTAAATCAATCTTCGAGAATACTGTTGCCCCTCGAAGTTGATCAAACAAGTCATCAATCCTCGGTAAAGGATACCTGTTCTTGATCGTGACCTTGTTCAACTGTCGGTAGTCTATACACATTCTTAGTGTACCATCTTTCTTCTTTACGAAGAGTACGGGTGCTCCCCACGGTGAATGACTGGGTCTAATGAACCCGTTGTCCAATAGCTCTTGGAGTTGAACCTTCAACTCTTGAAGCTCGGCCGGTGCCATTCGATAAGGAGGAATCGAGATGGGTTTGGTTCCCGGCTCCACTTCAATCACGAATTCGATCTCCCTGTCGGGTGGAAGCCCCGGCAAGTCTTTGGGAAAGACATCCGGATATTTGCACACGACACGTACATCGTTGATGTCGACCTCCTTCTTTGCTTCATCCATCACGTAAGCAAGGTATGCATGGCATCCCTTCTTCATCATCTTTCGTGCCCTCATCACGGATATTATACAACTATGAGATCCTCCCCGATCTCCCTCGAAACGTAGAGTGTTTCCCTCAGCATCCTCGACTTCCAAAACCTTGGCATAACAATCCACTCGAGCGTGATGTTTCTCGAGCCAATCCATCCCTAGAATTGCATCGAATTCTAACATGCTTAGAGGTACGAAGTCACAAGTCAAAGGTTGACCCGTCACTTCTACTCCACACGAAGGATAGTAGTGTTTCCTCTCCACATCGTCTCCTAACGGTGTAGAGGCCAACAAGGGTTGTGTCATTTCTATCAATGGCACGTCTAAACTTTCGGCAAACGCTTCACTCACGAATGAACGTTGTGCCCCGGTATCAATGAGAATTCTTGCGTTTCTACCATTGATCTTTAATGTTCCTACATATATAAGTCATGTAAGACACACCACTCAACGTACCGGATCGAAACGAGGCTTAACGAGAAATTTTCGGGTAAAAATACACTGGACTGACGCCGGGTATGGACCTGGCCGGCGCCGGGTAAGCTACTGGAGCCAGAAATGGGGAAAATTGCACCGGACCGGCGCCGGGTATGGCCCAGACCGGCGCCGGGTATCCCCTGGAGCGGAACACCGGAAAATTTCTTCCCGGACCGGCGCCGGGTTGCCCCCCTGGCCGGCGCCGGGTAAGCTACTGGATAGCACATCCGGAAAAATTTTTCCGGGCCGGCGCCGGGTTGCCCCCCTGGCCGGCGCCGGGTAAGCTACTGTCAGCTTCGTTTTAGCTACGTTTTACGCTAGGCCGGCACCGGTTCAAGCCCGGGCCGGCACCGGTTCGTCCCTGGGCGTGTTTAACTCATTTTTTTCGCTAAGAACGAGCCGAAACGTCATCGGTTGACCCGCACATGCTCCCTAAAGCTTATAGCACACATATATATGAATAATACAAGAGTGAACAAGGGATTACCTGCAACGGAGTCAGGGTTGGCCCGAGCATCGGCCTCAGTCATCGCGTAGACTCTAGCTTGAGTCCTTCCTTAATTCACGGACGGCGCGTTGCTTGTGCTCGCTCCCCCTTGCCTCGTACTAGCATGGGGTGCTCCGGTTCGATTCCTACTCGCCGTAGTAGCGCCGCTTGATCCCGCCCCTCGGTTCCCACCAAGTTGAGGGCAATTTGGCTTGATATGCCCCGTGTCTCCACATTGGTAGAACCGAGGAGGGTCACGACACTTTCCCCCATGGTTCCGGTTACAGTTCCTGCACCTAATCAGCATTGGGGCTTGCGAGCCCGAGTTCTGCCCACCCGTGCCTGAGCCTCCTTTAGATGGTGGTGCCGGTGCCCTGAATGATCCTCCTCCCCCATGGTTCCCTTTCTTATTAGAACCTTGGGGGCCATGGTTCTCCCATTTCCTCTTCTTTGCCTCCTCGGCGTCCCTCTTCTTCCTTTCCTCCCATTGCTTTTCTCCCTTCAACCCCTGGGCAACCACTTGGCTGAAAGTCATGTTGGGCAATTGAGTCGCCCTATCACGTATCTCCAGGTCCAAGGTCTCCCAAAAGTGATTCACCATTCGGTTATCATCACAAGCATACTCCGGTATGTGGTCGGCAAGGTCCCTGAACTTATGCTCAAGCTCCTTCACTGTCATGTTACCACCTTGGGTGAGAAGGGTATACTCCCTCACCTTTGCATTCACTTCAAAATCAGAGTAGTATTGGGCAAAGAATTCTTGCCGAAAATCCTCCCACGTAACAGTCCCGCCATACTTGCCCTTGGTTCCATCCCACCACTTGGATGCCAACCCTTCAAGTAACCTCACCGCGATTCTCAGTTTGAAATCTGGGGTGAGTTGCATGTCAAGGGCTGCCTCGTTCAGCCTCTTGATCCACTGCGCGGCAACCGAGATGTCTCCCGTCCCATCGAACGGTTTGCATCCCAAGTCCCTCGCCTATTTGATGTATTTGGAGATCCTTATGGTTGGACCTCCATCACCTCGACTTCCATGTGCTTCCACATGGGTTCTCGAATCACAAAAACTCCTCCCCCTAGGAGCCCCGCCCGAAGGTTGCACCGCACGGCGCCTTCGGCGTTCCCTCCTTTCCTCGCGCTCCCGATGGTATTGTTGGAGCAGCGCTTCAATCCTAGCCAAGGAGCCATTTTCCTCCTCGTCACTCACATCATCATCATCCCCTTCATAAGGGGTCTCTACCGGCTCAGTTTCAGGCCGGTAGGTCGAATCCTCATAATACCAATAGGTCTCGCTTTCCGTATCGACGTGGCCATCGCTCACGGTTTGTTGTTGTCGGCCTCCACGGCCTCTTCCTCTTGATCCCCTAAAGGACCCCCGGCTACCGCGCTCGGACCCACCCGGCACACGGCCTGTCGGGTTCCTCCTAGTGATCCTTCCAACTGGTTCCATTTCTGAAAGAAATTAGAATGAGTCATTAGACTCGTATCAATGTCAAATGACGGATAGGTACTTAAAGACATCCTTTGGCTCAAATCACCGCCATACCAATTGTTAAGGGTACCATCTTAACAATTAGAGACTTTGCAACTCAAGTACCAAAAGTTCTATAAGTACAAAACTTTTATGCTCATGGTTTTCAAATTCGTTTTCAAAAAGAGATTTTGAAGCTTCATTATGAAGTTTACGGACTAAGGCTCTGATACCAATTAAATTGTCACGCCCCGGACCTATCCGGACACGTCAACAATCCGCTGTACAGTACGAATAGTCAACCGCAGTCCAACACATTCATACTATACAAGGCGCCTGGGATATCATTCACACATAGTATATCCATAAACAAACATAATGTAAAATATTCATTCAAAACAGAGGAAACATTTAATATAAGTGTCCGTGCCACACTTTGGCAAACATGGGCATACAAGCCCCCAAATGATTATTCAAGAATATAGTATCCATGAGCATTAATTTAAATGTTTTTAAAACAGGAACGGAGGAAGCACGAACCACGTCTTCCTTCCTTGAATCCTCCCGGAGCAACGGGCACCGGTAGCAAGCTCAACTCCTACCTGAAACTGTGAGGTGGCCTCCCCCGTGAAGGGGAGGTCAGTACTTGGAAGCATTTGACAAGGACAATGACAACTATACTAAGTATAATCAATGTTTCAATTTCCAAGAACCTCAACCAGGGTATTATCATATCATAATTAACTTTGTTCGTTTAGTGTCAATTCTAGGGGTGGGCAAAAATACCGAAATATCGGTATACCGCACTTACCGTACCGAAAAATATCGGAAAATACCGAAATATTGGTATACCGTCATTTTCGGTACGGTATCATACCGTACCGGTCTATTTCGGTACGGTAACGATAAATGTTTTCAAATACCGCGGTATACCGGTATAATACCGTACCGACTCCCTACTCAACAATTACTTTTAATTTTAATATATTGTAGAAATTCATTACAATTTTGAAGCCCAAAATTAATACTTAAGTTTGTTACAAATACAAAAATAAAAGCCCAATTTCTCAAACCCACTATAACCTTATAGGCTTCTACTACGATAATCTTAAATGACTAATGAGTAATGTACAAATGTCAAGAAACAAGTCCATCTTGTTCCAAGAGCTTGCAAGTCGTGATGGCTGGGCCGCTAAGTAGCTGACGAGTGAAGAGAGATACACTTATGTGACAAGTGTATCTACATAGGGATTCAGCGAGTCGAGACACACAACTTTGTCCGAAAGTCTTATTCAATTTTTAAAAAATTATAAAAATGACTAAACACACAATATCATATTAGGAATAAATGATTTTATATCCATGTTGTTTGAATAGTTTTATTTATTTTTGTTAGAGATCGCTATTAATTTAATTATATCTATATTGTTCAAGTTATTTTAGGAGAATGTGTTACTTTATAATATGTGGTATGTTGAACTGCTTAAATATACTAATTATAATTATTGTTCAATATTGAATTGACATCAATAGATTATTAATTGTATTTCGTAACATTTTAATAATAGATTTAATATGTCGCTAGTAATAACGATTTACTATATTTTGTTAGTCTATGATAATTTTTTGTATTGGGAGACATGCACGGTAATTTACCGATACCGTACCGTTACCGAACCGAAACTTCGGTATACCGAAATGCGGTATACCGAAACTTCGGTAAGGTAAAGGTATGCAAATTTTGCATACCGAAAGTTTTGGTATGGCAAAGGTATGAGAAAAAATATAAGGTATACCGTACCGAACCACCCCTAGTCAATTCATCGTTATTTACCACGGTCTAGAGCCCAGCTCAATAATCACCGTTATCTATTACGGTCTAGAGCCCAGCTCAATAATCACCGTTACCTACTACGGTCTAGAGTCCAGCTCAATAATCACCGTCAACTACATCGGTCTAGAGCCCAGCTCAATAATCACCGATATCTACTACGGTCTAGAGCCCAACTCAATAATCACCGTTATCTACGTCGGTCTAGAGCCCAGCTCAATAATCACCGATTCTTTACAATTCAATTTCTTAGGACCCATTGATCCATTATTCAACTACAATTCCAACTAATATTTCAATACTAGTTATTTACTCATTTCAATGTAATTCTCCATTCAATATGTAATTTAGCCTTAATATCAAAATATCACTTTTATTCTTTCATGGCTTCTTCTCATGAAATAAAAGCATACTTATCACAATGGGATTTATGGTTGATACTACTATCATGCCATCATATTCATAACATATAAACATACACAATTTATTCGATAAATTTGTATATTATGCAAACTATACTTATATTCAATAGTAATTACATTTAGGCATTATTAACCATTAATAATCCATGCAAATCACATTGGGTATTCTTTTAGGAAATCTCATGAAATTAACCCAAAGATTATAAACAATATAGTCGGTCATTCTCACCTTAAGTGAGCTTAAGTGCGATCTACGTTTCCCGATTGAACTTTGGCGAACTTTGACCAACTCCGGCCAACTTTGACCAACTCCGGCGAAACTCCGGCGAAGCTCAAAGATACTCTAAATCAAGTTCCTAACAAGGTTTTAACATCATAAAACCTTAATCAATACACATAACCTCTAAAAGGTTATTTTCCGGTGAGCTTGTCTGTTTGGCTTCTAAATCCATTTTTGGACATAAATCCACCTTCCAACCCCTTATTCCACATTTACCAACATGTAGAACAACCCTAGGGTTCTTCATAATTTCTCAAATAATAATATATTCAAGAAAAATAGGAGAAAAAGGTAAATGAAGTCATTACCTAGCCTTTCCTCAAGTTTTGTACACTTTTGGAACTTAAACTTTTTCCTAGAGCTTCCTTCTTGTTAGAGCTTCTTCAAAAATGGAGAAAGGAAGATGGGGACTTTTCTTGGCTCTTGCTTGAGGGTGTTGGCCGCAGGGATGCGGGAGAGATGGGTGAGGAGAGAGTCTTTTGTCTCAAAGATCAAATGAGGATGGATGGGGTCCATCTCATTTTTGTTTGATGCTCTTTCTATCAATTCAACACCCCCTCCCATGTTACTCATTCCCACCAGCCGGCCAAAGTGATGAAAAATGAGGCCAAATTCGTGGGTTGGCCCCCACCCATGTGGGAGGTCAACCCTTTTTGTCCAGATGTGTACAATCGGTCCCGAAAGTTGTATTTTTCGGACTGTTTTAGATATATTTTATTTTATCGGGTCAAATAAAATATATTATGTGTTCTCAATCATTATGACCCTTATAATGAATATACATCCCCCAAAATTAATTTATAAGTTCCCAAAATTCATTTCTGGCTTTTATCTGTTAAATTACTAGTACCGGTATTTTGGCCTTTTTGATCAACCGGTCAACTCTATATCATTTCTTTGGACCAAATAAATTATCCACCACTATATAAATATTACATTGACCAAGATGAATAAAATATACGGTCTCGGGAATATCAGGCGGCCCCCGCTCCCGGTGCGGGCCCCGCATGCAATTTACTATTCTCGCGAATAAGAATAATAAAAATTCACAACTTCGCATACTCATTAATCATTCCACAAGGTTCAATACATTATTCACTTAAAAGTAAATACTTTTTGGGGACGGTGTTACAATATTTAAGAGAAAAATAATAGGGGTAATATTTAGTGTAGAAAAAGTAGGAGAGAATGTGAAAAAAGTAAGAAAAAGAAAATTAAAAGCAGAACAAATAAGGCTAATTGGGTATTTTTAGATGAAAACTTAACAAAGAGGGAAAATGTAGCAATATTTAAATACATCGCAAATAGGAAAATGTAGCAAACTTTTAAATACGTAGGGAGTAATTTTTATGATCTTTCTTATGACATCAATATTGTCTATATAAAACTTATAAACGACATCAATATTGAAATTTTAACTAAATGAGGTTTTCAGACCCAAAATTTTTCCTAAACACTTGAAGTGCTAAACTTAAGATCTCTTTGCTAATTCTTTTACACATTTCATTTATTTTAATGAGGAGATCTTAATTTTAGCACTTAAATTGATTAAATAAAAATTTTGGGTCCAAAACCCTCTTACAGTTAAAACTTCAAATTTTGTATATGTAATATTGGTATCATATGGAAGTTCATTAAAAAGCTACTCTGTATGAGTTTTTATATATTTTTTGTAAAAATTAGAATATAAACAGAAAGGTCACATTATTTTAAAGAAAAACACGATTTTAGTTTTTGTTGGTCCCATTTCTTTATTCTACATGCTCGGAATGGCCCTTTTCGAAAATGAAAAAACTAACCCTTCTCAATTTGGAATCAATCTCTCCAAATTTTGTAATATGAGAAACCCTGCAAAAAGTCCCACTTTTTTGCATCAAAGTTGGCTTTTCCCGGGTTTTAAGAAAGTACCCAATAAATTCACCACCATCCGTATTAGTAGATAACGTAAAGTGAACACAATCCTTTTCTCATGAAATGGGGGGCTGTAGACTTTTTGGACACATTGTATATGTTAATTTTGCTTGGGTGTTAATATACATTTACATTTCATCCAAAAAAAAGATAACCTAAAGTGAACACAATGTGGTTCATAAATGAGAGTGAACACAATGTGGTTCATAAATGAGAGAGTTCACATTCACTAAACTGATGACACGGTAAATTATACCGTACAGCCGGCTGTACGGTGCTCACCGTACAGTCGGGTATTTTTGAAATTAAATTCAACATCGAGCTTGATTATAGTAGTGGATCTGATGTCTTTTGAATCATCCATCGCAGGATTAGAAAGCAGGGAGACGACATCGGCTGGTGCTTAATTGAGCCTACCGCAGACTTGTAGTAATTGCCGACATGATCGTTGGGTGTGGGGAGGTTTCTTTCCGGACGGCCATGGGTGGAAGCTCCACAGAGAAGACAATCGATTCCGGTTCTCAGGCTTACGTAGTTACGAACGATTCTTTGTGAAATTGAATACGGCGTACTGTAGTTGATCAATATGGAGTGCCGCACTGCTAATTATTGAATTGGAATTAAGAAAGAGTTCCAAATCATACTCCTTTTCATTTAAAAAAAATGAGCAAATACATATGAATATTTGAGTACATTAAAAATTTCAATAATTTCAATTGAGTTTTGAATTTTTTTATACTCATTTTATAAGTTATGTAGGCTCATTTGATATCGGCTTTTGTGCTCATTTTAAAAAGTATCATGTTACATTATATTCACGCAAGAGTTGACTATAGGTACGAGAGCATATACAATCAAACTCAATTGCATATTTCGAATATTCAATAGTGAATGTTTGATGTTCAATGAAAATGTCTTAATACTCAACTAAAAATACTTATGATTTTCATATTAATGTTCGCTCATTTTGTAAGTTACGTTAGCTCAATTGATACTCATGTTATGCTCATTTTTTATTGGTCATATCAATGCATATTTTAAAAGTATCATATTATATTATATTATATTTACATATTGAAGTTCATCGAAGTTGATTACAGATATTAAATAAGTTTTTATAAGAGAAAAAATTAGAAACAGAAAGTGAATTCAAAGATATGAGAAGGAGATCACGATGCTCATTGTTAGGCTCTTAATACTCAACAAAATATGTCAGACGCTCACTACATCTATATAAATGCTTATTTAGCCGAAGACGTGAATTTCATTTTAATGCTCATTTTAAAACTCACAATGAGTTTTATGTTAAATTCAAATGAGTATAACTCCTAAAATGAATGTGCAGACACAAATGAGTAATACTCAATAGAGAAGATTTGATACTTAACTAAAATATGAACAAAAAAAACTTACGAATTTCATATCAATGCTCATTTTATATGTTACATATGCTCATTTTTAAAATGTCATAACAATGCATTATTTCAAAAGTACCATATTACATTAGATTGGCATATTGAAATTCATAAGAATTGATTATAAATATAATTTAATGAGATTTTATAAAAGAAAAAACAAGAAAAAGAAAGTGAATTACAATATATGAAGTTGATATCACAATACTCATTATTTTACTTTTAATGCTCAGTAGAATACGTTTGATGTTCATTAAAAGTGTATTAATGCTCATCTAACAAAAACCGTGATTTTCACTGAAATTACAAAAATGCCACCGTTTTTTATTTGTGATATCAGTTTTTTTGTAATAACACGGTGCTCATTATTAGACGTTTAATACTCATTAAAATTGGACTATTGCTCATTAACAATACACTAATGCTCATTTAACAGAAACAACAATTTTCACATTAATTACAAAAATGCCACCGAATTATTTTGTTATTTTTCCCTTGGACCTGTTACTGGGCCGGCTGTACGGTGCTCACGGTACAGCCGGTTGTATAATATACATACTCCTGATGACACTATATATACATTGGATACGTTTTTCAAATTCCATCAAGACTAACATTTTTAATTAAATACATGTAGAAATCGCTATTTGAAAAATTTATCCAACATTAAATTCAGTAATGCAGAGTGTGTAATGCTCATCTATATGTTAGAAATTAAACTTGGCTTAGCCCAAAAATTGGATCCATTAGCAGTTAACTTATTGGGCTAATAGTTGTATGGAAAATAATAAATTAGTTAGCCCATAAGTTACAGTTAGTAAAGAAAGGTCTAGAGTACTCTTTAGTTAATGTACTTATTAAATGATTCTAGAATATTCCTAAGCTAGAATTTTATAGAATATTGTAGAATCTTAAAGAAATAGGAGTGCCTAAAAGGATCCCATGACACTTATAAATAGAGCACTCCTCACTCATTTGTAACACAAGCCAACGCTCCACATCAAAAAAAGTTCCAAATTCTTCCAAAATATCTCTCTTTAAAATCCTCTCTTCCACACACAATCACCTAAATATAATACTCATAAACTCCTTTCTTCCAACACTATATATTGCCTCATTGGACAATCTTCTACCACATTAAAAAAGGAGATGCTAGAGTGCTTCATTAGATCAATGGCCATTGAATTCACAAATTTTGAAACCTTTTAAGAGAGTCAATGATTTGAAGAGATGAAAGATGAAAGATGACATTGATATCTAGAACTCTGACATAACATATCCACAAGATAGTCATAATATATCGATACTCATAAAGTAATATTGAGGAGTCAAATGGTGGTATCTGAAAGAATGATTCTAGAATGATTCTAGAATATTCCTAAGCTAGAATTTTATAGAATATTGTAGAATCTTAAAGAAATAGGAGTGCCTAAAAGGATCCCATGAGACTTATAAATAGAGCACTCCTCACTCATTTGTAACACAATATATTGCCTCATTGGACAATCTTCTACCACATTAAAAAAGGAGATGCTAGAGTGCTTCATTAGATCAATGGCCATTGAATTCAGAAATTTTGAAACCTTTTAAGAGAGTCAATGATTTGAGGAGATGAAAGATGACATTGATATCTAGAACTCTGACATAACATATCCACAAGATAGTCATAATATATTGATACTCATAAAGTAATTTTGAGGAGTCAAATGGTGGTATCTGAAAGAATGAAAACTGACATTGATGTCAAAATAAAACCTGACCTTGATAACATAGCAATAGTTGTTATTACTCAATAAACACTGACCTTGATACAGTGGGGTTCAAGTTAACTCTTGAAAGGGAATTATCCAACTTTGAATGTTGACACAAAAGAGCTAACCAAGGAAGGTAGTAGCTTAAAAAAGAAGCCAATGTACATCATATCCATAATTGCTTATATTGTATCAAGAAGCTACGTTTGTATCTAAGACATAAAGAGCAAATTTTATAAGGAACTGAAAGAAGGGCCTTACATCTAAGAATAATATCTCGTTGTAAAGATTACTTGCATACTTTAAATGTCATTCCTGATATAAATGTCATCTTTCATCTTTCATCTCCGGCCTACCTCCTCACACCTTGGCCTTGAAGACAAAATGCCCTATCATTATGTTAATGAAATCCATGTGTTGTCTATGTGATGACACATGTTTTGTTTGCGAATCAATTAGGTGTCATATTTTTAGTTTCACAATTGCTATTGGTGAGCAAGTTCATCCCAAGGATACCTTTAGAAACAACAACAGATGCAAATTTCCCTTATCCATTAAAAAGAAACCAGTATCCTGTTAGACTATGCTTTGCAATATCGATTAACAAATCACAATGTCAATCCTTGGATTTCATATAGATTTACTGAAAACACCTATATTTACACACAGACAACTAAATGTTGCCATGTCACGTGCTAGAAACGGACAATCCATCAAAATAATTGTGCATGATGAGTTTAATAAAGACAAACTCATCAGCGTAATTGGTACTATACTGTATCCAAAAATACTGGATAACATATACCGCCAGTGTAAGAGCATAAATATGTCCATTCAATTCGTTTCTGTTAGGAGAAGAATCCATCTCAGGTCTCAACCACCGTCATCCACAAAGGACGAATTTCACACACTAGGATCTCAAGGCAAGAATTGGGCATCAATCATCTATGCTTTTTCCGACCAAATCCCTCACAGGCCAAATCCCTCAAGGTCCAAAAAAATGACCCTTTGACGGATAGTCATCAGTAACCTTCTATGACTGGACAATATCATCAGTGGCCGGGGAATTGCTGGCCATGATAACACCCTTCGGTATAGTAAGCTCTAGATTCTCCTGTAATTGAGAGCTAGTTTTGAAACACATGAGTGATTTCTTCATCTGGATTGGTGTTGTTATAGTAAACTATATCATCATCACCATGTTGTAGTTGACCAATTTCAACTTCAGGCTGACCACTCTCTCCATGGGAATAATAGAAGAACTTGTCTAGATAAAAAAGACTGAGGAATCCATAATCTGATTCTTGATTATTCATTTTTATAAATCTCTTTTTATTTACCTCCTCAACCAAAGGTATCTTAGTTATTGATCACATAATCAAGAAAATTCAAGCTTCAAGTCAAGTAGTAAAAGTGAAATAATTTACAAATGAGAGTGCAAAAGAAAAATTAAAGTATGTAAAAATACTTTGTCCGAGTGTTATGAAGTCAGTAAAAACCTTATTGAAAAACGAAAATGTTTCAAGATGTCCAAAGGAAGAATTATGCAAATATCATGAAAAAGTAGAAAGAACTTTTCCCAAATGAATACTTTTAAGGTAGTTTGCATTATTTTTACTTTGATAAACTTTCAAAAGCAAATAACGTTTCAGTCCAATTAATGCTCATTGGGTATTTATATTATCTCTAGGTTGTTTTTAGGTTGTTAACTCACCAGTACATGCACTAAACATGCACATAAGTTACATTGCCACTGTTTCTGCATTTATGCTTTAAAAGTCATAACACCTAAACATAATAAGGAAAAACCAGTTCACACTTCAAAATGAAGTTTCTAAGAAACATCAATGATGTCTCTTTATTGAAAACCTTCCAAAGACTAGCCGGCTCCTATATCCTACATCCGGATGTAGGTACATCCAGCCCAGTTGAGAAAGAAAACTCATTAACTAATACAACCCAATTTTTCGGTGACATTTTTATAAGTTAAATAAAAAAATTGGGGCTTCACCTGAATGAGAATTAATGTACTTTTCATGAGCATCTGACCAATTCTATTGAGTATTAGGAGGCTAACAATGAGCATCACGATATCTGATTCATATCTTCTACTTCAATTTTTTTCTTATTTTTTCTTTTATAAAAACTTATTGAATTATATCTATAATTCACTCCTATGAATTTGAATATGCAAATTTAATGTAATATGATACTTTTGAAATATGCATTGATATGCCATTTTAAAAATGAGCGTAAGTGCATAACACTAGTACCAAATGAACATACATAACTTACACAATGCTCATTGATATGAAAATTGTAAGGGTTGTTAGTGTTTAACATCACGACATTTTCATTGAGAATGAAACTATCTCTATTGAGATGAAAATTACGGTTTCTGTTAAATGAACATTAATGCACTTTTAATGAGCATCAAACTTATTATGTTGAACATTAGTTTCATCAGCGTTGATATGACATTTTAAAAATGAGAATATAACGTCAGTACTAAATGAGCATACATAACTTACAAAGTGCGCATTGATATGAAAATCGTAAGGTTTGTTAGTTGAGCATTACAACATTTTCATTGAGCATCAAACATCCGCTATTGATATGAAAATCATGATTTCTGTTGAATGAGCATTAATGAACTCTTAATGAGCATCAAACCTATTAAATTATATTTATACACAATTCCTATGAATTTCAATATTTGAATCTAATGAGTGGTACTTTAATTTTTGAAATGTTCATTGATATGTCATTTTATAAAGGAGCATAACATCAATGTCAACTGAGCATATGTAACTTACAAAATGCGCATTGATATGAAAATCATAAAATTTGTTAGTTGAACATCACAACATTTCATTGAGCATCATATCTCCACTGTTGAGATAGAAACCACAATTTCTGTTAAATGAGCATTGATGAACTTTTAATGAGCATCCACATATTCTGTTGTGTATTAAGAGTCTAATATTGAGGATCGTGATATCTGATTCATATCATTTAACTATTTTTTCTTATATAATAATTTCTGAAATTATATGTATAGTGCTCCTATGAATTTCAATATGCAAATCTAATGTATATTATATATTAAAACGGAATAGTTGAGCAAGAATTTGAGCGGGAATTGGTGAAAAGGCTTGGCCTGAATGTGATTAGGGGTGGACGCGGTCCGGTCCGGTCCAATATTTGGCGGAACCCGTACCCGTACCGTTACTATTCAAACGGTTCGGTTCGGTCTTAGACCGAAATCCGTTCGGTACGGTTCCATTTTCAAACGGGACGGTACCATGTCATACCAATACCAAGCAATGCCATTTTTTTTTCTAATGTTTAAGCGGAAATTAAAGTTTAGCCATCCTCCAAAAATCGACATAATTTATCAATTTTCATACTCTCCCCGTCCCAAATTGATATGCAAATTGCAAAGTCAATAGTTTTTGGTCAATCAATGTTAAAGTTAAATTCTCTTTATTGAACAATTAAAATTTACATTTTGAGAAACTAAATTAAATTAATTCTCTTCAAAGTTGCAAACTCCATATTAAATATAATTAATAATCGACTTCCTAATTAAGTGAATAAAATGAAACCGTTTGACCAAGTAAAGTTAATTTTGCAAATCAATTTGGGACGGAGGTGGCATTAAATAATTCATAAATTTCAAATAAACTAAAGAAGTACTAATTTAAATAATTATACCATACTTTAGTCCGGTTCCAGGCTTTATATGAACTAGCAAAGACGGTGAAAGTGTGAAGGCACTAGTCAAAGTAATGGTATAAATGTAAATTTAAATAATTAAATCATAATTCGGTACGGTTCGGTCCGGTATTGGTTCTCATTTTATGAGAACCGTTCATGGCATGGTTTAGAACCGGTACGGTCCGGTTCGGGACAAAAAAATTGAGATTCATTTCAAACCCCGTTTTTCGGTCTGGTACCATATCGGTTCGGTTCGGTACCATGCCGGTTCGGTACTTTTCCCCACCCCTAAATGTGATTGTTCTTATGGGGATCAATGGGTTGATGCTGGAATATTTTCTGTCTTTTGGTATTCCCAACATTTTGTACAATTAATGCAGGCTAGTTTCTGGGTCATCTTTATTAATCTCTTAACTAAAAGCTTTGCAATGTTCGATGTGTCATTTCAGATTTCCCAGTTGCATTTTTGTCCGTGTATCAGGTGCAATGGCAACAGTGACCTTTGTGTCTCTGTGTTTCTGCAATATATATACATACTACGTATATCACTATGGATCCTCAACTGACCCACCAAACAAAATGTGTGGAGATGTGAAAATGAAGAGCTGGTGTATTGCGGGGTATTCGTTTTATGCACGTAGAATAGTGTAATTTTGTTCATAGATTTTTTATGGTTAATTAAAAAATGTACTCTGTATTTGGCTTAGCCCAAACTCTTTTAGAACTAAGAGCATCTCTAATGCTCCACTTTCAACATTGAAAAATAATTGACACATGGCAAAGAATGTATGGAATGTCAAACCACATAAGATAAAAGTGGAGGTATAATAAATTGAAAGCATAAAGTCTTCTCCAATGCAATTTAAAAAGACTCAAGTTCCGTAAACGGAAAAATTTTGCAACTGCCTAAGCCACTAATGGATAAAGATGATATCCGTATTTATCGCCTCTTAAACAAATCGGCACCACTTATTTTCAGTTTTAACCCAAAATGCTGATTCAGCCTGTGTAAATGACTTTTGAAAATCAGAAAGTGGGTTCGAGTGTTCGACACTTTCATAAACACGTATGCACCACAGAACAAAGTAAAGACAGCATTGGAGGAGTTTTATTAATACGGCTTTAGTGTTGTATTATGTGGCGTCGATTTTTTACTTTGGAAAGTGAAGCATTGGAGATGCTCTAAGACCTGGGTGTTGTATACCTTGTATTGAGAAATTGCAGTCAACATTGAGGGTTGAGTCAAAAACGTGGTTAGCATCCGTTCACAAATATAATTATTGGCAGTGAAAAAGGAGTAGCGCCATTGTGTAAAATTAAAGATGACGAGCGTGTGAACTTATTGGCTACTCTCCAGAAGTGGTTCATCCCAAGAAACTAAAAGGATCATCAGAACAAGAGGTAAGTGGTTCTGTCTTCTAATCCTACATTTGTCTATTTGAAGCATCATATATACGTTAAAAATGGAATACCAGTAAGGAAATAACGCACCATGTAATTCATACCATTTATAACACATTCAAGTTTTACTTTGATTATATCGAAATATTTGATACAACTTGCTATGGATGATTAAATGGCAGAGGATGTTGTTTTATTTATTGGTTGAATAGTAAATTTAAGAAAAATGTTCCTTAAAGCTAGCAATTGGGATGCCAATAATGATATAGTTATAATTTGAATTTAATGAACAAAATCACAGGTTGAACCTCTTTTTATCGCTATAAAAAATTGTTTCAATATCTCGATACAAGTAAATTTTAATGCTATAGAAAATAATGAAATTTCTACGGTGCCTTGTTAAATTAACAAGGTACCGGTACCTTAAACAGTTATCTATCAAATAATGACACGACACTAAATTTAATTTCGATATTAATATTATTTGCATTATAGTCCTTCCATTACCACCTACATTTTTGTAAAGGTTTTCCTTTGAATTTTTTATTACCGTCTATCTACGGGTTGCATCTCAACAATTCATTGTAATTACTCCCTCCGTCCCTAAATAAACTTCCAACTTTCCTTTTTCGTCTGTCCCAATTAAAACTTCCACTTTCCCTTTTTGGCAAAGAATTTGTGGTTCACAACAATTCCTACACATTTCTCTCTCCTCTGCACAACTCTCCACCACACAATACTCACTATCTTAAACTGTGTGCCAAACCTATTTGGAAGATAAATTAGGGACGGAGGGAGTAAAAGATACAATAAAATTCAGCCCACCAATTAGGATCATATTTCCTTAATTGGATAGAGCATATGGATAACCAAGAATTGCAGATTTTGTTGAAAAGAACCAGAAAGCCTTATGCTATGTTGAGTCTGTTAAAAAATACTCTTAGAATATTAATGAATTGGAAAAATAAACATGTGTTTGAATAGTAACAAATTCATGACTAAATGTCTAAATCGTGAAGGAATATAGAATCAGCGGAACTGCGGAAGTAATGCTTCATGGCGGATCTATGCTTGTTCAAAGGTGTTCTTGTGAACACCCAAAATGTTTAACCAATAGTTTAAAAGTACATGTATATGTGCTAGTGCAAAAATTTATATATGTATATGAGCGCCCGAAATTTATAAAATAAATTTGAATCTTCAAAACTAATGTCCAAGATTCGCTTACACTTCCCCTACTGCTGGTTGAAGAAAAAAATATCAAACGATGGAGATGTTCTTTTATACTAAATGAGATTTCAAACCCACGATTAACATAATAATTTGATTTGAGAATCCTATGTGCTTCTGTGAAAACTCCTTTGCCTAAAGCTAAATTGAGCACCAATGGGCAAATGGGCAATCTTCTTCAAAGCACGGATGCACCGCTAGGGCACTGTAAAATCTAGAGACGTTTGCAGGACTCAAATGCAAATAGATTAATCATCATTAGAATTAAATTAGATGCTGAATCGTAGAAATCACCTATTTATTATTACACGGAGTAGGTTTTACCTATCCACGTGTAGTATTTTTAGTGGCCATCCAGACAAAGGTACGGTACACTCTAAAACAATTGAGGTGCCTAATAATCGCGACAAACGCCCATAGAAATAAACCATCAGAAGTATTGTTTCTATTTAGAGGCCAAAATGGATTCTCCACGTAACTCTATTTATGTTTGCAAACCCAAAAAAATTGTTATTATCATAAAGACATAATAAAATCTAAACCATTGTTTCGGCATTGAATTAATTAATATAGTGATATTTAAATGTGATATCGATGTGAATACTGTTAATATATTGTTGGCCCATACGTTTTTTGTATATTAATAATGGTCAACACACTTTCTAGCAGCCCACTACATTGTACCCATTTATCTATCTGGCCTATCAATATTGTCTCTCCCATTAGAATTTGAATTCAGCTCATTATTGAGCTAGTGATGAGTTGTGTGTGCAATGTATTATTTGAGTGTCCTTGTGAGCCCTTCTAATAAAGCCAAATGCTTCCGTGTTATAAGCACACTCCCTGCCCCTTTGTTCTGTGAGTGAAACACACAGAGAGTTTCCTCCTTCATTTTCTTCTTGGTGAGAGAGTGTTTGTGAAGCCCTTATCCTTCTTGGTGAGGTGAGAGTCCTTGGTGAGCTTAGTGTGAGTGTTGGCGAGGTTAGAAAGGTGTGTTGCTCCCTTAGCCTAGGTGTGCACAAGAGACAACCGGAAAACCGAGCACGGGACTGCCTAAGCCGGAATACGGTGACGGAATCAATTCTTAACAGTGGTATCAGAGATTGTGTTGTCGTCGCCGTCAATTTCGCCGGGTTCCGCCGTCTGGAAAGTCTCCGCCGCCGTCCACCGCCGCCCGTCGATTCGAGGTCTTGGAGGTCGCTGCACACCCGCTGAAGCTTCAGTTGTCCTGGTAGCTGCTGGAAGCTTGCCGTCGCAGGGGGTTTCTCGCCGGGAGCCTCTGGAGCTCTGCTTGCACCTCATCCAGGCCCAACTCGCCGGAGTTAGCCGTCACTGGGACGCTGTCTGGATCTACGCCGTCGCAGGGAGGTACTCGCCGGAAATTCGCCGCTGAAGCCTGAGTCCACCTGGGAGTCGTCACCGGAGAGAGAGCTCGTCGTTCGTCGCTGGTTGCTGAGCTCGAGGCTGGACCCGGAATCTCGTCGCTGAAGCCGTTCGCTGGAAGCTGGTCGGAGGTTTGTGGCTTCGATGTACCTGGACGATGAGGCTGAGGCCTGGCCGCGGGATTGACGCAGTGGCTGGAGGCTGAGTGTCACTGGACATTTCCCTTCGCTGGAGCAGAGCTGACTTTGGAGGTGTCGACTGTTCACTGCACTCGTGTTGAAGGAAAGCTAAGTTCTAAAGTGGAGCTGGTCCGCTGGGTTGCTGAAGGAGCTGCTGGGCTGGGCCATTTGGACTGCTGGGCTTCAACTTGGGCTGGATTTGAGCTGCACTTGGACTGGCTAGAGCACTTAGAGCAGCAGTAAAGCTGGAGCAGGAGACTGTTGCTGGGCTGAAGTGGGCTGCTGACTTGGACTGCTGGAGTTGCTGGTCAACGCCGGTCAAAGGTAGTCAACAGTCCGAAAAATCCCAATTTTAATTGGGTGGGTAAGGTCGAAACGCCTCTCCTAGGGTTTCGCTCCGGTATATTGACTTTTATTCCTTTTATAGCTTTTGTAATGATTTAATCTTTTATTGTGTAGAAATTATATTTTAGGTTTATTACTGCTGTTAAAATTGATTAAATTGTTGTATTGTGTTGTGCTGAAAATTTATTATTTATTTGTGCTTATATGGAAGAACAAGGGGTTTGAAGTTGCGTTTGGTGCTCATTAATACTCCCCACGTGTTCGTGCTAGTTGGTTCGAATATTGATAGTCTTATAAATATTTAAATTGTTTTTCAGCGGAATTTACATTTTCTTTTGTTGCTTATTTTTCTCTGTGAAAATGTCTGCTTATAATCAGTATGGTATGACTCCATTTAATGGAAAATCTGATTTTAGCATTTGGAAGCAAAAAATTAAATGTTATTTAATACAACAAAAATGTTTTAAAGCAGTTCATGATGAAACCTATTTAATTTCTGACACGGAAGATAAAAGGGATGAAATGAATGAAAATGCATGTTCTGTGATTTATTTGAACTTATCTGACTCTGTGATTAGAAAAATTGGAATTAAAGGGCTATTGGCATAACACATGACCTTTGTTTTTTGGGAAAACTTTCAAAATTCAAATCCCCTGGAAGTATATTAGTCAATTAAGCCCTCAAAGTATATAAACACTCCATTACAAAGTTTATAAAAAAGTTCAATTCTCTAATTTTAGGGGTTGCTTCCGGTTTGCCAGTTACCATGCCTACGGCTTCGTGAATATATAACTCGACGGCGATGAGCAGCGGCGGAACTACTATAGGGCTTGGGGGTGCTTGTGCCCCTGCAGCCTTTTATTTATTTACTATATACTCCGTATTATGTATATACTTCGTATATGGTTTGTCTACGAACTATTTGTTTGGCGCTCCGTCTGAGAGGAAATAAGCTTCGGTCAATCGTTGCTGCTGACCTGCTATGTTCGCATGTCGACCAGAAGGGAGGGAATTGAGTTAATTACGGAGTTCTTATTTGGAAGACCATCTCAATTGCTGAATTGTTGCTTATCAATTATGGAAGTATCATTTATTTTGAATTTAAGTGAGGCCTTTATTTAACACTCCTGGCCTCCTGGGTCGATCCTAATTCTTGGGAATTGGGATGCTTGAGAATAAATGAAGGGTCTGTTTTAGAGATAAGGCTCCATCAAATTGAAATACTAGTATATAGGGAAAAATAATAAAAATACCCCAAACTTTGAAGGGGTGTGAGGTAAATACCCCAAACTTTTATGTGTAATTTAAATACCCCAAACTCTATGTAAAAAGTTATTTTCAGACCATTGCCATGTATTATTTCTTTCAAAAATGTAAATTTATGGGGTTAATTGCATAGTTCAAAATAGCAAATTAAAAGTGTTGCAATTATATAGATCGGGGGGTAACATTATTTATTTTGCAATGGAAGTTTAGAATTATATTTGTGTCTTTGAATTCTAAAATATTTTAAATTATGCAATTAATACCATAAATTTACATTTTTGAAAGAAACAATACTTGAGTATGGTGCTAAAATAACTTTTTATATAAAGTTTGGGGTATTTAAATTATATATGCAAGTTTGGGGTGTTCATCTCACACCCCTTCAAAGTTTGGGATATTTTCATTATTTTTCCCTAGTATATACTATTACGGATTCGATTCCCATAAAAAGTGTTGGATATTGAATTCATTTAATAAGAATAACGTAACACTCATTTAAACCCTATAAACTTTATTATATTTGTTATGACTCAAGGTTAATGAGACAAACCGGAAAGGAAAGATGTCACAATTTTGACAGATTTGCTAGTGTATTTTCGGTATAGCCGTGAACTGAACTGGTCGTTTTTTATGGATATTGCTCAAAATATAGGGCTAAAACATACACAAATTTGTTGATGGATTGCGTTCAAGTTTGACAAATAATTCGTATGAATTGGTTTTGTAGACCATTCCTAAAGGTAGTAAAGAGTCGAGCCTTTTTAGATTATGTGCCCCTCCAAGATCACCGAGCTGGTTCCGCCACTGGCGATGAGGGCTTTATCTTTAACAGAACTCACCGGCGACGTTGTCTTCATCTCTAACCCAGCTCACCGGCGACGGTGGTCTTATCTCCGATATAGCTCGCCAGCGACGGCGACACAAACAAAGTGGTGAAATCACATGAACTAGCTCGGCGGAGACGGCAACGGCGAAAATGAGTCGTTGAAGTAGATCAAGGCGGCTGTGATGTGATTTGTTCTCTTGTGTATTGTTTTGTGTATTTAATTGGTAAGAATAAGAAAGAAACCTGGAGTGGAACAAGAAAGAGAAGGGGGGCGAAGAAGACGGCTGGGGTAGAAAGGAGAAAGAGAAAAAAAAGGAAAGAGTTGGTAGTAAAAGTTGATTTGCAAGTGCTTGCAAGTGCACTTGCAAAAAAGTGATTCAACTTTAAAAAAGTGATTTTTTAAAGTGATTTTGGGAAAAGTGATTAATAGTAAAAGTTGGTAGTGTTTGAGAAAAAAGTGATTTTGGAAAAGTAAAAGTTGGTAGTGTTTGGTAAAATAAGTACTTTTTGTGTAATAGAAAAAGTGAGAAGCAGTTTAAAGCACTCTTCTACCTGCTTCCAGCTTTTAGTTTTTAAGTGATTAATTTAAGCAGAAGCTATCATTTGAAAACACTCTTTTCAACTTTTTTTAAGCCAAAAACTGAAAAGCGCTTTTTTTAAGCAAACCCAAACACTCCTTAAGGAAATGGGGTCATGGACTCATTGTAGAAGGAAGAGGGTCGGTTGGAGCCTGGAGGAAAAATAATAAAGAAAGGAGAGTAGAAAAGCAAATAGAAAAAGAAAAAAGAAAATGAAAAAAAGGTTAAATGACACGTAGGCATGGTAACTGGAAAACCGGAAGGTAACCTATGAAATTAGAAAAATGAACATTGTAATAAAATGGAAATTAATAATCCAACCTTTTAGCGGTCTTCTTTTAATAGTCCGACCTTTTCGTTATTCATGAATAATCCAACCTTTGCACCTCATCTTCATTCATTGGTCCCCGACCGGTTGATGACCTGCTATTCTGAGTTATTTTCTTATCTCTGCAAACTATTATACCATAAATTCCACCTTTCACAAAGATAATATTTTGCAAAGATAAGAAAATAACTTGGAATAACAGGTCATCAACCGGTCAGGGACAAGTGAATGAAGATGAGGTGCAAATGTTGGATTATTCATGAACTAATATTTTTACCCGTGCCGTGCACGGGGTAAAAGATATTGTAATGTAGTACGTAGTATTATTTTTAGTTTTATTATAGAACATAGAGAAAAGTATTTGAAGATGTGAGTGTCGCTTTATACTATATAAAGAGAAAGAACAATCAAATAAATATATTGATATCGAAATTTGATCTCTAATTGGTTCATTGTCACATAAAACTCAATTTTGTTTCATCCTAAGGAAATCACTTTTTTCCACTCTCTATACTTAAATAAAAAATGATGAATTATTATTTCCATCGATTTTAAACAATAATTCATATACTGCAGGTTAAAGTCAAGTGACACTTAAACGGTTTGTAATTTAATCAAGACACTCATTTTAATTTGGTATGTAATTCATCGGGGGGGGGGGGGGGGGGGGGGGTTAAAGTAGAAAAATGTTAAATACTTAAATCAATGGAAACTAAAATTTGTTTCACAAAATGTCAACTTTCATTAGATTATCAAATACCATGTTCTATATTTGTCATGCTATCATGTCCATATTTAACCATATTTTAAAGGAAAGAATGAGAATAATAATCTCAATGATTAATAATCTGCTTTTAATAAGCTCAACTATCGATTATTCATGTACAAATAATACGTAAAATATATCCATATCTCAAGTTCTCGACTTTTTAATTTTCATCACCTATTAATCTATAATCAATATGAGTAAAAATGAAAAAAATATACCTTTTGAAAAAACTTTTCACTACTAAATTATTTTACAATTATATTTTGATAATAGAATTACAACCATATGATTCATTGGGACCTTAAGTTGCTCAAACATAACATTAGTACTCTCTCTATCCTTTATAACTTTTCCAAGTTTGATCAGCACGAAAAGTAATAAAGTAAAAACTGTGTAATTGAGATTTGTGTATAGGAGAAAGAAATAACGTGAATCACAAAATAATTGATTAGAAGAGAAAATGACAATTTTTAAAACAACAAATAAAAGAAATGTGACAAATTTATAAAGGACGAAAAAAGTAGTTAACAAATCTCCACTTGGTACACTCTTTTGTGCATATTCTTGTTATCCTTTTCGTAAGTTAAATGTTTAAATATGTTAAAACAAAAGTTAGACTATTTTACCGTGTAAATATAATTTATCTGAAGTTGTTCATTTCAATTTAGAATCAAAAGATATGAATTGATATCTAGTATTATATTTCAACCCGTGTCGTGCACAGGATAAAAGGACATTTAATTTTTTATATTGTTCTACTCCCTCTAACCCAAAAAGATTTGTCAACTTAACTTTTCTTTATCAATTATAGTCAACTTTGACTAATGATATTTTAATACGAATTATTTTGAATATAAAAATTATATTAAAATGTCCCTTATTAAAAACTATTTTCATAAAATCATAATCATTATAAACTATATACAAATATAATTGTTAAAATCATTATCCAAAGTTACTATGACAAACCATTTTTGGAGCAAAGGTAATGATATACATATGTTCATGTCAGTTATAATTATCGACAATTAAGTGTGAATTTAAATGATTATAACAATAGATGATTATACATTTTTCTCAAGTGAATATTATTTTGAACGGTCCAAACACACTATTTCTCTATATATAGCATTTTGATGGCGAAATTCAAAATGTCTTTGTTAATTTTCTATTGTATCCAAAAGAAATTAGTTTTTAATCATCTTTATGTAAACATAAGTTGATTTCAGCTATCATTTTATTGTAAGAACATTAATTACACATATAATCAATTATTGAAATAAATTTAATTTTATTTGTCTCAAACACAATCTCATTAAATTCCACAGCATATGTAATAAGAAAATTTCTACTCGGATAAATTTCACTGTATCCCGTGCACGGCACGGGTAAAGGCTCGAACTGCATTACAATATGAATAAGGGAAAACTGAAAATAATAATTCCAATAATACTCAAACAAAATCCATACTCTATAGTCTCTACCTATATACTTCGTATTCTATATTCTTTAATTCCATAAACTACCTAAAAAGTAATTATAGTTAAAAGAACCACTAATCATTTGATTTATTGGGTCTAATAAAAGTCGAAAGATGATAGTTATGATTATTATAATAAGATATTATAATTAACTGAACAGGTAGCCCGTCATGTGAGACTATTATTGACAGAATGTCCCTAAAGTCGATACTATTTTGAAATATTTGATCCTTGCCTCATTGGGATTATTAAGAGTGGATCGGGAACGATTTGAATTATTATTATTACGGAGTATTATCAATTGTTCGTGTCAATAGTTTATAAAGCAATTGAAATCTAAAAAGAGAAAACATGATTGAAGTATAGAGGAAATCTACAAAAACAGTTAAAAGTTGTTAATTCTAACATGCCAGAAGGAGTGAAAGCTAACGGAAAATTCATAGTGATATATATATATATATATATATATATATATATATATATATATAGCTTATCATGGCAAAGCCTGTAGATTTGATAATATAGAATTTTATCAATTTGGGACCTGAAAGATAGATGAATTATCATTCCGGGACCTAAAAGAAAATTTCTACCCGGATAAATTTCATTTTAACCCGTGCACGGCACGGGTAAAGGCTCGAACTGCATTACAATATGAATAAGGGAAACTGAAAATAATAATTCCAATAATTGTCGATCCGCTAACAATAATCTCAACTATTTATTATTTTGTATAATCACAAATATATGACTTGTTCGCCAATAATAGTCCATGACTGGATATATCCTCCTATAGTGTGTCACTTCCAAATAGAATATTAAGCATATTGATTTTTAACTAATTTTAAAATGAATGAGTATTTTTGGATGATTAGATTTAATAATTTTTTGATATTTAAAATAAGTTTTTTTGTTTTTTTTTTGCTTAATTTTAAGAATCTAGGTTTCTTTTTTCAATTTTAAATTGTACTTAACTTACAATTTTATATATTTGTAATATCTTACATATAATAACATTTTAATTTTGAATTTTATAAAAACAAAATCCATACTCTATAGTCTCTACCTATATATTCTATATTCTTTAATTCCATAAACTACCTAAAAAGTAATTATAGTTAAAAGAACCACTAATCATTTGATTTATTGGGTCTAATAAAAGTCGAAAGATGATAGTTATGATTATTATAATAAGATATTATAATTAACTGAACATGTAGCCCGTCATGTGAGACTATTATTGATCAATTTAACTGAACAGGATTCGAATGATGAAAACTATCAATCTAGGACCTAACATTTCATAGGTTTTGATCAATTTAATTTTTTATTAACTCCATTGATAATATTTGATGTATGATATATTTAATTTTTTTACATATTCAATATTGGTGTCATATGAAAGATAATAAAAAATCACGAATTATGATATATTTTTTATAAAAGTTAAATTACAAATGAAAAAGTTATATCAATTTAAAAAATAGAGATGTTTTTGGTTGGGATCAATGAAGTGATTCCTAAGTTCAACCTATTAGCTTAGTATTGATAAATAAATTAACGTGATAGTAACAATTCTAATCTAACTTAAATCATATTCTAACAAAAAAATAAACTAACGTAAGTGTAGTAACAATTCTAATCTAACTTAAATCCTATTCTAACAAATAAATTAACGTAATAGTAACAATCCTAATCTAACTTAAGTCATATTCTAACGCAACATAATTAATTAATTATGTAATATACTAAATTGGAAAGAGATCTACAATGAATGTTTGCTTAGAAGATGACACATGTCAAAATTTTCTATAATTGTATCTTTAAAATGTATTATCTATAGATAACGAAAAGGTGAGACTATTAAAAGAAGACCGCTAAAAGGTTGGATTATTAGTTTCCATTTTCCCTAAACTTTATGGGTTTAATTGGGTGTTTGTATACTTTGAGGGCTTAATTGACTATTCTGATATACTTCGAGAGCGGATTTGATAGTTTCCCTTATTTTTTTCCATTTGGAAAATGCTGTTCCGAATTGGTGTTCCGAAAAGGGCCCACTTTTTACCCATGGGCTCTATTTCATTCGGAAAAGGGTGTTCCGAATCCCTCCTTTTTTGTACCCTAATTGGAACTCCCATGTTTTTGCATGGTGTGTTAGAAACCCTCATGGTTTCTACGCAAAAGACAGGTTATTTGTGTTCATTACGCAAAAACTTTGGACGCAAATAATGTTTTTTCTTGTAGTGAGATTTGGAATTTCTCATAAATGTCTAGAATTATGAGTTTGATTTTATAGTCCAGATTTGCCTCCACTTTAGGACCTATCTCAGTTGCGATGAGTTTGCTTGTTAAGTTGTTATCATCCCGAGCTAAGGTGTAATCAGGCCTACAGGTGTGGACGGGTTGGTATTTTTTCACCTTCCACACGAGTAAGTTTTGGTCTGCTCCTGCTTGGATATGCCACGAGCATTTCTCCACCGGGTAGAGGCACACAGCCTTCCACGACCTTGGACATTTGTCAACCGACTGGAAAAATGACTTTTGACGAATGTTTGCTCGGGCCACAACTTCTTTTAATTCATCATAGGATTTGAATTTATCGCCGACTGCAATCGTTTCAGAAGCACGATTTACAATCTCGACATACGGTTCATCAGCCTCGACATACGATTCGTGTATCTGCAGAGTGGCCCATGTCGTATCTACTACCTCATTCCTATCATCACTAGAGGATGATTCGGCATCACTACTTTGTAGTTCAAAGTCGGGATCGTCCGAGTCTTCAGACAAGTTTGTGACTGTAGAAAGTAGATATACATCATGTAGAGAAATTTCAAAAATTGGAAATAATACATAAAAAAGTAGATTTACACATAAAAATAGATTTACTCAAGCCCGAGTTAATTTAAAACATAACACCCTTTCAAAGTACACGGTACCACTTACACAATGTATATAAGTAGTATTCCGTAATTTAATAACTTATTAGTTTCTTTGAAAGGGAAATAAATAGTTAGTTTTTTTATTATTGTGAAAATAGTTAGTTAGTTAGTTAATGGGTATGTTTGGGGTAGCAGCAGATTTACCTCCAAACCGCCGTTTTTGTCAAAGCAAAACGCTACATTTTGTAGCGGATTGGTTCCAACCCGCTGAAATACAAACAGGGCCAATAACTTTATCAATAGTAACAATAAAAAATCAATAGATACTAGTACTATTATTATACTTCTCATTGATGTATATCATCTCCCAAATATAAATGTACATATATTGGTGTGATATTTGTATGATTTTGTAATTGATTTCATATATATATATATATATATATATATATATATATATATGTAGGAAAATATTCAAGTAAGGTAGGCCTAAGAATTGAAATTCTTAGGCCTCTTTCATTTGAGGTGCTTCTGAGATAAATTTTTTGATGAAATTTGGTGAGCATGTTTTCCATGAAGTGTTGATTATGCCCACCAAATTTCGGGAAAAAATTCAATCGGGAAGTCGGTTTAATAATTTTTTCAAAATTGCGCAGGTTTTTACATATATAAAATACAGTTTTTTTTCAACAATTTATTTAAATGACTTCCCGATTGCGGTGCTAAACATATCAACAAGTTTTTAATTACTAATATCAACGAATGTGGTGCTATCAAAATTAATAGGGGAAATTGACTTTACCCCCACTTTTTGGGTGATATTGGACTTTGCACCCCATTTTGAAAAAAATTGATTTTTGCACCACATTTCAATTAATATTCCTTTGACTTTGCACCCCATTTTGAAATATTTCTTCACAAAATAGTATGTGTTGGGGTACAAAGTCAAAGTTTTTTGAAAATGGGGTGCAAAGTCCAATATCCTTTTATATATAAAACGAAGTGGGAAGGCAACCATTTTTCCCGACCGAATTTTTTGGTCAAAAACGGGTCGGGTAATTGGTCTTTAGGAATTTGCATGTCTGGGGTCTAGTTCATTTATGCATTTTTGTTGTTTGTTTTAACTTTTGTTTAAACCAATGAAAGATTCTTCAATTGCAGAGTAAATGTTTGTGTAGTCCAATGCAGTGGTCAAACATATTCTTTTGGTGGTTGAGCCTATAATGAGATGGTTGGAGGTTGAGCATTTAATGAGGTGGTTGGAGGTTTAAGCTGATGTTTGAATTTCCCTTTAAATAGATAGCAGAAGGCCATTCCAAACCATCACTCTCCTCACCATGGCAACAAATCAAAACACCAGAACACTGTACTCAATGATAAGGGACATTGATCACACTAGATCAACATGGGCTCTTAAAGTCCGAGTGGTGAGGGCCGTTGAAATGCCTCCCCAGTGTAAAGGAGGACAATGAATGGAGGTTGTTTTCCACAACGAAGAGGTTGCTTATCCTTATTCATTTTGTCCATTCACTTTCGTTTTTCATTAAGTGTTATGTTAACAAACACCTTTTAGAGAACTTGGCGAAGAGTTGCTTCTCTCTTAGTCGTTCAAGTACGAGTCTCAAATGGTGTTCATGCTCCTCTTCATTCTTGAAGTATATCAAGATATCATCAATGAATACTATCACAAATTGATCGAAGTATTCACTAAACACACGGTTCATCAAGTCCATGAATGCCGCCGGTGCGTTGGTTAAACCAAATGACATCACAAGAAACTCGTAGTGACCATATCTAGTGCGAAATGCACTTTTAGATATGTCACCCCCCTTGATCTTCAACTGATGATACCCCGACCTCAAATCGATCTTCGAGAACACTATTGCCCCTCGATGTTGATCAAACAAGTCATCAATTCTTGGTAAAGGATACCTATACTTGATTGTGACTTTGTTCAATTGTCGGTAGTCGATACACATTCTTAGTGTACCGTCTTTCTTCTTCACGAAGAGTATGGGTGCTCCCCACGGTGAATGACTGGGTCTGATGAACCCGTTGTCCAATAGCTCTTGAAGTTGAACTTTCAATTCTTGAAGCTCTGCCGGTGCCATTCGATAAGGAGGGATCGAAATAGGTTTGGTTCCCGGCTCCACTTTAATCACAAATTCGATCTCTCTATCGGGTGGAAGCCCCGGTAGGTCTTTGGGAAAGACGTCCGGGTACTTGCACACGACCCGTACATCTTTGATGTCGACTTCATTCTTTGTATCGTCTATAAAGTAAGCAAGGTATGCGTGGCATCCTTCATCATCATCATCTTCCGTGCTCTTATCACGGATATGATACAAGCATGAGATTTTCCCCGATCTCCTTCGAAGCATAACATGTTTCCTTCATCATCCTCGAGCTCCAACACTTTGGTGTAACAATCTACTCGAGCATGGTGCTTCTCGAGCCAATCCATTCCTAGGATTGCATCGAACTCCAACATACTTAGAAGTACGAAATCACAAGTCAAAGGTTGACCCGTAACTTCCACCTCACATGATGGATAGTAATGATTTCTCTCTATGTCGTCTCCTAAAGGTGTGGAGATGACGTGCACTTTGTCGTGTATGCACTCAAAATAATAATCAATACGACACTAATACGTAATATAGTGTAGTAAGGTTCGTATCCACAGGGAAAGGAACACTTTTCTTTTTATAAAACTAGAAATAAGTAGCGGGGGGGGGGGGGGGGGGGGGGGGGTTGAGTTGTTGATAAACTTAAATTATATTTAAGCACGAAGATGAATGACTTATGTGGTTTAATTAATGAGAAGGAGACTTGGTTTTGCTTTTATCCACTTAATGAAATGTTCGTCGATCCCGGTTATATCTTTAACTATCTTCCTCTCGAATACTCAATTGAGGAGTATATCCAATTCATCGAGGGTAGTTATTAATAACGAGACGCGTTCATTAATAAAACTTACTACCGAGCCAATATAGAACACGCGCCGTATATTCACTCGATAGTAGCAATAAAATCAAGATGAAAACGATTGAGATGATTGATAACCTCAACACAAGCGGTTTATTGGTTTAATCAATATAATAAAGTTCCCTTAGATTATTAACCATGAGACGCATGCATTAATAATCCAAGTTTACTACCATGAAAGGACCGAATTAATAACAAGCATATTAATCGACCGATTCTAGTATTAATTAATATATGAAACAAAACTACTTGATCCTTTAAGTAATGCTCAAAATATTAATATGAAATAGGAAAATGAATTAATTAATATTCAAGGAAGAAGATTAAAGAAAATAACTCACAACTTACAATTCATTAAGCTTCAAAGTAGCAAAACCAAGATGGAAGAGTCTAACTCCTCATTTGAAGACTAAACATGATAAAAATATAAAGAAAGTACTTAACTAAACTGAGCTTAGAAGTGTATAGGAATTGGTGATTTTTGTGGGAAGGAAAGGGGTCTATTTATAGGAAAATGGGGCATGCAGGGGTGTGTACCTGATCGGGTATAGAAGGATCCCGATCAGGTACACTCAGAAGCTTCGCAGAAGCTGAAAAATAGGGTCATACCCGATCGGGTCTGTCGGTCACCCGATCGGGTATGACACTCGAACATGGCCAAAATCTTCCCCGCATGTTGCTTGGTTCCCGGGTTGATTCGATTTGATTTTCCAGCAGGGTACCCGATCGGGTATAGGTCATACCCGACCGGGTACAACACAAAAATCAAAATCTCCATTTTGTCTTGAGATTTTTGCATCTTCCTTCCACTTGTGATGTTCACCAATGGTCCCCAAAGTGTTCTTGGACCTGTTTGAGCTCAGAATGAACCTAATCTAAACAAATTACAAATATTTTTACAAACTAACTATTACACCAAAAGTGTGTAATTTCCAAAGTAACAATCAATCAAAACTAATTAAAAATACAAACATAAACATGGAAATGACATGAATGTCATACTTTTTCATGTTTAGTCTCCAAATTAGGAGCTAAACTCTTCCATCTTGGTTTTGCTACTTTGAAGCTTAATGAATTGCAAGTTGTGAGTTATTTTCTCTAATATTCTTCCTTGAATATTAATTAATTCCTATTCCTATTTCATATTAATATTTTGAGCATTACTTAAAGGATCAACTAGTTTTGTTTCATATATTAATAATTACCAATGTTCTAAAAGGCGCTAGGCGCTAGTCGGGCGCCAGTACAGCGCCTAGCGCCTAGGCAGCCAGGCGGGGTGCCTAGGCGGGGATTAATCGGAACATGGAAATTATAGTTTTATTAATATTTTTGCATAAACATGATTAATAATGTTGTGTTTATGTGTATATAAAATATAAAAACACACATTCACACACTAGCATGCATGAATGATAAGAGTTTTCACATTTAATAACATATTATACATACTTACTTCTTAACTTCAAGTAATATTACGTAATAATTATTAATAAATAATAATAACACTTAAGAATACATATATAAAAGCATGTATAGTATTTATATTAATCAACAACTAGTGGTTTTCTTCATATGCGTTGTTATAGTTAAAGATACATATATCTCTTAGAATACTAAAATAAAAAGCAAAATAAAATGTTCGATGAATCTATATGACTAGGCGGCCGATTAAGCGCTCTAGGCGGGTAGTTAGGCGCCTTAGGCGGCCGACTAATTCACCTAGGCGCCAAATCAATTAGTCGGAGCGCCTAGACTAAAATCGGGGCGCCCGAGTACCGCCTAGCGCCTAGGCGGGGACTAATCGGACGCCTAGAGCGATTTTTAGAACCATGATAATTACTAGAATCGGTCGATTAATAGGCTTGTTATTAATTCGGTCCTTTCACAGTAGTAAACTTGGGTTTTTAATGCATGCGTTTCATGGTTAATAACCGAAGGGGAATTAATTATATTGATTAAACCGATAAACCGCTTGTGTTGAGGTTATCAATCTCAATCGTTTTCATTTTCATTTTATTGCTACTATCGGGTTAATTAAGGCACGTGTTCCATATTGACTTAGTAGTAAGTTTTATTAATGAGCACGTCTCGTTATTAATAACTACCCTCGATGAATTGGATATATACTCCTTGATTGAGTATTCGAGAGGAAGAGAGTTAAAGATATAACCGGGATCGACGAACATTTCATTAAGTGGATAAAATTAAAGCAAAGCCAAGTCTTCATCTCTATTAAGTAAACCACATAAGTCGTTCATCTTCGTATTTAATTAATTAAATCAAAACAATCTAAAAAACTCCTTGTTACTTATTTCTAGTTTTGTAAAAAGAGAATTATTCTTTTCCCTATGGATACGAACCTTACTTCACTATACTACGTATTAGTGTTGTATTGATTATTATTTTGAGTGCATACACGACAAAGTGCACGTCAGTAAACAAGGAAGATGAATATTTTTCAAGTGTTTTTTAAAAGCAATATCTAGTACTCATTATGTCTCTAATTAAGTTGCAAAATTGATTTTTTAGGTAAAACAAATTCATTGTATTCACTTAGTTCGAATATAAATTCTTAATTAAATTTTAATTTGAATTCTGCAACTTTATAGAGATCCTAATACAATCTCTGAATATATAAATTTATATTATTAAAATTGAATTAATTATCAATATGGAGGATGTACTTTTTTATTGGTTGCCCAGAAATGTTAATTTTGCAAAACACTTTGGAACAAATGTAGTATATAATTATAAAATGATACTAATGGTAGTATACAGGTTGCAAATTTCACAAATGTAACACTTATGAGAGATATTGTAATACTTTTAGGAGCTACATGATAGGCTGAAATGTAATAGTGATGCGATGCATTTGTTTCACCAAAGTATTTATTGAGCACAATGTCTAGATTTGGGTTCCAAAATCTATAAGCTTTAGTTGAAAATGAAAATATACCTACAATCTCTGCCCTAGACAAAGCATACAAATCACTAGACCTTTTAAAAAAATTCGAAGGGAAAAAATGCAAATATACCCCTAAACTTTTAAAAGGTGTACAAATACCCCCAATGTTTCTATAAATGATTAAATTTACCCTTATTCACTTAAAATGAATAAAATAAATTTTGAAAACACAAAAAAATTATAAATTTAAATTTTGAAATTGAGAAATAAAAAACTTAAAGTGTTAAAATTAAAGATTTATTTTTATGTTAAAATATTAAATATGTAATTTTTTTATTGAAAAATTACAATTTTTCCCTTGTAATTCAAACATTTTAAATTCATAAATATGAATTTTAGTCTTGCTCCAAAATTTCGAACACATTGTTACATTATTTAAAATAACCCTGTTTGGATTTGTTTAAATATAATAAAATTAAATTCATTATTTTGTAACTTTATAGTGCAAATAATATAAAAAATTATTTTTTTACATTGCAACACATATGTTAACACTTTTCTGAAAGAATCATTGATGTATAGTAAGGTTTTGAGACAATATTTTATACTAACTATAAGAAATTGTGATATAAAAATAAAAAATGAAGAGTAGGACACAAGTAGTTTTTTTTTTAATTTCACATTTAAAATTATTATTTGTTTTTGGCATTTTATAAAATTATTTTATTTATGGTTTAAATATGTTTTTAGTCCCTGCAAATATAGTCCATTTTGTTTTATGTCCTTGCAAAATTATTTTTTTGTTTTTCATCTCTGGAATTTATGTTAGATTTCATTTTAGTCCATCAATGGTGATAACAACGACTAATAGGTTTTTCTATGATTCTTTGTCATGTTATTCAAAAATTTTAAAATTTTATGTTTTAGAAGTTTTTTATACATAATTTAGGAATCTGAATGATTAGTTTTGAATTGTTTTAACCCTCATATCGACCTCAAAAAATTGTAAAAGGATAAATTTAAACATTTCTAGTATGTTTATGTAACTAACAATATTGTTTTACCTAAACAAAGTGATTTTAGAGTTAGTGATGGACTAAAAGCAAAATATTGCATATTACAGGGATGAAAAATAAAAAAATATTTTTGCAAGGATCTAAAACAAAATGAGTCATATTTGCAGGGATTAAAAAGATATTTAAGCCTTTATTTATTTAAAAAAAAGGGTAAATTTTCTCCAGTATAGGAACATGAGGAATACTTTTGCACATTTTAGAAGTTTAGGGGTATATGTGCATCTCCACATGTACATATACTTCAAGGTATTGAACCTTTCTCCAAACCAGAATGGTGTTTAGAAAACATTAATTATTTTATTATATGTTTCATTTTCAACCTTTAATTTGTGAGATGAATCCTTTGGAGACCTCTGGTGAGCCTCTTATTCACAGTGTTGCTAGACATGATAAATCTAAATAATGTATTTGGTTTAAAATATAGTGCAATCAGGTATGACATACAATATAGAAGTTATAGATCATATTTCTAGCCAATTAGTGGTGCCACTTTGGTGTTATACGACTTCGCCAAATGGATTGTGATTAATCACTATTTTGTTGGTATGATCCAACTATGCTAATATTCCTTTACATTTATGGAAAATAGGTCATGATTGAATTGGAGAACATAAGTCAAACCTTGTCAATTTATTAGATATTGTAAGTACATTTTAACATTGTCACTTAACTTAATATCATCACTATTTTTAGCAATGTCATTACACATTTTCAAAATAGAAGTGTTTAGATTGATTGATATATTATATCAACTATTTTGACAATGTAGACGTTGGAATATCATTATGCTGATATTGTCATGAGTAAATACGCATGATCTATTCTTTTACGTACGGTATTAATTTAGTACAACTCCAATAGACTTTAGAACTTCTACTCAAATTATGTAGTCGAGAAATTACATATATATTAATGGTAACTATTCGAATATTTTGGCTATTATATTTTACGATCTTCTAATCTTTTGTGTGTTTATATAAGGGTGTTTTTGTAAAATCACAAATTATTGTTCCTGTTTTGCATTTTTATTTGTCAATTTTGTCTTCTATGGTGAGAATTTTCTCAAATTTAATTGAACCAATTAGTATATTGTTTTTAAAATTTCTTGGAATAATGTTAATATTAATAAAGATCTAATCTCTCATGAAAAAAGTATTTAACAACATCTAATAAAATGAAAAGCACTAGTTTTACTCCCACATGACAAATTATTTAAAGTTGTAATGATTGTTTTATATTATAAGCATATTTGGATCATGCTGAAGTAGATATTAAAAATCTGCACTTTGGAAAAATAAAAAACATGATTTAAATATGAGGGAATGTTATTTTGATACCATAATAATCACGTCTTAAGAAATTACAAACGTCACACCACAAGAATAGTTATCTATAAATTATACTATCTATAACTATCTACACCTTCACCATATAGTTTTCTCAATACTTTATTTCAACCAAATATATCATATTGCTCTGGAGAATGTCTAACAATAATGAGAATAAGAGAGTTAGTAGGGGACGCCAAAGGATCCCTCTCACCAAAATTGAGAATGAGATTAATTGTCAACATTTACCAAACGTCATTCTGGCCTATCCAAAAAAGCTAGTGAGTTGTCTACTATGTGTGGTGTGGATATTGTTATGGTGGTATTTTCACCTGCAGATAAGGTTTATACTTTTGGAAGCCCAAGTGTCGATGTACTACTTAACAAATACTTTGGTGTAAACGCTACACCAGGCCGGGCAGGTGTGACCGATGAGATAATTCGTGCACATTATGAAGATAACATGAGAATCATTACACCTCAAATAAGTGACATGGAATCTCTTGTTCTTGATCTAACGAAAGAAAGTCAAGCTCATTGTGAACTTGAAAAAGGTAGACCACTTATTTTAAATCTACAATTGCATGAGTTGGATAATATAAAACAACTTGGAAGCAATCTCTTCTCAAACTTATGAAACAAAGGAACCTAGCCACTCCATTGGATAGAGGTAGCTTGTATGGCCCCTTCTCATATGTTTGAATCAATAATGACGGTTCGGGACCAAGTGGAACTAGCTAGTTCATAACTAAAATGGTTATTTCAACATCATGCATGGATGAGGAGAGTTATGTTTCTATATTCATATTCGGCTTAAAATTTTCTATGTTATGTGTTATTGTCATCAATAAAATGTCTCTATGTTATTATTCGGAAACAATTAATGTTTTCATTTGTAAAGGTTACGTTAGTAGATACGTTATTTTGTAAACATGTGGTCAACCGTGCTAATAAATATGATACTTTTGAGTAGTGAACGCTGGAGACGTGCAAATAGGAATGTGCATAGTTTAGAATCGTGCTCCAATAGAAGACATTTATGTGTTGAAGACTTCATTCCCGCACTTTAAAATTTTAGTTCAAATTAAAATAAAATTACTTAAATGACAATGTTTTTGTCTAGTTTTTTTTAAAGGAAAACCGCTTATATTAATATCATTAGGATTTGGATCGATACAACAATAAAATGCATTTGCCCGGTAAAACTCAAGTACAAAAGTTTAATTATATATATATGTTTTGAATTGAGAGTCTTCTAGCAATTGCGATTTGAGACATGAGTTGGTCCATCTTGAGGGCGGACCGGGCCAAGTATAGCTAACTCGAAGTCTGTAAGCTTTGCACTCCGTTTCTCATCTAACAAATAATTTGATGATTCGAAGTCTGGAAGTAAAACATAAATTTATGTGTTAGGGGCATTTGTAATACCAATAACAAACAAATCAGTGAAGCTGAAAATTCATCCCTTCAAGCAAATAGACTAAGAGAGATGCATATAATCATATAAAAAATAGGATTCCTTTACAATGTATAAAAATATACAAATAAAAAATAGGACAAAATGAATTTACCTTTTATCAACCTCTACACAGCAGCCAAACAAGGTTTCATGCTCAACAACATTCACTTCTGCCAAACAAACATTGTGCCCCTCCCTGCAACCCATCAAGGAGAAAGCAGACTGGTTATGTTGTAAGATCCAAGAAAAGACTTGTGGTAATGACCATTGACAAAGGCCTTGTTTGTAATGAGTCTATTCGAATGCTTTTAGATCTTCCAAACTAAACTAGCTTTTAATACTATTTCAGTGAGTGAGCTTTAATGTTTGATTAACAAAACTTTCAATTGGCTAAAAATGTAGATGGAAAAGCTCATTTTACACATCAACCATCAAAGTACTATAACCAAACATCTCTGCATAAATAGCTGCATTAAACAACTACATACTGGTGTGTCATAAGAAAACATAGAGCAGGTTGAGGGTGGCACATTTGACTTCATTGTCTTTCTTTCCCTCTTCTTTTCAGCACTGTGGAATAGAAAAAATCTCATTTAATCAAATCACCAGAGAAATGCTAATATAAAAAAAGACAGTTAAAAGAACATCAAGAACATTAACTAGGTGGGTGAGTAGCATAAACTCTACATAATAGGGATACAAAAAGAACCTAATAATCATCAAAGCTAACAAACCAATTGTTTGGGGCATCTAAAAAGCACATAATACAAACACCTGTGGCTTTGTGGACAGAACACGGAGTTATTCATTCTTCTGGCAAGCCTGTACTGACAAAACTCCAATAAAGATTCGATCTTTGAGCTTTTTGTGGAGCAACCCCCTTTTCAGAGTCTCACATGCACTTATCAAATGAACTGCTCAAGAAGATAAAAGGAAGAAGAATAAGAAAAGAAAGACTTGACCGATCAAGAGAGAGAGAGAGAGAGGGAGAGAGAGAGAGAGATAAATGAAGTCATTGAAAAAAGATGGCTCCCTTCTATGATATCTCTATTTACCTCTATTTCTTTTTTAATAAATTCCACCACTTCTTTTTCTTCACCTTCAAGTCTCGCACACGGGAACTTGCAGCTGAAATAATCATTTCTAGTGATTAGAGAAGGAACTAATGAATCAATCAGTGAGTACATTCTAACAAAATTTGAAATACTACTTCCTCAGAAGTATAAATTTGACATACTTTAAACTAATAAAAATATTTCTATGTACACTCACCTGCAGGAGGGCAACTAGAGTGGACTTCGTCAGAAGTATGAATCCCTTGATCCGAGTGGTCGATACCTCCTTCATGAGGATAAATAGAATTATAGTGCACCTCCGCCCAAAAACTCAAATATATGACTGCATGGGGAGATAAAAGGTCAAATTGTCACATTACCATAAAAAAAGTTACACTGATGCTCAAATTGGTAAAAGAAATCTTTTATTCTATTGCACAAAATATGCACATGATCCACACACACAGCGCACACAATATGCACAAAGTTTTGAAAGGACAATACTATATACACCGCGACAACAAAAAAGTGACAATGTGTTCATCATTGAAGTATTAGCGTCTTACTAATGCAAAACTCTTATGAAGTATGACATTTTCGAAATATGTTAATAAGAGCTTTGTGTACTAAGGCAACACTCACATTTTCCTCTTTGAAGATATGATCAATAGAAGAAGAGATGATGAAACAAATCACTTCTATTACTGGAAATTGGTTCTCTTACTGGAAAAGGTAGAAGTCAAGCTACGCATATCTTGCAATATAATGCACAATCTGCCATTATTTTCATTTGTTCTATTGATTTTTCCAGTTAGTTAAAATAGAAAATTTTCTCTCCATGTAATAAATGCACTTTCCACATCTAGAAGAATCAAAAGGAAATTACCTCTATTTGACTTTTGCGTCTTCGGAAGGATATCGATGAAACATGTATCCTTGTATGATGTTATGACAACAATCTTCACACCATACTATCCAACAAGTAAAGTATCACCAATATATGTTATTACAAAATATTATTATATGTAATTTAAAGTTGTTTGTAAAGAAGATCCAGATTAATACCAAGTCAGCAGCAGCCTTTAATGTTACATGATCACCCCACTCTCCATCCCTGAATTTGTTAATAGTAATTAATAAATGCATACCTTATTTAGTTAAAATAAGAGCAGTATAAAACTAAAGAAACGGGAAAAATAAACCAAGGGAGAACTGAGTAGTACTCCATCATCCTCTTCACATAATCGTCATAAGCCATTGGTACATACACCTCATACATCTCTGGGTGATTCATAAGCTGATGGAATTGAAGATTATAGAAGATCACAGTAAATAGGTCCTCAAGAAAATCCATATTAAGTATTCGTAAAAATAAGATCTGCTGAGAATTACCTGATTAACAACTTGTTGTCTCACAAAATTGTGATGTTCAGGCATCTGATACAACTGATCTGATAGAGCACGGAACTGGAATATAAAACCCAAATAAAACAGTTTTTACTTAAACGTCAGAAAGGGAAAGAAATATGCAACTAAATGGAACTGTGAAGGAGATAACCTGGCAGTTCCCATCCCCTTTAACTATGTTCTCAACCAGGCCACAACGTTGCAATCTAAAAACAGAAGTAGTGAAAGTGAGAAGATAAAGTAAGTAAAATTAACTATGTGCAAATGTTATAAAGTCATTAACAACTTTAATGAAAAACAAAAAAGTTTCAAGATGTCCAAAGGAAGAATTATGCATATATCATGAAAAATGAAAGGACTTTTTCCAAAAGAAAAGTTCTCAGGAAGTGTGCATAATTTTTACTTCGATAAACTTGTAAAAGAAAAGAACGTTTCAGTCCAATTACTTCTAATTGGGTATTTATAGTATCTCTGTTGTTTTTAGGTTATTAGCTGACACAGTACTTACACTAAACATGCACATAAATTACACTGTCACTATTTCTGCATTTGTGCTTTAATAGTCATTACACCTAAATGTAATAACGAAAAACCAGTTTAATCTTCAAAATGAAGTTTGTCTAAGAAACATCATTAATGTCTACTTATTGAAAACTTTTCCAAAGACTAGCAATTACCTGTCTAGAAGCCTTTCTTTATGAGATGTGGCTTCATCCTCTGAAGGTATATGTGTATTTATTCTAGGAACAAGCTGCATGAAAGGAGTGTAATATAAGTTTCAATTCCAGTATTCCTTAAAAACAATTGCAACAAAATGTTTACTCACCGGAACAACATCAACTTCATTGAGCTGCCTGGTGAAATCAGCATCAAACTCTGATTCACTTTTTATTCCCAATGTCTGGTTGGGTTCTTCACCACCTGAATGTCTGTATTCAACAGGGTGGCTAGAGGAAGATGGTTCAAAGAAAATAGACTCTTCTGGAACTTCGTTATTAGTTCCTGATAATATAATAAAGTTCATCGATATGGCATAGTAATGCTAATATATGTAAGGAGCATATGGACAAAAAGATTGAAAACTTAACCGTACCAGAAAAATGATCCTTAGATGGATAGTCATCAATAACCTGCCATGACTGGACACCATCATCGCTGGGGAATTGCTGGCCATGATAACACCCTTCGTTATAGTAAGCTCTAGATTCTCCTGTAATTGAGAGCTGGTTTTGCAACGCATGAGCGATTTCCTCATCAAGATTGGTGTTGTTATAGTAAACTGTGTCATCATCAGTATGTTGTTGTTGACCAATTCCAGCTTCAGGCTGACCACTCTCTCCATATGAATAATAGAAGAACTTGTCTACATCGAAAAGATTGAGGAATCCAGAATCTGATTCTTGATCATTCATTTTTATAAAACTCTTTTTATTCGCCTCCTCAACCAAAGGTATCTTTGTTATTGATCACCTAATCAAGAAAATTCAAGCTTCAAGTCAAGTAGTAAAAGTGAAATAATTTACACACAGAATACAAAAGTTCAAGTTAGGAAGTAGTAAAAGTGAATTGATTTAGAGAGTGTATTATAGTATAAAAGTTAATACTATTATACTATAGTATGAACTAATTAAAACAGACATTCTATTAGGGAGTAGTAAAAAAGTATTTTGTTATAATGTGCAACAAGTAACCATATAGCAGCTTGGCAGCAATTCATATTTAGTGCTTGACATTCAAATTTTACATCTTTCAAGATGAATGTTGGACTGGACTTGATTATAAAAAATCATCTCCTATATGGTTCTTTGAAAGACAAATATGACATTTTAAGACATATGCACCCACATTCAGAATTATCTAAACCCCATATGATTTTGTTACAAAGAAAAATTAGATTTATAAAAAAAACTCATTCATGAAATTTGGACATCTGCCTAGAAGAGATTTGACTCTTTCTATATACCCAGCAGAAAGAAAAAATCTTTTTACATATATATGAATAAGAACACAAACTCAGTCACGAAGTATATACCACGCATAGAAAGCGCAACTGCAGCATCTACGAGTGATCTATCTAAGTGGATTGCCCAAATGGTATAGAAGTTAATACTACGGAGGATACTATAGTATGAGCTAATTAAAACAGACCTTGTATTAGGAAGTAGTAAAAGCATTTAGTTACTATATGCAACAAGTAACCTATTCTGACCACACCACATAGCACCTTTGCAGTAGTACATATATAATGCTTAAAGAGAGTTGCATAATCCACATTCATACTTTGCATCTTTCCATATGAATGATGGACTTGATTATAAAAAATCATTCCTTATATGGTTCTTTGAAAGACGAATCTAAAATTTTAAGACCATGCACCCACATTTAGAATTATATAAACCCCATATGATTTTGCAATATGAAAACACAAAGACAAATTAAGTTTATAAAGAAATACTCATTCATGAAATTTAGACATATTCTTGGAAGAGATTTTATTTTTGCATGAAATTTGGCCAGAATTGAGAAAGATTTTTTTTTATACCAAAAAATGAATAAAAACAAGAACTCATTCATGAAGTATAGACATCTACCCATAAATGTTTAACTTTGCGATATACCCCACATAGAAAGCATAAAATGCAGCATCTACGAGTGATGATCTCTCTATGTGGATTGCTTAAATGGTATAAAAGTTAATATAGTACTACGGAGTATTATATTATAGTATAGAATGAGCTAATTAAAATAGACATTATATTAGCATGTAGTAAAAGCATTTAGTTACTATATGCAACAAGTAACCTATTCTGACCACACTTAATAGCAGCTCTGCAAGAGTACATATATATAATGCTCAAAGAGAGTAGTTGCATATTCCACATTCATTCTTTGCATCTTTCCAGATGAGCGTTGGACTTGATTATAAAAAATCATCCCTTATATGGTTCTTTGAAAGACAAATGTGACATTTTAAGACCATGCACCCCCATTCAGAAATATCTAAAGCCCGTATAGTTTTGCTATATGAAAACACAAGGAAAAATTAAATTTATAATGAAATAGTCATTCATGAAATTTAGACATATTCCCAGATGAGATTTGACTTTTGTTTTATACCCGGTAGAAAGAAAAAATCTTTTTACCAATGATGATGATGATGAGTTAATCATTGGCTGAGAAACATGACAAAGAGGAGGCAACCCGGTTGAAATTGCTCTCTATCCATCTCTGCACGTTTCCAGCTTCACACCTAAACTAATGAGATAAAATAATGCAGCAACTGGGAGTGATATATCTAAGTGGATTGCTCAAGTGGTATAAAAGTTCATACTAAACAAATGCACCAAAAATAAAAAAAGGCCGTCTATTAGGAAGTAGTAAAAGTATTAGTTACTATATGAAACAAATAACTTATTCTGACCACACCCTACTAGCAGCTCTGCCGCAGCAGTACATATATAATATTCATTAAGAGAGTTGCATATATGATGAGTTGAGATGAATGATGGACTTGATTATAAGAAATCACCCCTTGTGTTGTTATTGGAAAACCAAATTTGACATTTTAAGACCATGTACCCACATTCATAATTATCTAAACCCCCTATGATTATGCTCTATGAAAACACAATGAAAAATTAAATTTATAAAAATACTCATTCATGAAATTTAGCCATCTGCCGGAAGAGAATTAATCACTTTTGCTGTATACCCAGAACAAAGAATGAATCTTTTTGAAAATAAATGAATTAAAACACAAACTCATTCATGAAGTGTAGCCGTCTACTATACCCAGAAAAGATTCAGTCTTTGCTACATAAAAAACGTAAAATGCAGAGTGATCTATCTAAGTGGATTGCTCAAAGCACAAAGTAAAAGCAAGTTATTGACAGAGTGTTAATGGTGGGATGATCCATCAAACTAAAGAAAGCATAAAACATCACAAACCCAAACAAATTCGACCGACAAAACAAGGAATTATCATGATTCATGAAGTTGGTGTTTATGCAGGTTACTTGAGGAGGAACGAGAAGAAGAAGAATCCACAGATAGAAACCTTGGATCGAAGAAATTGCAGGAAAGTTTCACTGGAGTGAAGTTGATCGGTAACGGATGATCTGACTGTAATCTAGCAATCTGCTGCGTGATATATGCTTATTATCGAGTCAGGGGGCGGTGGAGGAAGAAAAGAAACCAGAAGTTGTTGTAACGTATATGTGGGGGCGGCGTGATACTTATAGGGTGAGGAGGATGACGGCTTACTCTGAATAGAAATTGAAGTAGTAACGGAACTGTAAATGTGTTGGCAAAAACACGAGGAGGAAGAAGAAAGAGTTTGAAATACGCTGCCCATTATACGTCTTTCGGTCCTGTCTGCGCCAAAAATCAGGCAGTAAAAACCGTCTTCTTCTTTTTATACAACGTCATCCGTAATAGGGAGCATTATACTGTAATACGGAGTAATAATAATTGAAATTATTTCAATAATCAATAATAATACGGAGTAGTAATACACTAATACTTCGTAATTGAAATTGAAAAATGTTTGGGGTACGTGGTTTTTGTGTATACGTTTTTTATGTACATATTTGGCCCGCCCCTACATCCTACATCCAGGTGTAGGTACATCTAGCCAGTGGGCAGTGGCAGACTTCCTTTGTTCAAAGGTGTTCAGGTGAACACCCAAAATTTTGAAAATAAAATGTAAAAATATCTGTATAAAATTGATATAATAATTTATGTATTGTATTTTTATATAATACTCCGTATTTTTTACTCTTAACCCTTTTGCTAGTTTTTTGTTGTTGAAAAAATTATGTTTCTTCAATTGTGGGATCAAAAAACATTATTGTGTAATATTTTAACCATGAATTTGTTTGAACACCCAACTTCCAGTTGCAAGATCCGTCACTGCATCCAGGTCAACTGACTAAGACAGCCCATTAATTACTACAACTTTTTTTTCGGTGGCATTTTTGTAATTTAAGCGAAAAATTGTGGTTTCCGCTAAATGAGCATTGGTGTACATTTAATGAGCATCTGATATATTCTATTGAGTATTTGGAGGCTAACAATGACCATCAATTCATATGTTCTAATTCATTTTTTTCTTTTATAAAAACTTATTAAATTAATAAATTATATCTATAATTAACTCCTATGAATTTGAATATGTGAATTTAATGTAATACGATACTTTTAACATATGCATTGCTATGACATTTTAAAAATGAGCTTAACACCACTACCAAATGAGCATACATAACTTACAAAATGTTCATTGATATGAAAACTGTAAGGTTTGTTACTAGCTTAACATCCCAGCAGTTTCATTGATGAGCAGCAAACATTCTCTATTGAAATCAAAATCACAGTTTCTGTTAAATGAACATTAATATACTTTTAATAAGCATCAGACCTATTATGTTGAGCGTTAATTTCATCAGCATTGATATGAAATTTTAAAAATGAGCATAACGTCAGTACTAAATGAGCACACATAACTTACAAAGTGTGTAATGATATGAACATTACGACATTTTCATTGAGCATCAAACATCTTCTATTGAGATGAAAATCACGATTTTTGTTCAATGAGCATTAATGAGTTTTTAATGAGCATCAGGCCTATTAAATTATATTTATAAGCAATTCTTATGAATTTTAATATGCGAATATAATGTAATGGTACTTTCATTGAAAGAGAACTGATCAGGTCCAGCCGGAGGGACGGGAGGTGCCGTCCGAATTCCACCTTTTGTGGCGGTTCCCGCTGGAATGTTTTGATGAATTTTTTTGAGCATGTTCCTCATCAAGTCTTATTTGTCCATACCAAATTTCAACTCAAAATTCGACAGGGAAGGCATTCAAATCATTTTTTGAAGATGAATACGCCAAAATATACATATAAAAACTTAGTCAACTTTAAAAAATGATTTGAATGTCTTCCCGATCAAATTTTGAGATGAAATTTGGTATGCACAAACTATACTTGATGTAGAATATGTTCCAAAAAATTTCATCAAAAAATTCTACCAGTAACTGCCCCAAACGGCGGAGTTCGGATGGCAGCTGGACAGGGGACGGCTGGACCTGATCTTTTCCGTTCATTGAAATGTTCATTGATATGTAATTTTATAAATGATTAAATAAAGCATCGATACCAAATGAACATAAATATGCAACTTACAAAATGCGCATTGATAATAAAATCGTAAAATTTGATAGTTGAACGTCATGGCATTTTCATTGAGCATCAAATCTCCTTTACTGAGATGGAAACCACAGTTTCTGTTAAATGAGCATTAATGAACTTTTAATGAGAATCAACATATTTTGTTGAGTATTAGGAGTCTAATATTGAGCATCGTGATATATGATTCATATCATTTAATCTTTTTTCTTATTTTTTCTTTTATAATAATTTCTTAAAGTATATGTATACTCCTATGAATTTCAATATGCAAATCTAATTTAATATTATACTGATGAAGTATTGATTGATATGAAAATCATAAACTATTATTTGAGTATCAAGACATGTTCATTCAGCATCAACCTTTCTCTATTGAACATATGAATTCTACAATTGAGTATACAAAATTTGGAAATGAATCCTTATATTTTATCAAAACATTTTCAATTCACTAAGTATTTTGTTCTCTACTATTGATCATTATTATGATTTATATTGAGCATTAGAACTCTCAAATTGAGTATACCAAAACATCTTCATTGAATACCGGATTCTCGACTATTGAACATCGATCGAGACTATATTTATGTGTATTGAGCATCGGAAATTTGCAGTTAAAAATATAAAAATTTAAAAACTTATTTGAGCATCAAGACATCCTATGTTTAACAATTGATGATGAAATCCTACTCCCGTTGTCTCAAAATAAATGTGTTATTTTCTGTTTTTGGATTATCTCAAATAAATGTCTTGGGATGAAATAACTGATTCATATTATTTAACCAATTTCAATTAAAATCTCCACATCTACTTTTACTTTTGAACTATTTTCCAAGTGTGTTTGTCAAATCCAAACAAGACATCTATTCGTAATAGGGGAAAGTCGGTAGTATTTAGCAAAAAGATCTTATATGTAGCTGAAATTATTCAAAAATGTGCTTATTTTGACAATATGTAGTTCAGAAAATGTATTTCTCATAAAAATGAATAACTTTTTTCTTTGTTAAAAAAATAGTGCTCTTACAATTATATTATGATTGTAAAAGATAGCCGGGAGAAGAAAGACACCATTTTTATCAAACAAACTAGTTCTATAACGCGCTATGCACGAGGGAAAAGGCCCAATGTTATTTTAACAAGATTAACATAATATGAATGTTAATGATTAATATATTTAATTAAGTTATGTGAAATTGCACACAAGATTAGTTTTATGCATATTTTCCCACATAACTGATGATTAAAAAGGTGCGTGAGCATCTCTTTTCCCGTAAGCCTGACAAGGATCGTTCCAGAACACCCTATAAGAATGTCATATCAATAATGTGGTAATAAACAATCTAAGAAAGGGTGGGCAGGATGATTAGGTTTATAGGGCCTAGCTAGAACATATACGCCATTTTGATGTTTGAATCCAATAGCACTAAACATCTAAAGTACGATATCGACAGTGGATGAGCTAGGGACCATGGGGGGTACCTGCCCCTGCTTCGGGAAAAAAACAATTCCCACTTTCCTTTTTCGTTCTTAACGAAAAATCTTCCAATTTCTAAATCTTGTCATCATACCCTCAATAATTTTGAAAATAAAACACTATTACACCTACTTTTTTGGATTTGTCCTTCATTCTATCACATTATTCCAATATTTTCTCATCATACTCTCAATAATTTATATTCTCTATCACTATTCTTAATCTACCTACTTTTGAAATGGTAAAATTTTTAAATATATATAAAACTAAAAATAAGCACTAAAAATAAGATGAATAATTAAATTAGAAATGACAAATTAAAATAATTACAATAGAATAATGATTTTCGAAATTCTTGCGTAAGGTAACATACATAATAAAAAATGAAAAAAACAATTAGAACATTAAATGGAAATCAAATCAATCTAAGTGCATAGAATAATTAAATGGAAACTCAAAAGTTTGTGTTGGAAACGTTGGAGTTAACGGAGTTAAGGGGAAGATTTAAATTTAATGATGAATGGTACAATGACTAAAACAAATTGTACAAGTGTAAATTGCTTTAGTGTTAAACCAACACTTTTATCATTCCTAAAATGCCCTAACCATCATTTGTGCTTATAAGTTTTTAGATTAGAATTAGAATATTTAGCTTTCATTTTACTCAAATATTTTCATGGTCAATATTTCTTTAATCAATAATGTTTTAGAATAATCTTAATTTCAAATGTGGGATGCCTTGTCCTTGTATTAGGATGATTGTACATGCAGTGTGATTATAACAAATGACACGGTGTGACCCTGCTATAACGAATCAACAACCTCCCGCCGATCCTGTATCACCTAGCTAGCCAGCCATGTCGTGGAAGCGTCTTGTCCCAACTCTCAACAGAGTCTTGGTTGAGAAAATCAACGCTCCGACTAAGACCACCCTTTATCATGGAACAGTGGGGATCATTTTTAGAAGTACAATTCCCATTATCATGTATTGAACAATAATAATATCGATCCATACCCTTTAATTGCCCTTTTTGAAAGGAATCAAACTTCTTCTAAAAATAGAGTCCTATCAAATCTTATTATTTACTCAGCATATTTGTTTTTATCTTTTCCTTTTATAAAGGATCTCAGAATCCTTCCTTACCTTAAGTCATGCAACGTACCTGTGTAAATATTTGAGTTATCAATGAGAAGGCTCATGGTTTTCACATACTAATTTACATGGTATCAGAGCAGGTTCACACCACAAAACCCTAAACCACACACAACGATTGGTTTCTGTCAACATGACGGGATCAGAATCACCAAAAATCAATGAGGAAGTTACTGGCTCCTCATCAACAACGATAGATTCGAACTCACCTTATTATTTACATGGATCCGATTACCCATGGACGATGCATGTAAATGACAGCCTGAACGATGGAAATTACGGGGATTGGTCCCAAGAGATGACTAATTTTCTGTACTCGAAGAACAAGATCGGTTTTGTTGATGGGAGCATCAAGATGCCAAATACAGGGGCACAACGAGATGTTTGGAAGCATTGTGACGCCATGATCAAAGGCTGGCTTACAACAGCAATGGAGAAAGATATTAGAAACAACGTAAAGTACGCAGAGCATGTGACTTCGGCAGACACAAAGGAAATCACCATATCTAAACTCATTTTTAATTTTGAAGTTCAGCGAGCTTATGGCGAAAAACAACAACTCTTTTCTTTTGAGAAGCAACAACCCCGAGCACCATTTCCACAAGCTTACTCAGATGCATCAGACCACTTTTATCATTCGGATGACTCTTTCTACACAGACGATTTTCTAGGACATTCAACCGAAAGCGATCGCCGTCCTCCTATATCCAACCAGGAAGAAATTAGGAAGTCCAAATTCAACAGAGCGATTTGCGGTAAATCAAAGTTCGTCACATCTGAAAATTGCCTGTCAACAGACAATCTAAACACACAACTCAAAATATATAGGAAATCTCAGAAGAACAAAAGGCGTCATTGCATAATAGATCACAGTCCAGAGATTTCCCTTGGGTTTAGTATTTGTCTTTTCATTTTCTTTTCTGTATTTCTTGTTTTTTTCTTTCTCACATTGTACCATTTCCTTTTATCAATAAAATCAATTTTTCCAAAAACAAAAAAGCGTAAAGTACGCAGAGAGTGCGAAAGAAATATGGGATGACCTGAAAGAGCGCTTCGGGAAGGAGAATGCACCACGCACTTATGAACTGAAGCGCGAATTAACCTTGATTCGCCAAGAGAAGGCCACTGTGTCGGCTTACTACACTCGTCTGCGTGGATTATGGGACGAAATACAATCAGTCTCACCCACCCGAAGTGTTCATGCGGACTGTGTATTTGAAGTACTGCTACATTGATCTGTAAATAACTTTTAGGATTCTGTTTTTTTTTTTTTTAAGTTTCTTATCTAAGAACAGCCTGTTTACATATCTTTATATTATTCATTTCTTTTTCAATTTGCATTTCTTTACAGATTTTGCATGCTTCACTTTAAGGCGAAATTATAACACTCCTTAACGTATGCGCTGAACATGATACATGGTCCGTGTGGATTGTTGAGTTAAAAATTATATAGTTTTTGCACGCTTCATTTTGCATTTCTTTCTGATGCAGGGCTAGATCAACTAGTGTATAAGACTCCTAGGTCTTCACAAGTTGGTGCAATTTGGGTAGAAGATCCTACTGAAGGTACTGTGAAAAACATAAACATAAGGGTATATGCTCATAGTGGTAAGTCAAGGAGTATCCAATATTATTATGGATGCATGAAAGCATTGAAAAACACACACATTGTGATGGTGTTGACATGCAGCATGCAACATCCTTTCATTTCTTTAACATCTCTAAACAATAACATCAAAAATCCTGAAGATCTCATCACTGCTGAAGAGAGAAACTTCTAAATCAATGGTAAACGAAAGACAGTTTCATGTAGGGAATATTACTCCTACAAACTACAATTGCGCCCAAATGATAAGAGTTACTTATTACATACAAGAAGATTGCTTGAACAATACATTGTTGATGTCTACATCAAAACCGAAACACAAAGGTTGGATTACTTCAGACTAAAGCAACAAGAGTTCAGGTTTGAAATATATAGTGGTGTGGTTAATAGTATGCATATGGGCATGGTTTATGGAAACAATGTGGACGAAGAGTTATTCTACCTGCTACTTTCATTGGGGGACCTCGTGATATGTGTAAGTGATATCTCGTTGATGAAGCCATAATTTTTTTTAACAATGACATGTGATCCCAATTTGGCCAGAGATCAAAGATCTACTCCAACACACTGATGAAGCTCAGAATAGGCCAGATCCAGTAATCAGAGTATTCCATTCTAAACTTCAGGAACTAAAGAATGATATTGTTAAAAGAATGTTCGTCGCTGAAGAAGCTGCATACATTTACGTGTTAAAAGAAGGTTCGTCGCTAAAGTATGCTGTGATTGTTCTTTAAATTTGTATGTACTGCATTACACTTCTTATTTGAAAACAACAATTTTTAAATAAGCAAAGAGCAGTGAAAATACATTATAAATTTGCATGCTCACCAAGTGGACAACGAATATAATCAATGCAAAAGAAGCATATATTTTGGATTTAAATATTGGTCCACTCGATGGAAAGGATTTTTAGTGACTGTAAAAAACTGTTTTCCATTTGCATTATTTCTTTACACTTTAAATTAAAACCAACTACCTTAATTTAAGTCTATAATTAAAAAATCATTATCCTTACGCAAACCTAGAAATAAGTATACAATTCAAATTAAATAAGCCTTATTTTTTACTATAATACTCCTAACAATCTGTAACGAAAACATTAACAAATCATAACTACAAATTACTTATATTCAAAAATCTTTTTTCCCTCTTTAAATTTAAGTTTTACAATACTCATATTTTAATGGCTTCATTGGGCACTTTTCGCACGTAGTGTGTACATCGCTAGTGTGTGTAATTATTATTAAAAACCATTTCAATTTTATGAATAATAAAATATGTCCAGCCTTGAAGTGTATTGGTCTTTAAAGTTTTTAAGTATGTTCAATCGAGAAGTGAAAATAGGTATTTCATAACCGTATGCGCTATAAGGACTACATACAAACACACACACACAAAGATAAATATAGGTATAAATCATGGAGTTCAAAAATATTTGGATGATAAAGAATAAACATATATTAATCATACACAAACATATTATATATTACTACGTACTTAAGAAGACATGAATATGTACATTTTCATTAATTAGGGTTATATACTATTTTTACTTTAAAAAGTATTCTTAATAATTACACTATCAATATTGCGAACAAAAATATTGTAAGAAAACAGATACCTTAAACATCTTCATTTTCATAAGGCAGATTATATGATACCTCCAAGACGTTGTACCTTATCCCGATGAGTAAATTTGAAATGGTAAACAATTATTAGATATTTTAAACATAAATAAATGGTAAATAATGATATGGGCCAATCATTATTAGTGGTGGGGTATAAGATTATTGTATGGTAGTATTCACCTTTGTATAATTTTTTAGAGTGTATATATTATTATAAAGATTGTTGGTTATTGTTGTACAATTAATGTGTAGCTAGTCCAATAAAGTTCAATTTTGTGATTGTTAAATTATAGTTAGTACAATCAATCATATGTTCCTTTTTTAACTCGGAAGGCAATCACCAAAATCAGTAAGGAAATTGTCAGGGAACATTTGTCAGGTTTAATAAAAACAGCAGAAAGTACAAACGAAGGGGGGACCAGAACAAAACATCTCCCAGAAAGGGCATTCCCTTTTAGAAAAATAGCATAAACAAAAATACAACAAAAATAATTAGCTAATACATCTAAAAGATGGAATACCAAATAAATCTAAATAATATGCCTTCTTAGCAAAAACAGGAGGCGGATTTATCTGAGAAATAAAAATTAATTAGATGTGCCAATTGGTCCTGCGATAAATAAGTAGTGTGCAACCCATTTCCAAATTTTTACTAATTTTCTTTTTTAGCCATCTAAAAAAAATTGTCATTTTCATTTAAAGTAGTAAATACGGAGTATGTAGTTAAATATGGTGACTAATCATGAGTATTTTTTGTAGTGTATGTTGGATATATAATTATTGCATTTAAATAGTGTAACTAATGTTAACAATTTTTGTTAGACACTACAAAAAACAATGATTTTGGCACAAATTAGCCCAAATTTATACGGTATTTGGCACAGATTTGACACGGATACGTCAAGTCCATGCCAATACGGTTCTGTCACCAGTTATTTGGCACGGTGCCGTCCAAAAATATGTTATGATCCATGCCAAGTCCGTTCCAATATCATTGTTTCTTCTAGCTAGTGAGAATATATGGGTTACGAATGCAAACAATAACAAGCATCTCATCATTAAATTACTCATATTTTTGGAAAAGGGAAAGCTAATCACTTTTTTTGTATTTTACAAAGCTCTAGGAAATATTTGTATCCTTTTTCCTTACCATTTGCAATAAAATCATTTATCATTTACACCTTCAAAATATGATCGTCTAATAACTTTAATTTTGAATGTAGTATAATTTAATCTTGTGACCATAAACATACTATAACGTATTGCTACTAATAATATATAGTATTACTATTAATAACTTATACTAATATTAGTAATGCTACTAATAATAGTACAGTAAGCTAAACTTTATTATCCTATACTAATATTAGTAATGTTACTAACAATAGTTTTACTATTAATATCTTATATACTTCGTATATAGTATTAGTAACGTATTGTAACTAACTAACATTAGCATTACTATATATAGTATTAGTAATAGTAATGTATTACAACTAATTGTTAACTAACATTAGCATTACTATATATAGTATTAGTAATGTATTACAACAAACATTAGCATTAGTTTTAATATCCTATAAAGGGACAGATCCAAAATTATATTTAAGGTCGAGGGGGGTAAAAACAATTCAGCTAGTGTGGGCTAGTATCTAAAAAGTACATCAGATATGGTTTAATGCACAATTTTAGATAAGGACTCTAGGATAGAGATCAAATACAAACCCTCCTTAATTTACAAACTACAAACTCATCTTGATCATCCAATGAGTTGATCTAAATTAAGGATGTAGGCGCAAGGTGGCAGGCATATATTGTTGACATTTAAAATTAACGGCGTTTGTTCTAAAATTATACGAATTTATATGTGTGTGCTCACGTTAATGTACATATATATGTTAAAAATGATAGTGTTAGTAGTTATGTAAAAATGTAAAATGTATGTAAATTAACTTCTTAAACTTTTTTCAAGACTTATTTGAAATAAAAGAAATAAAATTAGTTAAATTAATGAACTTTAAATTCATATCCTTAATGGTCACTTTGTGTTTTAAAAGCTCATTGCAAACAACTAAATTACTAACATTTTATTTCAAACCGCTAATGGAATCTGCTGGTATCTATCTGTTGATTCGATTGACTATTTTGCTAGCAGAGAACTGCTATTCTCAAACACAGTCAATTTCCTAATACTTAAAATATGAAATGTTGGGAATTCTAAATTCGAGAATTAAAAAGTGTCTCACTCACAAAAATTTGACTAATCTATCACTAGGGCTTGTTTGTATTTTACCAATATGCCTCAGGTGGTTCTTTCACCAATCTGGTAAATCACCCGTTTTTTACCAATTTATTAATTTGGCCCTTCTTTTGTCAACATGAAATATAACAATTTTAGCAAGAAAAATAATTCACATTAATTTGTTAATTTGGCCCGTCTTTTGACATTATACCGATGCACCTTTATATTCAATACATAGTAATATAATACCCTTATACATTAATAATTATTTAAAGAAAAATTCCTGAAATAAGAGTAAAAATATTTAAAAATTCCAAAATATGATGGTTATGTTTTTTCCGAGATAGGAGTAACACGGCATCATTTACTGACATTTTGGAGTTACCACTATCAAAATAGTTGCAGCACTACACATATTAACATCAAAGTATTCACAGTCATTAATGGCAGCATTTGTCAATCGTGACAACAACAACAACATCTCTTATTTCAAGAATAGAAACATACTCCCTCCGTCCCATTGTACTTTGCCTACTTTCCATTTTTGGTTGTCCCAAAAAACTTTGTTACTTTTCTATTAAAGTAACTAATTTGTGGTTCTGCCCATTTCTCTCTCCTCTGCACAAATCTCAACCACACAGTTTTTACTTTTCTTAATTTCTTATTTCTCACATACTTTGCACTTGGCAAAGTCCACCGGGACGGAAGTAGTAATACCCTAATTTTTGCTTTCCAACATTTCTATTCATATTTAAGGCAATTTCCCTTCATTATTTAAATGGTTGAAGCTTTTAAATGTGCAGGGCAACTGAGAATTTTTTTACAACACTTATAGTGAAGTAACACATATACGTAGTATAGTGAAGTAGAGTTCGTATCCACACGGAAAGGAATAACTTTCTTTTCAATTAACTAGTAATAAAAAGGAGTGTTTTGGAATTGTTTGGAATTAATTAATTTAAACAACAAGTTGAACGACTTTTATGAGATTTAATTCAAGAATAAAAAGGACTTGACCTTGCTACTTTCCACTTGTTGATATATTTAGTCAATCATTGTTATGTCTATAACTTATCTCCTCTCGAATACTTAATCGAGCCAATTCATCGAGGTCAGTTATTAACAACGACGGTTCATTAACAACCCTTACTATTAATCAAATGTAGAACAACGTCGTATACTGATTTGACAGTAGCATTTAATCTTTTTAACTCCTTGATGAAATCAAGTGAGATTGATAACCTTAACACAACGGTTTCAGTTTAACCAACAAAATTAATCCCTCTTAAGTTTATTAACCACAACTGTGCTTTAATAAACCGGAATTACTTACTTATGAACAATCAATGATTAACCATCGGTTCGTTGATCGTTTCTAGTAATAATTAATGTCGAAATGTTAACTAATCGTCACTTAGCAACACCCCAACATTAATATAGAATGAGATTCAAGGAAGAATTAATAATCAAGAGAAGAAGTTAAGAAAATAACTTACAACTTTAATAATCAATAAGCTTCAAGAGCAAAACCAAGAAATGAAAGTTTAGCTCCTCACTTGGAGACTAAACATGCTAGAAAAATATAAAGAAATGCTATTCTAAACTGAGCTTAAAAGTATGGAAGAAGGAATGATTAAAAGTGAAAGAAAAGTTTGCTACTTATTAAAGGTATTTTTAACACCTTCGGGCGGATATCCGACCGGGTAAAGTACCATACCCGACCGAGTATTAGTCAAAATTCAAAATATTTCCCACCATTTTGTGTTTTCAGCACGTCTTTTTGTCCGGGTCACTTCATACCCGGCCGGGTATGTGCCCAATTTCCACGCAACTTCTGTTTTCTCTTCATATCCGGCCGGGTAAAGATTATACCCAATCGGGAAAGTCACCAAATCACATTTTTGCATGATTTCTTGCTCCCTTGCACCTTCCTTTGGTCTTGTAATATATCATCCATGCTCCTTTGTTTTATTCAAGCTCAAAATCTTCTAAAACTAATAAATTACAATAAACTAAAGAAAAATGAAGTTTACACAAAAAGTGTGTAATTTTCCAAACAACAATAAATAAAACTAGTTAAAATTACAAACATAAACAATAACAATTCAATACTATCACTGCACATTTGTGCTTTGACGTATACTTGAAGTACGCGAATGACTAATGCTAATTTTGCAATAGGCTTCAAGTTCAATTTATTAGGTTCAACTTTCCTTGTCATGTTGGCACGAGAACGTCATTTCTTTCGAAAGATACCCAAGTCTCATTTTATTGTGCGAACCCTTCTCTTTTTCGCAAGGTAAGAGGTCTAGCTAATACTATTAGTTTTTTCAATTTTTTTAGATTTTCACTAGACATTATCCCATTCAATTGTAATCTTGGACTCACCAAGGAAAATTCTCAATTAAAGTTCAATTAAATAGGTGAATCCATGCCTACAATGGAATCCTCAAAAATATCAAGTTCCTAAAAACTACGTGACTGCTCTTACCCCATTTGGCGCATAGGAACAATGCCAAAATTGGCTCCTACCAAAATCCCCTAAACTTAGCAAACTAATCCCCTAATTCCCTAGACACCAAGAAACTGTCAGAATTATTCACGGGTGAGAAATAGACCATTTGGCAATGGAGCTTAATTTTTCGGGTAAAGAAGAGACATATCAGGCTCAAAATGGCTTATCCTGAAGGGTTTATTAAGGTGGAATGGTAAATCTTGAAATAAAACGTGGTTAACTAATGCCTTTTTCCTTTCAACAACTACATTAACTGTACAAGCAATTTAAGTCAAGTGAAATAAGTAAATAAAAGGGGGGTTTGGGTTTGAGTGATTTAATTTAATTAAACACGAAGATGAACGACTTATATCAGATTTAATTCAAGAATAAAAAGGACTTGGCCTTGCTACTTTCCACTTGTTGATATATTTTAGTCGATCATTGTTATATCTATAACTTATCTCCTCTCGAATACTCAATCGAGGAGTATATCCAATTCATCGAGGGTAGTTATTAACAACGACCGTTCAGTAATAACCCTTACTATTAGTCAAGTATAGAACACCGCCATATACCGACTTGATAGTAGCATTTAATCTCTTAACTCCTTGATGAAATCAATTGAAATTGATAACCTCAACACAACGGTTTTGGTTTAACCAACAAATTAATACCTCTTAAGTTTATTAACCACGACCGTGCATTAATAAACCGAAGTTACTTACTTGTGAAACCATCAACGATTAACCATCATTTCGTTGATCGTTTCTAGTAGTAATTAATGTCGGAACGTTAACTAATCGTCACTTAGCAACCCTCCAACATTAATATAGAATGAGATCAAGGGAAGAATTAATAATCAAGAGAAGAAGTTAAGAAAATAACTCACAACTTTAATAATCAACAAGCTTCAAGAGCAAAACCAAGAAATGGAAGTTTAGCTCCTCATTTGGAGACTAAACATGCTAGAAAAATATAAAGAAATGCTATTCTAAACTGAGCTTAAAAGTGTATGGGAATTGATATCTAATTGTGAAGGAAAGGGGGTGTATTTATAGGCTTTTAGGAATGCAGCTCGGGTAACCGATCAGGTATATACACGGTACCCGATCGGGTATGTGTAAAACCCTCAGATTCGACTATTCGAGGTATACCCGATTGGGTGTGTCGGTGTACCCGATCAGTTATAACAACTTATCGTGACCAAATCTTCTCCTGCACGTCCCTTTGTTTCCTGAAGTGATCTGATTGAAAATCAAGTAGGTACCCGATCGGTTATAGGGTATACCCGACCGGGTACAGGTCAAAATCAGGAACTTTCCTTCTTTGTCTTGTATTCTTGCACCTTCCTTCCTCTTTTGGTCTCACCAATGATCATTTGATTGATGCTGGACCTGTTTTAGCTCAGAATAAACTTAATCTAAACATATTACAACTATTTTACAAACGTAACTATTACACCAAAAGTGTGTAATTTTCGAAATATTAAACAACCAAAACTACTAAAAACATAAACATACAACGGAAATTACAAGCATATCAACTCCCCCACACATTGTTCTTTACTCGACCTCGAGTAAAGTAAAATGTTCCAAACAGTTCAAGAGTTTATCAAGAGTTCAAGAAAGAAAGAATCACAAAAAACACCAAGGAATCATAAATGATTTTACAAAAAGATATTCTTCTTGGATTTTTTGGTCTTCTATGCTCAATCTTCTTTCCTCTTTTTCTTCTTCTCTTCTTCCTCCTAAGAGATCAAATGAGGTCCTGCACAAAACAAATATTTCTCTCATATCTCTCATTTTGCCTAGGAACTATTTCAGGTTTTTATCCTAGCATCTCTTTTTGTTTTTCCATCCTCTCCAACTCACTCAAAAAAAAAAATTATAAGCCCTTTTTCCTTAGATTGCCCATTTTGTTGGGTTTTCAACCTAACTAGCATTTCTTTTTCTTTTATTATTATTTCTTTTTTTTCTTTGTTTACAAAGAGTAAAAGAAATTAATGCGTAGTAAAAGGTAGAAAATAAAATTACATACCATGAGGAGTCTTCCCCTTTCTCATTCCAAGCACTGTTCCTAGTGCTCATCCGCACCCCCATAGTAGCCGCCTCTGAAACCGCCTCCAAAGCTGTCATCACCCATGTGTGTATCTCCGCCATCCCCGCCATCATATTCTCCACTCCCGGAGCTCGATCCTCCAAAGTTACCCCAATGAGTGGGATCATACAGAGAGGGGGGTGGAGGTGGGTGAGCCATAGTATGAAATGAGGCTTGATGAGCCATGTAGGAGTACATAGGTCCATAGAACCTACGTTGATCTTCCTCGTACCTCTGGTTGTCCTTTGTCCATTGCTCTTCTAGCCGTTAAAATCCTGCCCTTTGTTCCTCCCTATACCGTCCAACTTCTTCGGTCACTTTGTTGAACACTTGAACCCATCAAGTATTCGTTCGAAATAATCGGGAGGTGGAGGGCTTTGGGGCTGTTCGGGAATGTGCCCATGTATGGCCTCGGGGTCATGGTGGTCGGCTTGAGGTTCTTCGTCGGGTTGGTTTTCGGGGGGATTTTCAGCTTGGGGTTCTTGTAGATGTGGTGGAAGGGCGTGTGGGAACAAGTAGTGGGGTACATCTCTTTTGTACAAAAGTTTGGGGAGGTGCGGGTTAGACATGGGGAAATGTCTTACAGGTTTTGGGTGTATGAGCCAATTGTACACATTTTGGGGACGCTCATCACCATACACCGTGTGAGAGAAAGATGTACACCCCGAGTGGCCAAACCAAGCCATATTCATCAAACAATAGTCGGGTATAGGAGAGTTGTCCGTATACCCAAACATTTTTCGTACTTTTGGGAATTTGGGGAAAAAATGGTATTTAAGGATATGGGAGTGTAGAGGAGAGTGAGAGGAGTATTTTGGTGGTGGAATGGAGTAATTTGGTGGAGAAATAAGGAAGATATGGTAGAGAGAAGGAGTAAAAAATGGAGGTTGGGAAAGGGGGGTTTGAATTTGGGTTTTCTATTTAGGGAAGATGAAGTGAGCGAGTGTTTATTTGGGGGGAAATCGCAGATGTACCCGATCGGGTATGTGTATTTTGTTCGGTTTCAAGCTTGGTATTCGATCGGGTGCTCAAGGCAGGCGTTTTGGGCTTTTGGTTTTTCAGGTATACCCGATCGAGTAATGGTGTGTACTCGATCGGGTGCTCGAGGCAGGGGCTTGATCTTGTTGTTTTTCCAGCCATACCCGACCGGGTGGGGAATAATACCCGATCAGGTATATGTCGTTTTGCAAATTTTTAGCGTTGTACTCGAGCGAGTGCTCAAGGTAGGGGCTTTTAGTTTCGTCTTTCTGTAAATACACGACCGGGTAAGAAGTAATACCCGATCGGGTATGCTGGTATTTTTGAAAAAAAACTGCTGCCTCGATCGAGTACTTAACTGGGTTCATCTTTTTTATCAATACCCGATCGAGTATATGTGCATACTCGATCGGAATGGGTAAGAAAACATACCTTGCATGGCTTGCCTCCCAAGAAGCGCTATATTTAACGTCCTGGCTCGACGATATCCCCGTTGCTCCTCATTCATAGACTGGTTCAGTAAGGTTTATGACTTCCACGTTTTTGGGTTGAAAACCCTCAAAAAAGGTTTTAGTACGTCTTTGTCTGTCCATTCACCTTGAGCACATCTCTCGTCTCCACGTCTTGAATTTCCACCGCCCCGTGTTGATATGTTTTGACCACTTTGTATGGTCCAGTCCAATGGGATCATCTCATATGGCAAAACTCTATTGTATGGTCATCCCACACATAGAGTCTTGAGTCCATTTTTAACTTTTCTTTTTGAGATTTTGAGAATTGTGGAGGAAATTTGCCGAAAAAAGGAAAGTTTACAATGTTTGCTGGAGGAATTGTATGACTTTGATGGAGAAGAGAGTTTTGTCTGGAAATTCACCCTTGATGAAATTTGTGTGAAGTTTTTCAATGTCTTTGTGAGGAATGAGGCGGCTTAAATGATCGGCCACCAAGTTCTCCGCTCCTTTCTTGTCTTTAATCTCTACGTCAAACTCACTCAATAGCGGGATCCATCGAATGAGTCTTGGTTTGACTTCCTTCTTTGTCATAAGGAATCGGAGAGCAGCATGGTCGGTGTAAAAAATAACTTTTGTTCCAAGAAGGTAGGAACGAAACTTCTCCAAAGCAAAGACCACCGCTAGCATCTCCTTCTCGGTGGTGGAGTAGTTCTTTTGAGATTCATTTAAAGTTGAGGAGGCATAGTAGATGACATGAGAGGCCCTCTCGATCTTTTGGCCTAAAACAGCCCCCACCGCATAATCACTTGCGTCACACATGATCTCAAAGGGAAGAGACCAATCGGGAGCTTGTATAATGGGTTCGGTTACCAACCTTGCCTTCAAAGTGTCAAAAGCTTTCTTGCATTCATCATTGAGATCAAATTCCACCTCCTTTTGTAAAAGTTTGCAAAGGGGAGATGAAATTTTGGAGAAATCTTTGATGAATCTCTCCTATAGAATCCGGCGTGCCCAAGGAAAGATTGGATGTCCCGTACATTTGTTGGGTACGGGAGCGTTTGAATGACATCAATTTTGGCTTTCTCCACTTCAATCCCCTTTGAGGAGATCACATGCCCAAGAACAATCCCTTGTTTTACCATAAAGTGGAATTTTTCAGAATCACATACCCAGATTTTAGCTCGAATGTGACCCCCGTATCAAGAGTTGGAAAAGTGATACATAAGGGTTGTTGATTAAGATTCGGAGCCGTGAGCTCCCTCAATGTTCTTGTTTCGTGAGCCATAATGATTGGCTCTTCGGTCTCGCTAGAATGAGAACTAGCACTTGATGATTCTCCCGAGTTGGAGCTTGAGAATTTATTTTTCAACCGCTCGAGAGTTGGTTCTATTTTGGGGTTTGATTGGTAAGTGATTTCGTTCAGTGAACAATATTTTACCATATACTACAAAGCTCAAGAGAAATAGAAATCTTTATACTTAAATAATATATATATTTTTTTCTTTTTCTTAAAATAAAATAAAATAAAAAGAAAAATTAATTGCCTTTCTCTGGCAACGGCGCCAAATTTGATGAACACTTTGTCACGGTGCGTCAAAATAGTTTCGATACTAACACTTATACGTAGTATAGGTGTCACGCCCCAGACCGCAATCCAAGCGCGTGTACAACCGCCGTATAATCAAGTGACGTCACCCGCGAGTCAACCTCACTTAATTACACAAGGCGTTCGAGAATATAATCCATCCATACTCAGTAGTAAACATACATAACAACATCACATTTAAACCAATGAATAGCGGAAATATTCAACGGTAAGTCATAAGCCACAACCGGCCAACAACATGGGCATGCAAGCCCCAAAAATAGTTTATAGTAGAACAAATATCCATGAGTATGTGTTCGGTAGTTTGAAAGAAAATAAGGAAGCACGAACCACGTCTCCCTGAAGTTGATATCACCCGTAAGAAGGTGCAGGTAGCAAGCCCTAGCTTCAACCTGAAAATGGTGGGCCCCCCGAAGGGGTCAGTACAAGTACCGAGCGAGTAGCAGGCTAAATATAGAATAACTAGCGTTTCAAGTATAAGACCCAAACATAGGGTGATACTTATATAAATAGTCCTTTCCCCCAAGTTATGAAATACTCATTAGTATATATATACTTGGAAAATACCCGATCCGTAGATCACCGTTTTATTTGGGAAAATAGTAATAGTCAATATCCTTGACTAAAAAACCCCAACCCACCCATATACCTATGAGTGTATAGGACTCCTCCTTGTCCCTATTTCAATATCATAATCTATGAGTGTTAAGTACTTTTAAGTACTAGGGTCCTCCACCAAATTTTGAGTGTTAAGTACTTTTAAGTACTAGGGTCCTCCACCAATTTATTATCCGAGTGTTAAGGACTTTAAGCCCCAGGGTCCTCCACCAATTTACATTCCGAGTGTTAAGGACTTTAAGCCCCAGGGTCCTCCACCAATTTATAATCCGAGTGTTAAGGACTTTAAGCCCCAGGGTCCTCCACCAAGTTTTGAGTGTTAAGTACTTTTAAGTACTAGGGTCCTCCACCAAGTTTTGAGTGTTAAGTACTTTTAAGTACTAGGGTCCTCCACCAAATTTTGAGTGTTAAGTACTTTTAAGTACTAGGGTCCTCCACCAAATTTTGAGTGTTAAGTACTTTTAAGTACTAGGGTCCTCCACCAAAAATATTTTCCCATGATCAACCTCCTATCAACCTAGATAGAGTCTATATCATACTTAGTCTTTCATAACTAATTCAATACATAAAGCTTATGTATCACAATCCATGCAAAGCCATGCAATTATATAAATGTATAATTAACTAATATCAACCGATATTAATTAATCCATTATCCATCGGTCAACGTTGTCGTTGACCGTCATTTCAAATCTTTCACTTATCAACTTAATCATCATGTAATTAAGTTAAAAATATTCATTTGTGCTTCTAATACACTTCAAACAAATATGCATTTTATATAATTCTTCATATCATATTCCATGCATAAATAATTAATTTCTTTCATACAAACTTAACCCTATTGGATAATCACATGTTTAAATATCTTTTAAACATCATTATGAACTCATATAACATTTATTTAGGTAATCTCATAATTAACCCAAAAGTTATAAGATATTAAGCCGTCCACTCACCTTGAACTAGCGTTATGAAGTTCTACCCTTCTTGGTTGAACTCCGGTGAAACTCCGGCGACTTTTGGTCAACTCCGGCGACAACTCCGGTGACTTTTTCAACTTTGAGAAAGTCCTTGAAATACCTTACTCAAGTTCCTAACAAGGTTTTATAATCATAAAACCCATATTAATACAAATAACCTTTAAAAGATTATTTCCCGGTGAACCCAGTCGTTTTGGCTTCTACGTCCGTTCTTGGACGTAGAACCATCTTCCAACCCATAAATCCATACTTATAACATGTTGAACCATGCTAAGGGTCCTTAATATGATATATACTTCATATGGTAGAAGAAAATTAAAGGAAAAGTTATAATAAGGTCATTACCTTAATTAATCACACTTTTCCCAACTTTTTCCTTCTTTTATCTTCCTCCTTGGACTCCCTTAGGTTGAGATCGAATTTTCAGCTATGGGGATGGTTTGCAAAGCTCTTTCCTTCCTCCTTTTTCTTGGTTGGTCGAGCATGATAGATGAAAGAGGGTGGAGAGGTGGTTTTTGTCTCCTTTAGCCAATGAGTGGATGGAAAGGGGTCCATTAGCTTTCAACCATGTTCCTCTCATCCTATCATCCATCCTTCATGTGTCCTTATGGAACCAATTAGTCAACTCTTGCACACAAAGACGTGGGGTGGCCCCCACTCATGTGGGAGGTCATCCCTTTGTGTCCCGGTGTGTACAATTGGTCCCGGAAGTTGTATTTTTCGGACTGTTTTAATCATATTTTATTTTATCGGGTAAAATAAAATATATTATGTGTTCTCAATCATAATGCCCTTTTGAAATAATATATATTCCAAAACTTTACTTTAGAAGTCTCCGAAATTCATTTTCGGGCGGTTATCTAATAAATTGTCGGTACCGGTAATTGGCCCTCTTTTGACCAATCGATCAACCCCAGGCCTTCCCATGGCCCAAATAAGATATCCACCACTATATAAGTATTATTTCGACCCATAAGAATAATTTATGTGATTTCGGGAATATCGAGCGGCCCCCGCTCCCGGTGTGGGTCCCACGTGCAATTTACTATTCACGCGAAAGAAAAATAAAAATTTACAACTTCGTAAATTCATTAATCCTTTAAATAGGTTCAATACATTATTTACATAAAATTAAATATATTTGGGGACGGTGTTACAAGTTCACCCCCCCTTATTTGGGATTTCGTCCCCGAAATGCAAGTGTCTAATCGAAAAGAAGTGGGTATTGCTCCCTCAGTGAGACTTCGGTCTCCCACGTTTCTTCTTCGACTCGATCACTCCTCCAAAGAACCTTTACCATAGGAATTTCCTTATTCCTAAGTTTCTTCACTTGTTGACCTACTATCTTCACCGGCTCTACCGCATATTGCAAATCCTCACGGATCTCTACCGGCGGTTTTTCAAGAATATGAGATGGGTCCTGTATGTACTTCTTGAGCATCGATACATGAAACACGTCATGTATCTTCTCAAGTTCTGGTGTCAACTTGAGATGGTAAGCCACGGCCCCTATCCTTTCAAGGATTTCAAATGGACCGATGTATCGGGGGTTAAGCTTTCCCCTCGATACAAATCGAATGATGCCCTTCCAAGGAGAAATCCTCAGAAAAACCTCATCACCGACTTCGAATTCCAACGGTCTCCGTCGTTTATCAGCATAACTCTTCTGTCGGTCCTGAGCAGCCTTCAGTCTCTCCTGAATGATCCTCACTTTAGCCTTGGTGATCTCAACCAGTTCTATCCCTTCGAGTTTGGCCTCGCCAACCTCGTCCCAACACAACGGTGTTCTGCATTTCCTCCCATACAATGCCTCGTATGGAGGCATGCCGATACTTGCTTGATAACTGTTGTTATAAGCAAACTCCACTAGAGCCAAATGCTTGTCCCAACTTCCTTGGAACTCCAGAGCACATGCTCTAAGCATGTCTGCCAAAATCTGTATCACCCGCTCGGACTGTCCATCCGTCTGTGGGTGAAAAGTTGTGCTAAACTTCAGTTTAGTACCCAATGATGCTTGAAACTTTGGCCAAAATCGGGATGTGAATCGTGGCTCCCTATCCGAGACAATGGATATCGGGACTCCATGTAATCTCACAATTTCCTCCGTGCAGAGCTTGGCCAATCTTTCAAGGGGATAAGTAATGTTGATAGGCAAAAAGTGTGCACTCTTGGTGAGCCTATCAATCACTACCCATACTGCGTCATAGTTGTTCACTGTTCGTGGTAGCCCCACCACGAAGTCCATGGTCACGTGCTCCCACTTCCACTCTGGGATGGTGAGTGGCTGCAAAAGCCCTGCCGGGTGCTGATGTTCTGCCTTAACTTGCTGGCAAGTAAGGCATCGACTCACATACTCGGCGATGTCTCTCTTCATACCTGACCACCTGTAACTTTCCTTCAAATCTCGGTACATCTTAGTACCTCCTGGATGTATAGCATAAGCTGAAGAATGAGCCTCCTCGAGTATAGACTTCTGGAGTTCTTCATTCTTTGGTATGCATACACGATCCTTAAACAATAATAGACCGTCATCGCGTACTCGGAAGTTCTCAACGGGCCCCGCAAAGATCCTTTCACAGATCTTCTGACATTCCTCATCCATGGCCTGACTTCGACTAATCTCGCCCAATAGGGTGGGCCTAACCTCGAATCGAGCAATGAGAGCCCCACACGTGGACACCTCCATGCGTGCCCTCAATGCCTGTAGACATGTGAGTAGCGTCCCTGACGTACTCTTCCTGCTCAGTGCATCGGCCACTACATTGGCCTTTCCGGGATGATAGTCGATGATCAAGTCATAGTCCTTGATCAACTCCATCCATCTCCTCTGCCTCATATTCAACTCTTTCTGAGTGAATACATACTTCAAGCTCTTATGATCTGTATAAATGTGACATGTCTCCCCGTAGAGATAATGTCTCCAAAATTTTAGTGCAAATACTACCGCCCCCAATTCTAGATCATGGGTAGGGTAGTTCACCTCGTGTTTCCTCAATTGCCTAGAAGCATAGGCAATCACCTTACCGTTTTGCATCAGTACACATCCAAGCCCTTGGATGTTAGCATCGCTGTATACATCATACCCTATCCCCTGTATGGGTAGGGCGAGCTTCGGTAAGTCGTTTTTTCAGCTCAAGGAACCCTTTCTCACACTTGTCGTCCCATATGAACTTGGCCCCTTTCTTTGTGAGCTTCGTTAATGGAGACGCCAATACGGAGAATTTTTCAACAAATTTACGATAGTATCCCGCTAAGCCAAGGAAACTACGTATCTCTTTCACATTCTTCGGTCTCTCCCAATCCATGATATCTTTTATCTTGGCGTTATCTACAGCAACGCCCGAACCGGATATGACGTGACCGAGAAAACCAATCTCCTTGAGCCAAAATTCGCATTTAGAGAACTTGGCAAAGAGTTGCTTTTCCCTTAGCCGATCAAGTATAAGCCCCAAATGATGTTCGTGCTCCTCCTCACTCTTGGAGTATATCAAGATATCATCAATAAATACTATCACAAATTGATCTGAGTATTCACTAAACACCCGGTTCATCAAGTCCATGAATGTCGTCGGTGCGTTGGTTAAACCAAATGACATCACAATGAACTCGTAATGACCATACCTAGTGCGAAATGCACTCTTAGGTATGTCGCTCTCCTTGATCTTCAACTGATGATACCCCGACCTCAAATCAATCTTCGAGAACACTATTGCCCCCCGAAGTTGATCAAACAAGTCATCAATCCTCGGTAAGGGATACCTGTTCTTGATTGTGACCTTGTTCAACTGTCAGTAGTCAATACACATTCTTAGTGTACCATCCTTCTTCTTCACGAAGAGTACGGGTGCCCCCCACGGTGAATGACAGGGTCTGATGAATCCGTTGTCCAATAATTCTTGTAGTTGGACCTTCAACTCTTGAAGCTCGGCCGGTGCCATTCGATAAGGAGGAATCGAAATGGGTTTGGTTCCCGGCTCCACTTCAATTACAAATTCAATCTCTCTATCGGGTGGAAGCCCCAGTAGGTCCTTGGGAAAGACGTCCGGGTACTTGCACACGACTCGAACATCCTTGATGTCGACTTCTTTCTTTGTATCGTCTACCACGTAAGCAAGGTATGCGTGACATCCCTTCCTCATCATCTTCCGTGCTCTCATCACGGATATGATACAAGCATTAGATTTCCCCCGATCTCCTTCTAAACATAGCGTGTTTCCTTTATCATCCTCGAGCTCCAACACCTTGGTGTAACGATCTACTCGAGCATGGTGTTTCTCGAGCCAATCCATTCCTAGGATTGCATCGAACTCCAACATGCTTAGAGGTACGAAATCGCAAGTCAAAGGTTGACTCGTCACTTCTACCTCACACGACGGATAGTAATGATTTCTCTCCACGTCGTCTCCTAACGGTGTAGAGACTAGCAACGTTTGCGTCATAGGTGTCAATGGCACGTCAAGGCCCTCGGCAAACGCCTCACTCACAAATGAGCGTTGTGCCCCGGTATCGATGAGGATCCTCGCACACCTACCATTGATCTTTAATGTTCCTACGTTTATACACCATGTAAGATACATTTTCTAATGTTTTTACACATCTTTAGAAGGTTAGTAGGTTCATACTAACGTTTGGAATCAAACGGGGGTCCAAACGTAGAAGAACGGGGCGAAAAAATCGATTTTTGGGTGCTGGGGGTCCACGCACGGCGTGCCTGGGTGGCACGCACGGCGTGCGTGCATCGGAATCTCCCTGCTCACCACTGACGGCCAGGCACGGCGTGCCTGCAGGTCACGCGTGCCTGCATGGCCATGCACGGCGTGCCTGCTGGTGCGTCCGGCCGAACTTCTTGGAGAGCTACTGCCTCCCAGGCGCGATGCCCCATAAGGCCACGCAGGGCGTGCCTGGTTAGCACGCACGGTGTGCCTGCAGGCGTGCCCGGCGGGCAGTAGCTGTTTTTAGTCCGTTTTGGCCTAAATTCACCATGTTTGACCCCGAGGTGGCCCGTACTCAATCCCTTTGACTTATATGATCCAAATAAGCCTAGAAATACATGGAAATAAGTGTATTACTTGCAACGGAGTCCGGGTTTGCTCGCGCATCCGCCTCGATCATTGCATAGTGATAAGTCCGTATTTTGACACGTATTTGATGCGTGTTGAGATCGGCTTTTGATGATTTTCCTAGTTTTAAGGTGTTACAAGTCTCAATTTTAGCTCAAGTTATGTTTACCGGGCGTTGGTTCGAGTTTTGTGTTGTTTGTAGTCAAAATCAGGGAATTTGAGCCCGGCACCGACACTTGAGGAACAATCGGGATGATTTGAGAAGCATTTGAGAATGATTTGATAGCTTTGGAGGTCACCGGAAGATTCACGATGAAGATTTGAAGGAAAAAAGAGCTCTAGGATTGGCTTCGGGACAAAAGAAGATGAATGAAGCTTGAAAACGACGATCAGAATGACCTTCTGTCAATCGTTCAAGCATATCAATTTGTAGAAACATCCAATGTACACGATTCAAGCTCCATAGGAAAGCCAACTTCAAGGGCTACAAATCATATGAAGACACCTTCGTGAGAATCTGAGAGGAAGGAGGTGAAAACAGACGATGAAGTCAGATGATCTCTGCTGCGATTTCAGAAAGACACCTTCCACCGTTTTGATCATATCTCTTTATTGGATGATTCAAATCACATTCGGCAAATTTGGGTGGATAGAGGACTTCATTATCTACAACTTTCATGAAGGAAGTTTTGTCAAATTCGGAAGTTAAGTAGGCACGATCGTGCCGTCAAAGTCAGACACGATCGTGCGTGAAGAGAAAACACGGAGGAGTTACTGCCAGCCAGGCACGATCGTGCCTGGAGGGAGGCACGATCGTGCCTGCCCAAAATGCGCTTTTTTGCTCCGGAGGCACGATCGAAGGCACGATCGTGCCTGGCATCGTGTCTGGCTCCGAAAATCCTAATTCAGCTCAAATTTCACCCGATTTTTCTATTTAAACAGCCTGTAAACCCCCGTTTTCAAGGGGGAGCTTAGAGAGAGTGCCTAGCACGAATTTTAGAGGGCTCTTGTTCATCAATCTTTTGGGATTCTTTGTAAGTTCCACCTTTTTAATTAATGACAATTAATTCTTTTTATTCCAACTCTATTGATTCTTCAATTATGAATTGTGAGTAGTTTTAATTAGGGATTTGGGATTGATGAAGGGGTTAATCATGATGGATGGCTAGATTCTTGTCAGTTTAATTGCATGAATGCCGTTTAATTTGTGTTTGAATAATTTAATTGATATCTTTTGTAACCTAGAATCGCGACTAGAATTACAATTGCATGTAGAATAAATTAAGAGAGATCTAATTTGTTCTAGGACACATTCACACACACTTAATCGTTCGCTAAGAGATTAGTAGCGATTAAGGGGCCGTAAGCTCGCTCGTCTTGGCAATAATTTAGGATCCTGTCGCATGAGAGATCAGCCTAGTCCTCTAAATTATTGTACTCTACGCCGCGAGAGCGGTAAGAACTTAGTAATGATTAGCTAGGCTCAATTAAATTAATTTCATGTAATTAGGCCTGATCTGCCAGAAATCTGGTTACCCCGGAATCGATCCCTGTTCCCTTCGTCATTAATTAGAAAGAACCCCCTAGTTTAATTATTCGCATTAGTTTTATTTTCCAAACCAACCAATCTCGCACGACGCTTTTATTTTATTTTCTTTTTAATCGTTGAATTTAATTAATTCTTGATTCCCTTTTGTCCGTCCCTGTGGAGACGATACTCGTACTTACACCACTATATTACGATCTATTTTAAGTGCGAGAAAACTCACATCAGTTTTTGGCGCCGTTGCCGGGGACGGTGTCGGTTTTAAGGGTTAATTAATTTCAGCGAGATTTTTTTTACTTAGTTTTCTTTTTGTTCTTCGTAGGATTTTTCTGTGCTAACCTTTCAGGTAATTTCTAAGAGGCATGAGATGAACCCATTCAGCCAAATTCCTGGAGGAATTCCTTACCCTCAAACCTCCATGGAATATTCACCATATATGACATACCCTCCTTACACTCCTCCTCCTCCTCCTCCTCAATATTACTCACCTCATCAAAATTATTCTCCAACACCACAAAAGTTTCCATCTTCCTATTCTTACCCTCTTCCAAATACGCAATACTCCCAATCTTATTCTCCTAATCAGTATCCTTATCCACAATATCCTCGGACAAAACCAGGCTCCATAATGGAATTTCTCATTCAAACTAAAAGTCCCGAGGAATTGGTTGATTGCTTTTCCTAAAAATAGCATTTGTTCCTTCTGTGGAGGCGGTCATCATTCATGTCTTTGCCCCATTCCTCCATACGACCATCCTTACTGGGCAACTGCATACCCCACTTCGTCCTCCCCACAACTTACAAACTCAAATGTTTCAATCACTCCTACGTCTTTGCCGAGCTATGAGCCACAAGATTCAGACGACGAATTGGAAGAGATAATTTCAGAGAAGCTGTCTGAACTGGAAGAGACACTAAAGAAATTCATGCAAGTGTCCGATGCAAGTATGCAGAACATGGAGAATCATTTGGGGCAGATTGCAAAGGCTTTATCTGAGGAGTCCGGGAGATCCCATCCTAGCGACACAAAAGCCCAACCTGAGGAGACCAATAGGGATGATCATGTGAGTGAGTCGGACTGTGAAGGTGGGAATATGATGGATGATACACTTCCTGATACCTTTGAAGACCCACCTATGGTTGAAGATGAAGAAGAAGATAGTAGTGTTAAGTTGTTTTTCCAAGAATACCGGAAAAAGTTTCAAACGGTACAAATTGTAATTGATGAAGTCACTGATCACTGCGATTTTCATACAGAAACTCCACAGCCGTTTGATTTACCATTAGTCTCAACACCTAACGAGGATGACAAGGAGCAAATCAGTCATGACGTTGATGCAGCCACTGAGGTAGGTTTGGGTATAGAAGATGAGTTGGGAGAATATGATTACATGCTCCAAGAGAGTGGGGGCGAGGTAGATGATGTCCACAATGAAGAAGTACCGCTCCACAAGCAAGATTACTCCTCTTGTACACCTGCACCGATCCACTCTTACGTGGTTTCAGATTTGGATTTCTTTGATTCACTACTTGATGATATTCCTTTTTGTACGGAGAGTGACAACATCATCCAAGAAGACCCTGATGAGAACGATGTTAACGAGAGTTGGGATGCCTTCATGGGGAGTGATACAGAGTCCGGAGGAGAGGTTGTGAATGTAGATGCTCTTTGTGAGGAAGAAGAAGACTTTTCTATGTTACAGTTTGATTACAGTGTTGCTCCTACTCCTTGCTTTGAGACATGTTTTGAGCTTCCAGTGACACCTAGAGTAATCAAAGTTTTCACTCATGTTCTCTGTCCGCCTGAAGAGGATGAGAGATTCATACTTCACTTCTGTGCTGATGAGGGTTATGAAGACCATATGCTACCTTCATGGACTGAAGAATTTAAGAATTTGCGCCATCTAATGGCAATTGTTGAAAGGAAGCTGGAAACGTTGATTGTTAGTGCACCACTACAGTATTTGCAATTTGAGAGCTTATGAGGTATCATCGGGCACACGACGTTAAAAATAGCGCTTCTCGGGAGGCAACCCGAGCTTTTTTCTGCTTTTGATTTTGCTTTTGCTTTGTTTGTTGTTTCGTTGTTTTGCTTTGTGTTTTTGTTGTTGCTCAGGGTCTTGTTGTATGGATGATGTGCCGAGGATTACATTGACTCAGTTTAGTTCTGCATCGACCAACGCCTTAGGGAAGTTTCTGTGACTCTAATAATCGCCTGTTTGTAATAATTGACTTGATTTAAGTTGAGCACGCGTGGCCCTATCCTCTTTACCCCCTTGTGCATAGTGCATTTTTTTTGTCATCGAGGACGATGCCAAAGTTTAAGTGTGGGGGAGTGAATTGGACATTCGGGCAGTAGTTGTTACATGTGATTATTATAGTTAGCATGCACAGGTGTTAGTTGTATATTCATAGGAAATTCATGTCAAAATTTTTGAAAATTTTTCTTTAAACTGTGTCTTTGTGAACTGGCTAGCGTTTGACAATGCATTTAGAATGTCCTTGAAGTGTTTAGGCTTAAATTGCTTGCATGATAACTTGATTTTTGAAAGGATGAAGGCATTAGTCACTCATTGAATGAATGAACAATTTTCCCATTTAACCTGAATAAGTTCCTTTAGGAGAAGCCATTTTGAGCCTGACCGTTTATTGATTACCCAATTAATTGAGCTCCATAGCCAAATGGCCTGTTTCCTTACCCGTGAATATTTCTGACTTGGTCTTGATGTTTAGGGAATTAAGGAATTAATTTGTTAAGTTTAGGGAATTTTGTGTATGAGCCTTTTTTGGCACTGTTCCTATGCCCCAAATGGGGTAAGAGCAGTCACTTTTTAGGAATATGATACTTTCGAGGATTGCATTGTAGGCATGGATTCACTTTTAAATAAATGAACTTAAATTGCTATTTTTCCTTGGTGAGGCCGAGATTAGAATGGGGTAATGTCTAGTGAGAATCCGAAAGGTGAAAAATTAATATAGCTAGACCTCTTACTTTGCGAAAAAAGGAATGGGAGCCCCGGTCAAAAAGCGTAAGATGAGACTTGGGTATCTTTCGAAAGAAACGACGTTCTCGTGCCAACATGACAAGGAAAACTAAACATAATTAATGAACTTGGAGGATATTGAAAAATTAGCTTTAGTCCTCCGCGTACTTCAAGTATACGTCAAAGCACAAATGTGCTGAGACGGTTTAGCTTAGTTGTACACCATGTCTACTCTTTGCATATGTTTAAATGATTATTCCTAAATTGTGGCCTACTGAATTCCTTGTTCCTAAGAATAGCCCTGAAGTACCTGAATACATTGAGTCTTCGTTAGAATATTCAAATCTCTCAAAAGAAATGGACTATTATTTTTATCCATGATCCATTCACCACCACCTTCACAAGTCCTTCTGATCAATAACTAGTTTATTTGTGTGTGTTGTCACTACTTTGAGGATGTTGTGAATAATTTTGTCAAATATTTTAGCTAGAGTAAAAAGATGTAGTTTAGGGAAGAATTTTCGTGGTTTAGTCTGCTTGTTCTGTGAATATCCCTTTAACTACGTGTGAATGCTAATTGTTTTGATTCCGTGTGGTGATTATCGTAAGTCCCGTTGTTCAGTTTGCTTGAGGACAAGCAAAGGCTTAAGTGTGGGGGAATTTGATAAGTCCGTATTTTGACACGTATTTGATGCGTGTTGAGATCGGCTTTTGATGATTTTCCTAGTTTTAAGGTGTTACAAGTCTCAATTTTAGCTCAAGTTATGTTTACCGGGCGTTGGTTCGAGTTTTGTGTTGTTTGTAGTCAAAATCAGGGAATTTGAGCCCGGCACCGACACTTGAGGAACAATCGGGATGATTTGAGAAGCATTTGAGAATGATTTGATAGCTTTGGAGGTCACCGGAAGATTCACGATGAAGATTTGAAGGAAAAAAGAGCTCTAGGATTGGCTTCGGGACAAAAGAAGATGAATGAAGCTTGAAAACGACGATCAGAATGACCTTCTGTCAATCGTTCAAGCATATCAATTTGTAGAAACATCCAATGTACACGATTCAAGCTCCATAGGAAAGCCAACTTCAAGGGCTACAAATCATATGAAGACACCTTCGTGAGAATCTGAGAGGAAGGAGGTGAAAACAGACGATGAAGTCAGATGATCTCTGCTGCGATTTCAGAAAGACACCTTCCACCGTTTTGATCATATCTCTTTATTGGATGATTCAAATCACATTCGGCAAATTTGGGTGGATAGAGGACTTCATTATCTACAACTTTCATGAAGGAAGTTTTGTCAAATTCGGAAGTTAAGTAGGCACGATCGTGCCGTCAAAGTCAGACACGATCGTGCGTGAAGAGAAAACACGGAGGAGTTACTGCCAGCCAGGCACGATCGTGCCTGGAGGGAGGCACGATCGTGCCTGCCCAAAATGCGCTTTTTTGCTCCGGAGGCACGATCGAAGGCACGATCGTGCCTGGCATCGTGTCTGGCTCCGAAAATCCTAATTCAGCTCAAATTTCACCCGATTTTTCTATTTAAACAGCCTGTAAACCCCCGTTTTCAAGGGGGAGCTTAGAGAGAGTGCCTAGCACGAATTTTAGAGGGCTCTTGTTCATCAATCTTTTGGGATTCTTTGTAAGTTCCACCTTTTTAATTAATGACAATTAATTCTTTTTATTCCAACTCTATTGATTCTTCAATTATGAATTGTGAGTAGTTTTAATTAGGGATTTGGGATTGATGAAGGGGTTAATCATGATGGATGGCTAGATTCTTGTCAGTTTAATTGCATGAATGCCGTTTAATTTGTGTTTGAATAATTTAATTGATATCTTTTGTAACCTAGAATCGCGACTAGAATTACAATTGCATGTAGAATAAATTAAGAGAGATCTAATTTGTTCTAGGACACATTCACACACACTTAATCGTTCGCTAAGAGATTAGTAGCGATTAAGGGGCCGTAAGCTCGCTCGTCTTGGCAATAATTTAGGATCCTGTCGCATGAGAGATCAGCCTAGTCCTCTAAATTATTGTACTCTACGCCGCGAGAGCGGTAAGAACTTAGTAATGATTAGCTAGGCTCAATTAAATTAATTTCATGTAATTAGGCCTGATCTGCCAGAAATCTGGTTACCCCGGAATCGATCCCTGTTCCCTTCGTCATTAATTAGAAAGAACCCCCTAGTTTAATTATTCGCATTAGTTTTATTTTCCAAACCAACCAATCTCGCACGACGCTTTTATTTTATTTTCTTTTTAATCGTTGAATTTAATTAATTCTTGATTCCCTTTTGTCCGTCCCTGTGGAGACGATACTCGTACTTACACCACTATATTACGATCTATTTTAAGTGCGAGAAAACTCACATCAGTTTTTGGCGCCGTTGCCGGGGACGGTGTCGGTTTTAAGGGTTAATTAATTTCAGCGAGATTTTTTTTACTTAGTTTTCTTTTTGTTCTTCGTAGGATTTTTCTGTGCTAACCTTTCAGGTAATTTCTAAGAGGCATGAGATGAACCCATTCAGCCAAATTCCTGGAGGAATTCCTTACCCTCAAACCTCCATGGAATATTCACCATATATGACATACCCTCCTTACACTCCTCCTCCTCCTCCTCCTCAATATTACTCACCTCATCAAAATTATTCTCCAACACCACAAAAGTTTCCATCTTCCTATTCTTACCCTCTTCCAAATACGCAATACTCCCAATCTTATTCTCCTAATCAGTATCCTTATCCACAATATCCTCGGACAAAACCAGGCTCCATAATGGAATTTCTCATTCAAACTAAAAGTCCCGAGGAATTGGTTGATTGCTTTTCCTAAAAATAGCATTTGTTCCTTCTGTGGAGGCGGTCATCATTCATGTCTTTGCCCCATTCCTCCATACGACCATCCTTACTGGGCAACTGCATACCCCACTTCGTCCTCCCCACAACTTACAAACTCAAATGTTTCAATCACTCCTACGTCTTTGCCGAGCTATGAGCCACAAGATTCAGACGACGAATTGGAAGAGATAATTTCAGAGAAGCTGTCTGAACTGGAAGAGACACTAAAGAAATTCATGCAAGTGTCCGATGCAAGTATGCAGAACATGGAGAATCATTTGGGGCAGATTGCAAAGGCTTTATCTGAGGAGTCCGGGAGATCCCATCCTAGCGACACAAAAGCCCAACCTGAGGAGACCAATAGGGATGATCATGTGAGTGAGTCGGACTGTGAAGGTGGGAATATGATGGATGATACACTTCCTGATACCTTTGAAGACCCACCTATGGTTGAAGATGAAGAAGAAGATAGTAGTGTTAAGTTGTTTTTCCAAGAATACCGGAAAAAGTTTCAAACGGTACAAATTGTAATTGATGAAGTCACTGATCACTGCGATTTTCATACAGAAACTCCACAGCCGTTTGATTTACCATTAGTCTCAACACCTAACGAGGATGACAAGGAGCAAATCAGTCATGACGTTGATGCAGCCACTGAGGTAGGTTTGGGTATAGAAGATGAGTTGGGAGAATATGATTACATGCTCCAAGAGAGTGGGGGCGAGGTAGATGATGTCCACAATGAAGAAGTACCGCTCCACAAGCAAGATTACTCCTCTTGTACACCTGCACCGATCCACTCTTACGTGGTTTCAGATTTGGATTTCTTTGATTCACTACTTGATGATATTCCTTTTTGTACGGAGAGTGACAACATCATCCAAGAAGACCCTGATGAGAACGATGTTAACGAGAGTTGGGATGCCTTCATGGGGAGTGATACAGAGTCCGGAGGAGAGGTTGTGAATGTAGATGCTCTTTGTGAGGAAGAAGAAGACTTTTCTATGTTACAGTTTGATTACAGTGTTGCTCCTACTCCTTGCTTTGAGACATGTTTTGAGCTTCCAGTGACACCTAGAGTAATCAAAGTTTTCACTCATGTTCTCTGTCCGCCTGAAGAGGATGAGAGATTCATACTTCACTTCTGTGCTGATGAGGGTTATGAAGACCATATGCTACCTTCATGGACTGAAGAATTTAAGAATTTGCGCCATCTAATGGCAATTGTTGAAAGGAAGCTGGAAACGTTGATTGTTAGTGCACCACTACAGTATTTGCAATTTGAGAGCTTATGAGGTATCATCGGGCACACGACGTTAAAAATAGCGCTTCTCGGGAGGCAACCCGAGCTTTTTTCTGCTTTTGATTTTGCTTTTGCTTTGTTTGTTGTTTCGTTGTTTTGCTTTGTGTTTTTGTTGTTGCTCAGGGTCTTGTTGTATGGATGATGTGCCGAGGATTACATTGACTCAGTTTAGTTCTGCATCGACCAACGCCTTAGGGAAGTTTCTGTGACTCTAATAATCGCCTGTTTGTAATAATTGACTTGATTTAAGTTGAGCACGCGTGGCCCTATCCTCTTTACCCCCTTGTGCATAGTGCATTTTTTTTGTCATCGAGGACGATGCCAAAGTTTAAGTGTGGGGGAGTGAATTGGACATTCGGGCAGTAGTTGTTACATGTGATTATTATAGTTAGCATGCACAGGTGTTAGTTGTATATTCATAGGAAATTCATGTCAAAATTTTTGAAAATTTTTCTTTAAACTGTGTCTTTGTGAACTGGCTAGCGTTTGACAATGCATTTAGAATGTCCTTGAAGTGTTTAGGCTTAAATTGCTTGCATGATAACTTGATTTTTGAAAGGATGAAGGCATTAGTCACTCATTGAATGAATGAACAATTTTCCCATTTAACCTGAATAAGTTCCTTTAGGAGAAGCCATTTTGAGCCTGACCGTTTATTGATTACCCAATTAATTGAGCTCCATAGCCAAATGGCCTGTTTCCTTACCCGTGAATATTTCTGACTTGGTCTTGATGTTTAGGGAATTAAGGAATTAATTTGTTAAGTTTAGGGAATTTTGTGTATGAGCCTTTTTTGGCACTGTTCCTATGCCCCAAATGGGGTAAGAGCAGTCACTTTTTAGGAATATGATACTTTCGAGGATTGCATTGTAGGCATGGATTCACTTTTAAATAAATGAACTTAAATTGCTATTTTTCCTTGGTGAGGCCGAGATTAGAATGGGGTAATGTCTAGTGAGAATCCGAAAGGTGAAAAATTAATATAGCTAGACCTCTTACTTTGCGAAAAAAGGAATGGGAGCCCCGGTCAAAAAGCGTAAGATGAGACTTGGGTATCTTTCGAAAGAAACGACGTTCTCGTGCCAACATGACAAGGAAAACTAAACATAATTAATGAACTTGGAGGATATTGAAAAATTAGCTTTAGTCCTCCGCGTACTTCAAGTATACGTCAAAGCACAAATGTGCTGAGACGGTTTAGCTTAGTTGTACACCATGTCTACTCTTTGCATATGTTTAAATGATTATTCCTAAATTGTGGCCTACTGAATTCCTTGTTCCTAAGAATAGCCCTGAAGTACCTGAATACATTGAGTCTTCGTTAGAATATTCAAATCTCTCAAAAGAAATGGACTATTATTTTTATCCATGATCCATTCACCACCACCTTCACAAGTCCTTCTGATCAATAACTAGTTTATTTGTGTGTGTTGTCACTACTTTGAGGATGTTGTGAATAATTTTGTCAAATATTTTAGCTAGAGTAAAAAGATGTAGTTTAGGGAAGAATTTTCGTGGTTTAGTCTGCTTGTTCTGTGAATATCCCTTTAACTACGTGTGAATGCTAATTGTTTTGATTCCGTGTGGTGATTATCGTAAGTCCCGTTGTTCAGTTTGCTTGAGGACAAGCAAAGGCTTAAGTGTGGGGGAATTTGATAAGTCCGTATTTTGACACGTATTTGATGCGTGTTGAGATCGGCTTTTGATGATTTTCCTAGTTTTAAGGTGTTACAAGTCTCAATTTTAGCTCAAGTTATGTTTACCGGGCGTTGGTTCGAGTTTTGTGTTGTTTGTAGTCAAAATCAGGGAATTTGAGCCCGGCACCGACACTTGAGGAACAATCGGGATGATTTGAGAAGCATTTGAGAATGATTTGATAGCTTTGGAGGTCACCGGAAGATTCACGATGAAGATTTGAAGGAAAAAAGAGCTCTAGGATTGGCTTCGGGACAAAAGAAGATGAATGAAGCTTGAAAACGACGATCAGAATGACCTTCTGTCAATCGTTCAAGCATATCAATTTGTAGAAACATCCAATGTACACGATTCAAGCTCCATAGGAAAGCCAACTTCAAGGGCTACAAATCATATGAAGACACCTTCGTGAGAATCTGAGAGGAAGGAGGTGAAAACAGACGATGAAGTCAGATGATCTCTGCTGCGATTTCAGAAAGACACCTTCCACCGTTTTGATCATATCTCTTTATTGGATGATTCAAATCACATTCGGCAAATTTGGGTGGATAGAGGACTTCATTATCTACAACTTTCATGAAGGAAGTTTTGTCAAATTCGGAAGTTAAGTAGGCACGATCGTGCCGTCAAAGTCAGACACGATCGTGCGTGAAGAGAAAACACGGAGGAGTTACTGCCAGCCAGGCACGATCGTGCCTGGAGGGAGGCACGATCGTGCCTGCCCAAAATGCGCTTTTTTGCTCCGGAGGCACGATCGAAGGCACGATCGTGCCTGGCATCGTGTCTGGCTCCGAAAATCCTAATTCAGCTCAAATTTCACCCGATTTTTCTATTTAAACAGCCTGTAAACCCCCGTTTTCAAGGGGGAGCTTAGAGAGAGTGCCTAGCACGAATTTTAGAGGGCTCTTGTTCATCAATCTTTTGGGATTCTTTGTAAGTTCCACCTTTTTAATTAATGACAATTAATTCTTTTTATTCCAATTCTATTGATTCTTCAATTATGAATTGTGAGTAGTTTTAATTAGGGATTTGGGATTGATGAAGGGGTTAATCATGATGGATGGCTAGATTCTTGTCAGTTTAATTGCATGAATGCCTTTTAATTTGTGTTTGAATAATTTAATTGATATCTTTTGTAACCTAGAATCGCGACTAGAATTACAATTGCATGTAGAATAAATTAAGAGAGATCTAATTTGTTCTAGGACACATTCACACACACTTAATCGTTCGCTAAGAGATTAGTAGCGATTAAGGGGCCGTAAGCTCGCTCGTCTTGGCAATAATTTAGGATCCTGTCGCATGAGAGATCAGCCTGGTCCTCTAAATTATTGTACTCTACGCCGCGAGAGCGGTAAGAACTTAGTAATGATTAGCTAGACTCAATTAAATTAATTTCATGTAATTAGGCCTGATCTGCCAGAAATCTGGTTACCCCGGAATCGATCCCTGTTCCCTTCGTCATTAATTAGAAAGAACCCCCTAGTTTAATTATTCGCATTAGTTTTATTTTCCAAACCAACCAATCTCGCACGACGCTTTTATTTTATTTTCTTTTTAATCGTTGAATTTAATTAATTCTTGATTCCCTTTTGTCCGTCCCTGTGGAGACGATACTCGTACTTACACCACTATATTACGATCTATTTTAAGTGCGAGAAAACTCACATCACATAGACCCTTGCTTGGGCCCCGCCTTGATTGACGGACGTAGCGTTGCTCGTCGTTGGTTCCGTATGGTTTCCTTCCACGGTGAGCCCTTCCTCGGCTTGCGATGTCTCTCGTTGCCTCCTCCATGGGCAACTTAATTTCATATGGGTTGTGCTCCCACATTCGTAGCACATCGGGGGCTCGTTGCACTTTCCGAAATGTTTCTTAGAGCAATCTGAACATTTGGATGGTCTTAAAGAGTAAGGAAAGGACGCATGCCACTTTGAGTTCCTTTTCTTTTTCATCGGTGATGTTGGTGCCGTAAAAGTGCTTTCTCCTCCTCGGTCATTTGCCCAAGGATGGATTTGACTGGCAGTCATATCACGTTGGGAGGTGGCCCAATCTCGCCTAGCCTGACGCCTACGTTCGTTCCTCCTGGTGTTCATGTTACACATCGAGCCCACTCGACTAGCGCTTGCCGCTTGGCGGCCCTCGCGGCCCCCATGACCTATTCCTCTCCCCGTAAAGGCTCGTGACACAGCCCGGCTAGCCTCAAGGTAAGCTACCGACGCTTGTCCCTTAGGGTCATTTCTTGTTGTCATTCGCCTACCCTCCATTTCTGAAACGAAATTTGGACGAGTCTTTAGACTCCTATAAATGTCAATTGACGGAAGAACGTTATAGACACGTATTGGCCCAAGCCACCGCCATACCAATTGTTAAGGGTACCGTCTTAACAATTAGAGACCTTGCAACTTAAGGACCAATAGTCCCATAAACGTCAAAATACAATGCTCATGATTTTCGGAAAAAACTCATTTGTAAAATCTTTTGTGAGAGGTTGATTATATAGTTTAGAACTGACCTGGCTCTGATACCACTTAATTGTCACGCCCCAGACCACAATCCAAGCGCGTGTACAACCGCCGTATAATCAAGTGACGTCACCCGCGAGTCAACCTCACTTAATTACACAAGGCGTTCGAGAATATAATCCATCCATACTCAGTAGTAAACATACATAACAACATCACATTTAAACCAATGAATAGCGGAAATATTCAACGGTAAGTCATAAGCCACAACCGGCCAACAACATGGGCATGCAAGCCCCAAAAATAGTTTATAGTAGAAGAAATATCCATGAGCATGTGTTCGGTAGTTTGAAAGAAAATAAGGAAGCACGAACCACGTCTCCCTGAAGTTGATATCACCCGTAAGAAGGTGCAGGTAGCAAGCCCTAGCTTCAACCTGAAAATGGTGGGGGCCCCCGAAGGGGTCAGTACAAGTACTGAGCGAGTAGCAGGCTAAATATAGAATAACTAGCGTTTTAAGTATAAGACCCAAACATAGGGTGATACTTATATAAATAGTCCTTTCCCCCAAGTTATGAAATACTCATTAGTATATATATACTTGGAAAATACCTGATCCGTAGATCACCGTTTTATTTGGGAAAATAGTAATAGTCAATATCCTTGACTAAAAACCCCCAACCCACCCATATACCTATGAGTGTATAGGACTCCTCCTTGTTCCTATTTCAATATCATAATCTATGAGTGTTAAGTACTTTTAAGTACTAGGGTCCTCCACCAAATTTTGAGTGTTAAGTACTTTTAAGTACTAGGGTCCTCCACCAATTTATTATCCGAGTGTTAAGGACTTTAAGCCCCAGGGTCCTCCACCAATTTACATTCCGAGTGTTAAGGACTTTAAGCCCCAGGGTCCTCCACCAATTTATAATCCGAGTGTTAAGGACTTTATGCCCCAGGGTCCTCCACCAAGTTTTGAGTGTTAAGTACTTTTAAGTACTAGGGTCCTCCACCAAGTTTTGAGTGTTAAGTACTTTTAAGTACTAGGGTCCTCCACCAAGTTTTGAGTGTTAAGTACTTTTAGGTACTAGGGTCCTCCACCAAATTTTGAGTGTTAAGTACTTTTAAGTACTAGGGTCCTCCACCAAATTTTGAGTGTTAAGTGTTTTTAAGTACTAGGGTCCTCCAACAAATTTTGAGTGTTAAGTACTTTTAAGTACTAGGGTCCTCCACCAAATTTTGAGTGTTAAGTACTTTTAAGTACTAGGGTCCTCCACCAAAATATTTTCCTATGATCAACCTCCTATCAACCTAGATAGAGTCTATATCATACTTAGTCTTTCATAACTAATTCAACACATAAAGCTTATGTATCAAAATCCATGCAAAGTCATGCAATTATATAAATGTATAATTAACTAATATCAACCGATATTAATTAATCTATTATCCATCGGTCAACGTTGTCGTTGACCGTCATTTCAAGTCTTGCACTTATCAACTTAATCATCATGTAATTAAGTTAAAAATATTCATTTGTGCTTCTAATACACTTCAAACAAATATATCACTACAAGAAAATCACCTTTTGCCTACGTTTGATATTTGTATGCAAAGATAGTTTTTTGTGGTCTAAATTCTTTCCCGACAAAGTTAATTTGTAGACATATTTGTGGGGCAAAGCTTGAAGGGAAAGAACTTAGCCCACAAAGATTGAGACTTTGAATGGTCAAACTTAAGAAGACAAATGTTAAGCATACAAACTAAATCTGTAGGCTTAACTTTTTGTCACAAATATATTCATGGTGACACGTTATTTGTTCCGACAAAATTTAATTGTAGGGAGAGTTGAGAGCACACAAGTACTTCTGTCCACAAGCAAGATGCACGTATGTGAGTAATTAATTTGTAGGTTAAACAACACTCATGCCAACATAAATATAATAATATTTATCAATATCGTAATTCAAGCCAGATCTATACTCTCAAAAACTTGTACATAAGTAAAATAAGATATATACATATGTTGCTAAAAAGTCAAAAAAGAGTAATGATAGCTGAACAATATTGAAACTTTTACATTGATCATAACTATAGGAAAAAATCTAAAAATATTGTTTCAACTATATATCTCTTAAACATGTACTCCTCTCGACGGCTCTTCTTCAAGATGATCAATTTCATTTCAAGTTTGTGAATAATGTGTTAGTGAAGCATGTGAAGCCCCTGAAGCCCTGATGTACTAGAACTGTTGGTCCAAAACATTCTGCTTTTGGGTAACCATTGCTCTCTCTTGGGTCTCAAATTTATCACCGCTCGAGGCATGTGTTTGTTTCCTTTGTCATCACATTATCTCCACTCTAGCTCCCTTTAATTGTTGCTCTTCCATCACTCTCTTAACTCAAGTCATGGCAAATACTTTTCTAGTTAACAGGTAGTTAACAGCACAACCATCTACTAAGTGATTATCCATATGGAGTAGATGGGTTCTCTGAGAGTGTACAAACTGAAGTGCAAAATAGATGAGGTAACTGTATTAGGTATTCAAATTGCAAAGCTTGTCAGATAACTTTAAGGTTATACCCATTCAATATAGAACATAAAGTTCATCACATAACTCACAGGAAACATACTTTAACATGCATGATATGCTTTGAGAATATATAAATGAACTACTTCAAACAGACCATTGTATGTTGACATTAAAATGCAGTCAGTCTTATTACTAAACGTATTTTATGCATCATTAATCCCTTCGGGGACATCCGATAAAATTGGAAGTGTTTTATGCATCATTAACCTCTAGTTCCAGTTCATGTTCCACACCGTGTAATTGATTTGAGTCTTGTTTCGGTTAGGACTTTTGTCAAACACGCTGGCTGCATAGTTTTTCAAATATAATTGGAAGTTCAAATTCATGAACTTATACATATCTTTAATACAGAGTATCAATTAGGACATATATATGATAACTGATAAGTAAGAATAAGAAAACCAAATTATGTAAATGATCATAAATATTTCAAATAGTTAAGAGACTAACAAACTGCATACTCTCCCTCCCAACTTGGTCGCTACTCTATAAACTAAAACAAGACAATAATAAGTAGTTCGAGCAAACTCGTAAAATATCAGAGTTGGAAGTCTCCAAACAATTTACTTCCTTCAAAAGAAAGTTTTCCTAATGAATATTATTGCACTAATGAAACAGAAATAAACTAAACTCAACTCATCTTGTTCATGCATTAATTTGTGTGCCAGAAAAAATTATAGAACATGTTCGAGCACCTTAAATTTTTCTCAAATCAAAATACTGTAATCTTCAACAAAGACTTTGTATATAAAGAAACAATTAGTTGATCACTAAATTTATACCCAATTGGAAGGAGAAAGCAGATAATAATAGTAAATCAAGCAGAAGATCGAAAAAAGAATACCTGAACATGGGAGAAAAATATGTGGTTGCGAATGAATGGAGTACATTCCTTGTTGTCGATCTCTGTCTAGTGCAAAATATGTTTATGCTCGGTGGTAGTTTAGATTGAACTTGATTACATTTATATATCTGTACTCCCATCCAAAGATTTATTCAGATGAAGGGCTTGATTATTACATTCAATAATATTTGAAATTTTGAATAGACAAATTGGAATCAAAGACTAAGCCAAACACATACATACATATATACGAACTAAGCACCAGGAAGAAAAGTGTATCCTCTGGAACATAATTTGTTATGAATCTATGATTCAAACAAAAAGCAAAGTCATTTTTTATAACATAAAAAGATACGGAGTACAATTAATAAAAAACTGAAAAACAAAATTGTATTAGCAGAGTGATTGAATAATACAGAGTACTGGTAACCTGGAAAACAATTTGGATAGCAGGAAGCAATGGCGTTTGCTACAAAAATAATAATCCTTTAGGGGTCTCCATCTAAATGAATTACACTAAACAAATAGTAATAAGCACATAAACTGTCGTAGATGAAGAAATCATGGGCGGCGATTAATCGAGCATGAAACCTGCAAGTTAGTGTTTGCTACAAAAGTAAGTTGAATACTATGTGCGAGGAAAGGGATTAGTTACAGGAACCAATTCAATAGAAACTTAGAACCTTAAGTTTGTTACGAGCCGCCGCAGCTGCAACCATGTATGTCACTGCGGCAAAATCTTTCCGATTGAAGGAGAAAAGGGAACAGGACGATACGGCTAGGGCACGCTGATTTGTTGTGCTGTAGTTTTGTGAGATTTGGGAAGAGCGGGAACAGGTTCTTAGGGTAAAATAGATTAAAAGAGGGAATTTTCACAATTTGGGGACAAATAATTTTTTTTAATAGCGCTTAGTTTTTACTTTTTAGCAGTTTCCTTAAGTGCATCGATAAACTATATGAATGCATTTAATAACAAAAAGTATTTTATTTTTATTTTACAAGGCCCCTGTTAATCTGGCTGTAATATACGGAATTATGGAGTAGTTGTGAACATTTATTTTTTATTTTTATATTAAATTAAATACTCATTAACGCAAGCATAGTCTACGGTGGCATTTTTTGAAAAGTCTACAGTGGCTTTTTGAATGTACGTATGTTCATTAATTAGTGTTGAGTATATGTTAGGATAGAATACACATAATCATAATAACTTCATAATAGTATTAATATATGTAGTATTTGATAAAATATAAGTATAATGATTTTTTAGAATTTCAAAAACCGACTCCAAAAGTATACGGAGTATATTTCGGCTACAAATTGTGTTTGTGCCGAACAGCTTTTTCTACAAAATATAATTTTGAAGGGATAGAAAGTCTTTGCCCATGAATAATCTTTGTGTGGAAACTTAATTCGTCGGAAACCAGAACGCCCCTACAAAGCATTTACTTTGTGGCCAAAGAAGATCTGTGTCCACAAATTTAGTTTTGTATGCACGACAGGTGTAGGGAAAGGGTGAAATTCTACTAGTGATATGCATTTTATATAATTCTTCATATCATATTCCATGCATAAATAATTAATTTCTTTCATACAAACTTAACCCTATTGGATAATCACATGTTTAAATATCTTTTAAACATTATTATGAACTCATATAACATTTATTTAGGTAATCTCATAATTAACCCAAAAGTTATAAGATATTAAGCCGTCCACTCACCTTGAACTAGCGTTATGAAGTTCTACCATTCTTGGTTGAACTCCGGTGAAACTCTGGCGACTTTTGGTCAACTCCGGCGACAACTCCGGCGACTTTTTCAACTTTGAGAAAGTCCTTGAAATACCTTACTCAAGTTCCTAACAAGATTTTATAATCATAAAACCCATATTAATACAAATAACCTTTAAAAGATTATTTCCTGGTGAACCCGGTCGTTTTGGCTTCTACGTCCGTTCCTGGACGTAGAACCATCTTCCAACCCATAAATCCATACTTATAACATGTGGAACCGTGCTAAAGGTCCTTAATATGATATATACTTCATATGGTAGAAGAAAATTAAAGGAAAAGTTATAATAAGGTCATTACCTTAATTAATCACACTTTTCCCAACTTTTTCCTTCTTTTATCTTCCTCCTTGGACTCCCTTAGGTTGAGCTCGAATTTTCAGCTATGGGGATGGTTTGCAAAGCTCTTTCCTTCCTCCTTTTTCTTGGTTGGTCGAGCATGATAGATGAAAGAGGGTGGAGAGGTGGTTTTTGTCTCCTTTAGCCAATGAGTGGATGGAAAGGGGTCCATTAGCTTTCAACCATGTTCCTCCCATCCTATCATCCATCCTTCATGTGTCCTTATGGCACCAATTAGTCGACTCTTGCACACAAAAACGTGGGGTGGCCCCCACTCATGTGGGAGGTCATCCCTTTGTGTCCCGGTGTGTACAATTGGTCCCGGAAGTTGTATTTTTCGGACTGTTTTAATCATATTTTATTTTATCGGGTAAAATAAAATATATTATGTGTTCTCAATCATAATGCCCTTTTGAAATAATATATATTCCAAAACTTTACTTTAGAAGTCTCCGAAATTCATTTTCGGGCGGTTATCTAATAAATTGTCGGTACCGGTAATTGGCCCTCTTTTGACCAATCGGTCAACCCCAGGCCTTCCCATGGCCCAAATAAGATATCCACCACTATATAAATATTATTTCGACCCATAAGAATAATTTATGTGATTTCGGGAATATCGGGCGGCCCCGCTCCCGCTGTGGGTCCCACGTGCAATTTACTATTCACACGAAAGAAAAATAAAAATTTACAACTTCGTAAATTCATTAATCATTTAAATAGGTTCAATACATTATTTACATAAAATTAAATATATTTGGGGACGGTGTTACAATAGGTGAAGTAGAGTTCGTATCCACAGGGAAAGGAATAATTATCTTTCTAATGAAATAAGTAAATAAAGGGGGGTTTTGGGTTTGAGTGATTTAATTTAATTAAACACGAAGATGAACGACTTATATGAGATATAATTCAAGAATAAAAAGGATTTGGCGTTGCTACTTTCCACTTGTTGATATGTTTTAGTCGATCATTGTTATATCTATAACTTATCCCATCTCGAATACTCGATCAAAGAGTATATCCTATTCATCCAAGGTAGTTATTACCAACGACTGTTCATTAATAACCCTTACTATTAGTCAAGTATAGAACACCGCCATATACCGACTTGATAGTAGCATTTAATCTCTTAACTCCTTGATGAAATCAATTGAGATTGATAACCTCAACACAACGGTTTTGGTTTAACTAACAAAATTAATCCATCTTCAGTTTATTAACCACGACCGTGCATTAATAAACCGAAGTTACTTACTTGTGAAACCATCAACGATTAACCATCGGTTCATTGATCGTTTCTAGTAGTAATTAATGTCGGAACGTTAACTAATCATCACTTAGCAACCCTCCAACATTAATATAGAATGAGATCAAGGGAAGAATTAATAATTGATGCGTACTATTTAGTAGTATATAAACACCACATTTTAGAATGGTTTTACATTATGTTTACTTAGCTTTTGTGCAATTACGTTGTAATCTTTATCTTCTAAAATTAAAGAAGAATTAGAAGACTGATGGTCCCTGATAGAGGTGAAAGTCTAGAGGGGGGGGTGAATAGACTTTTTTTGAACTTTTAAAGAATTTCCCTCATAGGTATGATGATCAGAAATCTTTTGGGAGATTAAGGATCGCAGCGGAAGTCATAACCTCTATTAGACTAAGAATGGTAACTTTCTTTTGAGAAGATAAGAAGGAAGAAGTATTTGGATTTTGGACAACTTATCTTTAGTGACAAAAATGTCTGGTAGCATAGAAGCTCTGATTTGAAGATCTTCAACTGAACGCTTATGGTATGGTCGTCTGATGACCTTCTTTAGAGACCCTTCAGTGGGGTCTTCTGTTGACCTTCTTCAGAGACCCTTCAGTGAGTTCCTCTGATGACCTTGAGTCAGAGACCCTTCAGTGAGGTCTTCTGATGACCTTGAGTCAGAGACCCTTTAGTGAGGTCTTCTGATGATGTTGGGTCAGAGACCCTTTAGTGAGGTCTTCTGATGATGCTGCGACAGAAAATAGATCGACACAAGATGTATCCTGGTTCAGAGGTGGTGTAATCCTCCTACATCCAGTCCCACCCTCTTTCAGATGGATTTCCACTAAAGTATTCAGCCCAATACAATTAGTGACCGTCTGGCTGTTATCACCAACTTGCTCAGACTTCAAGGTGTTTCACTAGGAGTACACACCACTCCAAGCTACTCAATCCTTTAGGTTTTTCTCAATTGATCCAGTGGGGATCAAAAGGTACTCTATCCTATTCTACCACAGTTAAGGACTTAGATGACGCTATCCTTATAAGTGTTTACAACAGTTTCAATATGAAACAAATTTCTAGCCTCCAACTAAAAACTAAACTTTCTGAGTATATCAATGAGGGTTGCTGTCTAGAGAGTTTCGTGAAGCATGAGTCTAAGCAGAGAGCAGATTTTAATGAACACTTTCTCTTTTGCTAGATATCTTCTTTGAATGCGTAGTATGATTTCTCTGCTTAGTGAACTCAGGAGCTTATTTTTCTTCTCATGCTTATGCCTGAATTTATAGGCATCTCTGGTTGATTAATCTCCTCCGTTGGTTGAGAGGATTTAATCTTTGTCGTTGTGGCTTTTTGTACTTTCGTTTTCTTGTGTTGGAGCAGCTTATCTTCAGACGCAATTGGATCAACTTGCTTCGTAGGAAATGTAAACCCATTCCTTAGGCCTTTCACGCACTATTCACCATCTAGTGGGTTTTTGTCTTCTCATGCAACTCTGCGTGTTGTAGTGTCCCATGCTTTTGTAGATGCTCTGACCTTAGGTAAATATTGTGACCTTGGTCTTTCTTTAACAAATAAATTTAACTGGTAGGAAAAGGATCCTTTTTAAGGTAATTAAAATTACCTTATTGCATTTTATATTTCCAGTCAAGTTTATGTGTTTCCGAAAGTGTACAAGATTGGTCACAATTGTACTAGTGACAAGAATAATTCTATAACAAATAAAAACATACTGGATGGATTTGAATATCCTTGCAAGGTAGAATTTTACCTTATTGTATTTTAAAATTTCCAGTATATTTATTTGTCATAAAATTTGTACAGTGTTAAATTTGGTCATCTTTACAAAGTATTCTTATCTAAGCAATTTGAGAGCATACTGCTGTTTGCAAAACGAGTATACAATTTTCACAATAGAATCTAAACACAAGAAAAGGATGGCATCATCAAAACTATTTCTTACAATAGTAGGTTACATCAAAGTCTGAGGGACCTAACAAAGACATTAAGATATTTTGACATGTAAGCAAAAACATGATGAAAAGAAGAGGAAGGAGCTTGGGAGCATAAGGAAGGAGCATATATTGGAGACAAGAGGAAGCTTCATGGAGGACAAAGATGTGTGAAAAATCGGATATGATTCGACCCGGAGATCATAAGAGATCAAATAAAGCAAGTGAACAAGGGAAAATCAAATTATGTCTTAGACCCAACCACCTCACTTCTCCTATAAAAGCACCTCTTTCCTTCCTATTTTATATACCAATTTAACCCCCTCTTTCATATACACTTTATTCTTGTAATTGAGGTAGTGTTTCCATCTTGGTTTTGCTACTTTGAAGCTTAATGAATTGTAAGTTGTGAGTTATTTTCTTTAATCTTTTTCCTTGAATATTAATTTTTCCCTTAATACTATCTCTATATTAATGTTGGTGAGTGTTACTAAGATGAAAAATAGTTAACATCTCGACATTAGTTAGAGTAGTATTTATTTTCTTCCTCTATATTAATGTTGGGGAGTGTTACTAAAATGGCAATTAGTTAACATCTTGACATTAGTTATAGTAGGATTTATATCTTCTTTAATATTCTTCCTTGAATATTAATTAATTCCTATTCATATTTCATTTTAATATTTTGAGCATTACTTAAAAGATCAATTAGTTTTGTCTCATATATTAATTATTACTAGAATCGATCGACGAATATGCTTGTTAATCGTTCGATCTTTTCACGGTAGTAAACTTGGATTATTAATGCATGCATCTCATGGTTAATAATCTAAGGGGAATTAATTATATTGATTAAACCAATAAACCGCTTGTGTTGAGGTTATCAATTTCAATCGTTTTCATCTTGAATTTATTGCTACTATCGAGTAAATATATGGCGCATGTTCTATATTAATTCGGTAGTAAGTTTTATTAATGAACGCGTCTCGTTACTAATAACTACCCTCGATGAACTGGATATACTCCTCGATTGAGTATTCGAGAGGAAGATAGTTAAAGATATAACCGGGATCGACGAACATTTCATTAAGTGGATAAAAACAAAACCAAGACTAATTACCTTTGATATTTTATTTCACTCATTTAAATATTTTATTTGCTTTCTCAATTATAAAAATATCCAATTCCCCCTTCGGTTTACTTTTATTTATTACGCTTACACATAGCGAAAAGCTCCTTTCCCTTTGGATACGAACTCTACTACGCTATACTACAGTATTAGCCCTTAGTAGTGAATTTAATTTGAGGCACACTACGACAAAGTGCTCGTCAATAATCAAGAGAAGAAGTTAAGAAAATAACGCACAACTTTAATAATCAACAAGCTTCAAGAGCAAAACCAAGAAATGGAAGTTTAGCTCCTCATTTGGAGACTAAACATGATAGAAAAATATAAAGAAATGCTATTCTAAACTGAGCTTAGAAGTGTATAGGAATTGGTATCTAATTGTGAAGGAAAGGAGGTGTATTTATAGGCTTGTGGGAATGCAGCTTGGGTACCCGATCAGGTATATACACGGTACCCGACCAGATGTGTAAAACCTCAGATTCGAGGTATGCTCGATCGATTTCAAGGTTAAATGTAACACCCCCATTTTCCCTCCCAAAATAATACTTGAAATAATAGATTTATTGATAATAAACTTGATTTCAAAACAGATAAAAAGTTTTGCAGCGGAAATAACACTAATTGGGAAATGGGTGTTACCGCCACATCCGGTCATCTCTTAACCGAATGCACAGGCAATCACAAAACTAAACAAAGTAAAACAAGTGTTCAACATAATTAAATTATAATTCTTGACTAGGTTTGACTAAGGCATCTCTAAACCGCTCTCGGGAATCAAGCAATCATCAGTCAACATAAGAATCATCACTTGCACAAATAAAGTGCAGAAAACAAAACAAAGGAAAGAAAACAAAAATTAGCTTTAGAGCTAAGTAAGTACTACCCAACCCCGTAAAATAATCAGGTTTGGCGAAAAATAGTTTTTCATATAATACTATATAAAAGTGACACACTCCACCAAAATTCTTTTCTCTTTGATATTTCTCAAAATCACTTCTTTAATAAAGTCCTCAACTTTTCTTTGAAAATACCATAGTAACTCTTCTCTTAGAATTTCTCAAAGTTCACTTCTTCTCTATCTTCCTAGTAATTTAGAAGGGCGGTGCTCAACACTGGTTGAGCCCGGTGGTTACGTTGTTATGTACGGCCACCCCGGGACTTTTGCCGGTACCACAACTGCCAATGGAAACGAAACGACTACCTTAAGTGTGCACACCTCCTAAAAGGGATTCCAAGCCCTCCGAGTAGTAAGTCGTCACGAGTAATCGGGACTCAGTCTACCAACTACCCCACCTTTAAAATTCTTGAATGATTAGGGACTACTACTACTACTATAACTTCTTCTTAAAAGGGATCATAGATCCAAATGTCACTTCAAACTCAAACTGTGCTTCTTAGTAGTAGCAGCCTTAATCACCCTCCACATTTATCCGGATGTGGAAAACCGACACCACGGATTTCTCCCGGGTGCTCACTTCTTATGAAAACGTAAATTTTATCTTGACTTTAGATATACTTCCAAAAAAATATTTCTCAATCTTTCTAAATAGTCTCAAAGGTATTTAAAAATATTTAATACCCAAAAGTACTTCGTTTGCACTTCAAAAATACCATAGATCTAATATCTCCTCAATATCACATACACATAATTCAAAATTCACACTTAATCACAAAATGCATAATAAGCATATAATACGAGGAAACAATTTTGGATCGGCAGAGAAACTTACCTTAAGTCCTGATGCTCCTAATTCGCTTTCTCAAATCCGGTCTGTAAATATTCACCTTTTTAATTAAGATGATATAATTAATTAGTCACTTATTCTATTTTTGATAACTTATCCGATTTTCACCTTTTATTTTATTATTCAAATTTTTTAATATAATTAACTAATTAATTATTCAAACTTAGCCTATCCATTCATTAATCACTTTTATTAATCCATTACTTTGTTACTATCTGAATTCGGCCAATAATTTTTAATTACTAATGATCCAATATCATGTTATACTATCCGAATTATATTTAATTAACTTATTCAAATTTCGTAGTTACCTTAATCAACAATATTAGTAAATCCCAATATTCTAGCAATGATCTAAATTAACTAATCATCATTAACTAAACCTGATGTTATATATCTACTCAACACTTAATATTTCCGAGTCCGTAATTTAATTTTATGAATCTACTTCAATTAATCCAATAATTAGTGAAAATAATACCTATCCAACTTTGTTTAATCTGATTATGGTATTAAGTCCAAATGGCTGAATATTATTTTAATATAATGTACGATTATTAGTTTTTATTAATTACTTATCAATTCATTTTATGGTTTAACTATCCCCTTTATATTTCTAAACTCTAACTGGGTTTAACCAAGTCAAGTTTATGAATTAATTAGATCAATCCACTAACTCATTTTCGGCCAGCCAACAATTTATAAACATATCAACTTAATTCTTTCTTCCGGTTCCAGTTTATGAGACAACTGAGATAGGCTCGTTATTATCATTATTATTCAGCATTACGGCCCAGCTAATGTACGTAAATCAATGTTCAATTCCAGTCTTTTAAAAATAAAACAACGCAGCTTTGAGTAAGAAGAAGCTAAGGGAGGAAGATGGTTACTGTAGGTGCGACGTTCTCACGGAAGGAAGAAGCGTCATTCTAACGAGACCAAGGAGAGTCCAGCCCTATAGCTACTCTAGCGACGTCAACTCCGAAGGTGGTGTGGCGATTTGGCAGCATTTCTGCCGTGAACAACCAGTCCGGCAAACTCCGGCAATCTTTTTCCTCCCTCCGGTGACCTTCTTCCTCTGAACAACTACGTAGCCCTTCTCTCCTATAATCCTATTCTTGTAGACTAGGTTTGTGATGTTTTTAGTTTTGGTTTTAGTACATATGCTTACCGCAGCATAGGTATGTATATATATAATATACACTATATATTATACGAAGTAAGTATATATATATACTATGGTATATATGAGTGGATATGAGCATGTATGATAGGAAGGGAAAGACAAATGCATGTGGGTGAAATCCCTTGGTATCTGGGGTCATACTTTGTATTTGCCTAAGACCCATGCCGTGCATTGGAGACCCATGTGTAAGTTCTTTGGGGCTGGTTTCAAAAAAATACTATACGGAGTAGCAATTATATATATTATAGATATTCCTTCACATGTATTGTTTGTATGGTGTGTAGCATGACTAGATGGCCGGGGTAAGGCATGGTGCATGTATATTATTGGTACTACGTATGTGGTTATTATTATTACTATATGATATGTACTTAGTATAAATATTTGGTTGATAACTCAACTCTTTTAACATTGTTATATTGTGTGGTATTTTTGTACACATTTTATTTACTCATCTCTTTAAATCAAAATGTCACTTTTATTATTGAAACATTTTTATCTGATAAAAAATGTCACCGATGTTAAAATTTTATGTCATTCACTTAATTATAAAATTGTCACTTTCGTAACATTTTATCTGACTGATATAATTTATATTTATTATTATTTTGTTTTAAAATTTTCGGGGTGTCACATTAAAATTAAAGGTATACCCGATCGTGTGTGTCGGTGTACCCGATCGGTTATAACAACTAATTGTGGCCAAATCTTCCCATGCACGTGTCCCTTTGTTTCATGAAGTGATCTGATTAAAAATCAAGTAGGTACCCGATCCGTTATAGGGTATACTCGACCGGGTACAGGTCAAAATCGGGAACTTTCCTTCTCTGTCTTGTATTCTTGCACCTTCCTTCCTCTTTTGGTCTCACCAATGATCATTTGATTGATCCTGGACCTGTTTTAGCTCAAAATAAACCTAATCTAAACATATTACAACTATTTTACAAACGTAACTATTACACCAAAAGTGTGTAATTTCCGAAATATTAAACAACCAACTAACTAAAAACATAAACATACAACGGAAATTACAAGCGTATCATATAGAAACCTCAAGGAAATTATAAAAGCACAATCTAGACTCTAGCCAGCTCACAAAGACAAAGTTTAAAGAAAAATTTTGACATAACTTCCCCACAAATATACAACTAACACTTGCGCATGCTGACAGAATTAATCTCACGTACTAACTAATGCCCGAAAGCCCAATTTACTCCCCCACACTTCAATTTTAGCATTGCCTCTGATGACCAAAAATGAACTATGCACAAGGGGTAAAGAAGAAAGGGTCACACGTGTTCATTAGCTCAAGACAACGGAAAATAACGAGCAAGGAAAGTAGAAACTCCCCTAGGTCTTCGATTGATCTCGAACTCAAATTGAACCCGCAAATCCATCAGCAAATCTTCACACGCGCTCGGCATCAGAATGCACACACAAAAACAAGGCAAAACAACACAAAACCACACAAACAGTAAACTGCACGCCATGCGGGTCCCACACGGTCCAACCATACAGGTGGTCCTGCACGGGTTTTTAGAAATTACTGAACCGCACGGAGTGCGGTACCCGCACGGTCCAACCATGCGGGATGTACTGAGGTCTGTTTTTTTGAAATTCTGCACTGCGGGGCGCACTGACCTTCAAAAATCTATTTTTTTGTATATTTTGATTTTAATTAACAAAGTATATTCATTATTCCCGTGCATGGAAAGATAAGTCGCTTGACTACAACATTTTTTTAACCCAAAATTCCACCTTTCAGGTGCAGTAAATGGTGGGGCGACATTTACCAAATTTATTAAGCTGGAAATTGTTTACACAACTGAAAAAATAGGTACCCAAAAAGTAAGAACACCCATAGGCCCATTAAATGGCCCCAAAAGAAACCAAATACTCCTAACATAAAATGAATCGAACAGCTTCCGTCCAAATAAATGGAATATACTCTTCTCCAACCATATGCAATACCATGTAGCGGCACTTGTAAGCTCTTAGAAACAATAACGGAATGTAACTCGCGTTTACGGAAAATGTACTTTGCATTAACAGAAAATATAACTTCAAGCAAATCAAAGTATAAGATGTACATCTAACATAAGACATAAAGCTTTGCAGGGGCGAATCCAGGATTCTTAGATGTCCTGGGCTGAATGAGAATTATACTAGGCTTAAATATTATATGGGTGGACTAAATTTAAAATAAACATGCCAAGCGCATGTGAAGATTTGCTGATGGATTTGCGGGTTCAATTGGAGTTCGAGATCAACCGAAGACCTAGGGGAGTTTCTACTTTCCTTGCTCGTTATTTTCCATTGTCTTGAGCTAATGAACACGCGTGACTCTTTCCTCTTTACCCCTTGTGCATAGTTCATTTTTGGTCATCGGACGCAATGCCAAAATTTAAGTGTGGGGGAGTAAATTGGGCTTTCAGGCATTAGTTAGTACGCGAGATTAATTCTGTCAGCCTGCGCAAGTGTTAGTTGTATATTTGTGGGGAAGTTTTGTCAAAATTTTTGCAAAATTTTTCTTTAAACTTTGTCTTTGTGAGCTGGCAAGAGTCGTGATTGTGCTTTTATAATTTCCTTGAGGTTTCTGGACTTAAATTGCTTGTACAGTTAATGTAGTTGTTGAAAGGACAAAGGCATTAGTTAACCACGTTTTATTTCAAGATTTACCATTCCACCTTAATAAACCCTTTAGAATAAGCCATTTTGAGCCTGATATGTCTCTTCTTTACCCGAAAAATTAAGCTCCATTTCCAAATGGCTTATTTCTCACCCGTGAATAATTCTGACAGTTTCATAGTGTATAGGGAATCAGGGGATTAGTTTGCTAAGTTTAGGGGATTTTGGTAGGAGCCAATTTTGACATTGTTCCTATGCCCCAAATGGGTAAAGCGCAGTCACGTACTTTTTAGGAACTTGATATTTTTGAGGATTGAATTGTAGGCATGAATTCACCTGTTTAATTGAACTTTAATTGAGAATTTTCCTTGGTGAGGCCAAGATTACAATTGAATGGGGTAATGTCTAGTGAAAATCTAAAAAAAATTGAAAAAATTAATAGTATTAGCTAGACCTATTACCTTGCGAAAAAGAGAAGGGTTCGCACAATAAAATGAGACTTGGGTATCTTTTGAAAGAAATGGAGTTCTCGTGCCAACATGACAAGGAAAACTGAACCTAATAAATTGAAAAAGAAGGCTATTGCAAAATTAGCATTAGTCCTTCGCGTACTTCAAGTATACGTCAAAGCACAAATGTGCAGTGATAGTATTGAATTGTTATTGTTCATGTTTGTAATTTTAACTAGTTTTATTTATTGTTGTTTAAAAAATTACACACTTTTTGTGTAAACTTCATTTTTCTTAGTTTATTGTAATTTATTAGTTTTAGAAGATTTTGAGCTTGAATAAAACAAAGGAGCATGGATGATGTACTACAAGACCAAAGGAAGGTGAAAGGGAGCAAGAAATCATGCAAAAATGTGATTTGGTGACTTGCCCGATCGGGTATAAGCTTTACCCGGCCGGATATGAAGAGAAAACAGAAGTTGCGTGGAAATTGGGCACATACCCGGTCGGGTATGGTACTTTACCCGGTCAGGTATGAAGTGACCCGGACAAAACGACGTGCTCAAAACACAAAATCGTGGGAAAATATTTGATTTTGACTAATACTCGGTCGGGTATGGTACTTTACCCGGTCGGATATCCGCCCGAAGGTGTTAAAAATACCTATAATAGGTAGCAAACTTTTCTTTCACTTTTAATCATTCCTTCTTCCATTTTTTAAGCTCAGTTTAGAATAGCATTTCTTTATATTTTCTAGCATGTTTAGTCTCCAAGTGAGGAGCTAAACTTCCATTTCTTGGTTTTGCTCTTGAAGCTTATTGATTATTAAAGTTGTAAGTTATTTTTTTAACTTCTTCTCTTGATTATAAATTCTTCTCTTAATCTCATTCTATATTAATGTTAGGGTGTTTCTAAGTAACGATTAGTTAACGCTTTGACATTAATTATTACTAGAAACGATCAACGAACCGATGGTTAATCGTTGATTGTTTCACAAGTAATTTCGGTTTTTTAATGCACGGTCGTGGTTAATAAACTTAAGAGGGATTAATTTTGTTGGTTAAACCAAAACCATTGTGTTAAGGTTATCAATCTCAATTGATTTCATCAAGGAGTTAAAAAGATTAAATGCTACTATCAAATCAGTATACGACGTTGTTCTACATTTGATTAATAGTAAGGGTTGTTAATGAACGGTCGTTGTTAATAACTACCCTCGATGAATTGGAAATACTCTTCGATTGAGTATTCGAGAGGAGATAAGTTATAGATATAACAATGATCGACTAAATTTGAGCTATAGATATAACAATGATCGACTAAAATATATCAACAAGTGGAAAGTAGCAAGGCCAAGTCCTTTTTATTCTTGAATTAAATCTCATAAAAGTCGTTCAACTTGTTGTTTAAATTAATTGATTCCAAAAAATCCCCCCCCCTCCCCCCCCCTCCCCCCCCTTTTATTACTAGTTAATTGAAAAGAAAGTTATTCATTTCCATGTGGATATGAACTCTGCTTCACTATACTACGTATAAGTGTTAGTATCAAATTTTATTTTGACGCACTACGACAGAGTGCTCGTGATGCAGCGACGGTTTAGCTTAATTGTACACCATGTGTGCTTCTTGCATAAGTTTAAATGATTGTTCTTAGTTAGTGTCTTGCTGAGTTCCTTGATCCTAAGAATAGCCCCGAATCTCCAAAACGCATTACGTCATTGTCAGGTTGTTCGAATCTCTCAAAATAAAGGGACTAATTCACCATTCACTGCCATCCTCACAAGTCCTTCTGATCAATATCTATTTTAATTGTATGCGATGCCATAACTTTGAGGAGGTTGTGATTAATCTTGTCGGTATTTTAGCCGGACTACAAAGAGATGGTTTAGGGAAGAACTTTCTTGATTAAGACTATCTTTTCTGTAAGTATCCCTCTAGCTACGTGTGAATGCTAACATTTTTTATTTCGTGTTGTGATTATTGTAAGTCCCGAAGTTCAGTTTGCTGGAGGACAAGCAAAGACTTTTTTTTGGACAAGCAAAGACTTAAGTGTGGGAGAATTTGATAAGTTCGTATTTCAACACGCATTTGATGCGTGTTGAGATTGAGTTTTATCACTTTTCCTAATTCATTTGCGTTACAAAGTGTTTATTTAGCTCAAGTCACGGTTTACCAGGTTTGGTTTGCATTCGTTGAAGAAAAGTAAGAATTTGGGCCCGACATCGGCGTTTGATCTGAAGTTGAAAAGATTCAAGATGCGTTCGAGAGTAGCGAGAGGCATCGGAGGTCCACGGGATGATTTAAAGGATGATTTGAGACTTGGAAGGTTGAAGATTGAAGATGCCCCACTGGTTGGTATCGCACGCCCCGCGGGTGATTCTGAGAGCAAAAGGTCAAGAAGTCTGAACCGCGCACTGTGCAGCTGAAACCGCACGCCCCGCGGTCCAGAAATAGCCCCCCCCCCAGAGTACCCGCACTATTGTATAGTGCGGGATCCGCACGTAGTGCGGGAGGAGCGAAAAACGGAACACGCGAATTTTCTCGTGCGGCCGCACGATGACCCGCACGATGTGTGGTCGACCGTGTAGTCATGCGATTCAGCCTATTTTCGAGTTTTTTCTTTATATATGCCCCGATTTGTCTGTTTTTCACTTATGATCTGAGCTAAGAGAGATAAACCCTATTTCGACTTTTGAGAGCTTTTCAAGCCTTGTTCTTCAAGATTAAGGGATTCATTGTAACTTCTATCTTTTTAATTAATGACAATTATTTCTATTCATTCCAATTCTGTTGATTCGTCAATTATGAGTTGTGAGTAGTTCTAATTAGGGATTTGGGGCTGATAAAGGGATTAATCATGATGTATTAATCATGACTAATGATTAGTTTCTTGATGTATTAATCTTTAATCATGACTAAAGATTAATCATGACTAATGATTAATCTTTCAAATTTTAATCATGACTAGTTTCTTGATGGATTAATTGCATGAATGCCGTTTAATTTGTGTTTGAATAATTTAACCGATACGTTTTGTAACCTAGAACGGCCGCTAGAATTACAATTGCTTGTAGAATAAATTAAGAGAGATCTAATTTATTCCAGGACACCTTCACACACACTTAATCGTTCGCTAAGAGATTTGTAGCGATTAAGGGTCGTACACTTGCTCGTTTTGGCAATAATTTTAGATACCTGTCGAATGAGATCAGCCCGGTTCCCTAAATTATTGTATTCTACGCCGCGAGAGCTGTCAGAACTTAGTATTGATCAATGTTCTAAAAGGCGCTATAAATATAGAAATTGCCTTTTTATCGGGGACTAAATTTTATCGGGGACTAAATAAGAAGGCGCTATAAATGTTCTAAAAGGCGCTATAAATTTAGTATTCCCTAAATTATTGTATTCTTCTCGGGGACTAGTCGGAAACATAGAAATCGCCTTTTTATCTATATTTTTCCATAAATATGATAAGTAATATTATATTTTTGTGTGTATAAATATGCCACCGTGGATCGATCCTACTTTGACAAACATGAATGATAGAATTATTACATTTAATCAAATGTAGTATATGATAAGTAATCACTTAACTTCATTATGATAAATATAAATAATGATAAATTTTAGGTATATATACAAACTATATAGTTTTATCTTAATTTACAATTTCATTTCTTTATATCCATGGCTAAAGTTAAAGTACGTATATCGCTTAGATAATTAAAATTAAAAAGTGAAGTAATGTTCGGCGAATCTAGGCGGCCGATTAGGCGCTTTAGGCGGGCAACTAGGCGCCATATGAGGCCGATCGAGTAATTCACATATAGACGGCAAACTAATTAGTCCGAGCGCCTAGACGAAAATTGGGGTGCCCGACCACCGCCTAGCGCCTAGGCGGGGACTAGTCGGGCACCCAGAACGATTTTTAATTTAGAACAGAGGTATTGATTAGCATTGCTCAATTAAATAATTTTAATGCGATTAAGTCTGATCTGCCAGAAATATGAGTACCCCGGAATCAATCCTTGTTCCCTTCGTCATTAATTAGAGATAAGTCATTTATTTTAATCGTTTAGTTGCATTTTAATTTTCCAACCAATCAATCTCGAACAATTTTATTTTATTTTATTTCTTTTTATAATGAATGACGTCGTTTTAGGTGTGATAGTACGATGCTCGCCATGGGTCACTCCATGGTATACCGATTGATCAATGATGATATAAAACGACCTTGCGAAAATATAAAATTGACAAGTTTTAAATTTTATCAGTCTATAAAAAGGATTTTGCATGCGTAAACAATTAATATGTTCATAGCATTAAAGGAGAAATGTAAAAAAGGATTTGATTTAAATGGTGTATTAATTTAATACCATACACTCATATTCATACTAATTATCTATGTGTCACTGAATTAGCTATAAATACTGTGATCGATCTATGCAAATTGTCATCAGATCAACCTAGATCTCTGTTTTTTATTTAATCAAATATGTTACATTGGTTTTGATAACGCGTAGTAACAACACAGCTAATAGTGTTTGTTGAAGCCGCCAATGCATTCTTCTCAAACAAATTATTGAGAATGAAATTCATTGTCAAGTAACATTTTCAAAACATCGTATAGGTATATTTAAGAAAGCTATTGGACTGTAATATACAGTTGACTAATTTTCTTGAATAAACCTTCACGGAGTTTTGAAAATGTTACTTGACGATGAATTTCATTCTTAATAATTCTTAATTAGTTGGCAATCTATCGACTCTCTTATTCACGTACATATGTTGTTGCTACACAATTTTAAACTAATATAATTTAATTGGTTGAATAAAATATGGAGATCAAGTATGATTTGAATATATTCAGAGACAATTCAAACTTTCTTATGGTATGATATTCCTAATCATTTACATTTTGTCAAGTGAGCTATCTACAGTCAATTATTAAGTGGCATCTAACAATCCTATTCATACATTTTTGTGATGTAGGAATTGTTACACCATGGGAGCTATCAATCATTTTAGCACAGTGCGTAATATACGAAGCCAACATGATGAGGGAATTGAGGACTGCCGATATAAGCATGTGACTTGGAAAAAATGAAAGACTACAAAAGCTTATCTGAAACCCTAGATTTGGGATGTTGGTGGCTTGATTGCTTGGTCCCTTTTCATATTTTGTAATTTCTAAAAACAGGTATCAATGTATATTAGTAGCGGAAGCTAAGCTCGTTCAAAAATAAAATGTAAAGATGTGGCTGATTCCACATATGAATACAGCATCTATGATTTATATATCCCTACTATTTATCCCTATTATTTGCAATGTTTATGAATCAAGGATCTTCATTACTCTTATTTTGGCTCAATAATCAATTTTCGCATAAGGTTTAATTATGTAACAATTCTATCACTTTACATGATTTTTTTAATAATTTTAATAAATATAATTAAATGATGAAGAAAATAGTATTTATCAAAGAATTGTTTTTTGTTAACTTGCGTTAATTCACTTTAGCAAGAGAAAGTTTTAAGAAATAATTAAATAATTAATGACAAGAAAATAAGTTAAAGATAGACTTAAAAGATGCATAAAAGTAACATTTTATGAGTACATGAAAATTTTTAAAATGGTCTCATTTCTAAATAAACTAATTTTATTTGTTAAAAGGAAGTCATTTACAACTTGGGCCACATGAAGTTGTGCTAAACATAACTAAAGCACAAAAAAAGATATGTAGTGCATGAAGCTTTTTGAAGTCATTTTATAAAGCACAATTTTTTTAAAAGAATTTATTTGAATGTCTTCCCGATTGAATTTTTAACTGAAATTTAGTATGAATAAACTAGACTCGATGAATAACATGCTCAAAAAATATGGTTGTAAAAATGATTATCATATATGTAACCCATTTAACTTTGAAACGATGATTTCAGCATAGTGTTCAACATATATATTTGTCAAATATATACAATCACAATTCAGGTAGTGTCACATGAGAGGTTGGATCCTCTATACTCATCATGAGGCCAACATGAAGAGAATGGTGGCTACGGCCGGAGGTGGTACTAGTATTGGTGGTGTTGGAAACTTGGAATTGACATCATATAATCAAAGAACCAAATGACTTTAATTTGATGTCGATTCTACACTTAGTTTACGTCTTAAGTTTTATTCACTTTTGATAGTAGGAATGCTTTTTGATCATCTGAAGTCTTTTCGGGCAGTTTTAACCGGCCACCACTAACATTGACGCAAGGATCATATATGTGCATAAAGCAATAATCATGTGCCAAAAGTGGTCAAAGACGTGGACTAATTGTGGAATTGGTGTGACACTTGTAGAATTAAAAGTGAAATTTATTCAAAGAAAGTGTGTAGTTCATATGAGCAAATTCTATATCCAAATGATCTCGCGCGTCATTCTCTTCCCTGTGACCAACAAGCTCTACCTTCATTATAATATAAACAGAACATTTCAGCAGCAAGTAAGCATGTGGCAGCAACCTTTCTCTTTCAACAATTCTACGTGTCATGTTGCCTCAGGCCCTCAGAGCATCTCCAACGCAAATACATTAATGATGCATACGTGGCATGGGAGATAGCCAATAAAAAAAAAAATCTCTCCTTATTTGAAGGATCTTATATCATTTTGGTAAGTTTTTCTTCACAATGTCAAACACAATGTCAAGATGTAGACATTGTGGTTGACATTGCAAAGAAAGACTTACCAAAAACACATAAGACCGTGGAAAGAAGGAGAGAGAAATGTCATAAAAAATCAATCTTATGTGTCTATCTCTCATACTACATATGCACCGTGCACATTGTAGCATTGGAGATGCTCTCACCTATCTACACTATGACTTTTTTTTGAAAAATCTGGTATTGGGTTAATCTAGTTTGAAATTCCGAAATTTTTATTATATTAATTTTTAAACCTATTACATTTAGATCATTAGATTAGTTTATAATTATATGGAGAAACTGAGAGCAAACATCCTACCCTTCATTTTAACGAAGTTACATCAGACTTCAGAGTGTATAATATTTAGTTGTACGTATTTTTAAATTATAAATCATGTTCCAATTTAATAAAGTGGGAATTAGAATTAGAATTTTAGAATTAGTCATTGTATTCGAAATTATGGTTTTCCAATTTCTCTCCTCTAGAATTGATGCATATGCCTGTTTTTGTTCCAAAGTAATTAAAGACAGTTTGTATACCATAGCTAAAATGTTGAGCTTGTCAATGACTCATTTGTCATTAGTTTAGATGAACACGATTCACTTCATTAATTTAATTGTAAGCAAGATTTACTTGAGTTGGTAATTTATATGATTATGTTTGATTTCAATATTTGTACTTAAACCATCTAAATCAATGATTCCTCTAAATACATCTTTTACCCAAAAATAGTGTGTGATTGAATTGAATTATAAATGTATGAATGTATCGTTTATGGGTGTAATTACATTTGAAGTGGCTCCATTTACCTGTGAAAGAGCAATTATACCGTTATACGTAATCTTTAATGAGTTACGATATATTTTCCACTTGCAACTCTGCAAGTTGATTGGATAACTAGCTAGGTTAGACCACATTAAAATCAGGAGAAACAAATAACAATGACAAGTAATTCAGATCCAGCAAGTTCAGTATTGATTTATTTGTGTTTAATTTATTAAATTGAGTATTTTCCGTCTGCTTATTGGTACTAGGTATCTCCTTATTTCATTATCATCATCACCTCAATGCCGCAAAGGCTCCATCTATGGTGGGGTAAGGGAAGTCGGGTGTACACGGCCTTACGCATGTACTAAAGTATAGAAAAATTGTTTTCGGATGACTCATAGTAAATATCTTCTTATTTAATAAAAAATATAGAATCCGACGAACATAGAACTTAATATGTTGTTTGGGTAATAATAATTCAAGCTCAATGAATTTGGATTATTCATTCTAGGTATGTGTCTTTTACTATATGGATAATGTTGGTGTTACTTCAGGGAATTTGGCTTAACCTTTTCATTTTGGTCTTTATTAAATGTGACTAGTTTACGAACGCGCGTGCGCGATGCGAAAATGCCCAATACTATTTTAATAATATTATGATATTAATATTAGGAAACGTTATTGGTTAATATAATTTGTAATGGCCTTATACTAAAAAATGTCAAAATATCTTTCACATAACAAAACTTATGAATATACTTGGAAAATTGCGCTGAAAATCTAAAAAAGAGTGAATTGAATGAATGTGTAACCAATATCCCCAAATAATGGAATTAGGTGTAGAGATTATATTGAGTACTGTTAGGATAAAATCAATACTTCAAAAAATGTTTTATTGTTCATATCTTTGAAGCATACGAAAGAAATATATGTGAGAAAGTAATAATGATGGAATGGCTTACCCAAGAGGTAGCCCTAGTGTTGTATTTATAATAAGGAATGAACTTGAGTAATTACATAAGAGTCCTTATAATTACACTATTACACCCCCTCAATCTGAGCAGGGGAAATCACGTGCAGATTGGAACGTAAAAATTCAAAACGCTGACTAGACAAATTTTTTGTAAATATGTCAGCTAACTGGTACTGAGTAGGAGTGTATTTAACCACCAGATCTCCGTGTGCAACACGTTCTCGGAAAAAATGATAATCAATCTTGATATGCTTGCTGCGATCATGCTGAATAGGATTAACGGCGAGATAGGAGGCAGAGACATTATCACAGAACAGCTGAACTGGGGAGGATATCCGAATACCCATATCAAGTAGCAATGAACGAATAAATAATGTGTCCTGTACAGTGTAAGCTACAGCCCGGTATTCTGCCTCAGTGGAAGACTTGGAGACTGTTGGTTGCTTTTTGAAGCGCCAAGAAATAAGATTACCACCAAGAAATATAGCATAGCTTGTTGTGGATCTACACGAGTCCGGACACCCAGTCCAGTCAACATCTGAATAAGCAACATTCAGCGAAACACTCTGTCCACCCCGAAGCCATAGGCCGTGAGAAGAAGTGCCCTGTAAGTACCTATAAATTCTTTTCACAGCAGCAAGGTGAGTAGTACGGGGAGCATGCATAAACTGAGAAACCAAATGTACGGCATAAGTAATGTCAGGTCTAGTAATAGTCAAGTATTGCAATGCACCTACCATACTGCGATACTCAGTACCATCACTAAGAAGATCCCCATCTGTGAGAGACAAAGTAGTACGAGACGGGAGAGGAGTTCGTACCGGTTTTACAGTGTGAAGATGAAAACGGTGAAGCAGATCAGTGACGTATTTATGTTGAGAGAGAAACATGCCCTTGGACGTGCGCGTAGCGTGAATGCCAAGAAAAAAATGAATATCACCCAAGTCTTTCATTGCAAATTGATTGGATAATAAATGAATAAAATGACGAACTAGAGACTCAGAACTACCGGTAATAAGAATGTCATCGACATAGAGCAATATGTAAATGACGCGTGACTGAGAGTGGTAAGTAAACATTGATGAATCAGACTGACTTTGTGAAAAACCAAGGGATAATAAAAAACCACTAAACCGATGAAACCATGCACGTGGAGCTTGTTTTAAACCATAAAGGGCTTTCTTCAGTTTACAGATATGATTAGGGTAGGATGGGTGAATGAAACCTGGGGCTGACGCATGTAAACTTCTTCAGTGAGATGACCATGGAGAAAGGCATTTTTGACGTCTAACTGACGCACCGCCCAGCCTGAGGAAACAGCAACAGAAAGAACAAGACGAACCGTGGTGGGTTTAACCACCGGACTAAATGTCTCAGAAAAATCTATCCCAGCCTGTTGGTTAAATCCTTGAGCTACCAAACGTGCCTTGTGGCGCTCAATGGATCCGTCAGAGCGGTATTTTGTTTTATAAATCCACTTACATCCAACCACATTTTTCGTAGTATCACTCGGTACTAAATCCCACGTATCATTAGCAATGAGAGCATTAAATTCTTCTGCCATGGCTGCCCGCCAAATTAAACTTTTATTTGCTTGTGAAAAACATGTGGGATCATTAGGGAGAGCTAAAGTGTTTAAAGTAAAAATTGTTTTGGGTTTGAAAATACCATCTTTAGCTCTCGTGCGCATGGGATGGACGTTAGGAGCCATACGGGGAGGGGAAGATACGGACGTGGAGCTGGTGGGTGTAGGTGGAGGCGGGGTGGGATGGCTGGAGCTACTGATTGGGGAGCTACTGTCTATGATTGGGGAGCTATGGGAGGGGGCTGAAGGCAAATGAAAAAGAGTTGTGTGCGGTGGTGTATCTAGGCTGGCCGAAGAGGGACTGCTAGGGGCCGTGAGTGGAGATGGTGGGCTGGTGCGGCTGGAGCTGCTGGTCGAGGGAGTGGAGGTGGTCGGAGAGGAGATAGGCAAAGCAGAGATGGGCATAGGGAGGTCGGTAGTGTCGGTGGTGTGAGAAGAAACAGTCCAAGGGGGAAGAATGTCGGTTGGGGACGAAGGAGAAGGTGAAGAAGGTGTTTGACGAAGGCTGGTATAGGGAAAAGAGGTTTCCTGAAAAACAACGTCTCTGCTGACATAGACACGACCTGTCCGAGGATCAAGGCAACGATAACCTTTATAACCCGGAGCATATCCCAGAAACACACACATAATGGACCGTGGGGATAATTTATTGGAAGAAGATGCAATAAAATTGGGAAAACATGCACATCCAAAAACACGAAGAAAAGTATAGTCAGGTGGTTTGTGAAAAAGTATCTCAAACGGAGACAACCCATGCAAAGTTGGTGTTGGTAAGCGATTTATAATAAATGTAGCCGTGTAGAGAGCATCAACCCAAAAAGTGGAGGGTAACGCAGCCTCTATGAGCATTGTACGAGACAATTCCAAAAGATGTCGATGTTTACGCTCAGCCACACCATTTTGCGCAGGTGTATCCGGACAAGATTTTCTAAATAAAATACCACAATTAAGAAAATGATTTTGAAACAAGGAATTGACAAATTCACCACCACCATCACTTTGAAAACATTTAATTCTACAGTTAAAGAGATTTTCAACTAGTTTCTGAAAGTTACAAAAATGAGTAAAAACTTCAGACTTTTTGTGCATCGGATAAACCCAAGTATATCTAGAAAAGTCATCAATAAACGAAACATAATATTTAAAACCTAAATTAGATAACCCAGGCGACTGCCAAACATCTGAATGTATAATCTGTAATGGAGAAGTAACAGTACGAGTAATATCAGAAAAAGGAAGGCGGTGGGACTTGCCCAGTTTACACGAAACACAATCATGAGAAAAGTTACTAGTGCTAGTAATAAATTTATTTTTCCTAAGTACAGAGAGAACACGATCCCCACAGTGACCAAGACGCTTGTGCCAGACTAGACCTGAGATAAGCTGAGTCTGTAAAGCGAGAGACGATGTAGGTAACTGGACTGCTCTAAAGGGATAAACAGAGTCTTTATTGGAGGCCTGGAGTAGTATGGCTCCCGTGTGATTGTCATTGACAAAAAAGGTATTTTTATTAAAAATAACAGAACAATCATTATCCGCACACAAACGTTGAATAGATAATAAATTATAATGAAGGTGCGGAACATGATAGACTGAGTTTAAGAAAAGTGGGCGACTGGCAGTAGATAAAGTAGCATTACCAATGTGAGAAACGGGGAGATTGTGACCATTAGCAACACGAACAGAAAATGGACCAGAATAAGGGGATTTATTAGTTAAAATACCTTCATTTGGAGTCATGTGAGCAGAAGCACCCGAATCCGGGTACCACACTGACGCATTTGTTTCACCCGTAGGAATAGCCGCCAGAGCTGGTGTAGAGTTAGTGAACCGAGGACAATTGATAGCGGAGTGACCTGGGGAGTAACAAAGCTGACAAACAACAGGCGGTGCAGGAGAAGAATAATTATGTTCAACAGATGGGTATCCTGCAAAAGTTGGGTGAGTAACACAAGTAGATAAAGCATGAATACCATATAAAACTGACCCAAAATTACCTGATGCCATACCTGGGAACCCGGTCTGTGGAGGACCCCGGGAAGGAGCCCCCTGCTGCCACCCGTAAGGAGCAGGAATCGGAGCAAGTGGAGGATGTCCACCTGCTGGCTGCTGACCGAAACCACCTGGCTGTCCCCCATAACCAGGACCATACTGCCCGGCATAACCGCGTCCGCGTCCACGGTGTCCCCGCGCGCGACCGCCGCCTCGAGCACCCTTGCCACCGTTCCCGCGAGCTGCACCCCCTCGGCCTGGAGGACGGGCTGGTTGCTGCTGATCCTGAGCCACAAAGGCCTGATGACCCGGATGTGTATTGAGGGAACGGAGATGAAGAGCCCTTTGTTCTAAGGCCATTAATTGGGGCATTAAGGATTCAAACGTGAAACTATCCGGGAACAAGGTGACAGAGGTAATAACAGATTCATATTCAGGTCCCAAACCGGCGACGGTGTGCTGAAGAAGTTCACGAGTACTAATCGGGGAGTTAATGGAATTGAGATTATCAGTCAAAACAATAATCTCCCGCAAATAGTCATCCATGGATTGATCATCTCTTTTCTTCAAGCTAGACAAAATTCTTTTAAGCTCAAGTGAACGAGCTATACATGCCGCCATAAAGCGTGTCTCCAATCTTTCCCAAATTAAAGCAGAGAAACGAAGAGTGTGCACTTCAAGTAAAATATTACGAGACAAAGTGGCAAACAACCATGACCTAACTGTTTGATCAATTTTTAGCCATGAATGATATTCAGGATTAGGGGCATCCGAAAATGTTTGTGGGGGGGCAGGAATAGAACCATCAATAATACCCAATAATCTATGAGAGACTAAAAAAGCCTCAAATTGTGTACGCCAAGTAAGATAATCCTCCACTTTATCCAAACGAGTAGTAACAATGTTTGTAACATTAGGTGTTGAAAAAGTTAACTGAGATGATAATTGGGATAAAGGGGAGGTGTTTACCGGAAGCGTAGCATGTCGAGAAGTGGAGCCAGCCTCAAACGGCATGATCCCTGGTTGGCCAGAGAAAGTCGGACCGGTGTATGGCGAGACTAGAGGGGCTGCCGGACGAGTAGGGACTGCAGGTGGAGGCATAGTCGGCACGGTGGGAGTCCAAGAGAATGGCTCCGGCATGTTGAACGTGCGAAAAGAGCCCAAAGGAGGCGGCGGCAGCGTGAGCCTGGTTGAAGATAATTGTGGTGACATGTAAACACCGGAGGAGTAGAGCGGCTCCGTGTGGACGGGCGCTGTTGAAGCCAGTACCGCGGCAGTCATGGTGGACGAAGAAGCCGTGGTTGAAGACGACGCCGAGGTGTGAAGAATCGGCTGGCTGACCGGCGGCAACGATGAGGGAGGGTCGTGCGCCTTAGAAGGAGTAGTCGACATATTTTTCTAGGGTTGGAAAGCCTAGGCTGCTGATACCATGTGAGAAAGTAATAATGATGGAATGGCTTACCCAAGAGGTAGCCCTAGTGTTGTATTTATAATAAGGAATGAACTTGAGTAATTACATAAGAGTCCTTATAATTACACTATTAATATAAATATTACAATTAATAGTAATGAAGAGGAATCAAGGTATTGGTGTTGAATCTCTCATTCCATTAACAATATGGTACTACTTCCGTCCCGTTGGAAGGTTCCCATAGCAAAACGACACGATTATTTAGGTGATAATTAAATAAAGTATTTCGAGTATATTTTGAGAAATAATTTTAATGGGTATATATTATAATGTGTTAGTATTGATAACTGTGATGTTATAAATGTATTATTTTTAATATTTAGTGACGAATTTGTCACTTAAGATTGTTAATTGTTTCCTAAAATGGAAATGGGAACCTTCTAACGGGACGTCCAAAAAAGGAAAGTGGGAACCTTCTAACGGGACGGAGTATATCTACTGGTCATGGACGCAAGCCGGGCCGGGCCTAGGCCTGGTCCAGCTTTTGAGGGTTGAAGGAAGGCCCGGAACCGGCCCGGGTTGCCACCGGGTCCGGGCCAGGCCTCGGGCTTCTTAATTTTTTTTTTTTGCTTTTCTACTTAACCCCCGACCCCCCCTCACCCCCACCCCCCAAAACACCCAGCCCAGCCCGGAATAAACAAACAAAATTGAAAAAAACAAAAAATAAATAAAAAAAGGCCTGAACCGGGCCCGGCCCGGCCAGTTCGTCTTTTGGGTGACCCGAGCTCGCACCGTTTAACCCCCAGGCCGGGCCTACCCGGACCGGTCTTTGGCCACCGGTTCGGGCCGGTTCCAAACAGTGCCGGGCCAGGCCGATTCCGGGTCGAGCCACCCGGCCCGAGTCCATGCCTAATATCTACACATGGCATGTAGTAGAAACATTCACCTTAAATAATACTTAGAGGATAGCTTCATCTAGTTGCTCCCAAGATGATTTGTAAAGTTCATCTAAAGTTGAGCACCGCATAATCAAACATTATAAGACACTGCATATGAAAAATAAAGCTCCATGCAGAACGCAAAACCAAAAAGGAAAAGGTTTAGAAGTAATAAAATAGTCGTCATTTATTTACTCTTCCAACCAGGGGCTGATCTAGAAACTTCAACCTTTGGGGCACTAATTAAGAAAAAGTGAAGGAAAAAAATTGAACAATTAAATGTAAACTAACTAAAAAATAAATAACCCAATATTAGCAGAATACAAAATACTACGAGTATATTCTATTACCATTGCTCTGAGACTCTGAGTTTTCAATTTTTTAAAACGCCCCATCGCTTGTAACCGTATTAACCACATGTTTTTTTACATAAAGAAATAAAACAATCGATGATTCAAAACTAGTAACCAATACCAATGCACAAATTTGACTACAGTGTTCCTCACAAAAAAGTATCTTTCAATAAAGGCTAAATGGTCAAATAGGCTCTCGAACTAACTTAAAAAGTGCAATACGCTCCTTATATAGGAGGTTCTGTCCGGCCGTCGTCATTTGAAGTGGTTCCTGGTGGAATTTTTTGATGAATTTTTTTGAACATCTTCTTCATTAAGTCTAGTTTACCCTTACCAAAATTCAGATAAAAATTCAGTCGAGAATACAGTCAAATGATTTTTTGAAATGTACTGCGCTGTTTAACTGCGCAGTTAACTTCAAAAATTCATTTGACTGCCTTCCTGATTGAATCTTTAGCTGAAATTTAGCATGAGTAAACTAGACTTAATGAAGAAGATGATCAAAAAAATTCATCAAAAAATTTCATCAGGAACCGCCCCAAATGATGACAGCCGGACAGAGCCTCCTATATAAGGGGTGAAATGCACTTTTTAAGTTAGTTCGAGGGACTATTTGACCCTTTAACCTTCAATAAATTTAGTTTTAAATATTATTTTTATATATTTTGAATACTACAGTGAAAACTTTTTTTTTAAATTAAACTAGTCATTGACTAAGAGAAATTAAATATTTTGAAGTTAAATCAACAATACATTTAAATTATTAATGCAACCACAAAATAATCATGATTGACACGATTTAAGGAACTAGAATTTATGATTATAAAAGATTAAATTCTAATCTAACAAACATTTAAAACTAAATAAAAAGTGTATATTCTACAAAAAAAAAATAGCAACATAGATCCTAAATAGAAAAACTCAAATTCACACCATGTTCTGTAGGCTTTGATAAATGACAATTATCAAATACGAAGTAGATCCTAAGATTACTCCAATTATACGGATATTATTGTAAAACTCCCGGTTCATAGGTAAATGACAATTGGATTAAGAGTTACGGAGTAGTTTATAAAATTGACAAAAAAAAAGAGTTAGTTTAGAGTACAAAAGTACGGAGTATATGTTTAAATTATAAAAGAAACAAAAAGTGGGCTGTCCAACTTGGTTGGGTCCTCCACTATTTACCGGTGGGCGTAGCTCAACTGGTAGGAAGGGAGTGCCACAAGGGTTAGGTCTCGGGTTCGAATCCCGGCAACTGCGATGAGGGGTTACTATGCTGAAAAATGCATAGGGCTTCTGCAAGTACCGGGGACAGAGCCCCACTCTCTATCTGTCAGATTGTGATTATAGTCAAATTTACATCCTCCCATCGTGTCGTCCGGTCGGTGTTGGGGGGCCCTCAGGGATGGGGTGTCATCCTTTATTTACCGTATATATGTTTACATATCTAAGAGTGCTATTCCGGTTAGGAAATTCCTGACCGGAGCCCCGTCCGGCCTCCTCCATTTGGGGGCCTTTCCGGTGTTATTGTTTGCTCAATTTTTTTGTGTATGTTCCTCATTAAGTGTAGTTCATCCATACCAATTTTGAGCAAAACATTCAATCGGGAAGGTCATCAAATGATTTTTGCAAGTTAACTGGTCCGGAAAATACATATTCCGGACCAGTTAACTTGCAAAAATCATTTGACGACCTTCCCGATTGAATTTTTGGCTAAACTTTGGTATGGATGAACTAGACTTGATGAGGAACCTACACAAAAAATTTGAGCAAAAAATAACACCGGGAAGACCCCCAAATGGAGGAGGCCGGACGGCCCTCCTGTTCGGAAATTCCGGACAGGAATATTCCTGTACATATCTAAACCCATTAATCCATTAAATTATACATGCATCCGCCCCTCCTTCCAACACTCCCAACAGGAAATATTTCAAAGAGATCAAACTAAATGGCACACTCACAGATGTGGGGGGCGGGCGGGGGGTTGCAAATGGTAAATTTCTTTCCCCATCTAGATCCAATTTTGAGACAAGATTCATATACTTATTTTTTACACATGAAAAGGCTTTAAAAATTATCTATTAAGTATTAAAGTGAAGGGATTCTTAACATATGAATGTGACTTGAGTGCATATAGAATCTGACTTATTGTATAGTAACATGTTGATTTAAGGGATGATCTTTTGACGAAAACATAATATTAGATAACAAAGGTGTAAGGTTTTAAGGATCAACTCTTCGATTTTAAACTACATAAGGCACCCGGGTCGAAATTATGGCAAAAGGCAAACAGTAGTGATAGTTCTTTTTAACTTGAACAGGTATGACACATCAAATTTTCTATTAAATGGGATTGATCATTGTAAAGTAAATAACGGATGCAATTAAATTAAATAACAAAATAAAATCAATACAGGAAACTCACTATCTGGCCAGACACAAAGCATACATTTCCATTTTAAAAAATGGCAAAATGTCTTGTACGTAGTATTTCATTAAGACAGTATGAAATTACCATTAACTCGGCTACCATTCATGTGTTTCATGTTATATATGGGCCATAGATGAGATGCTACCGCCAAATCGCCAATGATTGAGAAGAGTCACTTAAAAGAAAGACAAAGCTGAACACAACAAGAACACACTTGTATTTGAAAACTAAGTATCACTAAGAAGTACAGTAATACACTCAGCAACTTATTATGACTTTTGAGTAATGTTTTTGACAATTACTTCACGACTTTGACAATTAGTTCAGCTTTGAGTAATACTCCCTCGTGACTTTGACAATTAGTTCAGAAAACGTTCAAATGAACATGTCACCAAACACATAGCAATCAAACCAAAAGAAGGGGATAAAATGAAATAAACTACTCCCTCCATCTTGAATTATAAGATACTTTTCGGTTTATGATGTTTGACCGGCGATAAAGCAAACGGATTCCTGTGTGCACTCAAATTAATTTTAGAAAAAAAGAATTACATATTCAAAAATTACATTGAAACCGCTACAAAACTTGCAAAAAGTAATTCAAAATTCATAAAATTTTGATATATAAAGTAAAAGATTAAGAGTGATTTGTGTTGACTAAGTGAATAGTAAAAATATCTTATAAAATGGGACAGAGGGAGTAATTTAAATCTTAAATCCATGACCGAAAAAATGTTATGTGAGTTGAACTTCAACAATTAATTTAGAAATGAAGAACCAACATGAACAAGGCAGAGTAACAGCGCTAGTTTAGGAGCAACTCAAGTTAAATAAAAAACAAACATATATAATTAAGTAGCAGAGTTCGGATTCCATTAAATCCAAGATGTGCTCAATACCAAGTTCAAAGTATTTATAGATGGATCATCAGGGAGTCTAGAGTTTCCCAACGGCAATTCCTCAACCATGTTGTCTGCCCAAATCAGTGAACGGGAAAAAGAAGACCACTTGGAAATGAAAGATCACGCATAAATAAGGTTGCGACTTGCGAGGAAATGAAGGTTTAAATGTTTAATGCATAGTATCATTAATTACTCGTAATGTTTTATCCCAAACGGGTGAAATATAGAAGTTCCAGAATACATATTTTTTTGAAGTCATAAAAAGCCATAAAGCACATCCAAAGCTAAAAATCCAATGGGAGCAGTCTCATAAAAGTCTAGCTTCGACGAGGTCAATACATAACCAACCAAAACAGGAGTACTTTCTTTTATCACTCTCCAGCAAATATCATGGGAGGAGGTGCATATGGAGATCTTATCTGGGAGGAGGAGGAACCTGTAATTTTGCAAATCCAACCCATGTAACAATACCAACAGCAAGTATAACCCATCCAAATATATCATACTTCAGATCACTGCTCTTGTTCTTTGAACTCTTAGTAGTTGTAGAAGCAGAAGGCCCTGGCCTGCCCCCATAGCGTGTTGCATTGAACCATGCTTGTGGATCTCGGTGTGCAATTCTGGAATCTGGATCCTTAGCTGCAACTTTTAATGATTTGTGGTAAAGATCATTCCCAAGTAGGTACTATGTTGGTTTTACCTTAGTCAAACAAAATGAGTTGTTTCAAATCTTACTGGCATGCAATACTTTCAAATATTGAAATTTGCCAATCATATTTGCAGTGACAAAGCTTTGTAAGCATTGAGTAATGTAACTACAATTTAAATTCAAAATTTGGGAAAATAATTTAAATATCACAAACTTTGAAGGGGTGTGAGATAAGTACTCCAAACTTGCACATGTAATATGTATACCCCAAATTTTATATAAAAAGTTATATTAGCACCATGATCATATATTTATTCACAAATATAACTTTCTGGTATTAAATACATGATTAAAATACACAAACCATATATTTATGAGGATGCTATGAAACTTAAATTGTCCCAGATGTAATATTATTTATTTCAAAAATATTATTTACTTATTAATAATGAATATAGTATTATAAATTATGTAATTATTCCAATAAATTTGTATTTGTAAAAAACATACAATAATGGTGCGGAAATAACTTTTTATATAAAGTTTGAGATATTTAAATTATTTTCCACTTTAAATTTTGAGAATTTAAATGTTAAGGCTGCTCATATTACACAGATACAGAAAACAATCATTCTTGGTTGATAAAAAATGTCTGCTATTTAAAATCAGTGCTATAAATTTCTGAATGTTACTAGGTTGGGAGTTCATGTGTCTAATACATTCACCATTATGTTCCGAGAGAAACTGAAATTAATTGTTAGGAAATAAAACATTTCTCAACTATTTTATAGGACAAAAACAATCTCTGGTTCTTTATTTAATTGATGATGTGTTGTATAGTACAATTTTGACATAGATCCAGGGTATAATCGGTTCTCAAACAATATTCCAAATCAATTTAGTCCCATAAGGCATAAGCCATAAGTTTCAGCCTCCGTATCAGCTTAATGCATTGATCGAATGACTCTTATCCTCCAGAATTATACTAACCTGCATTAAGGATCTCACATCTCATTCCAATTTTTTTAACCCTCCTATTGTTTCAAGTGAAACCACTGAAACTTGTACTACACACATAGGAAGGGAAATGAATCCCCAAGTGTCCATGATAATTCTAATACTTCTGGATCATCAACTACTAAAAGAGATTAGAGTTCAGAAGAAGATGTTAGAATTATCAAAGCATAATTATATATTTCTATGTATCCTTGAGTCACTACATATAAGTTACTTTAACTAAAGTCACTACATATAAGTCTCTTAATCAATTTTTATTTTGGTCACAATATGTAAGAATTTCAATAACTTAAGTACAAACAAGCCTAGTAAACGGTAACGTAGCACATGTGGTCAAAATGCATTTAACTTTTATTTCAGCTTGAACTTGTTAGTGCGATGATCTTTTACTTTAAAAAGGTTATTCAATAGATTTCTAAAACTACATATTGTAAATTCTTAATATAAATAAAAGCATCTGCACCTATAGATGGTAGAGGATGTTACTACCTCTGGAGTCTGCATCGAAAACATCTCTATTGGGTAGTTGAGAGAGGATAAATATTTTCCACATGATTGCATAAGACGTGTGTATATTCATCCCTCGCCTTCTTAAGCTTCTTACGAGTGCGAGCATTGGCATCGAACAAAAACAGATCTTCTCTTCCTAGTAGGAGCACACTTCTACCAACTGATCCCCAAATCTTCTCAAACTTCATCGAAAATGTGCACCTCAAAGACCAATTTTGTTCCAAGACCCAAAATGAGCACTCCGGATGCGGGACTGCATTGCGCCAAGACACAACCCCCAAATTTGATCCGGCCTCTATTAATCGGGGGGGAGTATTGTAAAATGGAGAGAAATATGGGGGGGGTTCAATGGTCCCAAATTTCTCACTTGTCAAATCGAAGAAACGGATATGGATTTGGTCATAGTAGTATATTTTTCCGTCAAGATAAATCGAATTCAATCTAATGAGCGGATATGGTGAGTTTGGTACATGACTCAGAGATCTCCACGATGAGTTTCTTTCTAAGGTGAAAATTTGGCAACCTCGAATTTGGCCGTAAATTCGGCCGCCGCCAATTGGGCCGAAGTGAAGCACTTTGTACTTTTTTTTGGCAGGATCGAAGCCAAGTGCATATGTACTGAAAATTCCAGGAATCGGCGGCTGCGGCAGATCTCTTTTTTCCCCTGTGGACAGATTGTAAACTATGTTGTGGCTGTTGCGGCTTCCAGGACGCCGTCCTCTGCTGCCGAAACAGATGAGTCCATTGACGGAGTTGGAGCAAGGCATATGAGTGCGAAACAGGTCTGGATTTGCGGGAACCCAGGAATTTTTTAGAACGAGACTTTGATCTGCTGCAAACGCCCCAGTATTGGTCATACAAAGAACATAAGAGACTGTAGGCTGAGCCCGGGAATGCGACAGATGTGATTCTGTGAAATCCGGATCTCGTATTAAACGCGTCCAATCTTTACAGACGCATTTGAATTGCATTAGCACTCTGGCGGGAAGCCTTTTCAGGATGTGAGAGATGATATCATCATGCAATATCTGATGAGATGCTTCAGCTACGTTCTTATCGTTGCCGCGGGTCTTGATTTTCTTCCTCGCCATTAGGTTTAGAATGACGAGTCTTAGCAAACCACACCAATCCCTAAAAAAAAGCAGCACCAATCTGAAAATAAAAATAATCAATTCAAACTATTATAAATTCATGATTTTATACCAATAAAACATAATCATTAGATTTATTTCAAAATATTTTACACAACAAATTTTTCAAATCATTTATGATTTGTAAAAATTAAATAATGAAATGCCTTATACGTAGTATTTAATTTAAGCTACCGGAAAGGCGGACGACAGACGGAGGACGGCGGGACGAGCTCTCTCCGGGAGCCCTGGCCGATGGCAGTCCGGCGTGGCGACGTGCCTCTGCTGCTTCCCTGCTCGCGGTCCGGATAGGGTGTGACGACGTTTCCAATCTGGAAGATAGAGTCAAGGCTGCTGGATATTGGGCAGTGGACACTTGGGGCTGTAGGCTTGGTCTGTTTGCTTGGCAATTGGGCCTTTCCTGGCCCTAACAGCCCAAGCTTTTTTTTCCCTAGTAGAGAAGCGACGTCGTGCGATTAAAAGAAAACCCCCAGCCAACCACACTTAGGTGCTGTTCTGTTCGTCTTATTCTTATTACTTATTGTTTATTCTTATTTTATTCAGATCAGATCAGATCAGAAAGATTCAGATCAGATCAGAAACATTAAGATCAGATCAGATCAAAAAAGTTTTAACTTTTATTATTATTATTATTATTATTATTGTTGTTGTTGTTGTTGTTGTTGTTGTTGTTGTTGTTGTTGTTATTATTATTATTATTATTATTATTGTTATTATTATTATTATTATTATTATTATTATTATATTATTATTATTATTATTGATTTTATTATTGTGAAAATATTATAATAATAATATGATTAATATTATTATAATATTATATTATAATTATATGAAATTATAATTATAATTATAATTATAACTCTTATAATTATAAATATAATCAATTATAATTATTATAATTATAAGTATAATTAATTATAATTATAATTAATTATAATTATATTAATAATTATAATTATAATCATAATTACAATTATGATTATAAATATAATTATAATATAATATTATAATAATATAATACTTATTATAATAATAATAATCATATTATTATATTATTGTAATAATAATATTAATATAATAATATCATTATAATAATATTAATTGTATTTATATTACTATTATTATATTATAATATTATAATTACTGTTAATATAATTGTAATTATTATTAATTATAATTATAACATTTATAATTATACTTATAATTATATTATAATTATAATTTATGATTATAATTATTATTTTTATTATAATTAATAATAATAATATTATTATTACTATTGTAATTATTTTATGGAGTAATTATAATAATACTGATAACTATAGTTACAATTATAGGGATTAATATTGTAATTATAATTACAATTATAATTACATAAGTATTTATAATTAAAAATGTAATTACAAATATAATTATATCTATATTTATAATTAGTGTAATAGGTATAACTTTTTTCATTTAAAATTTAATTTTAATTATTATTATTATTATTATTATTATTATTATAATTTTATTTAAATTATATTTGTAATTACAATTGTATCAATTATAATTATAATTAGAATTATAATTATAGAAATATTCAAATCAGATCAGATCAGAAAGATTCAGATCAGATCAGAAGGATTCAGATCAGATCAGAAACATTCAGATCAGATCAGACCAGATCAAAAACATTCAGATCAGATCAGAAAGATTCAGATCAGATCAGAAAGATTCAGATCAGATCAGATCAGATGAGAAAGATTCAGATCAGATCAGATCAGATCAGAACTTAAAAAATTCAAATCAGAAACATTCAGATCAGGCGAAGAGAACAGCTTCTTAGGGTCTGTTTGCAACAACTTCTACTTTTAAAAAAGGGAAAGTTCCCGAAATAGGACTAAAACAGTTTGAAAATTCCAAAATAGGATTGTCATGTTTTTTATTCCCAAAATAGGAGTAATTACTGTCAAGTTTGAAAAATACTGCCATGTTTGAAGTCTGGTATTGCCAAAACATGACAGTAGTTAGTCCCATTTTGGGAATAAAAACATGGCAGTTCTATTTTAGAATTTTCAAACCTTTTTAGTCCTATTTTGGGTAAATTCTCTTTAAAAATGCTTTTTTTAATGAAATGGGGAGAAGTGATTAAATAAAAGTTGATAGTGTTTGAGAAAAAAGTAATTTTGAAAAGTAAAAGTGGGTAGTGTTTGGTAAAATAAGTGCTTTTTGTGTAATAGATAAAGTAAAAGCACTTTTGACGCGGAAGTCGAGAAAAATAAAAGTTGTAGTGTTTGGGAAAATAAGTGTTTTTTTAAAGTCAAAAGCTGAGAAGTGCTTTTTCTAAAGTAGTTGCAAATCAACCCTTATACGATCGTCCCCCTATCCTTTGAAGTTCGAACTGCAGTTGCAATCCTGGAAAAATGACGGAAAAACGGAGAGCAACAGTCCGGCAGCCCCCAATCTTTCCTATATGCTATATTGTACGGAAGAAGCAGGGGCATCGGCCCCCCTACAGATAGAGTTCTATTTTGTTCACCCCCTTCATGGAGGGTGAACATCACCCCCTCCCTCCAACACATGACACTTGGCAAGACTTTTAAATTTTGCAATTGTAATGCCAAGTGTCAAGTGTTGGAGGGAGGGGGTGATGTTCACCCTCCATGAAGGGGGTGAACAAAATAGAACTCCTACAGATACGCCCCTCATGGGGGATAAAAAATTTGTTGACAGCTTATTTGTGACTTTTTTTAGGGAACATCTTACTTTTTTATGATAAGAGTAATGATACAAGGTAGGGAAACTAGGCCTAAACCTACCCAAGAGAGTTAAATAACATGTGAAAATGCAACTACACCCAATTTGAGAATGTTAAGAAAGCGAGAGAATTTGACATGGACACCAGGACTTATTTCTTTGGCCGCAAATTAAAGTTAACCTTATCATGGATATGGTTAACAATAACATGATTTTGCTGAAGAATCCTTCGAATGCATGTGATGTTGAAAATTTGATCCCAAATAGTCACCTTATTTGTGAATAATTAGAGTAAGTAAAGTGACATTTTACTTTGAACTACCCCATCAACTACCTCTAACTCCCAAAAAATTAGACAAATTGATTTTTCTTGATTAATGGTGGTCAATTTTTATCAATGATATCTTTTAATACAAAATTATTTAAAATATGAAAATGATAAGAGCTTATTCTTTCTAGCAATTCGCTTACCTATTCTACTAGTCAAACCCGTTGATTAGATCTACTATTGATAATTCACTAATATAATTCACTATCAGGCTATCAGCTAACTGCTAAATGTCAAACACGCCCATAGTATAAATGTATAATCTAACTTAAATTCTAATTTAACAAATGTTTGAATTCCAATTGCGAAAATAGAAAAATGAATTGTGATTTAACTTTCATCCATATTTTGATGGCAGCTTGTCGATTAGAGTTACTCCCTCTCTATTTTAAAGTTCCATACATTATCCTTTTTGGGATGTATTTAAAAGTTTCATACACTTTTCTTTTTGGTAAGTTTTTCCTTTTAAAATATTCAATTACTCTTTTTCTACTCTTATAATCTCTTTCCTACTTTTTCACATTCTCTCCTACTTTTTCTATACTATTTATTACCCCTACTATCCACCCTTAAATGTTGTGTCATATCCTAATGTATGGAACAAAAAATACGAAGGGAAAAATAATTTTGAATATAATATTATATATTTATATAAGATGGTGTCGGGGACAAAATGTTTTTAGTTGAATTTATAAGAAAAATCTTAATCTCATTTTATTTAGTTGTGGAATAAGTTGAGATCTTTCTCATTTACAAACACTTGGCTGCAGTTTTTGGAATGAAAACAACTTTTCCTTTACGATGCATAAAAAAAGAATGGAAATAAGACAGTTATGTTATACTCCGTATACTTAGTACTTACTGTGCAATTTGTGCATTTTTAATTTAGTTATCAATTACGGAGTACGTAGTACTCCATATATACACAATGTTGGACACATACACTGCTTAGATTTTAAGCTTACGTAATCCTGTGAACAACATACACACACAATTCTGTGGAACACTTGGAAAGGAATTGTTTGTGATATAAGTCCTTAATGTATACAGTTGTGACATATCAGAAGCCACACAAACTATTAATTGTGAAAAATATAAAGAAGTAGAATAGAAAATAAAGGAAGGAAAGAGAACATAAAGAATGAGATAATAATGCAATCTCTCTACGTTTCATACGTGAGCCATGCATGGGTTTTATAGTACCATGCAACGGTCATAAAAATAAGATGAGCAAATAAATAATTCCTATACAATGAATCTAGTTTATGTAAAGGACATAAGGACAAATACAATAAATGAATAACGTATACTTCAATTTTGAATTCTTCACTCCCCCTCAAGCTTATGGTTGGTACATGAGCTTGGATGTAAGCGTAGTGAATGATTGAGGAGGAAGAATTTTGGTGAAAATATCCGCAAGTTGCTGGTGGGACGGAACGAATGTGGTGCGTATTTTTCCTTCTTGAATTTTATCACGAATAAAGTGGCAATCGATTTCGACATGTTTTGTGCGTTCATGAAAAACCGGATTATTTGCAATGTGTAGGGCAGCTTGGTTGTCACAATGAAGGTGAGCTGGGTGACACGGTATACCTAGTTCAGAGAGAAGTAGCTGGATCCAGGTGATTTCACTCACTGCGGCTGCCATAGATCGGTATTCAGCTTCAGCAGAGGAACGAGAGACAGTTGTTTGTTTCTTAGTCCGCCATGATATTGGACTAGTCCCCAAGAATGTGCAATAGCCGGAGGTAGAGCGTCGAGTAGTGGGGCAAGATGCCCAATCAGCATCACAATAAACATTGAGGTGTAAGGAGGTGTCCTTAGCCAGTAGGATACCACGATCAGGGGCTGTTTTAAGGTAGTGAACAACACGTAAGGCAGCATCCCAATGAGTTTGACGAGGGCATGACATAAACTGGGAGAGCTGGTTAACTGAGTAAGTAATATCCGGTCTTGTAACGGTGAGGTAGAGTAGTCGACCAACCAAACGCCGATAGCGAGATGGGTCATCAAGCAATGGGCCCGTGTCGGCCTGTAGGCGAGTACTAGCATCCATAGGTGTGATGGTCGGCTTGCAAGCAAGAAGCCCAACATCATTGAGGATCTCCAAAGCGTATTTCCGTTGGTTGAGAAATATGCCCAATGATGAGCGTGGAACTTCAATTCCTAAAAAATATTTTAATGGGCCGAGGTCTTTAAGGTGGAAATGGTGTGCTAAATACCACTTTATTATAGGGATGAGGAGCACGTCGTCACCTGTGATAACTATATCATCTACATAAACAAGCAAAATTGTTAAATGTAACTTGCGTTTGTAAATAAACATAGAATAATCCGCTTTAGATTGAATAAACCCGGCTTGTAATAGTGCGCTGGAGAAAGTGGCAAACCAAGTCCGGGAAGCTTGTTTAAGCCCATATATGGACTTATGGAGACGACAAACACGGTGCTCCCCCTTTCGGTGAAAACCGGGTGGGAGTTGCATGTACACTTCCTCATGTAAATGACCATGTAGGAATGCATTGGAGACATCAAGTTGATGGGTAGACCATCCTTTTGCCGCCGCAATGCTAAGTACAGTGCGAACGGTAGTGAGTTTAGTTACCGGAGCAAAGACATCGGTATAATCGAAACCTTCTAACTGAGAATATCCTTTGGCAACAAGGCGTGCCTTATAGCGTTCAATAGTGCCATCAGGTTTATATTTTATTCGATATACCCATTTGCAGCCAATAGCATGCTTTCCTGGCGGTAATGGTTGGAGGGACCAAGTATGATTCTCTTCTAAAGCTGAAATTTCATTTTTCATTGCCTCAACCCAAAGAGGGTTCTTGCATGCCACTGTGTAGGAGGTGGGTTCCTTATGTTTAGTAATATTATTAATGTAGCAAACATGACCTGCAGAATAAGAGCTAGAAGAGATAAAATTAATTAAAGGGTATAGAGGAGATTGGGCGGGCACTGCATGGCACTGATAATCTGAGAGATAGTGGGGTAATTTGGTTTGGCGGCTACTGCGTCTAGGGAGGGGTTGTATAGCTGGAGTATTGGCAGAATTATTTGAGGTTGAGGGAATAGGAGGTGTGCATGTATCGAACTGGATGGTAGGTGGTGAGGTATTTGGCTCCATTTGGTGAGTGGGGTGAAGACTATGTTGATTTATTGTCTTGGTGGGTGAAGGGGGGGCAATTGTCAGTGGGGTGGGCAAGGGAATTGTATTATTTAAATGTGATGGAGTAGAGGAAATCACGTAAGTTGGGTTTGAATTTAAATGGGTAGGTGTAGAAAATTGGTTTTGGGAGTTTGTGGAATTATTTGGTGTGGCGACACAAGATGGAGCGTGAGATGTGTCTGGAAAAAGTTGTTCAGTGTCCGGAATGGGTAACGGTAAAATACTAGGTGGACCGGGGTTATCCGGAGAGGCGGGTAAATTTTTAAAAGGAAATATATCTTCATAAAATATAACGTCACGACTAATAAAATACGTTTTATCTGTAAGATCATACAGACGATATGCTTTTTGTCCTTGTGGGTATCCAATAAATATACATTTTCTTGCACGAGGTGCAAATTTATGGGGGTGTTGGGAATTGGTGGACGCAAAACATAAACAACCAAAAGTGCGTAAAATTTTAAAATTAGGAGATTGGCGGTGTAATATTTCGAAAGGTGTTTTATTGTGTAAAATAGGAGACGGGGTTCTATTTATTAGATAAGTGGCGGTAAGAATACAATCACCCCAAAAAGAAAGCGGAAGGCCAGCTTGGAAGCGTAAGGCTCGTGCCATATTGAGAAGATGGCGATGCTTACGCTCCACTACACCATTTTGTTGTGGAGTGCTAGGACAACTTGTTTGGTGAAGTATACCATTTTCATTAAGAACTTTTTGAAAAATATGATTGGTAAATTCTGTACCATTATCAGATCGTATGATTTTGACGCATGTTTTAAAGTGATTTTTAATATAAGCCAAGAAATGAACAATTAAGGAAAAAACATCAGTTTTAAATTTCATTAAATAAGTCCACGTAGTGCGAGAAAAATCATCAACAATGGTTAAAAAATAATAGTGACCATTATTTGTGGGATTTTTGTATTTTCCCCAAACATCAATATGAATTAGATCAAAACAATTTTTAGTAAAAGAGCTACGAATGGGAAAAGGCAATCTAGTCTGTTTAGACAAGTGGCATATATCACACAAATGTAATTTATTTGAACAGCCAAGAATTGGAGATAATAATTTAAAGACATTAGAGGACGGATGGCCAAGGCGGGAGTGCCAAGTGGTGGGGGATGCGGCAAAAAGCGTGCTCGGTGTGGGTGGAAGCGTTAGAAAATATAGTCCATGTTTCCTATGGCCCCGACCAATCTCCTCCTTCGTCAAAAGGTCCTGAAGAATACAGTAGTTAGGATAAAAAATAACGCTACAATTTAAATCATGGGACAGTTTTGTAACGGAAAGTAAATTATAGTGAAATGAAGGAACATATAATACATTAGACAATGTAATTTTAGGAGTTAAAAAAATATTGCCAATTCCATGAATGGGGGCAACAGAGCCATCAGGGATGGATATACTACGTTTATCCATAAGTGCAACTGGGAAAGTGGAAAAAATGTTAGGATCAAAAGAGACGTGATCCGTTGCACCTGTGTCAATGATCCACTCTTGGGATAGTTTTAAAAAGGAAGCAAGAGTAAGAGACGTACCGACAAGATTGGCCTTTGGTTCATTTACCTCCCGAAGAAGACGGAGAAGTTGTTGAATGGAATCGGAGGAGGTCGAAGGGGCGGGATTGGTGGTGGTGACGGTTGGAGCACCATGAGTATTTCCTTTCTTGTAATATTTGTGGCCGGGTGGATATCCATGCAACCGGTAGCACACTAGTTGTGTGTGTCCAGGGATGCCACAGTGAGTACAACGAGACCGGTTGGAGTTAGGACGTGAGTAGTTGCGTGAGATGGAATTTGCATGAGCTATATGGGTTTTGCCGGTTTGGGTGGCCGGTGTAGCTAGGAGAGCGGAGGTGGTGTCAGTGTGGTAGGACTGACTCTGGAGACGTTGAGCCTCATCTTGCAGAAGTAAATTATAAGCTTGATGGACTGGAGGGAGGACAGTGGTGAGTAAAAGTTGGCTACGCGATGCCGCGAATGTATCACGGAGACCCATAAGAAATTGCATGAGACGGCGGCGGTCAAGTTGAGCGGCATATTGAGTGCGTGCGGCACAAGTGCACTTGGGCGGTGGATCAGCAAGAGTTAGTTCACTCCAAAGGCGTTGGAGTTTATTGTGATAAACGGCAATAGTGTCGTCATGTTGGTTGAGGGTAGATATTTGGCGTTCAAGGTCATAAATCCGAGGTCCACTAGAGGTTGAGAAACGAGCTTTGAGGTCCGACCACACTGTGGCGGCATCGGGAGCATAAAGGACGGTGTGAGCAAGGTTGACATGAATAGAATGGAGGATCCATGACATGACCAAATTGTTAACCCGGTGCCATCGGTCGTGGTTGGGGTCGTCACGAGAAGGCATGGGAAGAGAGCCATCAACAAAAGAAAATTTATTTCGGCCACGTAAAGCCATTATCATGGCAAGAGACCAAGCATTGTAATCATCTAGGCCGGTGAGCAGGTGACCAACCAAGGCGGCACCGGTGCTGTCGGAAGGGTGGATAAAATACGGGCTATCTGTGTCATGAGTGGAGGGATGATGTAATGGGATGTGGGTGGCTGCAGAGGTAACGGCAGTAGTTGTGTGGAGGGGTGGGGGTGTGGGTGATTCATCATCTGATACCATATTAATTGTGAAAAATATAAAGAAGTAGAATAGAAAATAAAGGAAGGAAAGAGAACATAAAGAATGAGATAATAATGCAATCTCTCTACGTTTCATACGTGAGCCATGCATGGGTTTTATAGTACCATGCAACGGTCATAAAAATAAGATGAGCAAATAAATAATTCCTATACAATGAATCTAGTTTATGTAAAGGACATAAGGACAAATACAATAAATGAATAACGTATACTTCAATTTTGAATTCTTCACAAACATTAAATAGAAGGATTGGAACTAAATAACCGTTGTGTAGTGCTAATCCAAAAAGGCTGCAAGATTAAATAAAAATAAGCATATCATCGATCATATAGATTGGCTCTACAACAGTGGCGGACCCAGAAACTCAGAGTCACGGGGTCCCTAAACTAATGTAACTTTCATTAATATAAAATTAAAAAAAAAAATAATAAGCATAACGTTTCATAGTTAACGTACATCATCAAAACATTAAGATGATATAAAGTAAAAAATTACATATCAAATTCATTCAACAATTCTACAAAAGTACCTTATAGGTTTCATTTGTTGGAAATATTCTATAATATATAGGTCCACCAACATGTACATAAAACCTATCTTTTTTATTCCGTGCTGAAAATCATATTCCCAAAAATGATTACTACTAACTTTCCACTCTTTTCTAAACAAATAACACGGTAAACAAAATGTAGCATCTTTGACAATACTGTATTCCAACCATTTATGTTCATCAAACCAACTTGAAACAAATCTAAATTTTTTGCCGCCAATTACTTTAATAGGAAATCATGATCCCGAAGTTGAAACGATCCTTTTTTATAGTAACTACGGCGTACCCTCTCATGAACATTAGGATGAAATCAGTATGTTGTTCATGTAGATTATAGGCCAAATTAGTTTCACTTTCAGCAAGTTCTAGATTTAATTCTTTTTTTTTACTAGATTCAATTCTTTATTTACTAAAGGCGAATCATTTGAATGAATATCTTAACTACTCTCAGTAATCCAAATTTGGGTACACTACTGAAATAGCTTTTCACCCTTAATCGTAAAATTTCAAAAAAAAAACACACATTCAAAAATACATAAATTTATTAATTTAATCGTAACTTTCAAAAGAAATTTTATAATTAATTCATAAAAAAAAATTAATAAGAATTGGTTGAGGTCTCAAGGGAGATACACATATGACAATCGATTTGTTGTGGTATCAGGTTTGCAGTTGGAAGGGGTTTAAAAATTGGACTAAAAGGAAATCATTTGGAGTTTTAAAATAACAAGTTTTAAAAATAAGCATAACAGCCACGAGGGGGAGTCGAACCCTGCATCTCACGCAGAGGGAAAGCTTTCCACCCACTCAAAATACCACTACTCCGTTGCACCAATTTGGTTTTGAATTCGATATCTTTGACATATATATCTAATACAAGTATATACAGGTAATTTTGTAAAATATATGTAATATATATAGGTAATTTTTTCGAAGACCACGGGGTCCCGGGACCCCATGGGACCCTTAGTGGGTCCGCCATTGCTCTACAATATCTCTTGCTAGCGTTTCTAGTACTCTCTTGAAAGCTTCATCATATGCATGTCACCACTATCAAAGGGCACCTGGCCGGCCGGCCGTTAACTACGCCCCGGTTAGTACAACCATTCCATTCTCCAGATGGGTCGTTGACCTCGTCGGCCCACTACCAAGAGCCGCGGACAACAAGAGATACATTATCTTCGCCATCGACTACTTTACCAAATGGGTCGAGGCCGAACCACTCGCAAGCATCACCGGGGCGCGGTGTCGAAAGTTGTCATATCAGACAACGACACCCAATTTGAGGCCGAACCGTTCCAGACCGTCCTCCAAGAGTGGGGCATCAAGCAGACAAGCATCATTTCTCCTCCGTTGCCTACCCACAGGCCAACGGGCAGGTTGAGAATGCCAACAGAACCATCTTGGAGGGATTGAAGAAGAAGCTCGAGGAAGAAGGCGGAAGTTGGGTCGACGAGCTCCCCAACATCCTATGGTCCTACCGCACTACGCCGAGGAGGGCCACTGGGGAGACACCATTCTCCCTCTGTTACGGCTTCGAAGCCAAGGCTCCCACAGAGGTAATGCTTCCTAGCCGACGGGTCACACACTACGACCCCGAGGCCAATGAAGAAACCATGAAGATCAACTTGCACTTCATCGATGAAAGACGGGAGATGGCTTATCTCAGGGCGGAGAACTACAGACGCCAGGTCAAATCCTATTACGATGCTAAGGTTCGTTCCCGTGAATTCCAAGTGGGGGACTACGTAGGGAAGCAAGCAAGCCAACGGAAGGAGGAAAGCTCGCCCTCAAATTTGAAGGGCCCTACATCATTAGCGCCGTCATCAAAGCCGACACTTATAGATTAAAGAACCCCAATGGGTCAGATGTACCACGATTGTGAAATGTACACCACCTGGTGAAATTTTATCAATAAATTGAGAAGTGGTGTAGTAGGCAACGTCCCTCACCCCTCGGCTTATTGATCGAATAAACACCCTCGGCCTAGAGCCACTTATTGAATAAAAGATCATGCTTCACTTAATCTTCCGAGATCTAAGCAAAAAAAAAAATTATGGACCACATCGGCCCAAGCGGCAAAACACCCAGGACTGGCCGATGCACTAATACTACTAAAAGCCGCTGCCCTAAACAACGCACCTAAAGCTGTTGCCCTAAACAACGCACCTAAAGCCGTTGCCCTAAACAACGCACCTAAAGCCGTTGCCCTAAACAACGCACCTAAAGTTGTTGCCCTAAACAACGCACCTAAAGTCGTTGCCCTAAACAACGCACCTAAAGTCGTTGCCCTAAACAATGCACAAAAGGCCGTTGCGAAACACAGCGCGCTACAAGCCGTTGCTCAAAGACAACGCACCTAAATATCGCATCGGCCCAGTCGGTGAAGCACCCAAAAAGGGTCGACGATATGTAGGACGAAGGACATGTGTGTATGGTCTGACGTCTTCAAACGGAGAAGCATACCGCGCCGTCCGCGCGGAAACCGCAGGACGACAAGCCTGAATTAAGGCCGGGGTTAAAAAAACTCCCCCCGTCAGTAAAATTTCTCAAGGACCACAAACGGCGGCCGTCACACGACACAAGCTAGCCCGGTCCCTCGTCGCTGACAGACGTGGAAAGGCCACAAAAGAGGCCACTGACACACTAAGCCGAGGGAACATTAACCCCCTCGTCTTATCACACGCGAAAAGCGTAGCGGAAAACTACCGCGTATGGGCAAAGGGACAGTAACCCTTTGGCCATACAACTCAAAAAAAAAAAAAGAGGGAAGTCGACGGACCGTGCACTCGCCGGCCTCGAGCAACAAAAATAAAATCCCCACAAATTTCAGGCCGCAAAAATGGCTGGACAAACGGAGGGACGCTTCGTCCCACTCGCAAGAAGCAAAGGGCCGGCGAGCGAATCGGCCCAAGACATAGAAACACCCGATACCCTCGTCATAAGAACGAAGCAATCACTTCATGACAACGCTTAGAAAAATATCAGAGGAAATTACCTAAAGCAAAACCAGACAAGCATTTAAGACGATAAGGCACACCATCCCCACGAGCTACAATCAAACAGTGGACCGCTACGTCTCATGCTTTTCAAGTGCAAGTAAGGCATGCATTACTAAACACACGATGCAAGACACGAATTGCAAAAAGAGTTGGCATTAATGGGGCCAAAATTACAAGGGGGGCGCTTCGGCCATTACATATCATCAGGTGCTACGACCACTAAAGCTAGACAAAGAAACTAAAAAGTAACTAAGCTGCCTCGCCGGCTTGGTTGACTTATTATATATATATATATATATATATATATATATATATATATATTTGGAGGGAATGGAGGAAACACATTGACTTAAATGGTTTAATTAAGTACAAATATTGAAATCAAACATAATCATATAAATTACCGACTCAAGTAAATCTTACTTACAAATTAAACAAGTGAATCATGCTTTTCTTAAGTAATGACCAATGAGTGATTGACAAAATCATCTATTTCTAGGGGAGTAAAGGGTCAGTTTAGTCCTCGAAGTTGTAAAAAAGGCGTCAAATAAGTCTTTATATAGAAGATTCTGTCCGGACGTGCCATTTGAGGTGGCTCCCGGTGGAATTTTGTGATAAATGTTTTTGAGCATCTTATTCATTAAGTCTAGTTTACTCATACCAAATTTCAGCTAAAAATTCAATCGGGAAGACATTCAAATGAATTCTTGAAGATAACAGCGCTTTTAACGGCACAGTTATCTTCAAGAATTCATTGGAATGTCTTCCCGATTGAATTTTTATCTGAACTTTGGTATGAGTAAACTAGACTTAATGAATAAGATGCTCAAAAAATTTCATCAAAAAATTCCACCTGGAGCCACCTCAAATGGCACGTCCGGACAGAATTTTCTATATAAGGACTTATTTGACCCCTTTTTTGCAACTTCGAGGACCAAACTGACCCTTATCCCAAATCCAGGGAATAGGGAAGCAAATGCTTGAGGACAGTGAGTAAAATGGTCAGTACTTTGTGAGTTTAGGCACTGACATGCATTCAAGGGCAGTGAATGAGTTCAGTGAGGTACAATGCAATATGACGACATTATATGACTTATGAATAGGGACGGCAATAGGACGGATCGAGGACAGTTTTACATATAACTGTATAAGACGAGAATTTCCCCGCCGCGTAACCGCCCTCATTACTCAACGGGTAATTTTTACTCAAGTCATAACCGCCCCAACAGGTAACGGGTAATAACGGGTAATTCATTTTTTAGTCCCTGCAAATATAGTACATTTTGTTTTGTATCCCTGCATTTTTTTTTTTGTTTTTCATCCTTGCAATTAATGTTGTTTTTTTTGTCCATCACTGATGATTACAACCTCCGTTCGACCTAAAAATAACACTGATTAATAGATTTCCTGTAATTCAGTATCATGTTATTCAAACAAAAAGTTTAAAATTTTAAATTTTAAAAGGATTTTTATATATAATTTAAAAATGTAAATAATTAGTCTCAAAAAATTATAAAAGGACAAATTTAAATATTTGTTATAGATTTATGCAACTGACACCAATTTTTTTTTGTAAGTAGAGTAGTTTCGGAATCAGATATGGACTAAAAACAAAATAGTGCATATTGTAAGGATGAAAAACAAGAAAAATATTTTGCAGGAACCTAAAACAAAGTGTGTCATATTTGCAGGGACTAAAAACGTATTCCAGCCTTAAATCAATAGTGAAAAATTATTATTAAACCAATTAATAATTAATAGTAATAATAATTGAAGCAGATACTTACGTATGTTCTCCCTTCCCAAACAATATTTTGTTTTTATTGAAATTAATTCCTTACTATTATTAATCGGCACACGGCAGTTACTCCAAAGGAATTAAGTCCTTTATTATTAGGAGATCAATGAAAACGTATACACGAAGCTAATCAAATCGATCCTTAATTTTAGGAAGATTCGAGGGAGGATATGATGATTGGAATATAATTAAAACAAATAACAAAGGCACGTGCATTACGATGATGTAGTTATGCGGGCATTACAACATGATTAGGGCTGATTTTTTGTTTATAAAGAGGGTATTACCAAGCCAACGTGCTCTAAAATCTTCACCATAAACCCTTGTGAATATCCAATTCAACCGTCCAACTTCTCTCGTTTTTAGACTCGTCGTTCCATATGGCGAGGAAGAAACTCAAGACCGGCGGCAACGATACGAACATAGCCGAAGCATCTCATTGGATATTCCATGATGACATAACCTCTGAAATCCTGAAAAGGCTTCCCGCCAGAGAGTTAATGCAAGTCAAATGCGTCTGTAAAGATTGGATGCGTTTGATACGGGATCCCAATTTCGCTGAATCACATATGTCGCATGCTCGGGCTCAGCCGAAAGCCTCTTATATTCTTTTTATGAGCAATACTGGGGCGTTCGCAGCAGATCATACACTATCTTTTAAAAATTCCCGCGTTCCTGCAAATCCAGGTTTGTTTCGAACTCATATGCCTTGCTCCAACACCGCCTATGGACTCATCTGTTTCTGCAGCAGAGCTTCCCGTCCTGGAAGCCGCAACAGCAGCAACATAGTTTACAACCTATCCACAGGGGAGAAAAGAGATTTGCCGCCACCGACAATCCCCGCAGCTTTCAAAACATATGCACTCGGGTTCGATCCAACGATAAAAAGGTACAAAGTACTTCACTTTGGCCAAGAACGCCGTTGCCAAATTTTGACCTTAGAGAGAAACTCATCGTGGAGAACTCTGATTGATGATGTACCAAGGTTCCAGTACGAGAGGGGCCGGTTCCATTACGAGAGCGGGTACGGCCGGTACCCTAAATTGGATTCGATTCATGTTGACGGGAAAATATACTTCATTGAAACCGGCTCATACCAAAATGACCCAATATCTATCCGTTTCTTCGATTTGACAAGTGAGAAATTTGGGACGATTGAAAGCCCTCCATTATTTTATCCATATTACAATACTCCCCGATTAGCAGAGGCCGGAACAAATTTGGGATTTGTATCCTGGCAGATGGTTAGTGGAACCTTTCCAAATTTTGAGTGCTCGTTTTGGGTCTTGGACCAAAATTGGGCTTTAAAGGGTGCATTTTCAATGAGGTTTGATATGATTTGGGGATCAATTGGTACAAATAAACTTGTACTGGGAAGAGAAGGGCTGTTTTTGTTCGATATGGAGGCTAGCACCCGTAAGAAGCTTAAGAAGGAGAGGGATGAGTATACACACGTATTATGCAATCACATAGAAAACATTTTTCCTCTCTCAACTACCAAATAGGGACATAATTATAATGGATGTGGTGAAGTTTCAATACATGTTTTAATTGGTACGATGCTTTTTTTTGTATTAAGAATTTGCAATATGTACTTTATGTAGTTCAAAACTCTACTCCGTATTGAATAACCTTTTTAAAGTAAAAGATGGTAAATTATACCGTACAGCCGGCTGTACGGTGAGCCGGACATTTTTGTATCACAACAACTCACCGGCAAAGCACGGCAGTTAATAATTCGCTGAAATCTCGTTTCTTCCGATTCGAAGTTCGATTGCTCCCTTTCCCTTCACCGGAAGTAGCTTGAGAAACCATTCTCTATTCCTCTAAGGGAATTTACAGTTCGAATGAACAAATGAAAGGAAATTAAAGGCCGCCGCCGATAATCCGATATAGTGGTGTCCATCTTTCTCAGCCATCTCACGAAAAAACCTCAAGCAATTACATCATAATCATGAAGCTAACCATCAAGTTTTCCACTTCTACAGACTTATCTCCAAATAATTGAATTGAAGCTTGATCTAATTTAATTCAAAATAAGAGCTCGACTCATTGAGTTTAGCGTTTTCGTTCCAGGAGTCATTGGGGACGACACTTATGATTATCAGTTGTTTATGAATATAGAGCATATTAGAAATGAGTTTTATTTTAAATTCAAATGAGTATAACGCCTAAACTGAATGAATATACACAAATGAGTTTTTGGTTTTTCTGATACTCATTTTGTAAGTTGTATATGCTGATTTGGTACAGGTGTTATGCTCGTTATATTTTAACATAAGACTTGATTATAGATGCATGAGCTCAGATAATGATGTTCAACCACATGATTCTAAAACTTAATAGAGGAGATTTGATACTCAATTTAAATGTATTTAATTATGGTCAACTAAAAAAAACTTACGAGTTTCCTATCAATAATCATTTTATATGTTACTATGCTCAATTGGAACTGATGTTGTGCTCATTTTTTAAATGTCATATCAATGCATATTTCAAAAGTGCCATATTACATTAGTTTTGCATATTGAAGTTGATAGGAGTTGATTATAAATATAATTTAATAAGTATTTATAAAAGAAAAAATAAGAAAAAGAAAGTGAATTACAATATATGAAATTGATATCGCAATACTAATTATTCGACTCGTAATGCTCAATAGAATACGTTTGATGCTCATTAAAAGTGTATCGATGCTCATCTAACGATAATGGCGATTTACACTGATATTACGAAAATGCCACCGTTTTTTAGTTATGATATCAGCTTTCTTGTACTAACACGGTGCTGATTAAAATTGAACGATTGCTCATTAACAGTACACTAATGCTCATTTAACACAAACCGCGATTTTCACATTAATTACTACAATACCACCGAATTATTTTGCTATTTTTTCTTTGGGCTTGTTACTTTCATTGTTGGGCCGGCTGTACGGTGCTCACCGTATAGCCGGTTGTATGATATAGGCACTCGTAAAAGATCATTGGGGTAATAAGTTCATGACGAAATAAAAAAAAATAGTTAGCAAAAAAACAATAATAAGGAAATTTAATTTAAACGTGAGAGCCACTCATATTTTACACTTTAGTTTTAAAATTTAAATGCATTGTGACCACATGTGCTACGTTACCGTTTATCAGGCTTGTGTGTACTTCAATTACTGAAATAATTCTATATTTACGATTAAAATAAAAACTGTTCAAAAATGCGATATTGAAGTGTATTTATAAGAATAGTAAATTTAGTTAAAGTAACTTATGTTTAATTTTTAATGTTTTTACTTGGATTGTTTTCAATTGCAGACCAGACTTAAAATATACAGTCCAAGTAAAATACACAGAGACCAGACATTTATCAGACCGGTTTAGACCAGACCCGATTAGATAAGCAAATTACAGTCCAAGTAAAAACATCCCAAGTGAATATAGGATACATAGAAATATATATTCATGCTTTTGATAATTTAACATCTTCTGAACTCCAATCTTTTTTAGTAGTGTAAGATTGAGAAGTATTGGAATTATCATGCACACTCTGGGATTCATTTCCCTTCCTCCGTGTGTAGTACAAGTTTAAGTGGTCTCGCTTGAAACAATAGGAGCGCTTAAAAGATTTTCAAATGATTTGCCAAAATAAATGGAATGAGATGTAAGATCCTTAGGGGTAGTATAATTAAGAAATAAATAAATAAATAAATAAATAAATAAATATATATACACACACACAACTAGCTAAAAAGATACTTTTACGAGCTTTTTAGTTACTGTTAGCTTTTAGTGACTGAAAAGAACTTAAAAATAACAGGTGATAGCTGTTTGGTAAAACGCTGACTGTTTGATTTAGTTCGGTTTGGTATACAAGCTGTTATGACTAATTATTACTAAAAGTCACGAGTTTTTCCCAGATGATACACCTGGTAGCATCTCAAAAAAGATCTTTTAATTTTTAAAAAGCTCTAAAAAAAATGTCATGTCAAACATACAACTAAAGTTTTTTAAAGTCTTTTTAAAGAATTGAGAAACTAGAAGCTATAGCCTTTTGTATGACAAACATAACCTACGTACGTAGGTTATAAAGAATCATTCCATCAATGGATTAAGCTGATACGAAGGCTGAAACTTACTGCTTATGAGAATAAATTGATTTGGAATTTGGCGTAATAGTTTAGCATGATTGTGCTATTGGGGAGATTGAGAACCGATTACACCCTGGATTCATCATCCATGTCAAAATTGTACAGCACATCATTCAATAATTAAAGAACCAGAAAATGTTTGTGTCCTCCAAAATAGTTGAGACTTGAGAATATATATCAAATGTTATATTTCCTAACAATTCATTTTATCATGGAATGTAATCGTGAATGTGTTTTACACATGAACTCCCAACCTAGTAACAGTCTTAATTTTTTAGCATTGATTTTGCAAAGCAGACAATTTTTATCTACCAAGAATAATTGTTTTCCGTATCTGTGTAATATGGGTCCTTAACATTTAAATTTTTAAAATTTAAATTGTAGTTACATTACTAAAAAACTTACAAAGCTTTGTCACTGCAAATATGGTTGACAAATTTCAATGTTTGAAAGCATTGCATGCCAGTAAGAATTGAACCAACTCATTTTGTTTGACTAAGGTAAAACCAACATAGCACCTCTTTCACTCTTTGGATAGTTCCTTGCGGTAAAAAACACAAACCCAACCATAAACGCCAAAATGAAAAGGTTAAGGGTCTGTTTGCAACAGCTTCTACTTTTAAAAAAGTGCTTTTTTTAATGAAATGGGGAGAAGTGATTAAATAAAAGTTGATAGTGTTTGAGAAAAAAGTGATTTTGAAAAGTAAAAGTGTGTAGTGTTTGGTAAAATAAGTGTTTTTTGTGTAATAGAAAAAGTAAAAGCACTTTTGACGCAGAAGCCGAGAAAAATAAAAGTTGTACTGTTTGAGAAAATAAGTGCTTTTTAAAAGCTAAAAGCTGAGAAATGCTTTTCTAAAAGCAGTTGCAAACCAACCCTAAACCAAATTCACTAAAATACCACCAACATTATCCATATAGATAAAGCCACGTACCTAGAATGAATAAGCCAAACTCATGAGCTAGAATTATCATTACCCAAACAACATTTTTAGTTTGTTTGTTCAACGGATTCTATTTTTTTAAAAAACTAAATAAGGAGATACCTAGAACCAATAAGCAGGTGAAAAGTACTCAATTAAATAAAATAAACACAGATAAATCAGTACTCAACTTGCAGGATCTGAATTACTTTTCTGGTGATTTTAATGTGTTCTAACCTAGCTAGTTATCTAATAAACTTGCAGAGCTACGTTGCAAGTGGAAAGTATATCATAATATAACTCATTAAAGATTACATATAATTGCTCTTTCATAGATAAATAGAGCCCCTTTTGATCTTATTACACATACAAATGATACATTTATAAGTCAATTCAATTCAATTCAATTACACACGTTTAATTAGAGGAAAATATGTATTTAGATTTTAGAAGAAACATTTGATTAAGATGGTTTACGTACAAATATCAAAATCAAACATAATCATATAAATTACCAACTCAAGTAAATCTTGTTTCCAAATTAAACAAGTGAATTGTGCTCATCTTAACTAATGAAAAATGAGTGATTGAAAAAATCATCCATTCTCAGGGAATAGGGAAGCAAATGCATCACAATTGCCACTATATATGTAATTATTTCATTTACTAATCCTCATATATTGAATTGGTATTTCATAAAAAGACGAAGAGAAAAATAAATGTTAAATGTTGAATTGTGCATTGAATTTTGTGTTGTTTTCTTATTTTATATTTCGGAACTTTGGGTGCTACGGTTGAAATCTTTATGGGATGAGTGGAAGTTTCGACACTTCTCGTTAATTGCTTCGAAACTCTTGCATGTTCGGTGAAAAATTTCACTCGATTTTGAGTAGACAATTTTAGGCTTGATAAAAATTGAGAGGACATTTGTAGTGGTCTAGGATTAATTATGAGTCAAAAGATTAAAGATGGTGATTTTTTACTCTTAATTTGGTGTGGTGGAGGATTAAAAGAGGCATTAAAAGCAAGTAAGGGAATGAGGTGAAAAAATAAAGGGTGGGTTGAGAGGGGAAAAGAAAATTAAAAACAAAAAAACAAAAATAGACAAGCTGGGGTGATTTATATTTTATCGGGAGTTCCGTGGAGAAAGTCCAAATTATTTTTGCTTGAGTTCTGTTTCTTTAAGTGGAAATTACCTGTATGATCCCATATTGTGTGACCTATATCATTTATTTATGTCCCAATTATTTTTGCTTTTCTTTTGAACTTTTTGTGTTTTAAATTATGTTTTATTTATTTCACTTTTAGACTATTCTCTGCAGCCTCCTCCGTGTAGATTAGAACTTGCATACAGAGAGACGCAAAAGGCAGATTTTTTAATCTCAGGCTCTGGCCATTGTGAAGCAGCGGCGACATTCACTCTTCTCTCATTTCTCCGGCTCTCCGGCCTCTGTGAAGCATCGACGCCAATTCAACCTAGGATGCCAATTCGTCGGTCGCTCGGTAACTTCGTCAGATCGCCACACTATAGCTAATGAACGAATTCCTCCAACCCTCCTTAATTAGTCTATTATCCCCATATTAGGCTTAATTTCTAACATTGTAAGTTTCTAACCTATTTTTTAAAAATTAATCCCAAATTTATTTGTCAATTTGTAAACTTGTAATTACAAAGCTTGAATTTTCTTGTTTTTTATTGTTTTTTATAATCTCAGTTCTAAAACTGATTATAAAAAACTGAGGATGCAGACATTGAGTATTCATTGATTATACGTAGGACTTATTAATTTTGAAAGTATATCATAATAACTCATAACTCATTAAAGATTACACATAATTGCTCTTTCATAGGTAAATGGAGCCACTTTAATCTAATCACACACACATATGATACAATACATTTATAATTCAATTCAATCACACACGCTTAATTAAAGGAAAATATATATTTGGAGGAAGGACATTGACTTAGATGGTTTAGTTAAGTACAAATATTGAAATCAAACATAATCATACAAATTACCAACTCGATCAAGTGAATCTTGCTTACAAATTAAACAAGTGAATCGTGCTCATCTTAACTAATGACAAATGAGTGATTGACAAAATCATCTATTTTTCAGGGAATAGGGAAGCAAATGCATCACAAAATGTAATTATTTCATTTACTAATCCTAATATATTGAATTGGTATTTCATAAAAAGATGAAGAGAAGAATAAATTTTAATTTAAATGTTCCACTTACGATCTCATTCGATTCACGCCTTCAAATATTTTGGAGCGAAAATGTGTTAAAATCGATCGGTTGTCAATTTGCAAAAACGAGTCATTTTTGGGTTTCCCTTCAATTATTTGAAGGGAAACCTAAATGTAATAGGTCTAAAATTTAATATAATAGAAATTTCGAAATTTCAAACCTCATTAACACAATTTCAGATTTTTAGGAGTTTTTCAAAATAGAGTCATTGTGCAGCTAGGTGAGGCAACATGACACGTAGAACTGTTGAAGAGAAAGGCTGCTTTCACTTGCTGACTTACTGCTGAAATGTTTTTTATAGATAAATTTCACTTTTGATTCTACAAGTGTCGCAACAAATCCACAATTAGTTCACGTTTTTGACCACTTTTGGCACATGATTACTTTTTCGCTCATATATGATACTCACGTCAAGGTTTGCGATGATTAAAATCAGCTGAAAAAGTACTACAGATGGTCAAAAACATTAGTTAAGTATCAAAAGTGAATAGAATTTAAGACGAAAACTAATGTAGAATCAACATCAAACTCATTTTGTTCTAAGAGTATGATGTCAATTCCACCACCAACACCGATAGTACTACCACCTCGGTAGCCACCATTCTCTTCATATTGGCCTCATGACGAGTATAGAGGATTCAATCTCTCATGCGATGCTGCCTTGTGATGATACAGATTTGACAAATATAACTGTTGAGCTATATTCTGAAAACAGTTTCAAGGTTGAATGGGTTACATATATGATAATTATACCTTCTTGATCTCCATATGTCATTCAACACTAAATTGTATTAGCTTTTAACTGCCTAGCAACAACTTAATAATAGAGTGGATACAAGTTGTCAAAGTAAGAATTATTGAAAATGAAACCCATCGCCAAGTAATGCTTCAATTCTAAAACTCCATGAACGTATATTCAAGAAAGCTAGTCAATTGTATGTATACGGAGTATTTGACAGTCCACTAGCTTTATTAAATATATACTTGCACAGTGTTTTGAAAATATTAGCGACAATGAATTTCATTTTCAATAATCAGAAGAATACTTGATTGAACTTCAATGAACACTACTCTTGTTTGTGTTGTTTCTAGACACTGTCAACACCTGTATAACATAATTGATTGAACATAATACGAAGATCATGTTTGATCTGATGACAATTTGTGTCCATTGATAGTCACAATATTTATAGCTAACTTTGGTGTGAAATTAATCCTTAAATGAACGTGATTATTCTTTATGAACGTGATTGTTCATGAACGTGATTTATTAATTAATCCTTAATTGATCTGTTGACAATTTGTGTCTATTGACAATTGATGAACGTGATTATTCTTTGAGAATTTACCCTAAATAGGACTAAAAACGTTTGTAAATTCCAAAATAGGACTGTCATGTTTTTAATTCTCAAATCGGACTAATTACTGTCATGTTTTGACAGTACCAGACTTTAAACATGACAGTATTTTTCAAACTTGACAGTAATTACTCCTATTTTGGAAATAAAAACATGAAAGTCCTATTTTGGAATTTACAAACATTTTTTGTCCTATTTCGGGAACTTTCCCTTATTCTTTATGAACGTGATTGTATGGTATTAAATTAATAGACCATTCAAATGAAATCCATTCTTGATGTTTCTTCGTTGAATGTTTTGATAAAGGCAACTTCCTAATATGCTAATTACACAATGTTCCTTGCACGTATTGAATTTTATTTTTTCTATGCATAGAGACAAAATTAAAAAAATCCTTTTACTGTTTTGGCAAGGTCATTGTATCATCACACATAGTTGACATTTTCACTTTTCTTTTTAAATAACTACCGATATAATTCTATTTTTTTTTGGATGAAATGTAAGTATATTATAAAACCACCCAAGAAAACAAAGGTTAAGAATGTACAAACAAGCGGGAAACAAAACTGAAGGTTATCCAACAATGATAACCCTAACCAAACAAAGACAACGATCAAAAACACCGGCCAAACACAAACCGAGTGATGGTCAGGCGCAAACCAGAGGCAAAAAATAGCCACAAACAACGGCTAGCCGCTAGCCCAAAAGAGATCAAAAGTGTACAAGTTCATGCGGATAAAGGCTATAAAGGATCTTATAGACAATGTATTGGATTCTAACAAACACATCTTCTTCTTTAGGAGTAATGCCATCAAAACAAGTAGCATTCCGGGTTCTCCATATCCAATAGATGGAGTAGCAAAATGCAATCCTAGCCGCCTTAGCTTTGATCCCCGAACCTTGTCTCTTCCTCTTGATCCACTTCAAGGAGCTATGTATGGTCCCCATCTCCCTAGGAATGCCCAACCAAGTCTTCACCCTATGCCAAACTTTCCCTGAAAAAGAACAAGCAAAAAATAGGTGTGGCATCGTTTCCGGACCACCCTTACATAACGGGCAAACATTAACAACATCTAATCTATGTAAGTTATCTAAAGTAGCAAGACGGTTGCGAAAAGCTAACCAAACAGTACAGGAGAATTTAGGGGAGATATAATTCTTCCAAATGAAAGACATCCACATGCGAGAATCCCCCTTAATTCTAAGAATAGTGTACACCTTGGCAGAGGAAAGTTTGCCATTAGTTTGGCAACCATTGAGATAGTTAATGGCATCATGAGTGTTATCAAATTAAAGTGAGACACAATTTGGTCCCTTATCAGAGCAATCTTTTTTATCAATTGGGAGTCTCTTTTATGAGGTGTAAAGTCCCACACACCTCTACCATTAAGATAAACACCATGAATCCACCTAACCCAAAGGTTATCCTTTTTGGTATGGATATCCCAAAGGGTTTTGGCAAGAAGGGCAGAATTCCACACATAAGTATCATGGATACCAAGTCCACCTTCCTCTTTGGGGAGGCAAATATCGGCCCATGCAACCCTAGCATACTTGCAACCCCATAGGAAGTGTAACACCCCGGCCCCACCGGACCCGAGGTAGTTACTCCGGACCAATAGTACTGTCCTCACAAACCACCACGAGCCTTTACCGCGCACTTTGTCCTCACTCATGCGCGCCCTGAGAAACTTCCCAGGGGGTCACCCATCCCAAGACTACTCCCGTGCAAGCACGCTTAACTTTGGAGTTCTTGGGTGATGAGCTCCCTTAAAAGGAGATGCACCTCTGTTGGTATGAATAGTACTATTAATCCGTTTATATTAAATCTCAAGTGTTACAATCACCCCCACTTAGGATCGCAACGTCCTCGTTGCGCCCTTGAACCAATCTCAAATCTCAATCAAATCCCAGAATCTTCCCCCGCTAAGTGCTTGCCCGATATCCAACGGGTCATCACACTGTCGCGGTGAAGTGGAGAGTGAAATCCGGTTATACACAATGACCATTTTACCCTCTATCTTCGATGAAATCAAAGCGGGTCAATCAGGAGATGTGAAGCTTGAACGAGTCAAGGCTGGGATGAAGAATGGGGTCAACGGACCATTTCAACTGCACGAAGACGGGAGTATCCGCTATAAGGGAAGGTGGTGTGTCCCGATGAAATGTGAGCACATCAAAAAGCAAATCATGGAAGAAGGACACAACACGCCCTATTCGGTACACCCGGGAGGAGACAAATTGTATAAAGATCTGAAGCAAAACTTTTGGTGGCCGAGAATGAAGAATGAAGTGGCAGAGTTCGTGGCTCGATGCTTAAACTGTCAAAAAGTGAAAGCTGAGAGATGCAAGCCCAAGGGACTTGTGCAACCCTTGGAGGTACCGACGTGGAAGTGGGACTCAATCTCAATGGACTTTGTCGGGGGTTTGCCTTTAACAAAGTCCGGGAAGGATAAGATTTGGGTAATCGTTGATAGATTGACCAAGACCGCCAGGTTCATTCCCATGAATGAAACTTGGAGCATGGATAAGCTGGCGAAAGCCTACATCAGGCATGTGGTCAAATATCACGGTGTACCCCGAGATATTGTATCTGACAGAGATTCCAGATTCCTATCCCAATTTTGGAGGGAACTTCAAGCTGCTATGGGGACCACACTAAAGCTAAGCACAGCATTTCATCCGATGACAGACGGTCAGACCGAGAGAACCATCCAAACACTCGAGGACATGCTGAGAGCATGCATACTGGACCTACAAGGGTCATGGGATGAACACTTGGACCTGATAGAGTTCTCATATAACAATAGCTATCATACAAGCATTAAAATGGCTCCATACGAGGCTCTATACGGTCAAAAGTGTAGAAGCCCTTTGTGCTGGGGTGATATGGTGGACCAGGTTGTCTTAGGGCCGCAATATTTGCAAGATACGATGGAGAAGATCAAGTTTATTCAGGCAAGAATGAAGGCAGCACAAGATAGACAAAAGTCATATGCGGACCTAGGAAGAAAACCAGCTGAGTTCAAGATAGGAGAGAAAGTACTCCTCAAAGTCTCTCCTACTAAAGGCATCATGAGATTTGGAAGGAAGGGCAAGCTAAGTCCTCGATTCATTGGGCCTTACGAGATTCTGGAGAAGGTGGGAAGAGTAGCTTACAAACTAGCTCTACCCACGGAATTGAGTAAGGTATGAAGTAAATCACTTCTTTTTAAAGTTATTTGGAAGTTTAAAATGCAAACCTAAAATCATTTTGGCGTGTGCAAGGTACACGATGTTTTCCATATATCTCAACTAAAGAAGTATATCCGTGATGAGGCCCATATCTTAAACCCGGAGGTAAGAACCTCACTTTAAAAAAATAGCTAGGATGCGATTGGTAGACATTAAAATAACTCATTATATAATTAGGTGATTGAGTTGGACGAAACCTTGACATATGAGGAAAGGCCTGTGAAGATTTTGGACACAAAGACACGTGAAACTCGGAGGAAGGCCATCAAAATGGTCAAAGTACTGTGGTCAAATCACTTGGCTGAAAATGCCACATGGGAGACCGAGGATGACATGAGAAAACGTTATCCCGAGCTGTTTAGTCAAGGTAAAAATTTAGTTACGGGGACGTAACCTCTCTTTAAGGGGGATAGAATGTAACACTTAGCAATTTTATATTATAGATAGTAGGTTATGTTTCGGGACGAAACATTTCTTTTAAGGGGGTAGATTGTGACACTTCGAAAAAAATTAAAGTAAAAAAAAAAAAAAACAATAATAATAACTAAATTGTATTACTTAGATAAAATAACATTTTGTTTTATTAGGTTAACCAAATGATATAATTGACGGTTTGAGCAATTGATAATTATACATTACTTATATAAATAAAGTGGCATTCTAAATCTAATACAACTGCGATAAGAATAAATACCACTACCATAACAATATAATCCATTAAATAATGTACAAAGATAATCTACATAGATAACAAGTAAACACACGTACGTATAGTAGTAGTATACGAAGTATTATTCGAACTTGGAACCACCTTGGAGATAAACACCCAACTTCCGAAACTTAAGCTTGTAAAACCAATCGGATAAATTTTAAATCGACCTAGAACCTTCTGCCACCCCTATAAATAGAGCACATCGTTGATAACCTACACACAAACAAACCAAGAAGCTAGGCTTCCATACTTGAGAGTCTGCGAGAGAAAAGAAAAAAAAACGTGAGTGCGAGAGGGTGACGGAAGGAGAAAGGCTGATCGTGCCGGAGTTCGCCAGAGAAGGAAGAACGCTGTAGGGTTCCGCTGAACATCGTTGGAGGAGGAAATCGCCGGGGCACTGCTCACTGGTCTACGCTGCCGCGCCGGATCTCCAGTCTCGCCGCCAGAACATATTTTTTTTTCGACGTCAAGTGAGGTAACCTTACACTGACCTGCGTTCTTGGTTGTTTCTGCGATTACGTAGAGAAGACGATCGTACCTATGATTTAACACGCTAGAACATGACTGGGCCGATAATTGATAATAATAATAATACGTAGTACGAAGTATTTCACTAATCAGATAACTGAACTGTTCAACTTGAGATATAAGGACTGTTCGAAAGCAAACAAATGATAATAACAATAAACAGTAACGTAATGATGAGGATTATAATATTAATTAATGGACTGGTTTGGGTTATGGAAGTATTGGTCTAGATAAATACTTATACGAAGTATGGAGTATATCAATAGACTGAATAGATTAAAATTGAACCTTGATTATATATTATTATTTAGTTGAAGCAGATTAATTAGATTCGTTGGTTTACATTAAAATGAAAATAGGACTGTTTTAGTGAAATCCGAGTGATTATTGAAGAACTATAAAATCTACCGATTAGAATAAGGTGAGATCTGGATTTTGTTTTAAAACTTCACCGATTGAATTGATACTTGGGTCATAATAAAATTTACAGACCAATTAATACAAAATTCGAATAGATGATTGTTAGTCATAAAAATGGACTGAATTTACAACTAATAATAGTGCTGGATCGATTACTTATTTGGCTTATTAATTAGAGTTAAAATTATTAAATTAATTATTTGATAGACCCAATTAGTAAGTGAACAAGACTGATATTGATTAGTACATTTTAATGCCTTAAGATGATCATTAAGGAATTCAATAACTATCATCATAATAAAAGGCTAACTATGTAATTAAGTGGATTTAACAAATCAGTAACGGATGGGTTTATAAATAAAATAAATAAGAGAAGTGGGCAAGTATAAAGGGATTAATCCAGCACAACTAATAGTGTCGGGTTGTTATAAATAAAATTTCAAATGAACACAAACAGATTAAATATAGTATAACGAATAAATGAGTTATTGTGAACTTTTAGGATAAAATAGAAAAGTATAATCATTAACGGAAAGGGTAGAACAATTATACTTTAAGTTAGAGCAAATATTGACTTTGGGAATTCTAATTAATAGAAGGTGAACTTGGAGAGGAAGACGTTAGAGAAGCTTGTTAGGAATCTCTGGAATTTGAGGTAAGTCACATTGCAACCAAAATTATGTTTTTACCTCGTAAATATCTATTTACTTGATTTATGTGATGGTATGAATATTTTGATTGATGAATTACTTGTGAGCAAGTTGTATTTGTTGTGATTTTGAGATACATCGGATTATGTGTATACATAAGATATTTTGGGGAAAATATAAAGTTATGAATTTTAATCTTTGTGGTAAAATTTTGTCCAAGAGACATAAATGTGAAATTTTTGGAAAGTCAAGATAAAAGACTGTTTTCATAATTGGGGCACCACGGGAGAAATCCGTAGGTGTCGGGCCACCTTCACGTCCATTAATGGTGAGGGAGGGTTAGGACTACTACTACTTGAATTGAGAGGTGTAAAGAAAATTAAATAAATTTTGGAGGGTTCGGTAACCATCCCGAACAACTGGGCATCAGATCCCTTTTTATTAGAGCAGTAGTAGTAGTACCTATTCTCTTAAGGGTCTTTGAACCTAGAACTTAGGGAACATATCCCATTTGGAGTAGGGAGACGTTGACGTCAGAACTACTTAGACTTCATACTACTCGGAGGGCTTGGAATCCCTTTAGGGGGTGTGCACACTTAAGGTAGAAGTCTAGATTCTAATAGAGGAGATGAGGTACCGAGAGTAGATCGGAGTGACCGTACAAAACAACGGATCACTGGGCTCAAGAATCGAGATAACGCTTGAGCACCGCCCTTCTAACTAAATGATTAGGAAAAATTAGCTATAAAGCTATTTTGAGGAAAAATCAAATATTTTGGTACTTGGAGAATTATTCTTTGAAATACTTACGAGAACTATTGAAGAAAATCTTTTAGAGATATTATTACTCTTTTTGAAATTATTGGAAACTCATTTTTGTATATACTATATACAAATACTTAATTTTAAACAAAACTATTATTTTACGGGGTTGGGTGGGACTTACTTAGCTCTAAAGCTAATTTTTGTGTTATTTGTTCTTTTATTTTCTTATGTTACAGATGATGTGGTTTATGAAGACTGATGCACTGAGAGCGCTCCTAGAAGATTTTTAGAGTAGTCTCATTTAGAATGAACCTTGTTAGATTTCATGATTTCAAATGTTGAATTTAATAATTACTTTAGATACATTTACGGTGGATAGCCTTAGCATCCAGTCGGTTTAGGGCTGGGTGTGGCGGTAACACGCCCCTTTTCCTTGTTAGTATTTAATTCCGCTGCAAACAATTGAAAGTTTTGAATAATTAATAAAAGTTCATTATTTCTTAAGTATTATTTTGGGAGGGAAATTTGGGGGTGTTACAGGAAGATACGACAGATAGAAGTAATTCTATCAAGTATAGCCCTAGGAATAGGGAGTGCCTGTAACCAGAAAGAATGGACACCTTGAATAACAGATTTGATAAGCTCAACTCTTCCAGCATAAGAAAGGGATTTGGTATTCCAAGCAGTGATAAATCTAGTGATGGAATCCAGTAAGGGAGCATATTGGGCCACAGAGATCTTAAGAGGGGCCAAAGGTATGCCCAGATATCTGACAGGGAAAGTCCCTTCTTTAAAGTCAATCATGCCTAGAATGTATGTAAGGTCATGCCCAGCCAGGCCACCCAGAAAAATGTTAGACTTGTCAAAGTTAACTTTAAGCCCAGAGACATTCCCAAATTCATTCAACGCATCGATAAGATTTTTAATAGAGGGAAAATCCCCTCTAGAAAAGAGCATAAGATCGTCAGCATAGACAACATGAGAGATGTTAAGTTTTCCCCACTTGGGGTGGAACTTAAAGGAGGCACTCTTGGTCCTATTATGCAAAAGTCTAGAAAGGTACTCAAGGCAGATAACAAATAGGAGGGGGGACACACTAGTAGAAAACTGTCTTATAGTGACACTTCGTCTGTGACACTTTGTGATAAAGTGTCACTAATGGACGACATATTGTCTTGAGAATGCATACATATCATCGTTTTGTGACACAATGGTATCAGCGTCATATAGTGACACTGACAAAAATAAAAACGGGGTCATATTTATAATTCTCATAAAAAGTCTATCTTGCTCGGGGTCATTATTCTAAATAAGAGAAATTAGTTTTCGGCCAATCTTAGACCGAGCTCTTCCTTCTCTCTTATTCGTTCGCATCGTTTTAATCCCGAAGCCTGAGCTGCAGCGATGCCACCGGCGGAGGGTCACGAACCGGCGACCCAGACTGGAGTGACCTACGCTAGATGGTTGGATGTTGGTTTTGTTGATGTTCTTAGTCGCAATCCACTCGGAAACTTGTTTCCATTCGTGGATTTGAGTTTGGTAGGAAGATTCGACCTCGAATCCAAAAAACAGTCTGAAAATCGCGAATAACAATGTTCACGATTTGTTAAAGGTTGTCCGAATACCTGGTTTCTTGTTGTTCTCTCGCATTAGGGATTGGTCTGGGACTCCCTTTCATGAGGCGCTCCTAGCAACCCCTTTTCTGGCCTCGACAAACTGATGGTGAGAAAGAAATTGGGGACTGGGGAGACGTCCACGGTGAGAGCCACCAGATCGACATCCAGATTCTCTGTGTTGGAAGCTATGGAAGACGATTTCCATGCTATGAACTCTAACCTCTTGAAGCCCGGTTGCAAGGTAATACCTAAGGCTGCTACATCTTCAGCCATGTCTCTTCTCCAACATAAACTTTCTAGATCTCCCAGCCAAGAAGCCAGGTAGATACAAATGGTTCCTAGAGGTTTCTTTCTCTGAAAACGATGTCCAGGTTATGTCTTCCAACTTCTGTTTTGCTCTTGTCGAGACTTTCCCAAAACGAAGTGTTGTGTCACTGATTTTACTGTTCGAGACGAATCTGATATTTGTTTGTTTCTTCGTGTTTTTTGAGTCGAAAATCTCTCCTGAGTGCAATTCTGAGCTTAGGTTATGTTTTTTTTATGTAATATCACCGATTTAGGTTAAATTGTTTTCTGGAATTGAGGCTTGTAAGTTGCTGGTCTTCTTAAGACAAACTCATTGACCCTAGTTTTGACCAAGAGAAGGTTGTCCATGATGCAGGGGCTACCTAAAAAGCTCCTTGGGAGGAGGCAAGGGAGGAATTCATCCAGGAGATGCCCTTGGAGGAGGTTCTGCCTCAAGTCCATGTTATGTCCCTTTTGATGCCTCTTTTGCTTGTGAAGTCCAGGTTTCTGTCCCATTTGATGCCTTTACTGTAGCTGCCACACCATTCCCTCTTTCATATGCCTATGATGATCAACTGAGGCTACATACCACCGCTTCATTCCACAATGAAAGACTTTTTGATGATGTTGCAAATGATATCCAGGTTACCCATTTTGAAATGCCTAACTATGACCTTACTGTATTATATGCTCAAAAATCAGCCCCAGGTTCAAAGTGAATGGAAAAAGCCCTATGTGATACCCCAACTGGTAGCAACATCACCTGTGTGCCAACTGTCTCTTCTGGCCATACTGATGGTATACATTGCTCGAATACATTTGAACAAGATGGCCCCCCGGTGGCCACCTATAATAAGGTGGTAACTGAGGGAGGTGCTCATCTAGCCCTTACTTGTGACTGTCCATCCAAAACAAGAAATGATGAGATATTCTGTGATCATAAAACTACAGATGCTACACCGGTCACAAAACTGTCCCGTGATGAAATTCATTCTGAGGACAGACACATTGTTTCTCTTTATGTTTCAGGTCATAAAGATCCTCAAGATGATGATGAAGAACACCTTGATGTATGGTTCTAGGCTTGTCAAACTTCGTAAGAAGCATGGCTTTTTGTTGGCAATTAATGATGTAAGTTTGAGATTGCATGAGCTTTTCTTCTAATGATGTAAGAAGCATGGCTTTTTGTTGGTAGTATATTTATGTGCTAAATTATTTCTTGTTCTTCACTTCTTCAGCACATCTATTGGTCTTAACCAGTTCTATCTATCTCTTTACTTCATTTGCATTCCATCTTAATCTCTTGTTTACTTTTGAAGTTGTGCAGGCGCTTCATATGAAGGTGGAAGCAGGGTTGTTGGCAGTTTTACCTCTATCTCACCATTATATATACCTTCTCATTCTCAATGGCTCTTTATGCCTTGCTATTATTTTATGTAGCATGCAGAGATTTACTTCAGCCATTTAATCCCGTTCCAAAGTTCATCATGATCAAGTAAGTTGTCTTTCTTACATACTGGCATGTATAATCTACCGTTTACTAAGTATCTTATGGGTCATGCTTTACATTGCTTGATTTTTCTGGTTTCTTAGTAAAAATGTTCATTCATGCTCTTGAAGCTTTTTTCTTATAAACGGATTGAATCAATTTGTTTAATCTCAAATTATGTATAACATGGCAGATTGGATGCCCATTGCACCTTTTGTTTTCGATTCACAAGTTGCACTTCTCACAAAAAATCTAGCGACTCCTGTAAGAATCTCAAGAGAAGAAACAACAGAAGCTGAATGGAAGATGCATGGTAAGCCCTATAAGGTGTTTGGGGGATGGCGGGTTACGATAGCGTTTTGGTCACAAAAGCTGAAATTGAAAATGCTGGAAAGTGCAACGTTTAAGGATTAGCGATTCGGAGTAATTTATCGATTCTCAACCGTACCCTTCTTCTTCACTTTCATATTCCGCCGACGTCCTTCCCTCTCTCAAGAAAAAATCTGGAGACTATTGCAGGCCAAGTATGTATCTGCATATTTTCCCTAATTTATGCCATGATTTTATATACAAAGATGGGTGTCTCTAATACGAAAGTGGACAACTGGGCCTATATACACACTATTGTCAATTTGTCATATACGTTTATGGGTGTATTTATACACACTAATACAAATCTGTCAAGCAAAGCTTGGAACGAATGTTAAATATCCCCTGTTTATGCTTACGTTTTGAATGTTATGTATATGATGTTGTACACTCTGTTTTTTTTTTGTTTCCTTTTCAATGAATGTTATGTATATGATGGGATATGTTTTTATTGTTTCCAGTACAAGTATAACAGGCTTTAGCTTGTATATTTTAGCTTGTATTCTTGTTTCGTGGGTTGAAATTGCTTTACACAGGCTTTAGCTTGTATTGATTCTGCTGTTTTTTAATAGCTTGGACTCCCTGGAGTTGTCTCATTGAGCACTCATATGATATCTGGTGTTTCAATTTGATGAATTTACTCATTAGTTTTGAGTTGGAGCGGCTCCAAAGTCATACAACTCTATATGATGATGATGATGATGATTGTATATTTGTATCATAAGAGAAATATTAAGTTACTCGGCCAACTAGTTTGTTTCAGAATAGTTGGAATGCTTTCGGACTTGCTTAGTTGCTTATAGCAGGTATTTCAATATTTCATTCTCAATCAAGATAGGAAAGATGTACTAAGTTGAACTAGTGTATGAAATTTTACTTATTTATAGGAAAGATGTACTAAGTTGAACTAGTGTGTGATTATTGTAATGTCCACTTTGCAGATGAAGTATATAGAAGCAAGTGAGGTTTCAAACGATGAAGTTAGTAGCATAAGAACTGGTTTCATTTTGTGCACGATTGCAAAAGAAGATATGTGAAGGCCCTAGGAAGTGTGGTCTAACAGTTAGACTTGTTAACGTTTTGTTATTGTATATTAGTTGTTGTTTCGGGGTGTGCCCCCATGAATTATGTAGTATGTACATTCACATTTATGTGAGAAATTGAGATATAAATAAAAATCTTTGAATTTTGGTTATTTAATAGTATTAAATTATATATATATATATATTGAAATACATATACTTATGAAACTAATGTATCATATATCTTTATGATACCATAGTGTCAAAAAATGTTATGATATTATAACGTCATAATTTTATGTGATATTTTATTGTCATAATTTTGTGACACTAATTTGTTTAGCAACCAGTGACACTAAATTTAGTGTCACTTGCCCCGCTTTTCTGTGACACTTTCAGTGTGTCATTAAATTGTTTAGTGACACTAATTTAGTGTCACTATAAGGCATTTTTTTACTAGTGACATGGGGTCCCCTTGCCGCAAGCCCCTCTTGCCTTTAATATGACCATGAAGAATCCCATTAATAGATATGGCATAGGAAGGTGTAGAAACACATTCCATGATCCATACAACAAATCTGTGAGGGAAACCAATGGTCAGTAAGATATTCTGCAAAAACTCCCAGGAAATAGTATCATAAGCTTTTTTGAGATCCACCTTGATCATAGATCTAGGAGACACATGCTGACGTGCACTTTGTCGTGAGTTCACTCAAAATAAATACAATACAACAAATATACGTAGTATATTGAAGTAAGGTTCGTATCCGCAGGGAAAGGAATACTTCTCTTTTTATAAACTAATTAATAAAGGGGGGTTTTGATTGAGTGATTTAATTAAAATTGAACACGAAGATGAACGAGTTATGTGGTTTAATTTAAAGATAAAAGAGACTTGGTATTTCTATTTTACACTTGTTGATATATTTTAGTCGATCATTGTTATATCTATAATTTATCTCCTCTCGAATACTCAATCGAGGAGTATATCCAATTCATCGAGGATAGTTATTAACAACGACCGTTCATTAATAACCCTTACTATTAGTCAAGTATAGAACAAGCGCCGTATACCGACTTGATAGTAGCATTTAATCGCTTAACTCCTTGATGAAATCAATTGAGATCGATAACCTCAACACAAGCGGTTTTGGTTTAACCAACACAATTAATTCCTCTTAGGTCTATTAACCACGACCGTGCATTAATAAACCAAAGCTACTTACTTGTGAAACCATCAACGATTACCATTGGTTCGTTGATCGTATCTAGTAGTAATTAATATATGAAACAAAACTAGTTGATCCTTTAAGTAATGTTCAAAATATTAATATGAAATATGAATAGGAATTAATTAATACTCAAGGAAGAATATTAAAAGGGAATGAATCCTACTATAGTTAAATATCAAGATGTTAACTAATTGTCATCTTAGTAACACTCCCCGATATTAACATAGAGGAAGGAATAGCTATTACTAAAACCAATGTCAAGATGTTAACTAATTGTCATCTTAGCAACACTCCCCAACATTGATATAGAAATAGTATTTGAAGGAAGAATTAATATTCAAGGAAAGAAGTTAAGAAAATAACTCACAACTTTAATAATCAACAAGCTTCAAGAGCAATACCAAGAAATGGAAGTTTAGCTCCTCATTTGGAGACTAAACATGCTAAAAGAAATATAAAGAAATGCTATTCTAAACTGAGCTTAAGAGTGTATATGAATTGGTGATCTAAAAGTGAAGGAAAGGAGGTGTATTTATAGGCTTTTTGAGGTGCAGGTCGAGTACTCGATCGAGTATGTATACATACTCGATCGAGTATGTGTAGAACATCGAATTTGCTCTATACTCGATCAATACTCGGGTAGTTTTTATAGCTATACCCGATCGAGTATAAAGGTATACCCGATCGGGTATAGACACTGGATCGTGGGAAAATCTTCTTCTGCATGTTCCTTTGTTTTCGGATCCGATCCGATTTGAAATGTCAACCAGATACCCGATCGAGTATATATATATACTCGACCGAGTATAGACCAAAATCAGGATTCTCTTTTTGTCTTGTGATTTTTGTACCTCCTGTCCACTTTTGGGGTTCACCAACTATCTTTTGAGTGCTTGTAGACCTGTTTGAGCCCAGAATAAACCTAATCTAAACTTTTTACAAGAATTTTAACAACTAAACTATTACACCAAAAGTGTGTAATTTCCAAAATGCTAAACTACAAAAAGTAACTAAAAATGCAAACATAAACATGGAAATTACACATGTATCACATGCTTCCTAGAATAACCCTTGATAAGTTCTTGGGCCAGAAAAACATTATCAAGCATAAGTCTCCCATTGATAAAAGCCCCTTGAGAGGGATCAATAAGCTCAGGTAGGCACGGGATCATTCTAGCAGCAATGATCTTAGTAATAGTTTTATATATGACATTAGTGCAAGCGATAGGTCTAAAATCCGCAGCTGTAGGATCATGTGATGTTTTAGGGATGAGAGCAATAACCGTATGGTTAAGCTGCTTTAAAAGCTTCCCAGAATTAAAGAAGCCTCTCACAGCCAAGATAACATCGTGACCAACAATATTCCAGTTGTGTTTGAAAAAGGCCGAGGTATAGCCATCCGGTCCAGGAGCCTTGTTATCTCCAATATCAAAGATAGCATCCTTAATTTCAGTGTCAGAAATGGGGGCCATAATATCAGTGGCTTTATTACTATCAAGGCATTTGCCTAAAGGAATAATGTTAGGGTCAATATCCACATTTGGATAGGTAGTACCTAAAAGGTCAGTGTAGAACCTAACAAACTCACAAGCCACATGGTTCTGGGAGGTGGTGAGGTCCCCATTAGGCAGTTTAATAGCCGTAATGGAGTTCTTGGCCGCATTCTTTCTAACAATAGAATGGAAGTATTTGGTGCCCCGGTCACTTTGGAATAAATGATTAGCCTTGGCTTTTTGCCTAAAGAAGTCCTCCTCAGCCTTTTTAAGGTAGAGAGCATTCTTTTTTGCCAAAGCAACATCCTGCTTAATGGAATCATCCAAGGGGGAAAGTAACAAAAGAGCATGCACTCTTTTGTATTCTTTCTTAGCTTCCTTAGCCTTAAAGGAAATATGCCCAAAGGCATTGAAGTTGAGCTCTTTAAGAGGGCCTTTAAGTCTTTTAAGTTTGCGAGCAAGTCGAAATTGGGGAGTACCATACATGTCTTGAAACCAATGCGTAGTAAGAATGGTGGCAAAAGTTTCATGCTTAAGCCACATGTTAAAGAATTTGAAAGGCCTAGACCCAGCAAGGTTATTATGGCCAATAGTGACAAGAGAAGCGCAATGGTCAAAATCAACTTCCATCTCAAGGAAATGTGTATTACAAGAGATGTTATTGAGGGACCAGTAAGAGTTCATGAGGACCCTATCAAGTTTAGCCCAAAGAGAGCCTCTATTCCAAGTGAGGAATTCACCGGTTGAAGGAGTATCAACAAGGTTGGCTTGTATCTTGAAATCATTAAGGTGTTGTAAGTAGTATGCCGGGGGGGGGGGGGGGGGGGGGGGGCAATCCTCTCATTAGGGCTGCCCACACAATTAAAGTCACCCATAACAAGCCAAGGGATGTTAATATTGGGTTCAAGACTAGTAATGTGCTCCCAAAGGCTTCTCCTTTCCACAACCGTATAAAGGGCATAGATGAAAGTGACAAGAAAAGTGTTTTGAGTCACCTTACACTTGATCTCACAGTGTAAGTGTTGTTTATCAACTTCCAACACATTAAGGTTCACAAAGGTAGGGTCCCAAAGGAGGGCAATTCTACCTCCCTCAATCTTATCAAAGTTGGTTGTAGAATGCCAATTAGGCCATCTATTAGCCATCATGCTATCAAAGTTAGGAATGGACATCTTAGTCTCAAGTAAGCAACAAACACAAACATTATTGGATTTCATGAAGGAGTTAATAGAAATTTGTTTTGAGGCCTTATTAAGGCCTCTAATATTCCAAGAGGACACAAACATAAAACCAAAAAAAGGGTTAAGTGTTTCCCCTCTTCACACCTTTCTTAGTATTGTCAACATGCCTCGGTTTAGTCCATGGTTTGGGCCTCGGCTTATATCTGTCCAAGAATACGTGTTGAGGTATATTATTCCGGTCTGTTACTGTTCAGGAGCCCAAGGCATCGCCCCAGCTTGGAGCCCGAATGACAAGGTCCATTTCAGCCTATTAGGCATGTTTCGGCCCTTTGGGCCCATTTTGAGCTTACTTGGCCCATTAGGTTAGGTTTCCCCCTTTCCCTTACCCCTATAAATATGGGGCTCTCCCACATGTTTAGGGATCCTTTTCCTTCTCTCTTCTTCCCCAATTCATTCCTTCTCTCTAGAATAGTTTTGCAAGACTCCATTAATGGAGCTCAAATTGTACTATGTAATGGTGAGGAGAGTCTAATGAGAAAGAGAGAGGGCTTGGACATTAGCCTAAAAAGTCCCGTGGTTTTCTCCCTTTCGGGTTTCCACGTAAAAACTGAGCTTGTTCATACACATTTATACATATATTTACTATATCTTGTTGGATTAAACTCAACAATAGGGGATATACTTCTTCCATGAAAGTATGAGAAAACCCATATTCTTTATCCATAGGATAGACCCCGGGAAGAGATATTAGGCAATCATTGGTAAAGTTAATTCCCATGTTCATGTTATTGGAGGTAATCTCCAAATAGTTGTCTAGTCTATTGATAACTTCTTTAACATCCCCAAGATGCTTAAGGTATATATCCGGATCCTTATAATGACATCATCAAGAAAGGCATCACGGATATCATGAACAAGTCTAGTATCATTCGGAATGTACTTTCTTTGGTCTTTAACTTTAAAGGCATTCCCTTGTAAGCAACCCTTCTCAAAGTAGTGGTTAAGATAATGTCTATAGACTCCTTTCATGAATCTAGGAGAGTAAATATAACCTTTATCATTAGTCTTTATCCCGGGAAGACCTTCCAAGCAAGATTTGGTAAAAGCCAGTCCGGGCTCATTATTCTCCACAACCCGAAGGTTTTGGTTTATTCCGGTGCTTAACCTTAATGATGGGCTTAAGGACTTCCTCGGCATCCATGTCAACAACAACCTCATCAATGAAAGTGTCAAGAAGGGTAGTTTTAATAACCCGGACAGTTTCATCAATGTTAGTTTCAACATCCCTAGGAGGATCCATCACATTATCCTCATCTTCTATGGTGTATTTGGAAGATCCTCTTCTAAGCCGGTTCACTCTAAGAAAAGGGTGATCACCTTTTTTGACTTTAAAGCCCTCATTTTTGTGAGTATCCGATGTCTCAAGTTCCTTTCCATTCCTTTGTGTGGGAATGGTAATGCTACTGTTTTTCTCCAAAATAGCAATGTTCTTAGGCATAGAGTTTGCCTCCTTAACTTCCTTAGCTTTTCTTTCCACTTCGGCCAACACCTTGCAAGTGAAGGCATGGTGGCCGAAACACTTGCAATGGAAACAATAGTTTGGGTATGTTTCGTACCTAACATATTGAGTGTGAAATTTTCTATTAGGAAGTTTCACTTTAAGTTCAAGTGGAGGTGCCTTAGAGGCATCAATTTCAATTAAGACTCTAGCAAAGTGAGATCTAACTTTTTCTTGAGTAACTCCATCCGTAGCCAAGGGAATACCAACCCTAGATGCAATTTCACTTATAATATCTTCCTCCCATATTCTCATGGGAAGATGAGGAAATTGGACCCAAATAGGAAGTTTTAAAAATTCATCACTATCCATGGAGAAGTCATCCGAAAGAGGTTCCAAAGGAAAAGTATTTCCTAGTATAGTATAGGGTCCTCCCAAGAGGACTTTAGTCCTATCTTCCTCACACTTGAATTTGAAAATAACCCAACCTTTATCATGAGACCTCACTTGGCAAGGAACATTCCATTTGTTCATCATCTCATGTATAACTTTAAAGCCCGGAAACCGGCCATCAAAGTAGGCAACAAGACAAAATCCCCATATTTCAACTATGGAGGATAATTTTCTATTAGAAAGGTCCACATACTCTCCAACCGGTTGAATGTATCTCAGTTTCATTCCCTTTTCGGGCTTTCTATTGTCTTTAAAAAGAGAAACCCATGGTTGGGAAGTGACGGTATCCTTCCAATTAGGTTGGATATCGTTAGGAGTTTGTAGTACGGCATCGGAGGCAGAGTGTTCCTTGTCCAAAACAACAATTTCCTTAGAGATACCAAGGACTATGTCTGCCTCCAAGGGTGGAGCAGCCACTTCCAAAGTGGTCTTAGTAGTAATTTCATTAGTTAAAGGCAAAACCGATGCCTGAACAGAGGAACTACTGTCCACTTTGTTTCCAATTGCCTCGGCATTAGAAGTAACCGAAGCTTCCTTGGGAGTACCAAGGTCATCATTTCCTTTTAAAGGAATAGCAACCACTTCAGGGGAGGCAGTAAAGTCATTCGTAGTATTGGTCTTAGGTGGTTCAAGAACCACCTCCATACTACCCTTAAAGGGAGCAACAACCATTACTTCACTCACATTAATGTCCTCAACAATACCATCTATAAGAGGCTCATCAATTACAATAGAAGTAGGATTGGAATATACCTCATTAGTGTCAACTCTCGGTTCATTGTTATCAATTCCATCAGTCTGATCCGAGGTGTTGGAGGTGCCAAAGCTAGGCTGACTACCGATATAATTCTATAATTTATGCCAGTGTCCATTCTACATTAGGCAGGGAACGAAAAAAATTGCGGGAGGGTGGGAACGAAGAGAATGAGAAAAGAAATAAGAAAAGGAAAGAGAAAAAAAAGAAAGACTAAAAATTACCACGTGGCCCATTACACGTGTAGCTAATTGGGAGAGGTTGGTGACATGCTAAATAACCCATTGAGTGTTCTTTGAAGTGTTGGACGATTCTTAGTTCTATTTCCTCCACACAAAAAGAATCTGAGGATTTCAATTGAGTGCTTTTAAAGTAAATGACCTAATCGACTTTTGTACATAGTAGGAGGACATACTTGACACTTTTCTCAATATTATAAAATAAAATCCGATCTGCAAGATTTGATTTTTTCGGAAAAAATTAAAATGCGAATAAAAAGCTAAATTAAAAGGTTCTTTCTAATTAATGACGATAGTGAATACTGAATAGGGATTGATTCAGGGTAATCAGATTTCTGACTGATTAGGCTTAATCACATGAAAATTATTTAATTGAGCAACGATAATCAATACTAAGTTCTAACTACTTTTGCGGCATAGAGTACAATAATTTAGGAGACCAGACTGATCTTTCATGTGGCAGGTATCTAAATTATTGCCAAAACGAGCGAGCGTACGGCCCCTTAACAGTTACTAATCTCTTAGCAAACGATTAAGTGTGTGAGAAAGTGTCCTAGAATAAATTAGATCTCTCTTAATTTATTCTATGTGTAATTATAATCCCCGCTGCAGTTCTAGGTTACAAGAGATATCAATTAAATCATTTAAACAAAAATTAAATAAAATTCATGCAATTAATCCCTCAAGAAAATAACCTTAGATCATGATTAAGCCCTTCATCAATCCCAAATTCTTAATTAAAACTACTCGCAATTCATAATTGAAGAATCAATAGAATTGGGAAAGAAAGAATAAATTGTCATTAATTAAAAAGTTGGAACTTACAAAGAACCCCAAAATCTTGACGAACAAGGCTTGAAAAGCTCTAAAAAATGTAATAGGGTTTATCTATATAAGCTCAGTCATGAAAAACGGACAAACAAAGGTTGAATTTATAGAAAAACATCAAAAGTGGGCAATTTCGGACTGTGGGGTCATCCGAGCGGCGTGCGGGCGACAGCGTGGACAATTTCTGTCTCCGTAATATCTCCGCCCGCACGGCGTGCGGGTTCCGCATGATTCGACCGTGCGGGCACTTCTGAGGCATGTTTCTGGACCGTGGGGCATGCGGTTCATCCGCGGGGTGTGCGGTTCGGACTTTTTGACTTCTTGTTCTCTGAATCACCCGCGGGGTGTGCGGGAATGACCCTTAGGGCGTGCAAATGTCTCTTGAACCGTTTTCTTGCTCTTTTCTTCCCCGTATGCTTACGATCGATCCTATATTCATTCTTTGATCTCTTTAATTAGCCTCAAATCACGCTCTTAAATCATCCCGTGGACCTCCAATGCTTCTTGCCATCTCTCGAACGCATCCTAAATCTTCTCAAATTAAGTTCAAACGCCTATGTCGGGTCCAAATTCCTACTTTTCTCAAAAAAAAATGTCAAACAAACCCGGTAAACCGTTACTTGAGGCAATTAAACGCTTTGTGACTCAAAAAAATTAAGAAAAGTGACAAAACTCAATCTTAACACGTATCAAATATCCTTTTTTAGTTATGTACATGTAGCTAACTACGAGACTGATTGGTAACATGCTAATTAAATAGCCCATTGAGCGTTTTTCTAAGTGTTGGAGGATTCTTAGTTCTATTTTTTTCCACGCAAAAAGAGTCTGAGGATTCAATTGAGTGCTTTTAATGTACAAGGGCGTGATCGACATTTCGTACATAGTAAGGAGGATATACTTGACAGTTTTCGCAATATTATATTATGTAAGAATGTAAATTAATTTTGAAAACTAGAACTTAACGGTGGGGGAGTATATATCTAAATAAAGCTGAGTTTTTTCTCTAAGAGGGGTATTTTGTAATCTTATTTCCCATAATAGGGTACTTTTAAACTTAATTCCCAAATAGGGGTGTTTTTTGCCATGTCATCAAGCTAGAGGCGCCGTGTCACTTACTCGCCACGTCACACACCCCATGTAATCACATTGTGTTGTGAAATACTCCTTATAAAAAAGGAGTCAAAATCGGGGATTGAACCCCGTGCCTCAGAACTAATGGAAATCTCCTAAACCCGAGCAAACCATTGAACTATTACTCCTTGTTGGACCACGGTTTCATCTAATTATATTTGAATAAGATATGCCTCTTGTTTCTTGAGTCATATACTTGGTGCCCCAAATAACTAAAATATAATTAAAATTATAATTTGAGATATTCAATTAAAAAGATGAAAAAGTAATTAAAGTTTATAATAAATACCTTAATTTGCAATATGTAACTAAAAAATAATTTAAAATAACTCAAAACCAAATAAAATAAAAATAAGTAAACTTATCGAAAAAATAAATTTTCCATTTTCAAAATTAATAATATTAACCGGATTTCGGATTGAATTTTTTCATGATAGATTCAGGCGCACCTGAACAAATTAGTAATATATGTATGTGTGTGTACATATCAAGACACATATTATGCACTATTTTTTTAACATTTTCATTTTCAAATATAAAATTATTAATTTTGGAAATAGAATTTTTTTCAAGAAGTTTCCTTATTTATTTAGTTCTGAGTTAATTTAAATTGTTTTTTAGTTACATATTGCAAATTAAGTTATTATATAAAATAATTGTGCTATGTAACTAAAAAATAATTTAAAATAACTCAAAACTAAATAAATACGATAATAAGTAAACTTCTATAAAAAGATTATATATGTGTGTAAATATAAAAATACATACTTCCTCCGTTCTTAAATAAATGCAATACTTTGACTTTTACACTGTTCACATTTATTTATTTATCATTTTCATTTTCAAATGTAATATTATTAATTTTGAAAACAGAAAATCTATTTTTTCAAGAGGTTTACTTATTTTTATTTTATTTGGTTTTGAGTTATTTTAAATTTGTTTTTTAGTTACATATCACAAATTAAAGAAACGAGAAGGAGATGCGATAAAAAATTAAGTAGAATGTCCCATGTAACAAGGAAGCGTAGCAGTCCATTGGCTTCCATGGGGAAGAGAGTTGCCTTGCATCTGTGAGGTCGCGGGTTCAATCCCTTGTAGGATCTAATATTTTTTATGTTAAGGAGTATTTTGAGAAACCCTTAAATGTGATGACATGGTGTGTGACGTGGCAAGTAAGTGACATGGCGCCTCTAGCTTGATGACATGGCAAAAAACACCCCTATTTGGGAATTAAGTTTAAAAGTACCTTATTATGGGAAATAAGATTACAAAATACCCCTCTTAGGGAAAAAACTCAAATAAAGCTAGTACTCCATCCCATAAAATCTCTCTCACTTACAATTTTGGGATATCAGAAAAATTATTCCCAATTTTTTTGAAAAGTTTAGTGTGGGTAACATTTATTTACATTTTTCTTACTCAACCGCAATCATACGTTTCTGTTTTATTGTTAGTTTCTTAAACTTCAATCCACGTCAAACCAAGAAGAATTTATGGAACAAAAGGAGTATATATTTTTTGAAAATAGTACATACTCCGTATATAATCGAAAACTTTGAATGTCTAAGGGGGCAATTGCCCTCCATGATCCTGTAATCTATGCCTGATAGATTAAAGTATATTAAACCCATGTAAAGATATTGGTGCACAATTTGAAAGAAAATGGGTAATGATGTTTTTACTTGGATTATAACTTGCTAGTCTAGTCTGGACAAGGTCTAGTATGGTCTGATCTATTTAAGTCTAGTCTGATTTGATTCAAATTTGCGGTGGCCATGTCCTTGACTTAAAACCTGTTAAGAAAACATCATTCAAAACTAATGAAATTAAACATATAAAATACAAACACAGATGGAGATAAGAGACACATGGATATGTATACATACACAATAATCTTCTCGAGTGTCGTCCGACCACTTCGTTTTTATGAGCATGTTCCAGTTACACCGAGGCCACACACACACATATACGGAGTATATTATAGGAATTGAATGTTGCTAGTGTTGGTTATGGGCCTATCAGCCAATTTTTGACTGATTTAAATGCTATTTGGTTGTTTGACTTTATCAATCAGCTATTAGTGGTGTTTGGTTAATGGGTTTTTAACTTGGCTTCTTGTCCCAAACGGCCAATTTTGAAAAAGCCGGTAAATGTAGCATTTCCCGTTAGCCGTTGGTGTATCTACAATATTATTCCAATTCTACCCAGTCCCTCCACTTTATACTAACGCTCACTCTCCTTACATTTCTTCCCAAAAAATCAAGGTATCTGTTTTCACTAGTCCAAGTTGCTCTTCTGATTCACATGAATTTTCTGTACTACATATCAAGGTTATGTATTTTTCTGCATATGTATAGCTAAAGGCCGGATTCAAACTGAGGAAGAGATGTTCTGTTTCTTCTGTATAAATTCAATCCGTTTTTGTTCTATTTCTTCTGTATGGAAGAATAATTTTCTATTTCTATATATATTTACATATATATTTTTGCAAGGGAAAAAATTAACTAGCATTAATCAGATCAAAACTCAGAGCATCACATGTGACACCGTCCCCAAATGTATTTATTTTTAAGTGAATAATGTATTGAACCTTATGGAATGGTTAATGAGTATACGGAGTTGTGAATTTTTATTAATTCTTGTGCGTGAATAGTAAATTCGCACGTGGGGCCCACACCGGGAGCGGGGGCCACCCGAAATTCCCGAAACCATATATTTTATTTATCTTGGTCAAGATAGTATTTATATAGTGATGGATAATTTATTTGGGCCATGGAAAGGCCCAGAGTTGATCGATTGGTCAATTGAGGCCCAATTTCCAGTATTGGTAATTTAACAGATAACAGCCCGAAATGAATTTCAGAGACTTATAAATTAAAGTTGGGGGATGTATCTAAAATCTTATAAACCCCAATGAAGGTTAGGCCTTTTTGGGTATGAAAAAAATGTTGGTGGAATCTCAAAGCAATAAATAGTGATACACTACCTTATACATGTTGTACTCTCTTAGTGCTATATCGTGTTTTCCGGTGACTCCGTTAAAAATTTTAAACTTACTCCGTTTTGCCGTTCCGTCACTCTCAATTAAGCAAACCTTGGCTTCATTATGTACACATGACACATCCTCTAATAAATTACAACGTGTCATTTACTATGGTAATTATAATTTCCACAATGATAGTTTCATTTTTACAGATCAAATCATCATTATGGATTAGGATCCAGGAGCACTATCTATTTTGAATTTATTGGTTTGATTAAGTTATTTGACATGATCAATTTAGGTTACGTTTTCAAAAGTATGATGCTCCTGTTATATTGTACTCCCTCCGTCTCATAAAATTCTTCCTACTTCCTTTTGGGCCGTCCCAAATTTTTTTTTTCACTTACCATTTTTGAACAATTTGTGTGGTTCACATTCATTTCACATTTTTTACACAGGCCACAACCATACATTTGCACTTTATTCCATTTTCTTAATCTCAGTGCCAAGTCAAATTGAGAAGAATTTTGGTCTATCTTGCACGGATACGTCGATACACCGATACGCGAATACAGTTACATTGATACGACAACTTCAAAAATTATAAATACAGATATGGGGTATATTTATAAATAATAATAATAATAATAATAATAATAATAATAATAATAATAATAATAATAATAATAATAATAATAATAATAATAATAATAATAATAATAATAATAATAACAAGAATAATAATAATAATAATAACAAGAATAATAACAAGAATAATAACAAGAATAATAACAAGAATAATAACAAGAATAATAACAAGAATAATAACAATAATAATAACAATAATAATAACAATAATAAGAACAATAATAAGAATAATAATAATAATAATAATAATAATAATAATAATAATAATAATAATAATAATAATAATAATAATAATAATAATAATAATAATAATAATAATAATAATAATAATAATAATAATAATAATAATAATAATAATAATAATAATAATAATAATAATAATAATAATAATAATAATAATAATAATAATAATAATAATAATAATAATAATAATAATAATAATAATAATAATAATAATAATAATAATAATAATAATAATAATAATAATAATAATAATAATAATAAGGGAAAATGGAAACTAATAATCCAACCTTTTAGCGGTCTTCTTACAATAATCCAACCTTTGCACCTCATCTTCATTCACTGGTCCATGACCGGTTGATGACCTGCTATTCCAAGCTATTTTCTTATCTTTGCAAATCATTATACCATAAATCTCATCTTTCACAAAGATAATATTTTGCAAAGATAAGAAAATAACTTGGAATAGTAGGTCATTAACCGAACAGGGACCAATGAATCAAGATGAGGTGCAAAGGTTGGATTAGTCATGAATAATCTAAAGGTGGGATTATTGAAAGAAGACCGCTAAAAGGTTGGATTATTAGTTTCCATTTTCCCTAGGTATTATGCCTAAATACTGAATACTTGGAGATGTGTTAGCGTCGCTCAAGTTATATCATGCTAAGGTCTATTCTGTGTACACATTTTAAGCGTTGATTCATTACATTGGATGATTTTCAGAATACCATTTCATATACGGAGCATAAGTTATTAAGATATTCATAATTTTTAAAAAATAGGTTAGAAACTTACAATGTTAGAAATTAAGCCTAATATGGGGATAATAGACTAATTAAGGAGGGTTGGAGGAATTCGTTCATTAGCTATAGTGTGGCGATCTGACGAAGTTACCGAGCGACCGACGAATTGGCATCTTAGGTTGAATTGGCGTCGATGCTTCACAGAGGCCGGAGAGCCGGAGAAATGAGAGAAGAGTGAATGTCGCCGCTGCTTCACAATGGCCAGAGCCAGAGATTAAAAAATCTGCCTTTTGCGTCTCTCTGTATGCAAGTTCTAATCTACACGGAGGAGGCTGCAGAGAATAGTCTAAAAGTGAAATAAATAAAACATAATTTAAAACACAAAAAGTTCAAAAGAAAAGCAAAAATAATTGGGACATAAATAAATGATATAGGTCACACAATATGGGATCATACAGGTCATTTCCACTTAAAGAAACAGAACTCAAGCAAAAATAATTTGGACTTTCTCCACGGAACTCCCGATAAAATATAAATCACCCCAGCTTGTCTATTTTTGTTTTTTGTTTTTAATTTTCTTTTCCCCTCTCAACCCACCCTTTATTTTTTCACCTCATTCCCTTACTTGCTTTTAATGCCTCTTTTAATCCTCCACTACACCAAATTAAGAGTAAAAAATCACCATCTTTAATCTTTTGACTCATAATTAATCCTAGACCACTACAAATGTCCTCTCAATTTTTATCAAGCCTAAAATTGTCTACTCAAAATCGAGTGAAATTTTTCACCGAACATGCAAGAGTTTCGAAGCAATTAACGAGAAGTGTCGAAACTTCCACTCATCCCATCATAAAAGATTTCAACCGTAGCACCCAAAGTTCCGAAATATAAAATAAGAAAACAACACAAAATTCAATGCACAATTCAACATTTAACATTTAACATTTATTTTTCTCTTCGTCTTTTTATGAAATACCAATTCAATATATGAGGATTAGTAAATGAAATAATTACATATATAGTGGCAATTGTGATGCATTTGCTTCCCTATTCCCTGAGAATAGATGATTTTTTCAATCACTCATTTTTCATTAGTTAAGATGAGCACAATTCACTTGTTTAATTTGGAAACAAGATTTACTTGAGTTGGTAATTTATATGATTATGTTTGATTTTGATATTTGTACGTAAACCATCTTAATCAAATGTTTCTTCTAAAATCTAAATACATATTTTCCTCTAATTAAACGTGTGTAATTGAATTGAATTGAATTGACTTATAAATGTATCATTTGTATGTGTAATAAGATCAAAAGGGGCTCTATTTATCTATGAAAGAGCAATTATATGTAATCTTTAATGAGTTATATTATGATATACTTTCCACTTGCAACGTAGCTCTGCAAGTTTATTAGATAACTAGCTAGGTTAGAACACATTAAAATCACCAGAAAAGTAATTCAGATCCTGCAAGTTGAGTACTGATTTATCTGTGTTTATTTTATTTAATTGAGTACTTTTCACCTGCTTATTGGTTCTAGGTATCTCCTTATTTATTTTTTTTTTTAAAAATAGAATCCGTTGAACAAACAAACTAAAAATGTTGTTTGGGTAATGATAATTCTAGCTCATGAGTTTGGCTTATTCATTCTAGGTACGTGGCTTTATCTATATGGATAATGTTGGTGGTATTTTAGTGAATTTGGTTTAGGGTTGGTTTGCAACTGCTTTTAGAAAAGCATTTCTCAGCTTTTAGCTTTAAAAAAGCACTTATTTTCTCAAACACTACAACTTTTATTTTTCTCGGCTTCTGCGTCAAAAGTGCTTTTACTTTTTCTATTACACAAAAAACACTTATTTTACCAAACACTACACACTTTTACTTTTCAAAATCACTTTTTTCTCAAACACTATCAACTTTTATTTAATCACTTCTCCTCATTTCATTAAAAAAAGCACTTTTTTAAAAGCAGAAGCTGTTGCAAACAGACCCTTAACCTTTTCATTTTGGCGTTTATGGTTGGGTTTGTGTTTTTTACCGCAAGGAACTATCCAAAGAGTGAAAGAGGTGCTATGTTGGTTTTACCTTAGTCAAACAAAATGAGTTGGTTCAATTCTTACTGGCATGCAATGCTTTCAAACATTGAAATTTGTCAACCATATTTGCAGTGACAAAGCTTTGTAAGTTTTTTAGTAATGTAACTAAAATTAAATTTTAAAAATTTAAATGTTAAGGACCCATATTACACAGATACGGAAAACAATTATTCTTGGTAGATAAAAAGCCATGCTTCTTACATCATTAGAAGAAAAGCTCATGCAATCTCAAACTTACATCATTAATTGCCAACAAAAAGCCATGCTTCTTACGAAGTTTGACAAGCCTAGAACCATACATCAAGGTGTTCTTCATCATCATCTTGAGGATCTTTATGACCTGAAACATAAAGAGAAACAATGTGTCTGTCCTCAGAATGAATTTCATCACAGGACAGTTTTGTAACCGGTGTAGCATCTGTAGTTTTATGATCACAGAATATCTCATCATTTCTTGTTTTGGATGGACAGTCACAAGTAAGGGCTAGATGAGCACCTCCCTCAGTTACCGCCTTGTTATAGGTGGCCACCGGGGGGCCATCTTGTTCAAATGTATTCGAGCAATGTATACCATCAATATGGCCAGAAGAGACAGTTGGCACACAGGTGATGTTGCTACCAGTTGGGGTATCACATAGGGCTTTTTCCATTCACTTTGAACCTGGGGCTGATTTTTGAGCATATAATATAGTAAGGTCATAGTTAGGCATTTCAAAATGGGTAACCTGGATATCATTTGCAACATCATCAGAAAGTCTTTCATTGTGGAATGAAGCGGTGGTATGTAGCCTCAGTTGATCATCATAGGCATATGAAAGAGGGAATGGTGTGGCAGCTACAGTAAAGGCATCAAATGGGACAGAAACCTGGACTTCACAAGAAAAAGAGGCATCAAAAGGGACATAACATGGACTTGAGGCAGAACCTCCTCCAAGGGCATCTCCTGGATGAATTCCTCCCTTGCCTCCTCCCAAGGAGCTTTTTAGGCAGCCCCTGCATCATGGACAACCTTCTCTTGGTCAAAACTAGGGTCAATGAGTTTGTCTTAAGAAGACCAGCAACTTACAAGCCTCAATTCCAGAAAACAATTTAACCTAAATCGGTGATATTACATAAAAAAAACATAACCTAAGCTCGGAATTGCACTCAGGAGAGATTTTTGACTCAAAAAACATGAAGAAACAAACAAATATCAGATTCGTCTCGAACAGTAAAATCAGTGACACAACACTTCGTTTTGGGAAAGTCTCGACAAGAGCAAAACAGAAGTTGGAAGACATAACCTGGACATCGTTTTCAGAGAAAGAAACCTCTAGGAACCATTTGTATCTACCTGGCTTCTTGGCTGGGAGATCCAGAAAGTTTATGTTGGAGAAGAGACATGGCTGAAGATGTAGCAGCCTTAGGTATTACCTTGCAACCGGGCTTCAAGAGGTTAGAGTTCATAGCATGGAAATCCTCTTCCATAGCTTCCAACACAGAGAATCTGGATGTCGATCTGGTGGCTCTCACCGTGGACGTCTCCCCAGTCCCCAATTTCTTTCTCACCATCAGTTTGTCGAGGCCAGAAAAGGGGTTGCTAGGAGCGCCTCATGAAAGGGAGTCCCAGACCAATCCCTAATGCGAGAGAACAACGAGAAACCAGGTATTCGGACAACCTTTAACAAATCGTGAACATTGTTATTCGCGATTTTCAGACTGTTTTTTGGATTCGAGGTCGAATCTTCCTACCAAACTCAAATCCACGAATGGAAACAAGTTTCCGAGTGGATTGCGACTAAGAACATCAACAAAACCAACATCCAACCATCTAGCGTAGGTCACTCCAGTCTGGGTCGCCGGTTCGTGACCCTCCGCCAGTGGCATCGCTGCAGCTCAGGCTTCAGGATTAAAACGATGCGAACGAATAAGAGAGAAGGAAGAGCTCGGTCTAAGATTGGCCGAAAACTAATTTCTCTTATTTAGAATAATGACCCCGAGCAAGATAGACTTTTTATGAGAATTATAAATATGACCCCGTTTTTATTTTTGTCAGTGTCACTATATGACGCTGATACCATTGTGTCACAAAACGATGATATGTATGCATTCTCAAGACAATATGTCGTCCATTAGTGACACTTTATCACAAAGTGTCACAGACGAAGTGTCACTATAAGACAGTTTTCTACTAGTGTGTCCCCCCTCCTATTTGTTATCTGCCTTGAGTACCTTTCTAGACTTTTGCATAATAGGACCAAGAGTGCCTCCTTTAAGTTCCACCCCAAGTGTGGAAAACTTAACATCTCTCATGTTGTCTATGCTGACGATCTTATGCTCTTTTCTAGAGGGGATTTTCCCTCTATTAAAAATCTTATCGATGCGTTGAATGAATTTGGGAATGTCTCTGGGCTTAAAGTTAACTTTGACAAGTCTAACATTTTTCTGGGTGGCCTGGCTGGGCATGACCTTACATACATTCTAGGCATGATTGACTTTAAAGAAGGGACTTTCCCTGTCAGATATCTGGGCATACCTTTGGCCCCTCTTAAGATCTCTGTGGCCCAATATGCTCCCTTACTGGATTCCATCACTAGATTTATCACTGCTTGGAATACCAAATCCCTTTCTTATGCTGGAAGAGTTGAGCTTATCAAATATGTTATTCAAGGTGTCCATTCTTTCTGGTTACAGGCACTCCCTATTCCTAGGGCTGTACTTGATAGAATTACTTCTATCTGTCGTATCTTCCTATGGGGTTGCAAGTATGCTAGGGTTGCATGGGCCGATATTTGCCTCCCCAAAGAGGAAGGCGGACTTGGTATCCATGATACTTATGTGTGGAATTCTGCCCTTCTTGCCAAAACCCTTTGGGATATCCATACCAAAAAGGATAACCTTTGGGTTAGGTGGATTCATGGTGTTTATCTTAATGGTAGAGGTGTGTGGGACTTTACACCTCATAAAAGAGACTCCCAATTGATAAAAAAGATTGCTCTGATAAGGGACCAAATTGTGTCTCACTTTAATTTGATAACACTCATGATGCCATTAACTATCTCAATGGTTGCCAAACTAATGGCAAACTTTCCTCTGCCAAGGTGTACACTATTCTTAGAATTAAGGGGGATTCTCGCATGTGGATGTCTTTCATTTGGAAGAATTATATCTCCCCTAAATTCTCCTGTACTGTTTGGTTAGCTTTTCGCAACCGTCTTGCTACTTTATATAACTTACATAGATTAGATGTTGTTAATGTTTGCCCGTTATGTAAGGGTGGCCCGGAAACGATGCCACACCTATTTTTTGCTCGTTCTTTTTCAGGGAAAGTTTGGCATAGGGTGAAGACTTGGTTGGGCATTCCTAGGGAGATGGGGACCATACATAGCTCCCCACTACAAGAATATGAGTGATTTACCTACACATAAAATAACTACATTTAATATGTGTGGGTATTTAGCTACACATAATTTAAATATGTGTAGGTAATTAGTAATCCGACACAGTTTTAATAAGGGACACATATTATGTGAGGGTAAAAAGATTTTATCACATTTATATTTTGTGGGAAAATTTCCCTCTATTTTTTCACGTAGGCGGGAATGATTTTTTAGGCGGGCTTCCCACGTGGAGTTTTTTCATTTTAGATTACCCACGTAACCCACCCGGCTTCCATCTCTCCCACTACTAAGAAACCCTAATACTCCTTCATAGTGCCGACTTCTCCAATCCGAAGTCTCTGAATAATCACAATTCGTGCTGTGGCGTATGAAGGGATGGGAGGAGCTGGTTCGCTTTCTTTAGTCGACCGAAGATCGAAGTGTAATCCTGCTATTCAAGGCCAGAAGTGGTATTTATTCTTGCGATTTGTAGTTATTATGATTTAAATTGTCCAATACTTTCGCTTTCGATTACTCTTCTCGTTACATTCTTAAAATCTCGATCAAATCTTGTATTATTCAATGCCCATTCACAATTGTACGATACCCATTCTCGATCAAATCTTGGACCCGATTAGACAAACACGTCACTCTTTTCTTAAGTCTACAGCCATCCCACGTCGATGGAAAGTCGAATTGGTGAAATTATTGCAGCCCCACACCCTTCGCACTCCGCCGCTCCATAGTCTGCCAGTCCGCACCGCCGCTGCATCAGCCTGCAAATAGCACTCTGCACTTAAGCGGTCCTCAAGCGGCCGCCCTCTCAATTTGTCAAGCCCCGTCTGATTTCGGATTGTCCACACTCGATAGTCCAATTGACTATCAAGTCAATAAAAAGGGCGATTGATAACCTATATTATCACATGTTGTGTTATTCCTTCAATATCAGTGAAATCTCAAATCTGATTCAATACATAGGCCTATCACAAGGTCAGCACCAATGTCCCATTATTGTGATATACATTATCTCGTTCTTCTACACTGAATTTTCTATAGGCACGTCTTAATCGTTTTTTAGGTCCCAAAATGGGGAATTTTTGACATTACCTAAATTAATTTGCGTGTGTGTGTATGGCCTGCTCACTACTAGAATAGAATAAGCAAAAATAAACTAAATTATTTAGTCATGTGGCTAAATAGATGACTTTGAAAACTTGTTTGTAATTTCATCAGTATTAGTTGCTTCTATAGTATTTTTTATATAATGTGCAGGTTCGAAAAACAAACAAATCATATCTCCCTTTAATTCAAAGTTTAACAGGTATATTTACTAGTTTCACATTTTAAGTTCCAACAAAACTTTCAACTTAAAAAAAAATCAGTTGAACATAAATGAACTGTGAAATCCAAAACACTAATATGTTTCCCTAAACTAGTGTTTCTATATGATTTTGCTATCATTAGTAGTGTACTCATAATATGTTTTTCCCTGAGTTGCTATAAATGCTCTGTTAAGCCATTTTCTGAAATTTTGGTTTTTCGAATGTTAAGCCATCACCTGATATTTTGTATTCAAACCATAGTCTCTGAAATAATGGTAAATCTCAGCCTACATAAGACATAGGGAAGACAGTTCAGTTTCCGTTCTTGGCCGGTATGCCTAATTTCCAGAAGAGTTATCGATTTTTATTTTGTATTAAGTGGCTTATCTCTCTCTTTTCAGAAAGGGGCTCTCTGTAATATACTAATATGTTTAAGTAAAATGACAATGTAGAGTTCAATGAGTCATATATCATAATTGTTTTTCAACTTTTGGGTTTTAGCACTAAATTGTTGAAAGGCTGAAGTGAGAATGACTGAACTCATGGAACAATTGGGTCGATTGAAGATTTGAAAAAAAAAACTGATTTAGGATTGATGATTCTGCCTTTGCTATCCACCTATTCGGCTCTTGCGAGTTACTGCGTCGACATCCTGGTAAGTTCTTTTTAATTGCTTTATTTGATTTTAGGCCTCATTGTTTTATTTTTTACACTTCGTTTAATTACTTGTGGTCTTGTGGCTGAGTAGATAGTAACAGTAGGCAAATCACTCTAATAAAGACATTAGATATAGAGAATAGTCTATAATTAAAAATAATTGTATAAGTATGATAGATCGGTGGTATACTTTAGTGTAAGTTTGTAATTATTTGCTTATTTTTACGTATCTTATTATTTTGTTTACATTTCTTAATGTAGATAAACTTAACTATTAAGTACTAATACTCAATGAGTGAATGGATAGTGACTAATTTGAAATAATAATTTAACTTTTACTATAACTCTTAAAGTAGGTAGTAGACGTTTTTATTAATATGGACTTGGGCGTTTTTTTTAGTTGTAACTATTTATTATAAGTTTTACACTCTTTAAGTTGTCCAAGACTGTGTTTTATACTCGTCATTTTAGGATGCAACAATTGAGCAGCTTCTAGGTCTCTAGGATGAGTTTCCTGGCGCCTGTTTTAATATTATCAGCAAACTTGATCAAGTCAATCAGGTCCATTATTCTTGCCTACTTTTAGTATGCCAGTTTATGATACTCTCTAAGTGATTTTATTTACTTCCATTTTAAGTGGGATCTCCTCGATCTTGAGAAATGCTTACAAAAAATTATGTAAACGTGAAGGTAATCTTTATTTTTTTGCGAGTCCCGCTGATTTCTAGCAATTGAACTATCTGATTTGTAAAATACAACATGGGTCTTAATTTGCTGATTATCTTGTAGTTGGAATCGCTGGTGACTCCTCCTTAGATTTTTTCATAGTACGGAGGTATGTAAGTTTGATTAACCATTAAACCTCAACATAAATTTGAGCAAATATTTGACATTGTCATTTGATATCTAAATTCTAAACAATGTATGCTCATTTTGTAGGACTACGATGTTTTTAAGGAAGGACATCTCAGAAGGTATTGCAATAGAAATACTTACCTCTTTTTTTATTCCCAAAAACTATTCAAATTTTCTTAGGAATTTAGCATTATTTTATTTTGTATGAATAATGAAAAGCACTGAATAGTACATTCATATCATATCTCAATCTACTATGGGTAATTTTATGTTTAATGAACCAAAAAGCCCTATTAATATTATATGATCTCATTTGAAATATTTGAATGTCTTTCAGGTCATTGTATTCTGAACACTCAATTGTGGCTCATCTTCTATGGATCAAGAATTGAATCGTGGCTCATCTTCTGTGGATCAAGAACTGAATTATGATATTTATGAGGATTCAACTTATCAACATGATATGGAGTAATAGTGCACTGGCATAGATGTAATACACATTTTTCAGTGGTTAATTGCTAAGACTTGTGATCGAATGAGTTATACTTCGTTTGAAGTATCTGTGTTAGTTTGTTATTGAAATTAAAGAGTAATATTGGACTTAAATATATTTGTATGTATTGCAAATTTGAGAATGTTTCTTGCATTAATTTAGTCGTAGTTATATAATGTTTTCTTATTATATGGAGTAGCTCTGTATAGATATTATTCAATAGTTGGTATTTAATTTAAAATAAAAAAAAAATTGATTTTATGAATACATAGTTACGTACTAATAGCTACACATACTTGCAATTTTTAGCCACACATTAACACTTCCACGTGGCAGTGCTTTTCATGAAAACAGCCAACTCATATGCCACGTCATCATGTACGTCATCATCCATATGCCACGTCACATGCCAACTCATCAGCCATGTCAACATCCACGTGGAATGCCATGTCATTGTTTGGATCAATAGCGACACATATAGTAGAATATTACTTACACATGCATGTGTTGGTAAAAATAATACGATTACCCACACATAATTGCATGTGTGGGTGATAATTTTTCCCTACACTCTTATACCCACACATCTCTACACTTATCATTTGTGTGGGTAAAACGAATTTCCCACACATAATTATATTTTTACCTACATTTACATGTGTGGCTAAAAACCTTATTTTCTTGTAGTGTCCTTGAAGTGGATCAAGAGGAAGAGACAAGGTTCGGGGATCAAAGCTAAGGCGGCTAGGATTGCATTTTGCTACTCCATCTATTGGATATGGAGAACCCGGAATGCTACTCGTTTTGATGGCATTACTCCTAAAGAAGAAGACGTGTTTGTCAGAATCCAATACATTGTCTATAAGATCCTTTATAGCCTTTATCCGCATGAACTTGTACACTTTTGATCTCTTTTGGGCTAGCGGCTAGCCGTTGTTTGTGGCTATTTTTTGCCTCTGGTTTGCGCCTGACCATCACTCGGTTTGTGTTTGGCCGGTGTTTTTGATCGTTGTCTTTGTTTGGTTAGGGTTATCATTGTTGGATAACCTTCAGTTTTGTTTCCCGTTTGTTTGTACATTCTTAACCTTTGTTTTCTTGGGTGGTTTTATAATATACTTACATTTCATCCAAAAAAAATAGAATTATATCGGTAGTTATTTAAAAAGAAAAGTGAAAATGTCAACTATGTGTGATGATACAATGACCTTGCCAAAACAGTAAAAGGATTTTTTTAATTTTGTCTCTATGCATAGAAAAAATAAAATTCAATACGTGCAAGGAACATTGTGTAATTAGCATATTAGGAAGTTGCCTTTATCAAAACATTCAACGAAGAAACATCAAGAATGGATTTCATTTGAATGGTCTATTAATTTAATACCATACAATCACGTTCATAAAGAATAAGGGAAAGTTCCCGAAATAGGACAAAAAATGTTTGTAAATTCCAAAATAGGACTTTCATGTTTTTATTTCCAAAATAGGAGTAATTACTGTCAAGTTTGAAAAATACTGTCATGTTTAAAGTCTGGTACTGTCAAAACATGACAGTAATTAGTCCGATTTGAGAATTAAAAACATGACAGTCCTATTTTGGAATTTACAAACGTTTTTAGTCCTATTTAGGGTAAATTCTCAAAGAATAATCACGTTCATCAATTGTCAATAGACACAAATTGTCAACAGATCAATTAAGGATTAATTAATAAATCACGTTCATGAACAATCACGTTCATAAAGAATAATCACGTTCATTTAAGGATTAATTTCACACCAAAGTTAGCTATAAATATTGTGACTATCAATGGACACAAATTGTCATCAGATCAAACATGATCTTCGTATTATGTTCAATCAATTATGTTATACAGGTGTTGACAGTGTTTAGCAACAACACAAACAAGAGTAGTGTTCATTGAAGTTCAATCAAGTATTCTTCTGATTATTGAAAATGAAATTCATTGTCGCTAATATTTTCAAAACACTGTGCAAGTATATATTTAATAAAGCTAGTGGACTGTCAAATACTCCGTATACATACAATTGACTAGCTTTCTTGAATATACGTTCATGGAGTTTTAGAATTGAAGCATTACTTGGCGATGGGTTTCATTTTCAATAATTCTTACTTTGACAACTTGTATCCACTCTCTTATTAAGTTGTTGCTAGGCAGTTAAAAGCTAATACAATTTAGTGTTGAATGACATATGGAGATCAAGAAGGTATAATTATCATATATGTAACCCATTCAACCTTGAAACTGTTTTCAGAATTTAGCTCAACAGATATATTTGTCAAATCTGTATCATCACAAGGCAGCATCGCATGAGATTTTGAATCCTCTATACTCGTCATGAGGCCAATATGAAGAGAATGGTGGCTACCGAGGTGGTAGTACTATCGGTGTTGGTGGTGGAATTGACATCATACTCTTAGAACAAAATGAGTTTGATGTTGATTCTACATTAGTTTTCGTCTTAAATTCTATTCACTTTTGATACTTAACTAATGTTTTTGACCATCTGTAGTACTTTTTCAGCCGATTTTAATCATCGTAAACCTTGACGTGAGTATCATATATGAGCGAAAAAGTAATCATGTGCCAAAAGTGGTCAAAAACGTGAACTAATTGTGGATTTGTTGCGACACTTGTAGAATGAAAAGTGGAATTTATCTATAAAAAACATTTCAGCAGTAAGTCAGCAAGTGGAAGCAGCCTTTCTCTTCAACAGTTCTACGTGTCATGTTGCCTCACCTAGCTGCACAATGACTCTATTTTGAAAAACTCCTAAAAATCTGAAATTGTGTTAATCAGGTTTGAAATTTCGAAATTTCTATTATATTAAATTTTAGACCTATTACATTTAGGTTTCCCTTCAAATAATTGAAGGGAAACCCAAAAATGACTCGTTTTTGCAAATTGACAACCGATCGATTTTAACACATTTTCGCTCCAAAATATTTGAAGGCGTGAATCGAATGAGATCGTAAGTGGAACATTTAAATTAAAATTTATTCTTCTCTTCATCTTTTTATGAAATACCAATTCAATATATTAGGATTAGTAAATGAAATAATTACATTTTGTGATGCATTTGCTTCCCTATTCCCTGAAAAATAGATGATTTTGTCAATCACTCATTTGTCATTAGTTAAGATGAGCACGATTCACTTGTTTAATTTGTAAGCAAGATTCACTTGATCGAGTTGGTAATTTGTATGATTATGTTTGATTTCAATATTTGTACTTAACTAAACCATCTAAGTCAATGTCCTTCCTCCAAAATCCAATTATATATTTTCCTTTAATTAAGCGTGTGTGATTGAATTGAATTATAAATGTATTGTATCATATGTGTGTGTGATTAGATTAAAGTGGCTCCATTTACCTATGAAAGAGCAATTATGTGTAATCTTTAATGAGTTATGAGTTATTATGATATACTTTCAAAATTAATAAGTCCTACGTATAATCAATGAATACGTCTGCATCCTCAGTTTTTTATAATCAGTTTTAGAACTGAGATTATAAAAAACAATAAAAAACAAGAAAATTCAAGCTTTGTAATTACAAGTTTACAAATTGACAAATAAATTTGGGGTTAATTTTTAAAAAATAGGTTAGAAACTTACAATGTTAGAAATTAAGCCTAATATGGGGATAATAGACTAATTAAGGAGGGTTGGAGGAATTCGTTCATTAGCTATAGTGTGGCGATCTGACGAAGTTACCGAGCGACCGACGAATTGGCATCTTAGGTTGAATTGGCGTCGATGCTTCACAGAGGCCGGAGAGCCGGAGAAATGAGAGAAGAGTGAATGTCGCCGCTGCTTCACAATGGCCAGAGCCAGAGATTAAAAAATCTGCCTTTTGCGTCTCTCTGTATGCAAGTTCTAATCTACACGGAGGAGGCTGCAGAGAATAGTCTAAAAGTGAAATAAATAAAACATAATTTAAAACACAAAAAGTTCAAAAGAAAAGCAAAAATAATTGGGACATAAATAAATGATATAGGTCACACAATATGGGATCATACAGGTCATTTCCACTTAAAGAAACAGAACTCAAGCAAAAATAATTTGGACTTTCTCCACGGAACTCCCGATAAAATATAAATCACCCCAGCTTGTCTATTTTTGTTTTTTGTTTTTAATTTTCTTTTCCCCTCTCAACCCACCCTTTATTTTTTCACCTCATTCCCTTACTTGCTTTTAATGCCTCTTTTAATCCTCCACTACACCAAATTAAGAGTAAAAAATCACCATCTTTAATCTTTTGACTCATAATTAATCCTAGACCACTACAAATGTCCTCTCAATTTTTATCAAGCCTAAAATTGTCTACTCAAAATCGAGTGAAATTTTTCACCGAACATGCAAGAGTTTCGAAGCAATTAACGAGAAGTGTCGAAACTTCCACTCATCCCATCATAAAAGATTTCAACCGTAGCACCCAAAGTTCCGAAATATAAAATAAGAAAACAACACAAAATTCAATGCACAATTCAACATTTAACATTTATTTTTCTCTTCGTCTTTTTATGAAATACCAATTCAATATATGAGGATTAGTAAATGAAATAATTACATATATAGTGGCAATTGTGATGCATTTGCTTCCCTATTCCCTGAGAATGGATGATTTTTTCAATCACTCATTTTTCATTAGTTAAGATGAGCACAATTCACTTGTTTAATTTGGAAACAAGATTTACTTGAGTTGGTAATTTATATGATTATGTTTGATTTTGATATTTGTACGTAAACCATCTTAATCAAATGTTTCTTCTAAAATCTAAATACATATTTTCCTCTAATTAAACGTGTGTAATTGAATTGAATTGAATTGACTTATAAATGTATCATTTGTATGTGTAATAAGATCAAAAGGGGCTCTATTTATCTATGAAAGAGCAATTATATGTAATCTTTAATGAGTTATATTATGATATACTTTCCACTTGCAACGTAGCTCTGCAAGTTTATTAGATAACTAGCTAGGTTAGAACACATTAAAATCACCAGAAAAGTAATTCAGATCCTGCAAGTTGAGTACTGATTTATCTGTGTTTATTTTATTTAATTGAGTACTTTTCACCTGCTTATTGGTTCTAGGTATCTCCTTATTTATTTTTTTAAAAAAATAGAATCCGTTGAACAAACAAACTAAAAATGTTGTTTGGGTAATGATAATTCTAGCTCATGAGTTTGGCTTATTCATTCTAGGTACGTGGCTTTATCTATATGGATAATGTTGGTGGTATTTTAGTGAATTTGGTTTAGGGTTGGTTTGCAACTGCTTTTAGAAAAGCATTTCTCAGCTTTTAGCTTTAAAAAAGCACTTATTTTCTCAAACACTACAACTTTTATTTTTCTCGGCTTCTGCGTCAAAAGTGCTTTTACTTTTTCTATTACACAAAAAACACTTATTTTACCAAACACTACACACTTTTACTTTTCAAAATCACTTTTTTCTCAAACACTATCAACTTTTATTTAATCACTTCTCCTCATTTCATTAAAAAAAGCACTTTTTTAAAAGCAGAAGCTGTTGCAAACAGACCCTTAACCTTTTCATTTTGGCGTTTATGGTTGGGTTTGTGTTTTTTACCGCAAGGAACTATCCAAAGAGTGAAAGAGGTGCTATGTTGGTTTTACCTTAGTCAAACAAAATGAGTTGGTTCAATTCTTACTGGCATGCAATGCTTTCAAACATTGAAATTTGTCAACCATATTTGCAGTGACAAAGCTTTGTAAGTTTTTTAGTAATGTAACTAAAATTTAAATTTTAAAAATTTAAATGTTAAGGACCCATATTACACAGATACGGAAAACAATTATTCTTGGTAGATAAAAAGCCATGCTTCTTACATCATTAGAAGAAAAGCTCATGCAATCTCAAACTTACATCATTAATTGCCAACAAAAAGCCATGCTTCTTACGAAGTTTGACAAGCCTAGAACCATACATCAAGGTGTTCTTCATCATCATCTTGAGGATCTTTATGACCTGAAACATAAAGAGAAACAATGTGTCTGTCCTCAGAATGAATTTCATCACGGGACAGTTTTGTAACCGGTGTAGCATCTGTAGTTTTATGATCACAGAATATCTCATCATTTCTTGTTTTGGATGGACAGTCACAAGTAAGGGCTAGATGGGCACCTCCCTCAGTTACCGCCTTGTTATAGGTGGCCACCGGGGGGCCATCTTGTTCAAATGTATTCGAGCAATGTATACCATCAGTATGGCCAGAAGAGACAGTTGGCACACAGGTGATGTTGCTACCAGTTTGGGTATCACATAGGGCTTTTTCCATTCACTTTGAACCTGGGGCTGATTTTTGAGCATGTAATACAGTAAGGTCATAGTTAGGCATTTCAAAATGGGTAACCTGGATATCATTTGCAACATCATCAGAAAGTCTTTCATTGTGGAATGAAGCGGTGGTATGTAGCCTCAGTTGATCATCATAGGCATATGAAAGAGGGAATGGTGTGGCAGCTACAGTAAAGGCATCAAATGGGACAGAAACCTGGACTTCACAAGCAAAAGAGACATCAAAAGGGACATAACATGGACTTGAGGCAGAACCTCCTCCAAGGGCATCTCGTGGATGAATTCCTCCCTTGCCTCCTCCCAAGGAGCTTTTTAGGTAGCCCCTGCATCATGGACAACCTTCTCTTGGTCAAAACTAGGGTCAATGAGTTTGTCTTAAGAAGACCAGCAACTTACAAGCCTCAATTCCAGAAAACAATTTAACCTAAATCGGTGATATTACATAAAAAAAACATAACCTAAGCTCAGAATTGCACTCAGGAGAGATTTTCGACTCAAAAAACACGAAGAAACAAACAAATATCAGATTCGTCTCGAACAGTAAAATCAGTGACACAACACTTCGTTTTGGGAAAGTCTCGACAAGAGCAAAACAGAAGTTGGAAGACATAACCTGGACATCGTTTTCAGAGAAAGAAACCTCTAGGAACCATTTGTATCTACCTGGCTTCTTGGTAGGGAGATCCAGAAAGTTTATGTTGGAGAAGAGACATGGCTGAAGATGTAGCAGCCTTAGGTATTACCTTGCAACCGGGCTTCAAGAGGTTAGAGTTCATAGCATGGAAATCCTCTTCCATAGCTTCCAACACAGAGAATCTGGATGTCGATCTGGTGGCTCTCACCGTGGACGTCTCCCCAGTCCCCAATTTCTTTCTCACCATCAGTTTGTCGAGGCCAGAAAAGGGGTTGCTAGGAGCGCCTCATGAAAGGGAGTCCCAGACCAATCCCTAATGCGAGAGAACAACGAGAAACCAGGTATTCGGACAACCTTTAACAAATCGTGAACATTGTTATTCGCGATTTTCAGACTGTTTTTTGGATTCGAGGTCGAATCTTCCTACCAAACTCAAATCCACGAATGGAAACAAGTTTTCGAGTGGATTGCGACTAAGAACATCAACAAAACCAACATCCAACCTGATGGTCCCTGATAGAGGTAAAAGTCTAGAGGGGGGGTGAATAGACTTTTAAAGTCCTTTCCTATTTTTAAAGAGTTTCCCTCATAGGTATGATGATCTATAATCTTTTTGAGAGATTTAGGATCGCAGCGGAAGTTATGACCTCTTTTTGACTGTGAATGGTAACTTTCTTATGAGAGGATAAGAGGGAAGGGGTATTTGTATTTAGGACAACTTATCTTTAGTGACTGAAGTGAATAGGAGAATGGAGACTCTGCTTTGAAGATCTTTCAGTGAGATCCTCTGATGGCCTTGAATCAGAGATCCTTGAGTGAGGTCCTCTGGTAACCTTGAGTCAGAGACCCTTGAGTGAGGTCCTCTGATGACTTAGAGTCAGAGACCCTTGTATGAGGTCCTCTGATGAACTTGAATCAGAGACCCTTGTGTGAGGTCCTCTGATGATCTTGAATCAGAGACTCTTGTGTGAGGTCCTCTGATGATCTTGAATCAGAGACTCTTGAGTGAGGTACTCTGATGATCTTGAATCAGAGACTCTTGAGTGAGGTACTCTGATGATCTTGAATCAGAGTAAATAAGATTGACACGAGATGTATCCTGGTTCAGAGGTGGTGTAATCCTCCTACATCCAGTCCCATCCTCTTTCAGATGGATTTCCACTAAAGTATTCAGCCCAATACAATTAGTGACCGTCTGGCTGTTATCACCAACTTGCTCAGACTTCAAGATGTTTCACTGAGAGTACACACCACTCCTAGTTACTCAATCCTTTAGGTTTTTCTCGATTGATCCAGTGGGGATCAAAAGGTACTCTGTCCTATTCTACCACACTTAAGGACTTAGTCGATGCTATCCTTAGAAGTGTTTACAACAGTTTTAATATGAAACAAACTTCTAGCCTCCAACTAAAAACTAAACTTTCTGATTGTATCAATGAGGATTTCTTTTCTAGAAGGTTTAGTGAAGCATGAGTCTAAGCAGAGAGCAGAATGTAATGAGCCCTTTCTCTTTTTGCTAGATATCTTCTTTGTGTAGTATGATTTCTCTGCTTAGTGAACTCAGGAGCTTGTTTTTCTTCTCATGCTTATGCCCGAATTTATAGGCATCTCTGGTTGATTAATCTCCTCCGTTGGTTGAGAGGATTTAATCTATTTCGTTGAGGCTTCTTGTACTTTCGTCTTCTTGTGTTGGAGCAGCTTATCTTCAGACGCAATTGGAGCAACTTGCTTTGCAGGAAATGTAAACCCATTCCTTAGACCTTTTGCGCACTATTCACCATCTAGTGGGATTTTGTCTTCACAGGCAACTCTGGAGTGTCTCGTGATTATACAGCTTTTCAAGTAAAATTTGTGACTTTGGTTCTTGTGTACAAAATTAATTTGTACTGGTAGGATTTAAATATCCTTTTTAAGGTAAAGAAGAATTTACCTTATTGCATTTTATATTTCCAGTAAAATTAATTTTGTACATAAGATGTACATGTAAGATTAGTCACAATTTTACTAGTGACAATAATAAAATTGTAATCCAAAAATAAATATACTGATTGGATTTGAATATCCTGGAAAGGTAGGAATTTACCTTATTGCATTTTATATTTCCAGTATATTTATTTTGTGACACAATTTATATATTCCTAATTTTGTCACCTTCCTTCCTTTTTGGACCATATTTCAGTTCACACAATGATCATTCAATATCGAATAGAGAATTTAAACATCAAGGGAGGATGGCATCATCAAAACTATATTTCATCAAAGTCTGAGGGGCCTAACAATTTCCCCCTTTTTGATGATGCCAAAACAAAAACTAGATTCTGAATACATAAAACAAAGATAAACTAGATTCTATTTTCCCCCTTTTTGGCAGCAGCTCAAACCTAGATTAGTTCTGTCTCCTAGATGATTCTCCTTCATCCAGTTTTCTTTTTCTTCGATTTCTTTTGAGTTGGTCTAATTTTTGGTTGTAGACCTTCTCAATGAGTTCCTGGGAAAGGGCTTCTTCTATGGAGCTTGCTCCCAACCATTGGAGAGCAAATTCTTCTTCTTTTGGGATGAGGGGTGCCATAAGAAGAAGTTGGTCGATTGGAGCATGTCTCCAATACCTCCACTTTAGGACTCTCTTTCTTTCTTGGTCGAGAGAATCCTTGTCAGTGGTGTATATTATCCATGACTCTAGGTCACTGATGAATTTATCAGGAGCATTTGGGGGGCCTAAGGAGAGATTTAGGTTGAGTCTGTGATGTGCCATTAGAGTGTTTTGGCTTAAGGTGTGTTTGAAGAGGATCTTTTAGTAGGGATGGTTGCAAAAGATGCTTGTTTATTTGAGGATTAACTTGGATATTTATACTTGCATGCATCGTTTGGGATTCTTGGTTGAGAAATCAAGGCGTATTAATGGAATTACGGCTTGATGTTCTTTTCAAGAATAAAATCAGTATAGATAAAAGAGAAAAATTGGTTGGAGGAGCTTACCAATTTAATGATGTTGCTTCCCAAGATTTTCTTGAATCACCATGTGTCGTAGTTGCATGCATGCGTAGATTCCTGACTCCTTTTGTTAAAGGGATTCTACCTCTGGGCTCTGGTTGAGGTAGTCGTCTGTTGTAGTTTAAGAGATTTCGGATCTGAGGTCTTCTGATAGTATTCAAGCCTTCTGATGTGGGGTCTTCTGATAGTTATTCAGACCTTCTGATCTGTGGTCTTCTGATAGACAGGCTTTCTGATCTGAGGTCTTCTGATAGACAGGCTTTCTGATCTGAGGTCTTCTGATAGACAGACTTTCTGATCTGAGGCCTTCTGATAGACAGGCTTTCTGATCTGAGGGCTTCTGATAGTATTCAGACCTTCTGATCTGGGGTCTTCTGATAGACAGTTGAGACCTTTTGTATAAGGACCATAGAGCTTCATTCCCTTGTCTTTGTGTGCTCCAACTTCTTTGATGCTCATTTTGTTAGATGCTTGAGTACATTTTCCCTTTGAGTTGATGTTTTTGGTAATTCCCCCTTATAATTGAGTTCTTTGAGTGGAATTCCCCCTGAGTTGTTGCAGACTTTATTCTCTACTTTGATCCAGATCATCAAGCATCCCTAGGTCTTGTCTTAGAGAATTAAACCTGCCTTCATTTAAGGGTTTGGTGAAGATGTCAGCTAGCTGCTTTTCTGTGGGGATGTACTCCAATCTAATGGTTTTCTTCTCAACATGTTCTCTGATGAAATGGTGTCTGATCTCAATATGCTTGGTTCTTGAGTGAAAGACTGGATTATGAGTTATTGCAATAGCACTTGTGTTGTCACACAGAATGCTGACCTCCTTTGTTTCTTCTCCATAATCCTTTAATTGCTGCTTCATCCATAGTATTTGTGCACAGCAGCTGCCTGCTGCTATGTATTCTGCTTCAGCAGTGCTTGTGGCAATTGAGTGTTGTTTCTTACTGAACCAAGAAACAAGTCTTCCTCCAATCATTTGACAAGTTCCAGAGGTGCTTTTTCTGTCAATTTTGCACCCAGCAAAGTCTGAGTCTGAATATCCATATAGATCAAAATTTCCATTTGTTGGATACCATAATCCAGAGTTAGGATTTCCTTTTAGATATCGTAGGATTTTCTTTGCTGCAAGGAGATGGCTTTCTTTGGGTTTTGATTGAAATCTTGCACATACCCCAACTGAGTAGGAGATATCTGGCCTACTAGTTGTAAGATATAGTAGAGAGCCAATCAGACCTCTATAGAGTGTAGGGTCAGTGTCTTTGCCATCTTCATCTGGAGTCAGTCCTTGAGAGGTGTTCATGGGGATCTTTACAGTAGACTTGTTCTCAATTTTGAATTTCTTCATGAGATCTCTTGTGTACTTTGCTTGGTTGATGAAGATACCTTGTGGAGTCTGCTTCACTTGTAGTCCTAGGAAATAGTTCAACTCTCCCATCATGCTCATTTCAAACTTGTTTTGCATGAGAGTTGAAAATTTCTTACATAATGCCTGATTTGAGCTTCCAAAGATTATGTCATCCACATAAATTTGGACAAGCAGTATGTGTGGTCCTTCTTCACTTTTGAAGAGAGTTTTATCTACTTTGCCTTTAGTGAAACCGTTGTTCACTAAATATTGAGAGAGAGTGTCATACCATGCTCTTGGAGCTTGTTTGAGTCCATAGAGGGCCTTCTTTAGTTTGAATACTTGATCTTTTTCTCTGTTGATTTCAAATCCAGGAGGTTGTTCCACATAGACCTCCTCTTCTAGTAGACCATTTAGGAAGGCACTTTTCACATCCATTTGATAGACTGTGAATTGCTTGTAGGCAGCATAAGCAAGGAATATTCTTATTGCTTCAAGTCTTGCAACAGGAGCAAAAGTTTCATCAAAGTCTATTCCTTCTTCTTGACAGTAGCCTTTGGCTACTAGTCTGGCTTTGTTTTTGATGATTGTGCCTTCCTCATTCATTTTGTTTCTGAATACCCATTTAGTTCCTATCACATGTTGATGATAGGGTCTGGGTACAAGTTGCCATACTTCATTTCGTTCAAATTGGTTGAGTTCTTCTTGCATGGCTAGTATCCAGTCTGAGTCTGAGAGGGCTTCTTCAATTTTCTTGGGTTCAGTTTGTGAGATGAAGCAAGAGAACATAGCTTCTTTCTGGAATGATGATCTAGTTCGAACCCCTTCATGGATGTTTCCTATGATTTGTTGAGGAGGATGTTGATTTGTCCATCTGATGTCAGAGGTTCTGTTGACTTGAGTTTGTTGCTCATCCTCCTTTTCTTCTTCACTATCTTCTGGTAGAGTTGGAGGAACAGGAACTTCAGATCTTGTGAATGATTCAGTTGGTTGTTTTGGAGAACAACCAGTGATTTGAATTGATCCATTAGCTGGTAGTTGTCCATTGTTTGAGACATCTGCAGCTTCATGATTTTTGTTGGTGTTGGGAAGGCAGCTTGGAGCCTTTCCAGTTATCTTTTCTTTCCCAGATGATTCTCCTTCTACCACTTTGTTGGCATAGGAGTGATTGTCAAAGGCCACATGAATTGATTCTTCTACTACCAGAGTTCTTTTGTTGAAGATTCTGAAAGCCTTACTATTTGTTGAGTAGCCCAAGAAGATCCCTTCATCTGATTTTGGATCAAATGATTTGAGATAGTCTTTTCCATTGTTTAGAATAAAACATTTGCATCCGAATTTATGGAAATAATTGATGTTTGGCTTTCTTTCTTTCCATAGCTCATATGGAGTCTTCTTGTAAGTCTTATGAATAAGACTTCTGTTCTGGGTGTAGCAAGCTGTGTTTATTGCTTCTGCCCAAAATCTTTTGGGTAGACCGGCTGCTTCAATCATGGTCCTTCCAGCTTCCTTGAGTGTTCTGTTCCTTCTTTCAGCAACACCATTTTGTTGAGGTGTTCTTGCTGCTGATGTTTGGTGATGGATTCCGGATTCTTCACAGTACTGAATTACTGTTGAATTTAGAAATTCAGTACCTCTATCTGACCGGATCTTTTGTATTGAGATGCTCTTTTCATTCTGAAGGAGTTTCATCAGTTCTGGGAGCTTCTTCTCAGTTTCACTCTTCTTTTTCATGAATAGGGTCCATGTGAATCTGGAATAATCATCTACCACAACCAGAGTGTATCTTTTGCCACTTAAACTTGTTGGGTCAATTGGTCCAAACAAGTCAAGGTGCAGTAGGCTCAATGGTCTGGTTGATGATGCATCATTTTTGTTTTTAAAGGGTACTTTTGTTTGTTTCCCTTTTTGACATGCATTACATAGATGATCCTTTTTGTAATTGATATCTGGAAGACCAATCACCAATCCTTTCTTGGACAGTTTGTTGATGGTTTTGAAGTTGAGATGGCTGAGCTTGTTATGCCATTCCCAACTTAGATCTGAATCAGCTTTTGTTACTAAGCAGATTCCTTCCTTTGCAGTTTTCCAGTCAACAATGTACATGTCCTTCCTTCTTCTACCAGTGAGCACAATTTCATTATTTTTGACATCTCTGATCAAGCAGATGTCTTTGGAGAATGTTACATTATATCCATTGTCACAAAGCTGGCTTGTGCTTATTAAATTGAACTTTAAACCCTTAACATAAGATATGTTTTGGATTATAAGTCCTCTTCTTACTAAGTCTCCAGCTCCTTTGGTTTCTCCTTTCCTTTCTTCATTTCCAAATGTTACTTTGGGTCCTTCCCTTGCCATGTAGTTTGACAGCAGCCTTTTGCTTCCTGTCATGTGCCTGGAGCAGCCTGAATCTATGTACCATTCTGTTGAATTAGCTGCTCCAGCACCCTCCTGTATTTATCAGTGTTGAGCAGCAGCCCACAAGTTAGTGGGCTTCTTTCCTTGAACAAGTTTAGGCATCCATGCCCATCTAGAACCATCTAATTCTAAGCTGACTGGTCTATAGCCGTTTGAGGTGTTGTAGTTATATGGGATAGCTGTATAGATGTTTAGTTTCTTTCTCCTAGATGTAGGAGAAGAGAAGTTTCTTTTGGATGGAATTTGCTGCCTTTTTGGTTGGTAGTTGGTCTTATTGGTGAGTTGCCAACTTGTTTGTTTGATAGGAAAGTTTTGTTTGTACAGGTGTTTGGATTTTGGTTTGGGAACTGACATATTCCTTTTTGTGGGAATTGTTTGGGAGTTGGAGTGTTGGTGGCTTTGTGTTGTTGTTTTAATGGTATTGGATGTGGATAGTTGGTTTTCTGAGTACTTGGTGGGTGATTTGTATCCAAGACCTCTGTTCTTCTTTTTAAGGATAATCTCAGGAGTGTGATCAGCATTTTCACTAGTCAGTCTGAGATTATTCATTTTTGTTTTTAGCTCAATGTTCTCTTCTGTCAAGCTATTGATTTTGGACAAGGCAACTAAGAGTTTATCATGAATATTCTTAGTGTCTTGTTTTAGTCTTTCATTTTCAGATCTTAAGAGAACATGATGATTTTGGACCTTCTGAAAATCTTGAAGTAAAGATTCTAGTGTAATACTAGATGGTCCAGAATCATTTGAGCAATAGGAAGAACAGGAGGTTACCTCTACATCCTTGTCGTGGTTATCTGCCATGAGACATTTGAGTGAGTTATCCTGAGATGAACTGCTGCTTGTATCCTTAGCATCTGGCCAGACTCCTAGACAGAGTAGTGCTTCTTCAGAGTCTTCTGATGAAGAGCTTTCATTACTTGAGCTGCTTTCATCATTTTGGGATTCTTCATTCTTTTTCTCACTTACAAAGGCTTGATGTTTGCCTTTGAAGTTTTTGAATCCTGCTTTGTGAGTAGCATTCTGATGTCCTTGATATTTGTGTGCCAATGGGAGAGGGCACTCATTTTTGTAGTGTCCTGGCTGTCTACAGTTGTAGCAAAGAATAGTATTCTCACTTGATTTGTATCTTCTGGATTGTTGAGGAAATGGCTTCTTTGGGGATGACCCTTCTTTCTTTATGAACCTTTTGAATTTTCTTACAAACATTGCAAATTGTTCATCAGTGAAGAGATTGTTGAGTGATTTTTCTGTTGATCTTGATGTGCCAGGTTCAGACACTAAGGCCAGTGTCTTGATCTCTTCCTCCTTTTCATCCTTTATCTCTTTCATTTCAAACTCATAAGCTTTTAAATCACTAAAGAGCTTATCCGTTGAAAGACTTCTGAGATCTCTGCTATCTCTCATGGCAGTTACCTTCATATCCCATCTTGATGGTAGTCCTCTTAAAATTTTAAGAGAGATCTCTTTTTGGGAGAGAGTTTTCCCAAGATCAGAGACCTCTGCAATAATTTTAAGAAATCTGGATTCCATATCATGAATGGATTCATTTGACAACATTCTGAAATCTTCAAACTTCTTGAGAGCAATGGTTAGTTTGTTGTCTTTTTCTTGTTCATCGCCAGTTCCAATCTTTGTTAATTCATCCCATACGTCTTTGGCAGTTCCACATTTCCTTATCCTTGGAAATATGGATTCATCAACAGCTTTGAAGAGGATGTCTTTGGCAACATTGTCTAGGTTGTTTCTCTTCCTATCTTCAGTTGTCCATTCCATTTTTGGTTTTGGAATGTACATATCATCTGTTCCTTCAGTGGTTCTGGATGTGATGACCTTCATGATTTTGATGGGTCCATCAGTAATGACTTCTAGCATTTCATCATGTAGGGCACTCAGATGAGCTTTCATTCTGATTTTCCAGTCATCAAATTTGTTGAAGTTGAACAGGAGATTTTTGGAAAGTTGGTTGTCCATTTTTGAAAGTTTTTGGAGAAGAGTGAGTTTTGGATTTTTAGTTCAAACTTAGTCAGAAACTGACTCTAGGAACACCCGCTCTGATACCACTTGATGGTCCCTGATAGAGGTAAAAGTCTAGAGGGGGGGTGAATAGACTTTTAAAGTCCTTTCCTATTTTTAAAGAGTTTCCCTCATAGGTATGATGATCTATAATCTTTTTGAGAGATTTAGGATCGCAGCGGAAGTTATGACCTCTTTTTGACTGTGAATGGTAACTTTCTTATGAGAGGATAAGAGGGAAGGGGTATTTGTATTTAGGACAACTTATCTTTAGTGACTGAAGTGAATAGGAGAATGGAGACTCTGCTTTGAAGATCTTTCAGTGAGATCCTCTGATGGCCTTGAATCAGAGATCCTTGAGTGAGGTCCTCTGGTAACCTTGAGTCAGAGACCCTTGAGTGAGGTCCTCTGATGACTTAGAGTCAGAGACCCTTGTATGAGGTCCTCTGATGAACTTGAATCAGAGACCCTTGTGTGAGGTCCTCTGATGATCTTGAATCAGAGACTCTTGTGTGAGGTCCTCTGATGATCTTGAATCAGAGACTCTTGAGTGAGGTACTCTGATGATCTTGAATCAGAGACTCTTGAGTGAGGTACTCTGATGATCTTGAATCAGAGTAAATAAGATTGACACGAGATGTATCCTGGTTCAGAGGTGGTGTAATCCTCCTACATCCAGTCCCATCCTCTTTCAGATGGATTTCCACTAAAGTATTCAGCCCAATACAATTAGTGACCGTCTGGCTGTTATCACCAACTTGCTCAGACTTCAAGATGTTTCACTGAGAGTACACACCACTCCTAGTTACTCAATCCTTTAGGTTTTTCTCGATTGATCCAGTGGGGATCAAAAGGTACTCTGTCCTATTCTACCACACTTAAGGACTTAGTCGATGCTATCCTTAGAAGTGTTTACAACAGTTTTAATATGAAACAAACTTCTAGCCTCCAACTAAAAACTAAACTTTCTGATTGTATCAATGAGGATTTCTTTTCTAGAAGGTTTAGTGAAGCATGAGTCTAAGCAGAGAGCAGAATGTAATGAGCCCTTTCTCTTTTTGCTAGATATCTTCTTTGTGTAGTATGATTTCTCTGCTTAGTGAACTCAGGAGCTTGTTTTTCTTCTCATGCTTATGCCCGAATTTATAGGCATCTCTGGTTGATTAATCTCCTCCGTTGGTTGAGAGGATTTAATCTATTTCGTTGAGGCTTCTTGTACTTTCGTCTTCTTGTGTTGGAGCAGCTTATCTTCAGACGCAATTGGAGCAACTTGCTTTGCAGGAAATGTAAACCCATTCCTTAGACCTTTTGCGCACTATTCACCATCTAGTGGGATTTTGTCTTCACAGGCAACTCTGGAGTGTCTCGTGATTATACAGCTTTTCAAGTAAAATTTGTGACTTTGGTTCTTGTGTACAAAATTAATTTGTACTGGTAGGATTTAAATATCCTTTTTAAGGTAAAGAAGAATTTACCTTATTGCATTTTATATTTCCAGTAAAATTAATTTTGTACATAAGATGTACATGTAAGATTAGTCACAATTTTACTAGTGACAATAATAAAATTGTAATCCAAAAATAAATATACTGATTGGATTTGAATATCCTGGAAAGGTAGGAATTTACCTTATTGCATTTTATATTTCCAGTATATTTATTTTGTGACACAATTTATATATTCCTAATTTTGTCACCTTCCTTCCTTTTTGGACCATATTTCAGTTCACACAATGATCATTCAATATCGAATAGAGAATTTAAACATCAAGGGAGGATGGCATCATCAAAACTATATTTCATCAAAGTCTGAGGGGCCTAACACAACCATCTAGCGTAGGTCACTCCAGTCTGGGTCGCCGGTTCGTGACCCTCCGCCAGTGGCATCGCTGCAGCTCAGGCTTCGGGATTAAAACGATGCGAACGAATAAGAGAGAAGGAAGAGCTCGGTCTAAGATTGGCCGAAAACTAATTTCTCTTATTTAGAATAATGACCCCGAGCAAGATAGACTTTTTATGAGAATTATAAATATGACCCCGTTTTTATTTTTGTCAGTGTCACTATATGACGCTGATACCATTGTGTCACAAAACGATGATATGTATGCATTCTCAAGACAATATGTCGTCCATTAGTGACACTTTATCACAAAGTGTCACAGACGAAGTGTCACTATAAGACAGTTTTCTACTAGTGTGTCCCCCCTCCTATTTGTTATCTGCCTTGAGTACCTTTCTAGACTTTTGCATAATAGGACCAAGAGTGCCTCCTTTAAGTTCCACCCCAAGTGTGGAAAACTTAACATCTCTCATGTTGTCTATGCTGACGATCTTATGCTCTTTTCTAGAGGGGATTTTCCCTCTATTAAAAATCTTATCGATGCGTTGAATGAATTTGGGAATGTCTCTGGGCTTAAAGTTAACTTTGACAAGTCTAACATTTTTCTGGGTGGCCTGGCTGGGCATGACCTTACATACATTCTAGGCATGATTGACTTTAAAGAAGGGACTTTCCCTGTCAGATATCTGGGCATACCTTTGGCCCCTCTTAAGATCTCTGTGGCCCAATATGCTCCCTTACTGGATTCCATCACTAGATTTATCACTGCTTGGAATACCAAATCCCTTTCTTATGCTGGAAGAGTTGAGCTTATCAAATCTGTTATTCAAGGTGTCCATTCTTTCTGGTTACAGGCACTCCCTATTCCTAGGGCTGTACTTGATAGAATTACTTCTATCTGTCGTATCTTCCTATGGGGTTGCAAGTATGCTAGGGTTGCATGGGCCGATATTTGCCTCCCCAAAGAGGAAGGCGGACTTGGTATCCATGATACTTATGTGTGGAATTCTGCCCTTCTTGCCAAAACCCTTTGGGATATCCATACCAAAAAGGATAACCTTTGGGTTAGGTGGATTCATGGTGTTTATCTTAATGGTAGAGGTGTGTGGGACTTTACACCTCATAAAAGAGACTCCCAATTGATAAAAAAGATTGCTCTGATAAGGGACCAAATTGTGTCTCACTTTAATTTGATAACACTCATGATGCCATTAACTATCTCAATGGTTGCCAAACTAATGGCAAACTTTCCTCTGCCAAGGTGTACACTATTCTTAGAATTAAGGGGGATTCTCGCATGTGGATGTCTTTCATTTGGAAGAATTATATCTCCCCTAAATTCTCCTGTACTGTTTGGTTAGCTTTTCGCAACCGTCTTGCTACTTTATATAACTTACATAGATTAGATGTTGTTAATGTTTGCCCGTTATGTAAGGGTGGCCCGGAAACGATGCCACACCTATTTTTTGCTCGTTCTTTTTCAGGGAAAGTTTGGCATAGGGTGAAGACTTGGTTGGGCATTCCTAGGGAGATGGGGACCATACATAGCTCCTTGAAGTGGATCAAGAGGAAGAGACAAGGTTCGGGGATCAAAGCTAAGGCGGCTAGGATTGCATTTTGCTACTCCATCTATTGGATATGGAGAACCCGGAATGCTACTCGTTTTGATGGCATTACTCCTAAAGAAGAAGATGTGTTTGTTAGAATCCAATACATTGTCTATAAGATCCTTTATAGCCTTTATCCGCATGAACTTGTACACTTTTGATCTCTTTTGGGCTAGCGGCTAGCCGTTGTTTGTGGCTATTTTTTGCCTCTGGTTTGCGCCTGACCATCACTCGGTTTGTGTTTGGCCGGTGTTTTTGATCGTTGTCTTTGTTTGGTTAGGGTTATCATTGTTGGATAACCTTCAGTTTTGTTTCCCGCTTGTTTGTACATTCTTAACCTTTGTTTTCTTGGGTGGTTTTATAATATACTTACATTTCATCCAAAAAAAAAAATAGAATTATATCGGTAGTTATTTAAAAAGAAAAGTGAAAATGTCAACTATGTGTGATGATACAATGACCTTGCCAAAACAGTAAAAGGATTTTTTTAATTTTGTCTCTATGCATAGAAAAAATAAAATTCAATACGTGCAAGGAACATTGTGTAATTAGCATATTAGGAAGTTGCCTTTATCAAAACATTCAACGAAGAAACATCAAGAATGGATTTCATTTGAATGGTCTATTAATTTAATACCATACAATCACGTTCATAAAGAATAAGGGAAAGTTCCCGAAATAGGACAAAAAATGTTTGTAAATTCCAAAATAGGACTTTCATGTTTTTATTTCCAAAATAGGAGTAATTACTGTCAAGTTTGAAAAATACTGTCATGTTTAAAGTCTGGTACTGTCAAAACATGACAGTAATTAGTCCGATTTGAGAATTAAAAACATGACAGTCCTATTTTGGAATTTACAAACGTTTTTAGTCCTATTTAGGGTAAATTCTCAAAGAATAATCACGTTCATCAATTGTCAATAGACACAAATTGTCAACAGATCAATTAAGGATTAATTAATAAATCACGTTCATGAACAATCACGTTCATAAAGAATAATCACGTTCATTTAAGGATTAATTTCACACCAAAGTTAGCTATAAATATTGTGACTATCAATGGACACAAATTGTCATCAGATCAAACATGATCTTCGTATTATGTTCAATCAATTATGTTATACAGGTGTTGACAGTGTCTAGCAACAACACAAACAAGAGTAGTGTTCATTGAAGTTCAATCAAGTATTCTTCTGATTATTGAAAATGAAATTCATTGTCGCTAATATTTTCAAAACACTGTGCAAGTATATATTTAATAAAGCTAGTGGACTGTCAAATACTCCGTATACATACAATTGACTAGCTTTCTTGAATATACGTTCATGGAGTTTTAGAATTGAAGCATTACTTGGCGATGAGTTTCATTTTCAATAATTCTTACTTTGACAACTTGTATCCACTCTATCATTAAGTTGTTGCTAGGCAGTTAAAAGCTAATACAATTTAGTGTTGAATGACATATGGAGATCAAGAAGGTATAATTATCATATATGTAACCCATTCAACCTTGAAACTGTTTACAGAATATAGCTCAACAGATATATTTGTCAAATCTGTATCATCACAAGGCAGCATCGCATGAGAGATTGAACCCTCTGTACTCGTCATGAGGCCAATATGAAGAGAATGGTGGCTACCGAGGTGGTAGTACTATCGGTGTTGGTGGTGGAATTGACATCATACTCTTAGAACAAAATGAGTTTGATGTTGATTCTACATTAGTTTTCGTCTTAAATTCTATTCACTTTTGATACTTAACTAATGTTTTTGACCATCTGTAGTACTTTTTCAGCCGATTTTAATCATCGCAAACCTTGACGTGAGTATCATATATGAGCGAAAAAGTAATCATGTGCCAAAAGTGGTCAAAAACGTGAACTAATTGTGGATTTGTTGCGACACTTGTAGAATCAAAAGTGGAATTTATCTATAAAAAACATTTCAGCAGTAAGTCAGCAAGTGAAAGCAGCCTTTCTCTTCAACAGTTCTACGTGTCATGTTGCCTCACCTAGCTGCACAATGACTCTATTTTGAAAAACTCCTAAAAATCTGAAATTGTGTTAATCAGGTTTGAAATTTCGAAATTTCTATTATATTAAATTTTAGACCTATTACATTTAGGTTTCCCTTCAAATAATTGAAGGGAAACCCAAAAATGACTCGTTTTTGCAAATTGACAACCGATCGATTTTAACACATTTTCGCTCCAAAATATTTGAAGGCGTGAATCGAATGAGATCGTAAGTGGAACATTTAAATTAAAATTTATTCTTCTCTTCATCTTTTTATGAAATACCAATTCAATATATTAGGATTAGTAAATGAAATAATTACATTTTGTGATGCATTTGCTTCCCTATTCCCTGAAAAATAGATGATTTTGTCAATCACTCATTTGTCATTAGTTAAGATGAGCACGATTCACTTGTTTAATTTGTAAGCAAGATTCACTTGATCGAGTTGGTAATTTGTATGATTATGTTTGATTTCAATATTTGTACTTAACTAAACCATCTAAGTCAATGTCCTTCCTCCAAAATCCAATTATATATTTTCCTTTAATTAAGCGTGTGTGATTGAATTGAATTATAAATGTATTGTATCATATGTGTGTGTGATTAGATTAAAGTGGCTCCATTTACCTATGAAAGAGCAATTATGTGTAATCTTTAATGAGTTATGAGTTATTATGATATACTTTCAAAATTAATAAGTCCTACGTATAATCAATGAATACTCAATGTCTGCATCCTCAGTTTTTTATAATCAGTTTTAGAACTGAGATTATAAAAAACAATAAAAAACAAGAAAATTCAAGCTTTGTAATTACAAGTTTACAAATTGACAAATAAATTTGGGATTAATTTTTAAAAAATAGGTTAGAAACTTACAATGTTAGAAATTAAGCCTAATATGGGGATAATAGACTAATTAAGGAGGGTTGGAGGAATTCGTTCATTAGCTATAGTGTGGCGATCTGACGAAGTTACCGAGCGACCGACGAATTGGCATCTTAGGTTGAATTGGCGTCGATGCTTCACAGAGGCCGGAGAGCCGGAGAAATGAGAGAAGAGTGAATGTCGCCGCTGCTTCACAATGGCCAGAGCCTGAGATTAAAAAATCTGCCTTTTGCGTCTCTCTGTATGCAAGTTCTAATCTACACGGAGGAGGCTGCAGAGAATAGTCTAAAAGTGAAATAAATAAAACATAATTTAAAACACAAAAAGTTCAAAAGAAAAGCAAAAATAATTGGGACATAAATAAATGATATAGGTCACACAATATGGGATCATACAGGTAATTTCCACTTAAAGAAACAGAACTCAAGCAAAAATAATTTGGACTTTCTCCACGGAACTCCCGATAAAATATAAATCACCCCAGCTTGTCTATTTTTGTTTTTTTGTTTTTAATTTTCTTTTCCCCTCTCAACCCACCCTTTATTTTTTCACCTCATTCCCTTACTTGCTTTTAATGCCTCTTTTAATCCTCCACTACACCAAATTAAGAGTAAAAAATCACCATCTTTAATCTTTTGACTCATAATTAATCCTAGACCACTACAAATGTCCTCTCAATTTTTATCAAGCCTAAAATTGTCTACTCAAAATCGAGTGAAATTTTTCACCGAACATGCAAGAGTTTCGAAGCAATTAACGAGAAGTGTCGAAACTTCCACTCATCCCATCATAAAAGATTTCAACCGTAGCACCCAAAGTTCCGAAATATAAAATAAGAAAACAACACAAAATTCAATGCACAATTCAACATTTAACATTTATTTTTCTCTTCGTCTTTTTATGAAATACCAATTCAATATATGAGGATTAGTAAATGAAATAATTACATATATAGTGGCAATTGTGATGCATTTGCTTCCCTATTCCCTGAGAATGGATGATTTTTTCAATCACTCATTTTTCATTAGTTAAGATGAGCACAATTCACTTGTTTAATTTGGAAACAAGATTTACTTGAGTTGGTAATTTATATGATTATGTTTGATTTTGATATTTGTACGTAAACCATCTTAATCAAATGTTTCTTCTAAAATCTAAATACATATTTTCCTCTAATTAAACGTGTGTAATTGAATTGAATTGAATTGACTTATAAATGTATCATTTGTATGTGTAATAAGATCAAAAGGGGCTCTATTTATCTATGAAAGAGCAATTATATGTAATCTTTAATGAGTTATATTATGATATACTTTCCACTTGCAACGTAGCTCTGCAAGTTTATTAGATAACTAGCTAGGTTAGAACACATTAAAATCACCAGAAAAGTAATTCAGATCCTGCAAGTTGAGTACTGATTTATCTGTGTTTATTTTATTTAATTGAGTACTTTTCACCTGCTTATTGGTTCTAGGTATCTCCTTATTTATTTTTTTAAAAAAATAGAATCCGTTGAACAAACAAACTAAAAATGTTGTTTGGGTAATGATAATTCTAGCTCATGAGTTTGGCTTATTCATTCTAGGTACGTGGCTTTATCTATATGGATAATGTTGGTGGTATTTTAGTGAATTTGATTTAGGGTTGGTTTGCAACTGCTTTTAGAAAAGCATTTCTCAGCTTTTAGCTTTAAAAAAGCACTTATTTTCTCAAACACTACAACTTTTATTTTTCTCGGCTTCTGCGTCAAAAGTGCTTTTACTTTTTCTATTACACAAAAAACACTTATTTTACCAAACACTACACACTTTTACTTTTCAAAATCACTTTTTTCTCAAACACTATCAACTTTTATTTAATCACTTCTCCTCATTTCATTAAAAAAAGCACTTTTTTAAAAGCAGAAGCTGTTGCAAACAGACCCTTAACCTTTTCATTTTGGCGTTTATGGTTGGGTTTGTGTTTTTTACCGCAAGGAACTATCCAAAGAGTGAAAGAGGTGCTATGTTGGTTTTACCTTAGTCAAACAAAATGAGTTGGTTCAATTCTTACTGGCATGCAATGCTTTCAAACATTGAAATTTGTCAACCATATTTGCAGTGACAAAGCTTTGTAAGTTTTTTAGTAATGTAACTACAATTTAAATTTTAAAAATTTAAATGTTAAGGACCCATATTACACAGATACGGAAAACAATTATTCTTGGTAGATAAAAATTGTCTGCTTTGCAAAATCAATGCTAAAAAATTAAGACTGTTACTAGGTTGGGAGTTCATGTGTAAAACACATTCACGATTACATTCCATGATAAAATGAATTGTTAGGAAATATAACATTTGATATATATTCTCAAGTCTCAACTATTTTGGAGGACACAAACATTTTCTGGTTCTTTAATTATTGAATGATGTGCTGTACAATTTTGACATGGATGATGAATCCAGGGTGTAATCGGTTCTCAATCTCCCCAATAGCACAATCATGCTAAACTATTACGCCAAATTCCAAATCAATTTATTCTCATAAGCAGTAAGTTTCAGCCTTCGTATCAGCTTAATCCATTGATGGAATGATTCTTTATAACCTACGTACGTAGGTTATGTTTGTCATACAAAAGGCTATAGCTTCTAGTTTCTCAATTCTTTAAAAAGACTTTAAAAAACTTTAGTTGTATGTTTGACATGACATTTTTTTTAGAGCTTTTGAAAAATTAAAAGATATTTTTTGAGATGCTACCAGGTGTATCATCTGGGAAAAACTCGTGACTTTTAGTAATAATTAGTCATAACAGCTTGTATACCAAACCGAACTAAATCAAACAGTCAGCGTTTTACCAAACAGCTATCACCTGTTATTTTTAAGTTCTTTTCAGTCACTAAAAGCTAACAGTAACTAAAAAGCTCGTAAAAGTATCTTTTTAGCTAGTTGTGTGTGTGTATATATATTTATTTATTTATTTATTTATTTCTTAATTATACTACCCCTAAGGATCTCACATCTCATTCCATTTATTTTGGCAAATCATTTGAAAATCTTTTAAGCGCTCCTATTGTTTCCAGCGAGACCACTTAAACTTGTACTACACACGGAGGAAGGGAAATGAATCCCAGAGTGTGCATGATAATTCCAATACTTCTCAATCTTACACTACTAAAAAAGATTGGAGTTCAGAAGATGTTAAATTATCAAAAGCATGAATATATATTTCTATGTATCCTATATTCACTTGGGATGTTTTTACTTGGACTGTAATTTGCTTATCTAATCGGGTCTGGTCTAAACCGGTCTGATAAATGTCTGGTCTCTGTGTATTTTATAACTACGGAAATCTGAACTGGTCTATTATATATGATCTGGTTTGTTTAAGTCTGGTCTGCAATTGAAAACAATCCAAGTAAAAACATTAAAAATTAAACATAAGTTACTTTAACTAAATTTACTATTCTTATAAATACACTTCAATATCGCATTTTTGAACAGTTTTTATTTTAATCGTAAATATAGAATTATTTCAGTAATTGAAGTACACACAAGCCTGATAAACGGTAACGTAGCACATGTGGTCACAATGCATTTAAATTTTAAAACTAAAGTGTAAAATATGAGTGGCTCTCACGTTTAAATTAAATTTCCTTATTATTGTTTTTTTGCTAACTATTTTTTTTTTATTTCGTCATGAACTTATTACCCCAATGATCTTTTACGAGTGCCTATATCATACAACCGGCTATACGGTGAGCACCGTACAGCCGGCCCAAAAATGAAAGTAACAAGCCCAAAGAAAAAATAGCAAAATAATTCGGTGGTATTGTAGTAATTAATGTGAAAATCGCGGTTTGTGTTAAATGAGCATTAGTGTACTGTTAATGAGCAATCGTTCAATTTTAATCAGCACCGTGTTAGTACAAGAAAGCTGATATCATAACTAAAAAACGGTGGCATTTTCGTAATATCAGTGTAAATCGCCATTATCGTTAGATGAGCATCGATACACTTTTAATGAGCATCAAACGTATTCTATTGAGCATTACGAGTCGAATAATTAGTATTGCGATATCAATTTCATATATTGTAATTCACTTTCTTTTTCTTATTTTTTCTTTTATAAATACTTATTAAATTATATTTATAATCAACTCCTATCAACTTCAATATGCAAAACTAATGTAATATGGCACTTTTGAAATATGCATTGATATGACATTTAAAAAATGAGCACAACATCAGTTCCAATTGAGCATAGTAACATACAAAATGATTATTGATAGGAAACTCGTAAGTTTTTTTTAGTTGACCATAATTAAATACATTTAAATTGAGTATCAAATCTCCTCTATTAAGTTTTAGAATCATGTGGTTGAACATCATTATCTGAGCTCATGCATCTATAATCAAGTCTTATGTTAAAATATAACGAGCATAACACCTGTACCAAATCAGCATATACAACTTACAAAATGAGTATCAGAAAAACCAAAAACTCATTTGTGTATATTCATTCAGTTTAGGCGTTATACTCATTTGAATTTAAAATAAAACTCATTTCTAATATGCTCTATATTCATAAACAACTGATAATCATAAGTGTCGTCCCCAATGACTCCTGGAACGAAAACGCTAAACTCAATGAGTCGAGCTCTTATTTTGAATTAAATTAGATCAAGCTTCAATTCAATTATTTGGAGATAAGTCTGTAGAAGTGGAAAACTTGATGGTTAGCTTCATGATTATGATGTAATTGCTTGAGGTTTTTTCGTGAGATGGCTGAGAAAGATGGACACCAATATATCGGATTATCGGCGGCGGCCTTTAAATTAATTTCCTTTCATTTGTTCATTCGAACTGTAAATTCCCTTAGAGGAATAGAGAATGGTTTCTCAAGCTACTTCCGGTGAAGGGAAAGGGAGCAATCGAACTTCGAATCGGAAGAAACGAGATTTCAGCGAATTATTAACTGCCGTGCTTTGCCGGTGAGTTGTTGTGATACAAAAATGTCCGGCTCACCGTACAGCCGGCTGTACGGTATAATTTACCATCTTTTACTTTAAAAAGGTTATTCAATACGGAGTAGAGTTTTGAACTACATAAAGTACATATTGCAAATTCTTAATACAAAAAAAAGCATCGTACCAATTAAAACATGTATTGAAACTTCACCACATCCATTATAATTATGTCCCTATTTGGTAGTTGAGAGAGGAAAAATGTTTTCTATGTGATTGCATAATACGTGTGTATACTCATCCCTCTCCTTCTTAAGCTTCTTACGGGTGCTAGCCTCGATATCGAACAAAAACAGCCCTTCTCTTCCCAGTACAAGTTTATTTTTACCAATTGATCCCCAAATCATATCAAACCTCATTGAAAATGCACCCTTTAAAGCCCAATTTTGGTCCAAGACCCAAAACGAGCACTCAAAATTTGGAAAGGTTCCACTAACCATCTGCCAGGATACAAATCCCAAATTTGTTCCGGCCTCTGCTAATCGGGGAGTATTGTAATATGGATAAAATAATGGAGGGCTTTCAATCGTCCCAAATTTCTCACTTGTCAAATCGAAGAAACGGATAGATATTGGGTCATTTTGGTATGAGCCGGTTTCAATGAAGTATATTTTCCCGTCAACATGAATCGAATCCAATTTAGGGTACCGGCCGTACCCGCTCTCGTAATGGAACCGGCCCCTCTCGTACTGGAACCTTGGTACATCATCAATCAGAGTTCTCCACGATGAGTTTCTCTCTAAGGTCAAAATTTGGCAACAGCGTTCTTGGCCAAAGTGAAGTACTTTGTACCTTTTTATCGTTGGATCGAACCCGAGTGCATATGTTTTGAAAGCTGCGGGGATTGTCGGTGGCGGCAAATCTCTTTTCTCCCCTGTGGATAGGTTGTAAACTATGTTGCTGCTGTTGCGGCTTCCAGGACGGGAAGCTCTGCTGCAGAAACAGATGAGTCCATAGGCGGTGTTGGAGCAAGGCATATGAGTTCGAAACAAACCTGGATTTGCAGGAACGCGGGAATTTTTAAAAGATAGTGTATGATCTGCTGCGAACGCCCCAGTATTGCTCATAAAAAGAATATAAGAGGCTTTCGGCTGAGCCCGAGCATGCGACATATGTGATTCAGCGAAATTGGGATCCCGTATCAAACGCATCCAATCTTTACAGACGCATTTGACTTGCATTAACTCTCTGGCGGGAAGCCTTTTCAGGATTTCAGAGGTTATGTCATCATGGAATATCCAATGAGATGCTTCGGCTATGTTCGTATCGTTGCCGCCGGTCTTGAGTTTCTTCCTCGCCATATGGAACGACGAGTCTAAAAACGAGAGAAGTTGGACGGTTGAATTGGATATTCACAAGGGTTTATGGTGAAGATTTTAGAGCACGTTGGCTAGCTTGGTAATACCCTCTTTATAAACAAAAAATCAGCCCTAATCATGTTGTAATGCCCGCATAACTACATCATCGTAATGCACGTGCCTTTGTTATTTGTTTTAATTATATTCCAATCATCATATCCTCCCTCGAATCTTCCTAAAATTAAGGATCGATTTGATTAGCTTCGTGTATACGTTTTCATTGATCTCCTAATAATAAAGGACTTAATTCCTTTGGAGTAACTGCCGTGTGCCGATTAATAATAGTAAGGAATTAATTTCAATAAAAACAAAATATTGTTTGGGACCCCTAGAAACGAGGAACGGAGGAAGGGAGAACATACGTAAGTATCTGCTTCAATTATTATTACTATTAATTATTAATTGGTTTAATAATAATTTTTCACTATTGATTTAAGGCTGGAATACGTTTTTAGTCCCTGCAAATATGACACACTTTGTTTTAGGTTCCTGCAAAATATTTTTCTTGTTTTTCATCCTTACAATATGCACTATTTTGTTTTTAGTCCATATCTGATTCCGAAACTACTCTACTTACAAAAAAAATTGGTGTCAGTTGCATAAATCTATAACAAATATTTAAATTTGTCCTTTTATAATTTTTTGAGACTAATTATTTACATTTTTAAATTATATATAAAAATCCTTTTAAAATTTAAAATTTTAAACTTTTTGTTTGAATAACATGATACTGAATTACAGGAAATCTATTAATCAGTGTTATTTTTAGGTCGAACGGAGGTTGTAATCATCAGTGATGGACAAAAAAAAACAACATTAATTGCAAGGATGAAAAACAAAAACAAAATTGCAGGGATACAAAACAAAATGTACTATATTTGCAGGGACTAAAAAATGAATTACCCGTTATTACCCGTTACTTGTTGGGGCGGTTATGACTTGAGTAAAAATTACCCGTTGAGTAATGAGGGCGGTTACGCGGCGGGGAAATTCTCGTCTTATACAGTTATATGTAAAACCGTCCTCGATCCGTCCTATTGCCGTCCCTATTCATAAGTCATATAATGTCGTCATATTGCATTGTACCTCACTGAACTCATTCACTGCCCTTGAATGCATGTCAGTGCCTAAACTCACAAAGTACTGACCATTTTACTCACTGTCCTCAAGCATTTGTTTCCCTATTCCCTGGAAATGGGATAAGGGTCAGTTTGGTCCTCGAAGTTGCAAAAAAGGGGTCAAATAAGTCCTTATATAGAAAATTCTGTCCGGACGTGCCATTTGAGGTGGCTCCAGGTGGAATTTTTTGATGAAATTTTTTGAGCATCTTATTCATTAAGTCTAGTTTACTCATACCAAATTTCAGATAAAAATTCAATCGGGAAGACATTCCAATGAATTCTTGAAGATAACTGTGCCGTTAAAAGCGCTGTTATCTTCAAGAATTCATTTGAATGTCTTCCCGATTGAATTTTTAGCTGAAATTTGGTATGAGTAAACTAGACTTAATGAATAAGATGCTCAAAAACATTTATCACAAAATTCCACCGGGAGCCACCTCAAATGGCACGTCCGGACAGAATCTTCTATATAAAGACTTATTTGACGCCTTTTTTACAACTTCGAGGACTAAACTGACCCTTTACTCACCTGGAAATAGATGATTTTGTCAATCACTCATTGGTCATTACTTAAGAAAAGCATGATTCACTTGTTTAATTTGTAAGTAAGATTTACTTGAGTTGGTAATTTATATGATTATGTTTGATTTCAATATTTGTACTTAATTAAACCATTTAAGTCAATGTGTTTCCTCCATTCCCTCCATATATATATATATATATATATATATATATATATATATATATAGACAAATGTTCATGTCAAGAGTTCCTGACCAGAACCGCCGTCCGGACCGCGGCGTTTGGCCGCCTTCCGGGTGGAATTTTTTGATGAAATTTTTATCACATGTTCTCCATCAAGTCTAGTTTATCCACAAAAAAAGTTCAGCCCAAAAATCAATCGGGAAGGTCGTCAAATAATTTTTGCAAGTTAACTGGTCCAGAATATGGGATTAAATTACTGCACTTTATATATGCGCAGAATGTGCAGTAAGCTTCAAGAATTTATTTGACTGCCTTCCCGATTGAATTTTTGGCTGAAATTTGGTATGGATGAACTAGACTTGATGAGGAACCTACACAAAAAATTTGAGAAAACAATACCACCGGGAAGGCCCCCAAATGGAGGAGGCCGGACGGGGCTCCGGTCAGGTATACCTGACCGGAAGAGTACTCTATATATATATATATATATATATATATATATGAGGAGTGCTCAGGTCCAGCCGGAGGGACGGGAGCAGCCGTCCGAACTTCACTGTTTGGGGCAGTTCCCGGTGGAATTTTTCGATGACATTTTTTGAGCATGTTCGTCATCAGGTCTAGTTTGTCCATACCTAATTTCAGCTCAAAATTCGACCGGGAAGGCAGTCAAATAAATTCTTGAAACTTACTGCACTTTATATATGCGCAGAATGTGCAGTAAGTTTCAAGAATTTATTTGACTGCCTTCCCGGTTGAATTTTGAGCTGAAATTTGGTATGGACAAACTAGACTTGATGAGGAACATGCTAAAAACATTTCATCGAAAACTTCCATCAGGACCCGCCCCAAACAGTGAAGTTCGGACGGTCCCTCCCGTCCCTCCGGAGGGACCTGAGCATTTCTGTATATATATATATATATATATATATATATATATATATATATATATATATATATATATATATATATATATATATATATTAAGCGTGTGTGAGTGAATTGAATTATAAATGTATAGTATTATATGTGTGCGTGTGATTAGATCAAAAGTGGCTCCATTTACCTATGAAAGAGCAATTATATGTAATTTTTAATGAGTTATAATATACTTTCAAAATTAATATGTCCTACGTATAATCAATGAATACTCAACGGTCTGCATCCTCAATTTTGTATAATCAATTTTAGAACTCAATTTATAAAAAAACAACAAACTTCAAGCTTTGTAGTTACAAGTTTACAAACTGACAAATAAATTTGGGATTAACTTTAAAAAAATTAGGTTAGAAACTAACAAGGTTAGAAATTAAGCCGGACATGGGGATAACAGACGAATTAACATGGGCTAGAGGAATTCGTTCGTTAGCTATAGTGTGGCGATCTCACGAAGTTATCGAGCGACCGGCGAATTGGCATCTTAGGTTGAATTGTTGCAGATGCTTCACAGAGGTCGGAGAGCTGGACAAAAGATCGCATCAATACATTTTTATTGAACATCAAACATATTCTATTGAGTTTTAGAAGCATGCATTGAGTATTATTATCTCTGCTCCCATTCGAATCTATTATGATACTTTTGAAATATACATTAATATGACATTTTAAAATGAACATAAAGCTAGTATCAGATGAACATAAATCACTTACAAATTGAGCATCGAAAAATTCAAAATCTTGTTTGAATTCTCTAATATGTTTAAATGTTCATTTGTATACATATATTGTAATGACAAATATAGTAATTACGAATATAGTTATTTTGTATTAAAAATAATTTATAGTCTTTCTTTATGGAATTACAAATATAACAGGATTCATTTTATAATGTTTACCCATGTTATTTATTTTACACTATATATACTCATTTTAGCATAACACAAAACACATGTTAATTACTCCCTCCGTCCCATTTTACCTGTCTTATTTTCCTTTTTGGGTTGTCCCAAAATAAGTGTCATCTTTCCCTATTTGGAAAGAAATATGTGGTTCACAACATTTCACTTTACTATACTCAAATCTCAACCACAACTTTTACCTTTTCAACCATTTTATTAAAAATTGTGCCTAAATCAAAGGAGACACATAAAATGTGACAGAGTTAGTAGTATTAGCACATAATATTTAATAAACTAATAAATATTCATCTTAAACTAAAAATAAAAATAAGACACTAATACCTTAAATATACATCATAAATTAAAATCAATGGAAAAGGTGTTAAAACAAAAAGGGAAAAAGAAATTAAAAAAATAGAGTTACGTGAAAGCAAAAACAAAGAAGTCAAATGGAAGATGCTCCGTAGCATATACACGCGCGTAGTGGACTACAGCTGGCAGGGAAAAAAAATAAAAACAACATATGCGTTATGCGTATGAACGGACGAACTACAGCCTGCAAATCAGAAACAATTACAAAAATACCCCGGTATAATTTGCGCCCCAATTAGCTACACGTGTAATGGGCCAGGTGGTAATTTTTATTCTTTTCTTTTTTTCTCTTTCCTTTTCTTATTTCTTTTCTTATTCTCTTCGTTCCCAGCCTCCCGCAATTTTTTTCGTTCCCAGCCTAATGTAGAATGGACATTGGCATAAATTATAGAATTATATCGGTAGTTATTTAAAAAGAAAAGTGAAAATGTCAACTTTGTGTGATGATACAATTACCTTGCCAAAACAGTAAAAGGAATTTTTTTTAATTTTGTCTCTATGTATAGAAAAAATAAAATTCAATACGTGCAAGGAACATAGTGTAATTAGCATATTAGGAAGTTGCCTTTATCAAAACATTCAACGGAGAAACATCAAGAATGGATTTCATTTGAATGGTCTATTAATTTAATACCATACAATCACGTTCATAAAGAATAATCACGTTCATGAATTGTCAATGGACACAAATTGTCATCAGATCAATTAAGGATTAATTAATAAATCACGTTCATGAACAATCACGTTCATAAAGAATAATCACGTTCATTTAAGGATTAATTTTACACCAAAGTTAGCTATAAATATTGTGACCATCAATGAACACAAATTGTCATCAGATCAAACATGATCTTCATATTATGTTCAATCAATTAGGTTATACAGATGTTGACAGTGTCTAGCAACAAAACGAACAAGAGTAGTGTTCATTGAAGTTGAATCAAGCATTCTTCTCAAAATGATTATCGAAAATGAAATTCATTGTCAGTAATATTTTCAAAACACCGTGCAAGTATATATTTAATAAAGCTATTGAACTGTCAAATACTCCATATACATACAATTGAGTAGCTTTCTTGAACATACCTTCACGGAGTTTTAGAATTGAAGCATTACTTGGTGATGAGTTTCATTTTCAATAATTCTTACTTTGACAACCTGTATCGACTCTCTTGTTCACGTTGCTGCTAGCCGGTTAAATGCTAATACAATTTAATGTGTTGAATGACATATGGGCCTATAGGGATCACGAAGGTATGGTTGTCATATATGTAACCATTCAACTTTGAAATTGATTTCAGCACGCATAGTACTCAACAGATATATTTGTCAAATCCGTACCATCACAAGGTAGCATCACATGAGAGATTGAATCCTCTATACTCGTCATGAGGCAAAAATGAAGAGAATGGTGACTGTCGAGGTGGTAGTACTACCGGTGGTGGTGGAATTGACATCATACTCATAGAACGCAATGATTTTGATGTCAATTCTACATTAGTTCACGTCTTAAATTTATTCTGTCACGAACGTAGGCAGTGCAAAATAACAAAGACTAGTAATTTCATGGTTAATTTTCCCTTGTTCTATTCAATTACTAATAATGGGTATTTATACAAGTTAATTTACACAACTAGGGTAAAGTAAATACATAAGCTACATAACTAGGGCCGATACCATATACAAATATATACGTGGTTTAATACCCCCCCTCAAGTTGGAGCATGTGGGTAAAAAATGCCCAACTTGCGAAGTAAATAGAGAAATTGTTGCTTGCCCAAAGCTTTAGTAAAAATGTCTGTGAGTTGGTCAACGGTAGACACATGACTACTGGCTAGCAGACCTGACTAAATAGCATCACGAACATAATGGCAGTCCACTTTGATGTGCTTTGTGCGTTCATGGAAAACCGGATTCTGTGCAATATGTAGAGTACAGCGATTATCACACACCAGGGACATCGGACGAGAATGCGGAACACCGAAACTGAGAAGAAGCTCCTTAGCCCATTTTAATTCCGCCGTGGTAGCCGCCATGGACCGGTATTCTGCTTCTGTAGAAGACCGAGAGACCTGCTCGGGGGTTAAAGTAGCCAAACCATTATAATTATTCCCCGTAGTAGAAGAAGACGGTCCTTCCGCTGCTGCCGGTAAGAGTGCAGGTTGATAAGCACAATAATTACTTATGTTTTACATAAGTAATTATATTTATCTGTACAAAAATGTGAAGCAAAAATAGGTAAATATTCCCGAGTGAGCGGAAACATGAAAGACGGCTTGGAGCAACAAAAATAGGGTCAAAAGTCAAAAGGGGTCGAAAACCGGCACTTCCGGGTAAATTTCGGGCAGAAAAAGAGAAAGAGAAACGGAGTACATAATTTGGCGCAGGAACCGGCGCCAGTCTTCACATTTCCGGCGCCGGTCGTATGGCATTTTTCCCATTTTCCGCCTGTTTCCAACCGGCCCGGACAACCGGTGCATTTTTGCACCCAACTGGCGCCGGACATGCTATAACCGGCGCCAGTTGTTCCGATTTTCTGCTAAAACAGTCCGACGTGCAGAAGATTTCTGATGGGAAAAACCCATCTTCCTCCATATCTGATCAAATATTGCTTCCATACCCGATTGTTAGGCTTGAATAGACTAAAAGATGCCTTTCTTTAGCCTATATAAAGCCCTTAATTCATCAAGCAAGAAAATTCCATTACATAGATTAAATCTTAGCTTTTATATTTTTGTTGTTGGTATTTTCTTCATGTTCTTGGGGAGGAAACTTCAACCTCCGAAATCATTGGTGTTTAGGTATTATTTCCTTTGTAATTTCATGTTCCATTACATTTCAATATTGTATTGTGATTAATATGAGCATTAGAGGCTAATTTCTTAGCTAAGGCTAGGGATGAACTTCTATGTCCACTAGGTGTTTGATAAAAGTTCTAAACCAATAAATTGTGATTTATCCTTTACATTTTGATTGTTTATGACTATGGTGTACAACATAGAAGTATGTTAAACTTAGTTTATGCTTGCAATTAACGTTGAGGTCTAAACTATGAACATTAAAGGATAAACATATATATTACCGAGAATAGAAATATATCCGGTATTATATGATACGGGTGTGATGTCTTGATATTCAACAGGGTTTTCGGTAGATGGAGGCGGGATATTATCTTTCTAGGAAGCATTTCTTCATTGCCGCCCATGTCTCTATGCTTCCCGAGGGAAGATAGAATATCCAATCCTTAGCCGTGTCCTTCAGTGAGAATGGAAAGGCCCTCAACTTGATTTGTTCTTCCGTAACATTATTTGGTTTCATACTAGTGCAAACTATATGAAACTCCGCAAGATGTTTGTTTGCATCCTCGCCCCTTAGGCCATGAAATGAAGGGAGTAGATGAATGAAGCCCGATTTGAGCTCAAATGTAGCACCTTCATCAATAGTGGGGAAGGTGATACATAGAGGTTGTTGATTTAAGTTAGAAGCCGTGAGCTCCCTCAATGTTCTCTTTTCGTGAGCCATAGTGATTGGCTCTTCGGTCTCGCTAGAATGAGAGCTAGCACTTTATGATTCCTCCGAAGAAGTATTTGGAAATAAATTCCTAAACCTCTCGAAGTCTTGTTCCTTTTGGGGGTTTGTTTGGTAGATGATTTTGTTTATAGATCGGGTTCTTACCATATACTCAAACAAAGCTCAGAAAAGAAATAGAAATCTCTATATTTAAGTAATATATTTTTTTTTTCTTTTTTTCTTTTTTTACAATAAAATTGTTGAGGTTCAACACGTAAGACCAAGAGTTTCGAATGGAGTGAGTATGTGAATAAACTAGCCCAACTAACAAGTGAGATGGATTAAAAAACAGTAAGAAGCAAGTACTCCCTCCGTCCCCCTAAGTTTGTCCCTTTTTACCTTTTTCGTCCGTCCCTCTAAGTTTGTCCCATACCATATTTGGTAACATTTGAGTGGTTAGAATTCATTCTTACTTTATTTACACTTTATCAATTCAATACCAACCACACAATTCCATTTTTTCTTAAAAACCACACCACACCCCTCCGTCCCAAACTTAGGGGGACAGAGGGAGTAAGAGATTAGGTATTATTAATCAGTTAATAACTCCTCAATACAATACTTTCGCTAAGGCTCGTCGGCCGTTCGTCTTACAAGGCAGTAGAAGAGCTGCGAGTAAGAATGCTATAAGCCAGAGTGCTAAGAATAGTAAGTTGTCAACCCTTTACAATGAAATAAATGCTGCTATTTATACTACCAATGGGTAGCTGACTATGCTGACGTGGAGGCTTGTGTGTGGCTGATGTCCCAACCACCAAATCTCCGGCATTAAATGCGCTTCCCGCCAGAATCTGGGTTTCCTGCCTGGTTGTGGAGACGTTCGTCCAGTCCGGATAAGGGGGCCTGATCCTGGTGATATTTACAAAGGGTAATGGGCCGTTTGTATCCTAGCCCTTAGATGATTTGTCACATGGGTTGGATTGGTTCCAAGTGACAGTGGCTTCCGGAGGTGACGTTCGTCGTCGTTGCGTTTGTCTGTGGATTTGATCCACTTGTCTTTGTGCAGACGTTCGTCTGGTCGAGGTGAATGGGCCGGCCCATGTGCTGGGCCATTAACCCAACGTTCGTCCGTGTGGGCTGCCCTGCCAAGGAAGACGTTCGTCAAGTCGAGGTGAATGGGCTGGCCTATGTGCTGGGTCATTAACCCAACAAAAATAGAAAGAAAAATCAATTGTCTTTCCCCGGCAACGGTGCCAACTATCTTATGATTACCGGACCTAACATTAATTATTCTGTTCACATATTATCACAATCTATGCAGCAATCACGAATCACGAAGAGTTTTGAGCTATCTCAAAGGTCACCTAGTCAAGGGCTTTTATTATGATGTGATTCCCGGCATCGCACAGACCCATACATACATTCCCCATCGATACATCCATACATAGATACTACTCCGTATAAAAAGTGGAATTTAACAAATGAATTCATCCCACAATAAATTCTGAAGAAAGTGAAATCATTATCATCAAATAATGCTTGATGCAACCTTTGTTGTTGTCATGGAGAATGGGTAAAATTAGTATTGCACATTGTATATTAAAATCGATAAGAACAATGTGGACAAATGTTGTAAATCGAAATCCAACCACAATTAATCGATAGGGATAAAGATCTAAATAAGACTAAAACTTACTCGTGGAATCTAAATAGGACCTGAACTTTTTTAAACCGTATATAGGACTACTTTGTACGTGTAGGGACAAAACTAACCTCAGGCCTTAACCATTATCAATTTTGTTGCCCTGGTTGTTGTAATCCAATGCAACCGACCTTCATATACATAGCCCTGGACTTCGCAACACATCTCCGCAGACAACGCATCGCGGCGGCTCCGCAACATCAGTCGCCGCACCTCTTGCCGCCGATGCATCTCGCCGCCTCTGCAGCATCGATCGCCGCACCTCGTCGCACTTCGCCACACATTTTCTCTTTCTCATTCTTCAAGACTCCGTAGGAAAAAACAACAACATTTTGTAAGATCCAAGGCTCCAAGTTATTTATTTGTATCCATAAAGTACGATGCTCCTCTATGGATCTGGGAAGAAGAGTGACATCATCATTCATCAATGGCAGAATTCACCTAGTTCAGCTTGTTATCCAATTAAACGTGGCGTCATTTTTTTGCGGACTCGTTTTTAATAAAGATCTGAGGTTCCAATTGCAGGAGAGAATTTGCTTATTTTGTGGATAAGCTTTTGACTAAATGTTCAAATGGTTAGTAATTTAATCTTAATATAATTGCCTTTATGTTGTTGAATTTTATTGAATTATTTTGGACAATGTCATGAAATTACATGTAAAAATTTACTACATTATTTATTACAATGACAAGTTGATAATGCCATTGTAAGAACGAAAATGACAATGTACGTATGTCATTGTCTTTATAAGACAACGCGATATAATGTCATTGTTTAAAAGTCAATGTCATTCATTCTATGACAATGTAGTATAATGTTATTGTATAAAAATTAATGTCATTAGATTACCTGAAGTATGATGACATTGTTTAAACATCAATGTTATTCTGTCAAAAAAAACATCAATGTTATTAAATGATAATGTAGTGTGATGTCATTGTATAAAAAATAGTGTTCTCATATGACAATGTGATGTAATGTCATTGTTTAAAATTCATGTCATTGTTCATAAATCAATGACATTATATGACAATGTAATGTAATGTTATTGTTCAATAAATAACGTCATCGTTTAGAAATCAATGACATTATATGACAATGTAGTATAATTTCATTGTTTGAAATTTAAAGTCATTGTTAAAAAATTAACGTCATTGTTTTAAAACCAATGCCATTATATGACAATGTGATATAATTAATGTCATTGTTTAAAATCAATGTCATTATTATATGACAATTTAAAATAATGTCAATATTATAAAAATACATTATTGTCAATGTAGCAAAATATTAAACAATTCCAAAAATGTCACACCATCTCAATATTAAAAATAAACAATGTTATGTTTGGATTGTCCCAAAATGAATGTCAAGATCTCTTTTTTTGGTAAACAATATATGGTTCTTATTATTTTACTTTATTCTATACAGATTTCAATCACTTATTAATAATCTTGCCAAATAAAAACATGACAATCAATATAAAAGGGAGGTAATATGTGACAAGAATAATGACATTTGAATAAAACATAATGATATCAATATCTCAAATCACTGCTCTTTTAAGGGTATATGGCAAAACTGAATTAAATAAAATGATGATTAAAATACTACGTATATAACATAATAAATAACGAAAACAAAAACAGTTGTTGCAAGTTGCAACTTGAAAAGGGATTTAAATTGCATTAAATTGAAATAAATAGAACAGGAAAACCAAGGAAAAAACAAACACGAAGGAAACCAAATGGCAGTTTAGTAGCTGCAATTGAAGAACAATAGAATTGATTAGAAAACGAAGTTAAATCACACGAAAAACAGCAAACATGACTAAGTTATGGGGCTCCCGGTGAAATTTTTTGATGAAAGTTTTTGAGCATCTTATTCATTAAGTCTAGTTTACTCATACAAAATTTCAAATAAAAATTCAATCGGGAAGACATTCAAATGAATTCTTGAAGATAACCGTGCCGTTAAAAGCGCAGTTATCTTCAAGAATTCATTTGAATGTCTTCCCGATTGAATTGTTAGCTGAAATTTGGTATGAGTAAACTAGACTTAATGAATAAGATGCTCAAAAAATTTCATCAAAAAATTCTATCGGGAGCCACCTCAAATGGCACGTCCGGATAGAATCTTCTATATAAGAACTTATTTGACCCTTTTTTTTTGCAACTTCAAGGACCAAACTGACCCTTTACTCCTAAGTTATGGTCCTATTCACCACCATTTCTCTTACAAACTAACAAATTCCTTGATCATATATATACATCACTAATGCTAAAGCTACCTCATTTTGTACCTCATTTTGTACCCCCTCCTATGTTTGTGGTTCACAAAAGCAATGAGTTAAAGTGGAGCAATTATTTTAATTGGATTGGATTTTTGTGAGCCACAAACATAAGACGGAGTACAAAATGAGGTACAAAATGGGATACCTCTAACATTTCTCTATATACATACACATACACATTGGGACTTTGGGAAATCAGTGACCTCGGGGATGGAGGAGGGGGATATAAGACTATGAGCTCCAATTTTGGTTGGAGAAAGTACTTGGCTGCAGCGATGATGAGTGGCAATTGGTATCAAGATGGGACAGGTGCCAGACAAAATGATCGAGACCTTGCTACATTCTTCCTCCGTTTGCATTTGTAGTAGCGTTTGCTATAGGTTTGTGGCTAAAGGCAACTTAGATATTAGAATCATTTTTAATTAATTAAATAGTTGTGAATAACAATTATATTTAAATTTGCAAAAAAAAAATAATTATATTTAATTTAATGATTGTGAATAACAATTTGAGGGTTGTAAATAGAATTACCCTTTATTTTAACTTTATAGAGCACGGGGTAATACCTTTTTTTATATAGAAATTCAACTAAAAATAATTGCATGAGATTTTAAAAAGCAATAATAATTGAGAATTAAATTTGTCATGAGTTTTTCCCTTGGAGAATTCTTGTACTTTCTTGTTTTATGTCATAGTATAGAGTTTCAGTTCTATTTAGGATGTTTTTATGTGGACTGTTTTGAGTCCTGGCCCAGACCAGACTTAAACAGACCAGACCAGACTTAAACAGACTAGATCAGATCAGACTTGACTTCCATAATTATAAAATACATAGAGACTAGACGTTCACCAGACCAGACCAGACCAGACCAGACATAAACAGGCCAGATCAGACCAGCAGCAATTACGGTCTAAGTAAAAACATCCTTACTCATTTTCTTTCAAATCGTGCACCAATATATTTACATGGGTTTAATACTTTAATCTATCAGGCATGGATTATGGGGTCATGGAGGGCAATTCGCCTCCTTAGACATTCAAAATTTTCTACTCCCTCCGTAACTTTAGAATCTTCCCATTTCAAAAGTAGGTAGATTAAGAATAGTGAAAGATGATATGAATTATTGAGGGTATGATGGGAAAATAGTGGAATAATGTGGTGGAATGTAGGATAAATCCAAAAAAAGTAGTTGTAATAGTGTATTATTTTAAGAATTATTGAGGGTATGATGGGAAGATTTAGAAATGGGAAGATTTTTGTGTTACGGACGAAAAAGGAAAGTGGGAAGATTTTTAAGTTACGGAGGGAGTATTATATACAGTCATACAGAGTATGTAATATTTTCAAAAACATATACTCCTTTTGTCTCATAAATTTCTTCCTGGTTTGACTTGGATTGAAATTTAAGAAATTGAGAATAAAGCGGAAATGTATTATTGTGATTGAGTAAGAAAAAAAATGTAAATAAATTTTACCCACACTAAACTTCTCAAAAAAGGAAATGAGTTCAATATTGAGAAAATTAAACTGTCAGGTATGTCCTCCTACTATGTACGGAAAGTCAATTAGCCCATTGTACTTTAAAAACACCCAATTGAATCCGCAAACTCTTTTTGTGTGAAGAAAATAGAACTAAGAATCCTCCAACACTTAGAAAAACACTCACAAAGGTACTGCCTCCGTCCTATTAGAAGATTCTCGTCCACTATTCACATGGTCAACTTAAATCAGTTTTAATTTTTAACTTTATATATCAAATTTTTATTAAATTTACATTTTTTTACCAGACTTTGTAATGGTTTTAATGTAGTACCTAGACATTCTCACCGTGTTGAATACGTAAATTTTATTTACTAAAAATAATCAGAGTGTGAAAAGGGGTTAAATTGCTTTATCGTCACTCAAACATCGTAAATCATCAATGGAAACCTTCTAGCAGGAGGGAGAGAGTATTTAGCATGTCATCGGCCAACCAGTCTCCCAGTTAGCCACACGTGCAGTGTGGTGGACCACGTGGTAATTTCCCAATTTTTATCCTTAGCTTTCCTTTCTCTTTCCCTTTCTTATTTCTTTTCTCATTCTCTTTGTTCCTAGCCTCCTGCAATTTTTTCGTTCCCAGCCTAATATATTACTGCCTCCGTCCCTTTTATATTGGTACGGAGGAGGGTGACACGAATATTAAGAAAAGTAGGTTTGTATGCTTGATATTAATTGATAAAGTAAGAATGAATTAGAGCCACACAAACTTTACCAAGCATGATATGAGACAATATTAGTGGGACTTCCCAAAAAGGTAAACTGGGACAATATAAGGGAGACGGAGGGAGTACATATCTAAAAATGGACATTGGCATAAAATATAGGATTGTATCAGTAGTTAGTTAAAAAAGAAAAGTGAAAATGTCAACTATGAGTGATGATGATACAATTACTTTGTCAAAACAGTAAATGGCAATCTTTTAAATTTTGTCTCTGTATAGAAAAAAATCAATACCTGTAATGAACATTATATACTTAGCATATTAGGAAGTTGTCTTTATCAGAACATTCAACGGAGAAACGTCAAGAATAGATTTCATTTGAATGGTGTATTAATTAATTTAGTACCATACAATCACGTTCATAGAGAATAATATGTTCATAAATAAATATGATCAATTACACACCAAAGTTAGCTATAAATATTATGACCATCAATAGACACACATTCTCATCAGATCAAACATGATCTTCATATTATCTTCAATCAATTATGTTATACAGGTGTTGACAGTGTCTGGCAACAACACGTATTGTTCATTGAAGTTCAATCAAGCATTCTTCTCAAAATGATTATTGAAAATGAAATTCATTGTCAGTAATATTTTCAAAACACCGTGTAAGTATATATTTAATAAAGCTAGTGGACTGTCAAATACTCCGTATACATACAATTGACTAGCTTTCTTGAATATATACTTCAGGTAGTTATAGAATTGAAGCATTACTTGGCGATGGGTTTCATTTTCAATAATTCTTACTTTGACAACCTGTATTGACTCCCTTATTCAAGTTGTTGCTAGCCACTTAAAAGCTAATACCATTTAATGTGTTGAATGACATACGAAGATCAAGAAGGTATGATTATCATATATGTAACCCATTCAACTATCAAACTGATTTCAGCACGGTACGCATAGTGCTCAACAAATATATTTGTCAAATTCGTACCATCACAAGGTAGTATCGCATGAGAGATTGAATCCTCTATACTCGTTATGGGGCCAAAATGAAGAGAATGGTGGCTACCCAGGTGGTAGTACTACTAGTGCTTTTGGTGGAATTGACATCATACTCATAGAACGAAATGAGTTTGATGTTGATTCTACATTAGTTCACATCTTAAATTTTATTTTATTTTTGATACTTAACTAATGTTTTTTGACTATTTGTAGTACTTTTCAGAAAAAAGTAGTTATGTCATGTGCCAAAAGTGGTCAAAGACGTGACTAATTGTGGATTGTTGAGACAGTTGTAGAACCAAAAAGTGGAATTTATCTATAATAAAAACATTTCAGCAGTAAGGATGTTTTCTTTTGGACTGTTTTCAGTCCCAGACCAAACCAGATCAAACCAGACCAGACCAGATCAGACCAGACCAGACCAGACCAGACCAGACCAGACCAGACCAGACCAGATCAGACCAGACTTCCGTAGTTATAATAAAATACACAGAGCCCGGACGTTTACCAGACCAGACCAGACAAGTTCAGACCAGACCAGACCAGATCAGACAAGTTCAGACCAGACCAGACCAGATCAGAACAGACCAGACCAGATCAGACTAGACCAGACCAGACCAGCAAATTTCAGTCCAAAAGAAAACATCCTAAGTCGGCAAGTGACATCAACCTTTCTCTTTAACAGTTCTACATTTCATGTTGCCTCACCTAGTTGCACAATAATGACTCTGTTTTGAAAAATTGCTAAAAATCTGAAATTGTGTTAATCAGGTTTGAAATTCTAAAATGTGTATTATATTAAATTTTAGACCTATTACATTTAGATCACTAGATGAATTTATAATTATATGGAGAAACTGAGAGCAAATATGTCCCCTTCAAATAATTGAAGGGAAACCTGAAAGTGACTCGTTTTTGCAAATTCACATTCAGTCGACTTTATCACATTTTCGCTCCAAATTACTTGAAGGCGTGAATCGGATGGATGAGAGCGTAAGTGGAACATTAAAAATTTATTTTTTTCTTCATCTTTTTATGAAATACCAATTCAATATACTCCGTATTAGAATCAGTAAATGAAATAATTACACATATAGTGGCAATTGTGATGCGTTTGCTTCCCTATTCCCTGAAAATAGATGATTTTTTCAATCACTCATTTTTCATTAGTTAAGATGAGCACAATTCACTTGTTTAATTTGTAAGCAAGATTTACTTGAGTTGGTAATTTATGTGATTATGTTTGATTTCGATATTTGTACGTAAACCATCTTAATCAAAATGTTTCCTCTAAATACTTGTATATATTTTCCATTAATTAAACGTGTGTAATTGAATTGAATTGAATTATAAATGTATCATTTGTGTGTGTAATAAGATCAAAAGTGACTCCATACATTTATCTATGAAAGAGCAATTATATGTAATCTTTAATGAGTTAATTATGATATACTTTCCACTTGCAATGTAGCTCTGCAAGTTGATTGGATAACTAGCTAGGTTAGAACACATTAATGAAAAGTAATTCAGATCCTCAAGTTGAGTACTGATTTATCTGTGTTTATTTTATTTTATTGAGTACTTTTCACCTGCTTATTGGTTCTCGGTATCTCCTTATTTATTAAAAAAAACAATAGAATCCGTTGAACAAACAAACTAAAGATGCATGTTGTTTGGGTAATGATAATATAATTCTAGCTCATGAGTTTGGCTTATTCATTCTAGGTACGTGTCTTTATCTATTGGATAATGTTGGTGGTACTTTGAATTTGGCTTATCCTTTTCATTTTGGCGTTTATTAAATGTGATATGGTTGAGTTTGTCACTACAGTTTGCATGTGTTTTTTACTGCAACGAACTATACAAAGAGGTGCTATATGTTGGTTTTACCTTGGTCATACAAAATGAGTTAGTTCAATTCTTACTAACATGCAATATTTTCAAACATTGAAATTTGCCAATCATATTTGCAGTGACAAAGCTTTGTAAGTTTTTAGTAATGTAACTACAATTTAAATTTTGAGAATTTAAATGTTAACGGCCTCATAGTACAAATAAAAGCATTGTACCAACACAGTATCAAAACTTCACCAAATCTGTTATAATTATGTCAAACATCTGCAGCTATAGATGGGAGAGGATGTTACTTCCTCTGGTGTCTGTATTGAAAATATCCCTATTCAGTAGTTGAGAGGAAAAATGTTTTCTACATGATTGCATAGTACGTGTGTATACTTATCCCTCTCCTTCTCAAGCTTCTTACTAGTGCGAGCCTCGACATCGAACATAAACAGCCCTTCCCTTCCCAGTAGAAGTTTACCTGTACCAATTGATCCCCACATCTTATCACACTTCATTGAAAATGTGCACTTTAAATCCCAATTTTGGTCCAAGGCCCAAAATGAGCACTCCGGATGCGGGATGCAGGACTTCTCCTTCCAGGATACAAACCCCAAATTTGCTCCGGCCTCTGCTAATCGGGGAATATTGTAATATTGACGCAAGAATGGAGGGCTTCCAATCTTTCCAAATTCCTCACTTTTCAAATCAAAGAAACGGATTGAGATTCCCCAGGATGAGCGGCATTCAATGAAGTATAACTTTCCGTCAACATAAATCAAATCTAATCTACCGTACGACCTCTCATAACGGAACCTCGGTGCATCATTCAAGGTTCTCCAGGATGAGTTTCTCTCTAAGGTCAAAATTTGGCAAACGCGTTCGTGGCCGAAGTGAAGCACTTTGTACTTTTTTTTAGCCGGATCGAACCCGAGTGCATATGTTTTGAAAGCTCCGGGGATCGTCGGCAGCGGCAGATCTCTTTTCTCCCCTGTGGACAGGTTGTAAACTAGGTGGCCGCCTCTGCTGCGGAAACATATGAGTCCATTGACGGAGTTGGAGCAAGGCATATGAGTTCGAAACAAACCTGGATTTGCAGGAACGCAGGAATTTGTAAGAGTGAGTGTATGATCTGCTGCGAACACCCCGGTATTGCTCATAAAAAGAACATAAGAGGCTTCCGGCTTAGCCCATGCATGCGACAGATGTGATTCCGCGAAATTGGGATCACGTATCAAATGCATCCAATCTTTACAGACGCATTTGAATCGCATTAACGCTCTGGCGGGAAGCCTTTTCAGGATTTCAAAGATTATATCATCATGCAATATCCTCGCCATTAATTAGGTTTGGAACGTGAGAGGTGAGACGGTTGAATTGGATATTAACATGGGTTTATGGTGAAGAACTCAGAGCACGTTGGGGGTTGGTAAATGGTAATGCGAAGTACTTGTTTTTACATGGAAAATTAACTAAAAATAATTGGATGGGATTTTTTAGAAGGATCCTAATAAATCTTGTATACCATAGTTTCAGATTAATTCTCTTTTTTCCGGGATTTTCTTTCCACGAATCTCTACACGGATTAAATACTTTAATCCACCATGAACGGGTTTATATGGAGGCCGATCACGGACTTCTCAAATTTTTTATTAAGAAAAATGGATTTATTTGTTTCATATTAAATTAATAAAGTAATACGGAATAGTGTAAGAATGACCAAATTTAATATGAACAATCTTAGTGAGATGGATCGAAACGGAAAGATTGAGACAACCTTAAGAATATGAGATGTAATGGAGAGTTGGAGACCATTTTTAAATAACTTATCTTAACTTGGACAAATAAATAATACTCCGTAGGGTGGGTCGGAGAAATCGAAAATTGAATCGAAAAAACCCGAACCACAACTAAAACAACTGAACCGCAAGAAAATCGAAACTGAACTCAAAAAACCGAACCAAACCGTAGTTGCTTGGTTTCTGGTATTCAAATCTCAAAACCAAACCAAACCGAATAAACCGAACTTTTTAAAACTGGATATTTTATTTATTAGTCATTAAGTATACTATTTTGTTTAGTTCTTACTTTTTTATTATTGAAAATCTGATACTAGATTTATTATGATTTGAAAGATTTTATTTAAAGTATCTGAATAAACTCGCGGTCGTACCCTCTTAAAGTAGGGTTTGAAGTTCCGCCGTCTTCGTGCGGATTGCTTGATCGATGGAGAAAGATGTCAATCGCGAGGGAGGCAGGGATATGGGGACGCAGGGGATTTCGACGGGAATGGAATGGCAGCGGCAATAGCAGGGAAGGGTCGATCCTGCTTCGTTCTCAGAGGGAAACCACCACGGAGATGCAGCCAGACAGGCCACAGAGGAGGGAAGCAGGACAGTGGAGCGGCTCACAGGGAGGATTCAGGGGATGGGTCTGGAAAATAACAGGGAAGAATTGCTGCTGGACGATGAAGAGGAGACCGAACTCGATCCGGAGGCAAAGGACAAAGGAGTGGAAACCTTCCCGGTGGTTGGCACGATCTTGACGGACAAGGTGGTCAAATTCTCAAATTTTCGGGACCTAATGGCATCGTTGTGGCGTCCGGGTAAAGGTGTGCTCATCCAAGATATCGGGGAAAAGAGGTATTTGTTTACATTCTATCATATCATTGATATGAGCCATGTGGTGAATGGCGGTCCCTGGTCATTTGATCAGAATCTGTTAGTGCTAAAAGCTATAAAACTAGGGGACATGCCTCTGAAAGTTCCCCTTGATACAACTGAATTTTGGATCCAGGTTCATAATATCCCTTATGGCTTTTCAAATCTTGGTTATGCTCGTAAGATTGGGAATAATCTGGGTAAATTTGTTTCCTGGGATGATAACCAATTTGCTGAAAAACGTGAAGCCTATATGAGGGTGAGAGTTTTGTTGGATGTGAAAAAACCTCTAAAGGTGGGATTAACCCAGAGAAAGAGTGGGGGGGGTTATTGGGTAGATTTCAGGTATGAGAAGTTACCTAGCTTCTGCTTTGCTTGTGGTATAATTGGTCACGCTGAAAAGTTCTGCCCCTTACTGTATGAAAATGGGGAAAAAGCGGGTGTGAAAATGTTTGGCCCTTGATTGAGGGCAGGGGGAGGAAGGTCCCGTGCATCTAGTGGTAATCAGTGGCTGGTCAGCGAAGGAGGGGTCAGGAGAGACCAGGTAGGCAGACACGGTGTTTCACAAGAAGTGCAGGCCCAGAGTCAGAATCACAAACATGACAATCTACATGATAGCGGAGTGGAGGCAGCACTTGAGGGAGGCGGGACACTCAACAGCGGCACGGGGGAGCCGAAGCGTAGGAGGACTTGGGAAGAACAGGAGCAGGACCACTTAGAGAAGGATGGCATGATTCTGGATGAAGCAAAAAACAGGGGAGTGGCGGGCTGGATCAACCAGACCTGCCCGTGAAGATAAAGTGCTCTTGGCAGATTGGAGTAATTTTTTATTTTAGACTTATTTTTGTTTTAGTTATTTTTTCACGTGGACACATTGTGTTTCTGTTTGCTTTTATTTTTATTGTTGTCAAGACTATTGAACGTAAGGCAGGTGGTGGAGAATCTCATCTACTAGTCATTGGCTCAGGTATGCCCAATTCAGGATCAACGAATCTGGTTGCTTCTTTTGAGGTGGCAGATTTTAAGTCTGATGCAAGGGCAGACGGTAGAGTGGAGGTTCTTTTTCTGTTTGTTACTTGCTCGCGTTCTCTCTTATTAATATAAGCCACCTTCATCCAAAAAAATTGATTTGAAAGATTTTGAAATTTAATTAAGTGAAACAGTTGTACATACACTTAAGTCCATTGCTATAATACTAATATGTTGATTTTTTAAATTGTAATTTACATTTTGCTTGTTGTTGCATGACAATGATATTTTGTTGATATATTATTTGTGATGTATATACGTTTGTTATCACATAATTTTTTTTATATTGAACAAGTATGTATTAATATAATCTATACTTTAAAGTTTAAACAACATAGCAGAAAATGTGAAACTTTAGAGCAAAATTATCTTTGTCTAAAAGGAAAGTAGAATAAGTTGTTTGCTAATAAAATTTTAACTTGCGAATACACTGTATATAATTCATAAATAAACTCACGCATTTAATTAATTTAGAAAATTTTAAATTGCTATATATATACGCTCTAATTCATTGCCTGGAAGTGAATTTGTTTCTCCCCTTTTTCTTCTATACTATTTTATGCGCCGCTTATTAACGCGGGTCTTAAAAAGCACAGTTTAGTAATCCATGAAGTAAACATGTCCTAAAAGAAGTAATTCACGGTTTACTCTGTTTAAACTAAATCTATACAACTACGTTGCATAACATCTAGCGGTTTATATGGTCAATTGGCGTTGGAATATAGACCGTTCTCTAGAAGAATAAACATACAAAGTATTGATGATAGAAATATATCCGATCTTGTATAGTGCGTGTGTGGTATCTTAATATTCAACGGGGTTTTCTTTAGATGAATGTGAGCCGTAACGGGACTCACACATAGGGAAAATCACGCATTCACTGCCTTAATCGGAGTCGGGAATATAATAGCAATACCGTACTCATATTAATTGACAAAAAACTTATATTGAATTTTAGTTAATGTTTGGGTGAATCCCGATGCCTTGTTTATTTCATCATATACTCACTTAATCAACAAAAATACATGCACTTTACTTTTATTCTCTATTTTATTTCTCAAAACCAAACTTTATAGAACGACGTTTCCCTGTAGATTTGACCCGGAAATCACTACATTGGCTCTATTATACTGGCAAGTTTAGCCCGGCAAGGTACATTTAAAATTTATTTTTCTTTTTATCTTTTTATGAAATACCAATTCAAAATATTAGGATTAGTAAATGAAATAATTACATATATAGTGACAATTGTGATGCATTTGCTTTCTGATACCCTGAAAATAGATGATTTTGTCAATGACTCATTTGTCATTAGTTAAGATGAACACGATTCAGTTGTTTAATTTGTAAGCAAGATTTACTTTGAATTTTGGTAATTTATGCGCAACATCATTATGTTTGATTTCAATATTTGTACTCAAACCATCCAAACCAATGTGCTTCCTCTAAATATATCTTTTCCTTTAATTAAGCATGTGTGATTGAATTGAATTATAAATTTTGTGTGTAATTAGATCAAAAGTGGCTTCATTTACGTACTTATGAAAGAGCAATTATATGTAATCTTTAATGAGTTTTGATATATATACTTTCCACTTGAAACTCTGCAAGTTGATTGGATAACTAGCTAGGCTAGAACACATTAAAATCAGATGAAACAAATAACAATGACAAGTAATTCAGATCCTGCAAGTTGATTACTAATTTATTTGTGTTTAATTTATTAAATTGAGTACTTTCCACCTGATTATTGTTCTAGGTATCTCCTTATTTAATTAAAAAAATGGAATCAGTTGAACAAACAACTTAACATTTTGTTTGGGTAATAATATTTCTAGCTCAATGAATTTGGCTTCTTCATTCTAGGTATGTGCCTTTATCTATATCGATAATGTCTTTAACCTTTTCATTTTGGCATTTATTAAACTAGTAAACTCACTCATGCGATGCACGGTTTAGGAATTTTAGTTTCAAATTTTTGTGTGCTTAGTTATTCATATCACAGTATCAATTGATGTTCGTGTAATACTGATATACATCAAAGCATTAAACAAAACTCACTTATCATGTTATGGTCAAAATGAGATTACTAAGCATTATTTAAAAGATCAAAAACATCCAACAAATACGTTAAAACCATAACATTGTAAATATACATTGAAATCGATGTGCTCACAATGCTAAAACATTACTTTCAGGTACTTTTTATTGGCCTCCATTCATGCTGTGAACATACTGTACTTAACTGAACATGCCTGAATCTCTGAATCCAGAGGCCGATCGATCTTCGTGAAAGACGACACTTTGTTCTTCCCGCAAATGGAAGCTCAAAGGTTTAACTGTTGGGGTTTTATATTGAATTTCAAACACAAATATGCGCCAAAAAGACTCACACACAGAAATGTATTTATAGTCATAGTACATTTGTATCTCATTGACTGATTGATATGCACTAGTTTGTAGTGCATAAATGTATGTTTTTATATTTATTCTGTGTGGATTGTTTACCGTTTTTAGTTAGTTTTTAAGCAATCATCTTCATTTGTTTGTAATTGATTTTAATCATTTTTAGTAAGTTGTAAAGTAGTAGTAGAGTTATTGGCAAGGAAAAGAAGTGAAAAGAAGAAGAAAAATATCCAGGTGCACAGACCCGGCCGGGTCAGACACTTCACCCGGTCGGGTCTGATTTAACAGATGCAGGTACTCAGGAAATTACATCACCCGGTCGGGTGAGGTATTTCACCCGGTCGGGTCCGACTTGACCCGAAACACCAGAACGTGCCGAAGATCGCCAAAACGTGGAAGATATTTGATTTTGACATGCACCCGGTCGGGTGGGCACTTTACCCGGTCGGGTACCCGGCCAAAGGTGTTGAAAAACACCTATAAATAGCCCCATTTTCCTTCACTTTTAATAATCCCTTCTTCCATACTCTTAAGCTCAGTTTAGAATAGTATTTCTTTTATATTTTTATAGCATGTTTAGTCTCCAAATGAGGAGCTAAACTCTTCCATCTTGGTTTTGCTCCTTTGAAGCTTAATGAATTTGTAAGTTGTGAGTTATTATCTTTAATCTTCTTTCTTGAATATTAATTCTTCCTTTAAATACTATTTCTATATCAATGTTGGGGAGTGTTACTAAGATGACAATTAGTTAACATCTTGACATTAGTTATAGTAATAGTTATTTCTTCCTCTACGTTAATATCGGGGAGTGTTACTAAGATGACAATTAGTTAACATCTTGATATTAACCATAGTAGGATTCATCTTCTTTAATATTCTTTCTTGAGTATTAATTAATTCATATTCATATTTCATATTAATATTTTGAACATTACTTAAATTAAAGGATCAACTAGTTTTGTTTCATATATTAATTAATACTAGAATCGGTCTATTAATACGCTTGTTATTAATTCGGTCCTTTCACGGTAGTAAACTTGGATTATTAATGCATGCATCTCATGGTTAATAATCTAAGGGGAATTAATTACATTGATTAACCAATAAACCGCTTGTGTTGATTTTATCAATCTCAATCGTTTTCATCTTAAGTTTATTGCTACTATCAAGTTAATATACGGCGCTTGTTCTATATTGACTCGATAGTAAGTTTTATTAATGAACGCATCTCGTTATTAATAACTACCCTCGATGAACTGGATATACTCCTCGATTGAGTATTCGAGAGGAAGATAGTTAAAGATATAACCGGGATCGACAAACATTTCATTAAGTGGATAAAAGCAAAACCAAGTCTTCTTCTCATTAATTAACCCACATAACTCGTTCATCTTTGTGTTTTAATATTCTAAAAAGTTCTTCAACAACAAATCTAAAAACACCCCTTATTACTAGTTATAAAAAGAGAAGTATTTCTTTCCCTGCGGATACGAACCTTACTACGCTATACTATGTATAAGTGTTGTATTGTATTATTATTTTGAGTGCACATCACGACAAAGTGCACGTCACTGATCGTGCATCACATGGTTGGTAATTTCTTTCCTAAAAATGTACATAGTTATACAATACATGTACTATTGAAAGAGTCCCACGTTAGAGGAAATGCGTTAAATGCTCGTGCGATGCATGGTTGGTGAAAATCCACATGTGTAGTTAGTTTTAATCAAGTTTATTGTGAAATAAACTAAACTTGTAATTCTAATTGATCAAATATGACTAAAAAGGTTATACTACATACCATATAAAGTTATACTACATAAAGTTTTTATAGTATTATGCATCATGCACTATAATGTTGAATATGACTAAAAAAGGCATTTTCAACAACAAAATCAATGCACCACAATGGCTACTAACATTTGAAGTTGTTAATAGAAATGCTTAGGAATCAACACATTTTAGCTCACACTAATTTATGTCTAAATCATTTCTTTTAGTAAAATGGTTTGCTAGTAATTCACCTTGCGATGCGCGAATGATTTTGCCATTTTTTCATTCAAAGGTTTATATAAAATAATTGAAGGTGAATTATTTATAATGACTAAGTAATAAGGTGACTATAAATTTACACGAATTTCATTTTTTCGACAAATTGTCTCTCTAAATAGGTAAAATATGGGAGTAAAATATGTGAAAGTGTGTTATGTCATTCTTGATTTATACTTGAATCTAAATTTGTGAAAAAAAATGTTCAAATAGGTGCTTCTACTATTTCTAATATGCAAATATGGTCTGGTCTGATTTGTTTAAGTTTGGTTTGGCCTGAGACTGAAATAAGTCTAAGTATAAACATCTCAAGTAATAAGGTGACTATGCATTTATACGAATTGCATTTTTTACACGAATTGCCCAAATAAATTGGCAAATCAGGGGTGTGTGCAAATATATGAAAGTGTGTTATGGCATTATTAAACAATACTCAAATATGAATTTGTGAGAAAATGTTAGCTGAGTACGTATATAAAAAGTAATGTTATCATTTAAGCACAATAACTTTCGAAACACATTCAATAGGTAGAATTTATAGTAGTTCTTAATTCAAAAATAAGTACAACTCTAGTGCGATGCTCGGTTGGTGAAATTTAAAGGGCGAAGTTTTACTCAAATTAGAAAGAAAAAAAACAATTGAAAACCTATTATGCTCACCCGTGTGATGCACGGGATGAAAATACCTAATTGAAACCGCAAACCGACCTTAATTTGGTTTGAAATTTCTTGGCGCTCTAGGTAATTTCCTTTTAGATAGCCTGAACAAAAATTACCCGACAAAATCCGAAAATCGGTCGCACTTGTGATCTCTTAATCCATAACCCAACAACCTAATCAATATACCCGAGAAAATTGCCTTACATAATTGGAAACCCCCATTATTTTAAACATACTAAATATAAAAAATGGATTTGGTTTGTTGGTGATTTTGGAGACTAATATTTGTGTTATTTTGTGTGACTTGTATTTTCGAGCGATAAATATAAATGGACGACATGATGATTTCTCGCTCGACATTAACCCAAGATATTGAAAACACGACTTGGACCGAATAAAATAGTCCTTGTTTTAGTTTTAATTTTCACAACCTTAGATTATAGGGCTGTTCCTTGGTTTTACCAAAACCCGTTCCAGACCAAACTGATCCACCGCTATTCAAAGGCAATATCATTAACTTTTTCTTTCACATATAAAATCAATCACTTAAAAATAAATACTTCTTATCTATTACTCCATTTTGCCCCTTAAAACTTTGTTATTTTTCCTTTTTAGGACGTCCCAAAAAAATTGTCGTTTTCCCTTTAATCAATTAGTTTGTGGTTTCTGTTATTTCTCTCTCCTCTGCACAAACCTCATTCACACAGTTCTCCGTGCCGGTCAACTTTGCCAAAGTTTTAAGGGACGGAGGTAGTATAAAATATCCATGTCCTTAAAACTTTGACATATTTGACGATTTCAATTCAACGGTGGTAAACTTTCACAAATAGTTTTGATCAATATGGAGCGTAATTTATGTACGAATGATAAGTTTTATACTTTTATATTTTTATAAATCTATTTTTAACAAAGAACATTTAATATTATTTTTATATTTTTATAAATCTACGTAGTATTTTTAACAAAGAACATTTAATATTTTTTTATATTACTCCGTATACAATTTTTTATATACTTAATTGAAAACTGCAAACAGAATATCTAGACTATTGTTCCCACCTTGGGCGTGGGTTTACCGTTTGAACTTTAAAGTAGAGCACCCGTATGATGCACGGTTGGTGAAGTTACACATGTACAATCACGTTGAGTCAAAATTGAAAGAAAAAAATCGAACTTGAAATTTAATTTAATTGTTTAAAATTATATTATGTATGATAATAAAATTTAACGTAAAATGAAATATATTCAATATGATTTACCAATATTTGTGAGAAAATGTTTAAATCCATTCGACTATTTCAACACATCACTTGAGTCCATACACGAAAAATAACAGTATCATTTAGGCATATTCTTGGTAGATTCATCCAATGCAATCGCTTCGGTTATAATCCTAGTTAGTTAAATACGGTACGGGAATTAAACGAGGTTTAAAACGTACGCATTTTATTCAGTAACATGAATGAATAAATGGTCAAAAATTCATTGAAAAAAACGTTGACTTTTAAAAAACGTGTAAATACGTATATGTGTATAATACGTTGTCTAATACAAAAATTCGGACGAAAAATACGGGTATTATTTTGAACATTTTATACAAAGTATTACTATGTAAAAATTATTAATGACACATATACGACAAAAATAAAGATAAAAGATGAAAAGAAAAGATGTTACATTTTATACAAAGTATTACTATGTATATAATTAATACTCTACATAAATTTAATATATGGTGACAAAGATTTAGTTGTCGGTAATCATTTTTTTTTGGGAAAATCAATCCCAATTAAAATAGATATTCTCAATGGGCCTGGATTAATTATCCACCAGTAGAACCCTTACAAATCTGTTGAAATGAGCTATTACGAGTATTAGCATGTCCCCCCAACCCTGAGTGCCTATATTGTACAACTGGATGTATGTACATCCGACCCAATTAAGAAGACAGTCCAATAAGCAGTACAAACCATTTTTTTCGGTGGCACTTTTGTAATTTAAGCAAAAACTCACGGCTTACGCAAAATGAGCAATATTGTACATTTGGTGAGTATCTGACCTATTTTATTGAGTATTAAGAGACTCACAACGAGTATAACGATTTCTGCTTCATGTCTTCTCTTCTTTTCTTTTTCTATTATTTTCTTTTATAAAAACTTATTAAATTATATCTATTATCTACTCCTATTAATTTAAATATGCGATTCTAATGTAATATGATACTTTTGAAATATGCATTGATATGACATTTAAAAAATGAGCATAACATTAATTAGTACCAAATGAGCATTCACAACTTACAAAGTACACATTGATATGAAAATCATAAGGTTTGATGCTTCAGTGACATATATATACCGGAGAAATTTTGCATTGGATTACTCATGTAGGATCTGCAATAAATTGTTATCAATATTTGATCTTTACAATATATTCTTTTGGGGCTTCTAATCTCTGCTTTTAGATAAGTTTTTAAAAATAATAAAGTTGTTAGCTTATCTTTAAGAAATAGTTTTATTGGAAGTATATTGTTTTAACCTTTAAAACCATATTTCTAAACCATAACATTAGGTTTTAAACATTAGTATGTTAAAAACCATATTTAAATATATAAACATTAGTATTCCATCATAACATGCGATTTTGTGCCATTAATCTGCTAGGAAGCTCTCTCTATAATGTGGGGTGAAGGGATCGATTACTCCACATCTCCACCTAATGCTTCCATGATATAAGCACCATTCTCGTGGGTTGGATGGAAGTTACATTCTTCACCGAAGAAAAAGCTCAGAGTGATCGATAATGTATGGAGAGTTACGATATGCAGTCTTTGTTTGTCGATTGGTGAGGTGATCATGTTTTGGCTCCTTGAGTACTAATATGACTTACAACATGAAAGTAACGGAGTAGACCTGTGAGTAGTTGGAAGATGAAGGAAAGCATAATGGAGTAGAACTGTGAGTACTTTCCGATGTATCCAAAAAAATAACCCCAGCGGCTTAACACTAAAGTCTCCATCATCTGCTAATGGTAATGATAAAGCTCCATGATTTGCAAGGCAATCAATTTTGCAGTGGTGTTTGGAACATTTGTTTTTCCAAGTCCTTACTGACCAATTTCCCACCTATCTTATCCCATAAGGCTCAATGTTGGATTTTCCTTATTGGGTTACTGATTTTACTAATATAGTACGTAGTATATAGCTTTTGTTCAAAAACAATATAAATAGAAGTGTAATTTTAGAGTTTAAAATAGAGACTATCATTTTAAATTAAGATCAAGCCGATCTTCATTAAAATGGTTGTTTTGATTTTTTTAGAGTGTTGTTAATGTGAGAATAATATCAGGCTTAACCCTTATGGTAGCCCTGGCAGATATATATATAGACAAAAGAGTTATAATTACATAAAGAGTTCCACAATAATAATAATATTAAAACTACACTATTACACCCCCTCAAGCTGTGCAGGGGAAAGAATGCGCAGATTGTCACGAAGAAGAGTAAAACGTTGTGGAGACAAGCACTTAGTAAAAATATCTGCCAGCTGAGCCTGTGTAGGAACATATTTGACACAAAGATCACCATGGGCCACCCGCTCGCGCACAAAATGATAATCAATGTTAATATGCTTACTCCTAGCATGCTGAATAGGATTAACCGAAAGATACGAAGCAGAGACATTATCACAAAATAAGGTAGTAGGTTCCCGAACTGGAAACCCCAACTCAAACAAAACAGCCCGAATATGAAGTGTATCTTGAACAGTAAAAGCCACAGCACGATATTCAGCTTCAGTGGAGGATCTGGAAACTGTGGGTTGCTTCTTGGACTTCCAGGAGATGAGATTCGGTCCTAGAAATATCGCATAACCAGAGGTGGACCTACCTGTATCCGGACATCCAGCCCAATCAGCATCAGAGTAAGCAGTAATTACAGGAGACGCCTGAGACTTCTGTAAAAGGAGGCCATGCATGGATGTTCCCTGAAGATACCTGAAAATACGCTTAACAGCCAACATATGTGAAGTACGAGGTGCATGCATAAATTGAGAAACCAGGTGTACAGCAAAGGTAATATCTGGTCTAGTCAAAGTTAAATACTGTAATGCACCTACCATACTCCTGTACTCCGTGGCATCAGCAAGAAGCTCTCCATCAGTAAGAGAAAGTTTAGTACGACTAGGCAGGGGAGAACGAACAGGTTTTAGAGTATGTAAGTGAAAACGATGAAGGAGATCTGAGACATATTTATGCTGAGAAAGAAACAGGCCCGTAGATGTACGACTAGCATGTATCCCCAAGAAAAAATGCAAATCGCCTAGATCCTTCATCGCAAAACACTTAGCTAAAAGAGACAAAAAATGAGTAACTAATGCAGAAGAATTACCTGTAACAATAATGTCATCAACATAAAGCAACAGGTATATAACATCAGATTGACGCCGAAAAATAAACAGAGAATTATCAGACCGGCTGCATACAAAGCCATGAGAAAGGAGGAAACTACTAAAACGATGAAACCAAGCACGAGGTGCCTGTTTAAGACCATAAATGGCTTTGCGAAGCCGACACAAATGATGGGGAAACTGAGGGTGGACAAAACCAGGTGGTTGACGCATGTAAACTTCTTCAGTTAAATGACCATGAAGAAAAGCATTTTTAACATCAAGTTGGCGTATAGACCACCCAAATGACACAGCTAAAGTGAGAACAAGACGAACAGTAGTAGGTTTAACAACAGGACTAAAAGTTTCAGTGAAATCAATACCTGCCTGCTGATTAAACCCCTGAGCAACCAACCGTGCTTTGTAGCGATCCACAGACCCATCAGCCAAGTATTTTGTCTTATAAATCCATTTAGACCCAACAACATTTTTTCTAGCATCAAATGGTACTAAATCCCATGTGCGATTAGAAATAAGTGCATTAAATTCCTCAGCCATCGCTGCTCGCCACTTAAGATGTTTATTAGCAATAGAAAAAGAAGTGGGGTCGGGTGTGCTGACAACTGTATTTAAATTAAAAATTGTTTTGGGTTTAAGAATTCCCGATTTAGCTCGGGTTTGCATGGGGTGAACATTGGTAACCGGGGCGGAAGAAGTAGCATGGATGGTGGGGAAGCTGCTGTTGGCCGGTGGGGAAACTGTCTGGGCAAAAGATTGGGGTGATTCGGGGTTGCTGTTGCTTACGGATGAGAGGTCTGGGTTACTGCTGCTTGCAGATGAATGGTCTGGAGTGGCTGGAGTTGTTGGTGGGCTGCCAGAGCCTAGTGGGGAGTGCTGGGCAGATTGTACAGGGGACGGCAGAGGCTGGTCAATGCTCAAAACATGGCTGGGAGATGGGTTTGGCTGCAGGGTTAAAGAAAAGGGAGTATGGGCATGATCTGGGGGCAAATCTCTAAAAGGAGTGGAGATTAAAGGGGCAGACTGAATTGACAAAGTAGATGGAGGCATCGTGGTACTGGTTAAGACAGAATAAGGAAAAACATGCTCCAAAAACCTGACATTCCTACTAATATACACCTTACCAGAAATAGGATCAAAACAACGGTACCCTTTATATTCAGACGCATATCCCAAGAAAACACACTGAACAGATCGGGGCGACAATTTATTTGCCGAAGAGGCATTGAAATTAGGAAAACAAGCACACCCAAAAACACGCATTCCAGATAAATCAGGTTTAGTATGAAACAATTTTTCAAACGGAGACAAACCATGTAGAGTAGGAGAGGGTAGCCGATTAATTATAAAAGTGGCAGTAAGAATAGCATCAACCCAAAACGTGGCTGGCAAATTAGCGGTGATGAGCATAGTACGCGCCAGTTCAAGTAAATGACGGTGCTTGCGTTCAGCCACGCCATTTTGCTGTGGAGTTTCAGGACAAGATTTATGAAAAAGTATGCCATGATCAGCAAAAAAATTTCGCATATTAAAATTATCAAATTCACCCCCTCCATCACTCTGAAAAATCTTAATTTTGCGGTCAAGTAAATTTTCAGTCATTAATTTAAAATGCTGAAAATGAGTGATAACCTCAGACTTGCGCCGCATGGGATATAACCAAGTAAAACGAGAAAAATCATCCACAAAGCAGACATAATATTTATAACCAAGATGAGATAAAACGGGAGATTGCCAAACATCAGAATGAATTATATGTAAAGCACAAGGACTATTGTGAAAAACTTTATTAAAGGGCAACCGTTGTGATTTTCCTAAACGACAAGGAATACAATCAGTAAAAGTAGCTGAAGTGCCAGAAATTAAATTATTCAGACGGAGCTGATCTAAAATACGAGTACCACAATGTCCTAATCTATTATGCCAAATGGAAAGGGAAACAGCAGACAAAGCAACAGGTAGAGGTGCCGGCTGGCGAACGGGATAGACTCCATTATCACTGAATGCTCGAAGAAGAACCGCCCCCGTTGTTATGTCCTTTACAGAAAAACAATTTTTATCAAAAATTACCGTACAATTATTATCAGCACACAATTTTTGAATGGACAAAAGATTATATTGAATGTTAGGAACATGGAGAACAGATTTCAAGTGAAGGGGTCGAGGTGAGGAATTCAAAGTGACTTGACCAGTGTGCATAACAGGGAGAGTTGTACCATTAGCTACTATAATAGAACGAGAGTTGGGAGAAAAGGATTTATGTGTCAAAATACCTGGATGAGGAGTCATGTGCGCCGAGGCACCTGAGTCAGGATACCACACTATGTCAGAAGCTTCAGGAGCTGTAGCAGCAAGAGCAGGTGTAGCCGGCTGAACAAAACGAGACGGACATGTAGATGCGGGGTGACCTGGAGCATAGCAAATTTGACAGACTATAGGAGGGGGGACAGAGTTCCCTTCAACTGAGGAAGAGCCTGCATAGCCACGATTAGTAAAAGAAGCAGATAAAGCATAAGTATAAAAATTTGACCGAACAGACATACCTGCCGATCCCGGAGCCCCAAGAATGCCAGCATGAGGCGCACCCCCTGGAAAGTAGCCTGATGGTGGTGCGGCATAGCCATATGATGGTACATAACCGTGACCAGGATGAGGTGGGCCATATCCGCGGCCACGCTGCCCGCGGCCACCGCGTCCTCGCTGTCCGCGGCCACCTCGACCGCGCTGTCCTCGCCCCCTGTGCGGCTGCCCGGCTGCCTGAGGAGGTTGTCCCGCTGCCTGGGCCTGTCCAGCAAAGGCCTGAGCCTGAAGGGGTTCTTCCATTGACCGCATATACTGTAAAGTTTGTTCCTTTTCAATCAAACATGTGCGCAGCTTTTGAAACGTGAAGCTCTCCGGAAAAAGACCAACTGAGGTAATAAGAGACTCGTAATCTCGGCCCAAACCAAGTAAGATTGTCTTGAAAAGTTCACGGGGAGCAACCGGATCATTAATCATAGCTAAATTATCAGCAATTATTTTGATGTCCCTGAGATAGTGATCCATGGACTGAGTAGGACTCTTTCGAGACTGAGTCAACTGCCGTTTCAGTTCCATGGACCGAGCAAGGCTAGCAGACATAAAATGGGATTCCAAACGATCCCAAATAGCGGAAGCATTCTTTAAATCACGCACCTCTATTAACACATCACGAGACAAAGTAGCAAATAACCAAGAGCGGACAGTTTGATCAATTTTTAACCAATTACAATAATCCGGATTAAGGGTTTCGTGGTGATAGGCATCAAAAATATAAGGGGGAGGAGCAGTGAGCGAACCATCAATAATACCCAAAAAACCATTGGACACCAGAAAAGACTCAAATTGAGTGCGCCAAGACAGGTAATCTTCCACAACAGTCAATTTAGTAGTAACAATATTGGTAATATTAAGGGCAGACAGACCAATATTTTTAACTAAATCAGTCAATGTAGAACCTGGACCGGGAGGTGCAGCCGCTCGTGGAGCAATAGGACCGGGCAAAACCAATGGAGTCGTGCCCGGATTTCTGGCGAATGTCGGGCCAGCAAACAATGAGGCAGATTCTGCTGAAGAACCTCCAAGACCACCGGAAAACAGGGGAGCCTGGCCTGGATGCCTCGCAAAGCTCTGTCCAGCAAACAGGGAAGTGGACTCTGCTGAAAATCCGCCAAGAGCGCCTGAAAACGCAGGAAGTGACTGTTGTGGCGGTGTGGGTGTCCAGGTAAAGACAGGCGGCACCCAAGCTCCAATTTCAGAGGTGCTGAAAATCGGGCCAGAGGAGGAAGATGACTGCTGCACGGCGGTGAAGGCAGGGGATGTCCAGGAGGAAGAAGTCGCCGGCGCTGGAGAGGAGGAAGTCAACGATGATGAGGCCTGGGGCGAGGTCTGCATCGCGGCAGCAGAAGAAGATGGCTGCGCGAAACCTACGGCCATGGAGGAAATCGACGCCGAAGACATGTCGTAGACGAGAAAAAAAATTAGGGATTTTTGGCTCTTGATACCATGTGAGAATAATACCAGGCTTAACCCTTATGGTAGCCCTGGCAGATATATATATAGACAAAAGAGTTATAATTACATAAAGAGTTCCACAATAATAATAATATTAAAACTACACTATTAGTTAATTGTTATACTCCCTCTATCACATTTGACTTTGCCAAATTTTCCTTTTTGATTGTCCCAAAAAGCTTTGTCATTTTTTCATTAAAATAACTAATTTATGGTTCTGCACATTTCTCTCTCCTCTGCACAAATATCAATCACACAGTTTTTACTATTCTTATTTCTCACCTACTTTATACTTGGGAAAGTACATCGGGATGGAGGGCATATAACATAGCTTATAAAGAGTGATATTATTAGAAAACTCTACTCAATCAAGATCAAGCCGGTCTCCATTAAGACCTACTTTGCATGCTGAGTTATGGACTTTTTATTTTTATTTTGTCATCTATATGTAAAAGTGATTTTTATACTATCAAAACTAATTTTAGAAGTCAAGGGACTAACAAAATGAAAGGTTGACAGTTCAAAGATTTCCCTCTACCTTTATACTTTAACATCCAATTGCAAAAGTAGTCATATGAAATAAGGTTATATATTTTTTGAAGTTTTTTACAAGATAAATTACTTGGGCATTTAGGAAATTGAAAACTAGTACTTCGTATAATAATAAGTTTAAAGATGTACTCCGTATTCATTTAACATAGTTCTAAATCCTCAAAGTTCAAGGTAGAAATATTGCAAACCACCAGAAGTTTCCTCTCACAAAAGATAAGGGAAAAATACAAAATTTAATCGCGCCAGGTAGGGGTCGAACCTACGACCTTCTGCTTAGGAAACAGACGCTCTATCCACTGAGCTACAGGCGCTTCGTTGGTGCTTTTCGATGTGAAACACAATATAAATAAAGACACAAATGATTTCTTACTTGAAACGCGTAAGATGATACTGTGTCTGTCCGCCTCATTTTCAAACTCTCCGAGTGACCACCGAGTCAGTAATGGACGCAACGATCGAGAAATTCAGCAAAACCGCCGCCGCTTTCTGCAACCACCTACAGACGAGCTGCGACGCCCTCACCCAGTCTGTCGGTCGCCGCCCCATCCCTCTAGGTATGACTTCTTCCTAATAAAGTTACCTTTTCTGTTTTGGAAAATGATTGCCCGCATATATATTTGCATCAGACTCTGCATCGACGACGTTCGTGCAAGGCCTGAACTGGAGGGTGTCGTCGGCCAGCAGCAAGCTCAACTTGTTGGAATCTATGTCCTTGGGAACGGTGTCGTTTGAAGAGCTGCTTGGCCACTGCAATGAAGTCTACAAGGAGAACCAAAATCAACTCCTGTCTCTCCAGGACCACCTCCCCTCCCTGGGATACACCTCCTCTTGTAAGTAGTGCATACAACGCAAGTATATTGCTTTGATTTTATGACTTCTGAATATTAATGATATGTTTCTCAAATCTGCTCCTATTTGGGGGCATTAGTTGATGCTGACTATGAAGATGAAGAAGAGGAAAATGAAGGACCATCAGATGACTTCAGCAGTCTTGGCTTCACAAAGAAAATTGAAGACGACCCTTTGTATCTTTTCCGTTCCTCTAGAATGTCTATGCTCTGAAGGGTTATCTACCTTGCTAAATGAACTTTGAAGTTCCTTAGCTTTCTTAAGGGTCCATTTGGATAGATTTAATTTAAGTAAACTTTGTGAACTTAAGAAAGCTTAGTTTTATTTAAAATGGGGTGAATTTGGATGTACCAAACATATATAAATGTTGTTTAGCTATTTACGTAGTATTTGGTAAAGTTAAGTTAATGCAGTGAAGGATTTTGAAATATAGAAATTATGATAAGTGAACATATTAAAGTTACTTAGAAGTAAACATTTTAAGTTGGGCGTTCTTCAATACTGGGTTATGTGGAGTTTTTGGATGTTCTCTGAGATAAAACCAGATATTGTGAAATTTTTGGTTGTTACTATAAATTGCAAACTGACAAGGTGAACCCAGAATTAAACTTAACATAACCTATGCTGAACCTGAAAACTCACCCCATGAATTTTGGAGGTTTGTTTTTGTGTCCTTGAAATGAAACCAAAAAGTGATTTTGACAATTATTTAACTTGTTGCTGTCTTGTTTATGATCTTATCTTGTATTGAAAGATTTATTCAGCTATGATGTATTAGTACATTACTGGTGAGTGGTCCTTGACCTTGTCAGACTAGACGATACACTGAGCTTACAAAATCTTGGATTTTCGGATGCATGTGTAGCTGCTCTTGCACCTGAAGGTTAGTAGATTAAACTTTCATCAGATGTTTACTATACAAAAACGATATTAATCTCTTAGGTCCTTGTTTGGTCCTCCTGTGAATCATAATCTGCAGCTAATGATGAGGAATCTGTTCAATCATTGATAAAAATGTTGGATTTTTCCGGATGTCTAAATCTAGTTGCTTTCTGTTAAGATGTTCTCTTGGTGATAGAATATACATTGATGTGCAAATGTTCTAACTTAGATGTAATGGACCATGCATCGATTACATTTGAAGACCCTACTTCCTTGATAAGTGTGTCACTAGATGATTATGAGATTCTTCCTAAGAATATGAAGAGTTTAGCATCATGGGAGGTAAATGCTTACATCGTATTATATTTTTTATTATTCATTAGTTGAAGCAGTTAACCAATGGTCTTATTTATGATTAATCCTATGGAAGAAGTGGGTTATGTCCTTTATTATGTCTTATAATTACAAATTCTTCCCTAGGAGGGTTGTAATCAAGAGAATATGCTTAATGGCTAATGCCATCTTACAGGACCTGATTGTCGCTGTTGAGAAGATGAATGCATGTCTTAGAAGAAAAAACACTAAACCAAGTGTCATTCAAATGGATGAAGTTGAATCTTTAGGATTGGGTATGAATTCAATATTCAATTCTATTGTTTGTTCCACTTTTCAATGAGTTTTAACGCATATGATCCTACAAGTTCTAAAGTCATTCTAATAGTAAAATGGGGTCAATGTGGACATTTCATGTACTATACCTAATATTCTGTTGGGAAATTTCCCGAAATAGTTGTAAAAACAATGTAAAATTCCTAAGAGTACTATGAAGTATGTTTTTTCCCTTAACGTACTGCAATCTTTCACTGCCATATTTTGCATTGCCATGCTTTAAATATGGCATTGTACTGTAATAATTGGCAGTATTTTTCAAGAATATCAGTTATTACACTTATTTAGAAAATAAAAACATAGTGATCCTGTTTTGGAATTCCAAAACGTTTTTACTCCTATTTAGGGAAATTTCTTTGTTTATTTGTTACTTCCATAGGAAGAAAAACTCCAAATTTAGAAGATAAAGTGGTTGATTTTTATGGTTTTATCATTGCAGGGCCTAAAGCAAGATCTTACCTGCTGCTACTCATTAAAATGAATAGGCTGGTTGTTGAGACTGCCAGAGGTTCGGTTTCGTATAGAATTTTGTAGCCATTATGAAATCTAAACGTAATGGATTAGTTATTTTTCTTATATGTCCTTAATACCTATCCTAAATCTAGTGCAACTGGAATGGATTAGGCCTTTGGAGACTCCATGGTATTTTCCCCTTCCCTACTAATAGGTATATGTTATTATTGAAGCCGAAGCACTTGAATTTATGGAAATATTGGTGGATTTTTTGTATAAATATCGGAAACTTCTTGTTAGGAAAAATTGCATTCTTAACCTTGTTTTGAAAATGTAATGAGATTAGTATATTACTTACGGAGTATATTTTACAGATTTTTTTAATTGACATAATCTAAAATGATTGAGATTCTGGAGAATTTGTTACCCCATGTCAGTATTTGAGATCCTAATATGCAGTATTTCGGATGCAAACTTGGAAAATGAAAGAACATTTTAATCATTCTCACTTAAATAAGTGTGACCCCATTTTAAATAGTCTGAGGGAATGATATGGTAAAAGTCAGTTATTCATTAGGAAGCATAAAGATGAAGAAGCCCGCATGGCAAAGTAAACGGTGTTTACTGCCTGTTACATTCCAAAAGAAAAGAAAAAAGATGCATCCAAATCCTTCTCAGGCTTCCCATCCCCTAAGAAGCGTAGCCCGGGCGACTCGGCTAACTCCTAGTGTAAATGCACCCATACGAAGATCACAGTTGTGAGTTCTGCACATATCCTTCACACCTCTCAATCCTCTGGTCATATACTTGTGAAGCTCTGCATTCACTTTCTCCTCATCCCACATAAACCCTTGAATGTTCTACACAAATGGTTAAACAGAATCAAGAACTCAGGACATGCAATCTATTAGTAAATGTAAGTTTAGGTGTGAAGGTAATTAAGCACCTGAACCCACTCAAAATAGCTCACAGTAACTCCACCTGAGTTCGCATAAATGTCTGGCAAAATCACAACCCCTTTCTTTGCTAAAATCTGCAGAATACCAAATACTCAGGTAAAATATATGGCCTAGCCCCTAGCTGGAAATATATCATCTAGTTTATTAATCATAGTATCTAGGTCAATTTGGATGGATGGGCTTGGAAGGGGGCATCATTAATTTATAATTTCTTCATAATCTCAAGTTATATAAAGATATCAATCGAGTCTTCTAAAGTTTCTGCTCCAAAATCATTCATCCAAAAGACTATAAGTGGGTTAAATGATCAGAACATAACCTTGGGGGGGGAGGGGGGGAGGGGGTTAACTGAAAATCGAACGGGAACCACCAAACCGGTACTGGTGAATGAGTATTTTATGGTCTGGTTCTAAACAGGTCTGGACCGTTTCATTAAGGTTAACAATTGAGCAGGAAACATATCAGAATCAGATCCGGAATAGCTGGTTCCACCACCCCAGATTCGGGCAGTCCAAAACGGAATCCAGAACTGACCCCCTATAGCCTTGCTTCTGGGTGGGGACCTCTAAACCAATGTTGATAACCCCTTAATCCTATACTAACCTCATCGGCTTCCGGATCAGTCGGATGGTTAGCAGCCTCAATAATAAATTTGGCTCTGATGTCTTTTGCATTTTCCCTTCATTGAGATCAGAAAGTCAAAAAACAATGGAACATAAGAGAGTTGCTTCAAAATTTGGTTCAAAGTTCAAACCATGATATCTATATTATTTTACTTGTGCCAATAACCAACCTGTTAATGACACCTCCAAGAGCAGCTGGAATTAGAACGTCACAGTCTTCAACCAGTATAGAGTTTGGATCCACTGCATCCCCACCATGAAACCCTTTCACACCATGGTTCTCTTTCACATGGTTCATCAGAGCAGTAATGTCTAACCCTTTCTCATTCTTTATAGCTCCAGTGACATCACTGACCGCAACAACCTTTCCGCCTTCCTCACTTATGAGCTGAGCAGCCCACGAACCAACATTTCCAAATCCCTGTGTGAGGAAAAGCAGAACTCCATTACCGTCCATTTGGAACTTAGACAATACTAGGGGAGAGCATATAATGGAGAGAGAACTGGAAGGAAAGAAGTTTTGTGGGAAAGTCTCATTAAATTTATTTTAGATATGATTGAATTCATTCTATGGTTTCCACTATACAAACATAAAGAAATCTAAAGGCATTTTTCCAATAACAGAGGAAAATTTGTATACATGGTCACTTTATCTATTTCAAAATACTTCTTGCATGGTCATTACAAATAGTAGAGTAGAACATCACCATAAACATGATTACTACAGTCACTATGATAGTATCATCATGGTTACTGAGTAGTAAATGTCATATTTTTGCCTATAACTCTTTTAGTCATATAGTTGTCATTATTTTAAATTCGAATACATGGAAACAAAAAATTAATCATATTTCATTTTCTTTTCCGGTATAAAGTCAACCATAAAAGTAACTTTTTTCAACATATTTTTTTCCTCCTTTTTAGAATTTTCCGTGGTGCAAACAGACCTTTAGTTTTTCAGAGATATCCTTGAAATTGAAGCATCATTACCGATGTGTACCTGTATAATGAAGCGCTGCCCCGCAATGCACTTCCCATGTTCTTTAAGTAAAGCTTCTGTTGCAAACAGAACCCCCCTTCCTGTAGCTGCATCTCTGCCTAAAGATCCTCCCAGGTCCTGTTTTTGTCAAAACGCAATGATAAAATGAATATGTCCCTGTAGTCAATTAGATTAACTTTTTAGGATAAGATCTCGTGTCTTAAGTCACTTACGATTGGTTTTCCAGTAACGGTAGCAGGTGAGTAGCCATGAAACTTTGAGTATTCGTCAAGAATCCAAGCCATCGTCTGGGGACCGGTTCCCATGTCAGGCGCAGGTACGTCAATTTGAACTCCAATAAGATCATGAATTTTCTGAGTAAAAACGCGAGTGAGTCGCTCGAGTTCAGAGACGCTCAGCTCCCCAGGGTTGCACCCTATCCCTCCTTTGGCTCCACCGTATGGTATGTTTGCAACTGCTGTTTTCCATGTCATCAGTTGTGCTAATGCATTCACCTCATCATGATCAACCTACAGTATTCACAACCCTTATAATTGATCAGAATATTCAATTCATGTAAACTCTAGAATATGGATGCCATGACATGCAACACAGACCTAACTAACATTAAAATAGAATGGATTTTCAAAAAAACATGACTGAAAAACAACAGATTCTACAAACACAATAAATATGTGTGTCATGAAGGTTTTTAAAGAATAACGGCTTATCAACTAACGATTTGGTGCATGTTTGGGATGACTGAAAAACGCTTTTCTAAATGCTTGTCCTTTTTTCAAAAGTTTGTAGAGAAAGTGTTTTTAGCCTTATAAAAGCTAAAATTTGATGATCTCAAACTAACAAATGTTATAGTTTCTGTTTATCAATAAAAGCAACATCAAGTTCTCTAAAAAAGCACTTTTATACATGCTGCAAAAGTCATCTCAAATGGGCTCTACAAAACAAGCTAAGGAGCACTATGTAACCGGTCGCACGGCAATATTTTGGGTTTGCTCAACAAGGAGAGATCATTGTGATGATCAAAATTACCTCAGGATGGTATCTGATTCCACCTTTCATGGGGCCTCTAGCATTATCATGTTGAACGCGGAATCCGACAAAAGATACCAAGGAGCCATCATCTTTTGGTATTGTACACTCAACCTGATTTTTTTATGTTCAAAATCAAACAAATCAATTCCTCTAAAAAAAATCAAACAAATCAAGCAACAAGTAAAAAAGAAACATATATGGAGGGAGAGAGGGAAGCAAAAGTAAACCTTGACTTCTCGAAATGGGATAAGCAAACTCTTCTCAAGTTTGGAGTCCAAGCCTAGGAGACGAGCTGCAAGTTTAAAGTTTCTATTGGTTGCTGCTAAAGCATTCATGATGACGATTCCTCTAAAGCAATGCTAGAGCTGCGATATGATTCCTCAATTAATGGAGCAAATATGGAAGTAATGGGGTATATATTTATAGAAGAGTGTATATATAGGCTTTATATTTAATCTGCAACAAGTAGTGTGTACAATATATCCCCTAATTAAAACACTTGTACATGATATAATTATTTTTCTCTAAAATAAATGCATTCAATAGTTGGATCCCGTGACTCTTTTGGTAAGAAATCTTTCATCTTGCCATCTTAAAAAAGTATTAAGATTGACAAAGACTCAAATAGACCTTAGGCTAAAGCAAATTCAAATATATAGGAATAAGACACCTACCAAAACTCCACATTTTTTATGGAGTATAACTTATCTAGTGGTACATTCTCGCGGTATAAGTCATCCAGGCCAAATATAAAGAGCAAAAAACATACAATGCTACTATTCCGATTGAGATTTTCAGAGGTAATTAAGTTTAAAAATGTAATTCATATATGACTTAAACTTGAAATTAAAAAGTATGAACTTTAAATTGGTTTATTTGTGATATTGGATTCATTTGGAGTGCAATTCTTTAATAAAAAATAGCAACTTTGTGATAGATGAAAATATGATTAGTTTTGTTTAAATATTCAAAACTATAAATTTATTTCAAATTTCTTCTATCTCCTATATCAACCGAAACAGCCTCCCCCGCCATACTCTTACCATGACTTAGCCATCGATCGCGGTTGGAACTTTTTCGGTGAAAAAGTTTTAAAAAATTCACTAGAAAACGTTTTAGATAAAAGTTATCTAAAAGATCGCGTCTATCATCGATGAAATAATTTTAAAAAAACATTCTCCAAAAAGTCTTTGGAAAACTCACCAAAAAGTAGTTGGAAGCAGGGGCGGAGCCAGAAAAATGGCTTAGGGGGTCGAAACTCAACCTATATACAGAATGAAAATGTTAGATCGTTTTTAAACAATGTCTAATTTGAATATTTCATATGTAGTTTAGATAAATAGACATTCGTAGCAAAATGATAGATTGTCTTTGCTCTATTTCTGAGTCATTCATGCAAGTGTTGACTGAATTATACCCTAATTTTAAAATTTGTGAAAATAATCTATAATATGCATCAAATTTTGCTAATTTTACATTTAGATAGTCCTGATTTTGCAGAAGTCATAACTTTTTACTCGTAATGAGTTACGGGAGCCATAATATATCAAATCGAAGATATTTCAGAGCTCTATACTCTCAAACTTTCAGCGGGGTCGGCTGACCACCCTGACCCCCCTTGGCTCCGCCCCTGGTTGGAAGTCACTACCGATTAGTCACGATCACATGTTAGATGGTTTCACTAAAAGTATATCATTCACAATATTTATCATAGTTTGAAATAAAAAGAAGCCATAAATCTACATAGTTTACGAGTATTGATCAAATGATTGAACTTGTGTGGTGCATTCTCGTAAATAAGTTAACATGAGAATGAGTAATTTTACATTACTTTAAAGAAAAACTAAAATGTGAATGAGTCCAGTGAAATTGAGGAATCAATCCAGCTCGCTCAACTGATGGTCGTATGGGGGTTTCAGGTTCGAAACTCCATGGAGGAGTTTCAGACTACTTTCAGCTCTGTCTACGTTATTTCAACTCTCTATAAGTTGATGAATTCAAGAGTTTCCAATAGATTATGCAATTGACATTATTTTTTTGAAGTGAAAATAATCTCCACATGGGTCATAATACATTTCGATTGTGATGATAAAAGGAAATAAATCATTTTATTAGACACTGAAATTTAAGGTGGCATATTTCATGGACTAGAATACATTTCAATTTTTTGAGTCATATAAATAAGGTGGTTTTGTAGGTCAAAAGGTTGGATACTCCGATCCACTAGATAATGTATTGTCCGCACATTCCGATTACATTTCCCACTGCATAATAATAGAATATCCTACAACTCCATGTCTCCATGCAAAAGGAATTTGTTACAAAACAATAAAAGTTGCTCAAAATAGGATAAAACACGTAAGTAAGTTTCCTAAATTACAATAGGATAAATATATTCTTTAATACGGAGTATAAGTGAATGATGAGTCCGATATTGAAAACATAATCAACTTTTTCTGGTATAGGAATATATAAAAGTTGGGTTATTGTTAAAAAACTAAAAAAAATGGATAACGCAAGTAAAAAGTAAGGAGTATGATAAATTTATGAGTATAACAGAAAAGAGAATTACAATACGAAAGTCAAATTTTAAAAAAGACTATTTTTATATATGGTCATATAGATAAAATGTGGGGGAAATGGTAATAAAATTGAAAAGTCATACTATCACTACCAGCTTGGTATGTTGCCGGCAGTTTTTCAAATGAATTACGTAGTCTTACTCTAATTCAGCCATATATTCTTATTTTTTTTATAATTTTGGGTGTTCACATGAATACAATTACATTGAAGAGATCCCCAATAGGTGCAGTGATACTTTTTGTAAGTATGAAACTATGAATAAGTGAAAATAACTTAATTTATAATTGGCTAAAAAAAGGCTAAAGGGTCAAATAGGCCCTTGAACTGACTTAAAGTGTTCAATTAGCCCCTTATATAGGAGGTTCTTCCCGTCCGTCGCTAATTGGGGCGGTTCCCGGTGAAATTTTTTGATGAAATATTTTGAGCATCTTCTTCATTAAGTCTAGTTTACCCATACCAAATTTCAGCTAAAAATTCAATCGGGAAGGGAGTTAAATGATTTTTCGAAATGTACTGCGTTGTTTAACTTCGCAGTTATCTTCAAAAAATCATTTGACTGCCTTTCCGGTTGAATTTTTAGCTGAACTTTGGTATGATTAAACTAGACTTAATGAAGAAGATGCTCAAAAAATTTCATCAAAAAATTCCACCGGGAACCGCCCCAATTGGCGACGGCCAGGCAGAACCTCCTATATAAGGGGCTAATTGAACACTTTAAGTCAGTTCAAGGGCCTATTTGACCCTTTAGCCTTTATAATTTAGTAAATTCCCAACTTTACTAAATTTATAATTTGAAATAAGCTTTACAATTTACGGTGAAGATTGTCCTAATTTGTACTCCCTCTGTCCCATTTTATAAGATGTCTTTACTATTCACTTGGTCAACACAAATCACTCTTAATCTCTTACTTTATATATCAAAATTTTATGAAATTTGAATTATTTTTTGCAGATTTTGTAGCGGTTTTAATGTAGTTTCTGAATATGTAATTCTTTTTTCTAAAATTAATTTGAGTGCACACAGGGATCCATTTGTTTTATCGTCGGTCAAACATCCTAAACCGAAAAGTATCTTATAATTTGGGACGGAGGGAGTATTAAGATTGTGCGAATATGAATTACATAGACTTAACGCTTTGTTTGGATGAAGCGTTGATAAGGCATGGAAAGTGTTACAAATTATTTGTGTTACCACTTGTTTGGAGAAAAGTAATGAAAAATCAAATGTGTTAGGGGTGTTTGGATCTGATTCTGAAAACTGTTTCAGCTCATTCAGGAAGCAGAATCGGAAGTTGGAGTATTTGGGTGAGAGTGCAGAAGTGATTTTTGTGCTCTAATTTACTTCTAGAATCAGTTTTTTAGAAGTTGGGGGAGACCAATTTCTGACAACTAATTAGTTCCAGAATAGATGCAGAATTAGTTCCAAACACCCCTTAATTAGTAAGCGTCGGGAGGCATTATTAAGCCCTTTCGAACACCACATGTTAGTAATTAGAGTGTTAACAATACAATCCATTAAAAGAATTCATTTTTTAAGAAAACTCACTTAAATATGTAGTATCATTAATCAAATCTGAAATCTAAAGCACCCTTGTTGAATACAACGAGGTTTAAAACAATCTACAGTGATGCGCCTCTCGTTTTGTGATGTTCATGATTAATGAGATAAAATTATTATTACGGGTATTTATTTTCTCCAATGGATATTATTCACACAAATTATTTCAAATAACGATTATTGAAGGGGCTTTGCCATAGATAAACAATGGTATAATTGAATTGAGCTAGAAAGTAAAAGATGCAACCAGTCAACTACGTAGGCTTACGCAGCAGCTCGCTTTCAGGATTCCACTCGGAAGGAATCTTTAAGTGGAAATCCTCCTAAGAAATAGATTCTGTGACAATAGATTCTAGGATCAAATTGCAAACATATACGGAGTATATTTATGGGAAAATTTCACAAATAAGCCAAATGAGGAAAATAATACTTCGTATCATTTATGTCAAGGACAAATTCTGTTTTAAAAAATAAGCTACGTAAGATTTTTTTTCAAAAATATCCAGTATATAAATGACCAAAATTAGAAACCAAGAACTTGATCACCAAAATTAGAAACCCAGAGCTCAATATCGATCGACGATGACTATCTTTTTCAGCGCGCGAAAATCTTTCGCGAACTACTTTCCTACTCCTAAAGTTCAATCGAAGCTATTTGCAGATGACTACCGCATCAAAACATCGATCTCAATCTTCCAAACGAAGATTTAATCGATAGAATACAATTTTGATCAGTTGTGAAGACTCTACAGTGAATCAAGCTAAGCATCGTTTTGATAAAATTTGATCAATCATCGAGGTCAGTTAATTACAATTTCATATTTCGTTTAGTGTTTCCAATAAGTTTGAATTTAGGAATGTAATTTTGTTGCGTTTGTGATAAATTGATGATGTTAAATAAGTCTTTGTTTCTGCGTATCGCACTACTATGTTGATCATGATTCTCGTTGATCGTTAATGTTCAATAAGTCTTTGTTTCTAGATATCAAAATACTCTATAGATGTATTGATTATTAAATATAGAATAATATTTGTTGTGAATAACAGGAAACATGGAAACAATACATATTTTTGTTCATCACGGTGGTGTTTGGAATGAAGCCATGGAATATGTAAACTTCCGTGTTTTTGGAATTACTTTGGCTACAAACAACTCTTTTGCTGACTTGATTGAAAAGGTAGCAGATAGGATTGGAATACAAACAACATCAACCTCATTGATAATTCAATACAAAGTCAGAGACAACTATCCACCACTAATGGTACAAGATAACTGTGCTCTGTTGTTTTATTTGCATCTGAAGAAACAAGATACAGATGTGACAAAGTTTCCTCTATACATCACCACTGCTGATATACAAGAAGAAACAAATTGCAACATGTTTCTTGTTGGATATCAACAAGTGGAAACAACAACTGGGATGCAAGATGGAACACTGTCTGAAGAAAACTCAATCATTAGTGAAGAGATAGACATTAATGCTTGTTGGTCCCGTTTAATATGGTAATCAGTCTAGAGGGGGGGTGAATAGACTGATTGGTTTTTCAAATTTTCTCTAAGTCCAAAATGACTTATCAGAGAATGTCTGATTCTGGTGACAGAGGAAGGCTGGTTCTGATATCAGAACTGGCCTTGGCAGCGGATTCTGATCTGTCCGGGTAGCCTCAGAAACACTAAGGCAAATGCCTTTCTGATAACTCTGAAAACAAGATCTGCTGAACACAGATTCCAAGTCTTAGAGTTAACAGTTAATATCCTAAGTGCAGAAATATAAATTGCAGTAAAGTAAATGACACCGGATATTTTTATAGTGGTTCAAGGAACAACGCGTTCCTCTAGTCCACTGTTCCACTAGCTTTGAAGTAGATCGGTTACAAAGCTAAATCCTAGCACTTAAGAAGCACTCCTCGTCTTCTTCAAGTCTAGATGCCACCCAGGATGTAATTCCACGTCCTGATGGCTGGTCCTTTCACTCAGCTTCCCGGAAGTATCACCACTTCACTACTGCAGTTACTTGGACGCCCTTCTTTTCAGAAGATCCTTTGAAAAACAGAGTTTTTCCTCCAACTTGCTTCGTTACAAATGATGTTTGATGAAGTTCTTGAAGAGTTGAAGAACAGGATGAACTTTGCTCGTTGTTGGGGATGAAAGATTTGGAGTTTGAATCTTCCCAACGTTGACTTTTCTTGTAGAGTGTTATGAAGGTTGAATCTCAAGAAGTATGTTCGGAAATGGATCAAGAGTTCTTGGCAAAAGTTGTAGCAAAGTTGTATCCCTGTTCTTCGGTGAGTAGCTTATATACTGGGGTTGTCTGCCCGTTGGAGGAGGAGACAACTGCATTAAATGCGCGTACTGTTGACTTGACCGCCGTTTTGGAAGGTTTCTATTTTTATAATATATCTTCCCGGATTCCTTGGTCAATCATTTGCAATCAATCCTTCAGCGTATCAGGCTCATTTAATGTGCATTAAATGCTTTCCTTTCATGCACAGTCTTCTAGCCGTTGGATGTTTTACCCGTTGGATTCATAGCTGTTGGATGTTGCTTGAAATCTTCTAAGTGTTAGTCGGGCTCTGATCAGGCTCTTCTGAAGTATTGAAATCTGATGGCTTTCTGATCTCTAACTCTGACTCTGATAGATCCGCTGATGAGTACCTCTGATTTGTAGTTCTCATCGGTTATCAGATGTCCAAATCTATCAGCAGCTCTCATGGTGCAACTCTGATGGACTTCTGGTAAGAGAACTCTGATCGAGCAGTTCTCATAGAGCGAGTCTGGTCGAAGAATTCTGATGCACTCCTGATCTGATCCAAAACAGAGCAACTCTGATCGTCGACTACACTAATACTTACAATTGAAAATTCTAATACATAAAATCTAATTTGGGGGTACTCTATCTTTCTAATCCTATAGCATCATCAAAATCTAATTACATTTATTCCTTACAATTTCCCCCTTTTTGATGATGCCAAAACCCTTAAACTATTTCCAGAGAAGTGCCTTACACCATGAAGGAAAATAAGTTAAAAGTAAACTTTCATTTAGAATCTTGGTGGGCACTTGGCATAGGAAGATAGTAAGAGTAAGATACAAGCAATCACGCAATAAACAGATAAGAATAGAAAGCAATAAATAACACATTATATAATATAGCCATGCAAAATAGAGGCAGAGAGGTTATTTTTATTAATCAGAGTTTTACAAGTAAGAAATGCAAAAGAGATAAAGTTTAGAAATCTTCCTCTGCAACTTCTGCAAGAACAGCCTCTTCTTTTACCTTGGCTTCTTGAAGCTCAGCATTTACTCTTGCTCTGATTGAAGCGAGGTTCCTGGGAATCATGTATTTCTTCCAGAGAGGAGTAAGCTGGCAATCAAGATAATACCTTATTGCATCCTTCTCATCCTTTCCAGGCAGAATCCTCAACCTCTACCATTCCTCAGCTTCTTCTATGGATCCTCCATGAGCAATGGTGATGATGCCATTCTCATCTTGGATCAGATTCTCACGCTGCAGGGGAGTCATATGCTTTTTCATCTCAGCAAATTGGACTGTGTCTGGTTTAGACAACCCACTGTTCAGCCATTAGTTCAATGTGAAGGATGGAGATTTCTTCTTCTTTGAGCTAGGAGGAGGAGGTCTCTGAATGCCAGCAGCTAGCCTCTTTTGCCTTGCTCTTTCATAGTATCTGGCAGGGTTAATAGTTCTTGAGCTTGGACCTTCTGCTTCTCTGGGAGGTGGGACAGGTTCTCTGCTATCTTCCCCCTTTTTGGCATCAACAAGATCACCAAGTAGGAGTTCAATTTTCGAGAATTCTGTTGCGTGGTTCTCCTTAATGACCTCAAGGGCACTTGGCAGAGTCTGGGTTACAGAGGCCAGCCCTTCAATGATTTCCTTCTGTTTGTCTACTGCAGACTGGATATCTTTAGAAGTAGCTTCAAGGAGAGTCAGCTTATGATCTCTGTCCTTGCCACTATTGATCAGCTTGATGGTGAGTTCTTTAGTATCCTTGCATAGTCCTTCAACATCTTGGAACTCCTGACGAGCTTTGTCAGAGGACCATTGAAGATTATCAATGGAATCAGAGATGTCCTTGATGGCTTTGTCTTGTTCTTCAAGGACCTTAGTGTGATGAAATAATACTGCGGAGATTCCATCCACTTCCTTAGCAATGCTGCTCAGATTTTCTGCAGTTTTGTCCTTGTGGACCTCAAAGGCTGTGGCCATGATGCCCACATGCTTTAGCAGCATAGAGATTCCTTTGGAGAGATGATCATGAGCCCTGGTGAGATGGGCATCAGTCTCATATTCAGCATCCAGTATCTTGTTCATTCCCTTGGCTATTTGCTGTCCAACTTGTTCTAAGTCAGCCAAAAGGGATTGTGCAGGAGCATTGCCTTGGACAAGGGTGAGGACTTGCGGTAAAGGAGGAGAAGACTGCTGCGGGTGAGCTGGTGGAGAGTTCTGAAGACTGGGTTGCTGAGGGAGAGAAGTCTGATGAGTGTTAGGGGTTCTCTGATGTTGTGGAGAGGGAGGGGGTGAAGGGGATCGGGTTCTGATGGGGGTGAAAGGTTTGCATGGTGATGATTGTTTGGGTGAGGGCTGCTTAGGTGAAGGGGTTGGGGTTCTCTGATGTTGTGATGGAGGAGGAGGTGAGGGTGAGCGGCTTCTGATGGGGGTAATCTGATGACAGGGTGAGGAAGGTTTGGGTGTGGGGGATTTCTTGGGTGAGGTGGTAGGTGAATCTGATGGAGGTTGGGGGTTCTCTGGTGGGGTTGATAAGGGAGTGGAAGGTTTTGGTGAAGGAGATTTAGGAGGTGAGGTATGGGGTTCTGGTGTAATATGAACAGGTGGAGAGGGAGAGTTAGGTATTACCTCAACAGAAGTCTCCTCAGTCTGAGAGTTCCTCCACTCTCTGATCAGTTGCTGCATTGCCAGTGGCATATTGTTGGCAATTGAGGATTCACCGTGAAAGTGAGGGAGGTAGGGATATTTTCTCAGAGATTCCCTCCTTTTCATCTCCACCAGCCATTCTTCAAAGACTGGAATCTCACTCTCTGATAGGGGCTTGACATGCTCTTCTGATGGTGGAGCAGTCATCTTCTCTTTTCCCTTGAGGCTTTCCTTTTTCTTTTCCAACACAGAATGCAAGAATTGAAGATCAAAGCATAGTGAAACATCGTCTATACCTGCCCATTTGAGGACTTCTTCTTCCTCAGATTTAAAGGCTGCAGCTTGAGCAAGGATTTGCTGCAGAGGTCCCATTCTCCACTTCCTCCATGTTAGCACCCTTTGAAATTGTTCCTCAAGGGCAGAGATGGGATCTACCTCAGGAACTCCAGTTGATGAGATTTGGTGCTCTTGTGGAGAAATGGTGACTTGCAGATCTGGTGCAGATAAAGGTTGGACCTCTGATTCAGGTTCCCCCTGAGCATCAGAGATCACCAGTGCAGTAGCCAACTCTGGTGCAGGTTCCCCCTGAGGTTCTGACTCCTTGGGGGGTGAGAGAATCTTCTTCTTCTTCTTTGCTACTCTGATAGGAGACTTGGATCTATCAGAATCACTCTGTATGATTGCTTTTCTTCTCCTCTTCTGGCTCACCTTCTTGACAGGAGTAACTTTGGGGGCCACAACAGAGGCTTCCTTCTCTGATGCATCCTCCTCTGATGCTTCCTCCTTTGTTACCTCTTCCTCTGGCTTTGAGTGAGGCTTCCTTTTCTTAGGCTTTTCTTCCTTTTTGACCTTGAGTTGGGTAGCAGCAGCCACAGGTTTGATAGCCTGCTTCTCCCTGTTTTGTTCAAGCTTGTTGGCTTTCTTGAGCTCAGCAGCTATGGCCACATTCAACTTGGGAGAGAGGGTGAGAAAGATGGTTTTCGTGTGGTCCACTTCTGTGGCTTCTCTTAATGCTATCTTGGCATTGGAGATTAGCCTGGAGATCAGAAGTCCATGTCCCATCTTGGTGGAGAAAAGGCTGGTTTTCTTATCCTTTTTCCCAATAGATTCAGAGATGGACTGAAACAATACCTTTCCCCAGTTGATGTTCATCCCCCTGTGAACAGCATATAGGGCCTTGGAGTTGGCGTTGTTCATCTGATCAGTTGAGCCTGTTTTGCACCACAGACACCGGTGCATTATGCTCATCAATCTTTCAAAGTCCTTCTTCAGGACATTCTTCTTCATGTAGAGAGTCTCTACCCCGGTTGCATCTTCCCGGCAGTAGGTGGCCACAAAGTTTTGGACAGTGATGTCCACATCATCAAGTTCGATGAAGCTTGAGTTTTCCTCTTCCTGAGGGTCAAGCTTGATGTCAAAGAACTCGTTTAGTGCGTTAGCGTCAATCTTGAGGTCCTTGCCCTGAACCTGAGAGAAAATGGTGTTGTTGCTGATATGGGCGTTGAGGTAGAACTCTGCTACATCAACGTTGCTGAAATGCTCATAGGGATGAGCCAGGATCTTGCTCAGCTGGGAGTCATTCATTCCCTCGATCACTTCGTTCATGAATTTTTGATTTGCAGCCAGCAGTGGTAGCGAGGACATGTCTACCTTCATTCCTGTGACAATGTTTGTCACCAGTGACTTAGCTTCAGCCTCTGAGAGATCAGAAATGTTGATGAACTTCATTTTTAGGTTCTTGGAAAGATTTGAGAGATTTGAGGATTGGGAGTCTAGAGAGATAGAGCTTGAGGACGAAGAATAAAAATTGCAGTAGCGATTTAGGTTTTCAGAAGGGGTATATATGAATTTGAGTTAGTGGACGTTTGATATAATTTGCGGTTTCGAGGTCGCATTAAATGGATTGTGGGCGGAAAGCCGTTTTCCAAATATGGTAATAACTACCGGGGGTAAAATGGTAACTTCCGGTTTATTGAACAGCCTCGCCCGAAATTTAGAAAATTTTTCTAAGTCCACAGCCACTCTGATAAATATTAGCCCTTGTATCAGAGAAAGAGATGTTCTGATACGAGGATCTCTGATGAACACCAAGTCTGATCTTCGCAATTCTGATTCAAGCTTCTGATGGATAAGAGTTTCGGGTATCAGAGATGGGGTGTTCTGCAACTCTGATACTTCTGCAACTCTGATTCATGTATCTCTGGGAAGATCATCCATCATACCCAGTTCTTCCCTTAGCTTGTTAAACCTTGCCTCAGAGAGAGGTTTGGTTAAGATATCTGCAAGCTGGTCTTCAGTTGGTACATGCTCAATTGAGATATGCTTCTTCTCCACATGATCTCTGATGAAGTGATGTCTGATCTCAATGTGTTTGGTCCTTGAATGCAGCACAGGATTCTGAGTGATGGCAATAGCGCTTGTATTGTCACACAGCAGCTTGATCTCCTTAGCTTGAACTCCATAATCCTTGAGCTGTTGCTTCATCCAGAGTAATTGAGCACAGCAACTTCCAGCAGCAATATACTCAGCTTCAGCAGTGCTAGTTGAGATTGAATTCTGCTTCTTGCTAAACCAGGAGACAAGTCTCCCACCTAGCATTTGACAATGACCAGAAGTGCTCTTCCTGTCCAATCTACAACCTGCAAAATCTGAATCAGAATAACCAATTAGTTCAAAATTACCTCCCGTGGGATACCATAGGCCTGCATTTGGATTTCCTTTGATATATCTGATAATCTTCTTAGCAGCAACTAGATGGCTCTCCTTGGGCTTTGATTGGTATCTGGCACAGATTCCTACTGCAAAAGCTATATCTGGTCTGCTTGCAGTTAGATAGAGGAGAGATCCAATGATTCCTCTATAAGTTGTTGCATCAACATCCTTTCCTTCATCATCTGGTCCAATTCCTTGAGATGCATTCATAGGAATTTTGACTGAAGACTTTCCATCAATGCCAAACTTCTTGATGAGATCTCTGGTATACTTCCCTTGGTTGATAAAGATGCCTTCTGGAACTTGTTTGACTTGCAGTCCAAGGAAATAACTGAGTTCTCCCATCATGCTCATTTCAAACTTGTTCTGCATAACTTGAGAGAATTTCTTGCATAACTCTGGATTAGTGCTTCCAAATATAATGTCATCAACATAAATTTGCACTAATAGAATATTATTAGCAACAGAGATTTGAAAAAGAGTCTTGTCAACCTTTCCTTTAGTAAACCCATGGTTCACCAAAAATAGGGACAATGTGTCATACCAAGCTCTGGGAGCTTGCTTAAGACCATAGAGGGCCTTTCTGAGCTTGTAGACACAAGAAGATTGAGTAGGAATGACAAAACCTGGAGGTTGTTCAACATAGACTTCCTCTTCCAATTCTCCATTCAGGAATGCACTCTTGACATCCATCTGGTAGACCTTGATGTTGTTATAAGCAGCATAGGCTAGGAATATCCTGATTGCTTCCAGTCTGGCAACAGGTGCAAAGGTCTCATCAAAATCTATGCCTTCTTCTTGACAGTATCCCTTTGCTACAAGCCTTGCTTTATTCCTTCCAATGTTGCCTTCTTCATCTGCTTTGTTCTTGAATACCCATTTGGTTCCAATGACATTCTGATGCTTTGGTCGAGGAACAAGTTTCCATACTTCATTCCTTTCAAACTGTGTCAGCTCTTCTTGCATTGCATTGATCCAGTCTGAATCTTCTAGAGCTTCTTCCACACACATTGGTTCCATCTGGGAAATACAGCAAGTGAACATGGCTTCTCTTCTTGATGCAGATCTGGTCCTAACACCACTGGTGACTTGACCAATTACTTGATTAGGAGGATGATCTCTTAACCAAGTTAGATCAGGTTCTGACAGTTGCTGTCTAGGCAACTCTGATGGTTCATCTTCTGATTCTTCATCTTCATCTTTGTCTATCAGAATTGGATTTGCAGGAGGATTTGAGAATATAGGATTGTTGATGGCCTCTTCTGATGGTTCTGAACCCTTGTCTTCAAGGTTGATTTTCTGCAGGGTTTCTGATAATTCTTCTGCAGAGGTACCATCATCAAATTTGACATGAATGGATTCTTTAACTTGTATAGTTCTCCTGTTAAGTATTCTATAGGCTTTGCTTGAACTTGAGTAGCCTAAGAATACACCTTCATCAGCTTTTTCTTGAAATACTTTCAGGTTCTCCTTTCCATTGTTTAGAATATAGCACTTGCATCCAAACACATGGAAGTAGCTGATGTTTGGCTTTCTTCCTTTCCACAGCTCATAGGGTGTCTTTTGATGGTTCTTGTGGATCATGCTTCTATTCTGAGTGTAGCATGCAGTGTTGATTGCTTCAGCCCAGTATCTGATGGGCAGTCCTGATTCTGCAATCATAGTTCTTGCGGCTTCTTTCAGTGTTCTGTTTCTTCTTTCAGCAACACCATTTTGTTGGGGTGTTCTGGCAGCAGAAAGTTGATGAAAGGTGCCATTCTGATCACAGAAGTCCTTGATCACTTTGTTGACAAATTCAGTTCCTCTGTCAGATCTGATTGTTCTGACCTTCATATTCTTCTCAGTTTGAAGTTGCTTTAGCAGAGATGGCAACTTCTGAAGAGTTTCATTTTTCTTTGCTAGGAACACAGTCCATGTATATCTTGAGTAGTCATCAACCATAACAAGAGTATATCTTTTTCCACCAACACTGGGAGTTTCAACTGGCCCAAATAAATCCATGTGAATCAGATTTAGAGGACAAGTAGAAAGATCTCCAGCTATGGGTTTGAATGAGGTCTTCACTTGTTTGCCTTTCTGACAAGCACTGCAGAGGGTCTCCTTCTTGTAAACAATGTCAGGCAGACCATCTACAATGTGTTCCCTTGCCAGTTTGTTGATAGTTTTGAAATTCAAGTGACTAAGCTTCTTGTGCCAGTCCCAGCTTAGCTTTGAATTGTCTTTGGCTATCAGGCAGGTTCCACCTTTTGCTGTTTGCCAGTCAACAACATAGATGTTCTTCCTTCTTTTGGCTGTAAGAACCACTTCTTTGGTTGTCTCATGCTTGACATAGCATAAGGTCTTGGTGAACTCAACTGTGTAGCCTTTGTCACAGAACTGGCTAGCACTTAGGAGGTTGAATTTCAGACCTTTGACATATGAGACATCTTCAATGATTATCTGGTTCTTGATCAGCTTCCCTCTTCCTTTTGTTTGCCCTTCCTTGTCATTTCCACCGAAAGTGACTCTGGGTCCATTGATTTTCTGGAACTCTGATAGGCAACTCTTGTCACCCGTCATGTGCCTGGAGCATCCACTGTCAATATACCATTCTTGTTCTGAGATGGCTCCAGCACACAGTTCCTGCAAGATTAAAAGGAAGATTTAGGTACGCAAGCAATGTTGGGTCCTGGGGGGTAATGCAGTTTTGGTAGTTGGTACCATTTTGATCTCATCAACTGAAACCTTGGTGGATGATACCCATTGTCCACCTGGTAGTTGTAGTAAACAGATGTATGATTCACTTTGGGCAGATGGTTGTGAGGATCATGCTTTCTGTTTGCATACTTTTGCATAGCCTTCTTTGTTGGAAAGAAGTCCCATATACTATCAAGATCAGAGGAGCGCTTAACTTTAGGCTTCTGAGGTTGACCAGACAACCTCTTCTGCCTATAGTTAATCTTCTCTTGATATCTGCCTTTCTGATAGCAGTTTCTGATACTATTGTCATGAGATTGTCTGATAGGGTTAGGCCTTTGATTATTATTTTTCTGAAAACTTTTCCTCTTGTTAGAGTTTCTGCCAGGTTCATTAGTTTTCAAACTGTGTTTTGGTTTGGCCTTTAGAGTTTGTTTCTCTGGTATGACCTTCTCATGAACAACTTTAGTACCAGAAGTACTAGCATGGCAAATGGGGCTGCAAGTCTGTGAAATTATGACCTTTTTGGCTTTAGCAACTTGGGTGCTAGGCCTTACAGAAGATTCACCAGACTTGGGTTCAACATATCCAAGACCAGGGGTAGAGTTGTGAAAGTCATTGATACCCTTCATAGAAGATTGCATCTTCAAAAGGCTATTGTATCTGACTTCAAGATGTTCAATCTCTCTTATTCTCTTTAGAAGGGACTCATTTTCAGCTTTCAGCTTACTGTTCTCTTCTTTAATAAAGGAATAAGATCCTTGGATAGTCTTGAACTCTTCCCAAAATGATGACATTGGATCATCATTTAAGGCTGTGCCTACCGAAGAAGAGATAGAGTCAGAAGTAGAGCATACCTCATCATCTGATTGTGCCATGAGGCAGAGGTCTTCAGTTTCTGCATCCAAGCAGCAGAATGCTTCATAAGAGTCGGAGTCTGAGCTGGACTCTGATTCAGAGAGTGGATCTCTCTCAGCTTGCTCTGAGACGAATGCTCTTCTTCTTCTGTGTTGATCTTCTGGTTTCTTTTCTTCTTCATGTCCTTGCTTCTTGGACACTCTTGGATAGGGGCAGTTTGCTTTGAAGTGCCCAGGTTGTCTGCAGTTGTAGCAGAGGTACTCTACATTGCTCTCAGAAGACTTGGTCTTCTGATGGGGTCTTCTGATGGAAGATGGACTCCTTCCATCTTTCTTCATAAATTTTCTGAATTTTCTGGCAAAGGCAGCCATATATTCATCAGATAGAAGAGTTGAGGGATCAAAATTTGTAGCCTTAGAAGTGCTGGCAGTAAGAGCAGTTGTGGTTCTCTCATCTGGCACTTCTTCTTTCTCATCATGCATCTCAAACTCATAAGCTTTGAGATCAGATATCAGTTTCTCTGTGGGATAGGTTTTGATGTCCTTGCTTTCTTGGACAGCAATAACCTTCATCTTCCAGACTGGGGGCAGTCCTCTGAGAATCTTCAGGTTGACTTCTTTAACTGTGAGCTCCTTCCCAAGCTCGGATATCTCACTGGTAAGAATCAGAAGTCTGGCATGCATCTCAGCTATGCATTCCTCAGGTAGAAGTTTGAAGTCATCAAACTTCTTCATAGCTATTGTCAGTTTGTTGTCTCTCTCTTGTTCATCACCTGCTCCTATGAGATCAAGTTTGTCCCATATTTCTTTGGCAGTTCGACACTTCTTGATTCTGTTGAAGTATCTGTTGTCGATGGCTTTGTAGAGGATATCTTTGGCAATATTGTCAAGATTGTACTGTCTCCTCTCTTCCTTTGTCCATTCTGATCTGGCTTTCTCAATCATCTCAGGCTGAGTCCTGTCAATAGTATGCTCAGTATTCACCTTCATAAATTTGGTGAAAGGTCCTTCTTCAAGGACTTCCCACATTTCATCATGAAGAGCGCAGAGGTGTGCTTTCATTCTGATCTTCCAGTCATCATACTTCTGATCTGAAAACATGAGGTGCTTTGCAAGAGAGTTATCCATAATAGTAAATAAATAGAGGCTAAGAACAAGTGGATCTTTGTTCAGAGAGTAACCTAAAAGATTACAAGAACAAGGAGGCTCTGATACCACTTGTTGGTCCCGTTTAATATGGTAATCAGTCTAGAGGGGGGGGTGAATAGACTGATTGGTTTTTCAAATTTTCTCTAAGTCCAAAATGACTTATCAGAGAATGTCTGATTCTGGTGACAGAGGAAGGCTGGTTCTGATATCAGAACTGGCCTTGGCAGCGGATTCTGATCTGTCCGGGTAGCCTCAGAAACACTAAGGCAAATGCCTTTCTGATAACTCTGAAAACAAGATCTGCTGAACACAGATTCCAAGTCTTAGAGTTAACAGTTAATATCCTAAGTGCAGAAATATAAATTGCAGTAAAGTAAATGACACCGGATATTTTTATAGTGGTTCAAGGAACAACGCGTTCCTCTAGTCCACTGTTCCACTAGCTTTGAAGTAGATCGGTTACAAAGCTAAATCCTAGCACTTAAGAAGCACTCCTCGTCTTCTTCAAGTCTAGATGCCACCCAGGATGTAATTCCACGTCCTGATGGCTGGTCCTTTCACTCAGCTTCCCGGAAGTATCACCACTTCACTACTGCAGTTACTTGGACGCCCTTCTTTTCAGAAGATCCTTTGAAAAACAGAGTTTTTCCTCCAACTTGCTTCGTTACAAATGATGTTTGATGAAGTTCTTGAAGAGTTGAAGAACAGGATGAACTTTGCTCGTTGTTGGGGATGAAAGATTTGGAGTTTGAATCTTCCCAACGTTGACTTTTCTTGTAGAGTGTTATGAAGGTTGAATCTCAAGAAGTATGTTCGGAAATGGATCAAGAGTTCTTGGCAAAAGTTGTAGCAAAGTTGTATCCCTGTTCTTCGGTGAGTAGCTTATATACTGGGGTTGTCTGCCCGTTGGAGGAGGAGACAACTGCATTAAATGCGCGTACTGTTGACTTGACCGCCGTTTTGGAAGGTTTCTATTTTTATAATATATCTTCCCGGATTCCTTGGTCAATCATTTGCAATCAATCCTTCAGCGTATCAGGCTCATTTAATGTGCATTAAATGCTTTCCTTTCATGCACAGTCTTCTAGCCGTTGGATGTTTTACCCGTTGGATTCATAGCTGTTGGATGTTGCTTGAAATCTTCTAAGTGTTAGTCGGGCTCTGATCAGGCTCTTCTGAAGTATTGAAATCTGATGGCTTTCTGATCTCTAACTCTGACTCTGATAGATCCGCTGATGAGTACCTCTGATTTGTAGTTCTCATCGGTTATCAGATGTCCAAATCTATCAGCAGCTCTCATGGTGCAACTCTGATGGACTTCTGGTAAGAGAACTCTGATCGAGCAGTTCTCATAGAGCGAGTCTGGTCGAAGAATTCTGATGCACTCCTGATCTGATCCAAAACAGAGCAACTCTGATCGTCGACTACACTAATACTTACAATTGAAAATTCTAATACATAAAATCTAATTTGGGGGTACTCTATCTTTCTAATCCTATAGCATCATCAAAATCTAATTACATTTATTCCTTACAATGCTTTTATATTAGCATGGGCAAATAAAACAACTGATGCACTACTACAAAATAAATTTGTGAAGTCAGAAGCAACAAAGTACAACAACAATGATGTAGCACTTGAAGAAGGACTGATATAAAAGAACTGTGCTGAGTTCAAGAAAGCACTGAAGTTGAATGCTATAAAAAACCACTTCCAGTACGTGACATATAAGTCAAATAAGATTTGTTTTGTCGCTAAGTGTTTGGATGAAAAATGCAGTTGGGAGATAAAAGCAAGACAAACTGGAACAATGGGAAGGTTTAAAGTTGTGAAGCTTGTAAATACACATTCTTGCAGATTGGAAGTAAGATTAGCAGATGAAAGGCATGCAATATCAAATTTGGTAGCAGCATGCATTCAGTCTAAACTATTGGATCCAAAGGCGCAATATAATGCAACCAATGTAAAGAGAGATATGTTACATGAATATGGTGTTGAAATCAGTTACTTAAAAGCATGGAGAGCAAAAGAAAACGCACTAAATAAACTTAGAGGAAGACCAGAAGAGTCATATGCCTTTCTGCCACAGTTCATGAATATTGTGAAACAAACGAATCCTGGATCGTTTCTGGAACTTAACATTAATGAAGACAACACATTCTTGTATGTCTTCATGGAAGCTATTGAAGCATCAATTAAGGGCGGGGAATTTTGCAGACCAGTTATTGTGGTGAGAATGAATCTTGTGCATTCATTTCCACATCTAATGGCTCAAAATGAGCCAAAAATGCACAAAATTCGACCAAAATCGCGGTGGCAATTTTGTCACCGTGAAAAAAGTGCAACAGAAACACGAACAAGTGCAAGCGAAACATGAAAAAGTGCATATCTTCACACTTTGCAGGGGAAGAGGTCTTTTATTTGAAATCTTCCCTATATATATATATATATATATATATATATATATAGAGAGAGAGAGAGAGAGAGAGAGTAATGATCCGGTCAAGAGTTCCTGACCGGAACCGCCGTCCGGACCAAGGCGTTTGGCCGCCTTCCCGGTGGCTTTTTTTGATGAAATTTTTATGACATGTTCTCCATCAAGTCTAGTTTATCCACACAAAAATTCGGCCAAAAACTCAATCGGGAAGGTTGTTAAATGATCTTTGCAAGTTAACTGGTCCGGAATATGTATTTTCCGGACCAGTTAACTTGCAAAAATCATTTGACGACCTTCCCGGTTGAGTGTTTGGCTGAATTTTTGTGTGGATAAACTAGACTTGATGGAGAACATGTCATAAAAATTTCATCAAAAAAAGCCACCGGGAAGGCGGCCAAACGCCTTGGTCCGGACGGCGGTTCCGGTCAAGAGCTCCTGACCTGAACATTGTGTGTGTGTGTGTGTGTGTGTGTGTGTGTGTGTGTGTGTGTGTGTGTGTGTGTGTGTGTGTGTGTGTGTGTGTGTGTGTGTGTATAGAGAGAGAGAGAGAGAGAGAGAGAGAGTAATCTTCCGGTCAGGAATTTCCTGACCAGAGCGCCGTCCAGCCTCCTCGTTTTGGGGTGGTTCCCTATGGTATTTTTTCCTCAAATTGTTTGTGCGTGTTCCCCATCAAGTCTAGTTTTTGAATACCAAATCCCAGCTAAAAATTCAATCGCAAAGGTAGTCAAATGATTTTTGGAAGTTAACTGCGCACTTTATATACATATAAAACGCAGCTAACTTCCAAAAATCATTTGACTGTCTTCCCGATTTTAGCTTGACGTATAGGAGAACCTCATATCATCCATCTCATATTCTTCTAATACATGAAAACCTTGTCAATTTTGATGGGTAGTTCAATTTTTAAAATGTCTAGCGACAATGCTAATAATAGATATGACATTAAGTGACGTTGTCTAAATGTACTTACCATATAAATATAAATTGACAAGGATTTATTTATATTCTCCAATTCATGTCATATTTTCCATAAATGTAAAAAAATAATTAGCATAGTTGGACCATATCATTTTCATTTTCATTTACCCTAGTGCCGCAAAGGCTCCCACCTACGGTGGGGTAAGGGGGGGTCGGATGTACGCAATCTTACCTCTGTACTAAAGCACAGAGAGACTGTTTCCGGATGACCCGTAGTGAAAATCGCGTCCAAAATTGCATGGACTGACTACTGTTTCATAACAAAGAAGAGCAGGCAGTTTAGTGAGTCATTTTGCTTTATTCCATCATATTATCAAGCCCAAAAATAATGAATCTTTGGCTCCATTGCAAATGATGGAAATGGTTGGACCATACTTACACAAAAATATTCAAAACCCAATCGGAAAAGTCGTAAAGTGGATTAATATTGTACGGAATATTAATTTAATACCTTACATAACATGCCATAAACAAATACCAAAGTGGCATTAGAAGTTGGATATAAATACAACTTATAACTTATAATGTATGTCATACTTGAGCACATAATTTTTAAACCAAACATTATTTAGTTTATCATGTCTAGCAACACCGGGACTAAGAGGCTCAATCGAGGTCGCCAAAGGATTCCTCTCACAAAGGTCGAAAATGAAACCACCCGTCAAGTAATGTTTTCTAAACGTCGTTCAGGTATTTTTAAAAAGGCCAGTGAGTTGTGTGCTTTGACTGGGGCAGATATCGCTATGGTGATATTTTCACCTGCAAATAAAGCTTATAGTTTTGGGAACCCAAATCTAGACGCTGTGTTGAATAGATACTTTGGTGAAACTGATACATCACAAGAAAACGTCGCTGATGAGATTCTTCGTGCACATCATGAAGCCAATATGAGTACAATGACTCCCCTCATAAGTGACTTGGAGTCTCAAGTTGACGATCAAACGAAAGCAAGTAAAGCTTTTTCTGATGCTGAAATTTGTAGACCTTCTCTTTGTGATTTACATTTGGATCAGCTGAAGGACTTGAAATACCACATGGAAGAACTTCGCTCTCAAACTTATGAGAAAATAAAGGGAGCATCAATGTCTGATATGGTGACAACTCCTATGGAAAGAGATGGTGTGTTTGGCCCTTTCACATGTTTTGGGATCAATAACGATGGTGTGGGACCAAGTGGAACAAGTTAGATGATAATTAACTTCAACAAAGTTAGGCTTTTCAAAATCTATAAAACTTGCTTGAATAAGTGCAACTATTTTCATTTTCGGTTGTTTAATCATGTCTTGTCCACATAGTTTTTATCAATGTTCCCTTTTTCAAGTTTATGATATTATGCGTAATTTTTATTGGGAAAAATATATATTGTTCTTCCTTCAGTAATTAATGTTTGCATTTGGAAGGGTTTATATGCACATTATTTATGATCGTCATTAATATAACTGAGATAATTTTAATGAAAACGAGATGTGCAGATATAGACTCTCATTTTTAATCAAATGGCCCCACGTAAGAGCCATTTATGCACATAAAACTTTGGGCACTTCGGTAAATGAATTTGGATACTTGTTCCTTTTAATCAATGGCGGACCCACTAAGGGTCCCACGGGGTCCCGGGACCCCATGTACTTCAAAACAATTACCTATATACTAAGTATTAATTATGTATGTTTTATATATATTAAAAAACCAATAACTGTATATATACAAAAAAGAGAAGACTGTTTTACAAATAGTAATCTTGTCGAGTGGTGTAGCGCGGGCGTTTAAGAACTTATCATCACAGATTGTCGCACTCGAGGTTCAGGGATCAATTCCCCTCTTTTTGACCCTTTTATATCCAACCACCAAGTATGAATGTATGATTCTCCTTTTTTGCTTGTTTCGTTTTATTACATTAGTTTTTTTTGAACGGATTACATTAGTTTTAGTATACTTGATTCCCATTTTTGTCTTGTTTCGTTTTATTTCAATAGTTTTTTTTTAACGGATTACATTAGTTTTAGTATACTTGATTCTCATTTTTGTCTTGTTTCCTTTTATTACGTTATACGTGGCCCATGGAAACTCAATTTTACTAAAATAAATCATTTTTGAATTAGTTAATTAATTTTTAGTAAAATACAATTGACCCCATTTGAGAAGTTAACAATCATATTTATTATTATCTCCGTTCTTAAATAATTGCAACATGCTGAATTTTACAATATTCACATACTCTATTTTGACTATATTTTATTTATAATGTATTACAAATTTAATTTTTGAGAAATATTGTTAAAGTTTTCTCATTATAAATTTTAAAAATCTGAATTCTTAATTTTTTTGGAATGAATTATTAAAATTTCTTTGGATGTTAGGATTAAATTATTAAATTTATGATATTTATGAATGCTTTTTCAATACTTTACAATTTAGGATGAAAAGATATTTCGATAGTCTACCCAAATTTAAACAAATTCAGAGTACCGAGAATAGCTCATGTGTTAATTCAAATGATTCGTTATTATTAAATGAAGAATTGGATCAAACAATTGCTGAATGTGAAATTAATTTGACTAATAATTTATATGGCCAACATGTTGATTTTGAGTCTTTAGAAGCTAATTCTGGATTAAGAGAAAAACTCATTTTCATCCTATGTTCAAAACGAGGTGCGCCATAATTACCTTCAAAAATGGTTTTCAACCTCGGGATGTATGTTAACTACGAAATGTTATGTTATTATAATTAAAATGTTTACTTCTATTTCTATTAGTTTTATAAAGTATTAATTAAAGTGACATCTGAGTAGGGACCCCATGCCTCTCATTTTCTGGGTCCGCCATTGCTTTTAATTATTATTATAGATTTCACTTCAATGAGATTTACACGACAACACATAGATACATCATGTATAGAGTAATTAATTCGAAATGGACATAAACATATAAATTGATCGAATTACTAAATTAATATGCTTAATTATAGTTCTAGAGCATGTGTATTTTTAAGGAACAACATATGAGATATTATGTGTGTTTGTTTGTTTATGTCATGAAATTGAGACGGCGAACACAAACATTTACTAGTACCTCCAATACTCTCTCTCATATGTTGTTCCTATGAGAAAAGATAACACACATGCTAACGTAACTCAATTTTGTGATTGGTTATATTTTGAATTTGTAAAAGTAAAAGTGATTGTGTGTCACTTAATAAGACTTTAATATGGAAAGAGACAATTTCGAGATGACCAGAAATGTTAATGTTAATTAGAAGTTAAGCCCAATCAGTAAAAACTATCAAATGCAAAAAGTTAATTAGCGAAGGGAAATAATAGACATTTTTACTCATAAAGACACATAATGTTTTGTTCCCATACAATTACACGCAATATAGAAAACTTAAAAAAACTTAGTATGGCAAAATGACATGATTAAAGGAAAAACATAAAATAAAAACTCCATTAGTCGTACTTTGGGAAAGACACACCCTTTTAGTCACACGGTTCGTAATTTTCTCTAAAAGATTTGAAAATTTCAAAATAGGACTAATATGTTTTATTCCCTAAATATGAATAATTATAATCATGTTCTAAGTTTTGACGTTACCAAGTTTTGACGTTATTTTCCAAACTTGCTAAAAAATATTTATATATATGAAATAAAAACATAGCACTTCTATTTTGAAATTCATAAACGATTTTACTTTTATGTAGAGCAATTTCTTTTAAAATTAATCATGTTATACTACAGCGCACGACTTTAATATTAAGGTCTGGTCGATGAAAGGTCGTGCATGGAACAGCTTTGCAGGATTTACTATAAGGAATAGAAATCCTAATATATACTTGAGATCTTACTTTGAGGAAGCGTTTCAGCCCAGCTCACTCTCCCTTACTCAATGGTCAATGGAATGAATTTTAACCCTGATTACTCCGGGGGCCCTCCCTCAGCCCCTCTCGCCCAAACACCCTGAAGTAAAAAAAAATGTGATTTTACCTAAAAACTTTATAGGATCACCCTAGTATATATCCCAAGCATTTTTTATTTGTGGAGACATTCTATTTGCCAGGATATAGGGCTAAACCCACCATGGTCTACCCCCATAACCTTTCCCATCCACACAGATATGAAGAGCTTTGGAAGAGTCAAGCGGAGAAAGTTTTGGAGCATTAGGGAGCTTAGAAATTTTTAATAAGTACGGCGTAAACGTATACTCCGTATAAGGGAAAATTCCCGAAATAGGACTAAAACAGTTTGGAAATTCCAAATAGGACTGTCATGTTTTTTATTCCCAAAATATGAGTAATTACTGCCAAGTTTGGAAAATACTGCCATGTTTGAAGTCTGGTACTGCCAAAACATGACAGTAATTAGTCCTATTTTAGGAATAAAAACATGGAAGTCCTATTTTGGAATTTTCAAACCTTTTTAGTCTTATTTTGGGTAATATCTCTCCGTATAATATGCAAATGAACGCTCAAATATTATGTCAGTTTTTCACTTTCAATTTATATTTTTAAATATAAATAATAGTCACCTTTCAAAACCTTTCCCTCCAAAATGTTCCACCAAAGAAACCCTTATAGCACAAACGAGCAGTGCAATCAACCGTGGATGGCCAAAACTAACCATATAAGGTTGCCTACACAACCATATATTCTAAACAAATTTAAAATGACGGGTTGGCAACAAAAAAAATACCATTTCGCCATAGTGGCAGGGGCGGACCTATAATATAATCAGAGTAAGCACTGACTTCACCTCAAAATGTTCCACTAGCCTATGTAGGGATGGACCCGGGCCGGGCCGGTTCCGGTTCGGGCCTGGGCCCGGCCGGGCTTTTGTTTGGGAAGTAAGGAACTGGAACCGGCCCGGGTGACCGGCGGTTCCGGGCCGGGCCGGTTTCCGGTTCAATGTTTTTTTTTTATTTTCTTTGGTTTTTCTAAATTACCCTCGACCCCCCCTTCACCCCCACCCCCCACCCCAAAACACCCCGCCCTACCCGGTAGAAATTTAAAAAAAATTGAAAAAAAAAAAAAAACAAATTTGGCCCGAACCGGCCAGGCCGGTTCAACATTTTCAAGGCCCGAGCCTGAACCGGGAGTTGGGCGGTTCCGGTTGGCCCGAACTGGCCCTAAGACCGGGTACTGGGCCGGGCAGCCCGACCCAAGTCCACCCCTAAGCCTATGTGGTAGTAGCAAAAAATATAGGTGCGCCATTAGGCTTCAGGACTTCAGGTCACGGGTTTGAATCATCCTTAGGCTACACCCAATTTTTTTTAAACTTCTTAGGTGGCAGGTTATGGGCTATGCGAGTGGGCTTTTTATTTTTTGTTTCTTTGGTTGACTGGACCGTAAGTGATACTCTACATGAGGAATTGATAATTTTACAACCAAAATCCCTACACTGGTACACCCTACTCCCTTTATTCTTCCAATTTCCTAAACACATGCAACGTACGTACGTATCTTCTGAGCGGGTCTGCCTCTCACTTCTGGGAATGACGATTGACACTCCTTACTTCCTTACTCCTTAGACCTTAGCTCCAATGTTGCACGGAAACGTGAAAATCATGAGGAAACGGGAAATGGGAAACGTCAACTTTTGTTCAAAACAGGCTTATTTGGAGAGTTTCCAAAGAGTTTCCGAGAGTTTCCGAAACGGGAAACGTACTCTTTCCCGAGAGTTTCCGTGCTACATAGCTTAGCTCTACTTCACGTTTTTTATTTCTCTAACATTAAAGCTTTAGTAGTTACTAATTATTGTTATAATTCACTTATTGTTCAAAATTGTTATTGTTATTAACAATGAAACAATCATTCAGTTAGAGACTTATATTATTGATATGCACAGTAATGATGAATTTTCGTACTTGAAAGGGATTGCTTGCCTTGCGGAGATGTTGGTGAAGACGGGAAAACATCGTGTTTATCAGTTAGTTTACTTACTTCTGAAGTTGGCACTAACATTACCTGTTTCTACCGCCAAGGTTGAAAGAGCCTTTTCAGCGATGAAAATTGTGAAGACCAAATTGCGACATCGGATGGAAGATGATTGAATATGAATGACTGTTTAGTTTCTTATATTGAAAGTGATGTGTTTGATAGCATTGATGATGAGTTAATTATTCAACACTTTCAAAATATGCAAGCACGCAGAGGACAGCTATAAAAGGTACCTTTTTTTTAATTACTATATTTTATTTAGCCTTTTTTTTTAATTCATGTGATTTACTATTAGTGTTATATGTGTACATACACTGGGCTCCGATGCCTAGATCCGCCATTGCACAGTAGCAACTTTAACGTCACAGAGAGGGCGAACAAAGTGGCTAATTCAGGAATTGCATAACTATGGTATTTCGAATTTAATAGGAACATTAGTAAAAAAAAATGTTAATATAAACACATTTCACATCTATTTAAAAAGATCAACGGATGTGCATTTGCATTACACATACGGTATGAGTTATTTCCATCTTACAATAAAAGAAAGTAAACTTTTAAAGTGGTTATAGTTATAATAGCATAACCACTCAAGCAAAAGAAACCAATTATCCCGAGAAACATATTCACAAACATATTGAGAATTTGAGATGAAAGAATGGATTCACTTGAGATCAACCTGTAATTTGATTGACATGTCCAAGAGGGCAAGAATGGCACCTTGAGGGAGTGGAGCATACCTTGCCAGATTTGAGCCAACCCACATGGCTACACCGACTACAACAATCAGGTTGCTGCTGCATTTTCCCCAAAGCCAGCTGGCAAATGAAAGGCACAAGCTAAGTAAAATGCCACTTCTGCCTCCTAATACCCAAGCAAGCATGTAACCTGTTTTGTATCCAGCATCCAACTTTTGGTCAAACAAGGCCACAAGGCTACTAAATGTCAAAGATAGCCGAATGCCTGCTGTGTACATTAGGAAGAGAGAGAGAGAGAGAGAAAGGATGATTTAAGCATTTCATGAAAGGGGGGTCTTTCTTTGTCATGAGTTTTATCATCTGACCCCTCAACTGTTTCAAAATTAAATGAAGAATCCCCTTTCTGGTGATGTTGTTCCCTATATGTTTCCTTTGGTCTTGAATCAGCCCCTCTATAGCTCTTCTGCCCATCATCATATCCGAAGATGTTACCTTGCCATAGGAGTGCTAAATCGTATTGGGCTCTAGTTGTTTCATCTGACAATGTCTGGAAAAGATCATCAGACAAACTATTATGTCATTTATTTCAACAGCATCGGTTTTTTACTTTCGTGAATTATTTCCTAAACATACATCTCCGCACAAGGCAAATCAATATTTATCCTAAATCATTATGGTATGGCATTTTATAGTGCACACTCCAGATACACTGCAGGAGAGGCATTCTCATATCTCACAAAATAAAGAGAATCAAACCAGCGACATGTTTTAAAATAACTGCCAAATTAGCATCACTCTCACAAATAAGAATGTCCTTGCTTACTTTACATCATCACCTTAATCTCAACTATGTTGAAGTAGGCAGCATGAAATTTATAGCATAAATTAATTTTTTAGAAATAGTTAACAATACATAAAGGGACCTTGGTGCACCCATTAAGGTGTTACTATGTGACCAGGAGGTTATGGGTTCAAGTCTTGAGAGCGGTCTCTTGTTTTAAAAAATGACAGGGGAATGTTTGCCACTTAGACACCTATGTGGTCAGACTCTTCCCCAGACCCTTGCCTTGTAGGGATGCCTTCATGCAACGGGCTGCCTTTTTTAGTTTACAATCCAAACTAGTGTAGAAAAGCATAGTGGCAAAGTTCTAATCTAGATTCCCTTCTAATCACAACCTTCTCACGAATGAAATAAAAAAGAAATCAAACTCCAAAAGTATTGTGACAATTTTTCTTTCACTTGCATGGAAAATACCATCAAATAATGAATTGAAAGTGTCCACAGCCATGTCCCATAACACGATTGATATTGTAAATTCAACAAACACATTATGGAACGTAACCACTGATCGTCTTTAGTCACAGTAGGAGCTTTTGTGCAGTTAAACAGGATGAGCTGGCATGTTTGTCATGTCTGGGAATGTTAGGGAGTGGGAGGCAGATGGGCCGAGGCTCTAGGAGGCAAACGGGCCAATGCTTTAGGAGGACGGGCCTCGCCCATTATTAGTTTATGGGTTGCTGTCAGTGGACCTAATTGGGCTGGGTTGACTGCTGGGTTTCATTACTTTATTTCAGTCTATTGTTATGTCTAATAAACTGTTGGGCCTATATGGTCATATTTTATTATTAGGTTAATGGGCCTAGATGGCCATATTTTATTATTAGGTTAAGGAGTATTTAAGGAGGTCTTGTGAACTATTATTGATGATCGAGAATAAAGATTTGGTTTGAGCCTAAGGCTGGGCAGTCGTTAACACCGTCTGCTAGGGTTTCTTTTTCTGCTTCTATCAATTTGGTCCGACCTGTCGGATCCTATCCACCGCCCTACGTTCATCATGACTCGTTCCACCATTGATCAACGCATAGATGCGATAGAAGCAGACCAGAAGGACATCAGGGCAGAATTGCAATCCACCAACGCCAAGTTGGATGCTATCACGCAAACCCTAGACAAACTGGCGCAGAAGGTTATGGCGTCGGGGGGAACGCTGGCTGATTCTGAGTCAGGAGGAGGAGGAGGCACGGCTGACTCGCAGAACTCCCACAACCCTAGGTCTGTGACCGCACCTCTGACGCTACCGGCGTTTGAGGGGGCAGATCCGATTGGATGGCTTGCCAGGGCCAATCAGCAATTTGAAATACATCAGACCCGACCTGAGTTGAAGGTGGCGTCAGCCATGGTAGCAATGGAGGGTCCTGCTTTGTACTGGTTTTCTTGGACACGGTCGCGGAAACCAGGCATAGCTTGGGAGGAGTTTTCACAAGCCCTTGTAGCCCGTTTTGATACTCGGTTCAAAGGGAGCACGTTCGAACGGTTGGCTGACGTTAAGCAGACAGGATCCATGGATGACTATGTAAATTTGTTCGTGCAATTAGCCCGTCAGGTCCCAGGTTTGAGTGATGCCCACTACTTGGGGTACTTTATGAAAGGGCTACGGGACACCATTCGCAGTTCCTTACGGACCCTACGCCCAATTGATTTGGAAGCTGCTATGGAGTTAGCAAGAGATATCGAAGAAGACTTGGCCGTACAGTCCGGAGGGAGATCAGAATGGGGATACGACAATCAGCAGTGCCGTTCCAGTAATTACACCAAAGTTGGCGGGTTTTCGGGGCTCTCTTCCACGCCAGTTACTGGAAACCAAGGGGCAGCAGGAAGCACAACTTCCTCGCGATCTCCCGGTAGTACCTCGGGGTCCGGGTCAGCCATGACTGGCCAGTCGGAGAATCGCTCTCGGTTCACACGCCTCTCACCGCAGGAATTTGCAGACCTACGTGCAAAAGGGCTTTGTTTCCGTTGCAAGAAGCCCTATACCCCCAGGCATGAATGTCCCCTAAAACAGTTAAGAGTAATGGTTGTCGAGGAAGATGAGGAATTCGACCTCAATCAAACTGAATCTTTTATCCCGCCCGAAGAGGTTAAGCAGCTAGGGGAACAGAAGGAGAAACAAGCAGCAGCTTCTTCACTCCAACCTTGGGGACAAGGTTGTTTTGGAGGGGGATGAAATTGTTAGGGAGTGGGAGGCAGATGGGCCGAGGCTCTAGGAGGCAAACGGGCCAATGCTTTAGGAGGACGGGCCTCGCCCATTATTAGTTTATGGGTTGCTGTCAGTGGACCTAATTGGGCTGGGTTGACTGCTGGGTTTCATTACTTTATTTCAGTCTATTGTTATGTCTAATAAACTGTTGGGCCTATATGGTCATATTTTATTATTAGGTTAATGGGCCTAGATGGCCATATTTTATTATTAGGTTAAGGAGTATTTAAGGAGGTCTTGTGAACTATTATTGATGATCGAGAATAAAGATTTGGTTTGAGCCTAAGGCTGGGCAGTCGTTAACACCGTCTGCTAGGGTTTCTTTTTCTGCTTCTATCAATTTGGTCCGACCTGTCGGATCCTATCCACCGCCCTACGTTCATCATGACTCGTTCCACCATTGATCAACGCATAGATGCGATAGAAGCAGACCAGAAGGACATCAGGGCAGAATTGCAATCCACCAACGCCAAGTTGGATGCTATCACGCAAACCCTAGACAAACTGGCGCAGAAGGTTATGGCGTCGGGGGGAACGCTGGCTGATTCTGAGTCAGGAGGAGGAGGAGGCACGGCTGACTCGCAGAACTCCCACAACCCTAGGTCTGTGACCGCACCTCTGACGCTACCGGCGTTTGAGGGGGCAGATCCGATTGGATGGCTTGCCAGGGCCAATCAGCAATTTGAAATACATCAGACCCGACCTGAGTTGAAGGTGGCGTCAGCCATGGTAGCAATGGAGGGTCCTGCTTTGTACTGGTTTTCTTGGACACGGTCGCGGAAACCAGGCATAGCTTGGGAGGAGTTTTCACAAGCCCTTGTAGCCCGTTTTGATACTCGGTTCAAAGGGAGCACGTTCGAACGGTTGGCTGACGTTAAGCAGACAGGATCCATGGATGACTATGTAAATTTGTTCGTGCAATTAGCCCGTCAGGTCCCAGGTTTGAGTGATGCCCACTACTTGGGGTACTTTATGAAAGGGCTACGGGACACCATTCGCAGTTCCTTACGGACCCTACGCCCAATTGATTTGGAAGCTGCTATGGAGTTAGCAAGAGATATCGAAGAAGACTTGGCCGTACAGTCCGGAGGGAGATCAGAATGGGGATACGACAATCAGCAGTGCCGTTCCAGTAATTACACCAAAGTTGGCGGGTTTTCGGGGCTCTCTTCCACGCCAGTTACTGGAAACCAAGGGGCAGCAGGAAGCACAACTTCCTCGCGATCTCCCGGTAGTACCTCGGGGTCCGGGTCAGCCATGACTGGCCAGTCGGAGAATCGCTCTCGGTTCACACGCCTCTCACCGCAGGAATTTGCAGACCTACGTGCAAAAGGGCTTTGTTTCCGTTGCAAGAAGCCCTATACCCCCAGGCATGAATGTCCCCTAAAACAGTTAAGAGTAATGGTTGTCGAGGAAGATGAGGAATTCGACCTCAATCAAACTGAATCTTTTATCCCGCCCGAAGAGGTTAAGCAGCTAGGGGAACAGAAGGAGAAACAAGCAGCAGCTTCTTCACTCCAACCTTGGGGACAAGGTTGTTTTGGAGGGGGATGAAATTGTTAGGGAGTGGGAGGCAGATGGGCCGAGGCTCTAGGAGGCAAACGGGCCAATGCTTTAGGAGGACGGGCCTCGCCCATTATTAGTTTATGGGTTGCTGTCAGTGGACCTAATTGGGCTGGGTTGACTGCTGGGTTTCATTACTTTATTTCAGTCTATTGTTATGTCTAATAAACTGTTGGGCCTATATGGTCATATTTTATTATTAGGTTAATGGGCCTAGATGGCCATATTTTATTATTAGGTTAAGGAGTATTTAAGGAGGTCTTGTGAACTATTATTGATGATCGAGAATAAAGATTTGGTTTGAGCCTAAGGCTGGGCAGTCGTTAACACCGTCTGCTAGGGTTTCTTTTTCTGCTTCTATCAGGGAAAGAAAATAGAAAACAGAGAGACTCCTTAAAAAGTCTACGTTTAAACTCTTCACAAAGTTACTATGAACAGCCATATAACTGAATACCTCTTCAGTGCCATATAACTGAGTACTAAGGTCATAGACTAGAGCCCAGGATCAGACCCGGTTGATGTATTGTTTTGTTGAAAAAGAATAATGCATTGTTATTCAAAACTAAATCCCATAGTAATACCATTTTGATCCCAAATACTGTTATAGTAGCACAACTTTATCTTGAGTATGAATATTAAAATAAGTGTTGGCTAGCAATCAATTATGATGAGAAACTTTGTGACTACTTTTTACACCATATGTCCCAAAAGAGAGTCTCCATTTTAGTTTACGGTGCTTATTTGATGACAAAAATAATTCTAAATAGATTGTTAAAGTACTATGAATACTTGAAATTAGCATACTAAGAATTTACACTAAAGTGATTGAATCGAACAACTGAAATGGGATACTACAAAAAGTCTAATTTGGATATGTATATGATTGACAATGATTTCCGACATGGCTCTAGTCAAGTACCTTATGATGTAACTTTGACATGGATTCATAAATCCTTGACAAAATCAGTGCCAAACTCTTTGTGCATGACTAAGCAATTGGCATGAAGTTATATTACAAATTTGCGTCAATCCGTGATAAATCCTCGTTAAACCCGTTATTTTTTGTATTGGATTATAGTTCGATATATAAACTCAGATATTAAAATGGGGTTGTGTGGAATAAGGAAATGATGGATCTGGATTGAACTTCATTTTGAGATAGGTGTAGTATTATATTTCAAATTAGTTAATTTCTTGCACATGAAGGGTTCGACACAGTCTTAGTTCTAGACCAGAACTTAGACCATTAGTTTTTAGAGATTAGAGAACATAACTAGAATTCTAATTTGGAACCGAATTGGTGTATTGAGAATGCGGATTCAGTAAGATCAGACATGAGGCGATAAGTTTTAATCCTGATTATATTTTCTCTTAAACATCTTAAAGTTCCTATTTAGAATCATCAAATGCATGAGAATTCGTCTAGGAGGGTAAAGTGATCGACCCAAATTCGTAACTGTTTAACTCGATTTTAGTTAAAATTATTCAATCTGGGCACATGACCTAGCAAGACCAGAATTGGATCGGACCCGACCAAAGTCCAACCGTGCTCCCGCTTAAAAATTACATCAAAGAGCAAAATAACAACTTAAGTTATTACTTTTTTAAAAAAAGTATAAGAACAACAAAAATAAGACTTTCTCACATCATATGCAAGACGAATGTTCTTGAAGTCCTGATCAGCAGCAGGGTCCATGTTAACATCAGGATGATACTGCAGCCATGGTGGCATAGAAATAATGTGTTTAAGTAGACAATCAACAAATGATCTAATCTACAGGAAGTACTTATATTATAAAGGAGAATTGCAAATCTATACGTGAATAGTGTAAAAACAGGAAGAAGACCACAGAAACATTCAAATATCTCAACTCATGTTAGCCTTTTCACAATCTAGTTTGGGTTGTATACACATTTTATATTAATTGAAATAATTCTAGAACAGAGCAGAGTATATGAGGCCTTGCACATTTTCCTAGGGATTCAAAAGCAAGGATTGAGTTTCAATAAAAAATATTTAATGAGTGGTGTATCCAGATATTCTTCTCAAATGGACAGCATACTCAGATACAATATTATATACGAATAACTAAAAATACAAAAAAAAATAATCATACATACTTAAAAATATACTATAACCAAAAAAATAGGGGAAGGGGGATGCATCAAGCATGTATACATTTGTCTATACCAAAAACAAAACTACCAAATAGCATTCTTATCTGAGTATAGGAATGCTATACTCAGATAGGAATGCTATTTGGTAGTATACACCACTTTCAATGAAATTCTAAATGTATTCAAGCATAACTAGACACAGAATTGCAGGACATTTTGATATCTCATAAAGCTGTGTCACTGTGTGCATATGTATTCCTTCACATTTCAGCCCATCATCAAGGCAACAAAGATTCATTATTTTTTGGCTTGAGAATATGATGGAATAAAGCAAAACGGCTCACTAAACTGTCTGCGCTTCTTTCTTATGAAGCAGCAGTCAGTACATGCAATTTTGGACGCGATTTTCACTATGGGTCATCCGGAAACAGTCTCTCTGTGCTTTAGTACAGGAGTAAGACTGCGTACATCTGACCCCCCTTACCCCACCGTAGGTGGGAGCCTTTGCGGCACTGGGGTAAATGAAAATGAAAGCATAAACATAGAAATAATACTATCTTCCTTTTTATTTTCTTGAGGGAAAAACTGTCAAATAGGTCCTCGAATTTTCATAAAAAGGTCAAATAAGTCTTTATATAGGAGGCTCTGTCCGACAGTCGCGATTTGGAGCGGTTCTCAGTGAAATTTTTGATGAAATTTTTTGATCATCTTATTAATCAAGTCTAGTTTGCTCATACCAAATTTCAGCTAAAACTTCAATCGGGAAGGCATTCAAATTAATTCTTGAAGATAACTATGCATTTAAATGCGCAGTTATCTTCAAGAATTAACTTGAATGCGTTCCCGATTAAAGTGTTAGCTAAAATTTGGTATGAGTAAACTAGACTTGATGAATAAGATGCTAAAAAAATTTTAACCGCTCCAAATCGCGACGGCCAGACAGAACCTCTGTAAGGACTTATTTGACTTTTTTTTATGAAAGTTTGAGGATCGGTTATCCCTTTTCTTGAGCATTATTTACCATCAAATTTAAAACCAACAACGAATCACTTTATAATCGGAGTTTAATTAAGCTAAAAATTAGATACCATCCAAACAACAGGGAAAGTGATTCAAAAGGAGTTTTTGGAAGTGGGGCAGATAAAAGTAAATGTGCGCGTACCTTGAGAGCTAGAAGACGATAGGCCTTCTTAATGTCGGCCGCGGAAGTGGTGGGAGAGATGCCGAGAACCGAGTAGTGGTTCTGCTGGCTGCTAATGGAAGATCAGACGATGCAGTGACGGGAGCCCGCCGAAGGCGGGTAGCCCTGCAGCTGTTGTTAGCGGGGCAGGTCCATGGAAAAATGTGTGGGTTCCCTTTGGACCAACCAACTCCGTGAATGGTGGCAGGGTTCCATAACAGGTATGCCTGCATGCTCGGCACTATCAGCCGTGGTTACGGTGTAAATGCAGTTAAATGGTTGAATACCTTTTAAATTATATACGGAGTATTTTATAGAGTATATAAATAATTGATGTTAAATAATTAATTATTTGCGGAAATAATGCTGGAAAAAAAATATTTACCAAAATACTGCTGGGGCTTAACCGTGGTCAGGGCAAAGTCGCCCAACCGTTGGGCGACTTATAAGTCGCCAAACCGTTTGGCGACTTATAAGTCGCCCAACGGTTGGGCGACTTTGCCCTGAAATTTGGATTCAAGCTAGCAGCTACTGCCAGCCACGCACGATCGTGCCTATTTCCTTAGGCACGATCGTGCCTATTACCTAAAACACCAAATCAGCTTGTTTTTCGCCCCGGTTCAATCCAGACCGATCTGTTTGCTACAAATAAGGTCTCCTTTCTCCTTTTGAAGTGTTACAAACTAGATACAACACATGATAATCACCTACTCTCAACAACATAAAAAACACCTTATAAACACCGCTAAAAAACTTTCAAATCATAACCGGTATAACACAGTTCAATCATCATATATGCCATAACAAATAATCATGTAATATTCATACTCAAACACATCAATACAACATAGAATACTTAACAAGAGAAAATACATCAAAACTTGTAAATTGTTCCTACAACATCTATTGCATTAGAAAAACTACAATACAAAAGACAAACTACAAGTTCCCATCATCAGCTTCGTCATGGAGATGTTGCTGCTCATGTCTACGCCTACGGCGTTGTCGTGGTTGAAGAACCACTCTCTCATGTTGCGTCTGGGATGATGAAGCCGCGGCTGCAGTAGACGTGGATGCCATCTCCTGAGATGCGGGCATGTGTATAAGATGTCCGTAGTCTACTCGACCCAACACATCTGAGCATAACGAGGCAATGCCTGTCAGAGTCTGTCCATACATGTCCACATCAGGAATATCAGTCACAGTGGCAGTAGCCCGCTGATGTATGCGCTGCAAAGCTCGGGTCTGCAATACGAAACACAACTACAATTACATTCAAAAACATACAAGTATTACATAAATAAAATGACTTACTTTACTAATTAGTAATATACTCACCGTAAGATGCAATGTCAATGAGCTAGGCTGATAATGATGAGTAGGGAGTCTGAACGAAGGAGACACAAACAACCGAGTGATGCTGTAGTACCATCCCATGTAATCTCCTGAAACTGATGGGACATATGTGGGTGTCCCAGCCACGGCTAGCTCAGCTCTCCTATCCCACATAGTCACGTATCGGACATGTCTGAGTGCCCAATCCTCTGTATGCTTCCCACGCCTATCCAGCTTATGCAGCTCTACATAAGTGTCGATAGGACGGGGAATGACCTGCTCAAACCCAAACTGTCGCATGACTCTATCAGGCAAATGAAGCTCAACAATGTCAAAACATATCAGCGGCAAACGTGCTCGCCATATGTGAGTCTGCTCTCGTCCAGCTGGGGGCAACTCTGCTAACATATCAGGTCTATACGGCATCCATGTGATCTGTTTCGTAAACATACAAAATTAGTATTTATTCTACACCTATTCTAGTTACTGTTATACTACACACACCATACCTGGTCCTCAGACATCCGATCCAATGCATCCCTGTACACACCGAGGCCAGTAGCGGATGACATGCGAGATAAACCAGCATATAGCCACCTAACCATTAACGTTACAATATCAATAATATGGATTTTATTAATGCATTTACATTCAACAAAAACTAACACAAATATAAACGATTGAAAACATACCGACGGCCTAGAGGGTCCACGCCCCGTACATGATGTGGTCCTAGCAGACGTGGAGGCTCATCAGGCAGTGGCTGTCCATCAATGCCATGATATCCAACTATAATGGGACGGCCAATGTGGATATACTCCCATGACCAAATCTGGAGGAGTAGCAAAAATCCCCCCAGCTCTGTGCTCCCTCTCTGGCACCCGCGACACAGCTGCCTGTAGAGATAAGCCAGGGTGGCACTACCCCAGCTAAACTGTGCTGCTACATCAAACCTCTCCAACAAAGGCAGGTGTAGCACCTGAACCTCATTTCCGCTCTTGTCAGCGAAAATGGAGGCTCCCATCATCATCAATATATACGCCCGAGCATGCTGCTGGATGATCATCTCATCAGCGTCGGGAGGAAGGGCCTGGAAGTGCTCCCTCAACCATGGCATCCTAAGAGATGACCCCTGAAGGTCAGCCCTAAGAACGGGGCGGATGCCTAACAACCTCTCACACTCATCCACCCACTGTCGACAAGCAGTGCCTGTAACAGCTCTCCCATCAACCTCTAACCCAGTCAGTACAGCCACATCTCCCAATGTCACAGTGACCTCACCAACAGGGAGGTGAAATGAATGTGTCTCCTGCCTCCAACGCTCAAGTAGAGCAGTGAGGAGGGCTCTATCTAAAGGCACAGTAGCCACTAACCTGTGCAGTGTAAAAAAACCTGCTGCACGAACATATGCTAGGACTCTGGGGTCGACATGTAAATGGGACAAACCCCGCAGATGCTCGCGGCACCTATCAACCTGCACATCCATGCCAAGCCAAACATCCTCACTCCTGTGTGAGGCCTGCAGTGTCAGGACAGAAGGATCATTCGGCCCAGGATCCGCTATCACCTCCATGCCTACAAACAAAATTTGTATTAGTTCTAATTGTATTAGTTGTAATTGTATAATGTATTACATTTTTTTTAACTTCCTTTTTTGAATTTATTAATTTTCCTTGCAAGGAAATAATGAATTATGATTGACTCTAAATATACACATACCCGGCGGACCCCCCCTCTTGTCTAGATGATCTCTTTGCACATGTCGCTCTATTATGGCCGGTTTGGTGGCATCTTCCACATCTAACCGTTCCTCGTGGGCCTTCATCCATCTCATTCTTAATACGGGTCGACTTTGGTCTTCCCTTTGCCCGAAGCATGGATGGATCGTGCACGATTTCGGGTCCATTGTAATTTGGCCAATAATCACGATCTGGAATCGGTTTGAACACCCTATGATACGTGGCGGCGTATTGGTCAGAAGAGAAGAACTTATCCACAAATGGAGCATAAGACAAACTACGTTGTCTACACACGGCTAATACATGGGAGCAAGGAATCTTGTATATCTCCATCTTTTTGCAAGTGCACGTTTTCCGTTGTAGATGGACAGTTTGTTTTCTCCCACCCTTTCCCAACGTTCTGCCACCACAACCTGTCTCCACCTGAAATATACCTCGCCCTAAATCAAAAGGAGTGACAATGTGATGCTTTGCCTTCTCTCTATTTTTTTCAATTAAATCTGTGATGTATGGGGAGTACTCGTGGCCTTGTGTGAGCCTCAACTTACTAGTTTCACGCCTATTCACAAAGTACGCATTAACCCGGTAAAAAGACACCTGGACCAAGGCGGTAATGGGCAAATATCTAGCATTTTTCATGACGCTATTGAAAACCTCAGCCAGATTTGAAGTGATGGTACCGTATCTGTACCCGCCATCATGGTGCAGCGACCACATTTCTGCTGGAATGTTGGCCAAAAATTGTCGTGCATCCCTACTCATTTCACCTATCTTCTTGAACCCACCATCAAATTTTTTTTTCTGATGTTGCCGTGCGGTCCACACAAATAGATTTTTTAAATGAATGTCTTTGAAATGAGTGTGCACATTTGAAGCAAGATGACGGATGCATAGCCTATGATGCGCATAAGGCTCCTCCCAATTACTTCCAACCTCATTCATTGCCCTAACAATACCTCCATGTCTATCTGAAATGACACACAACTCCCTGTTAGTCACAAAATGCCTAATACATGCCATAAACCATGGCCAACTGTCTCCATTCTCGGATTCAACAACTGCAAAGGCGACTGGGAAAATTTGGTTGTTCGCATCACAACCCATGGCCACGAGCAATGTGCCCTTGTACTTTCCATACATGTGTGTGCCATCAATAGTAAGTACGGGTCGACAATGCTTAAAACCAGATATTGATGCCTTGAATGCCCAAAAAACTCTTTGAAACATCATATAACCTGTCGCACCATTGGGGGGTGGGTACCACTGAACAACAGTTCCTGGATTAGAATGTTGGAGCGCTGTCATGAAACGGGGCAATTCGAAATATGACTTTTCCCAACCGCCAAATATTTGTGCTATGGCCTTTTGCTTCCCCATCCATGTTCTCCGGTAAGATACCGTATACCCATATTTTTCCTTCAACATCTCGATGATAGTATGCACTTTAAGAGAAGGATCAGTGCGAATAATGTCAACCACATCTTTACAGATGAATTCTGATGTCAAGGCCACGTGATCTGTAGTGTCGATGTTGCCTACACAAGAAGCAGAATGAGGTCCAGAATAACGCACAATTGTGAAGGTGTCAAGGTTGCCTTTGTTCTTTGTGGCACGTATTCTCCAGGGGCATTGACATTCTTTCTTCCTTTTGCATTGTGCCACCCATTTGTGTTTGTCGGATTCTATCACCCGATAGAATTGGTTCCGTTTGATAGAATACAAGCTCACCATATTGATGACTTGTTCTTTGTTGTCAAACTGTTGACCGACCTCAAACTCACCATCGGGGGTAAACCTTTTCTCACCTGATCCACTCATCCACGCATCAGTAAAACCTTCAGGGAGATCATACATTCTAGTGAAGTGGCTAGACGGGGCAGTTGATGTCACAGTATCACCATCATCTTCATCAGATTCTGTCATGTCGTCACCATTGATGTTCTCGTCTGCATCATCATCACTTCCCTGCCCATCCACAAATGACGCACCGTTGTGCAAATACCTGCCATCCTCCTGTATAACCATGTCTAGTACAGGAACATTTGACGACTTCCGTGCATTCACCCCTGCAATGACATCATGCCTGGATACAACAGCATGTGATGTTGATTGAGTACCATAAGTGTCAGAAGATTCTTCAATGTATATCTCCAGCGTTGACATATCCTCCATCTGAATTATGCCCCACATATTTGTTATAGCTAGCTCATCAATGAGCGGCATAAGCATGTACTTTCCCCCGTTCATGGGAAATTTCATTTTCAACCGCAATGAACGGCCGGGATGAATCATTGTGGCTGCATGTATTTTTTGAAGGATCTCGAGCATGCAAGCGCCACGAGAAACCATGACAAAGCTCGTTCTGCCACCTTCATGGCATATTTGCCCACCATTCTCATAATAGTTCCCTCCCCAATGACACACGAGTGGGAAGCTTGAGAAATCCATATTCTAATAACAACTCATTGTCCAACATTCATGAGTACGCATCAATATACACACTTTATACACATTCACATTTTTAATAGAAATTGCTTCCAAAATTGTAATATATCATTAACTCCAAATTCACAAACAATTCACATTTCAATAACAAACTACCCAAATTTTGATATCTACATTCAATGTCTACCTTTGAATACCAAAATTTAGGTACATTCAACTATACCCAAATGCCCAAATGTCAAAATACACATTACAATTTACAAACAATTTAAAATCAAATTTCAACATTTCATACATATCCACATTTCACAACAACTTCATTCACAATCAATTCATAATCCCAAAATTAAAAAAAATTAACATTCTAAACCCTAAGTGCAAAATTATATGAAATGGATTTGGATTTACCTAGAATAAGGAGTAAAGAGTGTTGAAGATGAAGATGGAGGGTTGCCGGAGTGGGGTCGCCGGAGATGGAGGAGCGCCGGAGTTGGAGATGGAGGTTCGTCGGTCGTCTTCTTCGTCCGTCGCAGCAGCTCAGTTCAATTGGGGCTAATTGTATATCTGCGTTCTGTTTGAGGCCGCCCCTGTTTTTACTTAAGGGGTAAGTCGCCCAACGGTTGGGCGACTTATAAGTCGCCAAATCATTTGGCGACTTATAAGTCGCCCAACCGTTGGGCGACTTACCCCGACCATGGTTAACCCAGCAGTATTTTGGTAAATACTTTTAACCCAACCCTATTTTCGTAATTAATTAATTAATTAACATTATTACGGAAAAAAACTCCATTTAACTCAAATAAATTTTTGTTGATTGTGAATAGTAATTTAGTTGATTTACTAAATTATGTGTCTCTTATTTCAAATTTTGTATTTTACAGAAATTGTTGTATTTTCCATGCTTGTCATGTATTATCAATACTATATCCCTATACAATTTATGTTTTTATTTTGATATAAAAAAATATTTATGTTTGTCATATTAATTTTGATATATACGAATTTTATATTTTTATTTTTGTCAATGTTGATCAGGTTTATTAACCGTTGACCGGGCTGATCCTCCATGACCCGGGCATTTCTCCGGGTCGCCTTCCGGTCCGGTTTTGACAACATATATTAATAAACATACTTCAAATTATATACAATATTTCAAAATAACGAATGAATGTTTCACAAATTATGAATATGGAATGAAATCAATATTACAAAATACAAAACATTCCAAATATACATATTGCTCTCTAAATGGAATGGCTATACTATTTGTAGTTTATTTGGCAATTGATGCTCCATAATAGAGTAATAATCCGGTCAGGATATCCTGACCGGAATTGTCGTTCGACCGCTACAATTTGAGAAAGTTCCACAGTGTTTTTTTCGTGATGAAATTTTATAAGCATATTGTATATGAAGTTTAGATTATATCCACACACTTTCAACTTAGAACTCGATCAGGAAGTCAATTAAAAAAGTTATTGAAAAACACTGCGCCAAGATATTTATTTGTTCATAAAATGCACTATTTTCATTAATTTGTTTAATTGACATCTCAATCGAATTTTTAAGTGAAATTTTGTGCACATAATCTAATGAAGAATATATTCAAAAAAATTATCAACTAAACCACCAAAAACATCCTCAAACTGCGGCGGCTAGACGGCGGTTCTCCTCCAGAATTCTGGTGGTGAACTTTTCTCCTCCATAATATATATATATATATATAAAAAAATGCTATGAATTTAGGACTTAATTGCAATTAATTTAATGAATATTCACTATTGGACTCAATTGTAATTAATTGAGTAAATACAATGAATTTATGACTTAATTGGAATTAATCAACATTCACTAGTTGGACTCAATGGCAATTAATTGAAAATTCAATTTCAATTAGAAGGTTGTATTTTATTACTCCGTATTAAATAAGTAGATTAGATCAAAGTTTGAGCATATTCGAGTCTACTCGAGGTCAGATCCACTTGAATGTTTAACGAAGTCAATTTAAATGGATTTAGGTTGTTTTCTTTTGTACTGTTTTCAGTCCCAGATTAGATCAGACCAGACCAGATCAGATCAAATCAGACTTCCGTAGTTATAAATTACATAGAGACTAGACATTTACTAGACCAGACTAGACTACTTCAGACCAGACCAGCAAATTTTCATCCAAAAGAAAACATCCTTATCCATGATGTGTGTCCCTGCTCCTTATATATTACTAGGGGTGGGCGCGGTCCGGAACGGTCCGGTAAACTAGTAAAACCCGTAATGTATCCATTAGGTTTTTAATGGTCCGGTCCAATCCGGTTTCAAGAATGGAACCGTTCGGTACCATTCCGTTTCGGAACGATACAAAACGGTATGGAACAATGCCAAACACATGCTAAAAAATTTGAACAAATCTTGCAATTAGTAGATATCTTCACACCAACCAACTCACATGAAATGTTGATATAAATACAATAAATTACATATGTAGTACTAAAATTCACAAATACACAAACAGTGCAACACAACTAAGAAAAAGTATAGCAAAACGATGACGTACGAGATAAATGTCATCTTTAGTTTACTAAGTTCATGTGAAAATATAAAAAAGAATATCATCAAATTGTTGAATATAATAGAAATCTTCAATGTTCTTCTTCTTCGTTCTAGGTTAAATATTACTCTGTAGTTCTAATTTAATTTATAGTTGAATCTTGAGAACTAAGATTTAAACCATATTAATTAAGTTGTAAAATTGTGCAAACATGATACCACAAAAAGTCATGTACACTACATTACAAGAAATGAATAGTCTTTAATGATTTCTAAAATTTTAATATTCTTTGAACACATATCAAAATATAGCATAAATTATCTAAAATAAAAAAATAACAATATATATATATAAACACACACTTAGCTAGTTTGGAACGCATGAATACATACTTGGGCTATAAATTAAAATTGTGTGTCTATAAAAGAGATCTATTGGTATAGAAAAATTATAAAAAATTTAAATGCATTATTTCCGAATGGTTCAGTCTGGTATTTTTCGGTTCTCAAAATCTAGAACCGGCCATGTACCCGTTTCAAACGGTTCGGTTTCGGTACGGGGCAAAAAACTATAGAACCGTTTAAATACCCGATATTCGGTTCGGTACCATTACGGGACGGCTCAGTACTGGTTTGATTCGGGTTTTATGCTCACCCCTATATATTACTAGTATGTGTATCCGTGCACTGCGCGGTAAGATATGTGCTTGTGACGCATATAGAAATGAAATCAATACAGCAAAGTTGTTGATGTAATGATTTATATGTAAATTCGTAGACTACACACTATATTTGATTGAGTTGCATATATCAAATTTTGAAAATCGTTAAGATTATTGTCAAAATTAGAATATAAAGGAGAATTATTGTGTTGACGTGAATGAAGCTAAATATTGAAATGAGACAAAACCCGCAAGCTAACCCATTTAGCGGTGTATTAGGATTGCCATTTTTTCTAATTAAGTCATGCGTTGTGATTTATTTACCCTACACATGTTGGAGGTTGGTGAATATAAACACTTCTAATGTGGACTATCATTGAGTTGAATATATCGATCTTCCACTATCAATTTCATTTGTAATTACATACTTATTATTTTTAAAAAATTGCTGAATTATTATGTCTCAAATAATTTATTCAAGCATATTTTGTATTGTATAGTTAACAATAATCTTTTAGAAATTAGTAGTTATGGTTTACAAAAATCTACTTAAAAGGTCAATGCATATCCTTATTTTTGTATATTAAGTACTCCCTCCGTCCCATTTAAAGGTTCCCGTACACTATTCTCTGGTCAACGTGCATTGTTCTTAATCTTTTACTTTTTATATCTAAAGTTTATGAAATTTAAATTATTTTTTGTAGGTTTTGTAGCGGGTTTAATGTAGTTTCTGAATATGTAAATTTTATTTACTAAAAATAATTCTATTAATGACAGGGATCAGTTAACTTTATGGTCAGTCAAACATCGTAAATCGTGTGGGAACCTTAAAGTGGGACGGATGGAGTTCTTTTTTTGGATATCAACTTATAATTATCAAATTTTTATATAATAATGATTTAATAATATTTTTAATTTAACTTATCAAGTATGGCGTTCTTGGTATTTTGGTTTCTTATATTTCTTTTTATTACTACCTCCGTCTCAAAAAGATTGTTCAAATTGACTTTTCTTGATCAACGATGATCAACTTTGACCAATGATATCTTTTAATACTCTGTAAAAATTATTTGAAATATGAAAATTATATGAACTTATACTTTATTAAAAAAAACTTTCATAAAAGTATAATTTTTTAAAATTACACATAAATATAATACCTAAAATCATTATTTAAACTTTAACATCATTTACCAAGAAAAGTTAAATTGGTCAATCTTTTTGGGACGGAGGTAGTACTACTTACGTATATGAACAAATACTTCAAGTTAATTATTTTCAAAATATTATGTTATTGTATGTTTCTTACATTTGTTTAGGGGCTAGCCCGCGAAACCCACATATTGGATGGATAGGGGTAGAATTGTAAAAACCTTTGGCTAGCCATTAGATAATTTGCCAATCAGACCCATGAAAAGCGTAGTCCACCACCACATATTGTGTCAGGGCAGTGCGTGGTGAGCCCTGTTGACCGATGATATTGTTAGTGTGAAATTATGACAAATATAAATATTATATGAACGTGTTGTATGTTAAAAGTAATTCTAAAAAATATAATTACTAAAATTATTACCCAAAATTCATTATCATTAAATTAACCAAGAAAAGTTAAATTGACCAAGTTTTATGGGAAGGGGGAGTGTTTGTAGTAGGAGAAATAATATACATTTATTTATATCGAAAGACGTGCGGGTGGAGTTTTAATTTGGAAGCTGAATATTTTTTCACTCAATTGTGTTTGTAAGTGTATATATATAAATGTTGCAAACACATTGTAAACAATGCATATAAAAGGATGACTTTGTTATAAGGTTGCCACGTGTCAACCTTTCCTATGAAAGGTGTTTCCTAAGGGATTGCTTTATTATATTATATAGATAGATGTGCGATATGTACTCTTTTGATGGACTTATCCAACTAATAGACATAAAATGTCGTATGAGATAAGTTTCACGTTCGAATCTTAATAAAATGGGACGACATTATTATGTACAAATGCATATGTTTTTTGTAAGTATCTGGGTTGGGGCCACACTCCTTATCTACATCTTGTGATTAAAGTTCAATATACATTCTCTAATTGCTTGTACGCAGGGGCGGAGGGAGTGGCCTGGCTGGGCCATGGTCCAGGGCATTTTTTGTAGGAAAAATTCACACTAATAATCCCACCTATTGATGGTCTTCTATTATTAATCCCTCCTACTGATTATTCTGAAATAATACGAACTAAGGGGTTAATCTTCCTCCTTTACTCCATTAACCTAAAGTTCGGGTCTTAACCGGTAATTCATAGTCATGTGACCGCACGTGGTAATTAATCTCTCCCTTTTACAAATGTGGAGCTGCTGTGAAGATAACGCAGAGGACATCTGAAACGTGAGGACGAAGGAGGACAACGAGCGCGACTTAGCCGGACTGAATTGGAGGTGAACTGAATTTCACGGTCTGAGAAGGGAAATACAGAGGCCAAATTGAATCGGAGGTGAGTCGTCTTCTTCGGCATTTGTAATGAGGTCCGTCAGTGGATCATCTTCTTCGAACTCAATTGGAGGTAATTATCATCACACCAATAATAAGGGGCTTATTCATCTCTGGTTATTCTTCCCCGTCTTGATGACAATTCAAGTTTATAAATTTACCATATTTGACTATATGTGATCTTCCATTGATAAAGCACAAATGAAGGGAAAATCAAGGGCAGTAGTTGACTGGTTTACCTTCAACCAGACCTCAGTGTTCTTAGGCAGATTGGGCTGGTTCCATTTATGAATTGGAGTATGAAGCTATCCGAAGATTAAAACCCGATAATTCAATGGACATAATTCACAAGGCAGTATACATATATCGGCTAAACGGGCTAATAGATGTTGATCGTCTTACGTGTCCGAGGGAGAAGACATGGGAGGGGATTATTAGTGTGAATTTTTCCAGCCCAGGAGGAGGCTGGGCTTCAAAACGATGAGCCAAACTTCTGGGAGCTTGCGTACATGGGAGCTACGTCTGTTTAAGGAGCTGCTACAGTGGTTAGTTAAACGAATTTAAAATAATTACTGGCATACCCGGTTGCCAGTACCTTTAGACTAAAGGGGGAAGATTAACCCCTTAGTTCGTATTATTTCAGAATAATCAGTAGGAGGGATTAATAATAGAAGACCATCAATAGGTGGGATTATTAGTGTGAATTTTTCCTTTTTTGTATTATATAGGGATAAGGGTCAGATAGGGCCTCGAACTCGAAAAAAAATGTCAAATAAGGTCATATTTAGGATGCTCTGTCCGGTCGACGCCATTTGGGGCGGTTCCAGATGCCATTTTTTGATGAATTTTTTTGAACATCTTCCTCATTAAGTCTAGTTTACCCATACCAAATTTCAGCTAAAAATTCAACCGGGAAGGTAGTCAAATGATTTTTTGAAGATAATTGTGAAGTTAAACAACGCCGTACATTTCGGAAAATCATTTGACTACCTTCCCCGTTGCATTTTTAGGTGAAATTTGGTATGAGTAAACTAGACTTAATGAGGAAGATGCTCAAAAAATTTCATCAAAAAATTCCATCGAGAACCACTCCAAATGGCGTCGGCCGGACAGAGCATCCTAAATATGACCTTATTTGACATTTTTTTCGAGTTCAAGGCCCTATCTGACCCTTATCCCTATTATATATGAACTAGTATTCAAGCCCGTGCGATGCACGGGCAGTACACAATTTAGCTCATTGTAAACTTGATATTTTCGGAATCATATATAATTGGAAAAATTGATAGTAATAATCCCAACTATTAGCGGTCCGCTTATAATAATCCCAACTATCGATTATTTCAGAATAATCCCATCTTTAGGGACCTTCCGCCAATAATGGTCCCTATAAATAAATTCTTGTAGTTTCTAAAGTGGATGAGGAGAGATATAGCAAGTAATCCCTATAAATAATCCGAACTTTTAATTTTCACACCTAATTTCTATTTAAAATTTACTTTTGTAGGAGGTAATATTTGGTCATTGACCATTATTGGCGGAGGGTCCATATAGTTGGGATTATACAAAAATAATCAATAGTTGGGATTATTATCAGCGGACCGGCAATAGTTGGGATTATTATTTTCAATTTTTCCTATATAATTTAATTTAATGTGATGCAAAAGGAAAATAAACTCAGTCTAATATAAAGCCATTTGATAATATTAAAATTGGCTGAATTGTCTGACTCTACTCTAATGAATTAAATATAATTGATTGGGCTAAATTTATGGAATCTCCCAAATTATGAAAAAGTAAAATATAATATATACTACCTATTACGTATATGTAGTATACGTACGTATATGTAGTATACGTAAAGGTATTCATATGTATGATATGAATTTCCATTTCCATCCTCATAAAGGTAAGATTCTTGATATAAATGTTTTCATATATGAACATCTAATAGTATATATCAATTTCCTTTTTTAGTTAAAAAATTTTGTGGTTATAATTTTCATCATTATCTCAACAACAAAGAAAGAATGGTATGAAGATGCTGAAAAATACGAAATATTAACACAATTGCAAATCTAAGGCTTATAGTTTTAGTCATTATCGCATTGAGTTTAGAAAACAATAAAAAAATGAGTTTAGAAAAATAAAATATTACATTTTAGGAAATATAACACTACTTTTTTTTTATATAGAATAACTTTGAAGAACAAAATTAATAGGAATTTGGACAATTTATCAGTTAGGTGGGCAAAACACGGATAATTCACTTCTCAATAGAATGTGATAAAAATAATTAAATAAAATAAAGTCTATTTATAGGGATGACTATTTATTGTTGTGGATGCAATTGCTTATTTGAATAACTATCCATATTATTACAGAGTAAGTAATAGATTTTGAAAAAGTTACCAAATAAGGTGGATTCTATCCTACAGTCTTTTGTTTCCATATCAATATGCAATAAAAAATAGAATGTAATAAAAAAAATAAAAGGTATAAAAGGTAATTAAACAATTGTTATATATGATGACATGACAGGATTATGTGGCACGCTAATATATATATATATATATATTGATTTTTTAAAAAATAATTAGACTTGGCCCAGTACAAAAAAATACTGGCCCAACAGTGTATGGCCCAGTACAAATAAACGTCCAGTGCAGCCAAAAGGATAAGAAGCCCAGAACCAGGCCTGCGTATAACCAAAGACGGACGTTTACGAGCGCAGCACTGCAGCACAGAACCAGACCACTCCCGCACAGCCCACTGCGTGTCTCCGTCCACTCGCATCGCATATTCGCCGGACGGCGGACGACTCCTCTCCTCCGCCGCTCGCCCAGGTCACCTGCTTCTGAGCTTCTCCTTCTCCAGACTCCAGTTCTCTCGAGGAGTTGAGGTAAGGGTTTCATAATTTCATTGTTTAATTTTTTGGTTTTTATCATTTGTAGTTTAATTTATGTATTTTATTTGTTATTTTACTTTGTGTAATTGTGTTAATTACTTACTAAGTACGGGTGAATTTCAGTGCTTTGAATTGGTAGTTTGTTTCAGTGCTTTGAAAAGTTAGGATTTAGGAATTGCTAGTTTGATTTGTGAATTTCTTACAATATTAATATGAATTATATGAAGTCAAATGTGATTTGTGAATTTTTTAAAATATTAATATGAATTATATGAATTCAAAGAAAATATTGATTAGTTTTTTATTTTTTTGCTAATTTTAGTAGGTATGGCTACTCAATCTACTTCCAAAAAGGCAAAAACCACATTGCATTCGTTTTATAAGCCTAGCACAAGCACTCAGAGTAGACAACAGTTAAATGTCTCAATCGAAACTCCTAATATCTCATCCGCTCAAGAGGAAGTGGTTTCTAATGCACTTGAAATTGAGCGGGATCCAGGAAAACGCAAAACAATAAGTGATTGGCCGTTAGAGAATAGAGATAAAATTAGACAATCTTATTTGATGCTTGGACCTTATCAACCGAAATTGAACTTTTAAAATTTAATTGTTATGTTAACATTATTGTCACTTTTAAAATTTTTATATAATGTTTTTAGTGTAAAGTCGGCCCAGGGTAGACATCCGCCCTGGCTACGCCCCTGTAGATAGATACTGGTAGAGCAATTCGGTGTTCTTCATATAAGGAAGACAACCAATTCTGCAAACAAGTCTGAAGTTCACTAAAATTATTTGGATTTCCAATCACTTTCTGTTAACTGAAGGAGTCGTGCATCAAAAACTTTTTGTTGATCAGATGATAATTTAATTTACTTTTGATCAACGTATATCAGAGTAACCGGTTATTCTTATATGTATATTCTCATGTTGGTTTTACAATAATATGAAGTACTGTTTTATCTTTTACACTATTTAAGTAATCTATATATTTGGATCATGCGGAGTACTTTTTAGTTCATACGAAGTATTCTGAAAAAGACTGCCCTAATCCCAGCTCCTCACCCCTAAAACCCTGAAACAATTGCAGCTTCCCTAATTGCCAACTTAAAACTCTAAATCAAAAGTTTATGGTTTGAAAGTCACACTCCATTAATTGTAAGTTATCAAACACAAAAGCTGCATATTCATTGAAATGGTAGTCAATATTTATGTGTTTTTCTCTTTTTATTTCGTTTGAGTTTCAGGTCGTTTGACATATTTTTATGCTCCCATAAGGTTAACAATCACTTAATCATATTGAGTATCGAGGAATTTTATGCTCTGTAGCTCCCAGCAACACTTCATATAGAAATATCTAATACCAGCCGCATTTATAATCTCCAAATCTCGATTTCTCTGCAGCATTGGCGTTCAGGTTAAGCTCCTAGTGAAGGATGCAGCACGATGAGGTCATATGGCAAGTTATCAGACACAAACACTGCAGCTTCATGGCAAAGTTAGTTTATTTTTTCTATTTCTCTCTCTTTGTTTTCCTTCTAGCAGATTGACTAATCTTTTCCTTGAATTGCTGAATTGCATCTCCATCCAAAACAATTTGTCTAGGCTACAGACAGGAATACTTTGCCGGAATCCATATAACGTCACAGGTTTATGTAACCGCACCTCCTGTCCTCTAGCCAATAGTCGCTATGCCACAATAAGAGAACATGATGGTAAGGAAAACCTGGGTCCCTCCTCTTCAATATATTTCTTTATCAGCTATCTTGCCTAAACTGTCGTGGAGAATCAAGTTACTTGGATCGATTGTTATTTAAATTAATTTAGTGCTCCATATTTTGCTTTTCTTGGAAAAGTTTATTTTTTCAGCGGGTTGGTCTGCCCTGTGCTGTCAGCTGATTGGGAATTTGATCTTCTTATCTTTATTGCACAAAAAAGTACTACCTCCGTCCCCCTAAGTTTGCGACGAGAGAAGGTAGCACGGTTATTAATAAAAGTGGGTTTATGTGGTTGATATTGAATTGATAAAGTAAGAATAAAGTAGGAATGCTGTAGAACCACACAAACTTTACCAAATAAGGTATGGAACAATCTTAGTGGGACAGATCGAAATGGTAAAATGGGACAATCATAGCGGGACAGAGGGAGTATCATATTTGATTTTTTATTTGTCAGAGAGGAATGGATTTTTCTGTTTTTCTTTTTTATAAATTCTTTGTTGCAAAATCTGGCAATCAATGCTTTTCCCTCTCTCTATCTTGTTCTCAGGCGTGTTCTATCTGTACATGAAAACAATAGAGAGGGCTCACATGCCAAACAAATTATGGGAAAGGGTCAAGCTGCCCAGGAATTATATGAAGGCCCTTGAAGTGATTGATAAGCATTTGGTAATTGGACTTATGATCATGGGTGCTGGTTTTATACTGAAATCAGACATGTAATTTGCTGTTATTAGGTTCAACACATTAACTATTTATTTGTATCTCCCTTCCGGATTTTTTCTTTCCTCAACAGATATATTGGCCAAAACTTCTTCTTCACAAGATAAAACAAAGACTAACTAAAATGACTCAGATGCGGATACGGATGAGGAAGATTGCTTTAAAAACAAGGTAAGGAGCCCATAATGTCTCGGTAAATGTGCCAGTAATATGTTTTCATCTGTAGGATTCATTTCTGCATGATTCTTTAAGTTGTTACTAAAAGTTAGGTTTCTGAATGCTTTACTTCTTAAATGTTTTCGTTTGTTTTCCCTTCTATGTTTCATTGTTGGTGTTTTCTATTTTTGTTAGTGGTCAGGATACTTCAGTATCTAGTAGTAATACTGGGCTTCATTTATAATTGTCTTGATTTTTTATCATTTTCCTATAGAGTTGTTCATAGAAGTGTTTGTTCCTATACCACATTTGGTATTTATGATTTTTTTATGTTTACCCATGGGATGCATATACCATTTTCTCTAAGTGAAGTCATTTTAATCACAAGAGAAATGAACAAGAACTAGAAAACGGAGTTGTGTGTAACACTGTTCTTCTTTCATCTCGGCTGTGCTATTTTTCTTCAATAAAAATCTTCTCGATGTGTATTTGTGATTGACAAGAAAATTTATCAGTGGCGTTCAACCGCAGAACATTCTGCTTCATGATGGGTTACTGATTCACATGATGTAGAAATGAAGGAAAGTTATCACTGATTATGATTCTATGTCATAGTACAGCAACAACAACATCCAAGCTCTAGTAATACTTGATTGATGTTTAGTTTATTACTTACCTTCTTTATTTTGAGTTTTAAGACGATAAAATCCTGCTTAGAGGAAAGATGGAATGCAATTTTGATTACAAATAGTATGGATATTGTGTGGAATTGTTCTACGGGGCATTTTATCTTTGCTGGAAGGTATCTGTAATTCTGTAGCTCCCATTTGTTCTTGTGTATTTCGTTTCCTTTTTTCCATCAATAAAAGCTTTCCTCTGTGTTAAAATTATACTGTATTAGAATTCCTTTTCTAGCAAGAGGGTCTAGTTTTTTTTCATAATGGGACAGTACTATCACTGACATGCGTTTACTTGGCTTTTTGTCACTAGAGAGAAGATAATGACCACACCTAGAAAAGAGATGAAAAGAGAAGCTCGTAGGGAACAAAAGGCTGAAAAAGCAGCTTTGCTGGAAAAGGTTTCACTTTTCTAGTTTTTTTTTAATTGCCTCCAGTTTATTCCTTTGCTAATGCCATTAACTGTTCTGCAGAGCATAGAAAAGGAATTGCTTGAACGTTTAAATAGAGGAGTTTATTCTGGCGACATAGTCAACATTATCCCGGTTGCCAAGTACAATGAAATTCTAGATAGAGAAAGTATTGCCGAAAAAGAGGACGAAAAGGTCATTCTAACCCGCGTACACATCTAAACATATCAATCATTCATTTCGCCTATCATGATTCAATTTTCACCTTCCTGTCCCACCCTGAACTGCCCCTCAAAAGAAGAGCTTATATAGTGTCGCATTACACTATTTGATTTGTCATGTTCTCTTTTTTGGGAACAATTTGTTTAATCAGGAGTATGAGGTAGAGTATGTTGAAGGTTATGAAGACCTAGAAGAGGTGGATGATATTGAAGACTTTGGTGGCAGAACAATTGAAGATGCGCATGCAGGAGTTGATGAAGGTAGAACAATCGAATGTGTAGTGATGTTATTTTGCCTGAAGAATGCTTTGCCCATACAATTATGCCATCTTCTTGTGTGGACATAGATGAAAATGCAACAATTCCTGTTTGAACAAAAATCGAGTTATTTACCAGATGAAACTTTTAAGTGTTTGCATGCTAGATTTTAGCTCCTATAGCCTAAACTCATTGTTATACAAACCTCTGCCTCAACTCTATTAATATCTGCCAAGGTACATGTCTCTTAGTCGAAGCTTAGTTTTTTCCCATTTAGTTCTTTTCTGATCACACTTGGATCTCCTTAACTCTGATTAATCCCTGATTAGGTGCTGGACCCCTTCCTGCGCGCTAGGGCTCTTTTTTTGTAACAATGCTCGTGTGTAATAGTGTGCATATTCTAATTAAGCTTGCATGTGGTTGATTTGGTAGCTGGATTGGACGATGATGAAGAGGAGGCTGTTGCATTTCATGAAAGGATTAAGAAGCCTGGATTGGGTTCAAAAAAGCATAAGAGAGACGACCTAAGTGCATATTCTAAGAAGAAACCCAAAGTGCTCGTTGAGGTAAGACAAATATTGATGTGACCCTGTTTTGTTGTGAAGTGCAGTCCTCTTATCTGCTGTTCTTCCTTTTTCCCTTTTAGGTTGAACATGATGATGCAAGTGAAAGACAAACTGCCGTCCAGTGAGAGCGTGTTGGGTTTCTTTCGACGTACCATCAAGCAGGCTATAAAGTATAGACTGTTGTGGTTCACATATTGAGTTATTAAAGCTGCACTGCAGTGGCATTATGGTTTGAAGAGGTGTTGCAGAAGATGTGTTCGGTCTTTTTTGGCCCACTTCTAGTTATATTGCAACTTATGACTCATTTTTGTCCTTTCATTTTCATTTAGTTTATTACATATGCATTTCCTCACTTGGATTTTGTGTATTGAACGAATTTCCCCCTCAAAGAATTCATGTTTATTTTTTCCACTGCTTTTTGCTGATTGCTTGTGGGCTTGTATCTTGAGTGTGTTTTAACTCAATAGACAAACCACCAAAATTAGTTTGGTAATTGATGAAAAACACTTGCCATTTTATTATACTCCCTCAATCCTAAATTGTAAGATACATTAACTATTCACTTGGTCAACATAAATCACTTTTTATCTTTTATTTTATATATTAAAGGTTTATGAAATTTGATTTATTTTTTGCAGGTTTTGTAGCAGTTTTAATGTAGTTTCTGAATATGTAAATTTTATTTTTTAGAACTGTGGAAACCCTAGTAGTATTGGGCTTAGCCCATTTGTATAGGAAACCCTAGTACTCTAAATATAGCTATAAATATAGCTTCTTGTATAGTATTTTATCATCAAGTATATGAAATATAATAATACTTGTTCACATGGTATCAGAGCCTATACGGCAAATATAGTTAGCTAGTTAGTGTTATAAACTGCCGCTCCGAATCCGGACAGAAATCCAGGCCATAATTTCCGGCGTGAATAGTGGTCGCAACTCACTTGAGTGCTTTTGGTAGTGATACAAGCCTACCATCGTGCTCAGCTCTACATAGCGACTTACCGCCGGAAGTTTCGCCGCCGCTGCCTCACCCACGCGCCGCCAGCCGTCGCTGAAAGTCCGCACCTGCAGGTACACATCTTTGCAGATCTGCTCCGTCTTAGTCGTCTGGGAGCGACACCGACAGTTTTTTCAGAAACCTAGGTCCCTGACGACCTAGACCAGTCAGTCCGGTCCGCCGCCGCTCCCACACGCGCCGCCGCTTCCACACGCGCCGCTCATATCGGTTGTCGCCGTCTCTCTGGCCGCTCGCCGCTGCTCTGGCCGCTCGCCGCTGCTCTGGCCGGTGCTCTACCTATTTGACGGAATACCAGGCAGTTTCTTCCGCTGCTTCACTGCTCTCTGGATTGCTCTCTGGTCTGCTCTCTTGGTCAACACAGTCCAGCAGTCCAGGGAAGGTCTTTGTCAACCCACTCCAGCTGGATTACTTTTGTTTTTCTATTATTGGCAAACTGCTGAAGTTCTACTGAAGCGTTGATCCCCTCGACAGGTTTTAATTTTTATCTCCCGTTTGTTTGCTAATTTTAGCTTTTCATTCCTTTTATAAAACAAAAAAAAAAAAAAAAAAAGAAAAAAAAACAAAAAGAAAAAAAAAACAGAGAGAGAGAAAAAAAAACAGTACAAAAAAAAAAAAAAAATTGTCTTTTATGAGTTCTGACAGAGGAAACAACACCGGATACTCAAGATGGAATCGTCCTAAATGTGATTTTTGCCATAAAATCGGTCATACTAAAGACAGGTGTTGGAAATTACATGGGAGACCACCTCCCTCAGCCCATGTTGCTCAGCTCCCACCATCTCCCATTGTTCTATCACCAGAGGAATATGCAGCATATCAGCAATTTAAGGTGACTAATATGCCTTTATCCACACCTGATGTGTCTACTGCTTGTGTTTCAAACACAACAGGCTCATGGATCATTGACTCAGGTGCCTCAGATCATATTTCTGGTAATCCCTATCTTTTATCCAATATAACCAAGCAGCGACATCTTCCTTTGATTACTCTTGCTAATGGCCTTCAAACTTCGGCTTCGGGTATTGGGCAAGCACTTCCATTTTCATCCTTACCATTAGACTCCGTCTTATATGTCCCTAACACCCCTTTTAACCTTGTCTCTGTCAGTAAAATTACACGTGCTCTTAATTGTTCCGTAACATTTTCTGCTGATTCTGTGATTGTGCAGGACCGTTGTACGGGGAAAACGATTGGCGTCGGACATGAATCTCAAGGTCTGTATCACCTCCATCCTCTTGATCCAATCGCTTGTGTTTCAGTTGAACCTGCTCTTACCTTACACAATCGTCTGGGTCATCCTAGCCTCTCCAAGTTTCAACGTATGGTTCCAGGTTTCTCAAATCTTTCATCTTTAGATTGTGAGTCATGTCACCTTGGAAAACAACCTCGTAAATCCTTTCCAAGGCGAGTAAATAAACGGGCTACATCACCGTTTGATTTAGTTCATACAGATGTATGGGGTCCGTATCGGGTCACTTCTACTTTAGGTTTCCGTTACTTTGTTATTTTTGTGGATGATTTTTCCCGTTACACGTGGTTGTTCTTAATGAAGGAGCGTTCTGAATTGTTTCATATTTTTCAAACTTTTTGTGCTGAAATTCAAACTCAGTTCGGTCATTCTATCAAAATTTTACGCAGTGACAATGCTAAAGAATTTTTTGGGGCATCCTTTAATCAATTCATGACATCACGGGGTATGCTTCACCAATCATCTTGTGTTCACACGCCTCAACAAAATGGGGTTGCTGAACGCAAGAACCGACACTTGGTTGATACTGCCCGTACCTTATTATTACATTCTCATACACCGCCTCAGTATTGGGCAGATGCTGTGCTCACTGCGTGTCATTTAATTAATAGAATGCCTTCCTCAGTTCTTAATAATGAAATTCCCTATTCTATTTTGTTTCCTGCTCGTGATTTATTTCCATTACCACCCCATGTGTTTGGGTGTGTGTGTTTTGTCCATGATACGACACCTGGATTACCTAAAATGTCGGCTAGGTCAATAAAATGTATCTTTCTTGGATATTCGCGACTCCAAAAGGGTTATCGCTGTTATTCTCCATTACTTAAGAAACATTTTATTTCAGCTGATGTCACTTTCATTGAGTCGTCCTTTTACTATCCATTATCTTCAGTTGATACCCCGTCATATTTGGACTTCACCTCATATCTCCGGCCCATCCATCAGGAGGCTCCCATTAACCCTCCATCTGATGAGCACCCAAACTTCCCTCCTATGTCAGACCGTCCATTACAGGTATACCATCGACGTCCTCGACCTCCTTCCATTGAGCCCATCGTGGCCACGCCCATTGATTCCCCTATGACGGATCCTGCATCACCACCATCACCTACTCCAGCACTTGAAACCACTCAGGATGATTTGCCCATTGCCCTGCGAAAAGGTACGCGTTCCACATTGAATCCACATCCCATTTATAACTTTTTGAGTTATCACCGTCTCTCTACCCCTTACTATGCTTTCATTTCCCACCTGTCTCATATATGCATTCCTAAAACCACACATGAGGCACTGGCACACCCAGAGTGGCGTAAAGCCATGTTGGCTGAGATGGAGGCTCTTCATTCTAGTGGGACGTGGGACTTAGTCCCCCTTCCCACTGGAAAATCAGTGGTGGGATGTCGGTGGATTTACACAGTTAAAGTTGGGCCTGATGGGAAGATTGATCGTTTTAAAGCACGCCTTGTGGCAAAAGGGTATACTCAAATATATGGTTTGGATTACACTGACACTTTTTCTCCTGTAGCAAAGATTGCATCAGTTCGTTTGGTTTTATCCATGGCAGCAATGAGCCGCTGGCCATTGTTCCAATTGGATATTAAAAACGCATTCCTTCACGGAGATCTGCACGAGGAAGTTTATATGGAGCAACCACCTGGATTTGTTGCTCAGGGGGAGTCTGGTATGGTGTGCAGATTACGTCGTTCATTATATGGCTTGAAGCAATCTCCACGTGCATGGTTTGGGAGGTTTAGTGACGTTGTCTGCAGCTTTGGCATGATTCGCAGTGATGTCGATCACTCTATATTCTACAGACATTCTGCTGGCAACAAATGTATTTATCTTGTTGTGTATGTTGATGACATTGTCATTACAGGTAGCGATGATCAAGGAATTGCGCTCCTCAAGCAACATCTCTTTAGCAAATTTCAAACAAAAGACTTAGGAAAGTTGAGATACTTCCTTGGCATTGAGGTTGCACAGTCTCAAGATGGAATTGCTCTCTCACAAAGAAAGTATGCCTTGGATATTCTTGAGGAAACAGGATTGCTAGATTGCAGGCCGGTGGATACACCAATGGATCCGAACGTTAAACTATTATCAGAACAGGGAGATCTTTTGCCCAACAAGGAAAAATATAGAAGACTCATCGGCAGATTGAATTATCTTACCATCACAAGACCAGATCTTTCATTTGCGGTAAGTGTTCTTAGTCAGTTTCTTGATAAGCCATGTACTGGACACTGGGATGCAGCTATCCGAGTTTTAAGATACATCAAGAAAACTCCAGGGCAAGGGTTGTTGTTTGAAGATCGAGGCCACCATGATATTGTGGGATATTGTGATGCAGACTGGGCCGGATGTCCTATGGATAGACGTTCCACTTCGGGATATTGCATCTTGATTGGTGGAAACTTAATTTCATGGAAAAGTAAGAAACAAGATGTGGTTGCCAGATCTAGTGCTGAAGCAGAATATCGTGCAATGGCCCTTGCTACATGTGAAATCTTATGGTTGAAGCATCTTCTCCAAGAGTTAAAATATGGGAACACAAAACCGGTTCAACTCATGTGTGATAATCAAGCTGCAATGCACATCGCATCAAATCCGGTATATCATGAGAGGACAAAACACATTGAAGTTGATTGTCATTTTATCCGAGAGAAGATCACGAGTGGACATATCATCACAAAATATGTGAAGACAACTGAACAACTAGCAGATATTTTAACTAAGTCTCTTAGAGGTCCTAGAGTGGAATATATTTGTAACAAGCTTGGTACATATGATCTATATGCTCCAGCTTGAGGGGGAGTGTGGAAACCCTAGTAGTATTGGGCTTAGCCCATTTGTATAGGAAACCCTAGTACTCTAAATATAGCTATAAATATAGCTTCTTGTATAGTATTTTATCATCAAGTATATGAAATATAATAATACTTGTTCACAAGAACTAATTTGAGTGTTGACAGGGATAAATTTGTTTTATCGTTAGTCAAGCATCGTAAATCTTAATGTCACTTACAAATTGGGATGGAGGGAGTAATAAAATTTAGAATATGAAATACCATAGCTGCCCATAAATAAAACATTTTTAGCAAATAGAGGTGAATGCCTATTGCCTAGCTTGACTGCTCGAGTAGAAGACATAATATCTGAACCAAATGGATGATACTTAGCCAAGAATTGTGTGATCCAGGTGTCTTCTCGGAATGTATGTGAAAAACAATTTTCTCGCTTATCAAATTTTCTGTGTAACCGATCAAATTGTTTGTATAAGACAATTTGACCGGTGTGTAACCCGGCGTGTACACGATGCAGGTGTACAAGTTGAATCAGTTCAATGATTAAGTTGGAGAAACCTTTGTCTATCAAACTTTCAATAGCATTAGGGAAGATCTTAGCTCTGCTTCCAGTGGCGAGGATGTAGACAATTGATAGTTCAGTGTAAACACCATCTCACCTTCTTCATTTTTCATAATAGCTCCTCAATATTGAGCCATCAATATTGTGCTCAAGGAAGTCTTTAGGTCTCACCCATATGACAAATCTTATATGTGAATCCTGAAGTTTGAAAATTTTCAGGAAATACCTTCCTTTATTAAAACCCCTATATCTGAGAAGATATTCCCTCGTTAAACTCCTGGACCAATCTTGCGTGCAATGTTTTACTTGTATCCTGAGATTAATGGCTTTTCAGTGTTCAACATTGTTTTATGCTTTTAAAAGCTTGATACTTAATGTGACTTTTGTTTCTGTAGTTTTTTTTAACTTTATAAAACTTATTTCTTCATATACTCCACTCCGTATAACTTAACAAGCTTTTCCAAAAAAACAAAAAGATACTCAGTAGAATATTGATTTTAAAATCCATGTTGATATTAGGATCCCTTTAGTATCATGAACAATTTTTTTTGTTTTTTTTTTTTTTGCATTTCACAGATTTTGTTTATCTAAGAATTAGTAAATGTGCTAGACTTGGGGTTCAAGCTGCAACGAGCCAACGAATCATGTGAATGGACCAGCTGACACAACATAGTTTATGTTGCAACTTAAAAGGATGCTTATCTTTTTTTTTTTTTTTTGTGAATCACCTTAAGGCTTAAGCAGACCTCAATTTCGAAAGTCAGCTTTGGAAGAATCCATTCGAAAACCTCTCTTTGAGCTTGAGCAAAATGTGAACCTCAATTTTGAAACAAAAGATCACAAACATGTTGGTAAACAAAGTTTTGGACTTGAAATCTGGTTTGAAGAAGAAAAAGAGTGAGTTTACGCCTTACGGACCATTTGAAGAAGAAGCAACCTGGAAACTAACTTCTTCTGGAAACATCATTCGAAAAGCTCATAGGAAAACCCTTCTCTCGGATAAGCTCATCTCATAAATATTGTGACTGTCATTTCCGCACGTCAGCCCGCGTAGGGGGTGCGAATATTTGATTTTGAACTAACAAGTCAGAATCCCATGCGTGCGAGGGGTCCCATATTCTCTTCTCTTTTTACTCATAATCGAGTGTTACATATAAATAGACTAAAAACATCCTTAGAGAGTTTAGGTGTGGGAAAAATTAACATACTTACTTCTTACTTCACTTGAAATGCCCAAAGCTTTTCTAGTTATACACTAGAACCGTTGTCCTAAGGTGACATGATCATGAATCTTTTGTACTCTTGGTCTTGAAATGTCTAAGTCCAAGATTTCTATCTAAGGTCCAAAGCTCGCCCTAAGTGTATATCTAGCTCGGGCACAAATTTTCATGTTGGAGGTGGGGAACCTCGGCTCATAATGAGAAATAAGATTGTTCTTGTTGATCTTGAGTTCACAATGCTAGAATCAGTTTGAAGCTCGACAACAATGCTGGAGTGGCCACCAACCTCCGCGAGGGCTGAGCTTGGCCTCGACGGCAGCTTTGGAATTATCTTGATGAACTGAGTAAAGGCTTTCAAGCTTGGCCTCGGCGTCCTCGTCTTCGATCAGAGTTGCCTTAGTGGATGTCGAAGATTCTCTATCATAAATATTTATACACGTGGGAATTATGAAGGAGACTTTGGCATGTATACAACCTGATTGAGTTGAAAGACTTCGAATACACACTTTGAGGGGGGTTTTATTTTTCTCCTCCCCCATGCCAACACACGCCAAATGAAAATTCTAAGAGGAGTTTTTCATTTTTCTCTCCCTGGCGCCAAACAAAGATCATTTCAAGGCGAATCAGGGATGCACCTTTTGAGTGGAGATTTTACTATTTCCTCCCTGACGCCAAAGCTCGATGAAATGCATGTCTTATTGATAGCTACTATTGAGTGGGAGCAAGGGGAAATCAAGACTCAATGACTCAATAGCACCCAATTGATAGTATCTAAAGGATACAACAAAGTGTGAGTGAACATTCTGAAAGTGAGGAACAGAAGGCTGAAGGGAGTGAATAAAATATAATGAATGACATGTCTGTCGGCCTCCTCAACTGTACTATCAATCGAGAAATTACACCTAGTCACTCAAAATATATTAGACAACCTCTATATGTACATGAATGATTTAATCCGATCATGAGTATAAGTCACTGCATGCAGCCTAATGGCACATGCACAACCCAATTATAGACCAATCTATATTTTTCTTAGAGCTATGCTTGGTGTACCCCATTTGTACTTCACCTATTGTGTGGTTCACAATAGCCCATCATTTAAATGAGTTGTCCAATTTAAATGAATTGTCTCATTTAAACCACACAATAGGGGTGAGTACAAATGAGATACCCAAAATGAGCTATGATAAATGAGGTACCACACTATAATACTTTTCTTTTATTTTTCCTCTGTTCAATAATAAAATGCATTATACTCCATATATAACTTCATACTCTATCTTGACGATCAGACCTTGATGGCTTGTTTGTTTGGGGGTTAATCTAGGTTATTGCAGATTCAATTTTTAATTAACCTCGTTTGTTTGTGGTTTGCAACAAGAACCTATATTACTCCCTCCGTCCCTAATAACTTTGCCAAGTTTGACCGGCACGGGGATTAATAAAGTAAAAACTGTGTGGTTGAGGTTTGTGCAGAGGAGAGAGAATTAACTGGAACCACAAATTCTTTACTTAAATGGGAAAGTGGCAAAGTTAATGGGACATCCAAAAAAGGAAAGTTGGCAAAGTTATAAGGGACGGAGGGAGTATGACTTAACCTCACATAACTCTCGAGAACCTGGAAACACGTCAAATTGAAGAATCTCTGAAGTGGGGGTTTTGGGAGTTAAACTCTCGTTCAACATAAAATAAGCCAGAATATCTTCACGACTTCACCTAAACAATATTTGTTACATTAACCTAGATTTACCTTATTTATTTCCAAACTAGTTTAAGTATGGACCAGATTGACTTATGTTAATCTAGTTTTTATTTTTTTGATCTATTAACCTGATTTTTATTAAAATTTAAGTTTAACACTGTCTTTATTTAAGTTCATTTTCTTCAAAAGAACTTAAAAATCGCTCACTGTTCGTGGTTCCGGTGGATGCCCAATTCGTCTTCGTCGCGTTGCCGTTTAGGAACATTATCCACTCACCGATAAGCAACAACTAGGGCTTTCAAGTCGACGCCTGAGGTAGCGAAATGGAAGAAGCCATCGCTGACAAGAAAGAAACAATCAACAAACACGAATTCGCTCAGTCGCCGACCACGCTCACGGAAAGAGAAGCCCAAGACCGCGACCGCATCGCCCAAGATCTCAAAGCCGGGCTTCATCCCCTAAAGGTGATCATCTTACTCACTTCTATACTCTAATCTTCTAGGCTTGATGCTTTCTTTGTGAAGTTTTCGTTATTCGTTCGCATAAATTGTTACTCGCTTTCTGTTTATTATAAGTACTGCGGGGGAATTGTTGGGTTGGGTTGAACTCATGTCCTCACAACTCGGATACTGGAGTAGGATAATGTGTTGTGCGAAAGCTTATTAGGGTTAAAGTTAACTATTTTTTAGTGTGTATATGTTTATTAAGTGGAATGTACCTTGTATCTTTTTTGGTTTGGTAAGGGGTGTGTTTTTTGTAATGTGAAACTGTTGTGGATACACACAGTTATGGGCCACTCTATACAGCTACTGGCATATATACAGGTCTATTGATCTTTATATGTATGCAATAAGCTCATAACCATTATGTGGTCAGTCGTGGAATATTGGATTCAAGATGGACTTGTGTTCATGCTTATAGAAAATTTTGACAGCCTTCTTGTGCTTTGAGCTGTAGTGGATAGCTCAATGTGATTATGAGCAGTGAATGCACTGCAGTTTGTGCTGTGTTTGGGAAAGAAGGATGATCCCTTATTTTCTTAGAGTTTTCCCATTTCATTTGTTTATTGACATTGCATTTCCTTCATGCTTGTCCTTGCTCATTCTGCTTGTTTGGTTTTACAGCACAAATATGTATTCTGGTACACTCGCCGGACACCAGGCGTTCGGGCGCAATCATATGAAGATAACATAAAAAAGATAATGGATTTCAGTACAGTAAGTTAATTATTTAATTTAATTTTGACTGATTATGTTATGTAGTTTAAGACTTTTCTGGTGAACCAATAGGGCATCACACTTCAGATAAGAAAAAATGTTTAGAGAAACAAATGGTTTAACGTTCCATGTTGGCTCCCTTATTCATGTCTACAGATTTGTTGTTTGCTAATTTTTTTGGCTGATAGGTTGAAGGGTTTTGGGTCTGCTACTGCCATTTGGCTCGTCCATCAACACTGCCCAGCCCTACTGATTTGCATCTTTTCAAAGAGGGAATTCGTCCTTTGTGGGAGGTAACCCTTAGTTGAACTCATTACTTTCAATGGCCCATGATTTTTCTTTTAAAAAGCATCAATCCCATTCCTCTTTTGTTGATTATACATATTATATTTGTGTAGGATGCAGCCAATTTCAATGGTGGTAAATTGACAATTCGATTTAAAAAGGCTGTATCTGGGCGATTTTGGGAGGACCTAGTAAGATATAATCACATTTAGTTTTTCTCTTTTGTTATAGGGTATACGAACAGCACACATTATTTTCTTGTGAATTTGTTAGTAGTTTATAACACTAGCTTTGGAATTCCTTGAAGGTTCTGGCATTGGTTGGTGATCAACTTGATCACAGTGACAACATTTGTGGTGCAGTCTTAAGCATTCGCTTCAATGAAGATATTTTGAGTGTGTGGAACCGCAATGCATCAGACCAGCAGGTCTATTTTCTCACCACTTTTCAGTCAATTACATATATTTACTTATAAACCCACACCTACTCCCCCGCATCCCAAATATCTTAAATCTTAATATGATCAGACTCAAGACGTGGCTTGGTATTTATCCACAGGCTATAGCAGCAATAAGAGAGTCAATCAAACGACACTTGAAGCTGCCCACTGCATATGAGATTAATTACAAAGCTCATGATGCTTCTCTGCGTGACAACTCATCGTATCGGAACACCACATGGAGAGGCTAAAACCTACCTAGCGGTTGCTTGCTTACCAAGGAAAAAGGGAGACGATTCTAAATTAAGTTTGCATGTGAGTTGATCATGACCGTAGGAAACCACATTGTTGTCACATAATCCATGCATGTGAAATCCACTTTCCAAATACATTAAACTTCTAATGTTGGGACCATCATTTCTGAGTTTCTTTTGGTGGCTATGATATATAACCTATATAAGTTTCATTTGTTTGTGTACTTCATATTACCTGAGACACTTCATCCACTACAAAACTCTATTTGGCTATTCCTCAAAGTAACTACCATTACTGTTGATTCAAAATCAGACTTTGGCAGACCATTCAAAGACTCGTGTAGTAATTAATTGAAGGCCAAAATCTATGTCTTTATTGAGTATTAATTTTGGCAGAGTTTCAGTATGGTAGAAAAGCTTAATACAAGAAAAAGGAACCTCTAGTTCTTCGTGACTTCGTGGGCTCACAAGATCTAAATGCCCATTTTGTGCTAGCGGGATAAGCGGCACATAGTGGGACACTTATAATTGCTCCCAACCAAGCTCGGCTGCAATGGTGGCTTGTCGGCGAGTCCGAGTGGTCCGACAGGTCTATTGGTCTGGTGAGGTTAGCAATCCCGGGTCAGCCCCCTGTTGGTTTCTAACCCAAGTACCCAACCCAAAAAATGCAAGATGCATTCATAGGCCTATCCCCAAATAAAGTGAAGAGGAAAATAACGTGCACTTCAGCACGTTGGGAAGAAAAGACTGGAAAGACAAGGTATCTTTCCTGTCATTATTGTAATGGACAAGGATAGAGTAGAAGCTGCAATAAACCATCTGAATGGACCCGCAAAAACCATATTATAGTAGGCTGATTATAGTACTAACACAACAATCTCAGTTAACTTTATTTATCATCACAGCAGTATACATCATCCATCTTTATGATAAATTTGTTATCATCATAGAATTTGTGTGCAACCACTGGCTAACATATCAATTTTTTGCCCACCTTTGCTGCTTCAAAGTTGCCCAACTTTTGATCATTGACCGCTTAATCTCAGATGTTTTATATCATTACATGTGTTGGCCTGTTGGGTAGTCTCAGACAACTTTAGTTGTCATCACAAACTCATGAATATGGATTTATGGACTAAGTTAGCACATGCATATGGTTTCAAATTTCAAATGAACACATCCTTACACCTCCTACATGTTCATAAACAAATTAACATACTAATCAACACATCCTTACACCTCCTACATGTTCATAAAACCCAATCATCACAGCCAAATAAATCTCACAAAGTCATCAGTCACTGCTAGAGTTCAAATAAGTCTATTACAGCCTCACATGACTGATCGCAGGCACTAGTCATGGACCCGGGCCGGGTCGGGCCCGGGCCTAAAGTTTTTTGAGGGAGGCCCGGGACCGGCCTGTGCTATGGCCGGTGCCGGTTCGGGCCGGGTCACCCGCCCGGGTCACGGGTCGGGCCACCCGCCGGGCCGGGTCAGTTGAAATTAATTTTTTCCCCTACTTTATAGTTTATACAAATGCTTATTAAAAACAAAGTTCAAGTGCATTTCTTTGAAATAGGAACTACATTTGAGAATTGAGAAAAAAATTACAATATGAAATACATTTTCAAGTAAATTAAAAACAATTAATTGTAAGTTGTAAGTTTGTAACCAATTAATTAATTTGAGAAGTGCTTCATATGAAAAAATGAACACATATTTATTTGAAATATGAAGTACAAGTTTACAAATTACAATTGAGAATTGAGGGAAAGATTAAAACATAAAATACATTTTATAATATATTGTAAAATACTAATCAATCGGAATCTCTGGCATAGGTAGAGCCACCATCGATTGTTGAGTCATCCATAAAGTCTTGGGAGGTGGTGATGCTCATTTCTTGAGTTCTACGTGTGGCCTTCAATCAATCGTGGTAGCATATAAGCGTCTCAAGAGAGTTTGCGCTCAATCTTGTTCTAGATGCCGTTAGGACGTTGCCGGCCGAACTAAATTCTTGTTCCACGGCAACTGTTGAAACCGGCATTGATAGCACTTGCTTAGCCATCCGTGCTAAAATCGGGAACATTCTTTCTTTTGACTTCCACCACTTTAGAACGTCCAAGTCATCATTTTCTTCAAATTCAACTTCATATGTTAAATACCAAGTAATCTCATTTATTGCGCTTTGTTCAGTAGGGTGAGTTGTTTTAGTTTTTTTCATAAGATTGCCAAATGCAGATTTAAAAATTGATTTTCCTTTAGATGTTCGTGTCGGGGGAGGGGGCGCGTTGCCATATTGTGCATGAAACTCATTAAATAAGGCATAAAATAAAGTACTAACCTCGTTGTATTCCGTTTTTGGATCTATGGAGTTATCGTCATACATTGGAAATTCACCAAAAAAAGGCAAGATAATAGAAGTTGAAACAATCTTCCAAATTAGCTAGTCTAAAACGAGGATCGAGAAAAAATGCAATACCATAAATATGCAGAATATGACAATATGTGCATAATATTTTAAAACTTTTCCTTCATAAAATCACAAAAATAACTCACGTAAACGGCATTCTCAAATTCTTTAAAAGCACCGGCGAGATTAACAGCTTCACGAATAAATTGGTTTGCGGTAGGTTTATAAACATGACTAAAAGTTTCAGTTGCATTAAAAAAATATCAAAACATTAGAAAAGCAGGAAAATATAAGAACAAAGCAGGAAAATGTTCTTTATATCTAAGAACAACTTTAAGTAATTTCTAAGTACTATTCCAACAAATAGTCAAATCTTTAGGAAAAGCAACATATCTCACACCTCTTTCAGTCAAATAATTTTGCTATTTTAATCTAAGTTGACCACTACCCCAAATACGTCTAACCCCCCCCCCCCCCCCCCCCCCCCCCCCCCGACTACCTCCATAGCATCACCTAATAGGGCGGCACAAGAATAACCCGAACTCGCATAACCCGCCCGACCCAACCCGACCCGACCCGACCCGATTTAATCGGGTATTTGATTTTTAAAAATATTCATGGGTTAAATATGTTTGAACCCGCACCTAATGGGTAGGGTTGCGGAATTAAAAGCTCAAACCCGATAGTACCCGACCCGGCCGAAGTTCATTTTACTTTTATTATGCTACAACGTTTTCTTGGATAATTTCAATTTAAGACCAATGTGCTCTATCTAGGACTTTACAATATTAGAATTATATTTAAACATTTATCATTTTGAGTTTTGACTAGGTGATTATTATATATTTACGTTTCCTTCTAAATGAACTTCTTTTACGAAGGATGTTTTAATACTATTACCTAATGTTTTTGCTTATAGAAGACACGAGTACTTGTATTTGTTTGTGTGTTTTGGAAACAAGTTAATCAAGTTTTAAATTGGTTACATTAATTTTCCAGAAAGATGCAACCCCAAGTGATTTTTTTCCCCAATACCCGACCCTGCCCGACCCGTTCATGCATGGTTTACCAACTTATTTTCCGTACCACGGGTTGGTTAATAGCCAACCCGAACAAATCGGGTAGGCCCAAAAAATATAGCAAACCCGACCCAACCCGCCCGATGTGCAGCTCTATCTCCTAACGCTTTTAGACCATCTTGCACACATAAATTTGTAACATGGCATGCACATCGTTGATGAAAAAATCTACCCATCAAACTATTGGCACCACACAATTCACGCAATCTAGGTATTATTATACTCAGTATTATTCACACAGCAGTATTATTAGTAGCATTATCGAAACCAATAGCAAACGCCTTATCAATCAAATTATACTCAGGTATAATTTGATTCCCCGTTCTGCCGCCTAATTTTGCATACTCCACGGTGTGCTTTGCCGTAAGATGCCTTGCGGCGGATCCGTATCCGCCGGAGGTCCCCAAACTATAATTTTGGTTGCACCACTTGCAAGTTGCGTACCAAAACCCGGTTTGTGCGTCTTTCCACTTATCAAAATTATTTTTCATTATTTTAGATTTACTTTCTTTCTTACCGGGTTGGGATGAGGTGGGCTCGTCCGCCTCATTGTGGTTGCCGTCACCATCGCCCGTCTCCGGTTCAAGTTCATCCGCATCGTCATCCTCGAGCTCATCTTCGTCAATGGTTATCGGGATTTGTTCTTGTTGGAGAAAGCGGTTATTATGTCGGGCCAATTCTTGTTGTAGTTGTTCTTCAGACATCGCATCTCCATCCCTCCTTTGGTAACCCGTTTCAAAATCATCTCGGCTTTGAGATGAGGAGCCGGCAAGTTCTTTACCTTTGCGGGATTTCTTCCTCCCAATCTCGTTCCTTCGGTTGCGCTCGAGGTTACCCATATCAACCAAATATCTACCACCTTCCATCTTAAAAATGTAACAAATATTAATTTGCAACAAATATAATAATGAGTACAAAAGTAATGCAACTAATTAAAACTATTTTAATTAATACTTCAAACTAATTTACTGAAAGCTACTTTAATAAAATGTGAAGTACTTTAATTAAGTAATGAATTAAACTGTGACTCTAAAATAAAAATTTAAATTCGAACTAATCAAGAGTATTTTTTTAATAAATACTTAAAACTAACAAGTGTGAATTTTAACTAAAATGTGAGTAATTAAATTATATACTTAAGTAATATATATTGTGTAAGTATATATATACTTAATATATTAATTAGATGTAATAAAAGTAATATATTAGTAAAAATTGAATATATATATATATATATACTTAATATATATATTACTTAATATACTAACCAATATAGTTTGAATTAATTTGATATAATTCCAACTATATTAGTAGATATAAGAATTGTATAACTAATATATAATATAATGTTTATAGTATATAATATATAAATATACTACTATAAGATGAGTAATACACTTATATTTAATACTTTAATATATAAAGTATATATTAAATAGATGTAGAATGTATGTATTAAGTAGATATAAGTAGATAATAAGTAGAGATTAAGTAGATAAGAAATATAAGTAATATAGTATATGTATTTATAAGTAGATAATTAATATATAAGTAGATATAATAATTGTATAAGAATAAAATAGTAAAATATAATAGAGATTGGAGAATAAGAGAATACGTAGATAAGAAATATAAGTAGAGAAGTAGATAATAGTATGTATTAAGTATATACTAATAGTAGATAAAGTATATTTAATACTTTAATATATAAAGTATATATTAAGTAGATGTAGAATGTATGTATTAAGTAGATATAAGTAGATATTAAGTAGATAAGAAATATAAGTGATATAGTATATGTATTTATAAGTAGATAATTAATATATAAGTAGATATAATAATTGTATAAGTATTAAATAGAAAAATAAAATATAATGGAGGATAAGAGAATTTGAGAAGATGAAGATGGAGACGATTAGAGAGTGATAAGTCCGTATTTAGATACGCATTTGATGCGTGTTGGGATCGGCTTTTGATGGTTTTCCTAGCTTTAAGGTGTTACAAGTCTCAATTTTAGCTCAAGTTATGTTTACTGGGCGTTGGTTCGAGTTTTGTGTTGTTTGGACTCAAAATCAGGAATTTAGAGTCCGGCACTGGCGCTTGAGAAGCAATCGGGAAGAGTTGGAGAACATTCGAGAGAGATTTGAGAGTTTTGGAGGCCACCGGGAGATTCACGACGAAGATTTGATGAATAAACGGCCTTTGGATCGATCAAAGAAGCATCCGGGAGCGAACGAGGAAGAAAATAGCAAGAAAACGGTTCTAGAGCATTCCGCGCGTCCCGCGGGTCGGTTCCGCACGCCCCGCGGGTGATTCTGAGAGCAAGAATTCAAGAAGTCTGAACCGTACTATGTGCGGCCGAAACCGCACACCGCGCGGTCCAGAAATAGCCCCCAGGAGTACTCGCGCGGTTGCATAGTGCGGCACCCCGCACACCGCGCGGGCGGAGCGAAACTCGAAGACGGAAAACCCTGTTTTTCGGCCCGTTTTCGGGTTTTTCTATAAATAGGCCCCTATTTTGTCTGTTTTTGACTGATGAGCTTAGAGAGATAAACCCTATTTCGACTTTTGAGAGCTTTTCAAGCCTTGTTCTTTAAGATTAAGGGATTCTTTGTAAGTTCTATCTTTTTAATTAATGACAATTATTTTTATTCATCTCAATTCCGTTGATTATTCAATTATGAATTGCGAGTAGTTTTAATTAGGGATTGATGAAGGGGTTAATCATGATGTATGGCTAGATTCTTGACAGATTAATTGCATGAATGTCGTTTAATTTGTGTTTGAACCATTTAACTGATATCTATTGTAACCTAGAACAGCCGCTAGAATTACAATTGCTTGTGGAATAAGTTAAGAAAGATCTAGTTATACATTCACACACACTTAATCGTTCGCTAAGAGATTAGTAGCGATTAAGGGGCCGTAAGCTCGCTCCTCTTGGCAATAATTTAGGATCATGTCGCATGAGAGATCAGCCTGGTCCCCTAAATTATTGTACTCTACACCGCGAGAGCGGTAAGAACTTAGTAATGATTAGCTGGGCTTAATTAAATTAATTTAATTTAATTAAGCCTGATCTGCCAGAAATCTGGTTACCCCGGAATCAATCCCTTTTCCTTTCATCATTAATTAGAAAGAACCCCCTGATTTAATCGTTTTATTGGCATTAGTTTAATTTTCCACCCAATCAATCTCGCACGACGCTTTTATTTTATTTTCGTTTTAATCGCTGAATTTAGTTAATTCTTAATTCCCTTTTGTCCGTCCCTGTGGAGACGATACTCGTACTTACACCCTATACTACGATCTATTTTAAGTGCGAGAAAACTCACATCAGAGAGTAGAGAGTAGGATTTAAGAAGAGTTGGAGAAGAGGTGTGGGAAAATGTTTAAAATTAAAAGTATTTATAGTTTTTTTTACCCCCACCCCTCCCCCCACCCCCAAATGGCCCGGACCCCCCTACAACCCACCCAGCGGCTATATAGTCGTTTGGGAAGTGGGTGCCCAGCCAAATGGCTGTTTTGGCCAAAAAAGATTTTTTTAAAAAACAATTAGCCGTTGTGACCCGAGCCCGACCCGGCCGGGCCGGGTCACCTTTTATCGGAACCGAGCCCACCCCCCGCTGCACCCCCGGTTCGGGTATACACCCGGTCCCGGACCGCTGGACCGGGCCGGTCCCGGGCCCGCACAGTACCGGGCCGAGCCGGGTGGCCCGAACCGAATCCACGACTAGCAGGCACACAGTCATTACAAAACTTCATAAATTAACAAGGCTTCAAATTGCATCCTTTTGGAGTGTGCCGATATATGGAATATTGACAGTGGTTATCAGACTTTTACACCAATTGATTCCTCATTTGGGTTGGCACTTGGCACCTAATATCCATTTATACAACGCTCTGATATATGCTATTGGTAAGTTTGGGAAGAGTGATGAAGCGAAAAAGATTTATGCACACTTCATGGGATTAGAAGTGAAGCCAAATGCAACAACATATTCTCTTCTCGTTGACGCTCATGTCATAAAGCGAGATCTTAAGGCTGCTATATCCGTTGTTATGAAATATGGTGCAGGAAAATTATATGGTGACAACTCCAGAAATTATATTCCAATGCAACAACATATTCTCTACTCGTTGGCTTCACATTAAATTATTTATAAGAAAATATAAAGTTACTCCCTTTGTCCATAAATTTACTTCCATTTCTCTTTTCGAGAGTCAACTTAAATCACTCTTAAACTCTTACTTTTTGTATCAAAACTTTATGAAAATTGTTTTTTTTTGTGCAGGCTTTGTAGCGGGTTTAATGTAGTTTCTGAATATGTAAATTTTATTTACTAAAAATAATCCGAGTTTTTACAGGGATCATTTAACTTTATCGTCGGTCAACCTTCGTAATCCGCAATCGAAACAACATTCAAGGACGGAGGGAGTATTATGTTTTATTTATTTTATATTCTTATATTTTTATTAATATACATTCTTTAAAATGATTTCAATTGAATCAATTCATATGCAGTTATTACTCTCACATATGTTAGTTATTTATTTATTTACGTTAAAATAAATCAATAGTAAACCTGAAAATCCGCGATAATTGGTAAAAAAAATTGAATATACATCAAATTGAATGTAAAAAATTGAATGTACACCAAATCATATCCACGATATTTGGTGAAAATGAACTCTATATACATCAAATTGAATGTAAAAAAAGGAATGTAATTAAGGCATTGAAGCATAGCAATTAATAATTGTGCTTTTGGGCGAGAATTTTCCCTCCAATAATAGTAGCAACTTTGCTAGTTTATATTATATAAAGATTATGGTCAAATGTACATCATCATGTGAAAGGTCACCTTAAAGAGAGGGTTGCGGATTTTTATATGGGAATGTGAGGGTTATGCTATCAACGCCGCTAATAGTACTAGTATAACATATATATAAAGAAGTTTTTCAAAATTTATACTACCTAAGCTAGCTATTGTACACTGTCAACGAACATATATGATTGTTGTGTTTTACTAACAAAGGAGACACTTCAATGATATTTCAATGGTATTTCATGGTATATTTATTGCTACATCTCATAGTTATTTTAATTTCACTAGCAATTTCTCATATGATCTACATTTTCATTTCCATCACAATATCTTTATATAATCAAAGTTACGACATATAAAATCTAAAAAATACCCACTATATATCATAATAAAAGATAATTTTGAACAAATTACTAATATTTTCTAGAAAGATATATCCGTGCATTGCATGGGTATTTTGTTTAGTTACTATATATATAAACATATAGTTATTTACTTGCTGTCGAATTTGTATGCACATTGTTTACTTTTACTTCATTTAGTTTCCTTCCACACAAGTTCAATGTTTCATGAATCTCATAACATGTGATCAATATGATTTGCAAATGGAATATGAAATGAAAATTATCGTTGAGTTTAATGCAAATGAGATTATTATTTAATTGCAAATTCATCAATATAAAAGTACGCAAAATTTATATGAACATATGAACATATGGTTAATGTCAGAAAAGAAGTTATTTTTAAACTTTTTTTTCAACATGTTCTACTTTTTTAGAGCCCATTTGGTAATACCAAAATTGGCTTATTTGGTTGATTCTGCTGAAATTTATGAAATTCTGGTTGAAATGGTTGGATTGGCTGATTCTGTTGAGTTATGAAAAGATTATATTTAAAATATATTTTATTAATAAAATTAAGAAAAATTATATGAAATAATCGTTAAACGGATTCTCTACAGTAACTTCAGTCAATACAACTGAAAAAGTAACTTTAACTTTACTTTTTCTTATTATTACACAATTCAGCGAGCAATATCAAAAATTACGTGTTTGGTGAAAAAATTGGTTGATAAGCCTCATAAGTTAAAAAACATGATCACCAATTGAGTCTTAATCTTCTATTCGATACGTTTCACTTTTAAACTACCGAGTATTAAATTCACACAATTCACATTTCTTTTAGTTTTATTGAAAGTTCTATTGAAACGAATTGAAAACATTTTGATAACATTGAACTTGATTGTATCGCTTGAATTTGCTTATGTTGATGAAGTGTTGGCTGGAGCGGTAAATTGGTTGAATATGTTGAATTATGGAAAAGTTATACATATTTATTTTGCTAATATCATAAAGAAAAAATTATATGAAAATAGCTAGAATAGTCATCTACAGTAATTTTAACCAATTCATCCAGAAAAGCAATTTTAGTCTTACTATTGACTGTTACACAACTTAGCGTGTGATATCAAAAATTATGTGTTTAGTGAAAATGTTAGCTAATAAACCTAAAATAGAGATTAAAAAAGAGGATCTAAATGTGTGGAAAAGAAATTCTATAAGAAATATGCTACAAAAATACTACTTGTACACGCCGGCTTACACGCCCGTTTACCCGTCAAGTATATTTTGTCTGTGTATAGATAATTGATTTTCATTTTAGTAAAAGGAATTCTCTCTATGACCCCGAATTGTCTGTGCACAGACAATTCACTTTTTGGAGTTACAAACGGTTCCTTTTATACTAAAATAAGAATCAATTATCTGTGTACTGACAAAATATACGTGGTGGGTAAATGGACATGTAAATCGGCATGTGCAAGTATCATTTTTGAATATGTTATGTGGTAAAAATATACTCTATGAGAAATTGAGAAGTAGCTTGACACGCGGAGTATACCTTTTTTAGGTCAAAAGTAAATTCTTTTTTTCAACATTAGCTCTAACTTTTGTTTATTATTTTTGATGAATCGTTTTCTCTTTAACTTGTGCAGTTGTACTCCTCTTTTTCAAAAGAGCGAAGAACAAGCAATGCATTCATCTGGTCAGACGTACGTAAATTAGCGTACCAAATACCAAGCATAATCTGAAGAGTTTACTTGAAGCTAATTGAATAGATAAAATGACTAAATCATTTGAATGGAGTGAACTAGAGTTGTTCAGTGACTTGTTTAGATGGCTGAATCAACTCAATTTCTGATCAGATATGAATTTTTCTGATTTGATCTGAACATTTTTTTAAGAGTCATCTGAACCTTTTTTTATTTGATATGATTCGTGAATAAGTAATAAGCAATAAGATTAAGAGCCTATTTGGTAACCCTGAAATCGGCTGATTATGCTGAAATTTATGAAGTTCTGGCCAAAGTGGCTGAATTGGTTGATTCTGCTGATTTATGAAAAAATTAAATTTAAAATATATTTTATTAATAAAATAAAAAAAATTATTTGTAAAAATAGCTAAAATAGTCCTCTACAGTGACTTCACCCGATACAGCCAGAAAAGTAACTCCAGCCTTACTTTTTCTTATTATTACACATTTCGGCGCGCGAAATCAAAATTTACGTGTTTGGTGAAAAAATTGACTATAAGCAGGGGCGTAGCTAGGATTGAAGGTTGGGCTGGGCCGGTACAAAGAATTTTTCAGATAATTTTTTTCACATAAATTTTTAGACTAAAAATACAAAGAATTTTCAAATTTGGGGCGGGCCGTGGCCCGGTTGGCCACCCCTCTAGCTCCGTCCCTGACTATAAGTCTGATAAGCCGAAAAAATGTTACCAAACGAGCTCTAAGACAAATATATCACTAAAAATGTGGTATATTACATTTGTATAATGTAACAAGTCATTGAATGGTAAATAAAAATTCTGAATGTTGCATGGTAGTCAAAATACGATAGTAATAACACATACGATGTACAAACCTTAGGCCAAAGAAAACTCATTTGACCTAGGCTAGGGATGTTCAAAGAATCAAAGTTGAAATGTCGGAGTAGTTTGCACATCATTTGATTTTATTATATGGCTCTAATAGAGCTAGTCAAGTTTGAGTGAGGCTTAGATAGAGTCTTACTTAGTTACTTGACAAAAAATACCAAGTTTGAGTTTGAGTTGAGTTCCTTTAGAGACGAGAAATACTAGGTCTGTTTGTTTAGTGGCGGATGTATGCCAAACCGCTGCATTAAGCAGCGTTTCCCTTTGTAATTTTTTGGCGGATTGGGGGAAAATGCCAACATCCAAACGGCCCCACTATCTATGTTGTTTAGTTCGAGTTACAATTTTATCTATTCAAAAAACATACTTGTATATATTTATATTCAAAGTTTAATTTGACATATGTTAAAACAAATATGGGCAATCATCAAATTTTTTTTAAACATAAAATCACTATTTTAAAATTCCGTGCCTAGTTGTCTCTTAAACATAATATTTTTTTAAATATTAGGTTTCAAGTCTCAACTCTCTTTGAATTGTTGTGCATTATTTATTTAAATCTAATATGAACTAATTAAGTTCAATTAATCCTACTTAATTTTGCTTGAACGTCACCTCAAAAATGTGTCAAGCCTGCATCACACTTTTAGAACATTGACTAAAATGTTAAATAATATTTGAATCTCAGAATCTCCACTATATAGATAGTATATGCCACATTTAGTTTTACAAATAACATTTGTAACATTTGACTAAAATGTTAAATAAAATTGTCGATTGCATATATCTATTAGAAACTTATTATTTATCTTTTTATATTTTTTTTTAGAATGAGAGTTAAAATAATGCTTCAGGCCAAATTACCAAATTGGTAAAAAAAAAAGGAGCTGTTGGATAGATTGGTAAAAAACAATTTGAGACATATTGGTAAAAAAGAAGAAGCCCGTAACAAATTGGTCAATTTTTTGTGAGTGATAAACTTTTGATCCTAGACTTTAGAATTCCCGACATTTCATATTCTAAGTAGTGTATTGTGAAATTGACATTTGTAGTCCTTTTACTTTGATTTTTTCATCAAAAGTGAAGGTCTAAAAATGTCAACGACCGTGTTTGAAAATAGTAGTTGTTTGCTAGCTCATAACCGGTTGAATTAGCAAATTGATATTTACGGATTCCGTTAGCTTTTTTAACTAACCGCTTTCATTAGCGGTTTGAAATAAAATGTTAGTAACTTAAAATTTGCAATTAGCTTTTCAGACGTAAAATGACGTTAAAAATGAATGAAAAAGTTTATATATTAAAATTAATTTTATTATTTTATTTTTAATAAGTCTTGGAAAATGTTTTAAAAAATATGTTTACGTTTATTTTAAACAATTAATAACACTATCATTTTTAAGATATGTACATTAATGCAAGTACGCACATATAAATTCATATATTTTTAGTATTAATATTTTAAATATGATTGTTTATTAGTTTTTAAAATATACTCCATTTAAAAAATCTACTCCAGCGTTATTCTACGCCAGTCTCCATATGACTATTTATTAGTGTTTTTTTTAAATCTACTCCATTTTGATTTAAAATAAATGTAAACATAATTTTTAAAACCTTTTCAAAGACTTATTAAGAATAAAAGAAAGAAATAAAGTTAAGATATATATACTTTTAATTTCATATTTTTAATGATTATTGTATGTCTTAACATTTTATCGCAAATAGTTAAGTTAATAATATTTTATTTCAAAGGCTAAAGAAAGTGGTCAGTTATAAAAGCTAATGAAATCCGTTATTATTAATATGTTGAGTCAACCGGTTATTAGAGCATCTCCAATGGTAAAATGTGCACGGTGCACACGTGGCATGAGAAATAGCCACATAAATATTAGTAAATAAATTCTTTCTCTCCTTGTTTGAATGATTTTATACAGTTTTGGTAAGGTTTTCTCTACAATGTCAAGGAGACCGTCTAGATGTTGACATTGTTGTTGACATTGCAGGGAAAAACTTACTAAAATTGTATAAAATCATTCAAATAAGGAGAGAGTTAATTTATTTGCTAATATTTATGTGGCTATCATTCATGCCACATGTGCACCGTGCACATTATAGCATTAGAGATGCTCTTAGCTAGCAGACAACTGCTATTATCTAAAGAAAGTTTTAGACCTCCACTTTTGATGACAAAATAAAAAAACAGTGAAAATGTCAATTTCACAATACTTATAATATGAAATGTCGAGAATTCTAAAATCGAGGATCAAAAGTTTATCACTCACCAAAAATTGATCAATTTGTCACTAGAGCTTCTTTTTTTACCAATATGTCTCAAATTGTTTTTTATCAATCTGTCCAATAACCAACTTTTTTTTATACCAAATTTGGTAATTTGGCCTAATGTTTCACTAAAAAAAACTAGGCTAAAGGGTCAAATAGGCCCTTGAACTGACTTAAATTGTTCAATTAGCCCCTTATATAGGAGGTTCTGCCAGGCCGTCGCTAATTAGGGCCGTTCCCGGTGAAATTTTTTGATGAAATTTTTTGAGCATCTTCTTCATTAAGTCTAGTTTACTCATACCAAATTCAGCTAAAAATTCAACCGGGAAGGCAGTCAAATGATTTTCCGAAATGTACTGCGCTGTTTAATTTCACAGTTATCTTCAAAACCTCATTTGACTACCTTCCCGAATGAATTTTTATCTGAAATTTGGTATGAGTAAACTAGACTTAACGAAGAAGATGTTCAAAAAATTTCATCAAAAAATTCTACCGAAAACCACCCCAATTGGGGACGATCCGGCAAAACCTCCAATATAAAGGACTAATTGAACTACTCTAAGGGAGTGTTTGCAACAGCTTCTGCTTAAAAAAAAGCACTTTTGGAGATGAAATGAAAAAGTGATTAGTTGTAAAAGTTGATAGTGTTTGAGAAAAAAGTGATTTTGAAAAGTAAAAGTTGGTTGTGTTTGGTAAAATAAGTGCTTTTGGTGTATAAAAAGGGGAAAAGCACTTTTGACACGAAAGCCGAGAAAAGTAAAAAATTGGTAGTGTTTGGTAAATAAGTGCTTTTTTAAGCCAAAAGCTGAGAAGTGCTTTTTTTAAAGTTGTTGCAAACCAACCTTAAGTCAGTTGGCCTATATGACCCGTTAGCCAAAAAACTAACATTGCTACGGAGTACGTGTTGCTATCTAGAGCAAAACTTCACTCTTTTCCCGATTTTGACGGCCGACAACTAATTCCAGCTGTCGAGAGTAGAAACCCAAATAAAAACAAGTTTTTTGAAAAGTTCTTTATCGTTGCGTGCTCGTCTCTCGGAAAGAAAGACTTCAATCGGCTGCAAATTTAGAGAGAAAGAAAATGAGGGAGATCATCAGCTTACACATTGGTCAGGCCGGGATTCAGGTTGGCAATTCCTGTTGGGAGCTCTATTGCCTTGAGCACGGCATTCAACCAGATGGAATGATGCCAAGGTACTTTTTCCTTGCAACTTCAAATTCCACCGGAATTGTAATCAGGGTATACTTTTAACTTTGCAAAGGAGCAGGCTACACTGTGTTTGGTGGAGTTTTAATTTTCTTAGTTAAACTCAATTTCTTATAACATAATTTGCTTATCATAAAGACATAAACTTTAGTCTTTTGGTATTCTATAGAATGCAGAGGATGATAAACTTTGAACTTTTGTTATTGTGATGCTTGGTTTTTGACAGGAGAAGGTTTGTAGAAGGACAAGCTTGTATGAAGTTAAGGTTTTTAGCAATATTTTTTTTGGCAATCACAAATATCCCAAATATGACGAAAATGATGATGAATCACTCTAAACATATCTAAATTTGAATCCAAATCATCAAGTTAAGCGTATTTTAACAGAGTCACTTATAGTTTTTGAAGTAATAAATGATCAGATTTGTAGTTGAAAATCGATTCTCTATCATTCCGTCATATATTCAAATAGATGTATTGCTTAAAAGGTTTTAAATTGTGTATATTATTGGTCTACTCACGATAGTTCGTATTGTTTAAATTTATTTGCAGTTGCAGTATTTATTGAGTTGTGTTGAACAATTATGTGTTACGTATATAATGACTCCGTTAAACTTGTTTACTTCCTTATTTGGTTGCAGTGACACGTCATTTGGCGTTTCAAACGATTCTTTCAATACCTTCTTCAGTGAAACTGGTTCAGGCAAACACGTACCAAGAGCCGTATTTGTTGATCTTGAGCCAACTGTTGTGGATGAAGTGAGAACAGGGACATATAGGCAACTGTTTCATCCTGAGCAACTTATTTCTGGTAAGGAGGATGCAGCCAATAACTTTGCCAGGGGACATTATACAGGTACCTCTCTACATACTGCAGCAAAAGAAAGGATACAATGTTCATTTTTATTAATAGTACAACTTAATGTATTCATTTCACATATTTTCATTCTTTACAGTGGGGAGAGAAATTGTTGATCAGTGCCTTGACAGAGTGAGAAAGTTAGCTGACAATTGCACTGGTTTGCAAGGATTCTTGGTCTTTAATGCTGTTGGTGGTGGCACAGGCTCTGGTTTGGGATCCTTGCTTCTGGAGCGTCTGTCTGTAGATTATGGAAAGAAATCGAAACTTGGATTTACCATCTATCCATCTCCTCAGGTAATTACCCATATGCTTTTATGGGTTTATTATCATGTTTTGGGAAATTTTCTAAATTTCTTGTAAAGAAAATCTTATTTCCATTTGGTTGGGGAAAGAATCTCAAAAATTAAACAGATGAAGTAAAACAAGAAAATATATTTTAGAAAAACTGTACGTTCTTGGAATAGATGGATCTGGGATAGAAATCGGAATTTCAGGTCTGGAAGATTGAGGAAAGTACTTCTTTCTATCGATTTTTTTGCTCCCTTCATCCAACTATCTTTGTCCTTTTATGTCTATCCCATACCACCACAATCTTCATCCCATTTGGTAATATTCATCAGATTTAAACTCAGGCATACTTTTACAAATTCAAAATCAACTACATAATTCCATTATTCTTAACACGCGTCACTTCATCGTGTCCCAAAGAGAGTGTGACAGAGTTAGTAATAATTTTCATCCTCAAAATTCAGATTATCTTTTGCTAAAGTTTGTCATTTGTTATGAACTTGTAGGTGTCCACTGCTGTTGTTGAGCCTTACAACAGTGTCCTATCTACACATTCCCTCCTAGAGCACACAGATGTGGTTGTGCTTTTGGACAATGAAGCAATATATGACATATGTAGGAGATCGCTAGACATTGAAAGGCCAACTTACACAAACCTGAACCGTTTGATATCACAAACCATCTCTTCTTTGACGACTTCTTTGAGGTTTGATGGAGCGATTAATGTTGATGTCACTGAGTTCCAAACTAACCTTGTACCTTACCCTCGTATCCATTTCATGCTTTCTTCTTATGCTCCTGTGATCTCGTCTGCCAAAGCTTATCACGAACAGTTGTCTGTTCCCGAGATCACAAATTCAGTTTTTGAACCATCAAGCATGATGGCTAAGTGTGACCCGAGACATGGGAAATATATGGCCTGTTGTTTGATGTATCGCGGTGATGTTGTTCCCAAGGATGTCAATGCTGCTGTTGCTACTATCAAGACAAAGAGGACCATTCAGTTTGTTGATTGGTAAGTATTTCTGTACATATAATTATCTCTCTAGGAAATGTTAAGTTTGAGCTGTAGTTTGTTGGTTGGTAAGTGTTTTTGTACATATAATTATCTCTCGAGGAAATGTTTAAGTTTGAGCTGTAGTTTGATGGGCGTGTTTGGCATTTAGAGCCATTAGCGGTTAGCGGATAGCGGATTATGTTAGTTGGTTGTCAATAGCGGATTCAATCGACGAGTTTGACTAGCGGAATAAATTGGCAGGTTTTCAGAAGATGTTTGGTAATTTAGTTGTTAAGACATAAAAGTAAAGAGAAAACACCATATTTCAACACGCCAACCCAAAACTCTCCTATTTACAACGTTTCCATTTCAGCAGTTCCGTTCAAAAACGCTAGTGCCGAACAACTATTTACCAAACAACATTTCCATTTATTGACAACGCTAAAAATGGTCAAACCGACATTTTATGGTTGAAACGCCATTTGCCAAACACCCCCAATACCTGATTTTTAGTGTCTTTAGGAACTGTTTACGTTTGAGCTGTAGTTCGATTTGGTTCTTAACTTTCTTTTAGATTCAATTTGGTTCTTGACCATGTTAGACTCGATTGAGTTCACAGGCTTATCTTTCTCTATATATGAAGGGTGTTTTGGTCTGCTAACTTGGATCCAGATTACATAGTTTGACAACCAAATTGAGTCCTATACTCGGTCTAAATTGACAAAAAGTGTGAGAGTTATGGACCTGTTTCCTTGCTTGACAAATGTGTTGTAATCTGAACTTTTTAATTAAGATTTGGTCAAGTCTGAATCTTTATAGTGGTTCCGGATATGTTTGAAAGTTTCTTGTCTTTTCTGTTCTGATCAGGTTTGAGTCTTTCCAATCTTGGATTTGATCGGAATCTTTCTGGTCTTATCCGGGTCGGAAAGTATAAGCTGGTTCGTCTTGCCTGAATCCAATGCTTATGATATTGACTAACATTCTTGTCTGACATATCACATCTGGTCAGATTTGAACTATTTTGGTTTCATTTGAACTAGTCTGACACTCTGACCTGACTGCTCGTAGTCAGGTTTAATTAATAAAAGAATAAACGTTAAGCAACAAAATGAAGTCAAGAGAATAATATGTAAGTTGAGTTCAGATTGCATTGTTGAGGACAGAAATTGAATCCTGAAAAAAGTTGGGGACAGGGACAATTAATGACAATATAAAGTCGTCATCATCATCATTACCCCAGTGTTGCAAAGGCCCCCACCTACGGTGGGGTAAGGGAGGTCGGAGGAATAAAACATCATCATCATGACTTTAATGATGGTCAAAGGAATAAAACATGTGTCAACTCTTTTATCATTTATTGATGATATGTGGGCCTTTTCAGGTGCCCTACTGGTTTCAAGTGTGGGATCAACTACCAGCCCCCAACGATGGTGCCAGGAGGTGATCTTGCACGGGTGCAGCGTGCAGTCTGCATGATAAGTAACAACACTGCTGTGGCTGAGGTCTTCTCCCGAATTGACCACAAGTTTGACCTTATGTATAGCAAGCGTGCCTTTGTTCACTGGTACGTTGGTGAGGGTATGGAGGAGGGGGAGTTCTCAGAAGCCCGAGAGGATCTCGCTGCCCTTGAGAAGGACTACGAGGAAGTTGGAGCTGAAGGGTGTGATGATGAGGATGAGGAAGAATACTAAATGTAGTACGACATGGAAGTCGACTCGTAACTCATTCATTACCATGGTTTCATTACCATGGTAGTTGTGGCCGTTGCAATTGCAATTAGTACTATTCTATGGGCATTATTGATGTGTATATGTTGTGAATGTTCATTCTAGTTGCATTTTTGTTCATGGGAATGAATCCTATTGGTGTGCTTGTGTAGTTGGAAACTCATGTACAGGAATGATCAATGAACAATGATGTATCATGTATGTATGCAGCATATTCACATCTTTCCATTTACTGATTTTTTTCAAAATTGGCAATTGGTTTAGATCTGTGGATGCCCAATGAAGCCTTTTAATTAATACTCCGTAATACATAACACCTTACCTAGCGGTCAATTACATCTTCAGTAGCTTTCGGGTAGTTATTCCTTAATTACGAGTGTATCTTTTTCCATATCCCTATTTGATATATTGACATAAGTCCTTAACTTCTGTAGGATGTCATTTTACCGTTGAAAAGTAAGAGATGCTATGTGTCTTCCAATTCTCTTTTTGAGAAAACTGTTTCACAAAATTTGTGTCTTACTTTTCTCTTTTGTGATGAGAAGAGTCTTGGAATATATACTCACAAGGCAAGGATAGGGTTAGTAGGTAAATTTGTCATTTTACACCCTTACTTATTTCATGGATGGAATAAAAATTACGTTGTTGAAAATACTAAGATTGTTTTAAGGGATAAGCCTCGTAAATCATAAAGCATGTCATCCAGGAGATGACAATATCAAAATATGGACAAATTATATGTGTACATATATGGGCTAATGGGCCCTGTTGTCATTTTTTTCAACTTTTTAGGTCTATTTTTACAAAAATACTATAGGAGTATAGGTACCCCCAAAATGGGGTTTTGGCAATTTGGGGTACCCCATTTTTACTCCCTCCTATAATCCTATTGTGTGACTCAAATGAGGCAACTCATTTAAGTATGACAACTCATTTAAATGGTGACCTCATTTGAACCACACAATGAGGGGGGTAAAAATGGGGTATCCCATTTTGGGATACACCAAGCACAACTCTAGATCAGTTTTTCTATAAAAAAAAGATCATTTTTTTTCTAGATCAGTTTTTCTATGATAAGTTTTTCAAATATCATTCATGCATACATGATATCTTTAAAATTATATTTGAAAAGCCCAAAAGATCCGGAACCAGATTGTACTATTTGGCCCCGATCCATTTTTTCGAATTCGGGCTAAGGACAAGCCCTATACAGTGGGTTTGGCGCCCAATCCCGGGTTACCTGTTTTAGGACTGAACCAGGCACAACAATTTGTTTTCTTTGATTTCAGACTGGTAAAAATAAAATAAAAAATAACGAAATCAGTGATTTAAAAAAAATAAAAATAAAGGGATTGGTATAGGACCCAGAACCTGGACCGACAAGGTATCCCGAACCGGTCCGGAAACCTAAATAAGCGAGTCAGGCCGAGCATCACAACCATTTGGCAAGGACCAGGCAGTCTCAGCCCGGAACCCAGACCGACCCGAGTCCATGCCTAGACTCACCTTTTCCCTTAACATTACTTGACTTAGAAGGTGAACTTGTCATTTATGCATGTACCATTAAATGTCTATGAGGGCATTCTTCTGAGCTGAATTTCCTCAATAGTATGCCTACACTCCTACAGAAGCGTGGCATGACCACATGAATACATGATGAATTGATGATGATGACAATGGAACGCATGGCAGTTTCGGCAAAACACATACAAACAGCTCGTATTGAACTAGGGACTTTCCTTTTCAGGAATATTTTATTGTACTAGGGACTTCTCAACCTCTATTTTACAATCCTCAAAATCATTCTCTAACCCCAATTCTTTACAGTACTTTTCAATAATGCTTTTACAATGAGGCTTTCTTTTTCCCCAACAGCAACGGCAAATCCCAAACAAGTCTTTCTGCTTATCAACAGAATAGGCAACTTTTGATTATGCTGAACTCAATTTCACATTCCCTTACAGAAAGTGAGCATATTCAACAAATAATAATAATGGTACACACACAACCCCCCACCCCTATGAAAAGGATTGACAACTCTGCTACCAATGATTTGCTCAATACACCTTTGGCCAGTACACAAACTGTAGAAAGTATTGATTCTCAACAAATTTCGAATTTGCCCAAACATGTTACCTTGGAACCTCCTTCAGGAAAGCTACCCCACGACCCTCGCTCGAGGGTGACAACAAGTGCTTATCTTGATCTCCGTCATCACAATCTGTTCGCTCATGGGGCGTAAGAGTAGATTGAGAGCCACTCCCATCTTCATCTGGTGTTGTATTTTTATTAACAGAAAAACTGATTTCACCAAAAGATAACATATAACCCGCAAATCGCAATGAATAATGATACAAAGATAGATAACCTGTATATATATGGTACTCTGGGAGCTGTTTAACTGTTGTTGCTTGAAAGCTTTCAGGAAGAAGACAATTGCAAAAAGAGCCTGTCATTTTAACAGTTTAAAATTGCAAAAATATCACAGTTAAATACCGAAAATGACACAGATAGTACACAGAGAACGAAGGGAAGGGTAAATATAAACACCTCCCACTCCTTTTCTTCAACCACACGAGAGGAAGGGGGGTACTTTCCCTATCCTATCCTCCTCTCCCTAAAAAAAACCCAAACCGGACATAAGAACCCTGTTTGGTAATAAAACATGACGTGTTCCACTCGGAACTAAATAAGGTGTTTGAAAATTTCAGACCCAATGGGGATTTTTATTGATGGGTAAAACATCGTTTTTAGGTTCTTTCCATAAAATCACAGTGAAATTGAAATGTATTAGGTAAGCACGATGGGATACATCACTGCATTAGGCTCTCATGGGACGCCTAGGGGTCCTATCTCAATTAGACCCCAGAGAATTCCACTTAGAAGTTAGAACCATCCAACTCCCAATTAGGACACAATTTATTAATTTTTCCTAGACAGGTATCCATACCTAGATAGAAGCGGGGGTGGGGGGGGGGGAAGAGAGAATGAAGAGATGGATAAGATTACCAAGGCTTGCGAGCCGATTGACCCATCCAGGAATCCCTTTCCCTAAGAGTCTTTTAGCTATATCATCAGTGAAATTGTTGCAGTTCTTGTAGATGAGATGGTAAGTATCCCCATGATACTCAGAAGCCACACTTTCTATAAAAGTTCGGAATTGAGAGAGAGGCAAATTATTAACAGAGCCAAGTGGGATGGAACATCTGTACATAAAACCAGGACACCTCTTAGGCTCTACTTCAAACACTCCGCTGAATGGGAAGTCATGTGCTCCAAAACCATATTCCTTTCCATGAACTGATTTTGTTATAATTTGCACATTTCCACATGTAAAAGTTCAAACTGAATGAGTAAACACCTAATCTTGCAATTTTCCACATGGATTAAGAGCATAGGGGCAGAGGGGAAGAAAACAGTTTCAAATTGAAAGAAAACGCGTGCAAAAACAACAAAGAAATGGGAGAAAATAGTTATAAACCAATCAACTGAATGAGTAAATACTAGGCAAATTTTGATATTTTGATATGGAAATTTCTGAAAAACTGTCTGTTGAGTTACAAACTTGAAATAGCTGTCGCATATGGTAGGCCTTCATAAAAAGGATGAAGTAATGTGGGATTCGAGCAAATGTGTTTAGGGAGCTTACGAATTATAGTGGGATTCAATCACACCATTCCTCCACAATCATTACTATGAGATTTTATTTGGATGGAGAGTTTGGGGGGGTTAAAGAAACGAATTTTCAGAGGTTAGTCTACATCTTTACATATATATGAGATTTTATAAAATTGAAAGAATAACATAATATTTGGTTGGGATCATTTAACATTTCAATCACTTTTTTTTTGTAATTCATAAACATTCTATTTACCAAGAAACTGACTAGACCTTCTCTTAAAACCCTCCATCCAAATAGAGCCTAAAGGTTTGATACTAAAACCATTAAACTATACTGGCATCTACACAATCTAGAAGGCAAGCATGACAATATAACTATATATGAGTATCCCCAATCTCTAAAGCTCTTAGTATTCATTTCACTATAAGTATCTATTTTGGGCCAAAATAACTAATTTACATTCTAAGAATGCAATAAAAGAAAATGGTGAAAGAAACACAAGAAAAAAAATACCCAGAAGATACACGAGCTATGGGTTGACAAGGTTAGATCATTAGAGCCATTCCTAGAATTATGGCTTCTATTCATTTTATGCTAGTTGTCATACTAATTATTGCTTCATTTTTTTCAATAATTACGCATCAATAGTTTCTCATAAATGTTCCCACTGTACCGGGTCACAACTCACCAGGGGTAAGCAATGTGGCAACTTGAAGATTGGTCTAAAATTCAAGAATAATAGGAAGAGCGGGGGATTGAGATCTAAAATTCTTGCACATCAGAACAAATAGACAAAGAATGCTGAAAATTTGAACAAACAAATAATAAAAATTTATTCTTTATCTGCTAACCTTCAATGCCAGAATGAAAGACGCCAAATCCAAACCAAACGGTGTAGTGGTTTATAGGGGTGAGATCATACACGTTCAATATGACTTGTGTCTCACAGCTGCTATTGTTGGGTGAATCGTTTAAAGAGGAATTTGAGGTGTTCTCCTCTCCCATTTGGTTTCCGCTTCAACAAGTAATAAACAACGAATGAAGAAAGCTCCCTCTTCTCCCAGGTTTAGTGATTGAAAAAAGAATTCCTTTTGCTGTCTTTTCTTTTCTCTTTTAGAGATATGGGGTCTCTAATTCACTAAATCAGGGCTGGACTCCGAACTCCAGATAACTTTTCGATTTCCGAAAAGAATTGAATTTGAATGAGGAAGAAGAAAAGGGCAAAATGGGAGCTTGCATGTTTTTTTTTTTTCATCTGAGCATGATTGGCTGTACATTTGTTAATTTGTTTGTTTTATTTTTTGACGTACCGGCCAGGCGGCCACAGACAAGAAGCAGGCAACCCGTGAATTTAAAAAAAAAAACATTTTAGATGGTATGTTGTACTCGATATATACTATATTGCGCGTTCTTGATAATGCCCATGTTCTTAATTTATTGTTTTACTACTGGAACTTCACGAGTCCATTATTCATATGATAATGGTCTTGTTTGGCAATCGGCTGTTAGCTGTTAGCTGTTAGCTGGTTATGACGACTGCTTGATCACAGCTGGTTATGTTAGCTGTTTTGATTGGCTGGTTATGTTAGATTGTAATTAATAAATGTTTGGTAAAGTTAGCTGTTGTGAAACAACTTTTTGAGTGTAAAAAGACACATAAGGACATGAGCAATTATATAATATTTGAATAATGCTAATAGTGATAATGTTGAAACTATAATTTATTTTCAGAAAAATATTTAAGAAAAAAAATTATTTGAAATGTAAAAAGAATAAATTAAATTTTAAAATAAAAGTATAATGAATCAAATGACAAACATTAAACAAATCATGAAAATACAAACACAACTTCAATTCTTGATTAAAGCTCCTCAAAATGGAAATAAACAAGATCACTCTCATTGTTACAAAGTTGGGTTTTGGAATCAGTAGCTAGTATTTCATACTCCAGCTTTTTCTAGAAACATATATATATGAAAGAATGCATATAAAAATACAAACGGACAAAAAATTATGAATTCTTACAGATGTTCCAATGTAAAATAAATACTTTTAAAACTTGAAACAAAAGAAACGCACAAGCAGTGATCCCTGACTGCAAAAGGGTAGCAGATGCAAATTAATTGAATAATGCAAAAATTGTGAAAAAAGAGAGAAGAAAATTCAAGAGAGATGATCACGCACCTTTCTTTGCACTTGACGAAGACGAAAGACAGATGAGAAAAAGAACCGTTGAATACCAGGGTATAAAGGGTAAATCGTTTTTGGATCAGCCGACATGAGGTATAAACGCTGCTTGGTCCAGCTTCTCAATATTGGGCTTCTTCGGATGGGTAAGCCGAATGGACAATCTGATTACCAAACAACATTTTTAGCTTTTTAACATAGTCAACCAACTATTGTCAGTCAAACAAGCTAAAAAATGGTTGATAAGCCATTTTCCAAACAACCCCAATACGTGGTATATTATAGACTACAATTCCTTAAAGAAAAACAAGTTTAAATACATGTGATGAGAAAAAAACTAAGTAGCACGGAAACGTGAAACGGGAAACGCGAGAAACGTAATTTCTACAAAATATAAGATACGAAACGTGGGGGAAACGCGTAAATATTATAAAATATAAGGATATATTTAAAAATATTTTTTAATATATGTACACAAGTTTTTCCATATGCACATGTTTTTTTCATATAATTTGTTTAGTAATCAAATAATAAAATCAATCTACATGTTCCAATTTAGATATTATTTCATATTAGTACATAATTAAACATAAAATGTACGGAGTAATACATTTCTAGCAATACATTGCATTACGAAATGTAACAAGTGTTGCTGCAGAGAAATACCACAAAGTCACTATTAAACAAATTTATTTTCCGCCACAAAATCTTTAAAAAAGAAGAAATATAGGAATCCAAGGTTTCCGAAACGTAGTGAAACAGGTTTCCAAATTTTTCTAAATTACGGAAACGGCCCCGAAATGGGAATTTGAAGTTTTCGAGTTTCCGAAACGCTTCCGAGTTTCCGAAACGTGGAAACATGAGCCGTGGAGAGTTTCCATGCTTCATAGGAAAAAAATACATTTGATATATGAGCAAATTCAGAATGAAATATATTCCAATTTATAAATTATTAACACAAAATATTAAATAAATTCCGGATATTTATATATGTATATAAATAATTAGCGTAATGGACATTTCAGAAATCAATCGGTCTTGTGAGCCTTAGAAAACTATATATTCAAAAAGTATTTTTCTTTCAAAACAATCACACAAAATTAATAGGCGTCTAAAGTTTTTAATAAAGACTAGCCCATGTTCGACTTTGTTATTAACTGCCCTCACTGCACATAAACATTAGTGTGATTTCTTTGATTTCTAACAAATGAGTACATTTTAGGAGTAGCAACTAAATAGTAACAATATATTTGTTGTATTAGCAGAAATTATTTTAGAAATTACTTTAAATAGGACTAAAATTATGGCAAAAACTCAAAATAGGACTTGTTATGTTTTTTATTCCAAAATAGGACCATAGTGGTCCTATTGGAAACATGCATACCCATTTTTTCCTTCCATTCTTACCCCTCCTTTAAATATTAGTAAAAGATAGCTAAAAGTCATAATTAAATGTTTAATTCATAATAAATTCGAAAAAATTTCAATAATTCGTAGAAAAATAATAAAAAATATAATAAAATTTTTATAAAATAAAAAATAAGAAAAAAAAATTTAATTCTTTTTTGAAAATTAATAAAAAATAGTAAAACTCCATAAAAAAATTAAAAAAAATATGGATACCTTTCCCACCGCCTAAACCACCACCTCCGATCGGTGTAAAAATGCCACTTTTTTTAAATTCCACAAAAATGGCATATTTCTCTATGAGAATGCCAACATTTTCATTCTGCCAACTTGAATCCTTTTGACTTTTGCCAAAAATATGGCATTCATAATTTTTTTGGCATTTTTTACCCCGGTGACAGGAGGTGGTGGTACCGCCTCCCTGCATCACCACCTCCGACCGTTAAAAAAATGTCATATTTCCTACAAACTTCCATTTTTTCGGAAAATACCAAAAAAATGGCATATTTCTCTTTGACAATGCCAACATTTTTTTCTTCCATCTTAAATCATTCTGAATTATGCCAAAAATATGTAATTCATAATAAATTTGGCATTTTTTCCCCAAATGACTAGAGGTGGTGGTGCTGGGGCGGCAGAGGCGACGGTGACAAAAAAAATTAATTTTTTTATTTTTTTATTTTTTATTTTTTTTTTAAATTTATTATTATTCAAAATATTTGTATTAATTTTTTGGTATATTTTACGAATTTTTATTATTTTTTATTATTTTATTATGAATTAAAACATTCCAATAGGTATAAGGGTATATTTGTCTAAGACACACATAATTAGTTCTATGGAAACATAGTTCATTTTTTGGTCCTATTTGTGCAAAGTGAATGACTCTTAATCCTATTTTGATAATTAAATCAAATTATTTATGTCAGAAAGAATGGTTAAATACAATTCCCATTACATTTGCAAAAACATAGCAGCCAAGCCAGCCATAGTATCCCTGCAAGTCACTAATTAAAAATATTCAAGAAGTTGAGATCCAGGATTACAAAGTTGTATTAGTTTTATATGAGATATGACTATAGAACTATATCTAGAGCTACTTCACTGTCAAGTCTGGTTGAAGTGAAGATAAAATATCACCTCTCCTTTCCTCCCATTTGAAACCCTCTCAACCAAACAATCCATATCCATAATATAAAAAGCTTATGGTTGCTCCTTACTCAGTCCTTCTTTATATGCATTCTCTAAGAAGGAATGAAATCCCTTTGCAAGCAATAATTAACTAAACAAAACCTGCACCAAGAAATGAAATAATAGAGCAAGTAGGACAACAATGAAGCCATCATCAGACTAAACCAAAATGAACCACAATAAGTTGTATTAATAGAGTTCTGCAAAGAACAAGGGATTCATATGAAAATAAATCATAATAACTCAGCTATTAGGAAAAAGAAAGATTTCCGTTTCATAAAAACGGTAAAATAAACCCTTCCAATCCAAAATAGTTGCAAATCTGTGAATAGGTACTTCATTTTCATACTAAAACAATTCTTTGAACAAACACCTGGGAGTAAAGGCGTAAAGCACATAACATCGTTATCTTCATCAACCATCTGTCTACATCACTTTGATCTTTTATATATCTAAAAATAGAAATCAAATTAAGTGTTATCTCACAATTGTATAGAAAGCTTCTTAGACCTAAAGCTCTATGTCTTTTTAAGTTCAGTAAAATTAAAGAGTCGCCTAGCGATTACCCAAGCAGGTCATGTATATACGGAGCACAAGAATACATATGATAAGTAATTGGATACTTACTTGCGAGAGCTACTAAAATTCAAGTGAAAAATTATCTCGATCTATGGATCTTGTGAATATAATCATTTGGGGCATAATTTGTATGAAGTACAAAAGCTCTCTATACTAAAAAGTGTGATATATTATCAACATAGAAACAGAAGTCATATCCATGGGAAGATGTCAAATGAAAAGCATACCTCGTTTAGATCTACTCAACCGACAATAGGAATCCACGATTTCAGATAAATAGGATTAATTGGCCTATCAGAGAGGAAAGGAGAGGAAAGGAGTGGGAGGGAGATAAACCAATACTTTAAATAGCTAAGCACAACATATATACGTACATACTTTACTCTCAATTGCAAAATAGCCTAAATCTAGAGCATGTGGGACCCATCCCCACTAATTAAAGATCCATTCCAACCAAACATAAAAATGACCTGCAGCTTCCTCCACGTAGAAAGGTCTCCAAGCACACATGTCCTAGAAGACATATTGACCATGCAAATTAATTTCCGATTTGTTTAAAGAAATTTGCTATAGGTACCCCATACTTACCCCATTTCCTACCTCATATAAATACCCTCCCAAAAATTTACCCCCACTCCCTCATCTTCCTCCCCCCTTATCTCCCTTTCATCTCCCTCTTTTCCAGCCAGCCCCTCTCCCTTTCATCTCCCTTTCATTGCCCTCAATTAAGCCCCCCTTGCTTGGTTCCGGCGAACACCCAAGCAGCTCCGGTGGGAAGTTGGAAAACCCAGCCGGACACCACCCAAACCCCCGTCAGGCGTCAGGCCCCGGCGACCCCCAGCGGCAATGATAAGGTAGCAGGAGCGGAGATCTAACAGTAGTCGGACTACGTAACGGCAGGCGGAACTGATGCCCGGCAAGCCAGTAATCTTCTCCGGCGACACCTGACCGTTGTCCCAGTAATTTCAGTGCCAGCCAGATTTAATTAAAACCTTCCACACCTTCTCCACCAACCTGTAATTTCAGTTCAAAACCTTCAAATTCCAGCGACTATAACTTCGAAACATACCTATGATGGTTCAGATCTGTTAGCTTTGGTTCAGATATGTTAGCTTCAAATTCTAGTGAAAAGAGTTGTCTGGCATTCCATTTGATTGGTCTGTAATGTGAAAATAGTTGTCTGTCTGGTGAAATTATGAAGTACTTGTGTATATTTAGACTACTCTGTGATGATATTGAGATGTCTGTCATGGTATTTTGAATATTATGTAATTGGTTTGGAGTTGTCTGTCAATTTATTTTGAATTGTTTAAAATTGGTTTATAGTTGTCTGTCATGTGAAAGTAGTTGTCTGGCAAGGCATATTAGTTGTCTTGTACGTTAAATCCAATTGTTTAAAATTGGTTTGTAGTTGTCTGTCATGTGAAAGTAGTTGTCTGGCAAGGCATATTAGTTGTCTGGTATGTTAAATCCAATTGTTTAAAATTGGTTTGTAGTTGTCTGTCATGTGAAAGTAGTTGTCTGGCAAGACATTTGAATTGTGTGTCAGTTTATTTTAAATTGTAGAAAATAGTTTTGTAGTTGTCTGTCAGGTAAAATTAGTTCTCAGGCAACCCATTTGAATTGTCTTGCACGTTGTTTGGAATTCATTAAAATTGGGTTGTAGTTTTCTGTCATGGGAAATGACTTCTCTACCAATGTATTGCAACAAATTGTCTATAATGAGATATAAAATGTCTGGCCTTTCTTCTGAGTTGTCTGTCTACAAGTCGGGAGAATGTGGCTCAGACTACTAAGTCTGGCCAAGACAAAATTTGTTTGGCTATATGACAAAGAGTACTTAATTGGCCCAGACTACCAATGTCTGGCCAAGATAAAATTTGTCTGGCTGTAGGACAGAGAGTAGTTAATTGTCCCAGACTACTAATGTCTGGCCAAGACAAAATTTGTCTGGCTGTAAGACAGAGAGTAGTCCTTATTCTAACAGGAAAACCTACTCTTCTCCTTGTAAAGACTACATATGTAATTCATTCACCACATTTGTCTTCACATTATGGATACAACCATGTTTCAAAAAAAGGCACACACATTTATATAAAAACTACATTACCAATACAATCATGTTTCCAAACAAAATCACATACATGTAAAGTTGTCTGACCACACACACATTTTATGTACGACTCTAACAACTATAAAACCCCGTTCACTTCAAGCAACTATGAAACCACGTTCACTTTATGCTAGACAGACAATGCAGTTCCAAATTGTCTGTCTGCCAAACAAAATACAAACAAATGACGAAAAACAACATACTCTTCTCCTAGACTAACAAATACAGACACTGCACTTACAAGTTGTCTGTCAGGAAAGACAACCCTTTTTTTCGAAAACACACCGAAAAATGAAAAAATCAAGAAAAGTAGATCTGCTCAAGTCATTCGAAGCTTCTTGATCTGCACTTTCGCCGTTGTCTCCCCACGTCACCGAGCTCTCCCCTTCGTCCGATTACTGTAGCTCTTCCATTTGAAACGGAAAAAAAGGCAAAAGAGGAGAGAAGCAGGAGAAGAAGCTTGGAAGGAGAAAAGATTGTAAAAATGAGAAGACTTGATGGGGAGAGATCTTGAAATGGAGAAGAAATCAAGATTTGGAGAAAAGAGGAAGAAAGGGGAGGGGATTGGGGGGGGGGGGGGGGGGCTGCGTGAAAAGAAAAGATGGAGGAGAGGGGGAGGGAAGGAGAATAAAAGTGGGGGAGGGGGAGAGGGTTTTGGAAAGAGGTAAAAGGGATGGTAAAAAAAGGAGAGTATTTATATGGGGTAGGGAATGAGGTAACTATGGGGTACCTATAGCAAATTTCTTGTTTAAAAACGTATGACCTGCATGGAGAATTCCCCACCCCTTGTACCCCTTGCAACCATGCAGCGAACCAAACATACTGCCTCACCCCGTCGACCTATTTTATATACCTAAGCTACACATAGAGTTTTGGGGAAAGTAGCGGGATAGCTTATGCAGCCACATATAAGGAAGGTCTTTTGCCCAAACCTGAGAGAATGAAGCTTAGCTCGCCTTAAATCGAGTAAAAGCCTCTCATTTTAAGGTCCGTACTATAATACCACGTTTATTAAGTGTTATTGAGGAAAGGAGCGGGAGGGAGATAAACCAATGGGAAAGTTTCGTCCTACATTTTGTGCTGAATATACTCTAAATGGAGGAACATAAAATGTGTACGTGTTTAGGGTTGATTTGGGATACTGGCGCCATCGTCAATTAGGCTACTCGCATGGACGCCAGAGGCAGGGGCAGATCCAGCATTGACATTCAGGTGGGGCCAAACTTAATGTTTTTTTAAACATGGGCCAAAATTTAATTGTATATATATATAATGCAGTAAATGTAATACGAAGTATGCATTTAACAAAATTTATTTTCGGATATAAAATAACATTTGTTCAACAAAAGTGTCAAAGAAAAAATAAATATTACAAGAATATAAAAATTTGTCAAAGTCAAATAGAACAAAAGCACCTCAAATTTACAACTATACTTTAAATTTTTGGATTGGTATTGTCAAATTAAATGTAAACATGAATATAAAAATTAAAATTATATAAGACATAATCTGAAAGCCTAAAAGCTGAAAGAATGAAAGAATAAAGCCAAAGTCATTAAAGTCTTAAAGCAATAAAATCATTAAAACCCTATGTTGGTATCAATTTTTAGGTAAAGTTCTCGGAAACCGAATAAAACTGATTTTCTTTAACTTCTAGTCTATACTAAAATTATTGGAAAAAATGGCACGCCTATCACTATAGGACATTCCATTTCCAAAAAAATACAAGTTTTACATTTTCCCAAAAATGTGACTGTATCCACCGCATCCCATCTTCCCCAATCTACTCTCTTCATCTTCCCCTCCCATCATTCGATCTCCAATCCCCAAACAACGTCTCTCCATCTCCGTGAAGTGAAGCATCCACCGAAGATCATCGCACCGCCATCACCCCAGGTTGCTGACCCCCACCTTCAAGTTGTCGTCTCTGTCATCATCGCAAGTCGCGTCTCCGCCGATATTCAACATCGCCGCGTGAGCTTCAGGAGGTGGTGCGGTGGCTGGTTTAGGGGATTAACACCTTCTTCTTCGTCATTTTCTTCTTAATCTGTTCGATTTGTTCGATTTTGGGGCTTCGTCGCCATCTTTAACATTCCAGATCTGGAATGGGGATGATATTGCAGGGGAGAGCGCAAGGTTTGACAGTGTAAAGGGGACTGGAGAGAGCGCTAGATAGGGGCGGTGGTGGCCGGAAGCTGGAGATGAAGGCCGGTAATGGCGGCGGTGGCCGTATGTTGCTGGCGGCATTGGAAGGTGGTGGCCGCAGGAGATGTGATAGGGTAATGTGTCCGGTTGGTTACTGTTGCGTGGTTACTGGTCGTTGACGGTGGTGGTCGGCAGCAGTGGCCAGCGGTGGCGCTGGTGGTGGTGTACGGTTAAGCTTGTGACAGCAGCACTGGCCGGAGTTGGCGGCAGTCACTGATGAGGGGAGGCGGCAGTCACTTTGACGGCAGTCACTTTGACGGCAGTCACTTTGGCGACAATCACGTTGGCCGGAGTCACTTTGGCCGGAGTCACTCAGACGGCGGTGGCAGTGCCGCTGCCGGCGGTGCCAGTGCCGATGGCGGCAGTGCTGGGGTTGGCGTTCAGGGAGGTGCTGGTGGGTGCAACTATTGTAATCAATTAATTATATAAAAGATATATTGAAATAATGAATTTGTAATTAAATAAAAGGAATAAAAGATTGTTAGTCACATTTATGAGAAAATTTAAAACATGTTACATTGTTGTCTTTTTCATTCATTTTAGTAATATTCGAATAAAAAGGCCGTTAAAGTTGTACAAATTGATTGAAACAAATGTTTGAAATGGAAAAAGAGATTTTGAGGGGGAACAAATGAAATTTGTAAAATACCATGTATTCCCCTAACTAATAAATTGAAAAACTTTGATCCGCATGGGGATCGAACCCATGTCATTCAAGTAGAAGCGCAGGCCAATATACATCTCACCCAAGCCACCAGTGTTGATTTAGACGTTTCTTATTTTTATACACTTCTATGCAACAAAATATACATACGAGTATGGGCCTTCAAGTAGTAATTATTTTTTGAGTGTGGGCCTGGGCCCTCCCTAGCCCATAGCCCGATCCGCCCTTGGCCAGAGGAAATACCGCTCGCTGCTCTGCATCTGGTAGACTGGTACAGTGCACTTGGAGACCTCCGCGCTCTGCTCCAGCCTGGTGACCACCGAATCAATCGCTGGGCTCTTACACCCTATGAACACAGCCAAAGCCGCAACTTGGTTCAGACTTCAGATTAAGCTATAAACCACGAACTATGAGCATAGCTTCACAAATTATCATGGCTACTAGTTCTATAACGCGCGATGCGCGAGGAAAAATGCCCAATGTTATTTTGACAAGGTTAACATAATGTGAATATTAATGATTAATATATTTAAGTTATGTGAACTTGCACACAAGATTAGCTTTATGCATATTTTCCCACATAACGGATGATACAAAAAGGGGCGTGACACATCTATGTTCTCATAAGCCTGACAAGGATCGTTCTGGAACGCCCTATAAGAATGTAATATCAATAATGTGGCAATAAACAATCTAAGAAAGGGTGGGCAGATGATTAGGTTTATAAGGCCTAGCTAAAACATGTATGGCATTTTGATATTTGAATCCAATAGCACCAAACATGTGGTAATAAGAGGCAAGTGCAATAACGAATGTGAATTATACATATTGTCATGGGTAAAATTAATAATATCTCTGGTTCAATAAGTTAATAATCCTCTTTGATAAGCATATGAAATAAAATATTGCAATGGCCGTCTAGATATTACTTGGGGTCGAGTAGTAGGGGTGATGGGGGGGTGATGATCAACATATTCCGTTCGTAGTAATCTCATATTTGCACACAATTACTTGTACAAATAATCATCTATTATGCCACTATAATAAGAGAAATTAATACATATTAAAGTACGATATCGGCAGTGGAGGAGCTAGGGGGCATGGGGAGCAACCGCCCCCGCTTCGGCCAAAAAATATTATTACTACTACTTACTCCCTCTGTAATAAAAAAACTTCTCACTTTCCTTTTTTGTTCGTAACGAAAAAAATCTTCTCATCATGCCCTCAATAATTTTGAAAATAATACATTATTACAACTTCTTTTTTTGGCCGGACTTGTCATTCATTCCATCACATTATTCCACTATCTTCCAATCATACCCTCAAAAGTTATATAACCTCTTTCACTATTGTTAATCTACCTACTTTTGAAATGTTAAGGTTTTTAAATATATATATAAAAATAAGCAGTAAAAATAAGATGAATAATTAAATTAGACATGACAAATTAGAATAATTATAATAGAATAATGATTTTCGAAATTTTTGCATAAGGTAAAATACATGATGAGAAATTCAATTAGAACATTAAACGGAAATCAAATAAATCTAAGTGCACAGAATAATTAAAATGTGAAGGCATCATGTTGGAAACTCAAAAGTTGGAAACCGTTGGATTAACGGAGTTAAGGTGGAGATTTAGATTTAATGATGAATGGTACAATGACTAAAATAAATTGTACAATTGTAAATTGCTTTAGTGTTACACTAACATTTTTATCATTCCTAAAATGCCCTAACCATCATTGCTGCTTATAAGTTTTTAGATGTAAACAAAAAAAATAAAGCAATTCATCAAATTCACAAACTTAAGATTTAAGTTTATCAAATTAAAGGATGCGCCTACTTACCCATCGGGAGAGAAGACGGGGCAGATTATCTCAATTACTTTTGTTACTATCTCTTTTAAGTAAAAACTAAATATAGAATTTGTAATTCTAATTAATTTGTATTTTGTATACAAATCTTAATCACACATTTTCTACTTTATTAATTCTCGTGTTGATTAAATTTGACCAAATTTTAAGGAATTGAGGAATTATAAGTAAAGAAAAATAGTAATATTTTCAATTCTTTTTTATTTGCCATACATATTTTACAAAGAAAACTTGAAAGAGAAGAGGATGAAAAAAATGATAAATTAAGGAAAATAATACAAATTGTAGGGGAATGGATTCTAGCTCAATATTCTTATGCTCCTCTACGATAGCTCATCATTCACACCTCCACCTCCTCCAACCAGACAATATTAGAGGCTCCAATCAACATGAATAGCTCAGTTGGTTGAGTAATGAGAAAGTATGAACATTGACCAAGGACTGAAACCCACAACGACCGTGCAGAGATTACATCTCCTGTGTGCTAGGCATGCAAAATCTCTACTCTACACGAGTACAAAGTCTACCACCATTGGACCGATTGAGTCAACAGGACTTATAACCTCCCAAATATATTTTCGAGTTCGGGCATGGAGGCCGTTGAGGCAGGAGATTCAACTTTTGGAACACATTAGGGGCTACAACACCAAGTCGGTACGTCTCTAAGTTCTTAACACACGCACCAGACAACGTGAGAAGAAGAACAAGGTAAATGGTCTCACACACAATCCTTCTTCTTTTCAATTCACAGATTCTCTCTCATCATTTCACTTACAACGGCTCACACACAAGAAGAAGAAGAAGAAGGATCTGCAAATACATATGTCGGCAACACACAAACAAACAAACAAAGGGGCAAATCCCTAAGGGGCAAACAAAGAGGTATGAATTACAATAGGCCCAATAGACCGATGCCTCCAATACTCTTCACTTTATTGACCTATGAGGTAGTGCAAAGTAGCATTATTCGAATGTGACGTCAGGATCAAGTGTCTATCGACTATCATGTCAAAAGCTATAGCTGATAGTGAAGGAGTAATTTCATTTGTTTATGCTTGCATAGCGGTTAAGTATCATGTTTCCATTGCACCGACAAGATAAAATCCTCCGGAGAAGGGCAAGGACAAGAGCAATGGAGAGGGAAATAGATACCAGAAGGAAAGAGATGAAAGCAATCCAAAGCCTTAGAAAAACCATGAATCTTGACCCTAGTGAAGGTAGTCGATGAGAGGAATAGGTGGTTTCAAAAGGATATAGTCATTTTATATGACACTCTATCTGTATTGGATTGCACTGACATTGCATTCTTGCGACATGATAAAATCGATCCCCCAGCACTTGCCGGTCTCAATTATGCAAAATGTTGTTGTCGGGGGTCGAGCATGTGGCCTGTTCTGATGTCAATCATCAGGATCAAGTGTTTATCATTACGCCAAAAGCTACAGCTGATCGTGAAGGAACAACTTCATTTCCTTGTTCTTGCATAGCAATCAAGCACTATGTTTTGATTGCACGACATGTTGCATGATTGTTGGTACTGTATCCCCACAGGCCAAAACGTGAGATATCACAAATTCACAATTGCTGGTTCACCTATAAAATCACATAAAAAAAAACGGGCGAACAAAAAAAGTGATAACCCAAAAATGTAACAAGTACAAAGCTAAAGCAAGTCATAAGCAATAATGGAATTTGGGGACATAAACGGGTAAGGACACCAAAAGTTCTATTCAATTTACTCTTATTGCAGGGTGCATATTCTTTTTTTATTCAGATCTGAAAAGTTCAAATCAGATCAGACAAGAAAGATGTTAACCACATCAGATTAGATTAGATTACGATCAAACCAGAAACATTCAGATCAGACCATAAATACTCAAATTAGATTAGAAAAGTTCAGACATCATATATTAATTATTATTACTATTACTACTCCCTCTGTCCCACTAACAATGGAACAAGACGAAGTGGCACGCAATAAATAAATATGTTTTATGTGGTTGATATTGAATTAATAAAGTAAGAACGAAGTAAGAATGGTTTAGATCTACCCAAACTTTACCAATTTTGGTATGAGACAATCTTAGTGAGATACACCGAAAAGATAAAACGGGACAATTTTAGCGGAACAAAGGCGGTATTATTTTTTTAAGGGAAAGTTCCCAAAATAGGACTAAAAAAGTTTGAAAATTCCAAAATAGGACTATCATGTTTTTATTCCCAAAATAGGAGTAATTACTGCCAAGTTTGGAAAATACTGTCATATTTAAGGTCTGATGCTGCCAAAACATGACAGTAATTAGTCCTATTTTGGGAATAAAAACATGGCAGTCCTATTTTGGAATTTTCAAACTCTTTTAGTCCTATTTCGGGTAATATCTCTTTTTTTAACTTTATTTGTAACAATAATTATAATTATTAGTCTGTCAAAAAAAATTTATAATTATTAGCATGATTATAAATGTAATTACAATTATAACTAAAGCAAGAATTATAACTATAATTATAGAATCATGATATCATCATCATTATTCCAATTTCTATATAATTATAAGTATAATTGAAACTATAATTATAATTGTAGCTTGTATGTATAACTATAACTATAACTATAATTAAAATTACAACTACAACTATAACATTAGTTATAATTATATTTATAGTTATAATTAAAACTATAATTGAAGCATCATTTTATTTATCGTTAAGAATCATTATATATCCGATTTTTATAATGATCATTATTAGGGCCATTTTTAGCATGTTAATTAGGTTAAATAGAACAGGACACCACTTCCCATTGGGCCCCAATGTTTCTAAGACACTAGTAGTGTATTTTTAGGTCACCAACATTAATTAACTAATTATATAATATACTGCATTGCATGTCGTTCAATGGGGACGTTCCGTTAATTAGAAGGTTCCCACTTTCCTTTTTTGGACGTCCCATTAGAAGGTTTTCATTTCCATTTTAGAAAACAATTAACAATCTTAAGTGACAAATTAGTCATTAAATATAAAAAATAATAGACTTATAACATCACAGTTATCAATACTAACACATTATAATATATACATATTAAAATTATTTCTCAAAATATACCCAAAGTACTTTATTTAATTATCACCTAAATAACTGTGATGTTTTGCTATGAGAACCTTCTAGCGGGACGGAGGTAGTAATAGTGTATACTATCGTATATGAATATGAGTTGCAACTCAATTCATACTCCACTACTCCATATTATAATGCCCTCATAAATTGAAACACTTTATAAAAGATGTAGAGATTTATTATTTTTAAGGGGAAAACTATTACATGTAATTCTTTACTTGCATTATTTAATAAGTATTCAATTGATTTGAACTTTTGAACAGGACCTCAAATTTGCATTTTGAACAAGGGCCTCCAAATTCATTAAACGACCCTGATCATTATTATTGTAAGTGTTATCAACTATGGAGTATTATATTACATACTCCCTCTGTCCCTAAATTTACTTCCATTTCGCTTTTCGAGAGTCAACTTAAATCACTCTTAAAATCTTACTTTTTGTATCAAAACTTTATGAAAATTGATTTTTTTTTGCAGGCTTTGTAGCGGGTTTAATGTAGTTTCTGAATATGTAAATTTTATTTACTAAAAATAATCCGAGTTTTCACAGGGATCATTTAACTTTATCGTCGGTCAACCTTCGTAATCCGCAATTGGAACAACATTCAGGGACGGAGGGAGTAGTATTTTTTACTATTAAATTATACTATGTACTATCCTCCGTTCTTTAATAGTTGCAACAGTCTGATTTCCATGTTTGCCAATTACGTATTAGTAAGCATTATAAAAAATTAATATTTTTGAAATTCATATTAATAGAAATTTAATAACAATTTATACATAATAATCTGATTATATATATTAGTAGAAAATCATGGTCAAAGTAAGGGGTGTGAATAGTGTAAAAAACACAATTTTGCAACTATTAAAGAACGGATAACAACCCATTTATGTGTAATGATTGTAACATAAAAATATTAATAACAATAAAATTACATTTTTTTTTGTGTGTAATAATATTATCACTCCATCTGTCCCAAAAAGTACCTCTAACTTTCTTTTTTGGGCATCCCAGAATAAATTTTCACTTTTTTTTGACAAAGGATTTATGGTTCACAATAATTTTTACCATTTCTCTCTCACCTGCACAACTCTTCACTACACACAATGGCGGAGCCAGATATTTAGGGTTAAAGGGGCCGGTCCTTAACAATTTTACATTGCAGGGGCCAAAGTGTAAAATATCAACATACTTTCTATAGATTAAAATTATTTATACATAATATATACTTAAGAATTTTTTTTCTTGCAGGGTCGTGGCCACCTCCAGCCCCTCCCTGTCTCCACCCCTGACTACACAATACATACTATCTTAACCCCGTGTCATTTGTGCTATAGAACAAAATTTACACAATACATACTATCTTAACCCCATGTCATTTGTGCTATAGAACAAAATTTAGGGAGGGTGGGAGTATTATTTATAATGATCATAGCAACTTTTGCATAAAAAAATAAATAAATAAAGGGATAGCAACTTTTGCATGATTGTATGAATGCATGATGATGGTCGGATTCCAGGTAAAGTTCCCATCATCGCATTAATAAGTTTTGACAGGTAGTATAAGGGTATAACCAATCTCCATCACATTTATTTAACAAGTTCCTTACTTATTTGCTAAGTTCTGTCACTTCAACATTGAGATAAATGGTCAACAAGATACAACCTTTTTTATGGGAATCGAAATTTAATCTGAATTGGACTGAATTATGGTACAAAATCGAAATTTAAATTTAATCGAAATTTAATCTAAATTGAGGTACACAAAATGTATACACATGTCTGTCCTTCACAGAAATTTTGTCTGTCACAAACAATTCAAAATGAGTTGTCTGTGACAGACAAAATTTCTGTGAAGGACAGACATGTGTACACATTTTGTGTACACATTTTGTGTACCCCTAGTAAAACTCTTATTACCTCTGTCTCCCAAAGTTTGGGACAAAAGAAGGTGACACGATTATTAATAAAAGTGAGTTTATGTGGTTGATACGTAGACTGGTAATATATCAAACGTGAATTTAACGGAGTATTAATCAACAATCTGAAAGATGAGTCAATCAAGAATCTTAAAGATGCAAATTATTAAAATATGGCTCGAATTTATTATCTTATTATTAAACGTTTGTGAAGAGTTATTAAAAACATTTGTGAAGAGAAATCATAAAAAATTGCAATGAAATAAATATATATGAAAGAAATCAAAATCATTATAATTTAGGTCTTTGCATTGACATATAATTTAGGTCTTTGCATTGAATCGTTGTCGATAAGTTTCTTCGATTTCTTTGACAGTTAATTTATCTTTGCAATCCTAAATTGGCCGGCCCGTCCGTAGTTTGGAATTTGGGGGAGGAGGGACGGCCAGGATCGCAGCCAAGGTGATGACCATGTTATGGGAGTTATCTTCCCGCTCAGGTCTCCAATTTCATCCACAAAGGATGAATAACACCACTAAGTCACTAAGGGGAAAGAGGGGCGTCAGCCAACTAGCTAATTCCGGCCAATTCAGTTCGAGCACCCACAGAGAGGCTAAGGTGCTGTTCTGTTCGTCTTATTCTTATTACTTATTGCTTATTCTTATTTTATTCAGATCAGATCAGATCAGATCAGAAAAATTCAGATCAGATCAGATCAGATCAGAAAGATTCAGATCAGATCAGATCAGATCAGAAAGATTCAGATCAGATCAGATCAGATCAGAAAGATTCAGATCAGATCAGAAAGATTCAGATCAGATCAGACCAGATCAGAAACATTCAGATCAGATCAGAAACATTCAGATCAGATCAGATCAGATCAGAAAAGTTCAAACATGATTATTATTATTATTATTATTATTATTATTATTATTATTATTATTATTATTATTATTATTATTATTATTATTATTATTATTATTATTATTATTATTATTATTATTATTATTATTATTATTATTATTATTATTATTATTATTATTATTATTATTATTATTATTATTATTATTATTATTATTATTATTATTATTATTATTATTATTATTATTATTATTATTATTATTCTTATTATTATTATTATTATTATTATTATTATTATTATTATCATTATCATTATCATTATCATTATCATTATCATTATCATTATCATTATCATTATCATTATCATTATCATTATCATTATCATTATCATTATCATTATCATTATCATTATCATTATCATTATCATTATCATTATCATTATCATTATCATTATCATTATCATTATCATTATCATTATCATTATCATTATCATTATCATTATCATTATCATTATCATTATCATTATCATTATCATTATCATTATCATTATCATTATCATTATCATTATCATTATCATTATCATTATCATTATTATTATCATTATCATTATCATTATCATTATAATATAATATTATAATAATATAATACTAATTATAATAATAATCATATTATTATTATATTATTGTAATAATAATAATCATATTATTATTATATTATTGTAATAATAATATGAATATAATAATATCCTTATTATAATATTAATTGTATTAATATTACTATTATTATATTATAATATTATAATTAATGTTAATATAATTATAATTATAATTAATTATAATTATAATAATTATAATTATACTTATAATTATAATTTATGATTATAATTATTAATATTATTATTATTATTACTATTGTAATTATTTTACGGAGTAATTATAATAATATTGATAACTATAGTTACAATTATAGAGATAAATATTATAATTATAATTACAATTATAATTATATAAGTAATTATAATTAAAAATATAATTACAATTATAATTATATCTATATTTATAATTAGTGTAATAAGTATAAATATTTTCATTTTAAATTTAATTTTAATTATTATTATTATTATTTTTATAGTTACGATTATAATTATAATTTTATTTAAATTATATTTGTAATTGCAATTATAATTATAATTATAATTATAATTATAGAAATATTCAAATCAGATCAGATCAGAAAGATTCAGATCAGATCAGAAACATTCAGATCAGATCAGAAACATTCAGATCAGATCAGACCAGATCAGAAAGATTCAGATCAGATCAGAAAGATTCAGATCAGATCAGATCAGATCAGAAAGATTCAGATCAGATCAGATCAGATCAGAAAGATTCAGATCAGATCAGATCAGATCAGAAAAATTCAGATCAGATCAGATCAGAACTTAAAAAATTCAGATCAGAAACATTCAGATCAGGCGAAGAGAACAGCTTCTAAATGAGAGAAGCAAGGGTTTCGGCCAAGACTTTCAAAGGCAGAAGAGGAACGATATAAATAGGCCAGGCACACTACTCATAGAAGGAAACTTACCTTAGGAAGAGATATGCAGAGTACCGCGAAGACCAAAGGAAAGAATCGGGTATAGAGGGAGCCGATTGATTCGCACAGCTAAGGAAGGCGGTGCTCAACGGAAAACAAAACCCAATTGGACCATGGACCGGGTATGTGAAGAGAGAATTGGGCTTAGGGAAATGCTGGGCCAATACCAACACATTCTCCACCTTATTGGACCATAGTGGTGTAGAGTCAAAACTCTAAAACATATTGAGACTCATCATCGCTGGATTGCCCGAATAATCACAAAGACATATTCAGGCAAAAGGGGTAAGATCACCAGGCAACTTATCCGGAATTGATGTTTAACGTGCGTTTGCACGACAACAACTTTTCAATCGAGAGACATTTAGTCCCCATGTCAGCAGGATTAAATTCCGAAGGAATTTTAATCAACTTGATATGACCTGCACTCACAATATCACGAATAAAATGAAATCTAACATCAATATGCTTAGTTCTATCATGAAAAACAGGGTTTTTACACAATTGAATAGCAGATTGACTATCAGAAAACACACAAATGTCCTGCTTAAGGCTACCAATCTCCGTTAGGAGACGTTTAAGCCAAATGGCTTCCTTAAACGCTTCGGTAGCGGCCACGTACTCCGACTCAGTGGTGGATAGGGCAACTATGGGTTGAAGTTGAGACTTCCAACTAATGCAAGACCCACAAAGAGTAAACACATAAGAGGTAGTGGATTTCCTATTGTCTCTGTCATTAGCAAAATTAGAATCCACATACCCACTCAATTTAACCCCCTCAGAACACCTAGTGAAAACCAACCCATGATTAACAGAAGATTTCAAATACCTAAGCAACCACTTAAGAGCATTCCAATGATCTAAACCAGGATTAGACATATACCTACTCAAGCAACTAACAGCATAGGCAATGTCGGGTCTAGTACTCACCATGAGATACATCACGGACCCAATAGCATTGGAATAAGGCACAGATTTCATTTTAGCAATTTCAGGAGCAGTCTTAGGAGACTGATCCTTACTTAACACAAAGTGAGACGCCATCGGGATAGAAACGGGAGTAGCGGAATGCATGTTATATTTACTCAAAATCTTTTCAATGTATGAAATCTGATTGAGAACTAACACACGCTTACTCCTATCCCTAACAATGTTAATGCCTAGGATCCTTTTGGCATCACCTAGGTCTTTCATAGCAAAGTTCTCACTGAGACGCTTTTGCACACATTTAATGGCGTCACCCGAAGGACTCACAATAAGCATATCATCCACATATAGCAATAAAAATACAGGCACAGAAGAAGTATTTTTAAAGTATAGGCAATGGTCGCATTCGGACTTGTGAAATTTCAAAGATGACATGCACTGGTCAAATTTGATATTCCACTGCCTCGGGGACTGCTTCAGGCCGTACAAGGCCTTCCTAAGCAAACACACATGATCACTCTTCATGGGATCCACAAAGCCCTCAGGCTGCGACATATAGATTTTCTTATCTAAATCACCATGCAAGAATGCAGTGGTGACGTCCATTTGCTTCATTTCCCAATCATTATGAGCAACAAGAGCAAGCATCATTCTAATCGTAGTAAATTTAACTACAGGAGCAAAGATTTCAGCATAATCAACACCTTCCTTTTGAGTAAATCCCTTAGCTACTAACCTAGCCTTATATCTAATGTCGTTAGGCTCTTCCTTAACCTTAAATAGCCACTTACAGGCAACAACGGAACTATTGGGCGGTCTAGGAACTAACGTCCAAGTCTTATTCGCTCTAAGTGACTCCATCTCACTTTCCATGGCGCAAAGCCATTTAGCGGACTCATTAGACTTAAGGGCCTCTCTATAGGTTCTAGGTTCGTTAAGCTCAAGGGTCTCAAACACAGAGAAAGCAAACATAGAAGTATCACACATATGGAAAGCATAATCAGGCATACTATCAGCAGTTCTCCTAATTACTCTCCTACTTCTATCTCTAGCAAGTTGATAATCATGCAAATCATTCTCACTAGCATCCGCACTCTCATCATGCGATTCATTGTCATTTGAATGCACATGAGAATGCTCCACCTCACTCGAAGTGGTGGTAGTATCATGCTCAGAAGAATCAGAATCATGCAATTCAGAAGAATTAGAATCATGCAAAACAACATTATCATGATTAGCAAACAAAGGGCTAGCAGCACGTGGTATGGACTCCACCTCAACGGGTGTACTACTAGGATCAGACTCAGACTCAGGAACTGACTTAACCAGACAAGGAAACTCGGATTCATTGAAAACAACGTTTCTACTCACCACAACTTTGAAACCTACCTGGTTCCTATCCCAAACCCTATACTCCTTCACACCCTCGGGATAACCTAGGAAGACTCCTTTCTTAGACCTAGGATCCAACTTGTCACCTTGTTGGTGCACATACGCTGCACACCCAAACACTCTAAGATTAGACAAATCAAGGGGTTTGTTTGAAAAAACAGATTCAGGGCACTTCCCACCCAAGGGAACAGAAGGAGACCGGTTAATCAAGTAGACAGCAGTGTTAACTGCTTCACCCCAAAACTTTTTAGACAAACCGGCGGTAGCAAGCATACTCCTAACCTTATCTAGAACAGTCCTATTCATCCTCTCGGCTATCCCATTTTGTTGGGGAGTATAGGGCACAGTTTTGTGCCTTCTAATCCCACAATCAACACACAGTTGGTCCATATCCTTATTGCAAAACTCTAGACCATTATCTGTCCTAAGGGTTTTGACCTTCTTACCAGTTTGATTTTCTACAAGGTTTTTCCACTCCCTAAACTTCACAAAGACATCAGACTTATGCTCAAGGAGACGGACCCACACCTTCCTAGAAAAATCATCAATGATGGACAGAAAATATCTCTTACCCCCGTGGGTAGAGACACTAGCAGGACCCCACACATCAGCATGAACATACTCTAACACAGAGGTACACTTAGTGGGATTAGGATATGGGGAGGAGGGGAATGTAACCTTATGCTGCTTGCCTAACACACAAGATTCACAGAAGGGGATGGGGGACACAGAATCCTTACCAAAACAACCAGATTTATGCAAAATCTCTAAACCCCTATTACTCATGTGTCCTAATCTATTATGCCACAAAGCAGATTTATCAGAACTAACAACATGAGCAGAATCACAGAAAGGCTGAGCATGGCACACATACAAGTTATTCACCTTTTTTGCCTTAAACAAAACAAGGGAATTTTTCAAAACTTTCATGCACCCATTACCCCATTTACCCTCTAATCCACTACCCTCAAAAGCAGCGACAGAAAACAAGTTATGACGCAAATCAGGAATATGCCTCACATTTTTCATAGTAAACACAGTCCCATTATCAAACTTCAAACATACATCACCCACCCCATGTATTTTGCATTTCTTATTATCAGCAAGAGACACAAAACCATCATTGCAAGAATCATAAGAAGCAAACAAGGATCTAAAAGGTGTCATATGATAAGTACAACCAGAGTCAATCAACCACTCATTTTCAGTCATGCTACTCAACACAGAATTGGCAGAATCACAAATCATAAAAACTTCTTCATGCAAGTTATTATCATCTACCACATTAGCATGTTCAGACTTCTTCGGATGGGGACAATCCTTAATGAAGTGACTAGAATTACCACAATTATAGCACACTCTCTTCTTAGACTTACCTCTCTTCTTCCCCGGGTCATTGTTTTTGTTCTTATCGTTGTTGCCCTTCTTATGGTTTCTAGATCTACTCTTAGACCTACCCCTCACAAACAATGCTTCACCAGAGTCCCTAGACTGACTGTTACTACCCCTCGAGTGTCTAAGGTCTAACTCCTTACTCCTTAATCCATTAACGACTATATCTAACGAGATATCGTCTCTACCATACTTTATGGCAGATTTGACGTCATTGTATGAGTCAGGGATGGCATTAAGTAACACTATGGGCGTGTAGTCATCTATGTGTTTATCACCGGCTTGCTTAATGTTCTGAATAAGCTTGTTAAACACATCTAGGTTCTCATCTATGTCCTTAGACAGGTCGAGCCTAAATCTAAAGAACTTTTCAAGCAAAAACAATTTACCAGACAAAGAAGTATCGGTATACAGCTTATCCAACTTGTCCCACAAATCCTTCGCGGAATCTATAATACCCACCTTCCTGAGCACTGAATCAGAAAGGTTCAGGTATATAGAGGAACAAGCAGTTTCATTCATCTCAACGCGCTTAGCAGCATCCTCAGAGTCTAAATAGAGACCAGTCACAGCTCTATAGACTTTCTGTTGGATCAACACGCATTTGATTTTCTGTTTCCAGATATCAAAATCTGTCTTTCCGTTAAATGGAAGCATGCCATATTGATTGACAGCCATATTAACCGGAAAGCAAGCACAACACGCAAGAGAGTAAATAAAAAAAATTATCAAGCAAAGAACAGTACGAAGCAACTAGCACGAACAAGCCGAGACGACCAATGAACACAAAGCTCGGGTACAATCTCCTTGTTCTTTCGTACCGTACGAAGCAACTAGCACGAACAAGCCGAGAAGACCAATGAACGCAAGGCTCGGGTACAATCTCCTTGTTCTTTCGTACAAGCAAGATAAAAATTTTTTTATTTACTCAACAGACAGATAAATGATTAATTATAACCTATAGGGCTATCAATTGTACGAAGCAACTAGCACGAACAAGCCGAGAAGACCAATGAACACAAAGTTCGGGGTACAATCTCCTTGTTCTTTCGTACAAGCACAAATAGGCTAAAATTAAATCAACAAGCAAAGAAACTGGATTTAAAACTAATCCGGACAGAAATATTCCCAACTTCGGACAACAAGTATCCAAACAAATATTCTTAACCGGAGAGTTTATCCACGAATCAACCAACAGAAAAGTCAAAATAAAAAATCCAACACGTGATTAAATTTAAACCGGAAGAAATATTCACAACTTTGGACAACGAGTATCCAAACAAAATATTCTTCACCGGAAAATTAATTCACGATTCAACAAGTAATCACAATTCAACTAACAATTAAATAGCAATTCAACTTGAAATTAAAACAAATGAACTACGAATAAAAATCACACAAAGGATTAGTAAACGTACCAGGGGCCGGACACAGCCGGCATCCAAGACCACGTAGGTCAGCAGCGGGCAGCGGGGAACGGGGGAAAAATAAATCTGGTGGCACTCCGGTACACCAAGGATGTTAAACGCCAATTTACCTGAGCGGGGCCCGAGGTTGGGTTACCCGACTTACCGTAGGCAGCGTGGGCTGCTGTAGAGCGTGGCGGCAGCGGACTGGACTGGCGGCAGAGCTCCCTCGCAGGCGGCAGCAGGTCTGGACCGGTGAAGGCAGCAGCAGCTTCTGGACTGGCTGAACTGCTTCAAGCTTCCCCGGACTGTCTGAAGCTTCTGGACAGCGTCTGGACTCCGGCAGAAGGTCTGGACAACTCCGGTGGCGGCGGCTGAACGTTCGACGGCGGCAGACGGCTGCGAGACGGCGGCGGGCGGCGACTGTCTCTGGTACCACTGTTATGGGAGTTATCTTCCAGCTCAGGTCTCCAATTTCATCCACAAAGGATGAATAACACCACTAAGTCACTAAGGTGAAAGAGGGGCGTCAGCCAACTAGCTAATTCCGGCCAATTCAGTTCGAGCACCCACAGAGAGGCTAAATGAGAGAAGCAAGGGTTTCGGCCAAGACTTTCAAAGGCAGAAGAGGAACGATATAAATAGGCCAGGCACACTACTCATAGAAGGAAACTTACCTTAGGAAGAGATATGCAGAGTACCGCGAAGACCAAAGGAAAGAATCGGGTATAGAGGGAGCCGATTGATTCGCACAGCTAAGGAAGGCGGTGCTCAACGGAAAACAAAACCCAATTGGACCATGGACCGGGTATGTGAAGAGAGAATTGGGCTTAGGGAAATGCTGGGCCAATACCAACAGACCACTTCAATTTTCTCACAGTAGTTCAAAATCTCAAATACTAGTTTTCCGGTATTCAATCTTGAAAAAACAAATACAAATACTAGTCTTCATTTGCTTGTAAGTTGTAACGTAGTCCACAAATTGTACATTTAGCATTTTAGTCATACAAGCAAGATGAAGGAGCTAGACAGGTAAGACAACTAGATAATAGTTATGTTTGATCGGACGTCTTATGTTTTGTCTAGACGTCCCAACTAATTGGTTCGACAACTAAGTGAATACTTGATCGTCTAGGACGTCTAGTTGCCCGTCAAAAACGCCTAAATGCCGCTCGCCGAGGGCCTCTACATTCGGCCGAACATTTTTTACTTTGTTTTATTTTATTTTTCTAAGAGATATACGTATGTTTAACTATAACCAAAGATATGAAGAAAGGTACATGTAAAAATTATATATGTTTGTCTATATACTTAAATTTCATTATTATTTAATATTTATAACATAATATAGTCAATTGATTAGTAATTATCATATTTTATCAAATACGGAGCATGACAATTTTTTAATTCATCCATGTTAGTGTGTGTGTTTTGGTCAATTCTTTCTAATCTATATAGTATCTGCTCAATGTTAATGTCAGCATCGTTGAATTGGGATGAGATTCGAACGTGTGACCTTGTGGGTATGTTATACAAACACATACACTATAACCTATCATATTTAGGCAAAATATTGATAAAAATACACTTTTTGTATCTTCGGCTAGTCCCCCCTAGCCGCCTGACTGGCCTAACTAGCGTCTAGCGCCTTTTGAAACATTGAATACAATTAATTGAAAGTGTGCTTATGTTAACTTTATAGTAACTTTTAGTTTTTAGTGATTGAAAACATCTTAAAAGAAAATTGTTGTAACTGTTAGTTAAAAAGTTGATTGTTGATTTAATTCCGTTTGGTATAACAACTAATTGAGATTAATTAATGTTAAAAGTTAAAGACTTTATCTCAATTTCTACTCAATGCAACTTCTAAAGAAATATGTAGCATCTTTTATTTTTGGAAAATTAAAGCTCTTAAATTGTTTGTCAAACATACGATTAGAAGCTTTTAAACAATTTTAAATAGTACAAAAGCTAAATTGTGTGAACTTATACCTACCAAACATGTTCTATAAATAATCTAGATCGTGTGGGCCATGTACAAAACCTACGGAGTAGTTTGCTTCTGTGGTGTCAGAAAATGTAGGGGTGGGCCGTGGGCATAAAACCCAAACTGAACCGGTACCAAACCGGACCGTAATTGCAAGATTACCAAACGGTACCAAATCTCATGTATCATCTTTTGCTATACTTTTTCTTAGTTATGTTGCACTATTTGTGTGTTTGTGAATTGTAGTACTACGTATTCAATTTCTTGTATTTATATTGGAATTTCATGTGAGTTGGTTGGTGTTATGATATCTACTAATTGCAAGATTTGTTCAATTTTTTTAGCATGTGTTTGGCATTGTACCGTACCGTTCCGAAATGACACGGTACCGAATGGTTCCATCCTTAGAACCGTACCGGACCGTTAGAAACCTCACGGATACATTACGGGTTTTACTAATTTCCCGGACCGTTCCGGACCGCACCCACCCCTAAGAAAATGTGCAAAAAAGAGAGTAAAATACAAGTAAGAACTTTAACCTGCACTTTATCGTATTAAACATACAATTAAAAACTTTTAGAGATCTTTTAAATTGTATAAAAGTTATATTAATAGATTGTATGGACTTATACCGATCAAACATGCCCTATATATCACCTAGATTACCGGTGGGCGTAGCTCAACTGGTAGATAGGGGTGCCACAAGGGGTAAGTCTCGGGTTCGAATCCCGGCAACTGCGACGAGAGGTTACTATGCTAAAAATGCATAGGGTCTCTGTAGTCCAGGGCCAAAGCCTCATTCTCTTAATTTTTAAATTGTATAAAAGTTATATTAATAGATTGTATGGACTTATATTGATCAAACATGCTCTATATATCACCTAGATTACCGGTGGGCGTAGCTCAACTGGTAGATAGGGGGTACCACAAGGGATAAATCTCAGGTTCGAATCACGGCAACTGCGATGAGAGGTTACTATGCTAAAAATGCAAAGGGCCTCTGTAGTTATCAGGGCCAAAGCCTCATTCTCTATCTGTAAGCTTGTGATTCAAGTCCAATTTATATCCTCCCATCTAACTGTTCAATCGATGTTGAGGGAGCCTCAGAGATGGAATGTCATCCTTTTTTATACAACCTAGATGGTATGGGCCATATAAAAACCTGATTTGCTTCTGTACTGTCAGAAATGTGCACAAAAGAGAGTAAAATACACCTAAGAACTTTAACCTTTAATAGATTCGAACCTGAGTGTGTAGTAATAACCATTATTTCTTTTACCATCTCGATATCTCACCAACAAGAACAACACAAAAAGGTGGTAATGCATATAATATTTACATTATTCTATACTAAAACATACTCCCTCTGCCCCCTATTTGTTCCATTTTACCTTTTCGTTCAGTCAACCGAATAAACTAGTAACATACACTAGTAACCTGATCGAACTGAAACACTAGTAACATTATTCAACACTAAAACATACTTTCTCTGTCCCCTTTCATTGTCCCCTAATTATGCATACACCTTTTTCGATTATGTTTGGTTTGATTCAGGTAAACCAAACCACTTTCCTAGCCCTAAGTCTGAATGAGAGTTTCTATCAATTGTTAGTTGTTACTAAAATTATATTAGTATACTTTATTACTTGCATCATGCACACATGGCATATATATAATATTATATGCTCCTTTCGTCCCTTATGAAACCTTCAAATTTTTTTCATTGTCCCAAAATAAACTTTCACTTTCTCTTTATGACTAGGTAGTTAACTTGCTACTCGGTAGTAACTTGGTCAAGAGCCGAGTAGCGGTAATCCCGGTGATTACTCGGCCTTGTTTAATTAAATATAAATGTAAGTCTTAAAATTGTCTTAATAAATTTAATAGGTTCCCAAGATTATAGATACAATAACAAAAATAGGTTCCCAAGATTATAGAAATGTAAGTCTTAAAATTGTCTTAAATTGCATAAAAATGAATAAATTGATAAAAATCCAAATGATGGAGTAACAAAAGCATAAGCATTCTAAATTATAAAAAAGATCATCTAATGATTTGGTAGGATTTGTGTTCTCCCCATGTCTATCATATACTACGTATCATTTATTTTTCTCTTCCGTGTAGTATTAGCAGATTCAACACCATTAGAAGATTCAGCAAATTGGGCAGAGTTCATGACTGTCAATTAGATGATGTGTGTGAGTGTGTATCGATCAATGATGTGTCATAATAAATTGTTAGAACTTTTATTGTGGGTCAAGTTTGTCTGTTAAGTCTTGTTTAATAAAGTAGACTAGTTATACCATTTATGGTATTAGATTAGTAATTATTATGTAATAAATAAGGTAAAGGGAATAAGGCCCAAAAAGGCCTTGGCCCAACTTCCAAGGTTTACCTAAATCGGTAACCTGTACAGCGCCTATAAATATGCGCCTTGTGTACAGGTACCGATATCAATCAATACATTTTTTAGCCTTACGCTGCCCAAATAGTTCTCGATAAACTAGAAGAAGAATTTCTCTGTTCTCGATATTGCCTTATCATCATCAGATCTTCTTTTCTTCTGTTTAATCGTTGAATACCATCTAGTTGATCGTTAGTCTGCATAAACTGGGACCAACAACTGGTATCAGAGCCTGCTCGAGTGTGATCGCCGAAGAAAAAGTTTTCGAAGTCCTCTGTTTTCATCTTTTCGATATTGTACCCTTTTAATCGCTGTAATCTCATTTTTGAACGAAAAAGTGTAAAAGATGTACTGCTGAAATCGCCTCTCAAAAATGAGCAAGCAGTATATCTTAGATCTTCGATTTGTTTAAGTTTCAGATTTGAGGTTCTCGATATTCTGATATCGAAAAGCAGGTTTCTCGAGGTTTCTGCAAGTGTTTCAATCTTCAAACTGCACAAAGAGGTTCTCGGGATCAAGGACTTTACCGAAAAGCTGTTCTATCTGTTTAAAATTGATTTTTTGATTTGCAGGATTTCGACACTGACTTCTCGACATAAGTTCTCGAATTGACTTCTCGAACTTACGTTCTCGATACTCAGTTTTCAATATTAAAATCTCGATATCTTGTTTTCGCATTCGCAGGTTCTCGATACGGCTTCTCGACATTCAGTTCTCGAACCTAAGTTTTCGAACTTAAAGTTCTCGATACTGACTTTTCGAAAGCTGCTTCTCGAACCTAGCTTCTCGAGTTCTCGATAGCAAGGTTTTCGACATCAAAATATCGAAAACTGCTTCTCGATAGAAGTTCTCGAACCCACTTCTCGAACTTATTCCTGAAAATTAGGTTTTCGACATGCTACAATTAAAAACTTAATTTTATCTGATCAAAACACTCGAACGGTCTTTTTCAAAATCAACAAAGATGGATGCTTTATCACTTGGTAATGACAGTAGGCCACCAATACTGAGGAGAGGAGAATACCAGATGTGGAGAACAAGATTCTTAAATTTTCTAGAAAGTAAAGACAACTCTTCTGCTATGCTGGAATCCCTCACCCAAGGACCTGCTGAGATTTGGGCAAGTGTAAATGGCATTGATGCAAACAACCCACCCGTTAATCAGGAAAGAAGATTGAAGACAAAAGCTGAATACACTGAAGAGGATAGACAGAGAATCAAAGCTGATCTTATGGCAAAGACGTTCCTGCTACAAGCAATCCCAAATGACATATACATTCTGATTGACAGCATGGAGACTGCTAAAGAGATGTGGGATGAAGTAAAGAAGCTGATGATCGGGACTGATCTTGGACTGAAGACGAAGAAAGCAAACATCTTAACTGCTTATGATGCGTTCAAGGCCGCACCAGGGGAGGCGCTCCATGAAACGTATAACAGATTTGTACAACTGATCAACAAGATGAGGAAGATCAAGGTTGTGAAATCAAACATGGAGATGAATATACGTTTCTTGTCGAGCCTGCCCCCTGAGTGGAAAAGAACTGTAAAGAACCTGAGACAACACTTGGACTTAGATGAACTGGATCTCTGCACACTTCATGAGCATCTTCAGCAGTTTGTGAATGACACTGCTGAGATGGAAGGAAGCTTTTCTGCTAATCCTTTAGCACTCATGATTGAAGCTAAACCAAAGAGTTCATCTAAGGTTCAGAAGAAGAAGAAGGCAGTTAAGGTGGAGTCAGAAGAAGAAGACAGTGAAGAAGAAGTGGATGTTGAATCTGAGTTGGCTGATCTGCAGAAAAAGATGGCTCTGCTCACCAATCAGTTCAACAAGAAATTCTCTAAGAAGGGAAACTCATCCAACAAGCTGCGAACCTCCTCTGCCAATTACAAAACAAAGAACAATGATCAGAACTCTTCCAGTAGAGCTGTTGCAGCAGAAGATTCCCCCAAATGCTTCAACTGTGGAAAGGCTGGTCACGTCATCAAAGACTGTCGCCTACCAAGAAAAAGGGACTTCAACTACTATAAGCAGAAGATGCTGTGGAACAAACAGAAAATGTTCATGGCTAAACAAGATGATGATAGTGCTGCAACACTTACTGAAAATGACCCGTGGCAGGAGGAGAGTTCAGATGAAGAAGAAGAGGAGAATCTGGCCCTGATGGCGTTTGTGGAAGAAGAAGAAAAAGAAAAGGGTGATGCTGCGATCCCCGGAGGAAGTTCAAGCTCAAGCTCAAACACCATTGTAAGTAACTCTGAACCCTCTTGTTCCTGCTCCTGTAAAGTTCACTCGTCACAAGACAAAGACAATCTAATTAAGGAGCTAAGAGACAAGGGAAACATCAACCATAAATACTTAATTGACAGTCTAGATAAAGTCAGGTCTCTGAGCATACAGTTAGAAAATGAAAAAGGAATTGTCAAGAAGCGAACTTTAGAATTAGATCAACTCACCCAAAAGGTAGCTGAACTAACAAAGAAAGTTTATGAGACTGAACTAGAACGGAATGTAGCTAAGGATGAAAATGAATTTCTACATGAAAAAAGAGGCAAGCTTTACACAAAAATCAAAGAGTTAGAAGACTTGCTTGCCAAGAGAGGACAGACAGAACAGACCATTTTTCTTAATCAAAACAAGGACACACGATTTTACAACTCTAAGGAGGGTCTTGGTCTTACTAACCCCAATAATCTGAAAAAGGTGGATTGTGTTCAGCTCTACGACATAAATTATATGGGGTTAGGATTGACTAAGTTGATGGCTTTCACCTATGGAAAAGAAACATCAGTAGAGGAAGAGGTAAAGCGATCAAACCCCTCTAGAACAGAAATTCCTTTCAACTATGACTCTCTGAATAAAAGTTATGAAAATGCTGAACCTGTTTTCTCAACTGATGAGAGTGTAAGTCCTTATCCTTCTGAGAAGGAAGTTGTGTCAGATCCTGAACCCCCTTCAATCTCAGGTTCAAGCGGAGAAGAACCTTATATCCCTCCACTTATCAGAAAATTTGAAAACTTACACATTTCTTTAGAAAATCAAAGAAAAAGTTTTGAAGAAGAGAGAAAAGAATTCGAAAGTGAGAAAGAGAGGTTGCTGAGAGAACTAACCTTTTTAAAAGAAAGCTCTCAATCTGGCACAACTTCTCAATCATCTAGTGATACAGATACCTCTCAACCAAATTTGAACAAATCTAGATTTTTTCAAAAGACATCCACTCACTCCAAATCTCCTTTGAAAACAGGAAGAGAAGTAAGTAGGAGATTGGAGAGGAGAAGAGAGTGGAAGTTGAAGAGAGATGAGATTGCTGAAGGAAAGAAGAAGATGTTTTCTGAGAAAAAGAAGTCATGTTCAAATGCTGTTTTCTATTCCAATAAGTGTAGAACTAGTTCTATGTCACAATCTTGTATTTCCAATTCAGTCTTGTGTCCCAAGCTGAACCCATCTGAATTTTCTTCTGATCAATCTTCTTTCAATAATAAGTTGTATGCTCTTGGATTTGAAAATGATTGTGTTGATGTTTCCAATTTTGAATGTGCTATGAACTCTGTTCGTAAGGAAAAACGGAGAGAACGCAAACAAAAGAAACGATCTGAGAATAGAACTGTAGAGGGAGTTTATAATTTTCCAAATTTAAAATACCCTCTTAAGGTTCATTCAAAGAAACACTTACACCGTCTCTCTAAAGAAGAAATTCTCAAACCTTACCTCACGAACCAGTCATTCACACACAAAGACAGTAACTCTGTCTCCTCTGCTCCTAAAATCAAACAAAAATGGATACCAAAAGCTGAACTTGAAAAACAAAGAACATTATCTGAAAAGGCTGTTGACCTTGGATCACAGCTGAAAGAAAAATTCAAAAGGATATTCTCAATTGATAAGGAAGGACCCATCCTGCGGTGGGTACCTAAAAGTCCTTAATCTGTTTTGCAGGACGGTCATGTGTGGCACTTAGATTCAGGCTGCTCAACCCACATGACGGGAATAAAAGAGCTGTTGAGCAACTACACCAAATGCTACGGAGGAAATGTGAGATTTGGAAACAACGCGGCTTCTCCAATCCTAGGATATGGGGATGTCATCTGTGCAAGTGTCACCATCAAGGCTGTGTCATATGTGAAAGGACTGAAGCATAATCTGCTAAGCATTGGACAGTTCTGTGATAGTGGCATGGAAGTGAAGTTTATAGCCAGACAATGCTGTGTGCTGGACAGGTTTGGGAAGGTATTATTGACCTGCACGAGAACTTCCAACCTGTACACCATTGATCTGAAGAGTGTGCAATTACCTTCTTCCATCTGCCTGCTGTCCAAAGCTTCCTCTGAACAAAACAATCTATGGCACAGACGCCTCTCTCATCTCAACTTCAAATATCTCACAACTCTATCCTCCAAGAAACTTGTGAGAGGGCTGCCTCCTTTGAAGACTTCCGCTGACACTCATTGTGATGCCTGCAGACTAGGCAAGATGAAAAGGAGCTCTCACAAGTTAAAACATGTTCCATCCTCCTCCCGACTGCTGCAACTACTTCACATGGATCTGTGTGGACCGATGAGAGTCCAAAGCATCAATGGACGCAAATATACACTGGTCATTGTGGATGACTTCTCTCGGTACACATGGACCAAATTTCTGAGGACAAAGGATGAAACAGCTGCAACCATCATAACCTTCATTAGGACAATCCAAAATTTTCTACAAAAGAGTGTGGAGATCATCAGAACAGATAACGGTACCGAGTTCAAGAATCAGTCTCTTGCTGATTTCTATGAAACTCAGGGTATCACACAGCAATTCTCTGCAGCAAAGACACCACAATAGAACGGGGTCGTTGAAAGAAAGAATAGAACTCTTGTTGAAGCAGCACGCACCATGCTCATTCAGTCAAAGCTTCCTCATTTCATGTGGGCTGAAGCAATCAACACGGCGTGTTTTACTCAGAACAGAACATCAATTCACAAGCGCTTCAACAAGACCCCATATGAAATACTCTTCAACAGAACTCCTGACATCTCATTCTTCAGAGTGTTTGGCTGCAAGTGCTTTGTTCTAAATGACAGAAATGAAAGAAGCAAGATGGATCCAAAAGCAATCGAAGGAGTATTCATTGGGTACTCCACGCAATCAAAGGCATATCGGGTCTATCTACGTGAACGCCGAACAGTCATTGAGAGTATCAATGTTGCATTCTATGAAATGGCTGACTTTGCTTCTGAACACTTCTTGATAGAACCCACACTCTCTGCTCAAAGGAAGCAACCTGATGGAGCTGAAGCAACGAAGCAAACAACGGCTGACAGTGCAATTCTTGACTCTCTATTTGAACATTTCTATGAAAATGCACGCACTGCCAACCCACAATCAACAACAGAAGCTGCTCAACCACCATTCATGCCTGACCTCAGTGAAGAAGAAGCTGACTCACCTCATACATCAGATCACGAAGATACTGAGGATCATGACACGGCAGCAACACAAGCAACTTCATCAGCGCAAGTTTCAGAAATACCAGCTCAAGCAGATACCGAACCTGAATCGACCCCTGTGCACTCCACTCCTCAACAAACCACATCTACTACCGTTGAGGACCCGAATCACACCATCATAACTCCAATCCCTCTAACTCATGAGCGGAAATGGACGAAGGCACATCCTGCAGAACAAATTATTGGAGATCCGAGTCGTGGAGTTTGCACAAGAACGGCTACAGCAAATGAATGTCTCTTCTCTTGCTTCATCAGCCAATCTGAGCCAACCAAAGTTTCTGAAGCTCTAGCAAATCCAGATTGGGTGATAGCAATGCAGGAGGAGATCAATCAGTTTGAAAGATTGGATGTATGGACCCTGGTGCCAAGACCCCCAAAGAAAACAATAATTGGCACCAAGTGGGTCTTCAAGAACAAGAAAGATGAAGACGGTGTGATAATAAGGAACAAAGCCCGACTGGTTGCAAAAGGATACAATCAACAAGAGGGAATTGACTATGATGAAACCTTTGCACCAGTGGCCAGAATTGAAGCAATCAGGTTGTTCCTTGCTTATGCTGCTCATAAGAGTTTCACCGTCTATCAAATGGATGTAAAGACTGCGTTTCTAAATGGCGAGCTGAAAGAAGAAGTGTTCGTGGCACAACCAGAAGGCTTTGTTGATCCTGAACACCCACATTATGTCTACAAGCTGAAGAAAGCTCTGTACGGACTAAAACAGGCACCGAGAGCCTGGTATGATGCACTATCCGACTTTCTTGTGCAATCAAGCTACTCGAAGGGAAAGATAGATCCAACTCTTTTCATCAAGCGAGAGAACAGTGACATCATGCTGATACAAATCTATGTTGATGACATCATTTTCGCCTCGTCCAACCCGAACTTCTGCGAAGAATTCAGCAACTTGATGCGCACTGAGTTTGAAATGAGTATGATGGGAGAGTTGAACTTCTTTCTAGGGCTACAGATCAAGCAATTGCCAGACGGAATTTTCATCAGCCAGTCGAAGTACATCCATGAAATGCTCAAAAGATTCAAGATGGACAGCAAGTCAACCATGAAAACCCCCATGTCTCTCTCACAAAAGCTCGACTCTGACCCTTCCGGGATTTCAGTCGATGCTACCAACTATCGGGCTATCATCGGTTCCTTGCTGTACCTGACAGCTAGTAGACCGGATATTGTCTTTGCAACTTGTCTGTGCGCTCGCTTTCAAGCAAATCCAAAGGAATCACATCTGAATGCAGTAAAGAGAATCCTGAGATACCTGAAAGGAACAGTCAACTTAGGACTGGTATCCCAAGGACACGGGTTTTGACCTTGTTGGTTACTCAGATGCTGATTTCGCAGGTTGCAAGTTAGACAGGAAAAGTACATCCGGTGGCGCTCAATTTCTGGGAGAGAAGCTAGTCTGTTGGTCCTCCAAGAAGCAGAACTGCGTATCAACTTCTACAGCCGAGGCAGAATACGTTGCGGCTACTAGTTGCTGTTCACAAATCATATGGATGAGGACACAACTCAGAGACTATGGCTTCCTATTCAGCCATATTCCCATCTACAGTGACTCCCAGAGTGCAATTGCCATAACCAGCAACCCCGTTCATCACTCGCGCACCAAGCACATCGATTTGCGCTATCACTTCATCAAGGACCATGTGGAGAAAGGAGATATTGATCTGTACTTTGTAAGCACTGAGCTTCAACTGGATGACATATTTACTAAGGCACTGGATGAAAAGAGATTCCAGTTCCTAGTATCTAAGTTAGGCATGTTGAATCTTGATCCTATGTAATTGTGTTATCTCCATGGTCTGAATAAAATGTGTGCGTGTGTGGTGTGCGTTGCATATGTTAAGAGGGAGAAAAGGGAGAAAATACAAGAGAGAAGAATACTTTGAGGGGGAGAAAAGAAGAAAAGAAAGAAAAAGAGTGTGTGTGTGTGTAGAAAATCAGAAAAGAAAGAAAAAGAGTGTGTGTGTGTGTGTAGAAAATCAGAAAAGAAGAAAAAGAGTGTGTATGTGTAGAAAATCAAAAAAATGTGTGTGTGTGTTTTTTTTTCATTTTTTTGGCACAATTCGAGGGGGAGTTCTGTACCAAAAATAAAATAGGGGCCCAAATCTGTTTAAAACTGAACTGGACCCAACTCAACATATGGGCCCAGACATTTTCTCGCAAGGCCCAAACCCAATTTCTCGCATATAAAAGCTGACTTCGAGAACTTCTTTTAACATTATTCACTTTCTCGCATAAGCTTTCTCGAAGTCCAGAGTTCTCGAAGTTTAAATCCTTTTCTTGCAATCTTCTCGAATCAATCTTAAGGTAGAATTCAAGGTTTTTGATCATCAACAACATCAATAAAATGGTTTTCGCACAAAATGGCAAGTTCTCGAATCCAAAACTTGAAAGGAATTTCTCGAAATGGAATATCGAGAACTATATATCTCTCGAAAACTGAAAACTTGAAAATCGAAAAGTTTTGGATATTATCTTTATAATTATGTGTGATTGCAGGTGGCTCTCGACATTTCTTCTGAGTGCGAACTCGAGAAATTCACTTTCTCGATGTTTAGAACTCGAGAACAATTTCTCGATATTTCAAAATTCGAGGTTCGGTTCTCGATATTAAACCTCGAAAAGAGTCTTTTCGATGTTTAATACCGAGAACCTACTTCTCGAAGTTGGAAATACCGAGAAGAGGTTCTCGATACTAAACCTCAAGAAGATGGTTCTCGATGTTTAAATCTCGAGAAGGACTTTTCGATACTTCCATATCGAGAACCAAGTTCTCGGTGTTTGAGTATCGAGAAGAGCTTCTCGGTATTTAAACCTCGAGAACCTACTTCTCGATGTTCAAACCTCGAGAAGTTGGTTCTCGTGGTTTACACTTAGAACGATTTCAATGTCCCACCTATACACACCAATCTGAAAATTGCAAAAACAGAACAAAAATAAAACTTTTCATGTGAACAGTTGTGCTGACCCATTTCTTTCAGTCAATCATGTCAGGAACAGCCAAGAACACACAAACAAGCAATGAACTGTACCCAAAAGAGAACTGGGTCCCACTTTATGACAACAACTTCCAATTGGACCTGAAGCTTTTCAAGTGTCAGGACCCAGTCATTCTCTCAATCCTACAGAAGCACTACCTTTGGACTGCCTTCAACGAAGCCAAACCAGTACCAATGGTGTATCTACAACAGTTCTGGGGCCTGATGCACACAGCCTCAGAAAAGGACAGGTCCAAAATCATGACCAAATTGAGCGACAAAAGAGTGGTGCTGACACCATCTACAATCCGGGAGACCCTGAAGCTCCCAGTGCACCAAAGCTATGCACCACTCCCCTCCAACGAAGAACTGATCAAGGGGATGAAAGATCTGGGATATGACAGCCCACTGCCATTGCTGTCAAACTTCACAATCTCAAATCTTCCTCACCCGTGGAAGAGTCTGTTCGGCTTGGTCAACAAATGCTTGTCTCCTAAGCACGCCGGACATGACAAGTGCAACAAGCAAATACTTCAAATCTTCCACGGGATCGCCTTTGACAAGCAGTACGATACGGCTCAGTTCTTCTGGACGGAGCTGATGGATCAAGTGAAGATGAAGGAGAATCATAAGGGCAACACAATCCCCTACGCTCGGTGGCTGGCGCTGATGATTCACAACATGTTGGAAGCCACTCCCACAATCCCTAAGCGCAAGGAACACAAGCACTTCACCGCTCCCAAGCTCAAATACTTCCAGAGGGACAGCAACAAAGCTGAAGCACTGCCTATTCCAGACTCCCTGCTTGAACTAGCAAACCCAAGGGATAAGGCAGTCATTGACTACAAAGAGTCGTTGAAGAGAACGGTTCCTATGGTTCAGCAAAACCCAGCTGGACCTTCCCCGGGAACCAAGCCAAGAGCGAGTGAGGGTAAGAAGAAGAGAGCCCCGCCACAGAAACCAGTGGCAACCCGGCCTAATGATGATCAGTCTGCTAACTCTTCCGAGAGGACCCAGACTGCTGAGGGCCACCCTATCAATGCTGAGGACACTGCCGATGAACCATCAAGCCAGGCCCCTTCTAATAAGGCTGGTGGTGAGGCCTCCGATAGAATGGCCAAGGGAAATGAGCGGAAAGATGATGATGATGATGCAGATGATGATGATGACATGGAGGGAGTCCTGATCAGCAACAGGAAAAGAGCCGGAAAAAGAGCCATTCCGATAGACTCCGACTCCTCATTGGACAATAATGAAGAGGCTGCTCACATGTCTCGACCACTTAAGGGCATTGTCATCAGTGAGCAGCGCTCCAAGCACAACAGCGACAAATCTGCATCATCACAGCCTAAGAAGAGGCTAAGAAAGAAGAGTGCAGTGGAAGAGGAGCTGACATTGTACGATGACTGCGACACCTTTGTCACCATAGACCGAACCACGCCCCTAGGAGCAGGAGCTGACCCTGTCAGTTCCCGGGTAGAAGTCGCAGCATCCGGTTCAACTGCGCATGCACAGCCATCTCCCATCCACTCTCCAGTCTCCCAACAGACTGGGGTTTCAATAACTCAAGGGGAACTTACACCGACCTCACTGATTCCTTCCGAATCTGCTGAGAGACTTAGTGGTCAACAGCCCCGGACCACTACCCCATTCGTTCTATCACATCGAGTCTAGGTGTCACCATTCCTACATTTTTAAATTTCTCTAGGACATCTACACTATTCACTGCACATACAGGTGCACTCACCCTGAATGCAACGACCGGAGTGCAAACTATGATGGTCGGAAGTCCTGCTACGCCAACAATGCCTCGATCATTGAACGCAGGCCACACATCAGCTATCTTCACTGATGCTGTGACAACAGTTACAACCCCTGTAACTGGAACCATCATCCCCGAAGACAATCTTGTATATCTGAACAGCTTTCTAGAGTCTACCATTAAACCATGGGTGCATGAAGCAATAACCGCTAATGCACAAGACTCTGGAAGTACCCCAGTTGTTCAGAATATACCATCCAAACCTCAAACAACACAGCCCCCAACCACTTCCATACCTATTTCCACACCTTTAGCCATAGAAAACCAACAACCATCCACATCAAGGGGAACCCAGGATACAGAACTAGTATTCTCCCCTACAACGACCAAACCCAACCTAACAACTTGTACCCTTCGAGGATCTTGTAGCTGAGATCTATGACCGTATACTAGACGTGGAAGAAGGCAACCTCACCCCTCTTCAAAAAGCCCTTCTCCATGCTCTAGATACACAGAACACATGCCGTGACAGTCTCCGTGGCGCTAAACGTTCACATGAGGATCCCGATGATTCGGATTCTCATGAGGGGGAGAACAAGCGCCAGCGGATACTTGAGCATGTTGCTTCTACTAGCCAACCCTCAAAGCCAAACCAACCCTCTACCTCTACCAATGAGCAACCCACTACTTCAGCCAGCCATAAATCCCTAGCCACTCTTTCTAGCATGGTCGAGCTAGACATAACATCCCGAGGTGCATCTCCTATAGATGTTAACCAAGGACGGAATGGAAGTCCTGATGATGCTACCACGAGTACATCTTCTTACTCAGGCCATCAGCTAGAACCTAGTTCGAAACTGTTGTCAACGGGCAATCCTGAGGATCCCGGTGTTACACATTCTCAGCCAAGGGAGGATTGGCCGCATATAACGAAGTATAGAGGTCTGGTTTCTGCGCAAGAGCATCGTGTTGAGATAATTGAGGATCCCTGCAAGTCTCACCAGGATCCCGATGCTAAGCCCGACATGTCGCCTCAGCAGCAGCAGGCTCCCTCCGGCTACTACAATGATCAAATGCACGATGAACTTGAGGAAATGTTGGTGCACAACAAATGGTCTGAACTCTGGACAGATGTAGATGAATCACAGCGAAGAGCATACCTCAGAGATCTCTTAGTCAACTGTGCTACTGATGTGATTCTACTTGATCAAGATGAACTCAAGGAGGGAGAGAACTACGAGACACCACCCAAGGAGCTTGAGTCGATCATTTGACAAACAGCGGCTCAAATGCCCAGAAATGAGAAGCCCTGGGAAAAGATCGACATCAACGCCCCCTTTCAAGAGGAAATCAGAGAAAACAACTGGCGAAAAGAGGATAAGGTCAGAGAACTGGACGAACTGAAGATCCGTGGTCTTAACCATCTACGAGGACAAAACAAGGGCGGACAGCTGTTTCTACTTAGTCATCACTATATGGGAAAACAGAGAGAAGTCTGGCAACACGAACTTCAAACAGCCAAGGACCCTGTCTGGGCCGTTCTCAATGTGGCCGAAACCAACTTTCAAGATATCAAACTCTCTGTCTACCATCTACAGCGCTCTGACGGAACTGTATTCACGTGCAAGGAAAATGATCTCTACATGCTAAAGATGGAAGACATCTATCAGATGTATCTTGCATTCCAGGAAATTCCAGGCATTCGTGACAAAATTACACAAGATGGGCTGGATGCACTCAAGCGGTTTATGATCAGACAAATCAAATTCTTTGCCTCTCATGATCTTCAGATGGCTCTTGAAGCAAACATGCCAAAGACGAATCTCACAAGACCAAAGCTGTATGGACAAGAATTGGAGGACTTTCCTGAGTATTACATCTTTGATAGTCCAATCACGCTTATCTATCTGAACCACAATGGTGAGAAACGTATGCTATTCATTGATGAAATTAACAAGTACTGTGACGGAACCCTGAAGATTGTGAAAGAGAAGCTGCAACCTATCAGAGAAGCATTTAAAGAAAGACAGCAAAAGTATGCAGATGCCACAGATGCTGAATTAAAAGAGGCACACAGAATTGACAGCATCCTACAGGCCATCGAAAAGCAACTGGATAAAAGAAATTCACTCAGGAGCTATGAGCACGCGCTAAACCTCAGAAAGAACTATTACAAAGCTCAGAAGTGAAGAAACCCAGCAAGACGGCACTTGACCACAAAGGGGGAGATTGTTAGAACTTTTATTGTGGGTCAAGTTTGTCTGTTAAGTCTTGTTTAATAAAGTAGACTAGTTATACCATTTATGGTATTAGATTAGTAATTATTATGTAATAAATAAGGTAAAGGGAATAAGGCCCAAAAAGGCCTTGGCCCAACTTCCAAGGTTTACCTAAATCGGTAACCTGTACAGCGCCTATAAATATGCGCCTTGTGTACAGGTACCGATATCGATCAATACATTTTTTAGCCTTACGCTGCCCAAATAGTTCTCGATAAACTAGAAGAAGAATTTCTCTGTTCTCGATATTGCCTTATCATTATCAGATCTTCTTTTCTTCTGTTTAATCGTTGAATACCATCTAGTTGATCGTTAGTCTGCATAAACTGGGACCAACATAAACAATCAATATAGTGATATTAATTAAATGTTACGTAGTATCATGTATATAGTCATACTGATGAAAAGAATTTGTTTATATCAACGTATATGTGTATCAATATTAAAAGTATATCACGTATTGATTAAAAGTTACGTAGTACCAATACTGTATCATTACCAAACAGATCAATCGGACCAAACCAAAACAGGGTACAAAGTGACAACAAGTCTCCTGTCTCCCATTCGCCCAGAGACCAGACTCTGAATTAATCACCTTCGTAGAAGCCTATGACTTGTAAACACAACTCATCATCTCCTGTTTTAGTTTCACAAGATTTTTTGCTGGAAAACACAGCACAATCCAAACAAAACAACATCCAGAACGTGGGAAAAAAATAAAACAAAATAAAGAGAGTAAATAAGTTTCTCAATTAAAAAAGTCATAACCAGCATCAGATCATCAGGCAGGGCTGAAGACCCGCACCCGCCCCAACTCCATTTTTTGGGGAGTCCATCGTCGTAGCATCCTTTGCAGCATCCTACCTAGATTGGTCCTCCCAACTAAGTCTCCTCTTCAACTTCCCTGACACTCCCTCTTCTGTCTACCCTGAGCTCATAGCATTTCCCATTCCAGCTTTGGTGCTCTCTCCTGTCTCATTCTAGTTCATCTCCTGCACTGAGCTCACGTACTTGATGTGCTCTTGCCACCTCCAGAGAAGCTCCCTTCCGAAATAAGCCACTTGATACCCATATTTGGCTTCGATCTACGACCACTCGCTCTAAGCCACGACCCAAAAGGTCTAATCATAGCTTGCCCCTCGTATTCATACAGAAGAGGGCAAAATTTCTCTGCATGTCCTATCACATCACAACAAAAGTTGAAGCTTGACAACTTCTCATACTTAAAGTCTACCCAATACCCTTCTCCTTTGCTCTTCCTTAAAGTGGTCCCAATTCAACTTTTAAAACTTTACCAGTATTCATACGGACTCTCACACGCATATAAGCCTCCTTTTTTTATCAAATTTTTGTTCACCCCAAGTGACAAATTCCCCCAAATAATTCCCAATTCTCCTCGTTGTACCCAAATTTTTAAAACTAAACGACACATTATGGACCTGCACCCAGATCTCAAACTCATCAAGCACCGTCTTACTCGGGATATCACCCGGTTAAAGAGCTTTTAACACAATCAAATTTTGATCAAACCATAGTCCATTATCCAGAAAATATTATCATGTTTAAAGTCTGATACTGCCAAAACATGATAGTAATTAATCCTACTTTAGGAATAAAAATATGACAATCTTATTTCGGATAATGTTCCCTTTTTTTTAGTGTTTGCAAAAAAAACCTTGGACCTTGTGTTTCTTTTGCCCGCAGCGGCGCAGCCTACCTTCTTTCTACGAAGAATTCCGATGAGGCGATGATCATTCAACATTTCAAGTAATGGAAATTAACATCACAAAAAACATGAGCATATTGAAGGAATTAGGATTGATCGTCTATTGAATAAAACATGAGCATATGAGATGATTGTTTTGTACCAGGACGGCAGGACTGATAAAACATTGAATAGATAAACAAAACAAAAGAACACAAATTTATGTCTAATAAATTGCGCAAAAAAAAGAACTATACAACACAAACGGCGAGTCGGCGAAAATTAACAAATGAAGACATCTCATAAGTCATAACTAAGTTATGACAATAACTTTCCTAGCTATGCACAAACCAATTCATCAAGTGCCATATAACACCAAAGAAAAGGGCAAAGCTCTGCAGTCCACAGTCCATGCCAAAGTTCTCTCGAGCAAATCTTCAGACTCGGACTTTTAAGACGCCAGAGAATTACACATTTACACCATTTGGATCACTCTAAATGCATATCACTACCATGTATATAATGAAGTACGCAACCATAACGAAGGGGATATATGTAGAGATATACAGAAATGAGATTTGACCAGCTGGCTCTGGTAACAACATTCATAAATGGCAACAGGAATTCCATGATGGATTGTCACACAAGGGGAGAGAGTGGGGGTAGCCCGGCAGGGGAGTTCTAGGAGGACAACAGCCTACTTACAGCGCTTCTTTTCTGTATAACAGGACCAGAGGAAAATCATAAACCAAAACGCAGGCACAAATAAAGAATAATATATATTCATATATGTACACACACATATATGTACATATGTGTGTGCATATATATAGAGAGGGGGGTAAAAAGAGAATCATATGGATAGTCGAGATGGTATGTTGTGATGATGTGAGGATGTATGGGGGGCTAAACGCTGTGTGATGGGAGAGGACCAACGCTCCTGAAATTGTTCGCAATCTTGGGCCTCCACTCAGTCCTTCCCTTGACAATTTCAGCACCACCTTCGAGGCGGAGCAAATGCTGGCACTCAACAGATCCAGAGGTAGCCAAATCCCCAATATTATTACCCACAACTGAGGTGAGGGATTGGAGCACACTGTCTCTCGTACACTCCCTCCGGTACTCTAAAGTCATTGCTGATAACTCATGACTCTCCAAGATGGGCAAGGGAGCACTCTGCGACATATCAAAGAACACCCCAAGAATAAGCACATCTCATCTATAACCTAGTATGTTCAAACTCTTGCTAAACTTGTAACTCAGTCCACATGCCTAATAATGTTTTTTCCAATTAGATCAGGATGAATATCAACATCTGAACTTCTAGCCATATTATTCCAGTTAATAACTTGCACTGAACCATCCATAAAAGGTAACTCTAAAAGCCAGGTCAAAATATAAATTGATTGAGTAAAGTCAGTCTCTACCTCAAGAATCCAGCCAATGTACTTAACATTATTAACATGCTGATTCACATCTAAATCGTGCCACCTAGGCTGCAAGTATAAAATTTTATATAAAATCAGCACTATGAAATGAGCAGAATGCACCTTTACCAAAAATTGATGAATACTTACGGACAATCCACTACGGATGTAGTCTGCTGTCTCATCATTGAGCTTTGGCAACTTCCTGCTGTCATCATCGATAATAGGTGGTGTATCAACAAAATAACTTCCAATTTCAGCTCGAACCTCATCTGGCATTTTTGACAATCTTCTTGTCTCCTTATTCATCATCACCCACATGCTGAAATGAATAAAACATTAATAACCATACATTCAAACAAAGAAACAAGATTATTAGAAATAGCTTAGGTCTCTCTCATTTAATTAGTCTGTGTTTTCTACTCTGACTTTTAACCGGATGTTGCCCAAAACCCATGCTTAAAAAAGGTCAACTAGCACAACTCACAACTGCAGTACAAAAGATCATCATTATCGCCTCATTGGATACGATTAAAGCTGCAACTGTTATACCATAACATGAAGGAGTAACATAGCAAGACTAAATAGAACATAATTGTATAATAACCCAGCTACATAGAAAAACAACAAAATGACTTGAGGCTTGGTTTAGTTGAGGCAAGTCCAATAAGAGAATAGTCCCCTACCTGGAAGCTCGCATTAATATGTCCCCTGTGCTGCTATCGCGTAGAAGCCAATCACGCCGCATACCGTTCTTCCCTGATGCAGCTACCCATGTGTCTACTTGAACAACATCACCCCTGTATAAGAGAAACCACAGCTAACACTATAGTAAACAACATTGGAAGATGTCTATATAGAGAGTAGTAATGATATACTACCTCCGTGAATCCGTCCCCTAACATTGATAAAAGATGAGATGGTGCTATTATTAAGAAAAGTGAATTTATGCGGTTGATATTGAACTAATCAAGTAAAATCAAAGTAAGAATGATTTGGAACCACACACATGTTACTAAATTTGGTATGGGACCATCTTAGTGAGACGGGCCAAAAAGGAAAGACGGGAAAATCTTAGCGGGTAGCAGGGAGTACTACAGAGTGAGAATGAAAGAAGTGTCAAATCCATTAACCATGGAAATAAAACACAACACCACATACCAAGTAGGATAACGATCCACCAGAACTTGCATTCTACTTACAACCCAAATTAAATTTTTCTTGCACATTTCTGGAGTTGCACCAAAACCATCCCCTAAGAGTCCTGCAGTCTTGACATGGTTCAGAGCAGTTTCCTGCAGAAACAGTCTGGCCTTAGTATACCCCAACCTGATTGTTTCATAGGTCACATAACTAAAATATAATAGCAGAAATAATAATAATAATAATAATAATAATAATAGATGTATTCAATATCATAGTTAGTTAAATACGGTACGGGAATTAAACGAGGTTTAATACGCACACGTTTTATTCGGTAACAAGAATGAAAAAGACGGTCAAAAATTCGTTGAAAAATATGTATAAAGGTATATACATATTCAAGTAGCAAATCTCATTACCACATGAAAGAATAATTCGTAATTGCATAAATTGATGAAAAAAAGAAAAATAGCAATTAAGTCCAAGACATAATTTTGCAAAATAAAGTCAGAAAAATGACGCATAATAACAATAGAATGAGACTAAGTTAAAATCATTGTCTTTATATCATCATCAAATAACACTCAAGTTAAACTCTTTATTTTCATCAAGATGACGAAAGACATATGGGAAGAGTATGTTTTGCGACTACTATGCTTATTATTGTTTATGTGTAAAAGTTTATACTAAAAATATGTCAGGTTTAGAAAAATCTTAATTTTGACATGCTTGATTGGAAATACATCATAAATCCAATAGTATTTCAAGTTTTGGTCTTTGAGAAAGCTAGCTTTAGCGGCCATGCAAATCATTTTAGTATTTAATAATTACATTGTAGCAATACAAAAACATGGAGTCACGAGGGGTGTTTTCCTTTTTGCTTTTAAGCTATTGTTGATTTCCTATGCATTTGATGCACTCATTCACTTGATCAGATTATGTTTCTATTTTTTGTAAAATACGGAAAACATACGTTTGATACGGGAAGTAGGAGTTTTTTTTTCCTTTTAAAACAGACATACATTATTTTTCGTTTTAAACGCGTTTTTTGTTCAAAAAAGGGTACGTGTTTAAAACGCGTTTAAAACGCAAAAAAAAAAAAAAAAAACTAACTAGGTTCAATATACCTGCAAGTGGTTCATCATTGTTTCTATCGATGCAGTCCTGTCAGCCCCTATTTCATAGGACCTTATACTGAAGTTTTGACGAAAAACTAATCCGTCTTCGACAATTCTTCCCCAACCATAAGAATCAATAAGCTCGTTAGAGCGTTTCGGTTTCCAGTCAAGCATCATCCATTGCTTTTCAGCAGCCAGGAAAACAGTTGTAATGGCAGCGAGGAGCATGCTCCAGTCAGGCAACTGATTGATAAATGTCCTTGGGTGAGGTGATGAGGTAAACTCATCATCGGTTCTGAGGCCTTCCGCTAAACCTACTTTGGTTCCATTAACCTTAGGAGGAGCTTGTGCATTGGCCTTTGCTTTTATGTTTCGAGAAGCAGAGGATTTCGAGTTGATGCCCCGTGTATTGAGGCTGACAGGTGCAGTTCCTCCTAGCTTTCCAGATGTTTGAACACCAGGCTCAGAGTGCAGGTTGGCAAGAGGGAAAAAAGCAGCAGTAGCAGCGGTGGCAACCATGATGGAATTATTACGGCTCAGTATTGGGAGTAATAATAATAGAACTCAGAACGTTGGTCCAGACAAATCTTACAGCTTAATAATCAAATGAACTAAGTTAAAAGATCACCAAAATGCATCAAGAGTGACATTTTCTCCCTGCAAGGAATGTTTTAGAAACATATTAGCCTACAGAATTTCAAACACCATGATATTTGTGTAATTCTTCACTCCCTCCCGAAGGAAAAAAATCCCAACCACGTGCCCTATAGTATAATTGAAAATTTCAATTTCAAGGGCCAAATAGCAATCGAGGAGATATAGGAGTTGGGAAAATAGAAAGGAACCAATTTCAGGCATGATGAAATACACCATACATCCAACAAATCATGATCATGTATGCACTCAGCATTCACCAATACAGAGAGAGGGAGGAGGGAGGGGTATGGATTTAATACCTTTTTTACCATTCCTTATACTTCTTTTAATTTTCATACAATCAATGACTTCTATCAAAAACGTTAAATGATGATACAAATCCTAGAACCCAAAGTTTCTGTTAGCTGTCGGAGCTTTATTCACAAATTCATTTAGACGAATTAAAATTCTAATAACCCATTCCACACACAAAAGAAGATCAACATATTGGAATTTTGAAGGAAACACCTTCAATTTCCCCAAACAAAGAACTGAAATGATCATAGCAGACAAATAAAAAAAAAAGAAAAAGAATAGTCAAAAGGTAATATTTTCTCCAATCGCTAAACTACCGAAAATCATAATCAACCTAAAAAGCACTATTTTTTAGGTGCTAAGACAGTAAAAGAGAGATAATTTCGAAGCCTAAAAGAGAGAAAACTCTCCAAAGAGAAGAATTTTTAAAAGTTTTGGAGCTCCAACAGTTGGCATTTATCTAACTGTCTGGTTCTCGTTGTGGTAGAGATCTTCTAACCTTGGTCTAATGGTCTTCGTAGATGTAAGAGGTACAAGGTAAAACACAAAAGGTAACATGTCAGCTATGCTTCATAAACTCTGTAAGAATCAGATGAATCAGAGGCAGAAAAAAGAAAGACTTTTTTTTTGTTTCGAGCACCCAACAGCCAATTTGAAAAATGAAACAGGGGAGCATAGATCTAAGATCCAGCCTCAAAATGGAATCATCAACCTTTCTTTTACAACACGTCAAAATCAACAAATGCCTCTTCGTCGATCATTCATCTCCCCTCGCATTACTCACAATCTAAGCATTGTAACCGACGCCAATCCACTTTCTAGATCAAAATATCCGCAGAAGCGCAAATCTCATAATTTCAAACAGTCTTTATAGGACAGGCATAATAATCAAAACGGATTTACCTTTCTATCTTTCCCAGCGCAGAAACTTGAACTTCCTGGAGAGTGACGATGAACGTTGAATGCATGCATACGGCTCAGAGAAGCTTAATTTCTCCGCCCAGCAAACCCGTGTGAGGGAGATTGGCGTTCTTTCTAGGGCTTGCTACAGATTTTTCTAGATATTAAGATTATTATTATATTTTGAATTTCGAATTTCTGGAAACGTAAAGAGATTTAGAGAAAGGGAGAGAAAAGAGGGAGCTGGAGCCAGCAGATCTTGGGTGGTAGAGAATCACTTCCAGTTTGACACATTTTATACTGCTACTGCTACTATCCCTCAGTTTCCACTCCGAACATTGTGCTGTTTGCGCCGGCTTTCCCATTTATTTACGCCTCTGCCATTATAATTACTGTATGTATTTCTTTCTTCCCTAATCCTATCCGCTCCGTATATCTTTAGGTTTGAGCCGGGCAAATTATACCCTATAATCAATTAATCAAGAAATAAATATTGATATTGAGTTATTCAATTCAATTGTATACTTCTAATACTCAATTGTGCTATCAATACAATAATTTAGTATCAATACACATTTCTTTTAAATGTTATAATCATTTCTGTTAATATAAAATACATGATTGTATCGTGAGCACCGTACAATCGACTGTACGATATACACTCTCAAGTAGTTACTATATATTCCGTATATATTACAGAGTAGATTTTTGTGACTCACAAGTTTAAAATGTTGAACTAAGAAAAAGTTGAAGGTTTAAGTCTCATTCTGATCAAGGATGTTGACATCATCATTAGCTGATACTATAATGGATTTAGAAGGATATTCCCAAAAAGTTGGCAGATAAGACTGATTAAATACGAAAAGGTGAACTACCAAATAAGCCCTAAAACTTACATAAAAAGTGCAATTCACCCCTTGCTCCGACTAAGTCTGAAACCCTTGTTCTCCAATGTTTCTCGTCATACTTCTAACTTTGCTTTAAGACCTGATTGCGTCTCATCAATCAATACAATATCGTCGGTAAACATCATGCACCAAGGTATTTCGTCTTGAATTGAATTTGTAAGTTCATCCATGACTATAACAAATAAGAAAGGGCTTGAGCCGATCCTTGGTGCACTCTGATAGTAATAGGGAACTCCGCAGTCCTCCCTACACTAGTACTAACACGTGTAGTACAATCCTGATACATATCCATGATGATGCTGATATACTTGTGTGATATGCCTTTTCTAGTTAAGGCCCACCAAAGAACTTCTCGGGGTACCATATCATAAGCCTTTTCTAAGTCAGTGAACACCAAATGCAGATCCTTGTGAGTGTCTCTATACTTCTCCATAAGTTGCCGAAGAAGGTGAATGACCTCAGTTGTTGAGTGACCAGGCATAACACCGAATTGATTCTCTGAAATCTCTGCAGTTCTTCGAAGTCTTTGCTCAATCACTCACTCCCAAAGTTTCATGGTGTGACTCATAAGTTTAATCCCTCGATAGTTGACACATTCTTGTACATCACCTTTATTCTTGAATAATGGGATAATAGTACTCTTCCTCCAACTCGTTGGCATCTTGTTGTTTCTCCAAATCATGTTGAAGAAACTTGTTAACCACTCGACGCCTCTCTCTCCCAAACTTCTCCGAGCCTCGATCAGTATGTCATCTGGACCCACTGCTTTCTTCCGCCCCATCTTCCTCAGAGCCTCTTTAACTTCCGTTGTTTGGATCCTTCTCACAAAATCACGATTTACCTTACAATCTGGTATGGTCAAATCACCGATATCTTGTGCTTTGTTCCCGTTGAATAGTGTATCAAAGTATGACCTCCACCTCTCTTTTATCTCCCTGTCCTCCATTAGTATCCTTTGATCAACATCCTTCACACACTTAACTTTTCTGATATCTTGAGTCCTACGGTCACGAAGAAGAGCAAGTCTGTAAATATCTTTTCCTCCTTCCTTAGAGTCTAATTTGGATACAATTCTTTGTTCACTTTTCCTCTTGCTTCCTTTATAGCTTTCTTTGCTCTTCTTCTAGCCTCCCTGTACTCCTCTATGTTCTCGTCGCTCCAACTTTTGCCCAATTTCTTATAGCATTCCCTTTTGATCCTAATTGCTTGTTTTACCTCATCATTTTACCAAGATGTATCCTTTTTTGGTGGTAGACATCATTTAGATTCTCCAATTATCTCTTTCGCCACTTTGTTAAAGGTGGACTCCATTGATAACCACACATCATCCACATGTGCGTCATTATTAATGGACCATACATCTTCCTCCAACATTTTCTGTGCAAAGGTTTGTTGGAGATTCCCCTCGAGCCTCCACCACTTTATCTTTTGCTCCCCTTGTACCTTAACTCTCCTTCCCTTTCTACCTTGAAAATCAAGCACAAACATCCTATGTTGAGTGACAACAATCTCACCTGGATAACCTTATCATTAGTGTAGCTAGTTCTCCAAGTCGTTCGTACTAAAAAGTAGAGAAAATTCTCTAAATATGAGTAAAAACGTTTTGAAATTCCAAAATTGGAGTATCACGTTTTTTATTCCCTAAATATGAGTAAATTTTTGCCAAGTTTGGCATTAAAAGACTTTAAACATGGCATTTTTTCCAAATTGGACAGATTACTTCTATTCAGGGAATAAAAAACATCATACTCCTATTTTAAAATTTCAAAACGTTTTTACTCCTATTTAGGGCAATTTAAGTAAAAAGTAGACAATTTGGGTACTATTAGCTCCACTTCTATAGGTCACAAGGTGAGAGTCTCTTTTCTTGAACCAAGGGTTCATCACAGTCAACTCATATGTCTAGACAAAATCCAGAATGTTCTCCCCCGACTCGCTTCATTTCTAGTGCCAACTTCTCTCCCCTTGGCACTTGTCGCACCTCCTCCTCAAGATCCTCCCAAAATTGTTGAGTGATAGATGCATCCAATCTCACTTGTGGTGCATAGGCACTTACCACTGACACGATCTCATCTCCTATAATCAGCTTAATGCTCATGATGCAGTCGTTCTTACTGAAGACTTCCACCACACCCTCAACATAATCATGTGCCACCATAATGCTTACTCCATCTTTGTTCATTTCTCTCCCTGAATACCACAACTTAAAACCTCCGGGATTAATCTCACGTGCCTTTTCTCCAACCCACTTAGTTTCTTGCATGCACATTATGCTGACATTCCTCCGTTTCATAACCTCAGCTATCTCAGATGATCTTCCCGTAAGAGAGCCAACATTCCATGTCCCAAAACGCAATCTAGCACCTTGCCTTCTCTTCTTCACACCACATCTACTCCAACCATGCCCTTGCATATTTGACACCATCCCCGGGCATTGAAGTGGCGTGTCACTTCCGGGCGACGACCTAGCAGCCTTAGCATTCTTATCACTACACCCAGGTCTATGAAGTGTAGCACACCCTTGCATATTTGACACCACCCCAGACGGAGGGATGATTGGGTTGTTCTTCCAATACGAAAATATTGTTTTTCTGTATTTAGAAATAATGATAATAATATACTAGATACATGTGATAAAAAATATTATGTAAACTTTGTATTTAAATCCTAATCCTGAAATTATGTACAAATAATGATTGAAAGAATGTCATAAATATTACATATACACTTTATAAAGACAAAAATATGACTTTTTAAAATTCAACAATATTTGACTAATCCTAATTCCTCAATTGCGGAACTTCTGATCATATTTATGCATGCGCTCTAGTCTGATCGTCTTCCCATCTGCGCTCCAGGAGGCAGGAAACCTACCTTCGCTCAAAGGGACAAGTCAGTCAACAGAAATATAAACATATCTCTCGCTATAATGCAAAAATATACACATGGGATGATTGTTAAGGAGTGTGTTATTGTGTACAATTGCATTGATTATCTTTGTATTTGTGTAATAATAGAATAGCTATTTCACCGAGCCAGCTTTGTATTTGGGCCCTAAAGCCTAATGTAATAAGGAAGGCCAACCTTCAGATATTACATATATGAAGGATTGGCTTCCGTAAACCTTACGGTTGAACATTGATAACTTTGGAATTACGCATCTTCATTCCAGAGAGCTTGAGAGACGCACTTCATTGTAGCATATTGAACACCCGATCTGTAAACTTCCTATAAACCATTATAATACTCAATATTGTATTTAATATTGTCATCTATTATGTGGTTGTGCATTAATTGTCTGATTGTCGTGATATTTGAAATTCACAAGAAGATTGGTTAACTCCCACGTACTATTATCTTCCAACGATTTGATCTTAAATTGCATTGATTGTCGCTAATCATAATCAGTCATAGCTTCTCGGTAGCTACGTGGTTCACATCCTTTCATGACTGCAGCTAAAAACTACAAAGGTTTTGAAGAAAATTTTCCACATGTAATATAATATGTTGTAGGAAAAGGATTGTGTGAGGTGTGCTAATTAGATGAGAGAAGAGGGTATGGACGTTCAGGTATCACAGTCTGTTTGGTGTTCTCTTTAAGGTGGACTGATGGAAATTTGACCTGTATCCCATGCCACATGACGATCTCTTCTCTTGAGTCAACATCGTGGTGTGCTTCCTATTCTAATGTGTGTGTGGTTCATTCGGTTGACTTGCAGTTGTACTTAGAAAAGTTGTGTGATCAACGAGCTCCACAGTAGACTCATTAGGAGAATTAATTATTGGGCGAACAAACTGCTCATGAGTGACTTAATGCAACTTGGCTGAATGAGCACCTCAGGAAGTATTACTTTACACGTGTGTGGGAACCGGAAAATGAAAATATATCGTTAAAAAAATTGACATAACTTGAAACAAATATATCTGAAGTTTCCAGATCAAGCAATCTACGTCCCTTCTTTCGAAACGAATACCCGAAGAAAACACATTTGCGACTCCTAGAAGTAAATTTGTCTCCATTTGCTTGGTGATTGTGTACATAATAGAGACATTCAAAAACCCAAAGTTGATGGTAATTAGGTTTCTGTCGATACAACACCTCATAAGGAGATTTACCATGCAACACGACTTAGGGTGTTCTATTAATCAAATACCCAGTAGTTAATACACATTCCCCCGAAAATTGTACACGTATTTCCTTGAAATTTCAAACCATGTACAACATTCAAAATGTGACGATGTTTGAGTTCTTCTTGTCCATTTTGTTGTAGGGGTCTGCACACATGAAGTTTCAACACACTTCCCTTTTCATCAGAATATTTCTTAAGACTTACCAATTCAATACCATTATCACTATGTACACACCAAATTAATTATGAAAATTTACATTGGCCCATAGAAATAGTGGAAATGAATTTTGTAAACATCTCCATTTTATCAACTAACAAACAAATCTTTACAACGCAGCAATAATCATCCACAATTGTAAGAAAAAATTTCACCCCACATATAGAAGAAGACAAATAAGGATCTCATAAGTTCAAGTGAATCAAATCTAATATTCAATGGTTTTGGTAGCGCTTAAAGGAAACAACTCTCGTGTTTGCTTAGCACAAAAACAAATACCACACGGTAAAGTAATATGATATGTGATAGAAGAAATTGACTTAGTTACATGCTCAGAAAGATGTCCCATTCTTTTATGCCAAAGATCTTTTGACACTTCTACACCATTAATCACCACACATTTACAATAAAATAATATGATGTGTAATATACTATAGCAGTGTATGTCATATTCCAATTCAAACACACATATTAAGTTCTAGACAAACTCAACCATGTGAGTTTACAAGTCTATATCAATCTAGAGTCCAACCAAATGATATAAAATAAAGTAAACAAATATGAAGAAACAAATATTAATATATCAAGGTTGGCCAACACTCATAGACAATAATTATGTGTGCTCAATTTTAGTCACCTATGTAAGTAAAATATGAACTTCTCAAATAATTTTTCTCCCATATCCAATAGTTTTCTATAGGTGCCCAAATCAATGGCGTAACTGTCTGTATAACCATTTTCATGTGATTTGGAAAATATAGGAAATCAATTAAAACATTTAAAAGGGTAATTTTAATCAAGTAAAGAAAAAGTGAAACAATTGTGTGTAATTTTTTTAAATGTATACAACTCACAAAATCTAGTGTCAGCTATGGGCCTAGCACCTAGGCACCTAGGGCATAGGCCTAGGATAATATCCATAAAAGTGAGGCACCATTTAAAAAAATCATAATTAATTTAATATGAAATAATTACAAATTTATGACTAAAATAGAAATTGTTAAAAATATATGACATCTTTGGTAGAGTGACTTTAGGAGTAACTTTAGTCATAGTAACTTGTGTTAACATTTAATTAACCATGACACTATACCCATGATAACTCTTGTCATATCTTTATAAATAATTTGTATGTATGCGATATTATAAAACTCTCTTAATATTTATTAAGATACATTCTTTGTAAAATAGAGTTTAAGTTCCCATATGTATACTAAACAAACTATTTTATTTGAACGATAAAAAGAAATATATATTTAATACAATTAATTTAACTTTAAGTTCTATTTTAGTTCTTACTATCACGGAAAAACTAAAACAACGCTATGAGACTAATTTCAAATAGAAATATTAAATAAAGAAAATTAGTGTTATAATTTTCTTTTTTGGATTTTATAGATTGGCGACTAAGAACAAAACTTTGTCTCACGACTTCACGCAAGGATTTTAAGGTAAATTATGAAAATAAGAATACAAATATTAATATAAATAGTGATGATAGAAATAGAAATATAAGTCAGCGTATACCCATCGTTAATTGTTGGTCTCGGTTCATCAGAAAAACAATCTAGACGGGGGATGAATAGACTGTTCTTGGTTTATATTTTCTTGCAAGATAGAAAATGTCTTTCTTACAGAGGTGGTACTGTTCTGGACAGAACAAACTTGCAATGGAATGGCAGTTCTGGTCGGGTAGCCTACAAATGCACACTAAGACATAATGACTTTCTGAAACTCTAAGAGCAAGATCTGTTGAACACAAAGTCTCAACTCTTTAGAGTTTAACAGTTGGAATCCTAAGCACAAGAAGTAAAAGCAGTAAGTAAATGACACCAGGACTTTTTATAGTTCTTCAAGGAACAACTCGTTCATCTAGTCCACTATTCCAAACTTGTAAAAATTCGTTACAACACTTAGACCCTAGCACTTAATATGCTCTCCACGTCTTTTTCAAGTGTAGTATCCTTGTCGCCCAGGATGCACTTCCTTGCTTCCTGATGACTAGTCTTTTCACCGAGCTTGCTCGAAGTATCCCCACTTCACTCCGGCTACTTTTGTGCCCTTCTTTTTCAAGAAGAATACATCGAAAAGACTCGAAGGTTTTTTCTTCAACGTACTCTGTACAAGATGTGTAGTTGTAGCTTTCGGAGAGGTTGAGGAATAAGGACGAACTTGTTGAGAGGGTTGAAGGATTTGAAGTAATATATTCCAAGCTCTCATTGTAAATTCTTGTGTAGAATGAGTAGTATTTGCTCTCAAGAATTTGCACGTTGTTTTTCAAAGTTCGTTGTTGTCCAGTTCTTCTAAGTGTATCTTTTATACTGAGAGTGATCTCCCCGTTAAAGTTTAGAGGACAACTTCATTAGATGTATGTCTTGTAGACTTTAGTCAACTTACTTTTTCGGGAGTATTAAATAATATAATTCTTCTGTATATATAACACGGTCAATCATGTGCCATAAATATCTCAACGACGGATGGATAACATTAAATGGGCATTTAATGCTTTGTACAATACATCTTCTGTCAAGAGGCTTCTTGCTATTAGGGTAAATCCCTTTAGTTTCACGGAACTTTGAAGACTCAAACAATTTTGTAAAAGAGAGCTCTTTTGTATCTTTTTTGTTGTTGCCAGTTCTGCTTAAGGAACTTCAAGTGTTCCAACACTTAAGTCTTAACAGTTCTGTCAAGAGAGGCGGAACACCTCTGTTGTGGCAGTCGGCTATTCTTAAACATAAACCGAGAATTCTAAATTCCATTTTTCTACAAGAGTACTCTAAATTCCTAAGTTTTGCATCATCATCAAAATCTAATAACAATTAATTCCTAACATTAATATTAAATATCGAAATGTAGATTATGTCAATGAAAATGTCAATTGTTTGAGTGAAACTCCAAATGCATTAAAAATTAATACATGATGACCCAAAAATTTAGAGATTGATTTCCAATTATTGAAACAAGAGTACTCTTAGAGCAAGCGCTTATTATTCCAACTGTTAAACTCGAAATGTAGACTATTTTTTATACATCAGAAAGTAGAATACTAGAGACTACTCTACTCATAACAAAAAAGATACAAAAGAGTATCGTTGGTCAACTGACTATTGCGTCGGTGTATCGAAAACGATCTCGTATCAGATACTCTAGGATACTCGAGGATACCCATATCGTACTGCAACTTATTAAAAGTTTCCAAATTTTTTTTAGTAATTTTATTAAAAATCTGGATACACGTATCCTGATGGATACACATGTCAATTTCCTTTTACAGAAAACATACCTAAAAAAATAAATAATAACATTTTAAAAATACTTATTAGAACTTTTAGTTTTTTATTAGAGTATTGGTTTTTATTATTATTGGGAATCTTTTATCCCATAACTTTGAGTAGTTACACTTTTAATTTCAAAATTGTGATTGTTTGACTTATTTCTCATTTTAAATTAGTGAATTATTTGCTATATTTATGTATATTTCGAGATGCACTAATGTACATAAGATAAAGTATGAATTTATTTCTAACTATCTTGATAATATGAAATGGTTTAATACCATGAATAGACAGGGGATAATATATCTATATATTTTCAAAAATTGTTGTGATTTTTATATTTATAAACACACCCCATAATTTTTAAATTTTATAAATTCACACCCATCCATGACTTTTGATATTTATAAATATACTCCTATATATGTATCCTATTTTTTGTTTCCTTTTATCCCCGTACTCATTTTCGCGTTTCTGTATCGGTGCTACGTAGATGAAGACCTTGAATCCTTGATCCCTCCCCAACTCGATATCGGCCTTTTCTTTTACCATCTAAATATACACATGTGAATATGTGATGTGTCTTTATATTTACAGTTTGATTACTACTGCATAGTTGAAAAATGCCAACACCATGTTGTTAATTGCTCCCGTGGCGGACCCAAAAGTTTTGTAATGCGGGGGAATTGCCGAATGGATGAGAATGGACCGGGTGAGGTCGGCTCGGGTGCAGCACTCATTTATTCTGTATAGTCCGTTCAAACTATTATTTTAATCGGAAATAGATTATATAGTATTGCTTTCAAGCATAGACATATATGAATCATAGATCTCCTTTTGAACCCCTTAAGACCATTCTAAACAATAATAATCGACTTTTTGAAAGAATCATGGTTTAGAAATGAATCATTTTTGCCGTGTTTGTGATTTTGCATTAATTTTTTTTGTTATTTTTGATATTATAAAATGGTTAGGATTTGAATTCCAAAGTATGATCACGTCAAATGCTACCCAATGTACCACAAAATTTGTTGCTCCTCTGGCTCTCCCCAATGATTGATCAGTCAACGAAATAAAAATTTAAATAAAAGTAAAGACTAATCCTTTCTTTGAAAGAAGTAAAGCCTAATCTTTAGAGTTAACTGATTCCGACCTTTGTAGACTTCTATACACTTTTCTCTTTTATAGATGTAATCCATTACGTACTCAACTTGAAATAATGGTTGATCATGAAAAGAATGAAAAGAAATCCTAAACGTCTAGCTTGTTTCTATTTGTAGTCACTTTTAATTCTGTCTCATTTTATTACAAGTAGTCAGTTGACCAACGATTATTTGAATTAATCTATCGACTAATATGCTGTAAAAAACGTCTAGCCTCTTACTAAATTACATATTTATATATAAACCCATTATTCCAAATTGTACGATAAAATGGAAAGTCTTAATTTACAGGTAAACACGATTCTTCGACCTTTTTCCAGGATCATGAACTCAAAAGACTCTTCTGCACTCACTCATACTCTCGCAAGTCGCAATACAAAGATTCAATCTGCCAATATCAATTTGTATTACATAATTGAAATATTCAAGAGATATTTGACTAGTAAATGTGTAACTCACTTCACTCTTTGTATATAGAATTACTCCACGAGCTCTCCTCGCGACTCTCTCTCTCATCATTTGAGGAGGCTCTTACAAGACTCTCTCTCTCAAGGCTCTCACACTTAGGAACGAGGAATGTCACCCCCTATTTATACTAACTCAAGGTTTTCTAGAACTCTCTACATTTCTAGAATCTTTCAAGAAATATTCACAAGCTTTTCTAATCTTCTGGAAGGATATTGATAGTTCCACTTTTTTAGAATGTTCTAGAGACTTTCACACATTTCCACAAGATTCTGGAGAATTCCACACTCCTTTGAGAAACTTTACAACTTTCTAGAATATTCTACACTCTTTTACATTTTTCTAGATAATTCTATGTTTCTCTAGAAAAAGTTTCAGAACTTTCAATACTTCTCTGCACATATATAAAGAGTTCTAGTATCTCGACAATATTTTAGAATTCTCATTAATTTACTCAAACAAAATTACCCAAACAAAACATTGTAATTGCAGTGTAACCGTGCATAGAGGTAAAAGTGTCTGTTATCATCCAATTATTTCCATAAAAAGATGTGTTATTTTAATTGTAGTCAAAAAAGAAACTGAGAATTAATTTAGAAAGTAAATACTCCGTAATACGAAGTATGTAATCAAAACCAATCCTGATCGAGACCTGGATAACCCTAACCTGATCAATCCTGAACTAGATTTCAACATCTGTCTGCAAAACTTAGTTGTGTTGAAGTTATTAGCCTATTATGCATGTGACGTGAGTTACACGGAAGTAAAAAAAGTTATTGGTATAAAATTGTCCACTGATTATATTATCTCTTCTACACATCACCAATATTTAGATGTTTTTGCTTGGATTATCCTGATGAGACCAAATCAGATTGGACCACACTAAATCAGATTGGGCCTGAAAATACAGTTCAAATATAAACATTGAACGAAGAGTCTGCCTGAATGAAGGATGTTTTTATTGGACTGTTTTCAATCCCAGACCAGATCAAATCAAATCATACCAAACTTAAATAACTACTAGTATAAAATACATAAAGCCCGAATCAGATAGTTCAGATCACAAAATTTCATTCCAAGTAAAAATGTCCTAAATGCGTGTTTAGGGGCCTTTAGGCCACCTCTAACAAAGTGAAATTTGGTATTGTAGATCAACCGTTAAGACTTTAAGTACTCCAGTTGACAAATAATAAGAAGTGGAGTAATTAATAAGTACGCAATTAAGAGGCGCAGCCGGTTCCTAATTCCTACATCCTTAATGTGCCGGTAAGTCCAGCTATATGTTAACATCCATATGGCTTGTCACCTATTTAAACAAGCAACACGTGTATGTATGCATCTATTACAAACTTTTTATTTAATACGGAGTACTTATACGGTTTGGGTGGTGACCCACCCCTGGCCGCTATATTAATAAACATTGTGGATGGTTCAACGACTCCACTTGTTCTTCTGTCCTTGACAAAGCTCCCCATACTTCTCACCAGCATTTTATATCTACAAAAATTGACCTTTTAATCCACCGAAATACAATAATAAAAGTTGTACGGAGACTTTTAGGTGATGTTTACTTCCTTACTAAAATGACTGTTAGGCTAGTAAGACAGGTGAAGTAAACATGCACGTTGCATAAAAAGCCGTTTACTAACCGAAAGAGGTGCTTAAAGTACCGCTTACTAAGCATACCACCTCCCATTTATTAATTAGTGGCACTTTAAGCTTTTTCAGTTTCCGAATTTACCTCTTATCCTTACCCTATTGTACCCCTCTACGCGCTACCCCCCACCCCGCCCAACTACCTCGACCCCGACTACACCCTACCCACTACCTCCATCCTCGTATCTTACCCTACCCTACCTTACCTCGACCCCACCACACCCACCCTTACCCTACCACTTCCCGTTACCTCGGTCCACCCCAATCTCGGCCCCACCCTACCGCCAATCCTACCCTACCTTACCCCGACCCCACCCCACCCCAATCCCGACCCCACCCTATCGCCATCTACCCCCTACTCTACCTAATCCCGACCCCACCCTACCCCCTACCACATGCTTCTACCTGGCCCACCCCGATCCCGACCCCATCCTACCACCGCCATCCTACCTTACCCCCCTTACCCTACCCGACCCCACTCCTACCCTACCTTACCTTACCCTGACCCCACCTACCCACCATCCCCACCCTTACCCCTAACCACGACCCTGCCCGACTCCCTACCACTTGCCCCTACCTTGGCCCCACCCCGATCCCAACCCCCACCCCTATCCCTCTACCCCACCATACCCCCATCACATGCCCTACCTTGGCCTCACCCCGATCCCGACCCCACCATACCGCCATCCCACTCCCACCCACCCCCATCGTGGTAAGGGTATGGTAGGGGTCAAGAGTGTGGAATTGGGGGTAGGGTACGGTGTAGGGTAGGGGTGGGTACAAGGTATAAGGCGGGGGTAAGGGGGTATGGGTACATGTACGAGGTGACCCCACATATTATATTATATACTTGTGTTCATGAATGTTTGTGCGTCTATATATGAATAGGGTTATTTTGGACATTTTAATGTTAAACGGTATTTCAAACCCTGTAAAGTAAACACGATCTTACAACATTGCTTATTTTATGCGCCGCTTATTAACGCGGGTCTTAATAAGCACCGTTTAGTAACATGTGAAGTAACATGTCCTTAGTTAATAGTTAGGGATATCTTCACGACGGATTCTAGAATTTGGATTGGACCAGGCCAAAGAATATATATATATCGATCTTAAATACTCCGTATTAACTATTCTTTTTAAAGGAAATTGTTGCAGTTATTAAAAAAAGTAAAATTGTCTAACTAGTACTATCTCTGTCTCACTAACATTGGGAAAAAAGGGGGTGTCACAGCTATTAAGAAAAGTGAGATTATGTGGTTGATATTGAATTGATAAAGTAAGAATAAAATAATAATGCTTTAGAGACATACAAACTTTACCAAATTGATACGAGACAATTTTAGTGTGATTTCACAAAAAAAGTAAAATGAAACAACATTAGCGGGACGGAGGGAGTTTTAAATTTGTAAATTATGAATCATCTAGGATTTGAATGATTACGAAATATAGTACATGATCAATTTAATGAGACGGAAGAAAAAAACCTATGTTGTAAAAACTGGACCGGAGAGTGACTCGGCCACATGACTGGGTCACGGGTCAACCCGGACCCGGTGGGTCAACCCGGTCAACAACGGAAAACCGGTCAATGATTATACGTCTATATAATACAGAGTAATAGTAAACATATAATTATATATAAAATTATAATAAAAATTAGTTATTATTCATAATAATCAACTAACAATACTACTTATTAAGAATTTGATACACTCTTATAATATTTCAATGTATATTTTGATCTTATAAAAATATATAATGATATTTTTATTTTTATTGTACATCTATATTATAATTTGGCATGATGTTCATTCTTAAATACAACAACAACAACATCCAAGCCTTAGTCCCAAACGATATTGGGGATGTTCATTCTTAAATAAATATATAAATATATTACGTAGTTTTTCTTTTTAAGGTATTGAAATTGCAATTTTATTGGTATAAAAAATGCATTAAAAATAAAAAAGAAATTACTTTTTTTTGGTAAAAACACCCAAAAACTGGGTTTTACCGGGTTTTTCGGGTTTCTTGGGACCGGGTCTTGACCGGGTTTTCCCGGGTCAGCCGAGTTTTTCTGGTTTTTGACCATTTCCGGGTTTTGAAAAAACCGAACCGGTTTTTTGTCTGGGTCACCGGGTTCCGGGTCAACCCGGCCGGGTCGGGTCGGTTTTTTAAACATAGAAAAAAGCACGATATATGAGACCAATATAATTGAATTAGACGGAGTGTAGTTTTATCACTTTAAAGAAAAATAATAAAGTTTTCATGAACAACCAAATAAAAAAAAGTTATAACTTGAGTTGCACCCTACCACCTCCACTTTTATATTTTTATTAAGTTATGTATTTATTGAAAAAACATATAAAATCAATAAAGTTTTCATGAACAACCAAAACATGGTCAAATTTGAGGCCTTATTTTTTTGATTTATTAGTTAACTTTTTCATTAAACACATAACTGAATAAAGTTGGTGTTACTTTATCATGTTAACATGTGCTCTATAAGTGTTTTATCTCAAATTATATCGTAAGGTCAATATATGAGAATCTTGTTAATATGTGCTATATCAGTGTTTTACCGCAAATTATACCGCGAGATCGATATACTATTCGACTTAATAAGGTTGGAGTTACTTTATGCGAATCTTGTTAACATGTGCTGTATCAGTGTTTTACCGTGAATTATATTGTGTGAACGATACGCCATGCGACTCAATGTTAAAAAAATCACACTTAGTGGATGACATTTATATTCCAGTTAAAGCTCTTCAGATTTTTCTTTATAGTACAGATCCTTGACCAGAGCTCCCAATGATGCAGGTTTTGACCAGTTATGCCATCATAGATGTCTTGATAGTATATGGAGTTACATCTTGTTATGCGCGATTTACATCGTTTTATGTATGAGCTACATCTTTCTTATGCATGAGTTAGGATGTTTTTACTTGGACTGCTTTCAATCTCAAAACAGACCAAACCAGCCCAGTCCAGACTTAAACAGATCAGTCCATACCAGACTTCCATAGTTATAAAGTGCAAAGAGACCAAACATTTACCAGACCAGACAAGTAAAAACATCTTTACATCTTATGTGTGAGTTACATCTTTTAATGCCCGAGTCACATCTTTTTATGCGCAAGTTACATTTGGATTTGTCTCAACAAGTTACAATTTGCCTACACTTTAGTTATATATTCCACCAACACGAATCATTACATTCTTAATAACAGAAGTTACATCACAAAACAAACATATGTTATTGAAACAAAAATATAATGATTTCTTTTGAAAAAATGATTTGTTTTTGCAAAAAAAAAATGTTTTTTTGCCAAAAAAGAAAACATTTTTATGGCTTTAATATTAAAAAAAAACATATTCTTTATTTACGTAAAGTGATTGACTAATTAGACTATTTTTTTCATTGTTTACATTGAAACCAATGTTTTATTTTTTATACTCTGTATTGGACAAGTTACATTTCAATTGACGACCTGCAGTAACATATCTCATCAAATTGAGTTACAACTTTTTTACACGGGAGTTGCATCAACATGCTACTGGAATAAAAAAAATGTTCATGCGTGTTACGGTTCACACGTGTTTTAGGTGTGAGAGTATCATATTCACCATGATCTGCTCACATGTAAAACAACTCATGTTTTATTAAAGTAATTAAAAATTTAGAACTTATAGGCAAATCTGAAATTTTCAATTTTAGATGACTAGATTTAATAGAAATTTAATTACAATACTTCACTTTATTATTAAAGTAGAATATATGAGATGAAGTTACAAAAACGTCTGTATCAATTGGTTTGGTAGGAATCCAAAAACAATAAATACATGTGGTCCATTGCACCCATATATTTTTTATTTGCCAGGATCACATGACACATGATTCTATTTAAAAAGGTGTTTGTTCAAAAATATAAAAATTTTGATATGAATATTAATGTTTTCTTCGTCTCACATTGATTTATAAAGTCAATTTTTTTTGTCAATAATTTGATTGTATTCACTTAATAGGATATCAATATTTAATTATATTCTAATTCAGATTATGTAACTTTACGGAGATTGTAATGTAGTTTCTGAATAGTTTTTTTATGATATGTAGTTTCTGAATATGCAATTTTTTTTATTAAAATTGAAGAGTTTATTCCATTTTATGTCCCCCGACTATTGTGTCAGTTACACATTTGGTACTCAACTTTTGAGCTTTCCTTTTTTAGTCCTCGACTATTGTGCTAGAGACACTTTTAGTCCTCAACTTAAAAGTTTCCCACATTTAGTCCTCTGAATATGACCAAATTGACACTTCTAGTCCTTCCACTATGTTTTTGACAAAATAAGTGGAGGACTCAAAATGTCACTAATAAAATAATTGAAGGACTAAAAGTGTCAATTTTATGAAAGTCGAAGGACTAAATATGAAAGTTTTCAAAGATGAGTACTAAAAGTGTCTCTAACACAATAGTTGAGGGCTAAAAGTGGAAAAAAACCAAAGTCGAGTACCAAAAGTGTCAATGACATAATAGTCGAGGGACCAAAAATGGTAAAACCTCTAAAATTGAATTAACTATCGGTAAGAACATCGGTTGATCAAAAATTTGACTTTGCAAACCAATTAAGGACTAAAGAGTAAAAACCACATAATGGATAAAAAAGAAGCTTTTTCATTTAATTTTTAAAAACATGACTAATAAGGATTAAACTTACCAAATTGCCCCTAGTGTCTTTGCTTGGTAGTGACTTGACTCGTCGTAGTGACCTCCACCATAGTGACCGCCGTTGCTAGTGGCCGCCGATGGGGGCAGGCATAATGACCATCGTCGTCCAGTAACCACCCCAGATAGTGACCACTGTTTGTCGTCATAATGACCACTGCCGATCAGTTACATTTACAACCTCCAAGAGTTTCAACAGTTTTCGGTTAGTGACGTGTGACACTGCCGCCTCGCTGACATTTACACATTCGCCTCGCCGGTGATGAAGACACCGTGGATTGTTGCCTCCAATGGGTGACATCGCTTAATGCCCCTACCCAGCCCCTCTCCCCAACTTTGATCCCCACCCGCAACCCCTTTTCCCAACTCCCCACTTGCACCCCCTCCCCTACTCCACAACACCCTCCCAAGCTCCCTAGCCCCAACCCTAGCTGCTACCGCTGCTATTGTGGATTTGGATCGTCCTTGCCGCCAGTGATCATCATCAATTGCCGTCTTCTTGCTTCGGTAATCCGTATAGAAATCGACCAGAGCCGTCATCCAGCATTAGCCGCACTCGACTCCAATTTGAAAACCGAGAAACGACAATCATCCCAATCTCAAAACATAGTTGTTGAACTCTTCTATGATATGAAAATCTAACTACTCTGATTCAAAACCCTATATTAACATCACCACCATGAACAAACAGAAGGAGGAGGAAGAAGAAGAGGAGAAGGGCGATCGACGATGGTGTTCATATTATCAGAGAAGCCAAGAGATGAACGGTTGTGAAGGATGACATGGCCAGTTGCGAGGAATGAGCGGCCGATGACGATGTTGTGAGCGGCTGGTACGATACTGGGGTGGCGGTACGTAGGAGGTCAAGGAAGCCGGAGCATACAACGAGAACAAAGAGGAGGCCTAGGGTTTTCATTTAAGAGTAATTTAATTAGTCTCATTTTTGTTCAAAAAAAATATGAGATTTTTTTCAAAAATATTACTAAAATAAAATTTATTACACAAATATGAATAATAGTTACTACAATCTAGTGTCATGGCAATTTAAGTTTAAAATTAAACATAAGTTACTATTATTTTATTAGTATTCTAGTCATCAATCACATTTTTATAAACCTTCTTTACTTTAGTCATAATATTCAATTAGTTCTAAAAGCAAATCCTATTTTTTTAGCCTAATAGTGAGCTGATATTCTGATAGTATAATTTTCATCGTTATTTTTTAAAAAAAATACAAGTGGCAACTGAACGTTGAATTAAAGATCCCTACATCTTGGTGCCATTACGCGATGGTACCAAATTATGTCTTTTTAAATTATCCAAAATAAATGTTGTCTTCCCTACCTAAATTCTAATAAGAAAGATGCAGTTCATATCACATTAATTTATCACATTTATTATTTTCAAATCTCAGTTTTTATTTTTTATTTTGCAATTATCATTAATAATTGAGGCGCTGTACTTTTTCTTGATAAAATGTGAACCTGTAATACGGAATTACAGAGTATCATTGGTAGGGGAAGTAAAGTAGAAAGTTTTGTTCCGTTTTGGTTCGAATTTACATTTCAAAATTTGAAATCACATTTTGATTGATTTGATTTGCTTCGGTTCGATTTCAGTTTTTCGATGGTTTTACTAAAAAAATACGGAGTACTGCATGTCATTTAATTTAATATGATGCGATAGTTGGGGAGATCAACCACACTCCTTATTACATAAAATGATAAAATGAAAGCACACTTGAACAAATAAAATACAAAAAGAGAAGAAATAAATATATCTTAAATTATATGAGTATGAGCAATAAATAATAAGCTTTTGCAATTTTTGGAACAAAAGTGTATATCTTTTAATTTACATTTTTTGTGCCTAGTTTAAAAAAAGTTCATGAATATTTATTTTTTATGTGACATAGTTGAGATGTATATTTATTTTTCTGTCAATATAAAATTTTAAGTTGCATGAAAATAAATGTTGCTAGTAATAATCAATAAAAGTTAATAGATCAATATAACTACATTATTATAGGCAATGAATGTGTAAATGCATTTATAAACTCCACATAATACAAAAATTAACTTTCTAGCATCAGAAATTAAAATTAAGACTATCGATGATATTACGATTAATGCTTAATCATGACAAATAAAATTCATATTTTAATTAGTTCAATTTTACAGTTTATCAGTTCGGATTGATTTGGAAGGGTAAAAACAAAAACCGAGCTAGATAATTATAGGTCGGTTCAATTTTTAGCGTCTAGTTTAAATTTATTACGATTGGTTTTATTTTGATACGGTTTTTGGTTGTAATACGTAGCTCTGCGCATACTTTTCTATTTAATTACTTTTAAGGAGTGATTATTTAAAATTGGCTCAAATACGATTTTAGTCCCTGTAAGTATGACAAAATTTGTTTTAAGTCCCTGTAAAATATTTTTCTTTTATCCCTGTAATATGCACTATTTTGTTTTTAGTCCGTCTTTGATTCTGAAACTACTCAACTTACAAAACAAAGTTATTTTCAGTAACATAAATACATTAGAAATATTTAAATTCTTCCTTTTATAATTTTTTGAGACTAATATGAGAGTTAAAACAGTGTAAAACTAAGTATTCACGTTTTAAAAATAAATATTAAAAACTTTTTAAAAAATAAATTAAATACTTTTTTAATAACATGACAAATAATTAGAGGAGATCTATTAATCGGGGTTATTTTGAGGTCAAAGGGAGATTGTTATCATCGGTGATGGACTAAAAAGAAAACCAACCTAAATTGCAGGGATGAAAAACAAAAAAATAATTTTGAAGGGATGTAAAACAAAATGTATTACATGTGCTTGGTAAGAATCCTAAAACCTATAAGTTTGTCTACATTGGAGACATTATTGGAGTATACTATTTTCGCATAAACTCTCATAAAATGTAAAGTGTCGCAATGTAAGGTGGACACACTGGGTGTCACTCGGATGGAACTTTTACAAAAAAAAAAATTGTAATTTCCGAAGGGGATCTATGCATAGGTTAAAGTGAGCGGAAATTCGGGTTAATTTAATTTTGAGAAAATCGCACTTTTAGTTCTTGAAATAGTTACGAAATTGAAATGTCATACCCGTGTTTCCAAGTTTGTAAATGTCGTCTCTCAATTGTCCAAAATGTTGTAAATGTGATCCTCTGAGGGATGAAATATACAATGTGGGCTAGAGTACATTTTACCACTTAAGGGACCACATTTACAACAATTTGGACAATTGAGGGGTGACATTTACAATCTCAAAAATACGAGTCTGATATTTCATTTCGGTGACTCTCTCATGGACTAAATGTGCAATTTTCCCTTTTTTTTTTCAATTTTTTAGTTTTAAAATTTAAAATTTTCATATTTAGGCCACCCTGCTAATGTTTAAGTCTAGTATATTTGTTTTTTAGCTAGAAGCATCCTAGAATTAATTATTGATCCAAATTCGGTGAAAAAGTCCTCGGTTTTGATAAATTTACAAGTTACATTACATGATTTACAAGTGAATAAAAATAAAATTACAGGATGAATAATAAACACGTCATGAGATGAACAAGCAAGACGAAGTATTGACAGGACGCCCCCTCCTGAACCATCACTTTGGAGTGACCAAAGAGCCAGGGACCAGAGGCCAACATTTCACGATGAGACTTGGTCACCTGTACTCTTGTGCTCTATCTTTCGTTCAAGTTTTATTTGGTTAATATTTGGGAGTTGTGGGTGCTTTTCGTTGTGAGATTGAGTGAAAGCAATCAGGATAATCTGATCGATAATAGCTTTGCAACTCTCACATGTTCAACGATTAGTATCGTTCATTTTGGGTGGTCTATTCTGTGTTTGGTCAGGGAGTGAAGGGAGGAGACTTTGGGGGTGTTTGGAACTGATTCTACTTCTGCTTCTTTTTAAAGCAGAAGCAGAATGAGTTTTCAGAAGCTGGTCTCCCCCCAGCTTCGATCTAAAAGATCTGATTGTAGGAATAAATTAGAGCACTAGAAGTACTTCTATACTTTCACCCAAACACTTCAACTTCTATTTCTGCTCTCTGAAGGAGGATAAACAGTTTTAAGAATCAGATCCAAACATCCTCTTTGTCTATTGGTGATGTTAGAATGTTTGATTCTATGGATTTAATATAAGCCCTTTCTTTTCCAAAAAAAAAAACAATTTCTCCTCAAAACTCATTTCTAATAATTCTAACAATTACCAAATTTGAGCATAAAAAAAGAGAGTTCTACGTACTACTTCCGTAACGTAAATATCTTCCCACTTTCTTTTTTCAACCGTAACTACATAATCTTCTCATTTATAAATTCCTCTATCATACCTTCAATAATTTTAAAAATAATGCACTATTATACCTACATTATATTTTTGGATTTATCCTTCATTCCATCACATGATTTCATGATCTTCTCATCATATCCTCGATAAATTTATAGGGAAAAGTACGGAAAAGATACTTGTGGTTGGACCCATTTTCAGATAGGATCATGTGTTTCATTCTTTATCAAAGTGGTTCATGTGTTTGAATTCCGTTATCACAGATGGGTCACGCCGTATTAAACGGCTGAAAATGACAGTTAAAAGTAACTCCGATTTTCAAAAGTGTCCGAAAAATTAAAAGAAAAATACCGAAAGGTGCGCGTCGTCAAGATGACCTCCAAACCACCTTCGGCTTTGGATTTTTTAGATCTGTTTGAATTATTTTTTAAAAATGATTTTGCTAATATCACTTTTCTGGTGGACTTTCCGGTGACAAGGGTGGCTGAAAACAAAAAAGAAAGATGGCCAAGCGGTCGTCTTATTGAGGTGCACCTTCCGGTATTTTTCTTTTAATTTTTCAGGCACTTTTGAAAATCGGAGTTTCTTTTAACGGTCTTCTTCAGACGTTTTTAACGGCGTGACCCTCTTGTGATAACGGAATTCAAACACATGAACCACTTTGATAAAGAATGAAACACATGACTCTATCTGAAATCAGACTCAACCACAAGTACCTTTTTCTCAACTTAATCTGGGGAAGCTTTTTTTAATTGTTCTATTTACGTGTTGAACATATATGACTTTCACCCAAACTGAAAGCCATAGCTCCACATCAACATCAGATTGTAAAATAACTCATTTACTGCAACACTACATTAATTAAAAACGGTTTTGAATTGATATCATCGCCTGTTCTTATTTTGTACAAAGTAGCTTGAAATTTCTAAAAGGGATTTCAGTTATATTCTTCGAGCTTTTAGACATGCAAAATGTTGTCATTCTCGATAGCGACATGCTATGTGAGAAATGGTATAGACTTTTAACCTAATTAAGCAACACAAGTATAAACAGTATTAAGCTTTACAGACTAAATAAAAATTGCCGTAGATTATCAAAAATCGAAATGTTATGCTATGTATCAAAAGTAAAGATCACTAGATCAGATATGATTAATGGACAATAAATATGTGGGATGGAATAACAAATGTTTGGCAAAATTAGATAGAAAAGTAAATTTCCCTACACACACTAAACTGTAGAACTGTACCGCGTAAAAATTAAAAATGATTTTAATGTAATTTAATGAGGATAATGACATATAGATGCAACCAGAAAGGTCAAAAGAAGTAGGCCAAATAAATACTATCGTTCTTGGTATTATAAATGTCAACTACTCCCTCCGTCCCTAATAACTTTGTCAAGTTTGACCGGCACGGGGATTAATAAAGTAAAAACTGTGTGGTTGAGGTTTGTGCAGAGGAGAGAGAATTAACTGGAACCACAAATTCTTTACTTAAATGGGAAAGTGGCAAAGTTAATGGGACACCCAAAAAAGGAAAGTTGGCAAAGTTATAAGGGACGGAGGGAGTAGTGTTGAACGTCCCCCCACAACTAGTTTTCATGATGTGTTTCATCTAGCAACCAAAATTATATTTTTTGATAGATCAGATATAAGCAAAATTTCTAATATGAAGTACGTATATTCAGGGGCGGAGCCAGAAAAATGATTTAGCGGGGTCAAAATCAAATTAACATAGAATCAAAACGGTAGATTATTTTTAGACAATACCCGAATTGAATGTAGTTCAGATAAATGATAGTTTAAATGAAACTAATAGAGTATATGTAGTTTATATACTTCGTATATGTCACATATATTATAAACTTGTTTTATACGGGTTGAGTTGAGTACCTCGGATGAGACCCATTGTCTTACCCTAGTACTCTATGGTTCTCTTCGATCTTACCCGGTTTAGTATCAAGATTTCTTATTAGAAAAGAATCATTTATTGAGTAGGCACTCGTATCAGTAAGATATGTTGTCCTTGCTCTGTCCTTAATTCATGTCACGTAAGTAACGAGTGAATTACACGATATTTTGTGAATATAGTTAATATTACGCATCACAATTTTACTAATTTCAAACTTAAATAGTGTGATTGCAGAAGTCATAACTTTTTACTCGTAATGAGTTACGAGAGCCATAATCTATCAAATCGAAGATATTTCAGAGTTCTACACTCTTAAATTTTCAGCGGGGTCGGCTGACCACCCTGACCCCAGTAGCTCCGCCCTTGCGTATATGCTACCATGCATCTAGGCAAAATTTATAGCAACTTGATTTTAAAACTCGATTGTCTCCTAATACAATGCATATTAGTTTATTAGTTAAAGTAGACGGACCTAACTCCCAGCTAATTTCCAAATCAAAGTGTTAGTTGGCTGGGTGTTTACTTGACCTGGGAGGCTAGTCAGTCAGCGTCCACTATATATTTTACTTTTATTTCATCAATTATGCTTGGTGTACATTACTTCTACACAAACTGTACATCATATATATACCCTTTTAATTTTTACCATTCTTCTTTGGGATAAGGGTCAGATAGGGCCTCGAACTCGGGAAAAAATGTCAAATAAGGTCATATTTCGGATGCTCTGTCTGGCCGACGCCATTTGGGGCAGTTCCCGATGGAATTTTTTGATGAAATTTTTTGAGCATCTTCCTCATTAAGTCTAGTTTACCCATACCAAATTTCAGCTAAAAATTCAACCGGGAAGGTAGTCAAATAATTTTCCGAAATGTACGGCGTTGTTTAACTTCACAGTTGTCTTCAAAAACTCATTTGACTACCTTCCCGGTTGAATTTTTAGCTGAAATTTGGTATGGGTAAACTAAACTTAATGAGGAAGATGCTCAAAAAATTTCATCAAAAAATTCCATCGGGAACCACCCCAAATGGCGTCGGCCAGACAGAGCATCCGAAATATGACCTTATTTGACATTTTTTTTCGAGTTCGAGGCCCTATCTGACCCTTATCCCTTCTTCTTTCATTTTTACCTTTCTCCCACCCCATTACCTTCCCCTCTCTCTTCTCTGTGCTACGGACACCACTCCAACATCTCTTCCTTTCATTCTTATTTTTCCTTCAATTTCAACTCATCTTCAAAATTCTTCGAACCCAACTTCAAATATCAACCCCAAACAGCGCTTCTACTCCTCCGCCGAAGAGCCCTTCGCATCAACAAGCAAGGATTGTCGTGAACAGTAGGAGCTCACAAGAAATATAAATGGGTGTTCGACCTGATGTTATGCAGATCTATGGCTCCCTTCTCTTCTGGTATTGAACGTTGTTGATTGCTTTATCGTAAGTAGTACTAACCTTCATGAGGAAAGTTATGAATATTAGAGTAATAATCTATTCCTTGTTTTTATGTTCAGATAGGGTTGTAATTTTTCTCCAGATTTAGTAAATAATGTATGTGATATTTAATCCTTGCCGATTCGATTTCATTGATATAAGTTTGTGATGTTAACTACTAAAATTATAGTTGAAGTATTCTATTTCATTTGTATGCTCATTACATGTTTGTTGAAATGATTGAATGAATTCTTTTATTCATATCTATTGTTTAAGATGCTTTTGCTCCTTTTATTCATATCAATTGTTGAAATTACAATTTCTTTTTTCGGTTTTTAGTATTGGTAAATAATATGATGGTGAACTCTTGACTATTTTGTCACATTCGTATAGGTTTGTGATGTAAAACTTTGAAATTATAGTCCATCTATTATATTTCATTTGTATACCCATTACATCTTTGTTGAAATATTTTGATAACTTTTTTCGTATCTAAGATACTTCTTCCTTTTTCTTTTCCTTTAATGTGTATTTTTATCTAATAGGAATTATATATTTTATTTTCCTGCTTGCAGTTTAAACTTTAAAGTACTTAATTTCTTGAATTCGAATAGAGGAAGCTCAAAATCAAAGTATTTGTTTGATGTTAGTAATCATATGATCTTGCTTAATGCTCACCCACTTTTCCTCTTAGCTATTAAGTTAAAGTACCTGGATTGTTGCATGTGATTGATCATGGAGGGAGCTATGCACCCCTGCACTTTTTTTATAGAATTGATTTGTAAACTATTGATTTAGCTGGGGAAAAAAAGAAATTAAAGAATCAACTTGCTAATTGCCTTATTTCACATTCAACAGTTAAGCACGGGTCCATTAGTAGATACTCCGTAGTTTATAGTGGTTTCACTCTGCTATTTTAACCGCGGCTTGAGTTGGAGATTGCACAAAAGTGTTTGGTGGATTAGCTTTTTACCATCCTTAATTGTTAACATGTAAAGTTGATATTTATTAATTTATTATAAACCACTACAGCCATTGATGCTTCCTATTAATAATTTTCTAATCTGCAGGTGGTGGAAGGCATTGAACATGTTGTGGGCTTTAACAAGATAACTTCCAGATTATATGCAACCATTGATCTGGAAAATGCAAGGGTTGGTTGAACTAGGCTTCTGGATGAGCACAAAAATCCCAAAATCCCAGATGGTATGAGTCTTTCCACATATAGTGTGCTCATATGGCTTCCAACATTATATTCTCTGTCAAGGTGGACAACCCCATTGGAGCAGAGCTGATTGGGAGAGCGTACATGCTTGTTAAAAGGCTCATAGACGGGGAAGAATTTGATGAGTGGCTCCTGCTATTGGACACCAACCGTAATCCCATGTGTTGTTTCTTGAAGTTTACACATTGCACCAATTGCTCACTCCCAAAACCATGACTTAGCATTAAAAGTGATGTATTTAGATATAGATGTTTATGTTTTTAAACATGTATCTTTTGGTATGGAAACGAAAATGACTTTAAGGAGAAGTTAATTAAATATCATACTATAAAACTATTGTTATTTTATTTATAATGTTATATTCAATACCTCTCTATCTTCTCTCTTTTCCTGATGGAAGGGAACAAAGAAAGTGACATTTCAATGTTGGTGAAGCAAGTTATGTTTTTAAATTATGGACAATAGTTGTTTATGAAATTAAGAATCTTGGTTAAATAAATCCACTTGGCAGATTAATTTGTTCCAGTGGTTATTGTTTGTTATCAGACACTTCATGTCACGTTCACAGACAATTCAAATAAACACAATTGCTCATTCCAGTGGCTATTGCCTGAAGCCAAACATTTCATGTCTGGTACACAGACAATTTTACTTGGCACATTAGCCCATCCAAGTGGCTATTGTTTGTGACCAGACATTTCATATCAGGTCTACAGACATTTCAGGCACTTCATGAAGTTTATAAACAGTTTTACATTCAATCTTCCGTTATGATTTACATTCACATCCAACACATCCCTCATGTCTGTGTTAATCGGATGAATCCGGTGATAAAATTAAAAAGTCATTAAATTATAATAAAACTTGAGCAATTAAGCATGTCACAAGAATAGCCACTGGAATAGGTTAATCGGCTAATGTGCTTAATGGAATTGTCTGTGAACCAGACATGAATTGTCTGGTTACAGACAATAGCTACTTGGATGGACTAATGTACTAAGTGGAAGTGTCTGTGAGTGTGACATGAAGTGTCTAACCCCCCAAACAATAGCTACTGATTTGGCCAAATGAGCTCACGTGCTAAGTCGAATTGTCTGTGAACCAGACATGAAATGTCAGGCCACAGGCAATAGCTACTGGAAATCTGGAATACGCAAATATGCTAATTGAAATTGTCTGTGAACGGGACATGAAATGCCTGGTTACAGACAATGGCCACCGAAACAAGTTAATCTGCCAAGTAAATTTATTCAAATGAAATTCTTAATTTTATGATGAAGCGGTTGAAAAAAGTGTTTGAACAAATTCCTTCTTGGCACATACAATTATTGCTACATAGAGAACTTTGTTGAATGGAATATTTAAACTTTAAGATGATAGTTTCATGTGCCACAATTACAGATTTACACATACGCAACAACACGTAGTCACATAGATATGTATTTACAAAAAAAATAGTGAAATAAATAGGTATGTATTTACAAAGTATTTATAGATATGTATTTACAAAGTATTTGACTCTTAAGTGAAATAAATAGTGCTCCATTACCGAGAACAAAGTATTACCATTTACAACCCAAATGTCGTATACACTCTAACATCTCAAATCTCAATGCCAACTAATCTAAAAGAAACAAGAATTACATTTACAACCCAATAAGATGGCATTCTTCTTCATAAGACCATCATCCTTATAAGACCATCATGTTCCCTTAGCCATACCTTGTGAATTTCAAGGACCAATAAGTCTGTCAAACTTCTTATTGATGCATGTCCGCAAAACTCATATGAGATATAGAAATAGCTACATAAAGATAACGACTAATAACAAAGTATTCAAACAATGATTATTATAAATTAATGAAATATGGCTTTTCATGAAACAAAATTCAAAATAGAACTCCTTTTTGTGGGCTACAGAGAGAGTATATTTTTGCACAATGATGAACAATTCAATAATAGCATAATACGAAAAGGAAGTTACATATGGACAATATGGACATAGGATGTGAAATACTAATCATCCACCCATCCATAAAATATATATACTGACCTCTTTTTAGAGTTGAATTATATTCCTTTAATATGTTAGATCAGAATTTCCTTCTGACACATCAATGCATTGTTGCAATATAGCAAATCAATAATCATAACATTGCAAAGTAACTGATCATATATGATGTCTTTTGATAGTTCCCTTTCAATTAAATTCTTAAGAAAGTAATTCCTAGGAATGAAAGTTTACTGGAAAAATGACTTTTACATAGTACACTCAACAATGCAATGGCAACCTACAAGACATCTAGTATCCTTGAATTTGAAACTCTCATTCTTAACTTTCAAATTGATTAATTTTTCAATAATTTGTTTTATCAATGCCTAAGTCAGGATAAGATACATCTTTGATAATAAAAGCACATCTAAATACAATGACATTCTAAATACTTGTAAATATTAATACAAGAGTCATAATAGATACTTTCATTAAATTTAATGTATATGATAGTATATGACAATGAATTCAAAAGAAAATAATTAAGATTATTGCAACAAGAAGAGCTAAGGCTAGAAATTTTCCACAGCTAAAACACATTCAAATTATGTCGATTTAGTCTTTCACTTTTTTGGGATTCAATTTGGTCCTGGATTCTCCAAAAGTTAATGAATCACATTATAATCATTATTACATTAGAATGAAATAAAAATTCATTAAGATAAACCACATTCTTATCTACTCCAAACAATTAAAAATCAATCCAGAAGTTGCAGTCATGGTTTGGTATGCTTTTGAAGCAACCTACAATAAAAAAGCAGAGGGTAAATTTCAAAAAAAAAAATAAGGAACAAATATAAAGCAATCATATTTGATTTAGGTTGGGTTTCCTACTAGAATAGTGAACTTATGTGGCATAAGAGTGATAACATTTAGATATGTGAGTAAACTTATCATCACCCGTAATTATATAGGTGAACTTAGAAACATATTATGAAAATACAAAACTAGAAATGAAGTTGAGTTAAATTTATCACAAAAACACTTGTATTTTGTTATTTATATTGTTGATTACCTTACCCTGCACTCATGGCCATGACTTCCTTAAACACTAATGTACATTAAAAAAACAAGAGTAAAATCATGAATCTGAACAAAAAAATTAATTGAGTAATTTCAACAAACATGATATGGGCAAAAATGAATTAGAGTAATTACCCTAAAATTTCAATAATTAACACTTTAATCTCTTACAATAAAACGGATTAATCACTGATTCAAGGTTATAACATACCCAATACACACAAAATCGGTACAAATATATTAAAAAAAAAAAGGAAAAAGCACACAATATTCATATCTCTTACAAATATGTTTTTATATTAAAAAATCAGAGTTAAAACCTTACATCACAATAATGAAACGAGGGAGATTTATTATTACCTAATGAGTTAGGATTAAGAGGATTGGATTGAAGGAAGGTGAAAGGGAAATGAATACCATGGTTGCAATGGAAATGAACGGCTGAATCTGGCTCTGTCGACTTCGTCTTCCCGTCTTCTACAACAACAAAAAGAAAAAGAAAAGACAAGAGATCAGAGGAGGTGATTACTAAGGAGAGGGAGGAGGATTTGAAGAACTGGAAAGAGGGGAAGGACTTTTCGTAGAAGGGGTGGGTAAAGGCCGCAAATGAGAGTGAGAAAGAGGTCAAGAGAAAAGGGGGAAAAGTGAAAGGTAAAGGGAAAAGGTAAAATAAGCTATATATGTTGTGTACAATATGTGTACACGGCGTGTACGTTAAGCATTTTCGTTATTTCATTACCATTTATAACGTGTGAAGTGTTCCTGTTTTTAATTACTTTATTATTTCGTTAATATAATGAATTAAGTTGAGGAGAATGACTTGAAAGATGTTTTTACTTGAATTGTAATTTGCTAGTCTGGTCTAATTCGGTCTGAACTCATGATCTGGTCTGAAAATATCTAATCTTTTTGCATTTTTATAACTATCCAAGTTTGATCAGATCTGATCTGGGACAGATTACAGTCCAACTAAAAACATCCTAACTCCAAAATTTAAATTGTTCTATCAATTGTGCATATTAGTTGTTGAAGAAGTTTTTTATTGATCATGATAAATAGACAACTTTATTAATTAAAGCAAGATTTATGTTGTCTATGAGATAAAATTCACTCGTCTCACGATTGTCATCACCTGTCACAAGACTCACAACTTAGAAGTTTCTAAATAGCTGGTCACGAATTTATCACAAATTCACAATAATGATAAATTTGTTCACGATCAGTGAGTAAATATTTAGGAAAAAGGACAAAAAAAATATTCTTTCGTAAAATATAGCGAAAAGGGTCAAATAGGCCCTCGAGGGCCTGACCCTTTCCCTAAGGACATCTCCAACAAGCACCATCTTCAACACCAAAATGGTGTATTTGGCAAAAAAATGCTCCAACAATGACACCAAACTTTACACCATTACACCAAAATGGGGGAGGGGGATGGCTTTACGCCATATATGGCGTACGCCATATCTAACACCATCCAACTTTTTTAATTTCTTTTCCTTTTAAATGTGACCTTCAAGTTTTAATTATTATAGTTTTGACCCATTTTTAAAACAACAAATTAGGATGTTTTACTTGGATTGAAATTGGTTTGTCCGCTCTGGTCTGGTCTGATTTGATCTGGTCTGATCTGAAATGATGTGGTCTGGTCTGATTTCTTTGTATTTTTATAACTACCCAAGTGTGGTCTAATCGGGTCTGATCTGATCCCGAGACAAATTACAGTCCAAGTAAAAATATCCTTATAGAACAACAAATTAAAATTATTAATTTGATAGAAAAAAATATAATAAAATTTAAATCACACAATATTATAAATAAAGTTTCAAATCCAAACAACATTATAACAGAATACAAATGGTACTTAAGGAAATAGCTTAATTAAAATTACAATTAATAACACCATTATAATTAAAATTAAAACATAATTAAAAACATACATGGTACATACTAATTTAGAAATTAGTAGTCATTCAACCCGCTCCAGACCCTCCGAGACCATCAAACAGATTCCCAAATCCAGCTGGTGATCCTCCTTCTTGAGATTTTTTTTGTAAAATTCCCGATCTTTCTGCAATGATATACGCTCGCGTTTGTGGATCGTGAATAGAATTTAAATCCATGAACATAATTTTATCTTCTCTTTTCTGTTCTTTGTATGCCATATTTTGTCACTGGATTTGCAATTGTTCCTGTCGATCTAACGACGATTTCTTCAACATGTCTATAAGTTGCTCATTGTCGCTCTTAACCGACTTAAGCAAAACAATGGTGTCTTCATCGTTTTTCTTCTTCAATTTGGCTTTTTTACCCCTATTGGCCGTGTTGAGAAATCTGACCCGGAATCAGTATCAACTTCTTTATTGAACGAAGATGACAATCCAGGTGATGAGGATGGTATATATCCAAAGTGGTCAAACAATTCATCAACCACAAGGTAGAAAGAAGAATTATTTTGCCATGAGACAAGAAGCATGTAGAAAAGATGTTGAACGTGCCTTTGGAGTATTGCTATCCCGATTTGCAATTATCGCAAGACCTTCACTTTTTTGGGAGAAAAAAGTCTTACACGACATAATGAGTGCATGTATTATTATGCATAATATGATAATAGAGAATGAACTAGATATACATGCACCGGTTGAAGATGTGAGAGATACAGCAGTTCCAGATGTTGAAGTGGCAGTTGATGAGGCGGCAAGGTTCACTCAATTTCTTAGCCGACATAACCAAATTCACGACAAAGACGCTCATATTGAGCTCCGCAATGCTTTAATTGATCATTTGTGGGAACAATTCTCAAATTCCGATAACTAAACTAAGAATGTTTATTTAATCTATTGCTTTAAGTTTAAGTAGTACTTTATTAATGACGTACAAATTATTATAATATTATTGTAATATTTAATTTTATGTGGTTTTAGTTTTTATTTGTGAAATATTGATTATTATATTTTAATTAGTGAAATGCGTGAAAATACATATTAAAATGATGTATTTTAGTGTATTTGTGTGATATAATGTGTGAAATGTCAAAATATTAAATGAGGGGCTAATGTATAAATATATGATAGTTAGATACTTAAATAGAAGAATGGTAAAAAGTTAGTAAAAAGAATAAAAAGAAAATATTCCTTTTTGGTGATGAAAATGGTGTGTAAACTGTTGGAGATAAAATATTGTTTGATGTGATGTTTACACCATTTTAGTGTAAAAAATGGTGTAAACTGTTGGAGATGGCCTAAAATATATAAATGACTAGTTTTTCTTTTTCCTAAAATATGGCAAACCTTTTACTTAATTAATTCAATTTTTTTTCTCATTGTAATTTGTATCTAATGCCCTACTTCTGTCCAGCTGTCACAAAAAATGTCAAAAAATTATGATGATTTTTTTTAGTTGTTTTTCCAATGGCTACAATGGCACGTTTTCTTACGACAGCTTCATCCATTAGTAGCATGAAAATTTAGTACTTGCATTCATTAGTTATATACGTAGTATATGAAAATCAATCAATGACATAATTATATGGCAATGAATTCATATTTTTTCAAATATATGACTTTGTTAGCCAGTTTTTTATCCATATGTAAAAACAGTCACTTTTTAAAATGAACTTCAACATAATCATATTTAAGGAATACCCTGCTTTTGATAGTTGATACTAGTTAAAATATATATGGAGTATAAAATTCACTAATCCCGACGTTTGCTAAAAAATCAAAATTTTGGTGATGCAAAACCCTAGAGTATTAGATATCGAGTAGTTAAACATTGCAAGATAAGGGGTCGATTACAATTCAATAACATGGTGTATTCAGTATTCCAATATGTGGATTAACTGTTACAAAAGATATATCTGGAAATGCAAGTCGATAAGACCATAATTTCCACGGTCACATGTGGAATAAAAACACACAATGAAGACCCAAATTGCAAATCTTTAAATCATGTACGTCAAAAACTACAACATCCATTACGACACATACTTGTGAGTTGTGACCAGAAAGTTATACTACGTACTATCTAATTGGAAAATCTTGTTGACAAGATAATCTCTGATAAAATATGTCGATTGTCGAGAAAACAATGTCGTGCGGTTTGATTTGTGAAGTTAATAACCAAAAGAAGTGCTTCAATTAGGGATGGACTCGGGCCGGGCCAACCGGCCCGGAACCGGACCGGCCCGCTACTGTGCGGGCCCGGACCGGCCCGGTCAACCGGTTCGGTTCCGGTTCGGGCCTCCAGGCCCGGTGGTATACCGGTCCGGGCCCGGGCCTCCAGTTTAGTGAACCGGCCCGGCCGGGCCGGGCCCGGTTCGGGCCGGAATTTAATTTTTTTTTTTTTTTTTTTGAAATTTTTTTAAGTTTTGGGTTGGATTAGGTATTTTGGGCCATTTGAGGTGGTTTGGGGTGGTTTGGGGGAGGGGTAGGGGGTTAAATAAGAGAAGAAGAAGAAAAAAAAAAAAACATTCCGGGTGGCCCGGCCCGGCCCGGCCCGGCCCGGTTCTGGCCCGGAACCGGAACCGGAACCGCCCACCACCGGTTCGGGCCCGGGCCTCCTTTTTCTGAACCGAGGCCCGGCCGGGCCCAGGCCCGAACCGGGCCCGAACCGGAACCGGTCCACCCCTAGCTTCAATAGCGAAAGAACAGCAAATGAAGTACTGCAAAGAAAACGGCAACACTTTTAGTTTTTTCAAGACGGGAATAATAGCGCCATTACTTTGTGCTTTTATCACAAATAAATAATTTGGGTCTTAAATTCACGCTTTAATTTTTTTGCGTGTATGTTATAATTTATCCATGACAGTTTAGTATATCTGCTGCAAACAAATCCATGTTTACACGCACATTAATATATAACTTCATATTCACAGCAAACGGAAACACGTTTAAATTTACAAATTACATCACCTTCATCAGTTATCTGGCCTGCGAACAGCCAAAGTCCACATTGGTTAACTTTGCAATATATAAGTTCACACATGTTATATTAAATGCTCTATATCCTAATTGCAACACTTGGCTGCCATCAAATATCAATAATGCAATAGCAATACTATATGCTGTGATGGAGGTACATATTAGCTTCAGAATGTAAAAAAAAGGACATTTTTTTTTAATTCATCACCCCCACTCAAGAAAAAAACTTCCAATATAGGAAGAAAGTTTGCAACTCAGAGTCAATAAAATTATCCATCCATCACTTCATATATTTCTACCTGTTCGTAATAGGCTTGTCATTTACAGAATAGATACTCCGTATATCTACAAACTGTACGATACACTCCATATATTGTTGTTGACCCTTCCTTTTAAAAAAGGGTCAACCCCAACCCTTCAGTTTGGTCTACATCTGGATCCCGAAGAGATAGGAAGAGACTATACTGTACAAAACTCTATACAAACTCTTGACTTGAGATGCTGCAATAGGGGAGAGTAGAATATTTCTTAGCATTCTTTTTGTCAATGGAGGGTTTACATAATTACATCTATAGAAGACGGCAACAAAAACCATAGTCTTACCTTCTGAAGAGCCGCAGTTAAGATGAACTCCCATTGGATTCGGATGAGGCTACAGGAGGTAGTCTTTGTTGAGCACTTTGCGGCGGTGGGGGAGCAGTAATTGCATAAGTCAGCCTTGATGACGATGAATTTTCAATAAGACCAGCAACTCCAGCAGCAGCGGATTGAGCATTTGAGGGAAGGAAAAGATCATGTTTCTGGTTCTTATAGGCACTCCATACCTTTGATTTTTTTATGAGCACAAAATTTGATTTCAACATTCACTTATTGAAGGAAACAAAAACTGAACAGATGTATAATAGTACAATACAGAAAAAGCAAACAAAAATAGGCCACATTGCACAAAAGGGCGAATGTAATGTAAGTCTACTTTCAAATTTTTATTCTTCACGTTGCAGAAAATGCTGAAAAGTCTCAGTCTATTACTATGGCGTATGAAAGGCAATTTAGCTTTGTGTATGTTAAAGAATAGAAAAAGAAATCTAATGGCATACCACACCACAAGGGCTCGCAGTTTTCTATAAAGAAAGTGCACTAGTCTTTAGAATGTACTACCTCCGTCCCACTAAGATTGGGACGAGAGAAGGTGGCACGACTATTAAGAAAAGTAGGTTTGTGTGGTTGATATTAAATTGATAAAATAAGAATAAAGTTAGAATGATTTAGAGCCACATAATCTTTACCAAATATGGTATGAGACAATCTTAGTGGGACTTCCCGAAAAGGTAAAATGGGACAATCTTAGCGGGGCGGAGGGAGTATAAGTTCACAAGTCAAAAGTTCAATCACAAATCAGAGCCAAGTTCCTAAAATATTCCATACAAACCCTAGGTAATTCCCTCCCTGTGGAATTAGTTTCAAATTTCTAATAAATTTTAACTTTTCCCGATTGTCATTGATGATGATAGCAATTCGCAGGCCCATTTCATGCGCTTTCCATGGACCTCTATGGCCAAAAACTTTGGGGTTTCCTTGTATTTTTCTTGAGGTGGCAGTAGTAATGTAGAAAAAAAGGAAACAGAGAAAAATATTAGATTAAAGTACGATCAGTGGTTTGCACTCTTGTCCTGTTTTGATTTCAGCATTCCATCTCTTCATAAATGGAGGAAGCAATGGAATAAATATTACCACCATTTGCAAGACCACATCACTATACCTTCTGCTCTAAAACCCCTGCTTCAGCTCTATCTGACCGATTTCTATCAAAATTGAACTCATCTATGCTCCTCCACATCCTGCCTGAGCCCCATCTAGATTCTAGAACCAAGCTACCGCCTAACGGGCACATACCAATGAGGTAACCAGGCCTACATCTAACTCAATAAGTTAAAGGTTTAGGTTCTGCCATCTTAGGTAATTAACATAGACCTACACTTACGCTATTTATAAGGAAAGTCTTCTCTTGTGAGCAAATTCCTCAGACATACACTGAAAGTAGACAAGGTTCACTGCTCCTATACTAGGAAAACAAAAAGATGCATTTTGACTCGTCATTTTTACATTCTTTTTGCACAACATTTGAGGCACAACACACAAATCACCATTCTTGTAACCTAAACCATCCCACATTTAAAAGTGAAAATAACTGGCATGCTGTTAAGATCTTGAGAGGTTTACAAACAAATGAACAAAAAAAACAGCTAGCGTAAGGTGCACAACTTACATCTGAGGCATTCAGTACATCTCTTACTTTCATACAATGTGCCCCTTCCGCTGCAAAGGCATGCAAAACCTGGATATACAGTGATGAAACAATGGTCTGAAGGAATTCACATGATTATCAAATTATCAATTTAGTTGTGAAGAGGGAACAATTATGGCTTGCATAAGCAGTTAAGCACAATGAAAAGATAGCTCCACATAAAATTGTCCTGCTCTAATATACTAGTATGTCCAGCCAAACTATTACTCAATAAACTCAACAATATTTATAACTTCATAACAAAAAAACGCCCATTTAATAAGGACGTCGAAAAATAAGTACACATTTGGTGCATTTTCAGATAAAGTTAAACTTAGGGGTTGTTTGAATCTAATTCTAGAAACTATTTTAAGAACCTGAGTCTGCTCCTCTATGAAGCACTTATTATCAGAACGAAGGAGTATTCAGCATACATTTCAAATTTTACTTCTTTAGACTGCAAAAATCAGTTTTAGACTTTTAGAGAAGCCCAGAAGAGGTGATGCTTCTCAGTTCTCAATGACTGAGACTGATCATAAAATCATTAAAACCCACAAATTATATAATAATACCTCCATTCTTAAATAATTGCAACATGTTGAATTTTACACTATTCACATGTTCTACTTTGTCTGCATTTTATTCACATATATATCACCAAATTAATGTTTGAAAAACATCATTAAATTTGTCCTGACATAAATTTTCAAAATCTAAATTTTTTAATTTTTTTACTAATAGAGAATTCAATATATTAGTGGTCAATGTTGTGCGTTGGAAAACGTGAAAAGAGAAGTGTTGCGATTAAAAGAGAACGGAGGAAGTATATACGAAGTACTATTTTATACATACCAAAGTATATAGAACTGGGATCACCTTACTCTAAGATTATGTTTAAGACACTCAATCTATACCACTGAATTTCATAAATCTAACAGCATTCATTCAACAACTCATCTTATGCCATTAGATAAAAAAAGTCAAATTGAGTGGCTTATACTTACTCTTGGAATGTCTTGTGTATATATTACATGAATACACGCATACATGAATATTTTAAATTATTTAACACGATATCATTTCTGCATACACATACAGTACAAAATTCTGATTGAAATAAATGAGAATCAATGGACAACACTCCCTTTTTGCAGATAACAGTAAAAACTAGCCTCCAAGTTTATGTCCTTTTGTTTACACAGTGGTTAAATTTTCACTTGAAAAATGTTAATCAGAGATAGGTAAAAGTGCAAACATTTAGAAAAGAGAAACTTATCCATGAGAAATAAATAGAGATAATTTAAATATACAAGTCAAACCTGAACCATTCAAATTATTCCTGTTATCTACACACACACACACACCTCAATTGCAAGAACTCGACCAATGGATGCTTCAGACTCATTCCACTTCATCTGTGAGCATAGTCCATTTCTTCCCCCCGCTCTCCAATCAAGAAGGGCAAGAAGTATATCAACAAGACCAACCCTAAATAAACCAAATAAAATATCAATGGGAAGATACAGCAGAGCAGCTTAACTGTAACACATAGAAGATACAAATACACTACTGACTTTTTGTTGTCATTGGGACATGAAGGTTGTGAACTGAAAACTACCTACAACCTATACAGTTTACCTGGAAATAATGTCACCATGGTAACAAGGGCATGAGCGTCTAATTTATGCGTGTTTTTTCAAGAAAAGATTGCCAAGAGAGGCTTTTATTGCTATGGGCCAAGTATCTTCATTCCATTTTTCTTATTTCTTTTCTGTGGCAAATCAACTTTTCACAAGTTTCATCCTGATTTTAAGTCTTTCCTCTTCTTTCTTTTTGCTTCTTTCTCTGCAACCCAATTTCTTGCTTCTTTCTTCAAATATTAGAAACCACTTTTGGGAATTTGACTGCTTGAATTTTGACAAAAAAACTCCAGCTTAATTTTTTTTATTTTCTTCTTTTATTTTTATTTTCTTGCAGTGTGTTGAAGATAACATTATTAGTAAGATGATGATGAATCTTACAAGGTGACATTTAAGTGAAATATTAAAGGTTTATGTTGAGGCTTACACCTCGCCTGAAGCCTCGTTTATGTTAACATGGAATAGAAAACTACATATATATATGACATTACGACATTCAACTTACAACTGCATAATAATTCACACATACTACTGCAATGTGCACATATAGAGAAATAGTAGGCCTAAACCTCATGGGAATGGAAAATTGCATCCATTACGAAACTTGGACTACTATATTTCTTTAGGAAGTGAAAATATGAATATATGCACCATGCATGTTACAAATCTGGAAAATGAAATTTAACTCATAGTACTGAAAACTGGAAAAACATGAATGGAGATGGTCAAATCAGCTGTTTTGAAGTGATATTGACTGTGCGCGCTGATTAGAACTAAGGATTTTCCCAATAACAAACATTAAACAGAGATCTCATGAAAAAAATACTCACTTCAGCCCTTGCGCAACCAAAGCATCCCTAGCTCGATTTCCTGCGCTGACCACGCGTTTTAATGTTTCAAGGGCTAGTATGCTTCCACCTTGCCATCCAATGGCTTTCATTAAGAGAGGAACAACCTGATGCAATTAACATTACAATTCGTAAGTGACCAAAAGCACATTCTGAATTAAACGAAAAAAATTAGCAGTAGAATATTGTACAATGTAAATATCTCGACTCAATTAAACCATGGAGAGTTAATATCTGTTTGGAGTTCTCTTAGCAAATAACCTGGGGTGTTCCTACACTAGTAGCAGCCATAGCTTCAGCACATGTTGTACTAGCAGCAAGTTGATGCAAGACTCGTAAACAACTAAGACGCACTTGTTCTTGTGAAGTTGGAGAAGGGAGCTTTGCAGATCCATCTTCTGGTTCATTTGCTTCATTTAAATTATCAGTGTTTGTCATTTTTTCAACTGCCATTGTTTCTCTTCTTCCTTCATATGCCACTGCAGATACAAGTTTGGGCAGATATCCAAGATACCCAACATGATCTGCAAGAGCAGGGTGTACTCGTAATAAGGACACCAATGCTGCAGATAGAAGTAGAGGGAGTTCAGGGTCAACAAATTGGGCATCGTAGTGAGTGGCAGCAATGGATGACAGATATTGATCAAGTAGTCCTTCCAAAAATCTCTTTGGGTTCCTAAGTGGGAACTTTGGATCCTTTAGGAATAACCTAACATATATCCCTCCAACCTGCAGTGCAAAGAGAATAATGTCATATACAGAACTTTTGCTCAACAGTTCACAATAAGGCCTACACTACACTATACAAACACCTGTGGTTCATCTCTCATATCCTGACTGCCAGATGCCTGCTCAGGGACATCCCAATCAACAATACGACCTTCAATTTGTTCACGGTGTAGTTCAGATGCCATGGTTGCAACTTGAGCAGACAAAGAGGCAGCCATTGCTGGTGTCCATACAAGTTCTGGAGTCTCTGTTGTATGATCAAGTGCACTCACAACAGCTTCACCAGGACCGTCCCTGATGACAGATACAAGGCCATCAGGGAGAAACCTAGCCAGAGTTATAGCAACTCTTGGCCCATGCATTGGTTGCCCAACAAGCTTCCCCATTAGCGAAGCTGCAGCTGCTCTTTGCTGTAGAGGAACGTCTTCTGTAGAGCATAATTTCAATTTGTAAATGAAGTACATTATCAACATGCATGAGAAGACAACTAGAAACAACATTACCAACATGCAGGAGAAGGCAACATTATCTAGTCCAGACTAGATAGTTTCTTTCTTATCTTTTTGAATTTTGATACAATGTATAGTTACTTTGGGTGCTATATATTTACATTTCATCCAAAAAAAAAAAACATACTTTGCACAGGAAGGAGTAGTTCTAGGATGTAGACCACTCCACCATGTTTGGCTGCTGACCATGCAAGCTCTGGTGTGCTTGCCAAGGCATAAAGAACATGGAGAGCTCCTTCACGGCAATTTGGTGACGAGTGTAACATTTGCAATAAAAGTAAAAGACTTGCTTCATCAGAAACAATTGCTTCCAAGCAGGGAGCATGTGTTGTCAAGCGCGAAAGCACCCTTAAACAAAGTTGAGGAATATTGGTTGCTGAAGCTATAGGAACGGAAAAGCACTCAAAAAGTGGTAATAGTTTTTCTTTTGCAGCAAATACTGATGCCAAATCCGGTTTTCCTGTTAGCAGATGCTGGGAAAAGCAAATAAAAAACTGAGTCCCAAATTTATACTACATATGTATCTAACCGTAAGGAAAATAATTTAGATCTGTACCTGAAGAGCAACCAAAGAAAACTGAAGATTCTTAACTAATTCAAGTTCCTTCTCATTCTTCACTTCCACACCAGCAAGAGTTGAAGGATTATTATCAGGCAAATTCTGCTCATCAGATGCGGGATTTGTTTCATCAATTTGAAACTCGTGCATCACGGAGGATTGAGAATGCACAGAAAAAATTGTCCCTATAGATCCCTGGGACCTGACTAGACATGAAATGAAATCAACAAGAGCAACAGAGAATGCCTCTGGTTCACTGACTTCATAATCTGGTTGGTCATTATAGACTCTCAGGTATACATTTCCAACAAACAGTTCTTTTGAAAGTATTTCATAAGCAAAGGATTGTGAATCTTTCAGGTCATATGAACCATCAGGTAACTGGCTAGCTCGCTGCTGGTCAACAAATTTTAATAGTTCAGCTCGTGTTGAAGAGTTCCATATGATCTACAATTAGGAATAGAAGATGCATCAGAGGTATAGAAGAACTAATTAAGGTTCATGCTCCAAGTGAAAATTCAAAGTCTCTTTAAAACACTCTTAAAAACAACCTAAACGACGTGCATTTAATGATAATTTATGAATGAAGAAAATCCATTTTGGACAATAAATGGAGTCATGCAATATACAGTGATTACCTCAGGGTTCTCCAAATTTGCATTTAGTTTAGACAGTAAATCTATGGGTGATTGATCTTTCAGCATACTTGCAAGTTTTGGCGTCAGCAAAGCCTTAAGGGCATTAGCTGCAGCCTCGTTATATGGAGTTACATTTTCACCAGTAGTTAGACCACTCAGCCTTGACAATGCCTGTGTTGCTCGTTTAGCATGCAAGTTCTTTGCAATTTGAACACTTTCACCAACACCACGGGCTTCTGTCTTATCTGATTCCCCAGCGGTTGAATCATACTGAAGCAACAGTGGCAATAGATACCTAAAACAGTAAAGGATGAAACCATAGCACAAATCCAGTGTTTCACGAATGCAGATAATGTAACTCAGATAATATAAAAGAAATTGCCCTTAATAGGAGTACAAACATTTGGGAATTCCAAAATAGGAGTGCTATATTTTTATTCTCTAAATAGAAGTAATTACTACCAAGCTTGGAGTACACTGCCACTTATGGCAGATTGGCAGTATACTAACATGTTTAAAGCCTAGAAATGCCATAACATGGCAGTAAATTTTCAGGATGGCAGCAACTTCTCCTATTTAAGGGGGAAACATAGCAATCCTATTTTGAAATTCCCAAACGTTTTTACTCTTATTTTGGGAATTTTCCCATAATATAACTACCAAAAGGGTGTTCAGCCTAAAGCTCAACGGAGACTATACACTCAAGAATAAAATTCAGTACCAAAGACGGCCACCAATCAATACTTGCTTCGATGAGAGTTTTCGGTTAAGAAGCAGCTCAAAGGAAAAGAATTGGTGAAGGGGGGAATAACTCAGGTAAAACAAAGAATGATAGAGGGAGAAATTGGTGACAAAAGCTGCTGTCTTAATTTTACTCTTTTGGGACCAAGGCTTGGATGTTGTTGTAGTGTTCAATCAAAGCTTTACAAAGAGAAAAATTATGGAAAAGTATCCACATAGATCTCATAGGAGTTTGAATGAGTATCAATGATTGTAGCATTCTACATAACTTAACACAGGCAAGAAGGGTACAAATTCTGACAATTTGACTTACCAAAACACTCCAGATTTAAGTAAGGCATCTTGAAAGGCAGAATTCACAGAGACGTGAGCAATAGTCTGAAGAGCAGCATCAACGGCAGTTGGAACGAGCTCAAGTTCAGTGCAATGTACAATATCATCAATCAGTCCAGATAACTGCAGCATTTCAGCTCTGGCGCTCTCAAAACGACTCAAAACTGAATAGGTTTGCATTACATTTGCAATTATTACAGTCGATGGTTCACTCGCGGAAGTAGCTGGTTGAACTACACACATACAACGGGAGAGAATATTTGCAAGTAGTTTTATTCCGCCGTCTCTTACTAGCTCTTCACCATTTAGCGAAGAAGATACACACCTAAAGTAAAGATCAAAACGTGTATACATCAAAGTTAAAAGGAAGCAGATATACACATAGTCATATTGTCATATGGCACAAATGGTACTTACGTCAGCCATATTAGTTCCGAGGCTGCAACAAGAAGAGGTGTTCGATCAGAAGAAAGAAAATTGCTTTCATCTTGATCCACAGTGATAGCATTTAATAGCATTGGATACCCAGCATACTTAAATGGCTCCAGTAGATCCCCATAGCGCCTATACAAAATGCACTGTCCCTTCAGTAAGAGCAACAACCTCCAAGGTTGTGGACCTTGCATCCCTTGCATCGTAGCCTAGCGAAATAATGTTCAATATATAATTAATAGAATAAAGACAGAAGTATAAATTAGTCATCCATATCATGCAAACAGCCACATTACAAAAAGCCAGCTCTGTTGCACACAGGCCTGCATTCTGCAAAGGATGCAAAAAAAACTCTATATCCAATGATTATTATTAACATGGCTTGAACTCATGACTTCATTGCGAACATAAAGCAGCACATCTAATATAAATGGCATGATTCCAAATGAACTTATTGTTTCAGGTTTGTTTCAAATATTTGTGATATGTAACTAAATCAAGGCAGAGTTAGAAGCTTGCTTGATTACACACAATAATAAATCAAAGACCACAAAATTAAGATTTTCCCATTAGGTGGGACTGTTCATATGGATCAAGTGATGCCATTCACTCCTATCAAAACCCGTCTCTTCTACAAATAAAATACTCATGAGGACTAGTCTAGATCTTCCTGTCCAACTTAAGTGTTCATCTATTGTCGTGGGTTTTGTGGCTGCCTAGAGCATATTAATTTAGTAGCAAATTAAGTATATTGTTCATTTTCTTATTTATTTGTTTATAAATTACTAGTATAGCATACACTCAGCAGATTTTTTAGGCGGTTTAGCCAGCCTAGGGAACCGCCTAATACCCAATAGCAATATTATTATGATATTTTGATATTTTACACAATAATAAAGATTAAAACTAAGCTCATCATGAAATTAGAAAATTTTAAATACCAATGATGTTTCAGGGTATGAAGTGCTATGAAACTTTTCCTGCTCTGACACATTCAAGTAGAACTGTAAATTCATCAGTTTATATCACTCACATCCCAGCTAGTTTAAAAGTTTAAGTTTTTATAATCAAAACATAAACCCATGAGTAGGTTTCTACCTGCAATCGCTCATATGCTTTCTGCACAGCCAAAAACTTTTCTCTCCCTTCAGGATTTTTGTCTGGATGATACTTCATTGCTAGTTTTCTATATTGGCGCTTAAGCTTCTCTTCATCAATGTTCTCGATCAGCTTTGAGATATTAGGAATCTCACTTGACATCTCAAAGAGTTTATTCTTAGGAGCATCATCTCGTGATACCTCATCTAGGGAAATCTCCAATATTTTACAAGCCTCTTCTTCAGAAAGGTCCATGGGCCTACGTGTTAACTCTTCACGCCACATCACCAGCAATGACTGCAGAAATTCTACATGCTCAACAATGGGCCAATTAGGAAACCGGACCTCATCACATAAATTCCGAAGATAATATCGATGACACCACATTTCATCTTTCAGTTCTGGGTATGTCACTGGGGGCATTGGAGCATATTCATATAGAGAATGACAATGTTGGGATAGTTTCTGGGGAAAATCACCAAGGTGCTGCAACACCTGCAAAGAAACACCAAATTAGATTAGCAGCTACAGACTGTGTATTGTCATACAAAGTGCAACGGTTTTTGTAACAAAGGCTGAACTTCAACTTAGTCCATCAACCAACCTGACGGATAAGATTTTCGGCTCGCATTTTGTGAGTCCAGATGATCTCAGGAGTATCAGAATCTGAAACCATCGCTACAGAAAATGCAGCTGGGCCACTGCGTTCCAACACATAAAGCAAAGATTCAGGTAAGAGTCCACCCAAAACACTGCGTTTTGCCAAAGGCAAAGACGAAGACAATGCTGCTTCATCCCCACCATGAAAAGCTTGATGGACATGAGTAACTGAGAAGAGCTGAGCCATTGAAAGGAGATTTGATCCCGGATATGATAAGGAAAAATAGAAAGCTCCAGTACTGTAAAGTTTCATCATTGCTTTTGGATTCCGAGTAACAACGGCCTTCAACAAAGCAGCAGCACTCTCTACAACACTTGGCTCACCAGAAAGCATAGCCTATATACCACATTCAAGATAAACAAATAAAATGATTACCGGTATGTCATATTTTACCATTCAAGAAAAAATTGCCTCATGAACCACAACATAAACACAACAAAAATAGAGTTGTGATGGCCTCAGATATCAGAACAATCACGAACGCACGCACAATAACAAAAACAAAGTTGCACAAAAGTACTTAAAATATAAGACCTGTGCAATATGGGGAAGACACCTTGGGCTTGATAAGATCCGCTTGACCTTGGGTGTTGGTGTGACTATTTCCCCAGCATCATCTATGTCTGAGTGTGCAGCCACCATGCTGTGCAATATGGATAATGCTGCATCACCAACCTGTCATCATCATCATCATTATTTTCAGCACCTTAATCCCAATGAGTTATAGTGCTAATTGATTTAATAAAAATAGGGCACACTATAAAATCATGCAAAAAGAAGTGGCAATGCTGAACACCGGATTACATACCTGTTATAACCTTCTTAAGAAGGAATAATGATACGAAAATTCTAAAACTGTCATCATCTTTGGGTTTTTCCACATGGACCGAACAATTTTCTTGAGACGGAAACACTCCCACAAGTAATTGCTCCAATTTGATGTACATATAATAAACTATTCATACTACATATTTATATGGCGCGGAGATAAACTTGTTGGCATCATGACATGCAATTTTTACTGTTCACTTTGTGGAAGCATGAACTAGGAAAAATAAAGCCCACATAAGAACTAAAAATGAGTGCATACCTAATGGAAGAGTACTTCTTGCACAGACGAAAATGTCAAGAAAAAGTACGTTCTCAAACATGAAGCTCTTTACTATGAAGATATAGCAAAGAAGTTTATAGGACACAGTTATTATAACAACCATATGTTACCTGGGGCAATGAGAAAAAAGGTATCTATACAGCAATTGCCCTTCTAAGTGATAGGGACCTGGACTTATGGCAAGAGAATTAATAGAAACAATACTGAATATTTTAATATCGTGTGGAAAAGAAGTGGGCTGGGCCAAGTAATTAGTTAGATTGAGGGGAAGCCTCATTGGAAAAGAATAAATTGAAGGAATAGAAAAGGGAGAGGGGCAGGATGAGATTTGGGAGAGATAGAGGCCCTCTCCAATTGGCCTCCCTTGTATTCCTCTTGCTTTCTACAATATCAACGATATTTCTACTTCAAAATTTCTGAGTACCTATCATTGGTATCAGAGCAGTGACGATCGATATACCTGTGGAAGACCTTCAACCGATCCAGGATGGAGAAGCGACTGGAGAAGATAAAGAGTAACCTGGATGAGGTGCGTACAGCAGTGGACGAGCTGCACGACTAGCGCACATTGATGGAAGAGACGTGCAACTTACTCTTGCAGAAATGTCGCTGGAGACCTAGAGAATGATCAAGAACCGTCAGAAGCCATCGACAGTTTGAAGGCCAGGGCTCATCATCACCGCGAGCAAATTATGTCCGTTCGCAGGTTTCATCAACCACAATCAGTTCGCGTCAAAGCGCAACACAATCAGGAGGAGGCTCCAACTCGAGGCAATCTCCCTATGCGAGCCAAATGAGATCCAGAGAAGAATCAAACTCTGGGCAGCAGCATCTGTATGCAAGCCCTAGTACGACGCTATACAGAGGAGAAACCAAACAGGTGGCATCAGATAAGCAGGAGGTGCAGGAGGTGCAGAAGGTGTCCATGGACAGAAGCCACAACCGGCCAGGAAGGGAGACTGACCTGCATCTATCAAATTGTGCAAAGGATACCTTGGATGAAGTTTGTTGGCAGAACTTGAACAAAAGTTCGCAGCGAGTTTCATCTGCAATGAATGCAAAGTATGATGCAGTTCAGGAAATAGAGGTTGATACAGTTTCTTACCATGGAAGAAGTGCTGGAATTGAAGAGAAATCATATGAGAAGGAAAATGGGGATATTCTTCTTTCACCGCCAGCAGATAAATGAGAATGGCAGCTTATAATGAATCAAATAAGATGATGACTAATGGTAATCAAGAGCAGAATATAGTTATGCATATCCATCATCTTCTCGTGCAAACAATATTGATCCAGTTTCCATTCACTAAGATGTCATGCCTGGGATGGTAGAAAAAGTTCTTGCAGAGTACTCTGGAAATGAGAGCCTGAGACACTTGATTTGTTATGCACCAATGCTGAATATCCTGCAAAATTGGGCAAGCACCAGTAGACTGTCTCCAGATGTTCTCTCTTCAGAGCATGGTTCCACAACTTGTTGGTTCTTCGATGACAAACTGTGAAGTGTGGGGATCGTGCATTCATAATGTCTCATGGACACGGCCAGCTGGAGAGAAAGTCACAGCTCATTATGAATTTTTGAATGTGATTACTGTACTTCTAAAGCTGTGGAGTTCTAACCATCCACCTATTGAGTATGGAGTTGGAGATGTGCAGACCATGAGCTACTAGTTAACACCAGAACACCGCTTATTAAAAGAGTAGCATTTCCAGAAGCAGAAAAAGGGTGCTGCTAAGGCCATGCAAGACTTATATGAGTGAGCACCTTAAAACATGGAAGGAGTTGATAAAAGCTAAGAAGGAAGGCAGCTTATTTCAGAAGTGGGAATGACCAAGAGATGTTGAGTTGAAAGCTCTCATGCTTCAAGATTATTTGGAAAGGGTGGCAGTTGGAGATTTTGAGGCTATAATTTCAAGGAGCGAAGCAACTGATACCCAAGGTCTTGCGTTATATGATTATATCCTGAAGCAAGAGCTGTTAGTAAGTGGAAGATTGAGCAGTTGGTGATTGGTATAGTTCAGTTCCAGCATGAACGAAACCACCCAAGTGGTACTGATTTTTTGAAGGCAGAAGATCTATTGATTCTTTTGCTAGAAGATGTGAAGAGGAAGATTTTGGTACTGAAGTTCTTGGTCCAACAATCAGTGAGGTACTTGGAAGGGAGAGGCTCAACGATGAAGTGAATTAACATGGAAGTTTTCTACCGCCCACCTTGAGGAAAATGTGGTTGCCAAAGGGGGGAGTGATGATAGGGACCTGGACTTTTAACGAGAGAATTAATGGAAATAATACCGAATATTTTAATAAGGTGTAAAAAGGAAGTGGGCTGCACCAAGTAATTCGTTAGATTGAGGGGAAGCCTCATTGGAAAAGAATAAATAGAAGGAATTAGAAAAGGGAGAGGGGCAGGCTGGGATTTGGGAGAATTGGGATCTGGGAGAGATAGAGGCCCTCTTGAATTGGCCTCCCTTGTATTCCTCTTGTTTTCTACAATTCAATGATATTTCTACTTCAAAATTTCTTTGTACCTATCACTAAGTTCACAAACATCTCATTAATAACGTTCATTTATAGACATAAACTAGTGTTATACCATCTCACATATGTAATACTTCTAAATATTAAATAAAAGTAAAATTTCCTCCGTCCCAAATTTTTCTTCCCACTTTTCATATCAGGATGTCCCAATTTTTTTCCCATTTCCTTTAAAGTAGTGTTTTGTGTGGTTAGCTTTCTTCCAACTTTTTCTACCTCAACCACAACCATACATTTGCACTTAATTAATAAATGTGCCAGTTCAAAGTGGGAGGAAAATTACGGGATGGAGGTAGTATTTTTGGTTTAAAAGGCACCCCCACGATACGGAATAAGTATTACTTTTACTAATAAATGTTTGAGAGTAGTGTCTAAGTGTATATTCTTTGAACTCAGAAGTACTTCCATCTCTCGGCCATCTTACAGTTTATTATATCAATCATAGGTTACCTGGGGTGGAGTGAGAACAGGCACTCGGGTAGCAAGCGCCCATCTAAGTTCACGAATATCTCGAAGCCTCTTCCAATCGGTCATCCCAGAAGCCCAACACTTAGTGGTCCAATCGATTTCCTTCTTCGACCAGAGTCTTCTAATAGCGTCCTTCTCAACTGGACCAGCTTGTGCACCCTCCTTGTTAACATACATCCATTCCTTCAATGGCTCCATAAACGCAGTAGCAGCTATTAAGTTGGACTGCAAAGGTATAGCAGTTCTTTCTGAAGCTTCATGAACTGCAGTTAGCAGATCAACAGCTAACACACAACCACCAACCAATACACATGCCTCTATATTGGATAAAGCCTTCATCAATACCTGCAGAAACAGGAGAATAATTTCAGGAAAAACAGCGTCTGTTTAAAATCAATTCTTTGAGCATAGAGAAAACTAAAACTAATGCGATTTATCCAGATCAGTGAAAAATAAGTTGCATATACAGTTTAAAACTTCAAACCTCACTTTGAAAAAACAAAGCTTTAAAGATTATAGATAATGTGGTTTTATTCATCAAATACAAGGATGAGGCAAATTTACGATACAACAATGGAGAACAGAAGTGTCATGAGTTAGTGCTTAATAATTTAAACTACATCAGCAAGACCATTTTTCATCAACTCTGGAGCTCATCTCCGAATAGAAAAAAAAACGACCAGCACGGATACAACAGGCAAGGAGGCCAGAGAAGCACATTGAGTAAACTTAAATTTATTAACGAAGTATATCTTAATTTTAATGAGAGCAGTCCACAGTAAGTTCATTCTTTCATCAGAAACACCCCATAATAAACAATAAAAAATTTGGATTTGCCACTCTTAATAGCAATAAATCTAAGGAGCCATGTGGACACAGTACTAAATATGGAAATCAAATCATGGGGTCCCATGTGAACTTATTAGGACCCAATGAACTTATTTTGACATTTATGGTGTGGGCACATAAAGCAGCACCCATATTATCTCATTAGCATGAATCCCCTTATCAGTAGGGATAACACTTATTATTACTGCTACTAACCACAGCAAAACAATGCAAGAAAGGATAAAGCGAACTTTCTTCTTTTTCCAGATACTAAGAAGTAAAAAGATGGAGGGAGGGGGCAAATTTTTGTGAAGGCTTTGAATTCTTGTCTCTATCTTATGTATGCAGTTCATAACTTCTTGAGATTCAGACAAACATCAACCTTCAAGATAATGTAATGAGTTGAAGCCATGTGTCTAAAAAAATTCAATACCGACAACACATATGTAGCAGAAAAAGTGAGCTAACATTTTCTCCTAATAAGCACATCAACATGCACAGTAGGATTAGAGGAAGAAAATCAGTATAAAGAATAAGATCACTCTCATAACCTTGAGGAGGAGGAGGAGACGGTGTCGTAGAGCCCTATCATCAGTTCTGTCCAAGAGGACAGTAATGTGTGGGGCACCTTCAAATGGGCCTACAATGTTGGAGTGCTGCTCATATACAATTGTCATTGCCCGAGCACAAAGCTCCCTGACTGAAGAGCCTCCTACTCCTCCAAAACCATCCAACCTTCCCATATCACACCAATTATCAGACGCACCCATTTCATCAGGAATGGCACCATCTACAGTAAGTCCCATATCTGCATCACAAAGGAAGCGATGATACAAGGCTCTAAAGAAAGCAACTGGGTCACGAATGGGGAACTCTTGTGCTCTTCCACTACTACCACTCTCAAGCAATAAGCGGAGATAATACTGACCCACACAAACTTCTTTTAATAAACTATGATATCTAACTGAAAACTCGGTGTAGTTCCAAGAGATTTGAGGCACACAATCTTGGACATTCATAGACTCTTGAGCTGCACCTCCAGGAATAATATCATCTGTGCGTTCCTTCTCAACATCTAGGTTATGAACCTCGGCCTGCAATGCTTCCCTTAATTCCTGCCGGGTGCGCTCATTCCATATCAAGTCTGCACGGTTGTGATCAAGGCTAAAAGCTCGCCAAAATTCAGGCCAATTCAATAATAACCTCCCACACCCCACAGATGCATCTTCTACAACTACCTGAGCAGGAGCTGGAAGTCCTGCACTCTGAGAAACCATGCTTGCATCAGAACTAAATGCAATTGCAGAATTTGGTTGCACTGGCTCATAAGCACTTGTTGAAGGAGTGTCAGCAAAAGAAACAGCAGCAGACTGATCAGTTGGCAGAATACCTGTAGTTGGTGTGTCAGTTTGGATGCTTTCACCCACATGACCTGCAGTAGAATGATTTGGAGATGTCTGTGCAGCAGTTGGTTCTACAGTATCCTTTTGATAACCATCTTGACTTTTTATAGGAATGACACTAGTGAACCGTGGTTGATCACCAACTCCATAGTTATTTTGTGAAGGCAAAGGATGTCCATTAGATGTGATCACTTTTCCAGGGTGAATCCTCCTCTGCTGAAGGAGACGCCTCTGTTTCCTGCTCACTAATGAGCTCTCATCATTAGATAAATCTTCTATTGAATTTGTAGATCTTGTGTGCAAATATGCAACCAGACCAGGAGGCAAAACTCTGGATAACAAATCAAGTGCAGGTTGATAAGAATCAGCCCAGAGAGCCACAAGTTGCCGGCTGACTTCACGACGCTCACCAGCAGGAAGATAAAATGCATGCAACAAATGCCTCAGCAACGCACCATCTCTTAAAGAAGCATCACGCATAGACTCTGCTGCAACGGCATCTTCTTCAGCAATTGTACGCATGATGACAGCCACTGTTTCTCGCACACTTTCTGCAGGATGTCCGAACAATGCAAACAGGCGACGGCGTAACCCAGCTACAAGACGTAATAATTCCACAAAAACTGTATATTGTGTTGTCTCACCATGTGGTTCACAAATCATTGCCTCAAGAACCTCAACTACAGACATTGATAGTAATGGTGATACAGAAATAGGCTTTATCCTGTTCACTAGAATTATAAGATTGCTTGGTTGGGCGAACAACACAGATTTAGTATGCATTATTGTTGCGTGCCTTTCCCCTTTGGTGTCTGCTAGTACATTAGTTTCCCCTGGTCCACCACCAACAAGTATAGCAATTAAACCTGCAGTTTCAGCAGCTACACCCTCAGAGCCATTTCTCAGAAGGCCCATTATCCGTCCAACTGCAGCTGGAAATGACATCACATGAGAAGCAGCACTCCTTGATGCAAGCAGCCTGCGCAAACATGCCATGAAACCCATCACTGTAGCAGCCGCTTTAGGAGAAGGAGGGGGTAATGGAGGTGACTCAGGGGGGAGATTTGGAGCAGCTGGAAGCATTGTGATCAGAGCCATTAGTGTGACCTCAGGTACTTCAATATGATGTGGCAACCCACCATACTGAATGCATGCATTAAATTCTCTTATTCTACGCCACAATTTGGCTCTCGATCCAGGAATAGACCCTCCCTCAGCTACAGCATCTTTCGAAGCTGCTGCCAAATGTTTCAAATGCATGGTTGCAGTTTCCATGTCAGCAACAAAGTGATGTGTAGAAGGATATTGTAAGTGAACTCTGCCACAAGGTGGATCAATTCGATGACCAGGCATGGTTAGCCGTGGCAATACAGGTATCGGGCATTGCCCCTGCATATGACAAAATGCAACTGAATATGAAAAGAGCAATAACAACTAACCAGTTCACAAAGCTTAACTTGTGGCTGCAGAAGCAACATGTGTGCATGCATGTGAAGAGAGTGAAAACAAATAAATTTAGTTGTTTGTCCAGAGGCCAAAAAAGAGGTCAAGTAAATCAAGGAGCACAGGTACCTACTTCAGTTTGCAACACATCACGAATTGCTGCAAGTAAACTATCTCGGGATGTGCTAGCATATATCTGAAACACATAATTAAAAAGATCAGAACACACAGTTGACATTCAAACAAAATATGTAAATCCTTCAAAAGTACGCACATGAATAGGGCATCCATCATTGAATTCAATGGCGAACATCTGCGGCTCCTCAGCAAATCGAACAAGCGCACTAACAGAAGACAAAGGGCGAACGCTTACAGCCTGCAAACATTGAACAGATTCTAATTTTGCATCATACTCATACTCTAATAGAAAGAGAAGCCTTGGATAATCTTGTTTGAAGGAAGAGGATTGCAGGTAATAAGTCTGATTAATGACTGAACTTTATACACCATTATAGATCTTCCTAACTGCTCAAAAACCTTACTGCTCTAAAAGCAGAATTAAGGGAATAGGAAAGGAGACATTGGCAATTGAGATGTCAAACTACTGTAGCCAACAACTTAGATTCTTAAAAGCAACATTAAAACTTTAAACCAAAAAGCATTGAAGTGTTATAAAGATATTGACAATAAAGAGGAGTATTGGCCATTGAACCAAAAAGAATTTTATTTGCCTTAAAAATTACATTGAATTGACCCAAGTATTGCATTATTTAAAGGATTTTTCTTAACCTTTTACAGTGATGAAATATTGTTTTAAAATCCATTTGCCTCATGTTCCTTGTCCTTCTTTCCTTTGGAGTGCATCCCAGGATAATGTTCATTTTCCTAATTTAAATACTGCTAACTATTAACATTTCCATATCCACCTCTTTTCCTTAACTATTTGAAATGGTTTAAAACTGTTGGACAAAATTCAGGGAAGTTTTTGAAAAAAATCAAGAGTTTACTCATTTATATTAATATATTATTAATTATTAATAGAACCCGCGCAAGAAGCAAATTTTGTCTCATATTTTGGGACAGATGTAGTAAATAAAATATGAAGTAAATGTATTCTTGCTTGTAGCAAGGACTCTCCTAGAGTCCTAGTACAAAAAAGTATACTGAAGCAAAGGAGAATCATATACCTCCTAGTCTCCTTCTATAAGGTCATTCAGAAGCATGATGAAAGAGATTCAAGTATAATAGTATGAAACAACCACAATCCTAAACTAGGGCAATATTCAACCTAAATGCATTTTATAAGTACAGCATAAATGATCATTGCCTTCCATCTATTATCAATTTTAGTATCCCTGTAATACTATATACGAATATGTGACCACCTTTTGGCTTTTCAATATAATTTTTTCCTTTCACGCTTCTAGGGAAAGACCTGATTACTCTAGGTACCTTGAAGTACGATCAAAGGAATGTTGAGAGTAGAGTATGTCACACAACTTGGTACTCACATAGTTGTAAAGGAGGTTCCATACAATCCATAGTTGTGAAGTAATAACATAAGGTATTGTCCTACCCACAGTTGGTATATACATCTTTAAAAGGGTTATGAGCTCATTTTACAGGGATTCAGTAGATATTTTCACTGGGGTAAAAGGTCCTCCTGAAATATAACAAGTTACAAGTTCCTTCCCCTGATGGAAAAGCATAGCCGAATGAAGTGAAGGGGGGAACTGTTTAAGCCTTTCAAAAGGATGACCATATGAAAAAACCGACTTCCATACTTTCACACTCAAAATATGCATGATGCCATGATCTACCACACTATGCGTAAGCAAAAGTTTACTGTCTTATGATATTGTATGGAGCCACGTTGAGGTATAGTATAGCTTATGTATGGGCCATAACTGCCACATAAGTATTTACAGCAAACAGCAGTAGCGGAAGTAGGCTCCCATTACAATCTATGCTTTCTCCAAAAGCGTTTGTCAATTACCTCACTTAGTATTATAACCTATGGTTGTACACTGCCTGGGAGGTTCAGAGATCTTTTCAGATTCCTTTTTTTTTCAGGAAAGGGATGCCCAAGGAGAACTAAGTTTAGGTTCAATGTGTTCTACACATTATCACACATTTCAATATCTGCACTCTACCTAAGCCACATGCATGAAGACTTGAAGCAGAATGTTTTACTAAGTCACAACCTTTAGCTCCCTTCAGTGATAAGATTGACATTTAGGCAAGTCATACAGATTGCATCAAAACTATGAATGACAGAAACACAAGCATTAATGCTTGATTCAGAATAACTGAACAAATGGCACGATGTTTTACTAAGTCACAACCTTTAGCTCCCTTTCAGTGATAAGATTGATATTTAGTCAAGTCATACACATTGCATCAAAGCTTTGAATGGCACAAACACAAACTCAATGCTTGATTCAGAATAACTGGACAAATGAAGTCTGTGAAACAAATTCTTATGGTCCTTTATTGTTGACTTAACCTTTGTTCATGTTTCTGCTATCTTGTGTAGCTTGACTTAATGCATGCTTAATGAATAATATTATACTTTGTCGCTTATAATATCTGCTTACATTTACTATTTACACAATGTTCCTTAAGAACAGCAAAAAATAGAACTAGCTTACTTCATAGTTCTCAGGCCGTCGTTCAACAATAGAAACCTTTGTTAGAACAAGCTGACGAGAAACAGCATCACCATTTCCCCCGATGCCTCCTTTAGGGCCAACCAACAAACTCACTCCAGGACTATTTACAGTCCCATGTCCACTAGTGCGCAATCTTATCACTGACCAAGCTCCAAGAGGAGTTTCTTCTGCTCCAACGGCCTCTTTGGCTGTACCCCATGAAACAAAAATTAAAAATTTAATTAATTGCATTAGTAGTCAGCTATGAAATGAAAAGGTGATAATAAAATAAATGGATGAAAAGGAAATTAAGAAAACAACTACCCCTTCTCTTTATATACTCTGATATAGTTAGTGATTGAGAACTGTCCATGGATAACGAAACACCAACCATAGATTTGGCAGATTTAATCTGCACCAGAACACTGGAAACATTAAGGACATCTTCCACAGCCCCAAAAATTGTTTCTTTTCTAAAAGAAAGACAAATAACAGGTTTTTGAAAGCAATTGAGCAAGTAGCATGCAGCAGATTACACCGAATACAAGGTGCGGAATACTTCAGAATGTGACTACTATAAAACATTAAAAAAATTGCATACAATATTTTCTGTTACAGCAGCATTTGAAGTCCCCGAAGCTGCCTGGAAAGCTTTTGATTTTCTTCCATATAGTGGACAAAGAACAAAACCCCCAGCTTCAGAGTTTTTCTTCCCATAAACATCAGAGAGAAGAATAATTGCAGGGGAATCCATATCTCTAAAGTCCAAGCTCCAGCGAAGATCTCCCGCTTCTAATTCAACAATTTCAATTCCTACATACGTAACTCTCAGTTTCTGCAAGAAGAAAAGTTATCACCACGCAACCTCGAGCAACGGGTGGAATGAAGGAGTGAATAAAAGCAAGATAATTGTTAAAAGACAAGATTTTTCTATGCTTAATATTGCCCATCTTATCAGTAGAATGGAAATTTTCTACCAACTGCTAAGCGAACTAGTTCAAAATAATGGTTTAGTGACACATATACCCAACTACCCATAAAAGAAGTCTGCAATGAATGGACCATGTATAAGGTTCTCATCCTTTTACCACTCTTTACTCCTAATAAATAGAGTTAACCTTAGAAAGGGATTCAGCAGTGCCAAATGAAGCCAATATATACCTTCCCATAGCTCCAGAAGAATGTCACACTCCCATTTATTATAATGATGATCTGTTACCAGAACATTGATTAACTTGACACATTGCTATAACACTATTTTCTAAACAATATCTATTGTTCCTAACATTATGTGAGCATCCTGAGCAAAAGAATGGCAACAACCAAATTCTGCCAACCACCTCACCTCCTGTCCACCAAGTGAAACAAACAAGGATACAAGTAATACAATAATTGAGTCACTGCTGCACCAATTCTCTACACCAGCTTAATATTTATTATAGCGCCGAAGATAACCAAGTAAAACTCCATCTCGTAGGATAGAATCATATAATTCTTCAGATAATCCAGGGTCATATGCATGCTCTTGAAATGAAATAGGCATGTTTAACGTCCAACTTATCAAACAGAACTAAGAATGGTGCTCTAGTGCCTCAGCTATTCCATATTTTAGGTATCTTCTTTATAAATAGCACACCTTTCAGGACACTGTTTTTACTCTATGTGCAGCTAGAAGTGTGGGTCCATATATTAGTATACACATAATATTAGTATATTATACTGTAAATGGCTATGCATTAAATTAAACTCTAATAAAGGTATATAATAAAAATGCTAAAGAAAAGATCACTTACATACGGAACCCACTGTGAAGTTTTCCTCCTTAGATGCAAAACAGGAAATTCTCCGATTGTACCAAGCCTTTCCCATCTAATTCTATGCAGCTCAGTCAAAATACTCGCTCTATATATGGATGAAAATTTGAAAGCTTTGAATTTCCCACGACCATCAGTCCTCACACTTATATTGAACTCATTCGAATTGTCATCTCTGCCAATTATAGGTTGCGCACCTTCAAAATCGCTCCCAACATCATACGAATTGGTCACAGACAATGTAGTGGGATCCAGAGTAATTATAGTGTAATTGGATATGCACAAGATCCTCTTGTACTTTCCGCGCCAAGAATGTTTCACGACCAGATACCTAGCCAAGTACTCAGGCTCTTCCATTGCATGAGAGACGGGAGATGGTGACACAGAAGAAGAAGGCGGTGGAAGTGGAATCTGCTGCTCTGGGGCGGAGGTGTGGCGATGCACGAAATCCATTTGAGGTAGGTAGTGTAGCGAGTAAGGCTGCGGTGGACTAGGGCGAAGGAAAGACCATGGTCTCGAACCCGAACCACCGGCCGTGCCAGCCGACGACGGTATCTGCCGAGACTGATTCGCACCCAGCGCTTCGACTGTTGCTCAATTTTTTTTCACAATTGTGTTCAATCAAATCATAAACTCTCACCAATTATTCCCAAGCTCATCTGATGCTAAGATTGTCGAATCAAATGCTTCTGTATACGATTCCTATATGCAGATCCTTACAATAGCCAGAATAAGAAAGTGAATTTTATTCAATAGCAAAAACAATGGGTTGATCAACGAACGGAATCCAGAGTGCGATGGTTTAGTACTTCGATCGGAGTAAATGAGATGGAAGCGTAGCTGGGCTTTCAGCACAAAGTTTTTCGCCTTTAGGCAATTCGGCATGGACAGCTTTGATGTCCAATACACCTAAAGCTGCTTTACCATTATTTTATTGTTAGTAACGTGACAATAAGAAATGGAAATGTGGTTTATGCGACTGTACAAAGCCGCAAGATGTGATCGACGAGCCTAATACATGTCGTGTTTAGGGAAAAACACAAGTCTACTGTTTTTTAGAATAGAACCATTCTTGGTATACACAAGATTACACAAAATGTGTACATTGTCTGTGTGGCCTTTAAACAAGATGTACATTTAACACAACAAAGACAAATTAAAGTCATTAAGGATGTGACAATGTGTGGCCTTTAAACCTTCTGGAGCCATAAAATGTGCAACATGATTACCTTCTCTTAATATATGGTTACACCAAACTTGTCAAAAATACTCATACATTCCATCAATGAGATCTCATAGATGCCATGATTTTTTTCTTCATCACGCAATCTCAAAGAGTTGTTGAGTCTACCTATAATGTAACAATAAGAATATTTCACGCTGGAACCATTGAAGGGCGAATTTTAGAGCCTCATTTTGTACTTGCACAATGGAATCCACTTGAATGGAATATAAGGCAACCTTAGCAAAGTTCCCATTTGAGTCTCGTATGACAAAATATCATCTTGCTGCATTGAATATAAATTCAACTATCATATTAAATTTTAAATGTATTCCAACTTGAATTTCCCCACGTAGAAACAAGTAACTAGCTAGATGTATTACTAAGGGATAATCATATGGAAGCAAAACTAACTGCTTTGAGATCATCTGTCACTATTAAAAAAGAAAACATGCACTAGTGACATTTATCAAAGACGGTTCAAACTTCAAACAACAGATGTGGAATACATGTTTAACGTCGGTTTACCCAAGCATTGGAAAATGCCATTTCATTTAATGTAAAAAAAAAAATTGGCAAGTGTTTAATGGAATGTATATAGTGTCGGTTTTCACGGCATTGATTTACTTCAAAGGTTTCCTACACTAGTGCTCTTCCATTGTTAAAAGGAATTACCATTATGCATGTCATGAAAAGTCCAACCCTAGTTACAAAACAACATTTTTCCGGCACTTTTATCTTCTTTCAAATTGTATTCCACCATAAACCATTCATGTCCACAGATTTCTTCATTGTAAACATCAACTTCTTTCAAACATCATATGCCTCATACTTTTTTTCGTGATACCGTATTCAATCTCTTATTTGATACCAGATCAGATTATTTCTACCTGCGATATCAATTTTGTGAATTATGTTTAAGATTTTTTAGTTTCTTTGGCTTAGAATTCATGTTATGTATCAATTTTTCCACTAGCATTAAGAACCAAGTGTTATGACATTATCTCTAGCAATAGATTGTTATAGTGCTAGCAGCCCATATAGATGCTTACGTGCAAGCCTTTTGTTTTGAAAATAAATAAAATCACCGAGTTCGGCTTCCAAGTTCTGCTTCCAAGTTTGGTGATGTGTTTGCAGACTTGTAATATTAATTCTTTTAAAGATAAAAAGATTGAATTAAAAAGATGTAGAGGTAGAAAGAAGATTTGGTTGTGAAGCAGAAGTAATTTTGAGATAGAAAATTTGTGGATATGACAAAAATGTATACAAGAAATTAAACTTTTTCCCTTCCCCAAGACAAATCTCCTATCTTGAAATCTGGGAATAAAGCATTCTTGACAGACGTAAAAAGATTAAATGTAAAATTAATCCTTTTTAGAAGAGAACCCCACTACTTGTTGAAAATATATGCAGTGGCTGATTTGGTTTGGTGTGTAGAGTTTTTATGGGCGGGATAGCTTCTCAGATTTTTTCTACATTTCTGCAGTATTTCTCCACCCAAATTTGTTGAGTCAGCATGTCAAGTTTATACATTGTTACCTCCAGACAGTCATGGTAACACTGTCAAGTTAATTTTGACACATTAACATTACATGAGCCAAATATGGTGCATTGGAGACGCAAATTTGGCTTTTAGTACCATTGGTGATGCTTTTAGTACCAAACAAGTTTATGTTTGCTGAGGATGTTTTTTACTTGGACTGTAATTTGTCCCAGACCAGACCAGATCAGACCAGTTCAGACCAGATCAGACCAAACCAGGCCAGTTCAGACCAGACCAGACTTGGACAGTTATAAAAATACAAAGAAACCAGACCTTACCAGACCAGATCAGACCAGTTCAGACCAGACCGACAAATTACAGTCCAAGTAAAAACATCCTGAGTCATAAGGTTATATACAATAATACTTTATAATCAACATCTTTGTACGTGCAAAGTTTTAACTTTGATAATTGAGGAACTCAACACATGTTAGTTGAAATTAATCATATGAAATAGTTGTTTATGATTACCATGCCACAAGATTCTCTACAAACTTATAAACATGAATGATGGTAAGGTTAACTTAGGTATAAAAAAATGTTGGTGGTATAGTATGGCTTACCTCACATGTACTATTTGCTTGATTATTTGTGCCTTTTCCAAGTTTGTACATCTCCCTTAACAAACGTCGTCGGTCATCCGTTTCATGTAACCCTTTAACCCTCTCTGCCATTGTCTATGCTTTCTATTTCAGGTATGCAGGTCATTAATTTTTTAGTCCCCACTCGCTTGCACAGAACAACACGGGACGGGTGCGTCGCATCCCTTCGTCCCCCTTCAATCGTTCCTCCCCTTGTACCTAGATGTTCTACGATTAAAAGAGTTCTTCCCTAGGTGCTTATTAGTCTTCTACTAGTATGGCTGATACACATTTCCCTGTGTTTTATGCTTGTTTTTCAGCTTTGCTTACTCAATTGCCCAATATTGTGGTGTGGAGCTTATATCTTACATGAAATGATCGATGCATACAAAATTCTGAATTTTTAATGTTAGGGTTATTATATTTCCTATAGTTGTTCTTTAATTTAGTAAATTCCTTGAAACTCTCCATGTGCAGACTGTACATGGTTGATGTTGTCTCTGTTTATGTTGGTTTTTGGTTTATGACTTTATTATGTATATATTCTTTAAAAAAATCCTTCATTTACTTATGGTTTATTTCGGTCTGTGGAATTGGAAAATACCAGCAAAAATCAAATCTCTCTTCTGGCAACTCTGCAACGATTGCCTCCCTACGACGGCGAATCTGTGACGAAGGAGAGTGGCCTGCCCGAAATTGTGCGGCGGAAATGAGGAGTCTCTTCTTCACTTGTTTGTGCGATGTCCAGTTACGTTGGAAGGGTGGAGCTTGCTGGGTTGGTCGGGGAGTGTTTTTCAGGCGGACAGTTTTGTCCAATGGCTTCAAGGATTTTTTCTTACAAAGAACAAACAAGATTTGGAGGGGGTGGCTTGGGGCTGCTGGGGTTAATGGGGGGTCCGGAATGCACGTGTCTGGAATAGTAAATCAACCAGACCAGCTCTTGTTATGATGAATGCTAAGAGATATGTTGATTTTTGGCTCCAAGTACAAGACAAAGGAAGTGAAGCAGCAGCTGGAGGGTTACAAAGTTCTCAAATGTGGAAGCTTCCTGGTGCAGGGTGGTGGAAGCTCAACGTTGATGCTGCTAAGAGGAATTCTGGCAGCGGGCTTGGTTGGGTACCGCGGAATGAGGAAGGCACTTTCGTTGCGTGGGGAGCTATGCCCGGGTGGGGGAGTTGTTCTCCTCTAGAAGCCGAATTGTTGAGTATTTGTGAGGCTCTAAGCTGGATAAAGATTCAGGACTGGGATTATTTGGAGGTTGAATCAGATTCCCAAGTAGCGATTTCAGAAATTCAAAATGGGTCGAGTCTTTCTGCAGCGGGTCTTTTAGCTGAGGATATTCGTGATATCAGTATTAGGTTTTCTTACATTACCTTTTCTTATGTTAAACGTTCTACGAACAAGGTTGCTCACGAGTTGGCTAGAGTAGCTTGTTCTTTGACTGAACGTCATATTTGGGTGGATAATACCCCGAGTTGTATTGTTGACGCTTTGTCTTTTGATTTGATTAATGCTAATTAAGTTTATTTCTTTCAATTTCAGTGTATGTGGCTCCCCGTCTTAATGCATTGGTGGTAAGTATTCTAGCTTCTGTAGTATGCATATAGGACAAAACTATTGAAAACTACTCAGGTAGCTTGAACAGAATAAACATGTCTATGTATACAAATATTTCAAACACTAAATAAAATAACTCCAACCAATACTACCTTCTCGATGTCTTCCTTATTGGCAGTCTCCAATTAGTGATTAAAAGCACTGTGTTAATGCAAATGTTAGAATTTTTCCAATACAGGGGGAATACAGCCTTTTTATTGCAACAACGTTATTCTGTGTATTACTTAACGTCTTAACCTCTTCTGTAGCCAATAGACTAGCTGGTGTATCTTCCCTTTTTGAGTAAGTGTATAGGTCTTATAAAATAGGCTGAGGAACGTGTAAAAAACTAAGACCTATATTCTCCTTTGTGACTATTTAGGAGTTTTGGTTATGAGAGTGATGTGTGTTTTCTCGCACTTAAAAAGGATGTAGTAAAGTGGTTGAAAGTACGAGTATCGTCTCCACAGGGACGGACAAAAGGGAAATAAAGATTAACTAAACTTTAGCGATTAAGAAGAAATAAATAAAATAAAAATGCAATTGTGCGAGATTGGTTGATTGATTGAAATAAAACTAATGCTAATGAGCAAATAAAAAGATTTGGTTTTCCTTAATTAACGACTAAGGGAACAGGAATTGATTCCGGGGTTAACCATATTTCTGGCAGAACAGGCCTAATCACATGAATTTAATTTAATTGAGCCTAGCAAATCATTACTAAGTTCTTACCGCTCTCGCGGCGTAGAGTACAATAATTTAGGGGACCAGGCTGATCTCTCATGCGACAGGATCCTAAATTATTGCCAAGACGAGCGAGCTTACGGCCCCTTAATCGCTACTAATCTCTTAGCGAACGATTAAGTGTGTGTGAATGTGTCCTAGAACAAATTAGATCTCTCTTAATTCATTCTACATGCAATTGTAATTCTAGCTGCAGTCTAGGTTACAAGAGATATCAATTAAATTATTCAAACACAAATTAAACGGCATTCATGCAATTAAACCGACAGGAATCTAGCCATACATCATGATTAACCCCTTCATCAACCCCAAATCCCTAATTAAACTACTCACGCCTCATAATTGACGAATCAAAAGAATTGGGATGAATAGAAATAATTGTCATTAATTTAAGAATTGAACTTACAAAGAATCCCAGGTTCTTGGATTAAACAACGTAAAAAACGCAGATAAACTCGTCCCTAGGTCTCTCTCCAAAGTTCGTAACCCTCAAAAGTGGGTATGATGGCCTTATTTATAGAAAACAGGAGAATTTGAGCTGAATTAGGACAAAACGGGGCCAGACACGATGCCAGGCACGATCGTGCCTGGGATCGTGCCTGCGGAAGGGACGCGTAAAAAATATGCAGACACGATTGTGCCTGCACCGGACACGATCGTGTCTGGCTTCCAGTAGCTCCGTGTTGATTTTAACTGCAGGCACGATCGTGTCTGCCCTAGGCACGACCGTGCCTGCCCTTTTCTTCACCGTTTTTCTTCGTTTCTCGTTCCGAATGCTCCCGAATGCCTACGAAGTCGATCCAAATGCTCTTTCTTCACCAGAATTTTGTCGTGAATCTCCCGGTGGCCTCCAAATCTTCCAAATCTCTCTCGAATGCCTTCAAATCCTTCCCGAATGCCTCTCAAGCGCCGATTGCCGGACTCTAACCTCTTCAAATCAACTCCAAATGCTATGAAACTCGATCCAACGCCTGTTAAACACAACTTGAGCCAAAATTGAGACTGTAACACCCCGGCCCTGCAGGACCCGAGGTAGTTACTCCGGACCAATAGTACTGTCCCCACAAACCACCACGAGCCTTTACCGCGCACTTTGTCCTCACTCGTGCGCGCCCTGAGAAACTTCCCAGGGGGTCACCCATCCCAAGACTACTCCCGTGCAAGCACGCTTAACTTTGGAGTTCTTGGGTGATGAGCTCCCTTAAAAGGAGATGCACCTCTGTTGGTATGAATAGTACTATTAATCCGTTTATATTAAATCTCAAGTGTTACAATATAAACGGATTAATAGTACTACTCATACCAACAGAAGTGCATCTCCTTTTAAGGGAGCTCATAACCCAAGAACTCCAAAGTTAAGCGTGCTTGCACGGGAGTAGTCTTGGGATGGGTGACCCCCTGGGAAGTTTCTCAGGGCGCGCATGAGTGAGGACAAAGTGCGTGGTAAAGGCTCGTGGTGGTTTGTGAGGACAGTACTATTGGTCCGAAGTAACTACCTCGGGTCCTGCGGGGCCGGGGTGTTACAGAGACTTGCAACGCCTTGAAGCCAGGAAAATCATCAAAATCCGACCCGAACACGCATCAAATGCGTGTCTAAATACGGACTTATCAGAGAGTAACTTCAAAGCTATTAGAAATGAATAACAAACTTAGTTCCAGCAACATTGAGAATTATTTTGGAGAGACTGATATGAACTCTTGGGGTGAACATGAAGCTGAAAAAATTCTATGAAAAAAATAGGAAGGAAATAATATAAGAAAAATGGAAGGAAAGAAAATGTTTAGGAAAATAGCTTATTAGTTCACACTCAATGAGTTAATATTATTTATTTTCACCCGGGTTAGCTTGAGTTTTAAATGAATTCTCTGAATTTTAGTAACTTATATGTTTGTAATGACTATAAGAATTAATCTAGCTAATTGAACCTAGGGAAGATGTGTTTGTCCTGAAAGGATAGTATGCAAGGTGTATTTCTGATTTTCTTGAATAAGGGAATCTTCCATTAGTATGTCCTGTGTTTTAAAACTATGCTAAATATGCATGAGTCAAGCATTTTTTTCAAATAAAAATCTAAAAGTATGATTATAAGAATTTGGTTACTATATTCTTGAGTTTGCTCCTCTAAAAAAAAAATATTCTTGAGTTTGCTAATGTATATGCTAAAGTTATGTCATTTTAGATTAGGGCTTATGCATCAACTTTGAACAATCTATTGAACAATCTTTATATGCTAGAAGATTGTTCTTTTTCAGCTGGATCATTATAGGGCACTTAGATGAATGACATGACATTCTTTAGGAGCAGCCTGTAATATCCCATTCAGGTGAGACTGAAAGACTATAGGAGATTTTAGCCTCTTATTCAATTCTTAAAATGCGATGGGGAATTAAAATTAACACCAACATAAATGACAATTCTTGTATTAACTTGAGGCTCTTTTAGTTCTAATACCACAAGTTTGAAAAGTAACACTGCACTGCTTGATGTTTGAAATATGCATTTTATGAACCCGATGGACATATCATTCAATAGATTCTAATTGAATCCCGGCCCAGCCCGGCCTAAGCTAAACTAGACTATTTGCTGAAATCTCAAAAAAAACTTGGACGTAAGGCTGGACAGAGAAATAAGATCGATGTTAGTGTTCTATCATGAAATATTTGGTTTTGATTGATGTACTTAACATTATGTGTTTAATAAACTGTTTATGTACATCACTTGCTTTCATGAGAGAGGAGAAATCAAAGAGGGCATGTGACAAGTTTGCAATGGAAGTGAAAATACCACATGTGGCTTAATTAGTTGGTATGCTATAAAATTTGTATTTATTTTCTTCTTGAGTATTCATGTCTATTCTATGAAAGCCTAATTTTTTTTGCTATGCAATAATGACCTTTTTATTTTAGAGTGAAGAGGGAGACTTCATGCTAAAGTTGGTGATTATGATGTTGGAATTGCTATATTTTAGCAGGTATTGAAGAAAAGTATGTTGTGCATGTGAAGTGAGTGATTAAGGTTACTTGCTGGAATAAACATACATAAGTAAGACTTTTAATTGTTAGTTTGAACGGGAAGATTTTGTTTTCTTGGAATGGATGCGTTGGAGTGTTTAGTCTATTAGTTGAAAAATAAATTAGTACTCCGGTATAAATTATACTACATATTGTACAAATGAGTAAAGAGATATTGGAATTTTTATTCTTTAATATTATAAATTAAATCTAGACAGACACACATAACAAAATATACACTTATCCTATCATCCCCTACCTAACCCTTCAGAACACCATACGTTTGTCGTTTGAATCTTTGTTATTCATAAACTAGCTGAAGAGTTGTACTATATATGTTGTTGATAAAATGTGATATTCCCATGAATGCCTGTATAATTTGGTTTCGAGTATGCCATGAGATAGTGAGAATTATTTTTAAAGAAAAAAATGAAAAGCAAAATCCTATATGGCCAAAAGGAAATTACTTTAAAATGAAATTACAAACAACTTATGCATGTAGAGAGCATTATGAAAGAAAAAAAAACGAAAAGCAACTTTGTAGATTTGTAATGAATGGAAATTACAAACACCTTAGGCAGGTAGCTTCATGCAAGCTTATGATTTAATTTCTAATCATATTTGGAATATTTAGGTGGTTAATATTCCCTATATCAATTTCGTTGGGCATTTGTCCAATCGCGCAACGCGCGTTTAAAAACTAGTATTGTTAGAAATGTCAATGTAGTGGAACAATCAACAAGCAATATATGTATTTATGTGAACACTTTGTAGGTTGTTGGACATTTTATTAAGTTGTAGAAGAGTTATCATTCTATCCTACTCCGTATTTATTTTCATTTTCATTCTAGTTTTGGGAAGTTAGTGGTGGGGAAGGGCCCATCTATTTATGGGAGTATTCTCAATTATGTGCTATCTTTTTGCAAACTTTAGTGCATGCGGCAATTTATAAACTTGAATTAAAATGAAATTGTTACTTATATGACCACAACAATAACTATCCACATAATAACTGGGCGATGAAAAAAATACAACTCTTTCTAATAGAACCTAATAAATTAGGAGTATTGATGTTACGGAAGCCGCATGATCAAACTCTACCTCCATTTCATAGAAATGGGCCTTACACACAATTCGTTTCGGTCCCCAAACATCATTTAAAAGTACTCTGTCAAGCTTGGCCCATAGGGAGCCCTTATTCCACGAGAAAAATTCCCCCGTGGATGGGGCATCCTCAAGGTTAGCTGTAATTTTATGGTCAGATAAGTCTCGCATCATATAGGCCGAGGGTGGGGTAGACCCTAACCTCTCATTTGGAGCGCAAACACAATTAAAATCACCTACAACTAGCCAGGGTATCGTGAAGCCACACCCTAAATTAGCTAGATATTCCCATAAACGTTTGCACTCCAAGACAGTATAAAGTGGGTAAACAAAAGTGACCAGGAAGGTGGTTTGTGTGATACGGCACACACACTCAAGATGTATATATTGACAACTGATGTCAACTACCACACAGGATAGGAACCCATGATTCCACATAACCACCATTCGGCCACCAACAATAAAATCAAGATTAGTTTCGAATAACCACTCGGGCCATTTATTGGAGACAAAATTTGAAATTTTTTCTTTAGTCTTTTTGTTTCCAAAAACCACACAAGGAAATCTTATTTAATTTAATAACATTTCTAACTATATTATGCTTAGAGGATTTATTTAGTCCTCTAACATTCCAAGAAGCAACATTAATCATAAAAAATAAATAAATAGAAGAAAGTAAAAAACAAATCACGCACAACTCACGAAAGATATAGGTCCGAAGAATAGGTTTCATCTTCGGGGTCTATTTCCCCTTTGTCCTTCATTCCTTTTCGGGCTCTCTTCTTCATTTCTTTCAAATACTTCTTGTTCCTGTCTTGGTTAGGGTAAAAAAAAAAGATAAAACACGGTCAATAAAAGCATTTTTATCAAAGTCATACCATTCACCGTTTTTTTACCTGTGGACAGTTCAGGAGAAATTCTTCTGTGAAATTGACTCCGGTGTCATCACAAGAAAGCGCTTCCAACTTTGGCCCCAACTTGACAATGTTCACCCCTTTTGGTACCTGATCCGTTTCCCACGCAAAGGCAATAGTTTTGCCTTTCTCATTCGTAGCAAAGGAAGTGATAACATCATCAGTGGTAATAGGCACACCAACTTGGGATGCAATCATTCCCAATTCCTTTGCTTTCCAAAGCCTCATGGATAACTTTGGGAATTTCACCCCAAGTCCAACTCTTGTTAATATGTTGTATGGTTTTGGTTCGATATTTGAAAGTGATGTGAATTTAGAAAGTCTTGGTACATCTCAACAAGGTGGTAAGAGAAATACGCCTCAAGGAGTCCCAACTTAAAATGAAGTGGAAAATGTGCGGTCAATCTCACTCAATATTTCATGATGGGACATCTTCAAAGAGGAAAAAGAGAGAATAAGGCTAAAGTTGATGTAAGATTTGTGCTTTTCAAGGGACTTGATAATGCCCCACAGACTAAGGGATCCAGGTCCTCTGCCTTGCTTTGGCAGGCAAGGAGGGTGCCTGGCCATTTGTAGCCATCATATAAAAAAGCAATGGTATAAGATCAATGGGTCCATTTTTGACACAAATCTCGATGCCTGGATTTTAATCCTTGCCCTTCATTTAAGTAAGGTACCCTGCCATAAGGTAGAGGATCTCAATACCAGACTAAGAGAGCGTTTGCGATTGCATGTGCTTTTTAAAAGTGATTTTTTAATAGATTATTGAAAAAGTGATTTGTTGTAAAAGTTGAAACATTGATTCATTGGGGCACCCTTCTTGGATCCCCCGAACTTCTAAAAACATTGATTCTATAAGTAAATTAGAGCACCCGATTAACTTTTGCACTTTCACCCAAACATTTTAACTTTTGCTCTTTCAAGGAATTTTAACTTTTAAGAATCAGATTCAAACACCTGTTAGTATACTGTAGGACTAAAACAATAAGGGGAGCTCTTGGGTGCATATGTCTTGTGGAATGTTTTGGTACATCAGAAGTGGACAAATAAGAAGATGACACGTTATTTAACGATGCAATGTCACCTTGGTTAAATAAAACTTTCCGTATTTGCAAGTTAATCCTTTTAGCATTTATTATCATATTTTTTTCACTTTTCTTTTTTCTGTTAAATCCTGTTCGTCCTTTCCATGATCTCTTTTTCTTAGCACTCAAATTCTTCGTCAATTCATCCTCTTTGTCCTTTAATTACATGAATTTATTAAATTTGGACATAGAAATCACCACGATTGTGATATTTGGAGCCAGTTTTCATGAGAATTTGTTTTACTCATCGGTAATTCACTGGAGTTTTCTCAAAGACGATGGCGAGGTGCCCAAAAGGTGTGCGCGGCGTTGCGGATTATTACTATTTCAGGGCACTAAAATCAGGGAGGAAAAATTCATTTCTAATTTCATACCTCTGCCAATCGGCCAAAATAATACGCAAATCAAATAGAAAGCTCTAATTCTTAAATTGAATCCACAATCCCACCCAAAACTTCATCATCCAAAAACTCGACCTGCTCCGTCTTCTCCCGATGCTTTTTCATGTGAAAAATAATTGACTTAATATTTGAGCTTCCGCTATGTGCAAATTCATGATACCACTGGTTTTTGTGCCTCCAATTCCAAAATGATTCGTCACTTTTTCATTGTCAGAAAATATTGAAGGTTTCATACTTTCTTCTTAATTAGAGACCTTATAGATAAGAGGAAAATGACAAACTTGGCGATAGGATTTATTTACTTTGCATCTATGGATCCATCAAAAGAAGATGCGTTCTTCAACTTTTTTCTTTTTTTTCTTCTCAGGTCTCTTTTAATCTCTTTTTCGGTGATTTTTCAAGAAAAAGCAGAGCGAAATCATTTTTTAATCTCTTTAAGTTTTTTATTACCTACTGGGGCCTAACGAAATAACTCTACGGCGGCGCTGAAATCGGTGGGAGGCCACCAAGGTCGGCGGCGGCTTGACGGTCAATCGTTTGGGGAGAGGGGTTTACCGGCTCAGTCTTGGGGACTTCAGCGACCTCGGCAGTTGGTTTCGGACTTGGGGAAAGCAGGAAGCCGATGCCAGCCAATTGACGGGGAACCGGAGAAGGAGCAGTCGGTAGAAGCATGTTGAACTTTATGACCGTCAAATTTATGTATGTTCACAGTCAAATGATTGTGTTTTTCTAGGCTTGTCCTAGCAGTTTTTCCGGCGGCAAAGTTTCTTCGTTAGGTCCGGCAGTGTCTTCCAATGAGTATTCTCAGTTGGAATTGTTGTGGCCTTGGAAATCCGGCAACGGTGCAATGTCTGGCGGATATTATTCAAATTCATCGCCCCTCTGTGATTTTCCTGATGGAAACAAAAATCCGGTGTCAAAGAGCAAAGGAGGTGCTGAGAACAAACGGCTTCCCTCATAGTGTTGGTGTGGACAGTGCAGGCTTGAGTGGGGGTTTGGTGGTTGGATGGAATGAAGACTTGGAACTAAATGTAGTACAGTGCCATGCTAATGTAATTGACACTATTGTCAGATTAGCGCCGAATGATCAGGTATGGAGGCTCACTTTTTTCTATGGTTTCCCGGAAACAGTGCGCAGGAGAGAGGCTTGGACTATGTTGAAAGGATTAGGGGAAAATAATAATGTGTCATGGATGATTTTAGGTGACTTCAATGATATCTTATATGAGTCTGAAAAGAAAGGAAATATTCCACAGCAACCCTGGCGACTAAATGGGTTCAGGGATGCGGTGGCATCTTGTGGCTTGAGGGACTTCCCATTTGATGGATATCAGTGGACCTGGGAGCGAGGTAGAGGCACGAACTATCATGTGGAAGTGAAGTTGGATAGAATTCTTGTTAATGATGACTGGTGGAACAGGTATACGGCGGCACAAGCATCCTCGGTGGAAGCTCCGGTAAGTGATCACATGGCATTATGGGTTAAAGTTATCCCGGCACCGGTTACTCGGAGAGGAAAAATTTTTCAGTTTGAAAATAACTGGCTGAAAGAGGAGGAATGTAGGAATGTGGTGGCTAATAGTTGGGGGGCGAGCCCTCATCTCTCGGTCAGCGAGAGAATTCTTTTTTGTGGTTCTGAACTTCTGAGATGGGACAGCCGTAGAAAGAAAGGTTTTAGACAGCAGATCCAGGCATACAAGAGGCGATTGGCATGGTTAAGGGGTAGAGATGACCGGAGAAGCACAGGGGAATTTTTACGGATTCGGTCTACACTTTATTCTTTGATGGAGAAGGAGAACCTGTTCTGGAAGCAGAGAGCAAAAGAATTTTGGCTAAAAGAGGGAGATATAAATTCCCGCTTTTTCCATAATGCGGTTAAAAGCAGAAGGCGAAAAAATAAATTATCAGGGCTAAAGAGAATTGATGGCATGTGGTGTACGGATAGAGATCAGGTGGGGGCTATGGTTCAAGACTATTTCGAACAATTATTTTCCCGAGGGGTTAACACAGAGGTGGCTGATTGTTTTGGGAATTTTGGCCAGATTACAGCAGAGCAGAATCGACTGTTACTTCGAGACATTTGTCCAGAAGAGGTTCGGTCAGCTATTTTTGATATGCATCCTGAGAAAGCCCCAGGATCGGATGGTATGAATCCTGCTTTTTTTCAAAACTACTGGGATATAGTTGGTCCGGATATATCTAGGCTTTGCTCGAATATTTTTATTTTAGGAATTATTCCAAGAGAACTCAATGTGACTAATCTTGTTTTAATTCCAAAAAAAGATAAGCCTGAAGATATGGGGGATTGGAGGCCGATTGCGTTATGCAATGTGGTGTATAAAATTTTCTCAAAGGTTTTAACCAATAGATTAAAAATCTTATTGGGAAGTCTTATTGGAGAGAATCAAAGTGCGTTTGTTCCAGGTCGGTCTATTGTGGATTTGTGGATAATGTTGTTGTATCGTTTGAGACTCATCATTTTTTGAAAAGAAAATGCAAGGGTAAAGAGGGGTTTGTTGCCTTGAAATTGGACATGAGCAAAGCTTATGACAGAGTGAGTTGGGATTTTTTACGTGAGATTATGATCCGCATGGGGTTTGTTGTGAGATGGGTGAATATGGTTATGGAATGTGTTTCGACGGTCAACTATTATGTACAATTTGAGAGGGATTTTTTGGGACCGATTAATCCTGGCTGTGGTATGAGACAGGGGGATCCCTTGTCTCCTTATCTGTTCATTATGGTGGCGGAAGGCTGGAGTGCGTTACTGAAGAAGGCGGAGTCTCGGGGTGACATCCACGGAGTGGCGGTCTGTAGGGGGCACCACGGGTCTCACACCTTTTATTTGCGGATGACAACTTTCTTTTTTTCAGAGCCACTAGCGCAGAGGCAGGGATTGTCAAAGATATTTTATCTGTTTATGAGGACAATTCAGGGCAAATTGTGAACTATGGGAAGTCTTCGTTATCTTTCAGCCAGAATGTTGGGGAACAATTCAGAGGAGCCTGTTGCAGTATTTTTGGGATCCCGATGGTAGGGGGTCAGAGTAGATATCTGGGTCTACCAACGCTTGTGGGTAAGAACAAATCAGCTATTTTAGGCTATTTAAAAGACAAATTTTTTAACAGAATAAAGAACTGGAATAATAGATTTTTATCCAGGGCAGGTAGAGCGGTTCTGTTAAAAAATGTGATTCACGCTATGCCTAATTATGCTATGAATGTTTTTTTGCTGCCGAATAAGTTATGTGATGAGATTGAGAAATTGATGAATGGTTTTTGGTGGATAGGCGCTAAATTTGAGCAGAAGGGGTTGAGGTGGAGAAGTTGGGAGGCCCTTTGTAAGCCGAAAAATTTGGGGGGTCTGGGATTCCGGAGAATAAGGGAATTTAATCTGGCTATGTTAGCTAAACAGGGGTGGAAGCTTGTGACAGAGCCAGCTAGCTTGATGAGTAGAGTGCTGAAGGCCAAGTATTTTCCAAACTCGGATTTCTTACATGCTCATGTTGGAAATAATCCTTCGTTCATTTGGCGTAGTATTTTTGAGGCACAAAATATTCTCAGAAATAATATCCGAAGGAGAGTTGGAAATGGGGTAGATGTTTAGGTGTGGTCCGATGCGTGGCTCCCTGGAGAGGGGTCGGGTCGGGTTACATCTACCAGACTGCCAGGAGTTAGAGATATGAACGTGGCTGCCCTGCGGGACTTATTTACAGGGAAAAAGTGGAACAGAGAAAGGATTAATAATATTTTTAATGCAGAGGATAAGCGGAAGATCTTGAGCATTCCTATTAGCTCATACGATAGGAAGGATGGGCATTGGTGGAATGGGGAGACCAACAGTATTTTTTCTGTTAAGAGCTGTTACCGTTTACTTACAGGAGACTTGCAGGCTGGGGATGGGTCTGATTGGGCTCGGTTATGGGATTTGCATGTCCCGCCGAAGCTCAAATTTTTTGCTTGGCAAGTTATTGATGGTTCTCTCCCTACGGTTGATAATCTCAGGCAAAAAGGAGTCCAGGTTCTTGAAGGGTGTAAAGGATGCAGAGATAACAATGAATCAACAGAGCATGTCTTTCGACTGTGTGACCATGCAAAGGAGGTTTGGAGGCAGGTAGGAGTTGACTTGGGCAATCCGACGGACTCTGTGAACAACTGGATCTGGCATCATTTAGGTGGGCCGAATGGAGAGAATCGTTTCAGATTTGTTGCTATCTTGTGGAGCTTATGGAAGAGGAGGAATGGCTGTGTATGGAAGGATAGATGGCAAGGAGCTGCGGGGGTTATAAATGCGGCGGCGGGAATTATCTCGAGCTGGAGAGATGCTCAAGGGACTGGAGTAGCAGGGCAGGCGAGGAAAGTCGCTAGCTCAGGGGCTGTTTGGAAACGTCCACGGGCTGGTTATATCAAGATAAATGTGGATGGGGCGGTGGATGAGGATAGGAATATCCGTGCCTGGGGGTGGGTTGCACGTGATTACCTGACGTGCACTTTGTCGCGAGTGCACTCAAAATAAATCGATACTAGCACTTATACGTAGTATAGGTGAAGTAGAGTTCGTATCCACAGGGAAAGGAATAACTTTCTTTTTATATAAATAGTAAGTAAAGGGGGGTTTTGATTGTTGAGTGATTCAATTAAATTAAACACGAAGATGAACGAGTTATGTGGTTTTAATTCAAAGATAAAAGGGACTTGGTATTGCTACTTTACACTTGTTGATATATTTTAGTCGATCATTGTTATATCTATAACTTATCTCCTCTCGAATACTCAGTCGAGGAGTATATCCAATTCATCGAGGATAGTTATTAACAATGACCGTTCATTAATAACCCTTACTATTAGTCAAGTATAGAACAACGCCGTATACCGACTTGATAGTAGCATTTAATCTTTTAACTCCTTGATGAAATCAATTGAGATTGATAACCTCAACACAACGGTTTCGGTTTAACCAACAAAATTAATCCCTCTTAAGTTCATTAACCACGACCGTGCATTAATAAACCGAAGTTACTTACTTGTGAAACTATCAACGATTAACCATCGGTTCGTTGATCGTTTCTAGTAATAATTAATATATGAAACAAAACTAGTTGATCCTTTAAGTAATGTTCAAAATATTAATATGAAATATGAATAGGAATTAACTAATATTCAAGGAAGAATATTAAAGAAAATGAATCCTACTATAGTTAATATCAAGATGTTAACTAATTGTCATCTTAGTAACACTCCCCGATATTAGCATAGAGGAAGGAATAGCTATTACTAAAACCAATGTCAAGATGTTAACTAATTGTCATCTTAGTAACACTCCCCAACATTGATATAGAAATAGTATTTAAAGGAAGAATTAATATTCAAGGAAAAGAAGTTAAGAAAATAACTCACAACTTTAATAATCAACAAGCTTCAAGAGCAATACCAAGAAATGGAAGTTTAGCTCCTCATTTGGAGACTAAACATGCTAAAAGAAATATAGAGAAATGCTATTCTAAACTGACCTTAAGAGTATATATGAATTGGTTTTTTCTAAAGTGAAGGAAAGGAGGTGTATTTATAGGCTTTTTGAGGTGCAGGTCGAGTACTCGATCGAGTATGTACATATACTCGATCGAGTATGTGTAAAACTTCGAATTCGATCCATACTCGATCGATATTCGGGTATGATTTATAGCTATACCCGATCGAGTATGTCGGTGTACCCGATCGGGTATCGACACTTGATCGTGGGAAAATCTTCTCCTGCATGTTCCTTTGTTCCCGGATCAAATCCTTGAAAATCAGTATTGGTACTCGATCGAGTATAAGGTGTACTCGACCGAGTACAGGTCAAAATCAGGAACTTTCCTTCTTTTTGTCTTGTACTTTTGCACCTTCCTTCACCAATGATCATTTGATTGATCTTGGACCTGTTTAAGCTCAGAATAAACCTAATCTAAACAATTTACAAGAATTTAACAAACTAAACTATTACACCGAAAGTGTGTAATTTCCGAAATACTAAACAACCAAAACTAACTAAAAACGTAAATAAACACACGGAAATTACAAACGTATCATTACCACTGTAATTTTGTAAGGGCAAAAGGGGCCTCAGAGCTAGCTAGTTGGTCGGTGGTGGAGACAGAGGCGGTGGGCATTCGTGAGGCAGTGATGGGGGCGGCTGAAGCAGGATGGTCTCATGTGGAGATCGAGACTGATGCTCTCTCTGTGGTCCAAGGGCTCAACAATGGGGGAGGAACTTCTTACCTTTTCCTTATTATTGAAGATATTAGAAATTTATTGAAAGATAAGAGTAATGTTACTATCTCTTTTTGTAAGCGATCTGCGAATCGTATTGCTCATGCGTTAGCTAGAGCACATGTGGCTATCTCAGATCAGTCATGTTGTTATGATGTTATCCCTGACACTATTGTAAGCCTTCTGGCGCATGATTTGGTAAATTAATATATCGGTTTGTTGGAGTTCAAAAAAAATCTCTTTAAGTTTTTTGTTATTGTTACTCCGTATTAATTGTGTGCGTGCATATACTCTAGGGATTAAATTGCAATGTTGTTACTTACTAGTTCTACATGAATGACATGGAACTCTTATTCAATCCTCTAATGTTATGTGGAGTTTGTACGTAGGCACCATAAAATTTTCCAAACACAATAATGAAAGAAAAGAACCAAGCGATCTTATCTATGGAGTATTAGAAACCACCCGACAAAGTGGGTGATATATTTGAATAAATGAACGAATATAGGCAACAACTTTTACTGTTTCAATTGATAATTGGATATATATAAATGCCAAGCGAATCGGGAGGCTGCGATCAAGTCCACGCCGCACTCAGCTCCATCACTCCTCTACGTACTATATGGCCGCTACCTGTATATATATACATTTGCTCCATTATTCACATCAAACTGAAGCAGCATTTCCACTATCACATTCATCTAATCATCACTCTCAAGAGATCAGATCGATCCAAATGGAGTTTTCTAATCATCACTTCATAGTTCCCATCTCCATCATCACCGCTTTAGCCATTACCATTAGAGAAACGGCATCCCAAACTCTTCTCAATGGTAATAATGTGGCCGAAACCCCGACACCCCAAGGCGCCGGATATTTCGTGGCGAAACCCCCGAGGCGCGCCGGGTCACCGAAATCGGCCATCGGTTCACAGAAGTCCGCTGTCATCAATCAGTTCGTTGACGGGCACAACCGGGCGCGAGCGTCCGTGGGCGTTCCCCCGGTTTCGTGGAACGAGTCGGTTGCGGCGTACGCGGAGGCGTACGCCGCGCAGAGGGCGGGCGACTGCGAGATGGAGCACTCGGAGGGGCCATACGGGGAGAATATTGCGGAGGGGTACGGCGAGCTGAAGGCGTCGGACGCCGTGAACATGTGGGTGGGGGAGCGGCCGTACTACGACCACGCGTCGAATTCTTGCACCGGTGGGGAGGAGTGCGGGCATTACACGCAGGTGGTGTGGCGGGACACCACCAGTATCGGTTGCGCCAGGGAAGTGTGCCGTAACGGCTGGATGTTTGTCACCTGCAACTATTACCCACCGGGCAACTATATCGGGGAACGTCCTTATTAGTTTTTCACCCAATAGAGAAAACCGTAAATCGTATTACTATTGTTTTTTCTTTTAGTTACTACCGTATTTTTACTTCGGTGGCAGTTCTTTGTCATTAGTTTCTAGGACAATGATACTTAATCCTCATTACTTAATAAGTTATAAATTCATTTTATGGTAATTATTACTAGTATTATTATGATCGGTTGTGGAATGCTACACAATTTTAAACATACTGTTATACTAATATGCCTATTAAGTGAATCATCACAAGTTTATTTTTGTAAAAAAGTCAAATTCTAAGTATCCTTAATTCATAACTTCACTAAAATCTTTCATGTCCTACTATAATAAATATGAATACTTTAAATGATAGTACTCGGATAGATGGAGGAAATGCAACCCACTATCCAGAAAGATCATTTGTAAACTTATACGTAGTAACATATTTTGGGAATGTAAAATTATGATATTTAATTTACAATGGTCATCAATATATAGGCCGGTATGATTTTGTCCAATGTACATAAGGTCGATATTAATATTATTTCACCCTTCTATGAGTTCTATCTATGAGTGTAAATCTATATTGAGTAAACGTGTAGTGTTTGTTTTCCAAAACGTTAAGGAGCTTTATTTTGGGATCTGATATATACTTCCAAATTAAATATTATCGTATATTCTTCGGGTCAATTAGAATATTAATCATTTGCTAACTTCTTCATAAATATGCGCCACTTATAATTTATTTACATTTGATCTTACATTTCCGCATAGTAAATGTACGTGAGTGAATCACATAAGAGCATCACCAATGGTAGCTGTTAACATTAAAAAAAATGGCCGATTAATCCATTTCAACATTGTAATTGATATTTGCGTCTCCAACGCATATCATGTAATGCTTATGTGTCAAAAATTAATATTGACAGTGTTATCACGACTGTAATCAGATAACGGCCTATTTGACATGCTGACTCGGCGAATTTTGGGTGAGCAGTACGCAAAATGTAGAAACATTTGGGAAATACCCACGCCCATGCCAAACTCTAACCGCCACGACATCAACTTTCAGCAAGTAGTGGGTTCCTTTCAGAAAGGTTTTTTTTCTTTATACCTTTATTGCTTTTTAATTCATTCTTTTCTGATTAATTATAGTAATAATCATTACATTACCTCCACAATAACAACACTCATCTCAATGAAAAGGATTTACAGATTGAGAACCCACGTAACTCACAAATCTGTAAATTACGTGCAGGAGAAGGTCATGGTTTTTTATCTTTAAAAAAAATTAATATTTCATATAGGATTTAACAAATCTGTAAACTGATTTTTTGTTTATTCAAAACAAAAGGCTGATTACACGGGATAAGCATTATTATGGGCTGTGAACACTATGCATTGGACCATAATTTTGGATTCCACGATTTGTTTACATGACATGGAAGACAATTCCATTTATTGATTGACATGTGTCATAAATGGTTCCATGTTAACAATGTGGCATTAATGATGCTCTAATAATGGTTTAAAACTTAAATGCCGAGTCACATGGTAGTAGTTTCCTTTTGAATAGGAACTAATAATGCGAAGTAGTTAAGGTATTGTTTTTTGTGGATAAGGTGGCTCCATTTGTGAGGGAAACTGTTGAAGTTAGTTAATGCCTGCACGTTTTTGGAATACACGATGGAACAATGCTTGTGCACAATTTATGGCTTAACTAGTGGTCAGTTTGTCGCTCCATTGGCTCGAATATATGGCTTCACTATGGTATCACAATTCACAATATAATTATATAACTCAAATATGATATTATATATCTTTAAATTATCTTTATATACAAAAAAAAAACTTCTGTAACTCAATACGAGTAAAAATTATAACTTCTGAAAAATCAAAACCATCCAAACGTAAAATCAGCAAAATTTGATGTATATTATTGATTATTTTACCAAATTTTAAAAATAGGGTATAATTCATTTATTACTTACGTGACACGACTCATTGATAGAGCAAAGAATCTATCGTATTACGGGTGCCTAATTATCTAAATTATATATGAAATATTCAACTCACTCATGGTTTAAAAATGACCCACCATTTTCATTCTGTATATATAGTTGAGTCAAACCCTCTGGCTCATCAACCGTTCTTCTGGCTCCGCCATTGTGCATACACACACATGTGATCGAGAATATAAACACTAAAGTTATAGAAATATCATAGTTATATGAACCTATTCTATTTTAAAATTAGAAATATCACAATTTAAGTAAATCACATAAAAACAAAATCAAATTCGATTTTAGTTTAAAAAACTTCTTATTTTTAATACCACTAATTGGTTAAAAGTCAATACTTATGGAGATATTACCCGAAACAGGACTAAAAAGGTTCGAAAATTCCAAAATAGGACTGTCATGTTTTTATTCCCAAAATAAGACTAATTACTGCCATGTTTTGGCAGTACTAGACTTCAAACATGGCAGTATTTTCCAAACTTGACAGTAATTACTCCTATTTTGGGAATAAAAAACATGACAGTCTTGTTTTGGAATTTTCAAACCTTTTTAATCTTATTTTGGGAACTTTTGCATACTTATGCTTTAAATCTCATCTAATAAGCGGTCGCTTCCCCCTCTTCTCTAATACTACGTATGTAAGGTTTTGACATCCGCCGATCATTCGTGTGGCACTTAAAACTTTTCCTTTTGATTTCTTTCCTATGTATTTGGATTTGTTTTTGAGCAAGGTGATCTCGTTGAAGGGGCTTAGATACGCTTGTCATATGTTTGTCCTGAATAAAGCTTTTCCCAACTCAACTTATTTTTTCGATCTTATTTTAACTTAAAATATCGTTTGATCTATAAGTATTCTATTTCTATATAATTTATTTTCATATTCCTACAATGAAACATAGTTTTTAAATATATATAAACTTTTTAGGATGTATATTAACATTTTTAGAGACTAAAAAGCACAAATTTCTTAATTTATCAACAAATTATTTTACAAAAAAAAACCGAAAAGCATTTAAAAGCACCCATATACTAGCTTCCAATTTTTGACTTTTAAGTGCTTAATTTAAGTAGAAGTTCGCATTCGAAAATACTCCTTTCTATTTTTTTAAACCAAAAGTTGATAAGTGTTTTTTTAATCTATAGCAAACATTATATTCCCTATGTTGAAAGACTAACATGCATATACAATGACATACTCCGCAATACATACTAGTATACGACGTATTTAATAAATTCCCCCTATTTCCAATTGAGAGTGGTCTATTTGATAAGACCTCCCCCTAATATTGGGTCGGAAGAAAGTAGTGTGGTTTAAAAAAAAATTATGTGGTTGATAATGAGTTGATAAAATGAGAATAAAGTAAGAATGAATTAGAGCTACACAAATGTTACCAAATATGGTATGAGACAATAATAAAGGGACATCAAAAAATGAAAAAATGGGACAATGATTTAGAGTTACGCAAATGTTACCAAATATAGTATGTTGTAATAATCGAACCAGATTAGGCGAGTCAATCCAGAATCGGGCGACCCAACATCTAATTCGGTCCGGCTACCTACTAAACCACTAATATGGCATAACCCTTTAAAACCCGATGATGACCCTTATGTCTGCCTAGATCAGACCCAGAGCGGGTGAAACCCGGAAATCCGGGAGATCAAACAAAAATTATATCCTATCTTGACAAATTAGAGTTGAACCTGTGCCTACATAATGGAATATATAAGGGATTCCATCCTCCCAAACACGTGAGCGGGTAAAATATATGGTGCAACCGGCTATATTAAACCGGAATGGTAAAATTACAAATTACAAATTTGTAATTTGTTCCAACTTCAACGCGATTGTTCCTTCAACTGCTTGCTCGGTGCTTTACTTTCTTTTCTTTTCTCTTTTTTCTTTTCTTTTCTCGTTGCTTTGGCTTCTCCTTCAATTCGCTGTTGGTTCGTTGCTTCTTTCTCTTTCCTTATTTACTTGTTGCTTTTTGTTTCTTTATTCTTCTCTTTGACAATCTTGTACATAAAAATTTTTATTCACTTATTATGAAAATGTATTATATATATACGAGTATTATTTAATGATTGAGCTTTTTCCTTTTCCAATCAAGGTTTTAACTTAAGTTTTTTTAGTTTGTGCATTATAAAATATTTTAAGTATTAATGTTTGTTTTTTCTATTTTTAATTTTACAATGAATATTTATTAGTTTATTACATTATTGTATGTTAATTACTAACATGATTTTTGTGTTGTACTAAAATGAGTATAGTTTAAAATAAATGTGCATGAGAAAATATTATAAAAACTACTCCGTAATACACATGTATTTGTAATTCAAGAACAAAAGACTATAAAGTATTTTTAATACAACATTTTTTATATTTTTCATTGATACATATAATGATAGTTTATTAAATTGTTAATAACTGATCTACTTGATGTACATATTATAAAATGGAGTTTATGTTATATTTAAATGAGTATAACGATTAAAAAATGAGCATACCTAATTGATTGTTTGAACACATTAGAGAATTCAAATGAGCTTTTGAATTTTTTAATGCTCATTTTGTAAGTTACGTATGCTCATATGTTACTGGTTTTATACTCATTTTAAAATGATATATTATTGCATATTTCAAAAGTACCATATAACATTTTCATATGGTAAGTAATGTATGCTCATTTTGTACTGGTATTATGGTCATTCTAAATAATTAATTATGAGTATAATATTTAAATTAAATGTGCATTTAATATAAGGAATTGGTTGGTCTGGAATAAGGAAAATTGGTGTTATAATACTCATTTTAAAATGTGCATTAGACCATACATTTTAAAATGTCATATTCATGCATATATATTGGTGTAATACTCATTTCCTAGGTTATGCATTCTCATTTAATATTTGAGCATACTAGAGATTTTAAATGAGCTTTTTGAATTTTTCGATACTCATTTTGTAAGTATGTATGCTCATTTTATATTGGTGTAATACTCATTTTGTAAGTTACGTATGCTCATTTGGTATTGACGTTATGCTCATTTTGAAATTAGTATATTAATGCATATTTCAAAACTATCATATTATATTAGATTTGCATACAAAAATTAATAAGAGTTGAGTGTAGATATAATTTAATAAGTTTTTATTAAAGAAAAAATAAGAAAAAGAAAGTGAAATAAAAGATATGAAGCAGAGATCACGTTTCTCATTGTTAGGCTCCTAATACTCAATATAATATTTTGATGCTCACTAAAAGTGCATTAATACTCATTTCACGGAAGTCGCGAATTTTAGTTAAATTATTAAAATGCCACCGGCTGTGTACAACTAATTTAAATTACTTAAATTATTAAAATGCTCACTGTAAACTAATGTTTCGTATGCTTTCATAGGAGTAAAAAACAAAAAAACAGATTAATAATAGCGTTGCACGCACTAATGAGTTTTACTCCTAGTTGAGGAATTACCCCTTTGAGCATTCGATTTTTGAACAGAGGCTAAAAAAAATTGGGGCCGGCTACAATAAGAATGAACTTTGCGTTCAGGGTGATTTCCCAATATACGGGAAAAGTTAACATTGGTTGCCAAATTACGGGAAAAAAACTAGGTTTTCCAAAAAAGGGGAGTCGGATTTGGGTGTTCCGACCAGAGTTAGGGTTTCAGAAAAAGTAATTTTTCTATTTTAAATCCTTGTCGGATTTGGGTGTTCCGACCATAGGTGGGCTAGCTTTTTGTTTTAATGTCAATTACGATTTTAAAGTGTCACTTTATTTATTTGTTTGTAATTTTTAAAAGTTATTTATTTCTACAACTCGGTACTAAATTATAAAAGTAATCATCCGTATTGTGAAATAAATTTATAAAATGAAATATAAATTTGATTTTTTTAAAATGCAATATATGTAATTTAATGGAAGTGAACATGCCAAATGTAGTTTTTAATGTAATTCCATTAATAAATTTGTACATACAATAATAAATTTAATTCTACATCTAACGTTGGGTGCTCGGCCCTGGCATGTCCTCGCCATGTCGGGGTGTAGCCTGTCGCCGGCACAACGTGAGAAAGGTTCCCGACACATGACATCCTTTGTTTTTCGAAATACAGCGTGTATACACTATTATGTTTGTCCGCCCACCTTGTCAAGACATATGTTGATACGGCGGAACGACTAGTATGATGATCATTACCCTGCTCAATTTATGTGATTAGATTTATCTGATTAAAATTTATCTGATTAAACTTTATTTGATTAGATTTATCTTATTAAAATTTATCTGATTAAACTTATCTCTTTTAATTTATCTATTTCATTTTATCTGATTAAATTTATCTGATTAAGATTTATTTGATTAAAATTTATTTGATTAAATTTATATGATTAGATTCATCTGATTAAGATTTATAAGATTAAAATTTATCTGATTAAATTTATCTGAACAAATTTATCTGATTAGATTAATCTAATTAAAATTGAACACCTACATAAATATTATACTTGGATCCAAATATTTGGCTTTTATTGTTCAATCAATAATTTGTAGAAAAAGAAAAGGATCTACCTAGTTGGATTTTTTTTTTAAAGGCCATAGTTGGATCTACCAATTCCGAAAGGAGGGAAAAGAAATTGAGCAAATCTTTGTAGTCGGATTTACCAATTCCGACAAGAGGTGTCCAATGAAAATATAACTCTAGTCGGAACACGGAATTCCGACTCCCTTAATTTGGTAACCTAATTGCAATTCCCGTATTTTGGCGTGTCAGACCTAAAATTCCCGTATTTTGGTAATTTCCTCGTTCAACTGCTTGGTATGACGTAGTGTACTTCCTCTCGATCATCATGTCTTGTCGCCATATATAGTGCATACGCACATGGCTGTACCTACCTGGCTGAGAATGGTAAATGCAAGTCCCATTCCGTTTGCTGCTATTCTTCGATTCTCCAAATTAGTTCAATAAAGATGTATGTAGTGCATGCATCGTTATGGAAAGGATAGTAAATGACGATCGATGCTTTTCATTAAATGAGTCAAGTTTTATATAGCTAGCTGTGAGCCTGGGACGGCCATCATCATCACTTCCATCACATTTTATCTAAGGCATTTGTTTTCTGCTCAACCTAACTAGGCTTGCTTCAATATTCAACATGGCGAGAGTTCTACTTCCCAGTTTTGGGACTCTCGATCCGTTCATTTGAAATACGTCAAAGGGGCATTGGAAAAAGGGGCTGGTTCGTTCCGAGCAACTGTTTTTCATTTAATATTTATTTATTACGTACGTAGTAAATGTTTATGATCAGTTAGTATGTATATATTTCCCTCAAAAAATATTTTACAGTTACACGGGCCTTCAGATAGCTAGAAATTAAGGTTCATTGTTTTACTTCGATACGTACTGATCGACGGATATTAACATGCAGTTTGTTTGGATGGTAGTCCGGCTGCATACTACCATGACAAAGGGGTAGGCGATGGGCGTCACAATTGGGTTATTTACCTTCAAGTAAGTCTTTCAAATCTATTCTTATATTAATTAAATGATGATGAAATTAAACATATACGTAGTATATATGTGCATGAAAGTTGGATTATATTTTAGTACTCCGTACACGGTACATCCCTGAAGGTATGTTTTGGAGTTAGAGTTTGAAGGAAAGCGGAGAGTTGATTAGGGTTTATGATCGTTTTTTTCTTATTTGGGAAATTAAAAAATTTGAAGGGAATATTTTAAAGGATTTATGTAACCATCTAAAATCCTTCAACGTTCAATTTTAACTATTCTGATTTAGAGGGTTTTGAATGATAACAAATGATAATTTTAACTCGATCTAAAATGAAAACTGATTCAAATATTTGAATACAATAAATGATTATAATTTAATTATAATTTTCGTAATCATTCTTTTTAGAAATTACTTTTGCAAACAAAAGTAAGGATTTTTTTTTTTTTTTTTTTGCATTTATCATCTCCTTCAATTCCTTCTTCTCACGGTTAATCTTCAAATCCCAAACTCCCTATGTGAGGGAATTTGCCGGATATAATAAATTTGTGATTTGAGCGGTGTGTTATAACTAAGTGAGTGATATAATTAATTTTACTATTTTTTATTTGCATTTGAAATATTATACGTTTGAATTGCCCATGACTGATTAATTCATTAATTAATGTCTAACTCCATTTAAGGGAGGAGGCTGGTGCTCTAATCACACGGACTGCAAAAATCGCACCACTTCAGGCCTCGGAACTTCTACTCATTTCAACAAAACTTTCGCCTTCGATACTCCTTTTTTTAACAGCAATTCCACCAGTAATCCTGGTAATAAAACTTTACTTTTTCATTTTTATTTATTTAATTATGTTGTTCCTTTACAAAAAATTGTTTGCATGCAAGCAGACTCTCCAAGTTTATTAATTTATATAGTGTAGTATACATGTACGGAGTGTATGGGGTGTTTGGATCTGATTCTCAAAACTGATTCTCCTTCAGGGAGCAGAAGCAGAAGCTGGAGTGTTTGGGTGAAATTCCAGAAGCACTTCTTGTGCTCTAATTTACTCTCAGAATCAGTTTTTTTAGAAGCTGGGGGGTACCAACTTCTGAAAACTGATTCTGCATCTGTTTTAAAAAAGAAGCAGAAGCAGAATCAGTTCCAAACACCCCCTATATAATATAAGGGGAATTTGAGTTTTCACCCTATTTTATTATCCAAATTAGACTTTACACGCCGTTTTTTAAAAATTTTGTATTTACACCCAATAGCGCATGAAAAGACAAAAATGCTCATCCATTAACAATTCTATGGATCTTGAAGACACTTTTGTCTTCTCATACATGATTGTGGTGCAAATACAAAGGTTTTTTTAAAAATGGAGTGCAAAATCTAATTTGGACAATAAAATGGGGTCCAAACTCAAATTCACCCCATAATATACCTGAAAATTGTTTTTTAATTGACCAATAATATAATATGGGTAAATCCAGTCTGAATAATGTTTATCCATTTAGTAGCGTTTTTAATATTATCCAAAATGCACAATTACATACAAATTTTTAAATTAAGGTCATAAACACGTTTACTGTTAAAGCATTGGATGTGTAAAAGTTGATATTAAAGAATTCATAAAAACTGAGAAATAACTTCATAGAATCATAAAGTTTTACGTATTTGATTCACAAGCGAAGACTACGAGCCTACAACGAATTATTTCGTCAACAATTTCATAGCTAGTCCTGATTTTTTTTTATTAAAATCTGAGAATTACTATCGCGCGTATATAGCACTATCTATCGATAACAAAGATATAAAAGTGTGGTTCGTATAATTACACAATACCGAGTACAACCTAAAATGCTTTTATTTTGAAGATCGATAATTATAAATTTTCCTTAATTAATTGATCGAATTTGAGAATAATGAGACCATATATAAGGCTTAGTGAGTCACTAATGAGACCATATATAAGGCTTAATGAGACCATAATTAAAAGCCTTATAATTAAGGTTCCGGGCCGGGCAGCCCGAACCGGGTCCGGCCGGACTTTTTTTTTTTTGGGAAGGAAGGCCCGGGACCGGCCCGGGTAGCCACCGGGTCCGGTCCGGGTCCGGGCCGGGCCTCCGGTTTGCTTTCCTACCCCCCCCCCAAACCCCTCCTAACCATCAAGCCCAACCCGGGTGGAACCCCAAAAATGAAAAAAAAAATCAATTAGGCCCGGACCCGGACCCGACCCGGCCGGGCCGGTTCGCCAAATACAAGGCCCGAGCCCGGACCCGCCCCCCACCGGGCCTAGGCCTGACCCGGACCCGGACCCGAGAACCGGGCCCATGACTATTAGTGACCATAATGCATGTTACATGCCAAAAATTTAAACCGTCCTTCTAACTTCATTACTGGATATGCATATTGTGTATGCATGTTTAGAGTTCTACAACTGGAACAGGGTGTTTGTTCCATATTGTGACGGATCTTCGTTTACGGGAAACAAAGAAGCTGTTGATCCGGTAAGTACTTGACTGTTTCATTCAGAAATTCTCACCGTAAACGTATACTCATATGGCTAGGGCCTAGGGCTTATTAATTTAATTTTAACCACTTGAAGCTTCTAACATTTTATGTACTCTTTTATAAGGTTACTAATGTAACCTACAGAGGTTTCAGAATCTTTGAGGCCACAATGGATGACCTCCTGTCTAAAGGAATGAAGCATGCTCGATAAAGTGAGAGTTGAGAGCTTTCTCTCAAGGAAACTGGTCACCACCAACGGTCAGATTCCTTTCTCTCACGCCGCCGTGAACCACCGACTCCCGGAGCTAAGACATCTCCTGTACTAACAGTCCATCTACTACTGTAGTACAAGAAAACACTATTCATAGTTGACTTTTGTTTTTTGTGGAAGATTTACAAGGATCTAAAGCTTGGGGAGGGAATCCGAGATATGTATGGGGGTCGCCTCACCAGGGCGGACCTCTAGACATAGTTTTCTTCTTTGAGCTTTTCTCCGTTCTAAAGTTACTATTCTTCATCGGATTTGATGGGCAGAGTAACCAACCGTAGCTCCAAGCTCAAAGGTACTCCACCTGAGAAGAAAACATCATTGAGAATCCAAGCTATGCGTACAAAGGATGGAGCAGGGACTAGCAATTCTACTGGACCTGAGTCTCAAAAGGGGGATGGGGAAGCCAGTGTGCTGGGGGCAGAGGAAAATAGCCTAACAAAGGTGGGGGAAGATATGATACCCAAACAAGATGGTAATGGAGGGGGGGCTACACCTAAAGTTGTTAAGACCGTGGAAGTGAATGTCACACATGGATCTATTGACCAAGCTACTGTGTATGTTGAGAATGATGGTGGTCAAACTATTACTGTACCTACACCTATGGTTGAACAAAGGGTGGAGCAGCTTGTTAATCCACCTCCTATTGCAGGGGAAGCTGCGAAAGTACCTCTTATTATGCAAGAGGAACCAACAATTGAGGAGGGGTCATCCTCTCATGCTATGGATGATGGCGTTTTTAAGAAGACAAGTGTTTGGAAGTCACCTTGGACTTCACTTTTCAAAGATAACAGGGAACCAAGCAAAGGAATGAAATTGAAGTATATAGAACCTGTGGGGGACTATGTAGACTTATCCAAAAGAATTATGCCCTCTATTATTGACCTATGGGGGTTCTGTTTGGTGGGGTACTTTGCAGGAAGGTTCCCCGGTCTGAAGCCTATACACGAACTGGTTGCGAAATGGGAGGTGCAATGTAATGTGAGACAACATGATCAAGGTTGGGTCATCTTTAAATTCAAAAGTGAGGAGGCAAGGAGTAAAGTTCTTATGGAAGGCCCTTACTCACTTTTTGGTAAATCTTTGTACTTAAAGACCCTGTCGGAGGACTTTTCCTTTAATAGTGATGAGTTCCTAAAGGTGCCTATTTGGGTCAAGTTTCCTTACCTCCCTATGCAAGTGTGGGATGAGGAAGTGATTAGTGAAATTGCTTCTCGTGTGGGTACTCCATTGACTACCGATAGGATAACCCAAGAGAAGGCAAGATCCAACTTTGCTAGAGTTCTAATTGAGGTGGATGCCTCTAAAGCGCCCCCTCTAAAAGTAAAGGTTAAGATGCCAAATGGGAAGTTTCATAACCAAAAAGTGATATATGAGACTTTCCCAAACTTTTGCTTCCATTGCAAGGCATACGGCCACCATGCTTTCACATGCAAGGTCATAGCCGACATGGAGGAGAAGGAAAGGATAAGGAAGAAAAAGGAGATGGAACAGGGTGAGTCACAACCGATGTTGGAAGAGCCTAAAGAGACTGAAAAGTTGGGAGAAGAGGAGAATATTACTGTGGTAAAGCTGGATGCTCTGGACATTAATGCCGCGGTCACTGCCCAGGGTAAGCATAATGCCGCAGTACAACCTAAACTAAAGCAGGATACCGCGGTACAAACTAAACTAAAGCAGGATGCCGGGGGAGCAAAGCTACCCAAGAGGAAGGACCACCACCCTTTTATACAAAAGGTAAGGTTGAATAAAAGAAGGAAGACAAAGAAGAAAGGTAAGGAAGATGGGGAGATCACATCTGAGTATGAGACAAATGAAGAGGAAGGTGACCCAAGAGTGATTAGAAATTTCACAGATGTTTATAATGATGAGGTCATTGTCACCATGCATACCGATGAAGTGCTCACACCTACCATTGAGGTCAAACACTTTGATGATGTAAAGGAGCCTACTATACGGCTGAATCATCTTCTCAAAGTGGTTGAGGCTGATGCCCCAGGGGTATGGTTTACCAAACAATGTCTGGAGAGTCTGCCCGGAATTAAGAAAACAAAGAGGTTTTATAGATTCTCACAAACCTTCATGAAGTGTGTCTATAGACACTTTCTTGATAGATACTTTGAGGATGGGCACCCGATGGGAAATGGAAGCAAAGTTATGCACCCCAAGTTCATAAAAAAGAAGGAACACCGGGTAGTGAATGATATACGAGAAGCCTACCTAGATGATGTCATAACCAAGGCTGAGTTTGAGGAAGATGGGACATACAAAATTCACCTAATGCACTCGGGACACATAGAGGAAATGATGATAAGAAGGGACAACTACCTATGCTGGGATGATGGCAAGAGAGATGGCCTCACTTTTACACTGGAGTGTTTCAACTCACTGCCAGGAGCTCATGAAACGGGGGAAGGGTATGACTTCTCACATCTTTTTATGCTTAAAGTTTATCCTCTATTCCTTGATAGGTACAAAGGATGTGAGAGCTATAGAGAATGGGTACAACGGGAAAGGAGTAGGAACAAGTTGTACAAGAGAGGGAAGGAGAAGGATACACATTGCTAATGTTTATAGCTTCTTGGAATATAAGGGGGCTGAATCAAGCCTCAAAACAAAATTCAATACTTAATTTCATACGGCTTAACAAGGTACGTGTATTCTGCCTTCTTGAAACTAAATTATCTAGTAGTACTTTTGAAAATTTTATGAGATTTAGACTTCCAAATTGGATGTCTATAACGAATTTTGATAAAATAGGAGGGGGTAGGATGGCTATAATTTGGGACTCTGCTTTTGTGGATGGGGTGATTATGGAAGTTGATAAACAACATATTCACGCCCGGTTTACTTGTAGAGTAACCCAACTAAGTTTCTATGTGACTTTTATTTATGCTTTGTATACGGTTTTGGAGAGGAGAGATCTTTGGAAGCATGTGCACGGCTTAGGGACTAACACACTTGCTCCTTGGGTGGTTTTGGGGGATTTCAATTGTGTGTGTGACCCGTGTGAGAGGAGAGGATCCGCACCCCCCTCGGCCTACCTCATGAAAGACCTTAATGAACTTAGACTTTGCTCCAACCTTAATGATGCGCCTTCTACAGGTGAATTTTTCACTTGGCATAGAGGGTCAATTTGGGCCAAACTAGATAGGGTTTTGATAAACCCTCTTTGGAGTGCCCAAAGTGTGACATGTCAAGCTCACTTCGTGGAAATGGAGCCTGGGTTTGACCATGTGGCATCGTTGGTAAGGATTGGGCAAATACAAAATTTGGGCTCCAAACCTTTCAAATTTTTTAATATGTGGCTTAAGCATAAAAATTTTAAGGACATTTTAGGAAGAGTTTGGCTTAGGAATGTTGTTGGAACAGCTCAGTTTAGACTTGCTCGAAAACTAAAGTTGTTAAAGCAACCTCTTAAGCAATTAAACAAAGAAGAATTTAGCCACATTTCTGCTAGAGCAAAGGAATCTAAGAAGGAGTATAAGAGGATCTATCAATTGGCCCTAATGTCTCCTTCGGATGATGCTTTAAAACAAGAACTTCTTGAAGCAAAAAATAGGTCCATCTTCCTTAAAGACGCCGAAGAAACCTATCTTAGGCAAAAGGCTAAGGCTACTCACCTTTTACAAACGGATAGGTGTACTAAGTACTTTCATTCCATTGTGAAGAAGAAAAATGCAAAAAACTTTATAGCCGCCCTTAAATTGGAAGATGGAAGTCTTACCCAATCTATGGGCCAAGTCGCTACAGAGTTTGTTACGTTCTTTAAGGGATTATTTGGGACCTACGTACCCTCGGATGGATATGATCGCCATGTGATTCATTCGGGTGCAACCTTAGACCATACACAGGTTGAGAGACTCATTAGACCAATTACTAACTTGGAAATCAAACAGGCTCTATTTGATATTGGTAATGATAAAGCTCCTGGCCCAGATGGTTACTCTTCAGCATTCTTTAAATCCAATTGGAGTTTAGTTGGAGAGGACTTATGTGAGGCAGTTGGGGAGTTTTTTGCTTCAGGGAATATGCTTAGACAGGTCAATCATACAATTATAGCATTGATCCCTAAGACAAACCACTCTCCCACTGTGTCGGATTTCAGACCAATTTCTTGTACAAATGTTACGTATAAGGTCATAACAAAGATTTTAGCAAGTCGTTTAGGGCCTCTCCTTCCCACAATTATACACCCTGCACAAGGTGCTTTTGTGGATGGACGATTGATGGCGGATAACATCTTTCTCGCACAAGAGTTAGTGAAGGGGTATACTAGGAAGAGATGTTCGCCTAGATGTATGATCAAGGTTGATCTTAGAAAAGCATATGATACGGTCTCTTGGGAGTTTTTGGAAAATGTTTTGAAAGACATTGGGATTCCCACACTCTTTGTCAATTGGATTATGGAGTGTGTCACTACCTCCTCCTTTTCCATATCCATCAATGGAGTTCTACATGGATGGTTTGAAGGAAAAAGGGGGTTAAGACAAGGGGACCCTATGTCTCCATTATTGTTTGTGATATGCTTGGAGTATTTTTCTAGGATGATAGATCTTAGGACTATGGGCCCTAATTTTAAATATCACCCGCTATGCTCCAAACTAAAGATTTCTCACCTTGCGTATGCGGACGACTTGGTTTTGTTTTCTAAGGGGGATTGCAGATCCATTAAGATCTTAGCCGAGACTTTAGAGGACTATGGAATGGTATCCGGCTTAATGGTTAACCATGACAAGTCTAATATTTTCTTGGGAGGTAATGTGGCAAATGCACTACCCCAAATACTTGACTTAGTGGACTTTCAACAAGGATCCTTCCCGGTTAGATACTTAGGTATTCCATTGGCCCCTCTTAAGATTTCTGTGGCTCAATTCTCTCCTTTGATAGATACGGTCACGGACTATATTAATGCTTGGAATACTAAGACTTTATCGTATGCGGGGAAGCTTGAGTTAATTAGGTCTGTCATGCAAGGGGTGCAATCCTTTTGGTTGGGAATATTTCCGGTTCCTAGAACCATAATTGATAGGATTGTGGCCCTTTGTCGTATTTTTTTGTGGGGTGGTAAATACGCCAAGGTAGCATGGGAAGATGTTTGTTTACCTAAGGAGGAAGGGGGGTTGGGGATAAAAAATGCAAGAGTGTGGAATGATGCACTCCTTTCTAGAACGCTATGGAATATCCATAAAAAACAGGATACTCTTTGGGTACGTTGGGTGCATGGGGTATACCTCCATGGGAGGGATGTGTGGACATTCGCTCCACACAATAGGGATTCTCAATTGATGAAAAGAATAGCCTTGATCCGGGACTCCATTGTCTCTAAGTTCTCTAGTCTGGCTATGGCCATCTCCTTTATTCAAAAGAACTCCCTTAATGGTAGGATTATCACGGGTAAGGTGTATGATCTACTTAGGGTTAGAGCCAACCCTCGGATGTGGATGTCTTTTATATGGAAATCTTATATACCCCCAAAGTTCTCGTTCATCATGTGGTTAGCTTTGAGAAATAGGCTACCTACATATGATAATTTGGGGTTCCTTGATGTGATTAATATTTGCCATTTCTGCAAGGGTGGACCGGAGACGGTTCCACACCTATTTTTTGATTGTATGGTTACAGGAAAGGTATGGGAAATGGTAAAGCAATGGCTAGGGCTAAGGAGACAAATGACAACATTAAGGAGTGCGGTCAAATGGATCAAAGAGGAGCACAATGGAGCTAACATTAAAGCAAAGGCCATAAGGATATCTTTTTGCTATACAGTCTATTGGACATGGAGAACAAGAAATGCCGTTATTTTTGAGGGAGCTAAGGCCAAAGTGGATGATATGGTGTCACAAATCAAGTATATGGTGTATAAATTGCTCTATTCTATATACCCGGTCCATATGATTAATTTTTGAGACTCTGGCTTGTGTACACCCATGTTTTGTCATAGCTTGATGGCTGTTTTGGTGGTGAATAGCTAATTCATATAGTTAGCTATTACGTAGTTGGTTTTTGGGCATCCTTGCTTGGGATTGCCGTTAGTTGTTTTGGCCTATTGTGCATATTATGTACATTAACATTCTTGGATGATTATATTATACATTTACAGTTCATCCAAAAAAAAAAAGAATGAAGCATGCTCAAAATGTAAGATATTGCTCCGTATTACTCCGTATTTAATTTGTATGTAGTATAACTGAAGGCTACTAATAATAAATTAATAATAATATCTAGCTAGACTATATTTTGGCATAATTTTGCAAGTCAAACTCAACTTTAACTTTATTAAACAGTAGAGTGGATATGTTTGTCATTTATTTTTTATTTATCATATACCGAGTATGTTTTTCATTTATTGAAAATTAAAAAAAGTGGCTGGTTATTTCTAAAACAGTTCATGTCTAATACTCCGTATATATATATGTATGCTATCAAAGGAAAAGCAAAAAGATACGAGTAGTATATTAACTTTTGACCTAAAAATTAAAGAGCTTACGTAATACTACGTAGTATGTGATATGGTAATTAATATTGTAACAATGGAATTAATTATAGGCGATTCTTAGCGGAGGTTCGGCAGGGGGATTGGCAGCTATGATTCATTGTGACCGGTTTCGGGATCTTCATCCAATTACTGCACGAGTCAAGTGCCTCGCAATTGCATCTTACATTGTGCATGAGTAAGTTCACTTCAATTAATTAGTAATTTAAATTACACATAGATCACCAAATTACATATAGGGTTTGGCAGAAATAAGTTAAATTCGTGTCAAAAACACTTTGACACGAACCATTTGACACAAAATATATAACTTGTAAATTCTTGTCAAATCCGTGTCATTCCGTTTTTTGTAATAATGATATGTCATATATGTGTGTTAAAGTGAGTTTCAAGTAAATGAAATACGTACTATAGTATAACTTTGAACATATTATGCAATATTAAAGGCGACTTGGAACAATATAAACATGCTTCTAGTCGATGTTTCAACAGGGCACATCTTAATGAAAGCAAACAGTTTGAAGCAACGTTCCAGGGGTTGATCAGTTTACACGTATTTTAGCTCTTCCCTTACAAGTTGACATTATTATATGCTATACGCACCTAATTAAAGACACTCAAATTTATTAACCCTGGAGTTGGCTTTGGGTTTCTTAATTAGGGATCTTCCCAAGCATTGCCTCCCCTGTGCACATCAAGAATGAGTCCGGATTTGGTGAGTTGAGACAAAGTTTATTGATAAATATTGCCCAATATAATACTCGTATGATGCAATTCATACATACGTATATACTAATAAAATTCGATTTTATCTGGCTGCCCATCAGTGCTTCTTCACTCAATACTTTTTGCCGACTATAAGAACACCTGTTTTTATAGCAATGTCGTCATTCAATCTAATCCAAGTATGTCCTTGGCTTTAATACTCATCTTCTAATAATAATGATAATCCCAACCATTGGTTGGTACTAAATAGTGTCAATGGTTTTTCAATCGGTTTTTGTCAGATAAGTTATAACCTATTCCGGGCGGATGAGGTTTGCCTTTTCCACAATAATTGCACTCATGATCGGCTCAAGGCAATCCAAGGTAAATACTTGTTATAAAGCTTTAAGCACCACATTTGACTTCATTGTGTAACATCACCCATTTTTGGAAATTCTACAATAAGCTACATGCATATTATGTTTTTAAAGAACAACCTCTACACCAAAACTGTGGTATCAACATAACTTGATACGGAATTGACTCAGATTAATCGAGTTCAGGCACGACTCAAAACATATAGTTTACACGAACGGGTCCTTCCTAAGCATGATTACGAGACTAATTATGGCTCTCAAATACTCCTACTTTACAAATATTCGTGTTAAATCCGTGAAATCTCGCTAGTGTTTTGTATGTGCACAAATTTGAGACACATGTATAAGATATGCATTGTTTTTTAACAACAATAAACAATGTGTAACTGTGAAAATAATTAATAAAGGAGAATTTATTATTGCAATACTATTGCACTATAATAATTCATAAACACAAATTTGAGACTGGTATAGGGCTAACACTTTTTCCAACGTAAGACTACTTTGGTATTTTTACGCATATGATAATGCTTAATTTTCTGGAAAATTTAGATTTGAGGCAATACGTACTTTCCACGTTACCAAAAGCTTGTCCTTCCGAAAGGGGAATGTGGATTACTAGTTGCATCGCCCATGATCTACCATACTAGCCTGCCTCCAGCGCTCTAGGAAACTCCGAAGAGTTTCCTCCTTCTGTTGTCTCACATTCAGAAGGTGGGAGAAGTGTTTCTTTGAACGATGCCTCCCGACGAATTGTGTGAGGAAGCGGAGGGCAAGTTCTTGTCAAGAATCGATGCTGCCTTCGGGCAATCGGTTGAACCACTTATACGCTGGCCCCTCCAAGGTGGAAAGGAACCAACGACATAAGTACTCATCTGACGCCCCCATCATCATCATACTATTTTGATACCTGCTGTAGTGTTCTTGGGGATCCGTCTTCCCCTCGTATGGTTTGATGGGTTGCCCCCAGGATTTGTTGGGGATCTTGGCCGCCAGCACCCTTGGGGTGAAAGGCGTCCTAGTGCGGAGTTGAATGAGGGGTTCGCCTGAGCCTTCGACGAGTTTGCACTTCATTTCCTCCACCTGTGCCCGGAGGTCGGCGTACTCCGGATCCGGCCTCGCCGTGGAAGCCGTCGGTGGTGCCTGACGCGTCTCCTCGAGTTGACGGAGGAGGGCCTCGATGATTTCGTCCTTGGGGTCCTTCGGAGCAACCCCCTGAGAGTTGGCCCGGAAGGATTGGGCCTGATTGATTTGGTGCCTGGCATCCTCGGGGTGAAGGAGAGCCTTGCCTTTGCTTCGAGGAGGGGGCATGCCCTCGGCCCCCGAGGCAGAGGCTCCGCTCTTCTGAGGCCCGCTGATGGCTCTCTTCCCGAGGCGGTCTTGGACCCCTCGGCGTTCGGGAGCACCTCCTAGCCTCTCAAGTGCAGAGGTTCGGGGTTTCTCCTTATTGATGGGGTGCTTGTCCTTGGATTGGACCTCTTGGGAGGCGGTGTCTTGCGCCACCACCCCCTCGTCATTGCCAATCCCCATGATGGGATTGTTCCCTCCAACTTGAGGCTGGAGGGGTGCCTGAGTGGCGAAGGCTCCTGAGTTGAGAGCCATGTTTTGGACGAAGGCCGCAAAGGCAGCCTGAAGATCGATAGTCGGGGCCGGAGGGGGAACTTGGTTCTCACTCCGATCCCTCTTTCGATTATCAAGCCCTATGCGGGCATCAGGAGCAGCCTTCTGGAGTTTGAGACGGAGGTCAGCGGCGGCCTGCTCTATCTCAGCAATAGTGTTTCCCTCGGGCATACGGTTAGAGGCCTCAGCCCCGTCCGTTTCGCTGATGGGTGCATGGTTTTCCTCGAGGGTTTTGGATTGAGCACGAGTTGTTCTTCCCATTTTGGTAGGTGTTTTTGTTTGGTGAAGGGGAGGGTTTCTTACTTGATTGTTCAGACCTCTCAACGAGAGCACCAAATGATGGATAGTCTACCCGGGGGTATCTTATCCGAGGGGTTATTACGGAATAACCTAGAGAGAAGTCAAAGCAAACAAGTAGGAGAGAGAGGAGATTATTGTTTATGAACTCGAGATGTTCTGGCCCGTTTACAAGGAGAAATGGGTTGCTATTTATAGCAGCAATAAATGCGATGAGAGTACACGTTTCAGTAATCCAACGGCCAAAGGGTCACATCAATCGGGTGGCACTGGCAGTGGCACGTTCACCGCATTGAATGCGGTGGGTGGATGTGACGTCGCATTAAATGCGGTGGTTGGCTGTCTTTAAAGGGAATCTTCGATGATTGAGCTGTTTAGCCGAAGGCTCCTCGTGGGGTCGAGGGCTTCGTCTGACCGAGGGCTTCGTGTAGCCGAAGGCCTGCGTAGCCAAAGGCTTCCCTGATGCCGAGGGCTCATACGGCCGAGGGCTCCCGTTTCTGCCGTTTTTCCCAGTGGCTTCGTAGCTCGAAACTGGCTGCCCTGTGTAATTTGGAGCCTTCGGCCAAGGAGGCCGAAGGCACCCCAGTGTGTATTTTGGGCTCCTTTGAGGCTCGGGCCGTTGCATTTGGGCCTGAGATGCTCCCTGGGCTTAATGGGCCTGTGTAGGAGAAGTAAGAGTCTATGGGCTGGGGGTTCCTGGGCCATATGCTCCATCAAACCGTATACCTTAAACCAAGAGCAGTAATAGTTTAGTAAACCCTTATAACGGAACATTCTTATTTAATTGAGTTTAGCCATTGAATTGATCAAAGCATTGGAATTGGAATAAAGAAAATTGCTTTTCGGATTTTTAGGGTAATTTGGGACGGCAGTAGTCTGCAATGATTCTGACACAGACAGATTTCGGATCTGACAACTCCGTTTTACACATTTTCAGAAACCAGCTAAAAATTTACACTTTTTGGAATGCATAACCTTATTTCTACACTGTTATGTCAAACAACCAATAAGGTTTAAATGTTTTCCACAAATCCTTGGGGTCTGAAATATCACAGAAAACAAGAAGGGTTGCAAAAAGCTCACGAAGGCTTTGTAGCATTTGATATAAAACTGCTTCACACAAGCATGCTTCCACACCATTATCACCTTGAAGTAAACCACGTTTATCTGCAGCTTCTCGAAAGCTAGATGTTACAACTCCGGTAACAGTTTTCAGATCTTCAAAAGAATTTGGTGCTCGCACACTTTGTGGTAATAGCCGTAAGTAATATCGTTCTCCCTCAGTTGGATTGACATTGACAACTCTTCCAATTACATGTTTGTTCTTTCTTTGCATCCAAATCTTATTCGTGGTAGACCAAACAAAGTATTCAGGAAACTGAATATATAAAAGATTAAGTTTTTTTGCCACCTCATCCCGAGCATTCATTTGGAATTATTTTGTATGCATGGTTCGAGATTGAATATCGTCCTTGACTATTGTTTTTATCCTTTGAGCGCCACAAAAATTTATGTATTGAAAATTTTCCAAATGAACTTGCAGTTGGAACACAGACGGGTGCATATCTGCAATTGGGTAGATTGCAGAGACCCAATCGTATCGTATCATATCATATATAATACGTAGTATTATATTATGTTATATTATCGTTTTTTTTAATGTTATATTATCGTATGTTGTATTGTATTGTATTGTATTGTATTGTATTGTATTGTATTGTATTGTATTGTATTGTATTGTATTGTATTGTATTGTATTGTATTGTATTGTATTGTATTGTATTGTATTGTATTGTATTGTATTGTATTGTATTGTATTGTATTGTATTGTATTGTATTGTATTGTATTGTATTGTATTGTATTGTATTGTATTGTATTGTATTGTATTGTATTGTATTGTATTGTATTGTATTGTATTGTATTGTATTGTATTGTATTGTATTGTATTGTATTGTATTGTATTGTATTGTATTGTATTGTATTGTATTGTATTGTATTGTATTGTATTGTATTGTATTGTATTGTATTGTATTGTATTGTATTGTATTGTATTGTATTGTATTGTATTATATTATATTATATTATATTATATTATATTATATATACATGTGTATATATGAATATGTGTGTATACATGTACAAGATTATTTTGGACATTTTAATGTTAATCCATATTTTAAATCATGTGTTCCAAACATGCGCTTATAACATTGTTTATTTAATACACTGCTTATTAACACATGTCTTAATAAGTACCGCTTTGTAACCGGTGTAGTAAACATATCCTTACATTGTCCTGAAGGTCGCGGGTCTATTTATAGTCGTATCAACAATACATTTTGCCCTTAAATGCTGCACACAATTTGTTAGCTCTTTCAGTGCAAAGCTCTGTAATATAATCCAAGTCATTAGCATTACTAGAGCCCACAAGATCTAACGTTTCATAATCAATGCACTCGTCTATATATCCTTGCTTGGATAAGAATTCCTCATCTGCATTATAACTCTCATCTCCAATGGGTGTTGGTGATACATTGCTTGCAGACACGAAAAAAGGCCAAAGAATTGAAACCAAGCACACTAAGGAAATAGTGAGATGCTTCAAAATACCCATAACTAAATAAATTTCTATTCTATTTCCACAATTTGACTTTTATTTCCCGACTGTCAATGTGTTGTCTACATGAGTATATATACACTTGTGTGTTACTGCATATATAAATGGTTAATTGCATTTTTCCAATTATAAGTAACATAAGGATATTTAATAAATACTTTATATTTAATGAACAAGTTGTTTTATATAATTCATTTATCATCATTTATTGTTCCAATAAGTTCGATCCCTAAAAGTTAACTGAGGAAATTAACTTTACTCTTGTTCAAATATACGACATGATATTATTAAATTTTGAATTGGAATTTCCATATTACAATTTATTACAATTTGAATGTTCGGAGTAATATTCCATATAACTATTTCTTCAATTAAGTTATATTTTTAAAAATGGAGGTGTAACATATACACATATAAATTGTATCACCTTTTAAAGAATTTGGAAGTGGGAAGTGTTTCTATATGCACATTACAATCAAGAATAAAAATGTATACATGCACATTCAAGTATATTCCTACCCGGAAAAAAACATTGCTATGAGAAACTAAAATATTCACAATTACTTCGTACAAGATAAGATATTGAGAAGATACAAACACGTGCTGTTGGGGATGTGGTTGTGAATTGTGATGCGACCAGAATGAAATATTTATCATATTCGAAGGATATAAGTTTTTTGGTATGTTAGTCTGGGCAGGATTGGTGTATGCTTCGGGTGTACGTTATGTGTAAGCATTTTTGGGTTTAAGTGATTATTATTGAGTTAAGTTACCTTGTATTCGCCGTATACTAACTTATGAGTTGTTCATATTGGTATTTAATGTTCAGGAGATAAGCTGTTAGTCATGTGGCTAAATTCCCATGTATCATGTTATAGTAACTGATAACTTACTAAAAATATTTTAACGTAGATGTGTGATTGTCATAGTTTTTTAATCTTTTCAAGAATGTAAGCATAGGGTGGTAATGGAATTAGAAGTTTGTTGGCGATGAAGTCTAACCATTGTGGGGTTGTGTATAGGCCTATAGGGTGGAAGAGGCTGGTATATTTTTAAAGTCGTAGTAAGTGCAAACTGTAACGGCCGTCCCCAAAATGGCCATTACGATACTCAAACATAAAAGAGACTTGATAAATCAAGCGGAAATAAAGATACAAAGCTTCGATATGAGACTTTATTTCTTTTACAATAAAATCAAACCTTACAACCATAACGAAAGGCATCCAAAATAAAACATCTTTAGAACCATTACACGTACCTGATCAGGATTTTAAAACGTTTAACAACCATTTGAAGTACCAACGTACTAAAACAACAACATAACTAAGAGCCCGATCTTCTCCGTTAACCCATCCAAAACCTTGTCACCGGCTCCATACATTCTCTCAGCTTCTGTACCTCGTTTATTACCTATACATGAGGACATAAGAGAATAGAATTCTCGTAAGCAATAATGCTTAGTAAGTCACCATTGAATCCACTAAAACTTTTAGGGAATCTTAGCTAATCATAAATAGATACCCATGCTGAATACACTACACGTATACCATAATCACACATGATAACAACACATAAGCATTCATGTATCAAACACCAATAGATTTCCTTATTCACCATTCTTTCTTCTTATCTTATTCCTTGACTTTATGGGCCCGTAGCTCGTGTCCTGGCCCCTCGCTGATGACCTCGGGTAGCTAGCGCTCAGCCATCAGAAGCGACCCCGGGACTCCCTGCGGAAGGAGATCCCGCTACACTCATCTCAGGTAGTTACTTGGGGGCACGGCTACTTTGCAACATTACTTGTCTTTCATTACTTTCATTATCATCATCACTTCCTTTCATTGTTGATTCCATACGAATCAACCCCAAATCAAACATAGAACTTGAAATTCACATATCTCATGACATACAATTTCAACATTCAAGTACCCAAGCACATATATCATATTCATAATCTGCTAATCTTCCCTACTTTATTTAGAACTATCATGTATAGGTGGTGGTGACTTACCTGTAGAAGCTGAACTCAAATTACTCAATTAAGTGTGGCACCTTGATAACGTCTTCCGATAAGCTCTTCATTTATAACTCTTTAAGTAAATATATATTAGAATTAGAACTTACTGTTATTTAGCAAGTCTTTAAAAGTACGTAGTAATTATTATTGCTCTACTAAAATTCTTAAATGGGTTCTTACGACACTGGGTGCATAAAATTCCTTAACCTTAGACTCAATTGTAATAACTTATTTTGATCAAATATTTATAATATAAGATCCTGGACTTTTAGTAATGTAATAGTAAAACAACTTTCTAATTTAAGGAAAACAACTAACAAATTAGAATATACTTCTGTACCACTAGTCAGTTACTCGAAAGATGAAATACATTTAATGGAACAAAGCTTAGTTTAGAAGATTAAAATCTATGTTCTAATATATGATAAAGATATCACAAAGAATGATTCAGAGGACAAAGTTAAATATTTTGAAGGAGCGGATTTAAATTTAGACCGTACTTCAATATGACCCTCAAAGACTAATTTAATACATATGTCTACACCTTTATTTTTAGATAGAATGTTGAACAACTCACTGAGAAAAACGTAGCTATTGAAAGTATGAACCAGCCGCCAGAATTTAACAAAGCAGCCGCAACAATACTAGTTTGTCCCTGTCCATACTTTCCAAAGCTCAAATTTAATAGCAGGGATTGGTAATACTCAAATTTGTGAGGAAATACAAATTTGGATTGACAGGGAGCAACAAAGATACATTTAAACTCTATTATGGAATAAAATCCCACTAATGGAGACCTGCCCCTTCGATTAACTCCTGAAGTACCAAAAATTCAAAAGATAAACTTAAACAAGAAGGAGATTGCATACTTACCAATTTTGAGAAAGTGATCCAAGGCGCCGTTGGAAGAAAAGAAGACTTAGATGGAGAGACAGAAGGGAACAACAACACAAGCCCTTCCGTAGAAGTATACTATCTATATCTTAGATGTTATGACTGAGACCTCTAGGGATTTAGTTTTTAGAAAATGTTTCTATTAAATTTTAATTGGGCTAGGATAAGCAATTAGGACTTTAATTGGGCTAAGATTAGCAATTGGGTCATCGCTCATCTTTAAGATAATTTTCTGCCCGACCTTCTGTTAGGAATTACACTCACGCACACGAAGAACAATTAAAGAACACACAAAATTTGGTAACCCAATTCACCACAAATGACTATGTCTGGGGTGCTATCAAGCAAGGAATATTATTGTTGTTTTTGGATCTACACACAATGATTATAAGGGAGAGAGCTTGTATTTATAGAGAAGTAAATCCTAATCCCAAGGCAACTAGGATGCGTTTCCTAAAATAAATTAAGAAACGTGTTTCCAAAAATAAATTAAAAAACTCTCTCTAACACCTTACAATCTCCCACCTAGAGACTGTCTTCTTCAAACCTCCCTTGTAAGCATGGTAGCGTCGGCCTTCATCTTGAAGTACCCAGACCAATTGAAGCTATGCAAAGCTTCAATTTCTCCAAGATTACCACCTTAGTAAACATGTCTGCTGGATTCTCACTCCCACGGATCTTCACAAGCTGCAATGCCTCTATCTCAAGAAGATGACGGATGTAGTGATACTTCAACCGAATGTGTTTGGTTCTCTTGTGAAAAGCTGACTTGTTGGCCAAGAAGATAGCACTTTGACTGTCACTGTAAAGAATGATATTCTTGTACTCCTTCCCAAGTTCCCTCACTAAATTCTGAAGCCACACCATCTCCTTACTTGCCTCCGTAACAGCCACATATTCAGCTTCAGTGGTAGATAATGCAACAATCTTCTCTAGCTACAAAAGCCATGAAACCGTCGTTCAACCAAATGTAAAAACATACCCGGTGGCGCTCCTCGATCCATCCGAGTCATTCGATGCTAGGTCTGCATTAACATGTCCCATCAGCTCTCCATTCTTCTCATCAAAACACAAAGCATTAGAAGCAGTACCTTTCAAATACATCATGATCCACTTCACAGCTTCCCAGTGTTCTTTTCCAGGGTCTCCCATGAATCTGCTCACTACTCCCACTGCATGTGCAATGTCTGGCCTTGTGCACACCATCCCGTACATTATGCTGGCAATTGCCGATGCGTATGGGACATTCTGCATTTGAGCACGCTCCTCCTTGTTCTTCGGTGAGTCCTCCTTGCCAAGCTTGAAGTGACTACCCAACGGTACACTTGCTGCCTTTGCATCTTGCATTCTGAATCTTTGCAAGGCCTTCTAAATGTATTCTGCATGTGAAAGATACAATATGCCCGTTGCCTCATCCCTCTCGATTCGCATGCCCAAAATCTGCTTTGCCTCTCCAAGATCCTTCATGGAAAAACGTTCTGACAACTGTTTCTTTAGCTTCTCAATCTCCTTTGAACTAGCTCCTGCAATCAACATGTCATCTACATATAATAGCAAGATAAGGTAACAGTTCAAGGTCTTCTTGTAGTAGCAGCGATTGTCGGTGTGACATCTCAAGAAACTGATTTCACGCATGAAACCATCAAATTTCTTGTACCACTGCTTCGGTGCTTGCTTCAACCCGTATAAGCTCTTCACTAGCTTACATACGAGATTCTCACTGCTTTCCGCCACATAGCCCTCCGGTTGCACCATGTAAATCTCATCATTCAGATCATTATGAAGGAAAACAATCTTCACATCCATCTGATGTAACAACAAATTCTCTGCAGCAACTAACCCCAACACTAACCGAATAGTAAGTTTCACAACTCGAGAGAATACCATAATGCTGCTCAAACCCCTTCACAACCAGCCTAGCTTTGTAGCGTTTGCTGCCATCTGCCTCCTTCTTGATGCGCTAGATGATACACTTGTAATTTCCGTGTGTATGTTTATGTTTTTAGCTAGTTTTAATTGTTTAATATTTCGGAAATTACACACTTTTGGTGTAATAGTCATGTTTGTAAAATAGTTGTAATATGTTTAGATTAGGTCCATTCTGAGTTTAAACAGGTCCAAGATCAATCCAATGATCATTGGTGAAGGAAGGTGCAAGAGTACAAGACAAAAAGAAGGCAAAATCCTGATTTTTGACCTATACTCGATCGAGTATAGCATATACTCGATCGAGTATCTTGTTGAGATTTCAAATCGGATCGGATCTGAAAACAAAGGAACATGCAGGGAAGATTTTGACCACGATCGAGTGTCGATACTCGATCGAGTACACCGACATACTCGATCGGGTATGACTATAAATTATACTCGATCGAGTATATATACATACTCGATCGAGTATGCCTTTAATTTTAAACCTGAAATCGATCGAGTATACCTCGAATTTGCATTTCTACACATACTCGACCGAGTATCTTTATATACTCGATCGAGTACCCGAGCTGCACTCCCAAAAAGCCTATAAATACACCCCCTTTCCTTCACAATAGGATACCAATTCACATATACTCTTTAGCTCAGTTTAGATCAGTGTTTTCTTTATATTTTCTATCATGTTTAGTCTCCAAATGAGGAGCTAAACCCTTCCATCTTGGTTTTGCTACTTTGAAGCTTAATGAATTTGTAAGTTGTGAGTTATTCTCTTTAATCTTCTTCCTTGAATATTAATTCTTCCTTTAAATACTATTTCTATATCAATGTTGGGGAGTGTTACTAAGATGACAATTAGTTAACATCTTGACATTAGTTATAGTAATAATTATTTCTTCCTCTACGTTAATATTGGGGAGTGTTACTAAGATGACAATTAGTTAACATCTTGATATTAACTATAGTAGGATTCATCTTCTTTAATATTCTTTCTTGAGTATTAATTAATTCCTATTCATATTTCATATTAATATTTTGAACATTACTTAAAGGATCAACTAGTTTTGTTTCATATATTAATTAATACTAGAATCGGTCGATTAATATGCTTGTTATTAATTCGGTCCTTTCATGGTAGTAAACTTGGATTATTAATGCATGCATCTCATGGTTAATAATCTAAGGGGAATTAATTATATTGATTAAACCAATAAACCGCTTGTGTTGAGGTTATCAATCTCAATCGTTTTCATCTTAAGTTTATTGCTACTATCAAGTTAATATACGGCGCTTGTTCTATATTGACTCGATAGTAAGTTTTATTAATGAACGCTTCTCGTTATTAATAACTACCCTCGATGAACTGGATATACTCCTCGATTGAGTATTCGAGAGGAAGATAGTTAAAGATATAACCGGGATCGACGAACATTTCATTAAGTGGATAAAAGCAAAGCCAAGTCTTCTTCTCATTAATTAAACCACACAACTCGTTCATCTTCGTGCTTAAATATAATTTAAGTTCATAAACCAATCATAAAAACCCCCCTTGTTACTTATTTCTAATTCTATAAAAAGAGAAGTGTTCCTTTCCCTGTGGATACGAACCTTACTTCATTATACTACGTATAATTGTTGTATTGTATTATTATTTTGAGTGCACACCACGACAAAGTGCACGCCAAATTTGGCGCCGTTGCCGGGGAAAGGCAATAATTTTTCTTTTATTTCAATTCAAAAAAAAAATATATATAAACAAAATATAAAGAGTTACTTTTTCTATTTCTGAGCTTTGGGAAGTATATGGTCAAATATCGTTCATTGAACGAAATCACTTATCAAGCAAACCCTGAAATAGAACATGCCTTCGAGAGGTTGAAAAATTTATTTCCGCACACACCCTCGGAGGAATCCTCAAACGCTAGCTCTAGCGAATCCGAAGAGTCAATCCACATGGCTCTCGAAACAAGAACCTTGAGGGAGCTCACAGCTCCAAACTTGAATCAACAACCATTGTGTATTACCTTTCCTACTCTTGATGAAGGTAATACATTTGAGCTAAAATCTGGGCTCATACATCTATTGCCATCATTTCATGGCCTACGAGGAGAAGACCCGAATAAACATCTTTCGGAATTCCACATCGTTTGCACAAGCATGTGTCCAAACGGTGTTACCGAAGAACAGATCAAACTGAGGGCCTTCCCTTTCTCTTTGAAGGACACCGCGAAGGATTGGCTTTTCTATCTTCCTTCGGGGAGTATCAATACATGGGCACAAATGAAGAAATGCTTCCTTGATAGGTATTATCCCGCCTCCATTTCATCATCTCTTAAGAAGCAAATAAGCAACATCGAACAAAAAGATGATGAATCCTTGTATGAATTCTGGGAGAGATTCAAAAAGCTATGTGCTAGCTGCCCCTATCATGGATACACTGAACAAGACCTCATCTTATACTTCTATGATGGTCTTGTTGATGATGATAGAAGAATGGTGAATGCCGCTTGTGGAGGTGGGATAGTCAATAAAACTCCTTCACAAGCTATAAGTCTTATCTCGGAGTTGGCCGAGAACTCACGACAATTCGGCCGCAAAACCTCAACTCGAAGAGTTCTTGCGGCGGAATCCAGCACAACCACTCTAGAGAGTCAAGTTGCCGGCTTGACTTCTTTGATAAAAGAGCTCCTTTTAAAACCAAAAACTCAGGAGGTAAAAACTTGTGGAGTTTGCACATCAACCGGACACCCCACTGATGCGTGTCCATCACTCCAAAAAGAGCAAGTCAACGCTCTCGGTTTTCAAGGACATCAACAAAGAAGGTATGATCCTTTCTCAAATTCTTATAACCCGGGATTGAGGGACCATCCAAATTTGAGATACGGAAACCCTCAACAAACCAACTCATCTTCTCAACAACCATCTCAATCCAATATGTCAACGGATGACATGATCCGAACTTTGACATCAAACATGGTTACCATGCAACAAAACATGGGAGAATTTCAACAAAACATGATACAATTCCAACATGAGACAAAGTCAAGTATTAAAAATTTGGAAACTCAAGTTAGCCAAATTTCTAATGCCGTAAACCGACTTGAAGCAAAGGACTCGAGAAAACTCCCATCTCAAACGGAGCAAAACCCGAGACAACATGTGAATGCAATCATGTTGAGAAGTGAGATGACATTGAAAGAATTAGAAAAGGAAGACCAAATTCTTGAGGAGGTTGACCCTGAAGAGGAAGCTCACTCGGAGGAGGGAATCACAAAGGAAAAACTTCCTCCATCTCCATCATATGAACTAGTGGCCCCATTCCCTGAGGCATTGAGGGAAACAAGGAAGCTTGACAAAGATGCTGACATCTATGAAACTTTCTCCAAGTGTGAGGTAAACATTCCGCTCCTTAACTCAATGAAAAGTGTTCCCCGTTTTGCTAAATTTTTAAAAGAATTATGCAAAACAAAAAATAAAGTGAAAGGAAAACAAGAGGTTAAGGTGAGTGAACATGTTTCGGCTCTTTTTCAAAAGAAACTCCCCGAAAAATGTAGCGACCCAGGCATGTTCACCATACCTTGCAAAATAGGAGACACCACATTTTCTAAAGCCTTGTTGGATTTAGGGGCATCCATAAATGTCATCCCTTACTCGGTGTATAAATCCCTACAACTCGGTCCACTACATCAAACCGGTGTAGTGATTCAACTAGCGGATCGTTCTACTACTTACCCGAAGGGTGTAATAGAAGATGTGCTAGTAGAAGTAGAAAATATGGTTTTTCCTGTTGACTTCTATATCCTTGAAATGGGGGATGGTAACCAAACAACACCTATCCTGTTGGGTAGACCCTTCTTAAAGACCGCAAAAACAAAAATTGACGTGTCTAGTGGTTCATTAACTTTAGAGTTCAATGACCAAAAAGTAGAGTTCAATATATTCGACTCTACGAAAACACAAATTAAAGATCAATCCCTTTGCTCTTTAAATGTTTTTGAACCACAAGAACCAAAGTTTTTGAAGGAATCTGTTGAAATCCCAATTTTTCAAGGAAAAGAGGAAACTAAAAATGGGAAATCATTTTTAAAGGAGCTATCAAATTGTGAACTAAACCCACCGATGGTTGAGGTGGAAGCAAGAAAGAAATCTCGGCCTTAGTGGAAAAGGCCGAAAAATAAAATTGAAACAAGGCCAAACAGGGACTTAAAGAAGGATAAAAGGGATGTTCATGATCCCACATAAACAAAAAAGATAAAATAAAAATAAACGTCGTGCCGCGACGTTAAATTAGGCGCTTCTTGGGAGGCAACCCAAGCAAGATATGTTTTCTTTTTCCGTAGTGTGCGTGTGTAAAAAAAAAAAAAAAAAAAAAAGAGGAACCAATTTCAGTACTCGATCGAAGCAACAAAACATTTTAGAGATGCAAGCATACTCGATCGAGTATATGTCAATACTCGGTCGAGTATGTACAGAAAGACGAAATCAAAGGGAGCCTGCCTCCTATACCCTATCGAGTATCCACCAATACTCGGTCGAGTATCACTGGAAAAGCCATTTTTGCACCCCCCTGTCTCCAGCACCCGATCGAGTATAGGGTGATACCCGATCGGGTACCCCTGCGGTTTATACCCATAAAACACCCCAACCCACTTCATCTTCTCCAAAAATCATCCCAAACTTCAAACCCCTTTACCCCAAACTCCATTTTTCTACCTTCTCTCTACCATATCTCCTTCACTTCTCCACCAAATCACTCATACAACAACCAATACACTCTCCTCACTTTTCTCTACAATCCAATACCCAAAAATCCTCATATTTTTTTTCCATTCAAAAAAAAAAAAAAAAAAAAAAAATTGAAACCCTACTCCCTACCCTCAAGTCCGAAACCCAAGACCCAAAAACAACATTCAATGACACATAAGAAGGTGAGGGCCGAAAGTATAAATGCAAAGGGACAACGAGGATGTCCGTTTCAACCCGGGTATAACGAAGACAAGCACTAGGGACAGTGCTTCGAGCTAAGTGAGGGGGAGTCACTCATTGGAACATACTTAATTTTCTACCTTGTAACTTGCATTATTTTCTTCACACAAAAAAAAATGAAAAAAAATGCTAGTTAGGTTGAAAACCCAAAAACGGGCAATCTAAGCAAAAAGGGCTTCGAAAAAAAAAATGAGTGAGTGGAAAGGATGAAAAGAAAAAAAAGGAGATGCTAGGATGAAAACCAGAGAAGACTCCTAGGCAAAATGAGAGATATGAGAGAAAATTTGTTTTTGCAGAACATCATTTAATCTCTTTAAACAATGAAAAGAGGAGAAGAAGAAAAAGAGAAGAAAAAAAAAAGGGCAAGAAGATGGAGCATAGAAGATCACAAAACCCAAGAAAGAATTTTGTTTTTGGAATTGAAACTCATTTTTTTTCCCTTGGTGATCTTAGTTTCTTCCTTTCTTGAACTCTTGAAAAACTCTCAAACTGTTTGGATGTTTCTAGTTTACTCGAGGTCGAGTAAAGGACTAAGTGTGGGGGAGTTGATACACTTGTAATTTCCGTGTGTATGTTTATGTTTTTAGCTAGTTTTAATTGTTTAATATTTCGGAAATTACACACTTTTGGTGTAATAGTCATGTTTGTAAAATAGTTGTAATATGTTTAGATTAGGTCCATTCTGAGTTTAAACAGGTCCAAGATCAATCCAATGATCATTGGTGAAGGAAGGTGCAAGAGTACAAGACAAAAAGAAGGCAAAATCCTGATTTTTGACCTATACTCGATCGAGTATAGCATATACTCGATCGAGTATCTTGTTGAGATTTCAAATCGGATCGGATCTGAAAACAAAGGAACATGCAGGGAAGATTTTGACCACGATCGAGTGTCGATACTCGATCGAGTACACCGACATACTCGATCGGGTATGACTATAAATTATACTCGATCGAGTATATATACATACTCGATCGAGTATGCCTTTAATTTTAAACCTGAAATCGATCGAGTATACCTCGAATTTGCATTTCTACACATACTCGACCGAGTATCTTTATATACTCGATCGAGTACCCGAGCTGCACTCCCAAAAAGCCTATAAATACACCCCCTTTCCTTCACAATAGGATACCAATTCACATATACTCTTTAGCTCAGTTTAGATCAGTGTTTTCTTTATATTTTCTATCATGTTTAGTCTCCAAATGAGGAGCTAAACCCTTCCATCTTGGTTTTGCTACTTTGAAGCTTAATGAATTTGTAAGTTGTGAGTTATTCTCTTTAATCTTCTTCCTTGAATATTAATTCTTCCTTTAAATACTATTTCTATATCAATGTTGGGGAGTGTTACTAAGATGACAATTAGTTAACATCTTGACATTAGTTATAGTAATAATTATTTCTTCCTCTACGTTAATATTGGGGAGTGTTACTAAGATGACAATTAGTTAACATCTTGATATTAACTATAGTAGGATTCATCTTCTTTAATATTCTTTCTTGAGTATTAATTAATTCCTATTCATATTTCATATTAATATTTTGAACATTACTTAAAGGATCAACTAGTTTTGTTTCATATATTAATTAATACTAGAATCGGTCGATTAATATGCTTGTTATTAATTCGGTCCTTTCATGGTAGTAAACTTGGATTATTAATGCATGCATCTCATGGTTAATAATCTAAGGGGAATTAATTATATTGATTAAACCAATAAACCGCTTGTGTTGAGGTTATCAATCTCAATCGTTTTCATCTTAAGTTTATTGCTACTATCAAGTTAATATACGGCGCTTGTTCTATATTGACTCGATAGTAAGTTTTACTAATGAACGCTTCTCGTTATTAATAACTACCCTCGATGAACTGGATATACTCCTCGATTGAGTATTCGAGAGGAAGATAGTTAAAGATATAACCGGGATCGACGAACATTTCATTAAGTGGATAAAAGCAAAGCCAAGTCTTCTTCTCATTAATTAAACCACACAACTCGTTCATCTTCGTGCTTAAATATAATTTAAGTTCATAAACCAATCATAAAAACCCCCCTTGTTACTTATTTCTAATTCTATAAAAAGAGAAGTGTTCCTTTCCCTGTGGATACGAACCTTACTTCATTATACTACGTATAATTGTTGTATTGTATTATTATTTTGAGTGCACACCACGACAAAGTGCACGCCACTAGACCCACTTGCAGTGCAAATCCTTCTTTCCTTTCGGTAGCTCAACTAACCTCCAAGTATCATTGGATGTGAGAGATGACATCTCATCATTCATTACAAGTTTCCACTTGCCCTTGTCATCAACCCGAACTGCCTCTGCATAGGACTCCAGTTCACCACCATCAGTAAGCAACAAATAGAAATTAGAAGGTGAATATCTATTTGGTGCTCTCCGGTTTCTTGCAGGCCGCTGTCTTGGCGGGGTTGATGGATCCTCATCACTGCTCAACTCTTCATTCTGATCCCGCTTGCTCTCACCCGAATTAGAGATATCCAACTCTATGATCTTCCGTCTTTCTTGCTCAGAATCAGATGCACTCAATCTGTCCTTATACATAATCTGTTCGTTGAACACCACATCTCGGCTATGAATAATCTTCCTATTCTGATCATCCCAGAATCTGTATCCATAGTCATCACCACCATATCCAACGAATGTACACTTAACAGATATTGCGTCTAACTTGCTTCAGTCAACGGAACTGATATGAACATAAGCAACACAACCAAATATGCGGAGATAGGACAAATTTATCTCTTTACCCGTCCACCTTTCTTCAGGAATGTCATTCTCCAACGAGATCATTGGACTTCTGTTGATGAGAAAAGCCGCAGTGTTCACTGCATCCGCCTAAAACATTTTCAGTAAGTCACTCTTCAACCTCATGCATCTTGCCTGCTCATTCAGTGTTCTGTTCATGCATTCAGCAACGCCATTATGCTGCGGAGTCCCCTTTGTTGTCTTCTCCACACGATTCCCATTCTTAGCACAAAAATTCTTGAACTCATGCAATTCATACTCACCTCCATTATCTGACCGAAGGCACTTCAACTTCAGACCCGTCTCTATCTCAACAAGAGCTTTCCACATCCTGAAAGCATCAAAGGCATCAAATTTATTTTTGAGAAAATAAACCCATACCTTTCTTGTGGCATCATCAATGAAGGTCATGTAGTAGGCGGATCCTCCCAAGGATGTAACTTCTGCAGGTCCTCAAAGGTCGGTGTGAACTAGTTCCAGCTTCTCTGGTTTGATAGCTCGTCTTCCCTTTGAGAAACTGACACGTTTCTGCTTCCCGAATATGCATTCCTCGCATAAGCCAACCTCAACAGTCTTCAGGCTGAGCAGTTTGCCCTTCGAGCACAGCTCCTTCATCCCCTTTTCGCTCATGTGACTGAGTCGACAATGCCACAAATTCAAATTGTTTGTTGCAGCGACAACAACATCGATGCAGTCCTTCGAGTTCGTTGTCATGTACAACATACCCTCCTTCTTCCCTTTAGCAACCAGCAAGGCTCCCTTGGTGATCTTCCAATTTCTGCAGCCGAATGTAACTGCATAGACTTTCTCATCCAACTGCCCAATTGAAAGAAGATTTCTCCTCAATCCAGGAATGTGTCTGACTCCATTCAGTTTCAGCATGCATCTATTCGGAGTCTTCATGTGGACTGTCCTCTTCCCGACAATTTTAAGAGGTTCATCATCAGCAAGATACACCTCTCCAAAATTGCCAAGAGTATGTTGTTCCATCACTTCAGAATTACCACATGAATGGAACAAGGCTCCAAAATCCAGAACTCATGACTCTAATAGACTGCTCACGCTCAGAATCAGGAGATCATCACCCGATGATTCTGCCGCTGCATTGGCAATTGCCTTCTCCTTCTGATCCTTGATCTGCTCCTTGCACTGGCTCTTGAAGTGTCCGTACTCCTCACAGTTCCAGCACTTGATCTGACTTCTGTCCTTCTTGCCCTTGCTGTTTGACTTGGATTTGGATCTTGATCTATCCCGATTTGACTTGGACTTCGACTTCGTTCTGCCCCAGTTCTCTGTACTCAACGCCAATCCAGAAGCCAGGCCTGATTCCTTCCTGCGAATTTCTTCGCTGACCACCAGATTTCTGACTTCATCGAATTTTAGTTTCTCTTTCCCTGCCGAAGCATTGACTGCAGTCACCATTCCGTTCCATCTTTTTGGGAGAGAAGACAGCAGAATAAGGGCATGAATTTCGTCGCCGAATTTTATCTCAACCGCGCTCAACTGTGTGGTGATCAAATTGAACTCGTTGAGATGATCCACCACTCTCGTACCTTCTGACATCTTCAGGTTAAAAAGACGCCTCATCAGATGAAGTTTGTTCACGGCAGAAGGTTTCTCATACATATCCGACAAAATCTGCAACATCTCCTTCGTCATTTTTGCTTTGACGGTGTGTAGGGCAGGGCGATGTTTCTGGACAGTGATAATCGCACCAGGCTCATCGCTTTTCTGTCTAGCAACTTCCAATCGCTCTCCTTCATGTCTTCCGGTTTATCATCCATAGGTTGATACAGATCTTTACCGTATAGGTAATCTTCAATCTGCAACTTCCAGAATCCGTAATCCATTCCGTCAAACTGCACCACCGGTGTCTTCAAATTGTCTGCCATCATGAGATCACCCTTCGAACCTAGGGCTCTGATACCAATGGATAGGAATTACACTCACGCACACGAAGAACAATTAAAGAACACACGAAATTTGGTAACCCAATTCGCCACGAAAGACTACGTCTAGGGGTGCTACCTAGCCAGGAATATTATTGCTATTTTTGGATCTACACACAATGATTACAAGAGAGAGAACTTGTATTTTTAGAGAAGTAAATCCTAACTCCAAGGGAACTTTAGAACAATATTTATACATTTATTTGAATTTCTTGGAGCTTACCGGTCAACGTTATCTGCCACAAACAAAACATATTTAATTGACGAAAATAAATAATAATAATAATAATAATAATAATAATAATAATAATAATAATAATAATAATAATAATAATAATAATAATAATAATAATAATAAATGATTAATATAACTATCTCATAAAATCGGGGTGTTACAACCAAACCCTAATAGGAGTGGATTGATGATATATTTAATAAGTTTTTATACAAGAAAAATAAGAAAAAGAAAATGAATTAGAAAATTTTGGGTGGTAATGGAATTAGAAGTTTCTTGGCGATGAAGTCTAACCATTGTTGCTCATTTAATGGAAGTCGTGATTTTTCGCTTAAATGACAAACATGCCACCAATTTTTTTTGACCTTTATTAGTTATTGGTTTGTCTTTCTTAGTTGGGCCGAGTGTACATACACCCGGATGAATGATATAGGCACTGCATGTTTGCAACATTATGTTCATTTTTGTGCAATTTTGTTATCAACCATTTAACAAATTAAGACACAAGGTATCATGATACAAAATTTTGGATGTACAGAAGAAGAATCCATTTTTGTTGCATGACAGTGTTGATCAGTACGAATATTAGTTTAAAGAAAAACATCTATTTATGTGTAAGTGTTACAAACACGCCGACAAATATATGTTAAGATCTGGATTCCATCCTAAAAGGTATAGGAGGAATAGTTCAAATCTTAATGTTTAATTCTTGTAGAGATATCCGGTGTGAAACGGTACTTTATCAATATAATATACCTTCCTAATTAAAGAGGTATTTGTTTTACTTCCTCACTAGGTAGCTTATAGGTTCGTATCCTATATTACTAAATTTTAAGATGTACCTCTTCTTATCTGTGAGGCATGCATTTTCTCTTCGATCTCTACGGAAGTGTTTTGAATCTTTATTTATATATATGAAAATAAATGCTCTACTAAACAGAGATTATCGTTTATAATAGGGTTTTTTTACAAGAATATTATTAAAATAAAACTTATTTACATAAATATGACTATTCATTACTACAACGTAGTGTTGTAGTAACTAAAGTTCAAACTTGAACATGAATTACTATCATTTCATTACTATTCCAGTAACTAATTATATTTTTGTAAATCATCTTTATTTTGATCATATTTATGCAATTATTTCTTATAATAGTCTCTAGCATGTATAACATAAATCGAGTTAATATTTACTCAATAAATACCTATTATTTGCGTCATTGTCTATTTGTTGGTATCTTTTTGTTGGCATACAACATTTGAGAAATTTGACTTTATTTCAATATTAAATATTGAAATTTAAAAATAAGATAAGAAAACCGCTTGGATATTACAGTAGCCTGTGATATTTATAGTAGTATCAACAATAAATGTTGCTGTTATTTGTTGCACATAATTGATTAGCATGTTCAGTGCAAAGCTGTCTATAATCCAAACCAGAGCCCGCAAGCACTATCCCTTCATAATCAATGCACTTCTCTATGTATTCTTCTTTGGATATGGGTCCCATATATGACATATAAATTGTATCTGCAATTGGCGTTGGTGATGCATTGCTTGCGGACACTAATAAAGGCCAAAGAATTGGCATTAACAAATAAAACTAGTTAAAATTACGCACATAAACAATAACAATTCTATACTATCAGAGAGCTACAGGTTTGTAGCTCGCCTCCTCTCCGTTTTTTCCCCGGTAGGAACAATCTCCATCTCCTCCTCGGTCTGGTGCTCTGTTGAGTCGTCCACGCGCCTTCGTTTCTGCTCGATGTATCCCCTCTCATGTGGTAAGAGCCCGCCTTCCACCGTATCTGGTCGCATGCCTTCCTCTCTATTACCACCGGTAGCCTTGCTTTCAGAATTGATTCCTTTCCCTGCTAGAACAAGCCATTTATTCTCTTACCATTGCTTTGCCCCTTTTGTAGCCCTAAGCCAAGGGCCAAAAGGCCTTTCACCAGTGACTTCATATTGACTCTCTGCATGCCCTATTATACCACACAGAAAGCAAAAGCGGGGTAGTTTCTCATAGCAAAACCTGACACGAAAAGTGACTCCTTCCTCTTTTGCAGAAGCAATTTCCTTTTCAAAGGTTTGCCCAGATCAACGCATACACGAATTCTCATAAATGATTCTCAACTCTCAGAAAAATTATGGTCATCAAATTTTATAAAAGTACCCAAAAAGTTCCCAATTCATTCCGCATTCTCAACAGTGAAATTAATATCCCACTAGGATATCATGAACTTGAACCCAAAAAACTACTTTATTCGGTGGAATAGATAGGGAAATATCTCCCTCTTTAAGCCTGCTCATAACAATTACGTTCTGATAAAAAAGCCATGGTCCCTCCTCCTCCACCTATAACATCATCCTCCTTATAGAACTGAAACACATACCTTCTAGGGCCAATTTCAGTTATAGTAACACCATTTTCAGGTTTCCACACAGATGCCATAATATCTCTAAACTGGGAAAAACGTACCGACTTTTCTGATGTTATGGTTCCGACCATGGACAGATTGTGTTTCGAGGAGTTCGGTGCCATAGGTGCAACCACGATGACCTTGTCATCCTCCTCCAGATCCAGTAGTTCATAAGCCTTGCCCAGCGCGTCCGCTCCTTCGATGTTCTCCTGCTCCAATGGGAGGGTGCATTGCAGCTAACAGCTAACAGTCAACCGCTTATTGCCAACACCCCCAATGTCTAACTCTATTTTTGTTGAGTTGTAAATTTGAAAAAACAATGACATAGATTTGCAGAATGGTGACAACTTCAGTACCCTTTTAAAAAATGAGGTACCGTACCTATCATTCATTTTATTGGACCACATCACTTTATCATTCTTAATTTAGATTTAAATAATTCAACTGCTACATTCTCATTGGTCCATGTGGACAAAGGTATGACATTTTGAAAGTTTTATAAAAAAAACTTCAAAAAATGAAATTAAATACTACCTCCGTTCTTAAATAAATGCAACACTTTGACTTTTATACTATTCACATGTTCTACTTTGACTACATTTTATGTATTAATGTAATAATATTATTTTATGAAAAAAGTGTTGTTAAACTCGTGTCATTGTAAATTTTCATAATCTAATTTTTTTAATTTTTTTACTAATGCAAAATCATTTATATTAATGGTCAAAGTTGTGTCTCGGCAAGTGTGAAATGTTGACCGTTGCATTTATTTAAGAACAGAGGAAATATTTTTTTGAATGAAGTGACAAAGAATTAGAGGGAACCTATTAGTCGGGATTGTTTTGTTGACAAACACAAGTTTCTATAATTACTCATGGACAAAAAAGAAAACCGACATAAATTTCAAGGATGAAAAACAATGAAAATATTTTAAAGGGACCTAAAACAATGTGTGTCATATTTGCAGGAACTAAAATCATCTTTAAACCATTTTTTATTTTAGCTTCTCATATCAATAATGTTTGTTTTTGGGTTTTGCTGACGTAGAAGATGGCATGTTGGATGCCGTCTTCCTCTCGGATCAGCACTGAGCTGATAGCCGCGGGGCTAACACCGAGATATAAGTATAAAGTCTCCCCCACCTTTGGTTTGGAGAGCACTGGGGGAGAAGAGAGGTACTTCTTGAGTTCGTCGAATGCCTCTTGACACTCAGATGTCCATTGAGAGCCCGCCGTCTTCCTCATGATTTGGAAGAAGGGGAGGGCCCTCTCGGCTGACTTAGAGAGGAATCGGTTGAGGGCCGCCAGGCGACCCGTCAGCCGTTGAACTTCTTTGACGTTGCGTGGAGGCTCCATGTTGATGATGGCCTGAATCTTCTCGGGGTTGGCCTCAATACCCCTTCGGCTGACCATGTAGCCCAAGAACTTTCCTCCCTGCACGCCGAAGGTGCACTTCTTTGGATTCAGTCGGAGGTTGAATTTTTGCATGATGGCGAAGATTTCCTGGAGGTCCTCGGCGTGAGTGCCGGCCTTCTTGCTTTTGACAATCATATCGTCAACATAGGCCTCCATAGTGCGCCCCAAGACGGCTTGAAAGACTCTGGCCACCATTCGGGTGTAGGTGGCGCCTGAATTCTTGAGGCCGAAGGCCATCACAAGATAACAGAAGATGCCTTCGGGTGTCATGAAGGCAGTTTTTCCAGCGTCTTCCTCATGCATGTAGATTTGATGATATCTGCGGAATGCGTCGAGGAATGACATAATCTCGCATCCCGCGGTCTCATCCACAAGTTGATCAATGTTCGGCAGAGGGAAGGGGTCCATAGGGCACGCCTTATTCAGATCTGTGTAGTCCACGCACATGCGGAAGGTAGGAGGTTTTTGTGCGAGGACTACATTAGCCAACCAAGAAGGGTACTTCACCTCCTTAATGTGTTTGATGGAGAGGAGCATAGACACCTCTTTCTTTACGAACTCCCTTCTCTCGGCTGAGAGGGGTCTTCTCCGTTGCTGTACCGGTTTGGCCGAAGGGTCCACCGCCAGGCGGTGGGTGATAACCCTTCGGTCAATTCCTGGCATATCCTCCGGCCCCCATGCAAAAACAATGGAGTAGGCGCGGAGGGCTTTGGTGATGCCAGCCTTCAAGTCTTCGGGGAGCTTGGCTCCAATCTTCAGGACTCTCTCCGGCTTGGCCGGATCGAGTATCAAGTCTTCGGTCTCCTCGGCAGGCTCAGCCCTCGGCCTTCCTTCTTCTTCCTCCAAGGCCCTGGTGGTGATGGTGTCAACACGAAACTCAGTTTTACTAACCTTCTTGGTAAGCTGAAGGTAGCAGGCCTTGGAAAGCTTCTGATTTCCCCTCGAGTAACCGATGCCGGTAGGCGTGGGGAACTTGAGGCAGAGGTGCCTCATGGAGATGACGGCTTCCAAGTCCTCGGGGGCAGGCCGGCCGAGGATGATGTTGTGCGCGCAGTCGAGGTTGACGACGACGAACTCCACTTCGAGCTTGGCTCTATGGGATCCGTCGCCGAATTCGACCACGAGTGTGATGACGCCCTCGGCGTCGATGCTGTCCCCCGTGAATCCGGAGAGGGGGGTGTTGATGTGCCGAAGGGACCCCCTGTCGAGTCCCAACTCTTGAAAAGTGCTGAGATACACGACGTTGACAGAACTCCCCGTGTCGACATAAGTCCGGTGGATGATGGCGTCGTTGATCTCAGTGCGGATGACGAGGGCATCCCTATGCGGCAGAGAACCCGAGGGGAGGTCCGCATCTGTGAAGAAAATTGGATCCGCCCTCGGCCGTTTAGTTGGGGGCACGTGATTGACTTCCCCAATGTAAAGGGACTGTGCCCACTTCTTCCGTTGGCTGGTGGAGTCTCCACCAGTGTTGCCGCCGTTAATCATGTGAATATGGCGCTTGTATTGTTGATGGGAGCCCTCCCCCTCGTCTTCGAGGCCGCCAATTTCACGCTTCTTCCCATGCGGGTTTCCCAAGGGAATGGTGTTGGGGTTCACCCACTTGTTTGCCTTCGGCGGAGGGCCTTGATGATGAGGGGGACCCTGGGGCGGAGGGCCCCTGATAAATTGGGACAAGTGGCCCGCCTGTATCAGCCTCTCGATGGCGTTCTTCAGCTGATGGCAGTCGTCGGTTTTGTGTCCATGGTGGCGGTGGAAGCGGCAGTAGGGCTCATCAGGACCGATGGCATAAATCTCGAGGGGTGTGCGGGAGTCTCGCTCTACGAGCCCCCGCTCTTCCGCATGATCAAGAATGACGCTGACGGGATGCGTCAAGGGAGTGCGTGGGTGCTCAAGGAGGACGGGTTGCGCCCATGCCTTCGGATTGTTTTTGTAACCGCCCCCGGTTCTGGCTTGGCCACCCCGGGGGCGATCATTATATTGAGCCTCGCGGTTGGCCGGAGGAGGAGGTCCTCTGGGCCGATTTCTGCCCTCATTTTTCTAGGAAGGATCTGTGTTGCGGCGGTCCTTCTCGATCTCTTCTGCTTCGGCGTATCGGTCCCCCCGCTGAAGCGCCTTGGTATAGTCGCGGGGGGGATCGGTGATGAGACTCCTGGAGAAGTTACCATTGCGGAGGACGGTGTGGAAGAGGGCCATCAGGGTCCTGTCATCGGCGCCTTCGACCTCGAGGGAGGCCTGCCTCCAGCGTTCTAAGAAACTCCGAAGGGTTTCTTCCTTCTGTTGCCTCACGTTCAGGAGGTGGGAGAAGTGTTTCTTTGAGCGATGCCTCCCGGCAAACTGTGTAAGGAAGCGGTGGGCAAGTTCTTGCCAAGAATCAATGCTCCCTTCGGGCAATCGGTTGAACCACTCATACGCGGGCCCCTCCAAGGTGGAAAGGAACCAGCGGCATAAGTACTCATCCGAGGCCCCCATCATCATCATACTGTTCTGATACCTGCTGTAGTGTTCTTGGGGATCTGTTTTCCCCTCGTATGGTTTGATGGGCTGCCCCCGATATTTATGGGGGATTTTGGCCGCCAGCACCCTCGGGGTGAAAGGCGTCCTAGTGCGGAGTTGGATGAGGGGCTCGCCTGAGCCTTCGGCAAGCTTACGCTTCATTTCCTCCACTTGCGCCCGGAGGTCGGCGTACTCTGGATCTGGCCTCGCCGTGGAAGCCGTCGGGGGCGCCTGACGATTCTCCTCGAGTTGACGGAGGAGGGCTTCAATGATTTCGTCCTTGGGATCCTTCGGGGCAACCCCTTGGGAGTTGGCCCGGAAGGATTGCGCCTGATTGATCTGGTGCCTGGCGTCATCGGCATGGAGGAGGGCTTTGCCTTTGCTTCGTGGGGGAGGCATAGAATTCAATCAAAATAATTAAGACAAATTAAATAATACTGATAACAACTCATAATATGGATATGATCAAATTAATTTAAAAGCACAATGGTTGAAATTTACATACCTTAAGTACAACGATGATACCAAGTAATATAAAGTAAGAAATGCAAATAGAAAACCTCTAGATATCAAGTGATATAACTTCCAACTTCTATCCAGAATTTATCATACACAAAGATCGAAGACATCATTTTGAGATGTAGTTTGCTTCACATCCCAACTTGGTGTTTTTGTAGATTTAGTAGGCACAGAAATTGGGACGGAAATACCCCAGCCAAAATGTGCAGAACGTTCTTCATTGTCTCGGATTTTGGCACGAAAATAAGTTTCTTTGAAATCTGGTCAAGGCGACGGATTTTGGGACAACGAAATCGCGGTCAAACTAACGGTTACATTTTGGCACGACGTTTGGGTCAGATATAAGCCAGCCAACGTAACGGCTACATTTTGGCACGGATATAGGGACGGACATTGGAACAGCCGAATACGATACGGGTCTGTCTCGGAGGTTGGCACGGAACTAGTTGGCACGGATATATACCGGGCCAATTTTACAAAAAAAAACGTCTGTACTTGGGACGGAAATTCGTCCCTGCCATGTTGTCGCGGCATTTGGCACGGATATTAACGCATGCCAACTGCGTAAGATTTTTTTCGGTCTTGTCACGGATGTAGGGTCGAAAAGTCCGAGCCAAACATGTTGGCACGGATATATCCGTGCCAGTGTAGTAACAAATCGACTTTTTCAGCTTTCTGTCCCCAAATCCGTGCCAAAACTGTCTAGGATTTTTTCTGTGCCTAAATCTGTATCTATAACGAGTTTTTTTGGTAGTGGTAAGGCTATGTTTGCTATTGCTTAAATTTTAAAAAAGTGATTTTGAAAAGTGATTGTTGGGAAAGTGATTAATGGTAAAAGTTGGGAGTGTTTGAGAATATAAGTGATTAAAATGAAAAAGTTAAAGTTGAAATGTTTGGTAAAAAAGTGATTGTGGAATTATATTTGTGTGCAAGTACAAAAATATCCTTCCTTTCATTAATCACACCCACCTTCATAACCGACCGTTCTTCAATGTTAGCCCCTCAATATTTATCCTCCTCTTTCAGATCTGAATATTTTCTTCTTGATTGCTTCAAGTAATCAGTTTTGTTTTTCTAGCCTATTCAAGATTTCATAAAGTTAGGTGTGGGTTTCCTTTACAGTTGTAGCTTTAACCGTAAGTCAAGCCACAAATCCACAAGTCATACCATGCGAAACTCGAAGATGGAGAATAAAAATAGCAGAAGAAGAACGGGAGCTTTTCCGATGGAACGGGCTTCACGAACCAATTTTTTGCTGGGATGCTGGAGTTACTCGGGATGCTGCGACAAAAAATGGAGAAGACAGAGATATCTGGAGATGTTTGAGAAGGGTAACATTGGGTATTAGGGGAAAAGGTGATAGATATAATTATCAGCCAAGTTGAAAAGCAGGGTTGAAGGTGTTTTCAGCTTTTGCCCCATAATCACTTTTTTTGAAGCTGAATCTACCCTTTGCAAACACTCAAAATAGTTTTTTTTAACAAAAAAGCCAAAAGTGCTTGTGAAAAGCAATAGAAAACACGGCCTAAAGTGATGAGAGAAAGGGATCGGAAGAGAAAATGTATGGCTTTCATCCAAGTCGTAATTTAGTGCGTTCTCTTATTAATGATTTGAAATGGAAGATTTTGAATTGAGATTATTAATCAAAATAAAGATTTAGAATATGGCCAGCCTAATTAATTAGAATATCACTATTCTTCTTTAAATTTATTAATTCTTGAAAAAATGTTTAAAATATGTATTACCGATACTTTTTTAGTTTTTGAACTCATAAAAGCAGTTTATTAGATGAACTAATTATATTGACAAAAAAATTAATTGATGTCCTTAAAAGTAATTTAACAAATTATCAGTTAATTGTAAACAACCATTTAACCAAATACCGTTTGAAGAACTGCTAATCCTATCGGCCAATAAAAACAGCCAACTGAAACTGTTGTTATCAATCAATCAGCTAATGCAATTGGCGAACAGCTAACAGCCAATAGCCAACTGCCAAACACCCTGAATGTTTTAATTAAATTTGAGAATTATATAGGACTGTGTATAGATAACAACGTTGTAAAATGTGGTACGTAATAATTACTGCCATAATTTGAGTACATAATACGGAGTACAACCTAAAATGCTTTAAATTGAAGATCGATAAAATTATACTTTCCATAGTTAATTGATCGAATTTGAGACTAATTAGTGCGACCATATATAAGGCTTAGGATGTTTTCTTTTGGACTGAAATTTGTTGGTCTGGACTGTTTTGGTCTGGTCTGGTCTGGTCTAGTCTGAAATGGTATGGTCTGATCTGGTAAACGACTGGTCTCTGTGTATTTTATAACTACGGAAGTCAAGTCTGGTCTGATCTGGTCTGATCTAGTCTGGTCTGGGAATGAAAACAGTCCAAAAGAAAACATCTTTAGTGACCATAATGCATGTTACATGCCAAAAACTAAAACAACCCTTCTAACTTCAATTCATTACTGGACATGCATATTGTGTATATATGTCTAGAGTTCTACAACTGGAACAGAGTGTTTGTTCCATATTGTGACGGATCTTCGGCAGTGTTTGCGTTTGCTTAAAAAAAGCGCTTTTCAGCTTTTGGCTTAAAAAAAGCTAAAAAGAGTGTTTTCAAATGACAGCTTCTGCTTAAATTAATCACTTAAAAGCTAAAAGCTGGAAGCAGGTGGAAAGGTGCTTTAAACTGCTTTCACTTTTTCTATTACACAAAAAGTACTTATTTTACCAAACATTACCAACTTTTACTTTTTCAGAATCACTTTTTTCTCAAACACTACCAACTTTTACTATTAATCACTTTTCCCAAAATAACTTTAAAAAATCACTTTTTAAAGTTGAAGCAATTGCAAGTACTCGACTGTTTCATTCAGAAATTCTCACCGTAAACGTATATATAGCTATGGCTTAATTTAATTTCAATAACTTGAAGCTTCTAACATTTTATGTACTCTTTTATATATAAGGTTACTAATGTAACCTACAGAGGTTTCAGAATCTTTGAGGCCACAATGGATGATCTCATGTCTAAAGGAATGAAGCATGCTCAAAATGTAAGATATTGCTCCGTATTACACCATATTTATTTGCAGTATAATTGAAGGTTAATGATACTAAATTAATACGGAGTAATAATATCTAGACTATATTTTGGCATAATTTTGCAAGTCAAACTTAACTTTAAGTCTTTAACTTTATTAATTAAGCAGTACAGTGGATATGCATGTTTGTCATTTATTGAAAAGTAAAAAAAGTGGTTGGTTATATATGTATGCTATCAGCTTCAAAAAAAAATATATGTATGCTATCAAAGGAAAAGCAAAAAGATACGAGTAGTATTACTAGTATATTAATGGGATATGACTAAAACTCAATGAGTTTATCAAACTATGACCTAACTAGTTTTTAAACTTTTGTATGACCGAAAATTCAAATAAAAATTAAAATTTCATTTATAATTAAAGGTTGAATGACAAAAATGCCCGTATTTTAAATATGTGCATTTTGCACTAATTTATCTAGTTAAAATTATTGCACTTTAAATTGTCGTTAATGCACGATATTAATGCACTATTTTACTGCACATCTGGTAATTACCACTGCACTTCCTCCAACATTAATTCTCTTCTCATTTACTTGAGGAATTCTTTTTTAGTTTATTTAGATTTCATAATATTATTATTTTACGTCTAATTAAGTATATTGCATTTCATGATGATATTACTGCTTTGTGTTACTGCAATACGAGTCATAATCACTACACAACAAAATTTCTCAATGCATTCATTCACTGCCTCGTACAAGATGCATGTATATTGCATTCGATTAACTGCACAAAACTTTTTTCAATGCTTTCGTTCACTGCCCATGTACAACACTATGTATTGATGTTCATTGTCAATGTTCATCACTATTTATTACCATAATCAATGCCATATTTACTGTCCATATTCACTGCCAATGTGTCTTACACATGTCTAGCTAAAAACCCCAAATTCCAAAAAGAAGAAGAAGAATGCAGTCACTCCGTGTTTCAAGTTTCAACAAACACTCTGCAAATAGAAGAACATGCAATTAATTATTTTAAATTGAAAATAAATAATCAAAACAAAAATCAAATTCAACTTATACGTTCCACAAATGGTGAAGGCCCTCCTCCAGACTTGTAGTGTCGAGAGCTCCAAGATCCCAGATCTAAAATTGGCTGTACTTGAATATTATATTCAAAATTGAATTCTTAATCTGCTCACCCAGTAGTTGCCGCACCATGGACGTCACTGCTTGCTGCCAAGGTCAATGTTGTTGGTTGACACACGGACTGGAGCTCCATCTCCCATCAAAGTCCGCCCTTCATATCGCTTCCAGTCATCGATTCAATGACAGAGGACGACGCATCAACGCCGGACGACGATTCGGCACACAGGTCGGGCGATTGTGCTATTAGGCGAGAGATTGATCTTTGGAAGGCGGCGGCTGTACTCCCATGCTAGAATCTGTGGGCGGCGGCGGGGCTGGACGGCGGGCGGAGACTCGACGGGGCGGCTACGTGGGTGGGTGGTGCAAGGTATACGTGAAAGGCTACAGCTAGGGTTGGAGAAAAACGAGTATGAGATTAGGGTTTTATAGGTATAATCTAAAAGGGTATATTTGTCCCTGAAAATTATTTATTATTTTATTATTTCAAAATTTAATTAAATATTTCAAATTTTAATATTATTTTAGGGAAAAAACTGGTTAGGTCATAGATTGAGAAACTCGTTGAGTTTTAGTCATATGTAGGGTAATTATCTCTATATTAATTGATCATGGCTACTTCTGAACTAAAAATTAGAGCTTACGTAATACGTAGTACAATAATACTACGTATGTGATATGGTGATTAATATTGAAACAATTGAATTAATTATAGGCGATTCTTAGCGGAGGTTCGGCAGGCGGATTGGCAGCTATGATTCATTGTGACTGGTTTCAGGATCTTCTCCCAATTATTGCACGAGTCTAGTGCCTCGCTATTGCATCTTACTTTGTGCATGAGTAAGTTTACCTCGATTCGTAATTTAAATAACACATTGACCACCAAAATACATATAGTGTTTGCCTGTTTGGCATACATATAGTTTTTGGCAGGAATATGTCAAATTCGTGTCAAAAATAATTTTATACGAGTTATTTAGTATAAAATAACCTGTAAATTCGTGCCAAATTGGTGTCATTCCGTTTTTTTGTAATTATGATATGTCTTATATAGTTATATGTGTGTTAAAGTGAGTTTCAAGTAAATGAAATAACTTTGAACTCGATCATTATGCAATATTAAAGATGACTTGAAATAATTTAAACATGCTTCTAGTCCATCTTTTCAACAGGGCACATCTTAGTGGAAGCAAACAGTTTAAAGCAACGTTCCAGGGGTTGATCAGTTTACACGTATTTTCGCTTCCCTTATTACAAGCTGCCATTATATATTATACACTATACGCACCTAATTAAAGACACTCAAATTTATTAACACGTACTATATGGAGTTGGCTTTGGGTTTCTTATTTAGGGATCGTCCAAAGCATTGCCTCCCCTGTGCACATCAATGAGTCCGGATTTGGTGAGTTGAGACAAAGATTATTGATAATTATTGCCCAATATATAATATGATGTATAGTAATACATACTACTTTGGTATTACTACGCATATATGATAATTAATGCTTAATTTTATCTGGCTGCCCATAACTCCATAAGTGCTTCTTCCCTCAATACTTCTTGCCGACTATAAGAACACCTGTCTTTATAGCAATGTCGTCATTCGATTTAATCCAAGTATGTCCTTAGCTTTAATACTCATCTCCTAATAATAATGATAATCCCAAAGTTTGGCTGGTACTAAATGTTGGAAAAATGTGTGAAAAATTGCATTAAATGGCTATTTTGGGGCAATTTTTTGAGTGGGGTCCACTTCCGATTTGGGTCGGGTCAAAGTGGTTTCGGATTGTCCTTGCTTAGGGCTACAATTCGATATATGGTACGCTCAAAGCGGATAACGGGTGAATGAGAAATTGATTCTCGAAGTATACCCATTAGAATGGAAAAACTGGGAAAAAGAATGGGTTTCTAGTGTTAATTTCCCACACCGGAAAACCTAAGGGATTTGCAACCCTTTATAAAGGGACTTCCCCCTTAAGGATTTAAGATTCCTAAGGGTAAAGGCTTTCTCACGCGCGGGGGGTGCAAATCAAATCCCGAAACCGGAGAAGAAAAACCGCGACTTGCGTGCGCGGGCGACTTGCGGACACGAATGTCGTCCAAACATAAATTTTTCCCCAGTTGCCTAGCGGCAGAAACGCTCCGAACAGAAGACCTCGAGTTCTGGTGGGCAGAAGGCCTCGGCAGAAACCCTCCCAGGGTGTTTCTGCCGGCTTCGGACAGAAACCCTGGACGATTCAATGCCCAACGGACTGGTCATTGATGTCCAACGTTTAGGCAGTGTTCTAAAAGGCGTGAGGCATGACGAGGCGGCACAGCCGAGCCTTAGACCTTTGAAGCATAGGCGCCAAAAGGCGTTTGAATTTTTACTAGTAACTAGATTCTCACCCGTGCGATGCACGGAGCAAAAAATAATCAAATTATGTAAAGTTTTTTTTACATCAACGATCAATAATAACATCAAAGATTTATGAAATTATTAAAAATAATAAGAAAAAATTAATAATTATAATACAATATAGTATAATATAACAATAATAGCAATGTACTGCAAAAAAACAATAACTTCGATGATAAAAATAATAATTATCATATTGGATTGGCCACATGTGTTCTTTTGCAAATTCATCTGTAGACCATCATTCAATTTCATCAGATTTCACTTCTCATTGATAGATATAAACTTCTTTTCCCAGGTTGATTAGTGGCTCCTATTTTACGGTGGCCGAGGGATAATCATAAGATTCAAATCATGTCTACACTCCTCTGTTGATTTGAGTATATTCCTTAGATCTCCGTCTCCTATTTTTAATTTTATAAAAGCGTGGCCTAAAGTGGTTCCTATTTTACGGTGAGTATATTTGCACGCGGTTTAAGAAAATGAGAAATGTGCGGTCTAAAGTTGTGCAAATGAGAGAGAGAATATGGACAAATGTTATGAACAACAAATTATTCGCCAACAAATGAAATAAGACTTTGAATCCAATTGTTAACTTTGGATTTAACAATTCAAAGTTTTAGATAATCCTATATAAAGCTTAAATCCATAAATTGTAGACTTTCCATTTCTTATATAGTTACATCACAAGCCCGTTAATTTTATTCCACCCATTATTTATAGGTATTATTTTTGTAAAATCAGCAAACATTTATAAATTCTGTATATGCAGATGATGAAACGCATAAAATCCCTGGCTTTGGATGCATAATCAACCAACAAAATTCTTTTTTTTGGTATGGAGCAGAACCACTTTGACCCAATTATAATGAGAACTCCTTTAAAAAAAATTATAATATTCATTTACTAAAAAAACCCGTATATTATTCATGTTAAATATCTATATATATTTTGAAAAGTAATGATTTATTTTTTCAGAGCAGTTTTGATTTTATTAAAATAGATGTTGCCAAGTTGCTCCCTCATAACTTGTGACTAAATAATGTGTTATGACTTACTTTACTCATTGTAATTTAATTTCATTCTCTTTCAATTTTTTGAGATTAATGATCTTACAGTTGAACAGACATCCATACTTGTTTTTAATATGGTTCTTGAATATTATGGAGTATTTGATATAAGATTATTTCTTTTTAAAAATATATTTATTTTGAATAATAAAATATTTCAAGTTTATAATTTAAACAGAGAAATATATTTTTTATTTCCCTGATTAAATTTATGTTCTCTGAAACTCAAAAAATCAATTTTTTATACATAATACTTGTCAGAGATTAACAAAAAGTACCATTGTTTTATTCATTTTAAGCTCGAGTTTGATAAAATTAATACTACTATTATGTCATTTGATAATTCATCTGCACATATTTTCTAAATTATATAAACATTAACATGTTTATAGTGACTCCAATGTTTTGATCGCTTTATTATAACGAAATTTACAACGAAAGATCTTCCATTTACACTATGACCAAAAATAATTTTACAAAATATTTGTTTTGTTTAAAATTAAAAGCATATTAAGCTATGTATGTGTGGAAATTAAAAGATTGTAGCTGCTATGCCTTTGTAATAATGTTATTTGTATGAATCTACTGGTAAACCAAATTACATTCCAAAAAGATCTAGCCTCGTCATTTTGTATTTCAGCTTCTCCATTATTCCTTGCCATTGAATGATGATTATGCTCCTCGTGATATCATACTTGATGTTTCACTATCAATCTGCAACGCATCAAAAATACTAAATATGTAGAAACTGAACACTAACTGTAATAAGAACAGATTACATAAGTCGGGTCTCATCAGTGAGTATATTTTCATTGATTAACCGTTGTTGCACAAATACATCCTCTATGTAAATTCAATGAATGAAAGGATTATAAGGACACCAAAGACATATTGAATTTCTGATTTTTTGAAAAAGAGTGGTTACAGGTACCTTTGCATCTTGGAGAACACTATGGAATGCTAAGGAACTTGAATGGACCCTACGACCTTCCCTGTCAATTGGTCGTGTTTCGTTGTGGTGGTGTGATAAAGATCAGTCATATTTATACATAGAATATTTGAGGAGCTTCGAATGCGTATGAGAAATTATCCAATGGTTAATAATGTGTAACTTCCTGTGAAATAAAGTCTGATTGGACTGCACGTTGCAGACTAATGTTGACCTAATATTTGCTTTTAAAGAGATTCGTGTTACACGCCACTAGCAAGCTATTTCAAAATTCCAATAAAATAGTTTTGTCACATCCGAAGTACAGTGCATTAAATATGTAAAAAAAATGTGTAATCAATATGTGTAATCGGCCATTAATATTGAGACCGACCCGGCCCATATTTTGCTGGTTGTTTAGGCGGGAAAACAGCCTGTTTTTCCACCTCTTTTTATATAGAGGTAGATTATTTTAATTTTTATAAAAATGTTAGTAATTTGTAATGAAATAATTACATATTTATGACTCATTAAAAACATTAGTTACAAAAATGTGAAACCTTAAGTATATATAGTAAATATAGTACTACCTCCGTTCTTAAATAAATGCAACACTTTGACTTTTACACTATTCACATGTTCTACTTTGACTATGTTTTATTTATTAATGTATTAATATATATTTTTGGAAAAAATATTGTTAAATTTGTCTCATTGTAAATTTTCAAAATCTAATTTTTTAAATTTTTTTACTAATCAAGAAATATATATATTAATGGTCAAAGTTGTGCCTCGGCAAATGTGAAATGTTGACTGTTGCATTTATTTAAGAACGGAGGAAGTAAAGTTTTAGTTATGTTAGTTTTGGTTCAATTTTTAAACTTAAGTGATCATGACATAACGACACTATATTATACTATGAGTAATTGTTAGTCGTAGTTTTATAAACAAATTTTACTACGTATTTTAGTAATATCTTTAAAACGATGTAAATGTTATATTAGAAAATATGTTGCAAAACATCATACTATTATTTTTGCTAATACAAACAAACTTCGAGAGTTTAAAAAACGACACATATTATATTTTATAAACATATTATAAAAAGTTATGTAATGTGAGAAAAGTTCAATAATGATAACATTAAAAATAACAAAAAATATGATTAATAATAATGATAGCAACATGATAGTATAAAATTGTTATGGTTTATATTTGTAATTTTAACTAGTTTTATTTATTGTTGTTTGAGAAATTACACACTTTTGGTGTAATACTTTATTTTTCCTAGTTTATTGTAATTTATTTGTTTTAGATCTTAAGCTTGAATAAATTAGTCTACAACAAAGGAGCATGGAAGATATCTTATAAGATCAAAGGAAGGTGCAAGGGAGCAAGAAATCATGCAAAAAATGTGATTTGGTGAGTTACCCGGTCGGGTATGGCATTTACCCGGTCGGGTATAAGGTGAAAAACGAAGCTTCTGGGAAGTTTTATCAAATACCCGGTCGGGTATTCCCTATACCCGGTCGGGTATGAAGTGATTTCGGGCAAACGAACGTGCAAAAGAACACCAGAACATGGGAAGAAGATTTGATTTGACAAATACCCGGTCGGGTATAGCAAATACCCGGCCGGGTATCCGGCATTAGGTGTTGAAAACACCTATAAATAACCCCATTTTCCTTCACTTTTAATCATCCCTTCTTCCATACTCTTAAGCTCAGTTTAGAATAGTGTTTCTTTTATATTTTTATAGCATGTTTAGTCTCCAAATGAGGAGCTAAACTCTTCCATCTTGGTTTTGCTACTTTGAAGCTTAATGAATTTGTAAGTTGTGAGTTATTCTCTTTAATCTTCTTCCTTGAATATTAATTCTTCCTTTAAATACTATTTCTATATCAATGTTGGGGAGTGTTACTAAGATGACAATTAGTTAACATCTTGACATTAGTTATAGTAATAATTATTTCTTCCTCTACGTTAATATTGGGGAGTGTTACTAAGATGACAATTAGTTAACATCTTGATATTAACTATAGTAGGATTCATCTTCTTTAATATTCTTTCTTGAGTATTAATTAATTCCTATTCATATTTCATATTAATATTTTGAACATTACTTAAAGGATCAACTAGTTTTGTTTCATATATTAATTAATACTAGAATCGGTCGATTAATACGCTTGTTATTAATTCGGTCCTTTCATGGTAGTAGACTTGGATTATTAATGCATGCATCTCATGGTTAATAATCTAAGGGGAATTAATTATATTGATTAAACCAATAAGCCGCTTGTGTTGAGGTTATCAATCTCAATCGTTTTCATCTTAAGTTTATTGCTACTATCAAGTTAATATACGGCGCTTGTTCTATATTGACTCGATAGTAAGTTTTATTAATGAACGCTTCTCGTTATTAATAACTACCCTCGATGAACTGGATATACTCCTCGATTGAGTATTCGAGAGGAAGATAGTTAAAGATATAACTGGGATCGACGAACATTTCATTAAGTGGATAAAAGCAAAGCCAAGTCTCCTTCTCATTAATTAAACTCATTTAAGTCATTCATCTTAGTGTTAATTAAATCAAATCAAATCTAAAAACCCCCCTTTGTTACTAGTTAATTAAAAAGAGAAATATTCCTTTCCCTGTGGATACGAACCTTACTTCGCTATACTACGTATTGGTGTCGTATTGATATTTATTTTGAGTGCACCTCACGACAAAGTGCACGTCAAATTTGGCGCCGTTGCCGGGGAAAGGCAATTATTTTTCTTTTTATTTTATTTCAAGAAAAATCAACAAAAAAATAATTAAATAAAAATATAAAGAATTCTTATTTTCTATTTCTGAGCTTTGTTTGAGTATATGGTTAAACACCGATCTATAAACCAAATCACTTACCAAACAAATCCCGAAACGGAACAAGCCTTCGAGAGGTTTAGGAATTTATTTCCGAATACTTCTTCGGAGGAATCATCAAGCGCTAGTTCTTATTCTAGCGAGAACGAAGAGCCAATCACTATGGCTCAAGAGACGAGAACATTGAGGGAGCTCACCGCTCCAAATCTCAACCAACAACCATTGTGTATTACCTTCCCTACACTCAATGAAGGTAATACTTTTGAGCTCAAATCGGGGCTTATCCATCTACTTCCTTCCTTCCACGGGCTAAGAGGAGAGGACCCAAACAAACATCTCTCGGAATTCCATATTGTTTGCACGAGCATGTGCCCAAATGGAGTCACCGAGGAGCAAATCAAATTGAGGGCTTTCCCATTCTCCCTTAAAGACACCGCAAAGGATTGGCTATTCTATCTCCCTTCGAGGAGTATAGATACATGGGCAGCAATGAAGAAATGCTTCCTAGAAAGGTATTATCCCGCTTCTGTCTCATCATCTTTGAAAAAACAAATAAGCAACATTGATCAAAAAGATGATGAGTCCTTATATGAATATTGGGAGCGATTCAAAAAGTTGTGTGCTAGCTGCCCATATCATGGGTACACTGAGCAAGACCTCATCCTTTACTTTTATGATGGTCTTGCGGATCAAGATAGGCGCATGGTCAATGCGGCGAGTGGAGGGGGGATTGTTAACAAAACCCCTTCTCAAGCAAGAAATCTCATCTCGGAATTGGCCGAGAATTCTAGATACTACAATGGGCGATCCTCAACCCGAAGGGTTGCCGTGGCGGAATCCAACACCTCGTTGGAAAGTCAAGTGGCCGGCTTGACTTCTTTGGTTAAAGATTTTCTCTTAAAACCCAAAACCCAAGAAGTCAAGGTTTGCGGCATATGTTCAACACAAGGGCATCCGACCGATTCATGTCCATCAATACAAGAGGAGAATTTGGAGCAAGTCAACGCCTTGGGTTTCCAAGGACATCAACAAAGGAGGTACGACCCATTCTCAAACTCTTACAACCACGGATTGAGGGATCATCCAAACTTGAGGTACGGAAACCCCCAACAATCAAACTCACCTTCTCAATCACCTTTCAACAATCAAGGCTCAAATTCTCAACCTAATATGTCAACTGATGACATGATAAGAGCTTTGACTTCAAACATGGTTACCATGCAACAAAGCATGGGACAATTTCAACAAACCATGATACAATTCCAACATGAGACAAAGTCAAGCATAAAAAATTTGGAAACCCAAGTTAGCCAAATTTCAAATGCCGTAAGCCGACTTGAAGCAAAGGACTCGGGTAAACTCCCATCTCAAACGGAGCAAAACCCGAGACAACATGTGAATGCAATCATGTTGAAGGGGGTAGAAAAGAATGACCAAGAGATCGAGGAGGTTGATCATGAAAAAGAAGCTCAATCTGAGGAAAGAACCACAAAGGTGAAACTCCCTCCATTTTCATCGTATGAACTAGTAGCCCCATTCCCCGAGGCATTGAAGGAGACAAGGAAGCTGGACAAAGATGCTGACATCTATGAAACTTTCTCCAAATGTGAGGTAAACATTCCACTCCTTAACTCAATTAAAAGTGTTCCCCGTTTTGCCAAATTTTTAAAAGAATTATGCAAAACAAAAACAAAAAATAAATTGAAAGAAAAACAAGAAGTCAAGGTTAGTGAACATGTATCGGCTCTATTTCAAAAGAAACTTCCCGAAAAATGTAGTGACCCGGGCATGTTCACTATTCCCTGTAAAATAGGGGACACCATATTTTCTAAGGCGTTGTTGGATTTAGGAGCATCAATAAATGTCATTCCTTATTCCTTGTATAAATCCTTACAACTCGGCCCGCTACATCAAACTGGTGTAGTGATTCAACTAGCGGATCGATCTAATACATACCCAAAAGGTGTAATAGAAGATGTGCTAGTAGAAGTAGAAAATTTGGTTTTCCCTGTTGATTTCTATGTTCTTGAAATGGGGGATGATAACCAAACAACACCCATTCTTTTGGGAAGGCCTTTTCTGAAAACCGCCAAAACAAAAATTGATGTGTCTAGTGGTTCATTAACGATAGAATTTGATAACCAAAAAGTAGAATTCAACATATTTGATTCTACTAAAAAACAAATTAAAAATCAATCTCTTTGTTCTTTAAATGTTTTTGAACCACCAACACTGAATATTTTTGTTAAGGAAGAACCCAGAAAATCCATTTTGAAAGGAAAACCACCTACCATTGAAGTGGTAACTAGGAAGAAAATTCGACCTTACTGGAAAAGGCCGAAGAAAAAGAATGAAACAAGGGATATTCACGATCCCACATAAAAACAAAAAAAAAAATAAAAAAAATAAAATAAAAAATAAATAAATAAACGTCGTGCCGCGACATTAAATCAAGCGCTTTTTGGGAGGCAACCCAAGTTTGTGTTTTGAATTATTTTTGTGTGTGTGAGAAAACTCTTTTTAAAAAAAAAGTTTTTTTTTTGGTGGGGCCTGGAAAAAAACCCGACCGGGTAAAACACAAAACAACCACTGCTTTAGAAAAAAAAAAGAGGAAAAACCCGACCGGGTATTTGTAAAACCCGGCCGGGTAAAACAGGCGAACCAGCCACTGCTTTAGACGAACGGAAACCCATTCGGGTATAAGGAAAGCCCGGCCGGGTATTCGTGAAAATGTGAGTTTTTCAGCGTTTTTTCAGTCCGAATTTATGCTCAAATCAGCCCACCAAACTTCATCTTCTTCCCTAAACTCCAAAGTTCAAACCCCCAACCTCCATTGTTGAGCAACTTAAGCTTCGAATCCACCCTCTTTCTCCACTAAAAGTCCAAATCAACCCCATATTCTTCTTCTCCACATCACCCTCTCTATCCCCATATTCACAAAGCCCACCAAATTCTCCCAAATCAAAAATCCCAAACCTAGCCCCAAACCCTCAAAATCCGAATTCCAATACTTTCATCTCTCCAATCCAAAAAAAAAAAAAAAACAAGCAACAACAATTGGAAGCACTAGGGACAGTGCTCGGACTAAGTAGGGGGAGTCACTCATTTGGTATGTACTCCTTTTTCCACCTTGAACTTGCATTACTACTTAAAAAAAAAAAGGAAACAAAAGAAAAAAAGAAAAAATGCTAGTTAGGTTGAAAACCCAAAATTGGGCAATCTAAGCAAAAGTGGCTAAAATGAGTGAGTTGAAAAAAAAAAAAAAAAACAGGAAAAAAAATGAGAGGCTAGGATGAAAACCTGAAAGGGCTCCTAGGCAGAATGAGAGAATGAGAGGAAATTTTATCTGAGTTTATACATGAACTCATGTAATTTGAGGAGGGATGCGAAACTGAACATTTAATTGCTTTAAATTTATCTGATCTGTGGATTGTGGACCGTTATGCCGATATTTTACTCGAGGACGAGTAATGGACTAAGTAGGGGGGAGTTTGATAGTATAAAATTGTTATGGTTTATATTTGTAATTTTAACTAGTTTTATTTATTGTTGTTTGAGAAATTACACACTTTTGGTGTAATACTTTATTTTTCCTAGTTTATTGTAATTTATTTGTTTTAGATCTTAAGCTTGAATAAATTAGTCTACAACAAAGGAGCATGGAAGATATCTTATAAGATCAAAGGAAGGTGCAAGGGAGCAAGAAATCATGCAAAAAATGTGATTTGGTGAGTTACCCGGTCGGGTATGGCATTTACCCGGTCGGGTATAAGGTGAAAAACGAAGCTTCTGGGAAGTTTTATCAAATACCCGGTCGGGTATTCCCTATACCCGGTCGGGTATGAAGTGATTTCGGGCAAACGAACGTGCAAAAGAACACCAGAACATGGGAAGAAGATTTGATTTGACAAATACCCGGTCGGGTATAGCAAATACCCGGCCGGGTATCCGGCATTAGGTGTTGAAAACACCTATAAATAACCCCATTTTCCTTCACTTTTAATCATCCCTTCTTCCATACTCTTAAGCTCAGTTTAGAATAGTGTTTCTTTTATATTTTTATAGCATGTTTAGTCTCCAAATGAGGAGCTAAACTCTTCCATCTTGGTTTTGCTACTTTGAAGCTTAATGAATTTGTAAGTTGTGAGTTATTCTCTTTAATCTTCTTCCTTGAATATTAATTCTTCCTTTAAATACTATTTCTATATCAATGTTGGGGAGTGTTACTAAGATGACAATTAGTTAACATCTTGACATTAGTTATAGTAATAATTATTTCTTCCTCTACGTTAATATTGGGGAGTGTTACTAAGATGACAATTAGTTAACATCTTGATATTAACTATAGTAGGATTCATCTTCTTTAATATTCTTTCTTGAGTATTAATTAATTCCTATTCATATTTCATATTAATATTTTGAACATTACTTAAAGGATCAACTAGTTTTGTTTCATATATTAATTAATACTAGAATCGGTCGATTAATACGCTTGTTATTAATTCGGTCCTTTCATGGTAGTAGACTTGGATTATTAATGCATGCATCTCATGGTTAATAATCTAAGGGGAATTAATTATATTGATTAAACCAATAAGCCGCTTGTGTTGAGGTTATCAATCTCAATCGTTTTCATCTTAAGTTTATTGCTACTATCAAGTTAATATACGGCGCTTGTTCTATATTGACTCGATAGTAAGTTTTATTAATGAACGCTTCTCGTTATTAATAACTACCCTCGATGAACTGGATATACTCCTCGATTGAGTATTCGAGAGGAAGATAGTTAAAGATATAACTGGGATCGACGAACATTTCATTAAGTGGATAAAAGCAAAGTCAAGTCTCCTTCTCATTAATTAAACTCATTTAAGTCATTCATCTTAGTGTTAATTAAATCAAATCAAATCTAAAAACCCCCCTTTGTTACTAGTTAATTAAAAAGAGAAATATTCTTTTCCCTGTGGATACGAACCTTACTTCGCTATACTACGTATTGGTGTCGTATTGATATTTATTTTGAGTGCACCTCACGACAAAGTGCACGTCACAACATCCGTGCCAAAAACACTTGGCACGAGCTATTTGCATTGGCAGGGATTTTGATCGGGATTTGGCAACCAAAAAAACACGAGATTGTCAGGGATTTTGATTGGGATTATGCCAAATCCGTGCCAAAAACACTTGGCACGAGCTATTTGGCACGAAAAACCAGTAATTCCGTGTCAAATTCCGTGTCAATCCCGTGTTTTTTTTGTAGTGGTATAATTATGTAATAATAGTAAATATATAGTGCTAGCTTGTGCCGTATATGATAGCAATAATAGCAAAAAAGTATTGAGCATTTAGCTTGAGTAGTTGAATATTTTATAGGATAGAATTATAAGAATTAAAATATATTTAATGAAATGAAATGCAAAACATGTGGTGCAGCCGAGTTGTTAAGAACTACCGCCCTTAGTGCCTTTGTCCTTCACCATCCCACATTCACACACCGAGTGGTCCCTTCTTTCAACACCATATACGTAGTATATAAGAGACACTCGTTTTCATTGGACTAGGCGAATAAATGCTCTCGCTTGTGTTCAATTAGCCTCTCAGTCCAAAGCTTTGTTTTGTATTGGGCTTCAGTGTGTTTTTATCGGCCGTCACGCCTTTGATCACGCATATGGATCATGCTGGGCGTTTTGCTCGCACCTTGCGCTTATGCGGGCCTAGGCGGTGCCTTATTGGGCCTTTTAGAACACTGCGTTCAGGTCCTTATTGGTCCTTTTAGAACACTGCGTTCAGGTCCATTAATTCATCATTTACACACAACAAATCTTCCATTCCTCACGTATTTCTTAGTTCTAAATACACACTGCTAGCACTCTGAAAAATTCCTTTTGTGTTCATCCTTTGTTCTCGTTCGTTGGAACTCTTGTTTGAGTGCTCAAACATTAGTCCGTAGTCATCGTTTTTCTGCAACGAATACTTTGACTAAATTCTGCTCCATCTTATTTCTGTTTTCTTTCGTCATTTTAATTAATTTATTTTAATTAATTTTCTTTATTTTTCGAAACACACCCAACACTAAATAGTGTCAATGGTTTTTCGATCGGTTTTTGTCAGATGAGGTTTGCCTTTTCAACAATAATTGCACTCATGATCGGCTCAAGGCAATCCAAGGTAAATGCTTATTATAAAACTCTAAGCAACACATTTTACTTCATGGTATTAATTTTGTTGCCCCCCTTGCATCAAATTTATCTAGACTTATTAAGAAACGTTACATAAAACATTACCCATTTTTGGAATTTCTACAATAAGCTACATGCATATTATGTTTTTAAAGAACAACCTCTACACCAAAACCGTGATATCTACATCACTTGACACGGAATTGACTTAGATTAATTAATTGAGTTCGGGCACGACTCAAAACATATAGTTTACACGAACGGGTCCTTCCTAAGCATGATTACGATTTACTAGACTAATTGTGGCTCTCAAATATTCGTGCTAAATCCGTGAAATCTCGCTAGTTTTTTGCAGTGCACAAATTTGAGACACATGTATAAGATATGCATTGTTTTTTGACAACAGTAAACGACAATGTGTAACTGTGAAAATAATTAATAAAGGAGAATTTATTATTGCAATACTATTATTGCACTATAATAATTCATAAACACAAATTTGAGACTGGTATAGGGCTAACACTTTATCCAACGTAAGACTACTTTGGTATTTCTACGCATATGATAATGCTTAATTTTACCAAAAGCTTGTCCTTCCGAAAGGGATCCGTTTGTGTATGAATATTTACATATATATGGCGTCATCATGCACATGGCTTTAATTTGCCCGGTCATTCTAATTGCCTAAAGACGCAACGCATGCAGTAAATGCAGGCCCCTTTGCTCCTCCCACACCAGGCAATATTTCCCGGCCCATCCCCTGATCTCATTAAGAGTTACTAGTACTACGTCGTAGGAGTACTTATTTAGTTAATTAATGTAGCTAGTTGACATGTCTTTGCTTTAATTTGCACAATCCAATTTAATCCTCTCTCCACCGTTACACCTTCTACTCTCATATATATGTACGTAGTGGGCTCTTGTTAGCTGTTGGCCATCATATATCACGTTACGTTCTTCGATCACGTATAGTACCTCTTATCTATCTATCTAATCAAGCTCTATCAAACAACTGCATGCTATCTGCTTAGCTACCTGATAAACGATGGCCAGAGTTCTGCTCTTCGGTTTTGTGTTGGTGTTTACCATTGCTGTTCACGCTACAACTCTTGCCGATTCTCGATCCGTTCATCTTAAATATGTCAACAAGGCCTTGGAAAAAGGAGCTGGTTCGTTCCGAGCTACTGTTTTTCATTTAATATTTACCTACTACATGTTTATGAGTTAATATTTCTCATGCACGGGCCTTCAGATAGCTAGAAATTAAAGTTCATTTTTGTTTACTACTATACGTACGTAGTAATGAATACGTACTGATGCATGGATATTCACATGAGTGCAGTTTGTTTGGATGGTAGTCCGGCTGCATACTACCATGACAAAGGGGTGGGGGATGGGCGTCACAATTGGGTTATTTACCTTCAAGTAAGTATGTCTTTCAATCCATTCTTATACTACATATTAAATGATGATGAAACATATATATGTGCATGAAAGTTGGATTATATATTAATACTCCGTACATACCTGAAAGTATGTTTTGGAATTAGATTTTGAAGGAGAGGGGAAAGGTGATTAGGGTTTATTAATTTAAGATCGTTTTTTTTCTTATTTGGAAAATTGAAAAATTTGAAGGGAATATTTTAAAGGATTATATGTTCCCTGATTTGGAGATTTTGAATGATAACAAATTAATAAATGATATTTTTTTTGAAAATAATTAAATGATAATTTTAATTAATTAGGTCGATTTAAAATGAACACATGAATAAGCGATTTTAATTATAGTTTTCGTAGTCATTCTTTTTTAAAATTTATAACTCCCAACAAAAATAAAGATACTTTTCGATCACTTCTCATGTCTTTCTCTTCCCTTCTCACGGTTAATCTTCAAAAATTTCCCTTCCCCTCCTCCCTTCAATTAAAGCCCAAACGTGAGGGAATTGAATTTGCCGAATATGATAAATTTGTGGTTTACGTGGTGTCTGACAACTAAGTGTGTGATATAATTAATTATACTGTACTACTCCGTATTTTTTTATTTGCATTTGAAATATTATTGTAAGTTTGAATGGCCCATGGCTGATTATAATTAATTAATGTCCAACTCGATCAATTTAAGGGAGGAGGCTGGTGCTCTAATCACACGGACTGCAAAAATCGCTCCACCTCAGGCCTCGGAACTTCTACTCGTTTCAACAAAACTCTCGCCTTCGATACTCCTTTTTTTAACAACAATTCCAGCAGTAATCCTGGTAATAAATCTTCACCTTTTCATTTTTATTCATTTAATTATTTTGTTCCTTTTTCTAAAGAACTATTTTGTTCCTTTAAAAACATGTTCGCATGCATGCAAGCGGACTCTCTCAGTTTTTTAACTGACTAATTATATAATCTGGGTAACTCCAGTGTGAGTAATGTTTATCACTTTATCCATTTAGTAGCACTTTTTATCTTATCTAAAATGAACAATTACATATTTACATACACATTTTCAAATTAAGGTCATAACGTAACTCATAAGTACGTTTATTTTTAAAGCATTTGATATGCGTAAACGGTAAAAGCTGATATTGAAGAATTTATATAAAAAAAAAAAGAGAAATAACTTCATAAAATGTGGTACGTAATTATACATACCGAGTACAACCTAAAATGCTTTTAGTTTGAAGATCGATAATTATAAATTTTACTTATATGATTGATCGAATTTGAAAAAAACGAGACCATATATAAGGCTTAGTGACCATAATGCATGTTACATGCCAAAAACTAAAACAGCCCTTCTAACTTCAATTCATTACTGGACATGCATATTGTGTATATATGTCTAGAGTTCTACAACTGGAACAGAGTGTTTGTTCCATATTGTGACGGATCTTCGTTTACCGGAAACAAAGAAGCTGTTGATCCGGTAAGTACTCGACTGTTTCATTCAGAAATTCTCACCGTAAACGTATATATAGCCAGGGCTTAATTTAATTTCAATATAACTTGAAGCTTCTAACATTTTATGTACTATTTTATATATAAGGTTACTAATGTAACCTACAGAGGCTTCAGAATCTTTGAGGCCACAATGGATGATCTCATGTCTAAAGGAATGAAGAATGCTCAAAATGTAAGATATTGCTCCGTATTTAATTTGTAACACAATGCTCAAAATAGTAAGGATAATAATTGAAGGCTTATAATATCTAGACTATACTTTGGCATAATTTTGCATGTCAAACTCATCAACTTTAACTTTATTAAACAAGTACAGTTGATATGTTTGTCATTTATTGAAAAGTATATATGATTGGTTATGTCTAATAATACTCCGTATATATGTATGCTATCGCGTATCAAAGGAAAAGCAAAAAGATACGAGTAGTAGTATATGAATTGATCATGGCTACTTTTGACCTAAAAATTAAAGAGCTTATATACAGAGTAATACTTTCTCGGTTCTTAAATAAGTGCAACAGTCAAGATTTCACACTTGTCGAGGCACAACTTTGACCATTAATATACTCCGTATTACGTATATAATCCTCGAATAGTAAAAAATTTTAAAAAAAAAATCATATTTTGAAAATTTACGAGACAAACTTAATACGAAGTATTTTTTTTTCCAAAAATGTATATTAATAAATCAATAAATAAAATGTAGTCAAAATAGAATATATGAATAGTGTAAAATTTAGAATGTTGCGCTTATTTAAGAACGGAGGTAGTAATATGTATGTGATATGGTAATTAATATTGAAACAATGGAATTAATTATAGGCGATTCTTAGCGGAGGTTCGGCAGGGGGATTGGCAGCTATGATTCATTGTGACCGGTTTCGGGATCTTCTCCCAATTACTGCACGAGTCAAGTGCCTCGCAATTGCATCTTACTTTGTGCATGAGTAAGTTTACCTCAATTCGTAATTTAAATTACACATAGATCACCAAAATACAGTATGTGTTTGGCAAGAATATGTCAAATTCGTGTCAAAAACACTTTGACACGACCTATTTAGTACTACGTATAAACTATAAAATAACCTGTAAATTCGTGCCAAATTGGTGTCATTCCGTTTTTTTGTAATTATGATATGTACGTCTTATATGTGTGTTAAAGTGAGTTTCAAGTAAATGAAATAACTTTTGAACTCATTATGCAATATTAAAGGTGACTGGGAACTATTTAAATATGCTTCTAGTCCATCTTTCGACAGGGCACATCTTGATGGAAGCAAACAGTTTGAAGCAAAGTTCGAGGGGTTGATTAGTTTACACGTATTTTCGATCGCTCCCCTTACAATTTGTCATTATTAAATATGTTACTATACGCGCGTAATTAATTAGACACTAAAATTTATTAACACTATGGAGTTCGCTTTGGGTTTTTTAGGGATCGTCCAAAGCATTGCCTCCCCTATGCACATCAAGAATGAATCCGAGTTTGGTGAGTTGAGAAAATGTTTATTGATAAATATTGCCCAATATAATATGATGAATATGTACTACTAATAAAATTCGATTTTTTCTGGCTGGCCATCAGTGCTTCTTCCCTCAATACTTCTTGCCGACTATAAGAACACCTGTTTTTATAGCAATGTCGTCATTCGATCGAGTCCAAGTATGTTCTTAGCTTTAATACTCATCTCCTAATAATAATGATAATCCCATAATTTGGCTGCTACTAATTAAATAGTGTCAATGATTTTTGGGTTTTTTTCCAGATAAGATATAACTTATGTCTGGAGGATGAGGTTTGCCTATTGCACAATAATTGCACTCATGAACGGCTGAAGGCAATGCAAGGTACGTAAATGCTGATTTTTAGCCTTTAGCACACTCGTTTTACTTCATGTGTAAAAGTTTTTGCTCCTCTTACAGACTTATTCAGAAACATTAAAACAATAAAACATCACCCATTATATGTTTTTAAAGCATATTATGTTTTTAAAGCATAAAACATTATTTGATGTGAATGAACCACCACGTAGTACACAAAAACAATGGTAATGACACAGAATCAAGGTAACCCAGATTAATGGAGTTCGGCAAGTACACTATATGAATTGAATCTATCTATTCTTGTCACAAAAGTTTGGAAAGGTTTCCGTCCTTAAGTAGTACTCCGTAATAATAATAATAATAATAATAATAATAATAATAATAATAATAATAATAATAATAATAATAATAATAATAATAATAATAATAATAATAATAAGGGGTAATTTGAGTTTGCACCCCATATTATTGTCCAAATTGGACTTTGCACCCCGTTTTTAAAAGTCTTTGTTTTTGCACCCCAACTACATATGAAAATACAAAAATGCCCTTGATCAAGAATATGTTGAAGATCAAAAGAATTGTTAATGGAGGGGCATTTTTGTCTTTTCATATGAGGTTGGGGAGCAAAAACAAAAACTTTTAAAAATGGGGTGCAAAGTCTAATTTGAACAATAATATGGGGTGCAAACTCAAATTATCCCTAATAATAATAATAATAATAATAATTATTATTATTATTATTATTATTATTATTATTACTATTACTCTATATTTAAAAACAAGGGGGTTTGAAATTGCAATACAAAATAAGCTTATTGTAAATAAAGTAACCTTTTAAACCAGGGGAGATATATTGCACTATCATAATTCATAAACACAAATTTGCGCCACCATGATAAGAAATATATGTCGTTTTATACCATTCTCATTTTTGAGTGAATATCAACGTAAGACTCCTTTGAATACTCTACGCATATGATCAACTATGCTCGACTTTCTGGGAAATTTAGATTTGAGGCATTATGTTCTTTCCAAGTTACCAAAAGCTTGTCCTTCTCAAAGGGGAGTGTGGATTACTAGTTGCATCGCCCATGATCTACCGTACTATTGGAAAACGGTATTGAATTCCTTTTCCTTTTTCTTGCATAAAAATCGTTAGCATTAATTAATTGTTGCTTGATTGAGCACTTTATCCTTCCGTTGAACTAAACTTGTTTGTTTTTTTCTCTCTTGCAGACTTATGGCAAAGTTCTTAGCGGTTGGTTTATTGATGGAAGTTATACTCAAGTAATTGAGGATTCAGAAATACCAAGAAATTGTAGTTCAGAAGGCATCTCTCCCATTTAACTGCGCCCAGGCCACATTTAGTTTAATTAAGTTTTCCTTACAACGTAACAATGTACTGTTTGTGTTTGACCTACTTATTTTTCTTCATGGAGATGAGGGACATGCATGGATGCCCTGGCCTCAAGTCATTATCTCATCCTTAATCCTTAGTAATTAATTAATTAACTCAACTCTCCTCTAATCTCTAATTCACCTTTTGTGATTTATAGATCTTCTTGTGCACCTCCGATATACTTCGGGTATATCTAACTTTTCATTACCACGTATTAATATAATCACTCTCTATGTAATCGAATAATAAAAAGTAATTTAATCATCAATCCACTATCTTAAAATCAACAAGGAACATTGGAATGGGATGATGGAGTATGTAGATTTAATAAATTAGTGAAATCAAAACATACAATTATTTGTTTATTCATTTATAGCTTACTCTCGGTCTTTACACTACACTATAAATAACTTAAAGCAACACTTTACAAAAAGGCTAAAGGTTCAAATAGATACATGAACTAACTTAAAGTGTTCAATTAGCCCCTTATATAGGATGTTTTGCCCGGACTTCGCAAATTGGGGCGGTTCCCGGTTGAATTTTTTGATGAAATCTTTTGAGCATCTTCTTCATTAAGTCTAGTTTATCCATACCAAATTTCAGCTAAAAATTCAATCGGGAAAGCAGTCAAATAATTTTTTAAAGATAACTACGCAGTTAAACTATTTGACTGCGTAGTTATCTTCAAAAAATTATTTGACTGCTTTCCCGATTTAATTTTTAGCTGAAATTTGATATGGTAAACTAGACTTAATGAAGAAGATGCTCAAAAATTTTCATCAAAAAATTCAACCGGAAATCGCCCCAATTTGCGACGGCCGGACAGAACCTCCTACATAAGGTGCTAATTGAATACTTTAAGTTAATTCATGTACATATTTGACCTTTTAGCCTTACGGGCTAATATTTTCATGTAGTCACCCCGAGAGGCACCATACCGTGATACCATCGCCCTACAGAAAAAGTATTTTTGGTTTAATAAAAAATACATGTTTTTTCAACCAAATACTGTACACAAATAGTGCATCCAATTTAGAGTGATCAAAAGTCAACCTAAATACGTATATTTAAGAGGTACGTAATGACACCAATCTAAGATCTTGCTTTAAATATTTTTAGTGCGAAGCTCAATTACATCTCATTTCAAAATATCTTGATAAACCTCAACGGAGATATGGGTTTAACAGGATAAGGAGTTTTAAGAAGAGCTTACCGGAAGATGTTATCAAGGTGCCACACTTATTTGAGTAATTTGAGTTCAGCTCCTTACAAGTAAGTTCACTACCACCTGTACATGTTTGTTCAACCAAATGCAAGAAAGAAGTCTGGTTAATAGATAATTTTAGACTATTTGCTATTATGTGAACTAGTTGAATTATGTGATGAGTTATTTTATTTGCTGGATTAAGTTATGTTTATTATCTGGCATAATCAAGATTTGTCAGTACTTTTTTGTTCAGATTTAATGATGTTTTTAGTCAAACGTCACCATAAAAAAAGAACTAATATTTAAAGTGAAAGATCACGTGATATGTACTCGGGAAAAAGTTCCCTCAATTTATCAGTTTATCAGTTTCAGAGAGTCCGATATGTTTAGTGGGTCGCTCCCCTGAGCTGTCGGATTGGCTCCTTTGAGTACATATCACGAGCCCACAGTTAAAATTAGCCACAAAGAGTTTTACAGAAAGCTTATGAGATCTCTTTCAGAAAGTTTTACAAAAAGTTGTTTTTGAGATCTCTTTCAGAAAGTTACAGAGATGTTTTTAGAAAGAAATTTTGAAATCTCTCCAGCAGTTTTGAGAAATTATTTTAGAAAATATTTTCCTTTTTGAGATCTCCCTCAGAATGTAATCGAGAAGTTATGTGTTAGTTATTTGTTCAATGCATGCTTATTGTCTAAATTTGTCTATTGAAAAATTGGCATAGACTTCTAGATATTTTTGTGGACCCATAGTGACTTACTAAGCGTAAAGCTTATCAGTTTCCTTTCTTCGCATGTACAGTAACTAAGGATAAGGTCAAGGTCTAGAAAGATGATGAGAGAGTGGAACGCGTGCCAAGATGAGTTAACGGGAACGACCTTGGCGGCTTCTAGCTAGGTATTATTATGTTTCAGTATTTCTGTTATTATAATAAAGAGTTTATTAATACTTTATTTTATTTAAGGTTTCAAGTTTGAATAAATTTCTGGATCCAGGTGGTTATCACATTTGCTGGTGATAACTATATTTAATTGAGTTTTTATCAAGAGTTATACTTTAATTATATTTGAGATTGTATCAGGGTTAAATTATTTTCTTAAACAAACGTCTGTTACATTGCAGTTTATTTTTTTAAAAGCAGTAAGTAGTGTAACGATTCCTTTAACCCTGAGAGGGGCGTTACACATGTATACCATAAATCGAGTTAATATTTACTCAATAAATACCAATTATTTGCATCACTGTCTATTTGTTGGTATCTTTTTGCTTGCACACAATATTTCTCTTGACTTTATTTCAATATCAAATATTGAAATTTAAAAATTATTAAATATTGAAGTTTAAAAATAAGATAAGAAAACCACTTGGATATTACAATAGCCTGTGATATTTATAGTAGTATCAACAATAAAGATTGGTGTTATTTGTTGCACATAATTGATTAGCATATTCAGTGCAAAGCTCTATATAATCCAAACCAGAGCCCTCAAGCACTATCCCTTCATAATCAATGCACTCCTGTATATATTCTTCTTTGGATATGGGTCCCATACTTGGCATATAAATTGTATCTGCAATCGGCGTTGGTGATGCATTGCTTGCAGACACTAATAAAGGCCAAAGAATTGGCATTGCAACCAAGCACACAAAGACGATAGTGACATGCTTCAAATTACCCATACTAAGTAAATTTCTATTTCCTTTCCACAATTTCACTTTTATTTCACAGAACTTCTCTATAGGAGTATATATATGCTTGCCTGCTATTCCATGAATAAAATAGTTAATTGCATTTTCCCAGTTATAGGTAACTTAAGGTTATTGATTTAATACTTTGTATTTAATGAACAAGCCGTTTCATATAATTCATTTATCATCACTTATCGTTCCAATAAGTTCGATTCCTAAAAGTTAACTGAGGAAATTAACTTTACCCTAGTTCAAATATACGATAGGATATAATGAATTGGATTTTCAATCTTACAAATGCACAAAGTAATATTCCAATAACTATTTCTTCAATTAAGTTATATTTTTCAAAAATGAAGGCGTAACATACACATAGAGATTGTATTACATTTTAAAGAAGTTGCATGGCAATGAGAAGTGTTTCTTATGCACATTACAATCATCAAGAATAAATATTGACATACACATTCAATAAGTATTGCTATCCGAAAACAAATTAAACATTGATATGAGAAGCTAAAATAAAAAATGGTTTAAAGATGATTTTAGTTCCTGCAAATATGACACACATTGTTTTAGGTCCCTTTAAAATATTTTCATTGTTTTTCATCCTTGAAATTTATGTCGGTTTTCTTTTTAGTCCATGAGTAATTATAGAAACTTGTGTTTGTCAACAAAACAATCCCGACTAATAGGTTCCCTCTAATTCTTTGTCATTTCATTCAAAAAAATATTTCCTCTTGCCGAGACACAACTTTGACCATTAATATAAATGATTTTGCATTAGTAAAAAATTAAAAAAATTAGATTATGAAAATTTACAATGACACAAGTTTAACAACACTTTTTTCATAAAATAATATTATTACATTAATACATAAAACGTAGTCAAAGTAGAACATGTGAATAGTATAAAAGTCAAAGTGTTGCATTTATTTAAGAACGGAGGTAGTATTTAATTTCATTTTTTGAAGTTTTTTTTATAAAACTTTCAAAATGTCATACCTTTGTCCACATGGAACAATGAGAATGTAGCAGTTGAATTATTTAAATCTAAATTAAGAATGATAAAGTGATGTGATCCAATCAAATGAATGATATGTACGGTACCTCATTTTTTAAAAGGGTACTGAAGTTGTCACCATTCTGCAAATCTATGTCATTGTTTTTTCAAATTTACAACTCAACAAAAATAGAGTTAGACATTGGGGGTGTTGGCAATAAGCGGTTGGCTGTTAGCTGTTAGCTGCAATGCACCCTCCCATTGGAGCAGGAGAACATCGAAGGAGCGGACGCGCTGGGCAAGGCTTATGAACTACTGGATCTGGAGGAGGATGACAAGGTCATCGTGGTTGCACCTATGGCACCAAACTCCTCGAAACACAATCTGTCCATGGTCGGAACCATAACATCAGAAAAGTCGGTACGTTTTTCCCAGTTTAGAGATATTATGGCATCTGTGTGGAAACCTGAAAATGGTGTTACTATAACTGAAATTGGCCCTAGAAGGTATGTGTTTCAGTTCTATAAGGAGGATGATGTTATAGGTGGAGGAGGAGGGACCATGGCTTTTTTATCAGAACGTAATTGTTATGAGCAGGCTTAAAGAGGGAGATATTTCCCTATCTATTCCACCGAATAAAGTAGTTTTTTGGGTTCAAGTTCATGATATCCTAGTGGGATATTAATTTCACTGTTGAGAATGCGGAATGAATTGGGAACTTTTTGGGTACTTTTATAAAATTTGATGACCATAATTTTTCTGAGAGTTGAGAATCATTTATGAGAATTCGTGTATGCGTTGATCTGGGCAAACCTTTGAAAAGGAAATTGCTTCTGCAAAAGAGGAAGGAGTCACTTTTCGTGTCAGGTTTTGCTATGAGAAACTGCCCCGCTTTTGCTTTCTGTGTGGTATAATAGGGCATGCAGAGAGTCATTGCCCGCGCAAGCAAAGGGGATATGAAGTCACTGGTGAAAGGCCTTTTGGCCCTTGGCTTAGGGCTACAAAAGGGGCAAAGCAATGGTAAGAGAATAAATGGCTTGTTCTAGCAGGGAAAGGAATCAATTCTGAAAGCAAGGCTACCGGTGGTAATAGAGAGGAAGGCATGTGATGTGTGTTTTCTCGCACTTAAAAATGACGTAGTAAAGTGGTTGAAAGTACGAGTATCGTCTCCACAGGGACGGACAAAAGGGAATTAAAGATTAACTAAATTTAGCGAATAAAAGTAAAATAAAATAAAATAAAATGCAAGTGTGCGAGATTGATTGATTGAATAAAAATTAAATTAAACTAATGCGAATGAGCGAATAAAATAAATGTTTGGTTTCTTTCTAATAACGACAAAGGGAACAGGGATTGATTCCGGGGTAATCAGATTTCTGGCAGAACAGGCCTAATTACATGAATTTAATTTAATTGAGCCTAGCTAATCATTACTAAGTTCTTACCGCTCTCGCGGCGTAGAGTACAATAATTTAGGGGACCAGGCTGATCTCTCATGCGACAAGATCCTAAATTATTGCCAAAACGAGCGAGCTTATGGCTCCTTAATCGCTACTAATCTCTTAGCGAACGATTAAGTGTGTGTGAAGGTGTCCTAGAATAAATTAGATCTCTCTTAATTCATTCTACATGCAATTGTAATTCTAGCCGCGGTTCCAGGTTACAAAAGATATCAGTTAAATTATTCAAACACAAATTAAACGGCATTCATGCCATTAAACCGATAAGAATCTAGCCATCAATCATGATTAACCCCTTCATCAATCCCAAATCCCTAATTAAACTACTCACAATTCATAATTGAAGAATCAACAGAATCGGGATGAATAGAAATAATTGTCATTAATTAAAAAGATATAACTTACAAAGAATCCCTTAATCTTGAAGAACAAGGCTTGAAAAGCTCTCAAAAATCGAAATAGGGTTTATCTCTCTAAGCTCATAAGTTAAAAACAGGCAAAACAAGGGTCTATTTATAGAAAAATCCGAAAACAGGCCGAAAATCAGGCCGCGCGGTCGTCCGCACGCCGTGCGGGTCACCACGCGGTCACGCGCGCGTTTTTCCGTCTTCCGACTTTCGCTCCGCCCGCGCGGTGTGCGGGCGCCGCACTATGCAACCGCGCGGGTACTTCTGGGGGCTGTTTCTGGACCGCGCGGTGTGCGGTTTCGGCCGCGCGGTGTGCGGTTCAGACCCCTCAACTATTTGCTCTCAGAATCGTCCGCGGGGCGTGCGGAACCGCACCGCGGGGCGCGCGGACTCCTCTAGTACCGTTTTCTTGCTATTTTCTTCCCCGTTTGCTCCCAATCGATCCTATCTTCAATCTTCAACCTTCCGAACCTTAAATCATGCCTTAAAATCACCCCATGGACCTCCAATGCCTCTAACTAGCTCTCGATCATATCCCGAATCTTCTCAACTTTAGCTCAAATGCCAATGTCTAGTCTGATTTCTTTCTTTTCTTCAACGAATGCAAACCAAACTCGGAAAAAACCGTGACTTGAGCTAAATAAATACTTTGTGAACCAAATAAATTAGGAAAAGTGACAAAACTCAATCTCAACACGCATCAAATGCGTGTTGAAATACGAACTTATCAGCATGCGACCAGATACGGTGGAAGGCGGGCTCTTACCACATGAGAGGGGATACATCGAGCAGAAACGAAGGCGCGTGGAAGACTCAACAGAGCACCAGACCGGGGAGGAGATGGAGATTGTTCCTACCGGGGGGAAAACGGAGAGGAGGCAAGCTACAAATCTGTAGCTCGCTGATAGTATAGAATTGTTATTGTTTATGTGCTCTTACCACTAGTTTTATTTGTTGTTGTTTGGGAAATTACACACTTTTGGTGTGATACTTTATTTTTCCTATTTTGTTTGTAATTGGTTTAGATTAGGATTATTCTGAGCTTTAACTAGGTAAAGATCATCAAAAGGATCCTTGGAAAGGTCAAGGATCCTTGGAAAGGTCAAGGGAACAAGATCAAGTGAAAATTTGGAAAAATAGTCATTTACCCGGTCGGGTAAAGCATTTACCCGATCGGGTATTGACTGGATCCGAAAATAAAATCTGATATGGGGGAAATTGAACGTGTAGGTGAAGATTTGGCAAAGATATGCCTTGATGTTTCACTATCAATCTGCAACGCATCAAAAATACTAAATATGTAGAAACTGAACACTAACTGTAATAAGAACAGATTACATAAGTCGGGTCTCATCAGTGAGTATATTTTCATTGATTAACCGTTGTTGCACAAATACATCCTCTATGTAAATTCAATGAATGAAAGGATTATAAGGACACCAAAAACATATTGAATTTCTGATTTTTTGAAAAAGAGTGGTTACAGGTACCTTTGCATCTTGGAGAACACTATGGAATGCTAAGGAACTTGAATGGACCCTACGACCTTCCCTGTCAATTGGTCGTGTTTCGTTGTGGTGGTGTGATAAAGATCAGTCATATTTATACATAGAATATTTGAGGAGCTTCGAATGCGTATGAGAAATTATCCAATGGTTAATAATGTGTAACTTCCTGTGAAATAAAGTCTGATTGGACAACACGTTGCAGACTAATGTTGACCTAATATTTGCTTTTAAAGAGATTCGTGTTACACGCCACTAGCAAGCTATATCAAAATTCCAATAAAGTAGTTTTGTCACATCCGAAGTACAGTGCATTAAATATGTAAAAAAAATGTGTAATCAATATGTGTAATCGGCCATTAATATTGAGACCGACCCGGCCCATATTTTGCTGGTTGTTTAGGCGGAAAACAGCCTGTTTTTCCACCTCTTTTTATATAGAGGTAGATTATTTTAATTTTTATAAAAATGTTAGTAATTTGTAATGAAATAATTACATATTTATGACTCATTAAAAACATTAGTTACAAAAATGTGAAACCTTAAGTATATATAGTAAATATAGTATAGTTTTAGTTATGTTAGTTTTTGTTCAATTTTTAAACTTAAGTGATCATGACATAACGACACTATATTATACTATGAGTAATTGTTAGTCGTAGTTTTATAAACAAATTTTACTACGTATTTTAGTAATATCTTTAAAACGATCTCAAATGTAAATGTTATACTACGTATTAGAAAATATCACTAGTAGAAAACTGTCTTATAGTGACACTTGTGTAGTGACACATTTCTCTATAGTGTCATGCATAGACGACATATAGTATTTACGATGCTTAAGTATCATACGTTTATGACATAAAAATGTCAATACATTTCAGTGATACAATTAAAAAAAATGTATATTTTTAGCCTATACCAAAATTTCACTTTTCATTTCCCTCCATAAAATTTAACTCCCTCTATGTCATTTTACTTCTTATTTCTTATTAACCACTCCATCCATTAAAAAAAACCATACCCAATCTCTATTCCTTCACTCAATAAATCCATCACAGATAATAACCCTAGCCGATGTTCTGCGATGAACACGCTCTAAGGTAGGACCTTCGATCGATTCTGTGTGAAGAACCCTAGCCGTTGCTTAGCCTGCGATTGTCACAGCACCAGAGGCTCTCGTTCGTCTGGTAAGAACAGCACCGACCGGTGAATCATTGTCATCTGGCAAGGAAATCACTGCTCTCAATCGTGTACGGACGCAAGCCACAGCTCTACAACTACTGCGAAGCACACCCGCGACTCTTAATATTCTGCTAAGAACAACTTCAGGTCTGTTTATAATTAAGAAATATCTAATTTAATGACCCGTTCAGTTCATTGTGCAAAACATCAACTGAATGTGACGATTTTAGTAAAAAGTCAGCATCTTGATGGTTTTTTCACGTATACGGTTCCAGTGTTGTGTATTTCCTTAAAATTCAGAGAAAATGATAAGTTCTACTTCATTTGTTTTCACTTTTCAGAGGCATTGAGCATGAGTTTTCTGTCTTTTAAAAGCGTTGTTGAGCATGGGTTTGTGCTGAATTTATATCTTAAGATTATTGTTTTGACTATGGGTCTTGTGAATAAGCAAAACCGTTAGTCTTAATGTCTGGACTCTTTACTCATTTGGTCTTTCGTATTGAATTTATTGGAGGAAGAAATCACTAACTCGTGTTCATACCACTATTAGTTTTTACATGCTCACAAACTGTTTGACAAACTTTCTGAGAGAACTTATTTATACTATTATGCTTTGAATGCTTACATGATGACTAAGTTCAAATCTAAAATGAACTATTTTGATAATATTGTTTAGTTATTAATAAACTAAAATAGCATTGGCATTTCAAGGCTACAAACCGTATCTATTAAGTAAATGTATATTGCTATCAAAGTTTGCTTAGTTTCTAGGAAAGGAGATTGTGAATCTGCTAAACTTTCTTTTTGTTTATCACTATTTTCAAATGATGATCGATTAGTTCAGATTTTGTTAAAGAAGGATCTTAGGAAAGGATGCACTATTCAATTTTGATGAGTACTGAGTATATAATAAGGTTTATGATCCTTTTCAACTTCCAACCAGTGCGCTCTTAGGCCAGGTATTTGTTTTCTGCGTTAGTTACATTGATACTTTGACATATTATCCATCGATATTAATTTAAAAATATGTTATCTAAGTAGTCCCAGGAGAATTATTTCCTTTTAGTTGTTTTTGAGTTTGTTTATGAGCTTTACCGCTCATTAACGTCTGTTTCAAGGCATATGCATATCAACAATCAGTCTTGTTCGTTGATGGTTATTACAAAAAAAAAAAATCCTTCTATAGTCTTGAAAGAAGAGAACCAGCTAGCAGGTAGGCTCAATCTTTAACTATGGCTTAGGTATACCTGTATTCTTCTTTGGGGCTTCTATTTTTCTCCTTTTTTTTACTCTTTTTCAAATTCGATTATATTATTATCCATTTATTTGTTTTGTTTTGTAGACCGCTGGAGGCTCATAGTAAAAATGACAATGATTTGGAAAGTAGTAAACTAGAGAAAGATAGAGAAAGGTTAGTACAAAATAGTAGGATTATCATGCTACATGATAAGGCTTTGCTATCTGGTTTAGCATATTGTACTTCATTATGTAACAGGATACTTAATTACTGATTAACAATTAGAAATATTCAGATTTTTATTAGACTCCTTTATTTTAATTTCAGGGAGACCAAGTGGAAGAATTTCAGCCAGTTTGTGAATTTTGGCAACTTATTCGGCGGAAACCAACTGGACATTGTTTTCCTGGCAATGGATTGTGAGTACACTGTAGTAGACTTTGGGATGGTGGTGGATACATTAATTGAACTTGATATGAACAGAAAAATAAAATCAACGGGGTGATCCGTTGCCTAGATAATCAACGATAAATAAATACCGTTGCCCAGAGCCAAAAGGCTAAACCACTTTTATTCCGAGATGATCAAGAATGAAGCATACAAGGGGTATAAATAACCCTCTAGGTCTAATAAGAATAGGAATCCTAATTAAATTAATCTAGGAAACTAAATGGAATAGGAAACTTCTAGTTCTAATAGAACTCCTAATTAAATCATTCTAGGAAACTAAATAGAAATAGGAAACCTCTAATTCTAATAAGAATAGAAGTCCTAAATAAATCCTACTTTATGGATATTTATGATATCAGTTGGATTCAATGCAACATCAAGTGTGCGCGTGAGCATCGAGCTGGGAGCAGGACATCCAAAATCATCAACAAATATGAAGACTGGTGGACTGAGTCGGTAACTCCTCTTTTTTTCCTTCGGATTCCCATAGCCCAACAAAGGTATTCTACTGCATTACTTATTATAATACTTTTAATTTTCAATCCTAAAATATGCATTTCTTATATCCTATTAACTGTTTGTAAAAATTCTTCAATAAAAAAAGTGAGCAAGTGTTTTTGTTGAATCAACAAAGGCTTGGATCCTATAATTTAAAGAATTACAGTATTTTTCTTGTTAAAATTGCAGAAACATGCATACACTTGTAATGATCTTGGAGAACTCACGAGGAAGTTCATAACTTATTGAGGTATTTGTTGCATGACTTATAGTTTTCTTCTATAACTAGGCAATTACTATTAATTAATTGATATTGATCCATAACTTTACAGCATTGTGGGTCCTCCTCTCTCGCTCTCTTCTCCTACTAGATTATAACTCTAATGCGAAAATTACATGTTGATTATTAATTGTGTATATACCCCCATGTGATGCACAAACAATCCACACCCTTGAAGTAAACAATCTACTAAGGATAAACATGTGTCTGAGTGACATAAACAATCCACACGTGTTGGGGATTCGTTTGACAATGTGTCTGAGTGGCATAAATTTGAGCTGGTCTTTTTTATTCTGAAATTTCCTTGTATTATTTATTATTTTTCAATTTTGGCGGGACTTGCCCCCAACCTTGAGGTAAAATAAAATAAAATAAAATAAAATAAGGATAAACATTCCATGCTTCACTTAGACTTGAGGGGCTGTTGGAGGTGCTGCTTCTTCAATTTTCCGTGTGCCAGCAGAGCTAGGTTGAGAGCTGACAACTTTAGCCTTATCATCTTGCATTGGCTCTAGCTTAAGCTATTAAAAATTCACAAGTAATCAAGCAAAGCATGCAGACTTGGCAATTTGCTTCTGCCCCTAATGCATGATGCCCTGCCATTCTAAAGAAGGGTTTAGAGGTCTGTTATGCTTGGGATTTCTATTTCTTTTCATGGGCAGGAATATGACTCCTTTCTACAGAGAAACTTACCTTATGATGTTATGCAGATTTGTATATATAAACAACTTCGGCTAAGTCATAAGCTAGATGTAAGCTTTTATCTTCACATTAGAAGTGTAGATCTAAAGTGTAGATCTAAATTAATCAATTAAGTCTTCGATTTTCATGGGAGGATGGGGAGGAAGTGGACTCTAGTCATTTATTTACATAGCCTTACCTGATCTATGAGATTTACATGAAGTATATTTTTGAGCTTTCCTTGTTGCATGCAAAAATGGTGCCTTTGCATGCAACATTAGCTTTGCATGCAATATTTGTGAGTAGGTGATGAACTTTTGAGAGATCACCAATCTATATTTTCCGGTAAATTAGTTTTGAAAACTTGCATTGTTCTAAACTTTTCTTTGATGATAATGTATGTTGATACATCGTGATGTTTAGTTTTTTTTACCTAACTATTTTGGAGTTCAAATTTGGGTTACTGTTCTTTACATCCTTACCTTGATATTTTTTTACGAAGTTTCATTTATTCATTCAAGTAGAATAGTGAAGAATAGATGCAACTTTTTACACATGAGTTGAGGAAACTTGCAACCCCAAAGATTGCTAACAAAGTTTTGGTTGTCGTATATCGATTCTCTTAATGAGCGTTTTTAGTGTTGTCTTTTAAGTTGCTAAGAAATTCTATTATCCTTTACAAATCAACATTATTGCAGCATGAAAAGGATTGTTGCAGCATGAAAACTTTCTTGATTGTCTCCAAGTACTTCATCCCTTATTTTCAATTGCATGAGTATGACAGACATATACTTTAGAATTGGGAGCGGAAGTGGCAAGACAGAAGGAAATAAATGCACAACTGAGGAAAACACGGGTTACTACACCGCATTGGACGAATTATTTATGTTCTGTTGCCATTTTTATTCACAGAAAACTATGATTCTAGACTTCGTGCTTTTATGTGATTGTGTTGTTGCAGGATAAACTTTTGGAGATGCAAAATGAACTGGTAAAAGTCTCTCATGTTTTATTGATAGAGGTTACGTGTGATTCTGTTGGAGGTGTATTGGGCATATACACCTCCATATCAATTCTATTTATATCTATGTTGTTTTATTGATGTTTCAGGTTATGTGTGATTCTGTTGTAGTTTGCAAAGATTGAAGCAAAGGTTTCATTCTGTGCAAGTCTACAAAAGAAGATATGTGAAGGCCCTAGGAAGTGTTGTGTAAAAGTTAGACATGTTAGCGTTTTGTTCTTGTATATTAGTTGTTGTTTCGGGGTGTGCCCCCATGAATTATGTAGTATGTACATTCACATTTATGTGAGAAATTGAGATATAAATAAAAATCTTTGAACTTTGGTTATTTATTAGTATTAAATTATATTACATTTATATATATATATATATAAATAAATATATATTGAAATATATGTATACACTTGTGATACTAATGTATCATATACCTTTATGATACCAGAGTGTCAAAAACACTTATGATATTATAACGTCATAATTTTATGTGATATTTTATTGTCATACTTTTGTGACATTAATCTGTTTAGCAATCAGTGACACTAAATTTTGTGTCACTTGCCCCGCTTGTTTGTGCTAATACAAACAAACTTCGAGAGTTTAAAAAACGACACATATTATATTTTATAAACATATTATAAAAAGTTATGTAATGTGAGAAAAGTTCAATAATGATAACATTAAAAATAACAAAAAATATGATTAATAATAATGATAGCAACATCCGTGCCAAAAATACTTGGCACGAGCTATTTGCATTGGCAGGGATTTTGATCGGGATTTGGCAACCAAAAAAACACGAGATTGTCAGGGATTTTGATTGGGATTATGCCAAATCCGTGCCAAAAACACTTGGCACGAGCTATTTGGCACGAAAAAACCAGTAATTCCGTGTCAAATTCCGTGTCAATCCCGTGTTTTTTTTGTAGTGGTATAATTATGTAATAATAGTAAATATATAGTGCTAGCTTGTGCCGTATATGATAGCAATAATAGCAAAAAAGTATTGAGCATTTAGCTTGAGTAGTTGAATATTTTATAGGATAGAATTATAAGAATTAAAATATATTTAATGAAATGAAATGCAAAACATGTGGTGCAGCCGAGTTGTTAAGAACTACCGCCCTTAGTGCCTTTGTCCTTCACCATCCCACATTCACACACCGAGTGGTCCCTTCTTTCAACACCATATACGTAGTATATAAGAGACACTCGTTTTCATTGGACTAGGCGAATAAATGCTCTCGCTTGTGTTCAATTAGCCTCTCAGTCCAAAGCTTTGTTTTGTATTGGGCTTCAGTGTGTTTTTATCGGCCGTCACGCCTTTGATCACGCATATGGATCATGCTGGGCGTTTTGCTCGCACCTTGCGCTTATGCGGGCCTAGGCGGTGCCTTATTGGGCCTTTTAGAACACTGCGTTCAGGTCCTTATTGGTCCTTTTAGAACACTGCGTTCAGGTCCATTAATTCATCATTTACACACAACAAATCTTCCATTCCTCACGTATTTCTTAGTTCTAAATACACACTGCTAGCACTCTGAAAAATTCCTTTTGTGTTCATCCTTTGTTCTCGTTCGTTGGAACTCTTGTTTGAGTGCTCAAACATTAGTCCGTAGTCATCGTTTTTCTGCAACGAATACTTTGACTAAATTCTGCTCCATCTTATTTCTGTTTTCTTTCGTCATTTTAATTAATTTATTTTAATTAATTTTCTTTATTTTTCGAAACACACCCAACACTAAATAGTGTCAATGGTTTTTCGATCGGTTTTTGTCAGATGAGGTTTGCCTTTTCAACAATAATTGCACTCATGATCGGCTCAAGGCAATCCAAGGTAAATGCTTATTATAAAACTCTAAGCAACACATTTTACTTCATGGTATTAATTTTGTTGCCCCCCTTGCATCAAATTTATCTAGACTTATTAAGAAACGTTACATAAAACATTACCCATTTTTGGAATTTCTACAATAAGCTACATGCATATTATGTTTTTAAAGAACAACCTCTACACCAAAACCGTGATATCTACATCACTTGACACGGAATTGACTTAGATTAATTAATTGAGTTCGGGCACGACTCAAAACATATAGTTTACACGAACGGGTCCTTCCTAAGCATGATTACGATTTACTAGACTAATTGTGGCTCTCAAATATTCGTGCTAAATCCGTGAAATCTCGCTAGTTTTTTGCAGTGCACAAATTTGAGACACATGTATAAGATATGCATTGTTTTTTGACAACAGTAAACGACAATGTGTAACTGTGAAAATAATTAATAAAGGAGAATTTATTATTGCAATACTATTATTGCACTATAATAATTCATAAACACAAATTTGAGACTGGTATAGGGCTAACACTTTATCCAACGTAAGACTACTTTGGTATTTCTACGCATATGATAATGCTTAATTTTACCAAAAGCTTGTCCTTCCGAAAGGGATCCGTTTGTGTATGAATATTTACATATATATGGCGTCATCATGCACATGGCTTTAATTTGCCCGGTCATTCTAATTGCCTAAAGACGCAACGCATGCAGTAAATGCAGGCCCCTTTGCTCCTCCCACACCAGGCAATATTTCCCGGCCCATCCCCTGATCTCATTAAGAGTTACTAGTACTACGTCGTAGGAGTACTTATTTAGTTAATTAATGTAGCTAGTTGACATGTCTTTGCTTTAATTTGCACAATCCAATTTAATCCTCTCTCCACCGTTACACCTTCTACTCTCATATATATGTACGTAGTGGGCTCTTGTTAGCTGTTGGCCATCATATATCACGTTACGTTCTTCGATCACGTATAGTACCTCTTATCTATCTATCTAATCAAGCTCTATCAAACAACTGCATGCTATCTGCTTAGCTACCTGATAAACGATGGCCAGAGTTCTGCTCTTCGGTTTTGTGTTGGTGTTTACCATTGCTGTTCACGCTACAACTCTTGCCGATTCTCGATCCGTTCATCTTAAATATGTCAACAAGGCCTTGGAAAAAGGAGCTGGTTCGTTCCGAGCTACTGTTTTTCATTTAATATTTACCTACTACATGTTTATGAGTTAATATTTCTCATGCACGGGCCTTCAGATAGCTAGAAATTAAAGTTCATTTTTGTTTACTACTATACGTACGTAGTAATGAATACGTACTGATGCATGGATATTCACATGAGTGCAGTTTGTTTGGATGGTAGTCCGGCTGCATACTACCATGACAAAGGGGTGGGGGATGGGCGTCACAATTGGGTTATTTACCTTCAAGTAAGTATGTCTTTCAATCCATTCTTATACTATTAAATGATGATGAAACATATATATGTGCATGAAAGTTGGATTATATATTAATGCTCCGTACATACCTGAAAGTATGTTTTGGAATTAGATTTTGAAGGAGAGGGGAAAGGTGATTAGGGTTTATTAATTTAAGATCGTTTTTTTTCTTATTTGGAAAATTGAAAAATTTGAAGGGAATATTTTAAAGGATTATATGTTCTCTGATTTGGAGATTTTGAATGATAACAAATTAATAAATGATATTTTTTTTGAAAATAATTAAATGATAATTTTAATTAATTAGGTCGATTTAAAATGAACACATGAATAAGCGATTTTAATTATAGTTTTGGTAGTCATTCTTTTTTAAAATTTATAACTCCCAACAAAAATAAAGATACTTTTCGATCACTTCTCATGTCTTTCTCTTCCCTTCTCACGGTTAATCTTCAAAAATTTCCCTTCCCCTCCTCCCTTCAATTAAAGCCCAAACGTGAGGGAATTGAATTTGCCGAATATGATAAATTTGTGGTTTACGTGGTGTCTGACAACTAAGTGTGTGATATAATTAATTATACTGTACTACTCCGTATTTTTTTATTTGCATTTGAAACATTATTGTAAGTTTGAATGGCCCATGGCTGATTATAATTAATTAATGTCCAACTCGATCAATTTAAGGGAGGAGGCTGGTGCTCTAATCACACGGACTGCAAAAATCGCTCCACCTCAGGCCTCGGAACTTCTACTCGTTTCAACAAAACTCTCGCCTTCGATACTCCTTTTTTTAACAACAATTCCAGCAGTAATCCTGGTAATAAATCTTCACCTTTTCATTTTTATTCATTTAATTATTTTGTTCCTTTTTCTAAAGAACTATTTTGTTCCTTTAAAAACATGTTCGCATGCATGCAAGCGGACTCTCTCAGTTTTTTAACTGACTAATTATATAATCTGGGTAACTCCAGTGTGAGTAATGTTTATCACTTTATCCATTTAGTAGCACTTTTTATCTTATCTAAAATGAACAATTACATATTTACATACACATTTTCAAATTAAGGTCATAACGTAACTCATAAGTACGTTTATTTTTAAAGCATTTGATATGCGTAAACGGTAAAAGCTGATATTGAAGAATTTATATAAAAAAAAAAGAGAAATAACTTCATAAAATGTGGTACGTAATTATACATACCGAGTACAACCTAAAATGCTTTTAGTTTGAAGATCGATAATTATAAATTTTACTTATATGATTGATCGAATTTGAAAAAAACGAGACCATATATAAGGCTTAGTGACCATAATGCATGTTACATGCCAAAAACTAAAACAGCCCTTCTAACTTCAATTCATTACTGGACATGCATATTGTGTATATATGTCTAGAGTTCTACAACTGGAACAGAGTGTTTGTTCCATATTGTGACGGATCTTCGTTTACCGGAAACAAAGAAGCTGTTGATCCGGTAAGTACTCGACTGTTTCATTCAGAAATTCTCACCGTAAACGTATATATAGCCAGGGCTTAATTTAATTTCAATAACTTGAAGCTTCTAACATTTTATGTACTGTTTTATATATAAGGTTACTAATGTAACCTACAGAGGCTTCAGAATCTTTGAGGCCACAATGGATGATCTCATGTCTAAAGGAATGAAGAATGCTCAAAATGTAAGATATTGCTCCGTATTTAATTTGTAACACAATGCTCAAAATAGTAAGGATAATAATTGAAGGCTTATAATATCTAGACTATACTTTGGCATAATTTTGCATGTCAAACTCATCAACTTTAACTTTATTAAACAAGTACAGTTGATATGTTTGTCATTTATTGAAAAGTACAAAAGTGGTTGGTTATGTCTAATAATACTCCGTATATATGTATGCTATCGCGTATCGAGGAAATTACCAAAATACGAGAGTTTTATGTCTGACAAGCCAAAACACGGGAATCCCAATTACGTTACCAAAATACGGGTGTCGGAATTCACAATTCCGACTGGAGTTAGGGCTGCGAAATATCAAAGAAAATAATTCAATAATAGCTAGTCGGAAATGGCAATTCCGACTGGGTGGTTTAGTAGCTAGACAATAATTTGATTTAGTGGAGAATGATGAATAATTTCAAAACAGGTTCTTTTAGACGAAAATTTACTGGTCTGTTCTGAACTACTCTGGTCCGTCCTGGTAAATTTCTGGTCTCTATGTATTTTATAAATATTCAAGTCAATTCAGGTATGGTCTGTTTAAGTCTTGTCTGTTAAGTCTGATCAGGTCTGATCTGGTCTGTTAAGTCTGATTTGGTCTAGAACTGAAAACGATCCAAATCTATCTATAAGAGCATCTCCAATTCGAGGATAGTACCTCCTTCGGGTACCAAGAGCCTGTTGGAGGCTTCGGCCCCGTTGATTTCGCCGGGGGCTACATGGTTCTCCTCGAGGGTTTTGGACTGACCACGAGTTCTTACCATTTTGATAGGTGTTTTTGTGTTTGGCGAAGGGGAGGGTTTCTTACTTGATTGTTCGGACCTCTCAATGAGAGCACCAAATGATGGACAGTGTACCCGGGGGTAGCTTATCCGAGGGGTTATTTACGGGAATAACCTAGAGAGAAGTCAGAGCAAACAAGTAGGAGAGAGAGGCGATTGTATTGATGAACTCGAGATGTTCTGGTTTGGGATCGGATCCTTTACAATGGGGAAAGGGACTGTTATTTATAGTAGTAATAAATGCGATGAGAGTACACGTGGCGACGATCTAACGGCCGAGGGGTCACCCTAATCGGGTGGCACTGGCATTCGCATGTGCTCTGCATTGAATGCGGTGGGTGGATGTGACGTTGCATTAAATGCGGTGGTTGCTTGTCTCCAAAGAGAATCTTTTTGATGATTGAGTTGTTGGCCGAGGGCTCCCCCCTGCGGCCGAGGGCCTGTGTAGCCGAAGGCGTCGTACATCCGAAGGCTTCCCTGATTGAGTTGGTAGTCGAGGGCTACTGCATAAGCCGAAGGCTACTGGTAGCCGAGGGCTACTGTTTTATGCCGTTTTCTCCCAGTAGCTTCGTATGCTCAAATCTGGCTGCCCTGTGTGATTTAGAGCCTTCGGCCAAGGAGGCCAAAGGCACCCCAGTGTGTATTTCGGGTTTCTTTGAGGCTTGGGCCACTGCATTTGGGCCTCAAATGCTCCTTGGGCTCAATGGGCCTGTGTATGAGAAATAGGAGTCTATGGGCCGGGGGTTCCTGGGCCATATACTCCATCAGTCTTAATTTTTTAAATCTGATCTGACTCCTTCTGATTTGAATCCTTCTAGTCAGATCAAATTTATTAGATGTTTGAATTATTAATGGACTTTTAGGAAAAATATTAATTAGATAAAATTGAATCAGATAAAATTTAGTCAAACAAAATTTAATCAGATACATTTTAATAATATAAAATGTAATCACATACCTCATACATTATTTATCGGATAAAAATTTAATCAAACTAACAAAACTTGAACACAAATTCAAAAAAAAGAGTACCTTTTAAAAAATAAACCTAAACTCTCACCACAAATTAAACTCTAATTACAACTTAAAATGACAAAACTTTGCAAACAAGAATCCCACTACGCTTTAAATTTAAAAAAACATGGTGTCGGAATTGGTGATTCCGACTTGGGCACTTTTATTATTTTGCTTGAATTTCAGCGTGAACCCAGTCGGAATTCATGCTTCCGACCACCGCTTTCTTAGAAACCCTAGGAAAAGTCCCGTATTTTTGCAATGGTTGTTAGCTTATCCCGTGTTTTGGGAAAACACCCTCGCGTATCAAAGGAAAAGCAAAAAGATACGAGTAGTAGTATATGAATTGATCATGGCTACTTTTGACCTAAAAATTAAAGAGCTTATATACGGAGTAATACTTTCTCGGTTCTTAAATAAGTGCAACATTCAAGATTTCACACTTGTCGAGGCACAACTTTGACCATTAATATACTCCTTATTACGTATATAATCCTCGATTAGTAAAAAAAATTTTTAAAAAAAAATCATATTTTCAAAATTTACGAGACAAACTTAATACGAAGTATTTTTTTTTTTCAAAAATGTATATTAATAAATCAATAAATAAAATGTAGTCAAAATAGAATATATGAATAGTGTAAAATTTAGAATGTTGCGCTTATTTAAGAACGGAGGTAGTAATATGTATGTGATATGGTAATTAATATTGAAACAATGGAATTAATTATAGGCGATTCTTAGCGGAGGTTCGGCAGGGGGATTGGCAGTTATGATTCATTGTGACCGGTTTCGGGATCTTCTCCCAATTACTGCACGAGTCAAGTGCCTCGCAATTGCATCTTACTTTGTGCATGAGTAAGTTTACCTCAATTCGTAATTTAAATTACACATAGATCACCAAAATACAGTATGTGTTTGGCAAGAATATGTCAAATTCGTGTCAAAAACACTTTGACACGACCTATTTAGTACTACGTATAAACTATAAAATAACCTGTAAATTCGTGCCAAATTGGTGTCATTCCGTTTTTTTGTAATTATGATATGTACGTCTTATATGTGTGTTAAAGTGAGTTTCAAGTAAATGAAATAACTTTTGAACTCATTATGCAATATTAAAGGTGACTGGGAACTATTTAAATATGCTTCTAGTCCATCTTTCGACAGGGCACATCTTGATGGAAGCAAACAGTTTGAAGCAAAGTTCGAGGGGTTGATTAGTTTACACGTATTTTCGATCGCTCCCCTTACAATTTGTCATTATTAAATATGTTACTATACGCGCGTAATTAATTAGACACTAAATTTATTAACACTATGGAGTTCGCTTTGGGTTTTTTAGGGATCGTCCAAAGCATTGCCTCCCCTATGCACATCAAGAATGAATCCGAGTTTGGTGAGTTGAGAAAATGTTTATTGATAAATATTGCCCAATATAATATGATGAATATGTACTACTAATAAAATTCGATTTTTTCTGGCTGGCCATCAGTGCTTCTTCCCTCAATACTTCTTGTCGACTATAAGAACACCTGTTTTTATAGCAATGTCGTCATTCGATCGAGTCCAAGTATGTTCTTAGCTTTAATACTCATCTCCTAATAATAATGATAATCCCATAATTTGGCTGCTACTAATTAAATAGTGTCAATGATTTTTGGGTTTTTTTCCAGATAAGATATAACTTATGTCTGGAGGATGAGGTTTGCCTATTGCACAATAATTGCACTCATGAACGGCTGAAGGCAATGCAAGGTACGTAAATGCTGATTTTTAGCTTTTAGCACACTCGTTTTACTTCATGTGTAAATTTTTTGCTCCTCTTACAGACTTATTCAGAAACATTAAAACAATAAAACATCACCCATTATATGTTTTTAAAGCATATTATGTTTTTAAAGCATAAAACATTATTTGATGTGAATGAACCACCACGTAGTACACAAAAACAATGGTAATGACACAGAATCAAGGTAACCCAGGCCAGATTAATGGAGTTCGGCAAGTACACTATATGAATTGAATCTATCTATTCTTGTCACAAAAGTTTGGAAAGGTTTCCGTCCTTAAGTAGTACTCCGTAATAATAATAATAATAATAATAATAATAATAAGGGGTAATTTGAGTTTGCACCCCATATTATTGTCCAAATTGGACTTTGCACCCCGTTTTTAAAAGTCTTTGTTTTTGCACCCCAACTACATATGAAAATACAAAAATGCCCTTGATCAAGAATATGTTGAAGATCAAAAGAATTGTTAATGGAGGGGCATTTTTGTCTTTTCATATGAGGTTGGGGAGCAAAAACAAAAACTTTTAAAAATGGGGTGCAAAGTCTAATTTGAACAATAATATGGGGTGCAAACTCAAATTATCCCTAATAATAATAATAATAATAATAATAATAATAATAAAAATAATAATAATAATTATTATTATTATTATTATTATTATTACTATTACTCTATATTTAAAAACAAGGGGGTTTGAAATTGCAATACAAAATATGCTTATTGTAAATAAAGTAACCTTTTAAACCAGGGGAGATATATTGCACTATCATAATTCATAAACACAAATTTGCGCCACCATGATAAGAAATATATGTCGTTTTATACCATTCTCATTTTTGAGTGAATATCAACGTAAGACTCCTTTGAATACTCTACGCATATGATCAACTATGCTCGACTTTCTGGGAAATTTAGATTTGAGGCATTATGTTCTTTCCAAGTTACCAAAAGCTTGTCCTTCTCAAAGGGGAGTGTGGATTACTAGTTGCATCGCCCATGATCTACCGTACTATTGCAAAACGGTATTGAATTCCTTTTCCTTTTTCTTGCATAAAAATCGTTAGCATTAATTAATTGTTGCTTGATTGAGCACTTTATCCTTCCGTTGAACTAAACTTGTTTGTTTTTTCTCTCTTGCAGACTTATGGCAAAGTTCTTAGCGGTTGGTTTATTGATGGAAGTTATACTCAAGTAATTGAGGATTCAGAAATACCAAGAAATTGTAGTTCAGAAGGCATCTCTCCCATTTAACTGCGCCCAGGCCACATTTAGTTTAATTAAGTTTTCCTTACAACGTAACAATGTACTGTTTGTGTTTGACCTACTTATTTTTCTTCATGGAGATGAGGGACATGCATGGATGCCCTGGCCTCAAGTCATTATCTCATCCTTAATCCTTAGTAATTAATTAATTAACTCAACTCTCCTCTAATCTCTAATTCACCTTTTGTGATTTATAGATCTTCTTGTGCACCTCCGATATACTTCGGGTATATCTAACTTTTCATTACCACGTATTAATATAATCACTCTCTATGTAATCGAATAATAAAAAGTAATTTAATCATCAATCCACTATCTTAAAATCAACAAGGAACATTGGAATGGGATGATGGAGTATGTAGATTTAATAAATTAGTGAAATCAAAACATACAATTATTTGTTTATTCATTTATAGCTTACTCTCGGTCTTTACACTACACTATAAATAACTTAAAGCAACACTTTACAAAAAGGCTAAAGGTTCAAATAGATACATGAACTAACTTAAAGTGTTCAATTAGCCCCTTATATAGGATGTTTTGCCCGGACTTCGCAAATTGGGGCGGTTCCCGGTTGAATTTTTTGATGAAATCTTTTGAGCATCTTCTTCATTAAGTCTAGTTTATCCATACCAAATTTCAGCTAAAAATTCAATCGGGAAAGCAGTCAAATAATTTTTTAAAGATAACTACGCAGTTAAACTATTTGACTGCGTAGTTATCTTCAAAACATTATTTGACTGCTTTCCCGATTTAATTTTTAGCTGAAATTTGATATGGTAAACTAGACTTAGTGAAGAAGATGCTCAAAAATTTTCATCAAAAAATTCAACCGGAAATCGCCCCAATTTGCGACGGCCGGGCAGAACCTCCTACATAAGGGGCTAATTGAATACTTTAAGTTAATTCATGTACATATTTGACCTTTTAGCCTTACGGGCTAATATTTTCATGTAGTCACCCCGAGAGGCACCATACCGTGATACCATCGCCCTACAGAAAAAGTATTTTTGGTTTAATAAAAAATACATGTTTTTTCAACCAAATAATGTACACAAATAGTGCATCCGATTTAGAGTGATCAAAAGTCAACCTAAATACGTATATTTAAGAGGTACGTAATGACACCAATCTAAGATCTTGCTTTAAATATTTTTAGTGCAAAGCTCAATTACATCTCATTTCAAAATATCTTGATAAACCTCAACGGAGATATGGGTTTAACAGGATAAGGAGTTTTAAGAAGAGCTTACCGGAAGATGTTATCAAGGTGCCACACTTATTTGAGTAATTTGAGTTCAGCTCCTTACAAGTAAGTTCACTACCACCTGTACATGTTTGTTCAACCAAATGCAAGAAAGAAGTCTGGTTAATAGATAATTTTAGACTATTTGCTATTATGTGAACTAGTTGAATTATGTGATGAGTTATTTTATTTGCTGGATTAAGTTATGTTTATTATCTGGCATAATCAAGATTTGTCAGTACTTTTGTGTTCAGATTTAATGACGTTTTTAGTCAAACGTCACCATAAAAAAAGAACTAATATTTAAAGTGAAAGATCACGTGATATGTACTCGGGAAAAAGTTCCCTCAATTTATCAGTTTATCAGTTTCAGAGAGTCCGATATGTTTAGTGGGTCGCTCCCCTGAGCTGTCGGATTGGCTCCTTTGAGTACATATCACGAGCCCACAGTTAAAATTAGCCACAAAGAGTTTTACAGAAAGCTTATGAGATCTCTTTCAGAAAGTTTTACAAAAAGTTGTTTTTGAGATCTCTTTCAGAAAGTTACAGAGATGTTTTTAGAAAGAAATTTTGAAATCTCTCCAGCAGTTTTGAGAAATTATTTTAGAAAATATTTTCCTTTTTGAGATCTCCCTCAGAATGTATTCGAGAAGTTATGTGTTAGTTATTTGTTCAGTGCATGCTTATTGTCTAAATTTGTCTATTGAAAAATTGGCGTAGACTTCTAGATATTTTTGTGGACCCATAGTGACTTACTAAGCGTAAAGCTTATCAGTTTCCTTTCTTCGCATGTACAGTAACTAAGGATAAGGTCAAGGTCTAGAAAGATGATGAGAGAGTGGAACGCGTGCCAAGATGAGTTAACGGGAACGACCTTGGCGGCTTCTAGCTAGGTATTATTATGTTTCAGTATTTCTGTTATTATAATAAAGAGTTTATTAATACTTTATTTTATTTAAGGTTTCAAGTTTGAATAAATTTCTGGATCCAGGTGGTTATCACATTTGCTGGTGATAACTATATTTAATTGAGTTTTTATCAAGAGTTATACTTTAATTATATTTGAGATTGTATCAGGGTTAAATTATTTTCTTAAACAAACGTCTGTTACATTGCAGTTTATTTTTTTAAAAGCAGTAAGTAGTGTAACGATTCCTTTAACCCTGAGAGGGGCGTTACACATGTATACCATAAATCGAGTTAATATTTACTCAATAAATACCAATTATTTGCATCACTGTCTATTTGTTGGTATCTTTTTGCTTGCACACAATATTTCTCTTGACTTTATTTCAATATCAAATATTGAAATTTAAAAATTATTAAATATTGAAGTTTAAAAATAAGATAAGAAAACCACTTGGATATTACAGTAGCCTATGATATTTATAGTAGTATCAACAATAAAGATTGGTGTTATTTGTTGCACATAATTGATTAGCATATTCAGTGCAAAGCTCTATATAATCCAAACCAGAGCCCTCAAGCACTATCCCTTCATAATCAATGCACTCCTGTATATATTCTTCTTTGGATATGGGTCCCATACTTGGCATATAAATTGTATCTGCAATCGGCGTTGGTGATGCATTGCTTGCAGACACTAATAAAGGCCAAAGAATTGGCATTGCAACCAAGCACACAAAGACGATAGTGACATGCTTCAAATTACCCATACTAAGTAAATTTCTATTTCCTTTCCACAATTTCACTTTTATTTCACAGAACTTCTCTATAGGAGTATATATATGCTTGCCTGCTATTCCATGAATAAAATGGTTAATTGCATTTTCCCAGTTATAGGTAACTTAAGGTTATTGATTTAATACTTTGTATTTAATGAACAAGCCGTTTCATATAATTCATTTATCATCACTTATCGTTCCAATAAGTTCGATTCCTAAAAGTTAACTGAGGAAATTAACTTTACCCTAGTTCAAATATACGATAGGATATAATGAATTGGATTTTCAATCTTACAAATGCACAAAGTAATATTCCAATAACTATTTCTTCAATTAAGTTATATTTTTCAAAAATGAAGGCGTAACATACACATAGAGATTGTATTACATTTTAAAGAAGTTGCATGGCAATGGGAAGTGTTTCTTATGCACATTACAATCATCAAGAATAAATATTGACATACACATTCAATAAGTATTGCTATCCGAAAACAAATTAAACATTGATATGAGAAGCTAAAATAAAAAATGGTTTAAAGATGATTTTAGTTCCTGCAAATATGACACACATTGTTTTAGGTCCCTTTAAAATATTTTCATTGTTTTTCATCCTTGAAATTTATGTCGGTTTTCTTTTTAGTCCATGAGTAATTATAGAAACTTGTGTTTGTCAACAAAACAATCCCGACTAATAGGTTCCCTCTAATTCTTTGTCATTTCATTCAAAAAAATATTTCCTCTGTTCTTAAATAAATGCAACGGTCAACATTTCACACTTGCCGAGACACAACTTTGACCATTAATATAAATGATTTTGCATTAGTAAAAAATTAAAAAAATTAGATTATGAAAATTTACAATGACACAAGTTTAACAACACTTTTTTCATAAAATAATATTATTACATTAATACATAAAACGTAGTCAAAGTAGAACATGTGAATAGTATAAAAGTCAAAGTGTTGCATTTATTTAAGAACGGAGGTAGTATTTAATTTCATTTTTTGAATTTTTTTTTATAAAACTTTCAAAATGTCATACCTTTGTCCACATGGAACAATGAGAATGTAGCAGTTGAATTATTTAAATCTAAATTAAGAATGATAAAGTGATGTGATCCAATCAAATGAATGATATGTACGGTACCTCATTTTTTAAAAGGGTACTGAAGTTGTCACCATTCTGCAAATCTATGTCATTGTTTTTTCAAATTTACAACTCAACAAAAATAGAGTTAGACATTGGGGGTGTTGGCAATAAGCGGTTGGCTGTTAGCTGTTAGCTGCAATGCACCCTCCCATTGGAGCAGGAGAACATCGAAGGAGCGGACGCGCTGGGCAAGGCTTATGAACTACTGGATCTGGAGGAGGATGACAAGGTCATCGTGGTTGCACCTATGGCACCGAACTCCTTGACGTGCACTTTGTCGTGAGTGCACTCAAAGTAAATTCAATACAACACTTATACGTAGTATAGGTGAAGTAGAGTTCGTATCCACAGGGAAAGGAATAACTTTCTTTTTATATAAATAGTAAGTAAAGGGGGCTTTTGATTGTTGAGTGATTTAATAAAATTTAAACACGAAGATGAACGATTTATATGGGATTTAATTCAAAGATAAAATTGACTTGGTATTGCTACTTTCCACTTGTTGATGATATATTTTAGTCGATCATTGTTATATCTATAACTTATCTCCTCTCGAATACTCAATCGAGGAGTATATCCAATTCATCGAGGATAGTTATTAACAACGACCGTTCATTAATAACCCTTACTATTAGTCAAGTATAGAACAACGCCATATACCGACTTGATAGTAGCATTTAATCTTTTAACTCCTTGATGAAATCAATTGAGATTGATAACCTTAACACAACGGTTTCGGTTTAACCAACAAAATTAATCCCTCTTAAATCTATTAACCACGACCGTGCATTAATAAACCGAAGTTACTTACTTGTGAAACTATCAACGATTAACCATCGGTTCGTTGATCATTTCTAGTAGTAATTAATATATGAAACAAAACTAGTTGATCCTTTAAGTAATGTTCAAAATATTAATATGAAATATGAATAGGAATTAATTAATACTCAAGGAAGAATATTAAAGGGAATGAATCCTACTATAGTTAAATATCAAGATGTTAACTAATTGTCATCTTAGTAACACTCCCCGATATTAACATAGAGAAAGGAATAGCTATTACTAAAACCAATGTCAAGATGTTAACTAATTGTCATCTTAGTAACACTCCCCAACATTGATATAGAAATAGTATTTAAAGGAAGAATTAATATTCAAGGAAAAGAAGTTAAGAAAATAACTCACAACTTTAATAATCAACAAGCTTCAAGAGCAATACCAAGAAATGGAAGTTTAGCTCCTCATTTGGAGACTAAACATGCTAAAAGAAATATAGATAAATTCTATTCTAAACTGAGCTTAAGAGTATAAAGGAATTGGTGTCCTTAAAGTGAAGGAAAGGAGGTGTATTTATAGGCTTTTTGAAATGCAGGCCGAGTACTCGATCGAGTATGTACATATACTCGATCGAGTATGTGTAGAAACCTGAATTTGGTCAATACTCGATCAATACTCGAGTAGATTTTATATGTATACCCGATCGAGTATGTCGGTGTACTCGATCGGGTATGACAATAGAACGTGGCCAAATCTTTCCTTGCATGTTCATTTGTTCCCGGATCGGATCCTTGAAAATCAGTATTGGTACTCGATCGAGTATAAGGTATACTCGACCGAGTATACCCCAAAATCAGGAGTTTTTCCTTCTTTTTGTCTTGTACTCTTGCACCTTCCTTCATCATTGATCATTTGATTGATATTGGACCTGTTTAAGCTCAGAATAAACCTAATCTAAACAAATTACAAGCATTTAACAAACTAAACTATTACACCGAAAGTGTGTAATTTCCGAAATATTAAACAACCAAAACTAACTAAAAACGTAAATAAACACACGGAAATTACAAACGTATCACTCCTCGAAACACAATCTGTCCATGGTCGGAACCATAACATCAGAAAAGTCGGTACGTTTTTCCCAGTTTAGAGATATTATGGCATCTGTGTGGAAACCTGAAAATGGTGTTACTATAACTGAAATTGGCCCTAGAAGGTATGTGTTTCAGTTCTATAAGGAGGATGATGTTATAGGTGGAGGAGGAGGGACCATGGCTTTTTTATCAGAACGTAATTGTTATGAGCAGGCTTAAAGAGGGAGATATTTCCCTATCTATTCCACTGAATAAAGCAGTTTTTTGGGTTCAAGTTCATGATATCCTAGTGGGATATTAATTTCACTGTTGAGAATGCGGAATGAATTGGGAACTTTTTGGGTACTTTTATAAAATTTGATGACCATAATTTTTCTGAGAGTTGAGAATCATTTATGAGAATTCGTGTATGCGTTGATCGCAAACCTTTTAAAAGGAAATTGCTTCTGCAAAAGAGGAAGGAGTCACTTTTCGTGTCAGGTTTTGCTATGAGAAACTGCCCCGCTTTTGCTTTCTGTGTGGTATAATAGGGCATGCAGAGAGTCATTGCCCGCGCAAGCGAAGGGGATATGAAGTCACTGGTGAAAGGCCTTTTGGCCCTTGGCTTAGGGCTACAAAAGGGGCAAAGCAATGGTAAGAGAATAAATGGCTTGTTCTAGCAGGGAAAGGAATCAATTCTGAAAGCAAGGCTACCGGTGGTAATAGAGAGGAAGGCATGCGACCAGATACGGTGGAAGGCGGGCTCTTACCACATGAGAGGGGATACATCGAGCAGAAACGAAGGCGCGTGGAAGACTCAACAGAGCACCAGACCGGGGAGGAGATGGAGATTGTTCCTACCGGGGGGGAAAACGGAGAGGAGGCAAGCTACAAATCTGTAGCTCGCTGATAGTATAGAATTGTTATTGTTTATGTGCTCTTACCACTAGTTTTATTTGTTGTTGTTTGGGAAATTACACACTTTTGGTGTGATACTTTATTTTTCCTATTTTGTTTGTAATTTGTTTAGATTAGGATTATTCTGAGCTTTAACTAGGTAAAGATCATCAAAAGGATCCTTGGAAAGGTCAAGGATCCTTGGAAAGGTCAAGGGAACAAGATCAAGTGAAAATTTGGAAAAATAGTCATTTACCCGGTCGGGTAAAGCATTTACCCGATCGGGTATTGACTGGATCCGAAAATAAAATCTGATATGGGGGAAATTGAACGTGTAGGTGAAGATTTGGCAAAGATATGCCTTGATGTTTCACTATCAATCTGCAACGCATCAAAAATACTAAATATGTAGAAACTGAACACTAACTGTAATAAGAACAGATTACATAAGTCGGGTCTCATCAGTGAGTATATTTTCATTGATTAACCGTTGTTGCACAAATACATCCTCTATGTAAATTCAATGAATGAAAGGATTATAAGGACACCAAAGACATATTGAATTTCTGATTTTTTGAAAAAGAGTGGTTACAGGTACCTTTGCATCTTGGAGAACACTATGGAATGCTAAGGAACTTGAATGGACCCTACGACCTTCCCTGTCAATTGGTCGTGTTTCGTTGTGGTGGTGTGATAAAGATCAGTCATATTTATACATAGAATATTTGAGGAGCTTCGAATGCGTATGAGAAATTATCCAATGGTTAATAATGTGTAACTTCCTGTGAAATAAAGTCTGATTGGACAACACGTTGCAGACTAATGTTGACCTAATATTTGCTTTTAAAGAGATTCGTGTTACACGCCACTAGCAAGCTATATCAAAATTCCAATAAAGTAGTTTTGTCACATCCGAAGTACAGTGCATTAAATATGTAAAAAAAATGTGTAATCAATATGTGTAATCGGCCATTAATATTGAGACCGACCCGGCCCATATTTTGCTGGTTGTTTAGGCGGGAAAACAGCCTGTTTTTCCACCTCTTTTTATATAGAGGTACATTATTTTAATTTTTATAAAAATGTTAGTAATTTGTAATGAAATAATTACATATTTATGACTCATTAAAAACATTAGTTACAAAAATGTGAAACCTTAAGTATATATAGTAAATATAGTATAGTTTTAGTTATGTTAGTTTTGGTTCAATTTTTAAACTTAAGTGATCATGACATAACGACACTATATTATACTATGAGTAATTGTTAGTCGTAGTTTTATAAACAAATTTTACTACGTATTTTAGTAATATCTTTAAAACGATGTAAATGTTATATTAGAAAATATGTTGCAAAACATCATACTATTATTTTTGCTAATACAAACAAACTTCGAGAGTTTAAAAAACGACACATATTATATTTTATAAACATATTATAAAAAGTTATGTAATGTGAGAAAAGTTCAATAATGATAACATTAAAAATAACAAAAAATATGATTAATAATAATGATAGCAACATCCGTGCCAAAAACACTTGGCACGAGCTATTTGCATTGGCAGGGATTTTGATCGGGATTTGGCAACCAAAAAAACACGAGATTGTCAGGGATTTTGATTGGGATTATGCCAAATCCGTGCCAAAAACACTTGGCACGAGCTATTTGGCACGAAAAACCAGTAATTCCGTGTCAAATTCCGTGTCAATCCCGTGTTTTTTTTGTAGTGGTATAATTATGTAATAATAGTAAATATATAGTGCTAGCTTGTGCCGTATATGATAGCAATAATAGCAAAAAAGTATTGAGCATTTAGCTTGAGTAGTTGAATATTTTATAGGATAGAATTATAAGAATTAAAATATATTTAATGAAATGAAATGCAAAACATGTGGTGCAGCCGAGTTGTTAAGAACTACCGCCCTTAGTGCCTTTGTCCTTCACCATCCCACATTCACACACCGAGTGGTCCCTTCTTTCAACACCATATACGTAGTATATAAGAGACACTCGTTTTCATTGGACTAGGCGAATAAATGCTCTCGCTTGTGTTCAATTAGCCTCTCAGTCCAAAGCTTTGTTTTGTATTGGGCTTCAGTGTGTTTTTATCGGCCGTCACGCCTTTGATCACGCATATGGATCATGCTGGGCGTTTTGCTCGCACCTTGCGCTTATGCGGGCCTAGGCGGTGCCTTATTGGGCCTTTTAGAACACTGCGTTCAGGTCCTTATTGGTCCTTTTAGAACACTGCGTTCAGGTCCATTAATTCATCATTTACACACAACAAATCTTCCATTCCTCACGTATTTCTTAGTTCTAAATACACACTGCTAGCACTCTGAAAAATTCCTTTTGTGTTCATCCTTTGTTCTCGTTCGTTGGAACTCTTGTTTGAGTGCTCAAACATTAGTCCGTAGTCATCGTTTTTCTGCAACGAATACTTTGACTAAATTCTGCTCCATCTTATTTCTGTTTTCTTTCGTCATTTTAATTAATTTATTTTAATTAATTTTCTTTATTTTTCGAAACACACCCAACACTAAATAGTGTCAATGGTTTTTCGATCGGTTTTTGTCAGATGAGGTTTGCCTTTTCAACAATAATTGCACTCATGATCGGCTCAAGGCAATCCAAGGTAAATGCTTATTATAAAACTCTAAGCAACACATTTTACTTCATGGTATTAATTTTGTTGCCCCCCTTGCATCAAATTTATCTAGACTTATTAAGAAACGTTACATAAAACATTACCCATTTTTGGAATTTCTACAATAAGCTACATGCATATTATGTTTTTAAAGAACAACCTCTACACCAAAACCGTGATATCTACATCACTTGACACGGAATTGACTTAGATTAATTAATTGAGTTCGGGCACGACTCAAAACATATAGTTTACACGAACGGGTCCTTCCTAAGCATGATTACGATTTACTAGACTAATTGTGGCTCTCAAATATTCGTGCTAAATCCGTGAAATCTCGCTAGTTTTTTGCAGTGCACAAATTTGAGACACATGTATAAGATATGCATTGTTTTTTGACAACAGTAAACGACAATGTGTAACTGTGAAAATAATTAATAAAGGAGAATTTATTATTGCAATACTATTATTGCACTATAATAATTCATAAACACAAATTTGAGACTGGTATAGGGCTAACACTTTATCCAACGTAAGACTACTTTGGTATTTCTACGCATATGATAATGCTTAATTTTACCAAAAGCTTGTCCTTCCGAAAGGGATCCGTTTGTGTATGAATATTTACATATATATGGCGTCATCATGCACATGGCTTTAATTTGCCCGGTCATTCTAATTGCCTAAAGACGCAACGCATGCAGTAAATGCAGGCCCCTTTGCTCCTCCCACACCAGGCAATATTTCCCGGCCCATCCCCTGATCTCATTAAGAGTTACTAGTACTACGTCGTAGGAGTACTTATTTAGTTAATTAATGTAGCTAGTTGACATGTCTTTGCTTTAATTTGCACAATCCAATTTAATCCTCTCTCCACCGTTACACCTTCTACTCTCATATATATGTACGTAGTGGGCTCTTGTTAGCTGTTGGCCATCATATATCACGTTACGTTCTTCGATCACGTATAGTACCTCTTATCTATCTATCTAATCAAGCTCTATCAAACAACTGCATGCTATCTGCTTAGCTACCTGATAAACGATGGCCAGAGTTCTGCTCTTCGGTTTTGTGTTGGTGTTTACCATTGCTGTTCACGCTACAACTCTTGCCGATTCTCGATCCGTTCATCTTAAATATGTCAACAAGGCCTTGGAAAAAGGAGCTGGTTCGTTCCGAGCTACTGTTTTTCATTTAATATTTACCTACTACATGTTTATGAGTTAATATTTCTCATGCACGGGCCTTCAGATAGCTAGAAATTAAAGTTCATTTTTGTTTACTACTATACGTACGTAGTAATGAATACGTACTGATGCATGGATATTCACATGAGTGCAGTTTGTTTGGATGGTAGTCCGGCTGCATACTACCATGACAAAGGGGTGGGGGATGGGCGTCACAATTGGGTTATTTACCTTCAAGTAAGTATGTCTTTCAATCCATTCTTATACTACATATTAAATGATGATGAAACATATATATGTGCATGAAAGTTGGATTATATATTAATACTCCGTACATACCTGAAAGTATGTTTTGGAATTAGATTTTGAAGGAGAGGGGAAAGGTGATTAGGGTTTATTAATTTAAGATCGTTTTTTTTCTTATTTGGAAAATTGAAAAATTTGAAGGGAATATTTTAAAGGATTATATGTTCCCTGATTTGGAGATTTTGAATGATAACAAATTAATAAATGATATTTTTTTTGAAAATAATTAAATGATAATTTTAATTAATTAGGTCGATTTAAAATGAACACATGAATAAGCGATTTTAATTATAGTTTTCGTAGTCATTCTTTTTTAAAATTTATAACTCCCAACAAAAATAAAGATACTTTTCGATCACTTCTCATGTCTTTCTCTTCCCTTCTCACGGTTAATCTTCAAAAATTTCCCTTCCCCTCCTCCCTTCAATTAAAGCCCAAACGTGAGGGAATTGAATTTGCCGAATATGATAAATTTGTGGTTTACGTGGTGTCTGACAACTAAGTGTGTGATATAATTAATTATACTGTACTACTCCGTATTTTTTTATTTGCATTTGAAATATTATTGTAAGTTTGAATGGCCCATGGCTGATTATAATTAATTAATGTCCAACTCGATCAATTTAAGGGAGGAGGCTGGTGCTCTAATCACACGGACTGCAAAAATCGCTCCACCTCAGGCCTCGGAACTTCTACTCGTTTCAACAAAACTCTCGCCTTCGATACTCCTTTTTTTAACAACAATTCCAGCAGTAATCCTGGTAATAAATCTTCACCTTTTCATTTTTATTCATTTAATTATTTTGTTCCTTTTTCTAAAGAACTATTTTGTTCCTTTAAAAACATGTTCGCATGCATGCAAGCGGACTCTCTCAGTTTTTTAACTGACTAATTATATAATCTGGGTAACTCCAGTGTGAGTAATGTTTATCACTTTATCCATTTAGTAGCACTTTTTATCTTATCTAAAATGAACAATTACATATTTACATACACATTTTCAAATTAAGGTCATAACGTAACTCATAAGTACGTTTATTTTTAAAGCATTTGATATGCGTAAACGGTAAAAGCTGATATTGAAGAATTTATATAAAAAAAAAAAGAGAAATAACTTCATAAAATGTGGTACGTAATTATACATACCGAGTACAACCTAAAATGCTTTTAGTTTGAAGATCGATAATTATAAATTTTACTTATATGATTGATCGAATTTGAAAAAAACGAGACCATATATAAGGCTTAGTGACCATAATGCATGTTACATGCCAAAAACTAAAACAGCCCTTCTAACTTCAATTCATTACTGGACATGCATATTGTGTATATATGTCTAGAGTTCTACAACTGGAACAGAGTGTTTGTTCCATATTGTGACGGATCTTCGTTTACCGGAAACAAAGAAGCTGTTGATCCGGTAAGTACTCGACTGTTTCATTCAGAAATTCTCACCGTAAACGTATATATAGCCAGGGCTTAATTTAATTTCAATAACTTGAAGCTTCTAACATTTTATGTACTGTTTTATATATAAGGTTACTAATGTAACCTACAGAGGCTTCAGAATCTTTGAGGCCACAATGGATGATCTCATGTCTAAAGGAATGAAGAATGCTCAAAATGTAAGATATTGTGTTGGGATCCCTCCTTAATTGAGAAGTTAATGAGAATTCTAGAATAGTGCGGAGATGTCTAGAATTCTCTAGATGTGTGTAGAGAAATATTGAATGTTCTAGAATATTCCGGAGCTTTCTAGAGAGACGTGGAATTATCTAGAAGCGTGTGGAAGAGTGTAGAATATTCTAGAACATTGTGGAGTTTTCTAGAGAAATGTGGAATTCTCTAGAATCGTGCGGAAGTTTGTGGAAGCCTCTAGAACATTCTCAAGCGATGTGGAGTTCTCTAGATCCTTCTAGAAGATTAGAGAAACTTGTGGATAGTTCTTGGAAGAATCTAGAAATGTAGTGATGTATAGAAAGTTCTAGAGAAGCTTTGAGATGCGTTCTATAAATAGGGGTGAGATTCCTCATTCCTAAAGGAGAGAGCTTAGGGAGAGAGCCATGTGAGGGCCTAGAGAGAGAGCCTCCTCAAGTGATGAGAGAGAGAGAGCCTTGAGGAGAGCTCTTGAGTGAGTGAGTGCTTCCTTGAGAGAGGTGTGTGTGAGTGAAGTAGTCTCATATACAAAGAGTGATGTGAGCTACCCGTTTACTTGTAAAATATCTCTTGTACATTTCAATTGTATAATACAAAGTGATATTGTTAGATTGAATCTTTGTGTTACGAGTGGGTGGGTGAATGTACAAGAGTCCTTTGAGCTGGTGATCCTGGAAGTGGTCGAGGGATCGCGTTTTCCCCAACAGTGGTATCAAAGCCGAGGTTGTTGGAGGTAGAGTAACGGGTGGAATTCGTCGTGGGGATAGATCTCGTCTTACCATAATGGTAGTAGTGTTGGTAGAGGCATTCGAGATCATGCTCTTTGATGGAATGTTGGACTTCACTATGGAGCTTGGGTCATACATATATGGAGCAGAGTGACAGAATGCACTGTGGGGGTGGTTCTCAGACTGGTCTCATATCTTGGTCTGCTTGTGGTGCGTTGTATCGAAAGTCTTCCTGATATTGTGGTGGTCAGGCGGCGTGTCCCGTTGGTAAACAATGGCGGTACAAGAAGAATTGCAGGTCAAGTGTCGGTGGAGAGGAGATCTTCTGGAGAACATCGTGTCCAGGATTTGGTCTTACGATTTGATCTACTGTTGGTGCGTTGTATCGAAAGTCTTCCTGATATTGAGATGATCAGGCGGCGTGTCCCGTTAGTAGATAACGGCGGTACAAGATAGTTTGGTGGATCATTTCTTGCTGCAGAGAGGAGATCATGACCATTCCTTGTTGGCTGCTCGTATATATGGTGTGATGCAAGCTTTGTTTGAGGGGGAGCAACTCACATGAAGGTGGAGGCCGGTGAGTCTAAATGTGAGACTATTATTGGTGGTTGACTGCTACTTCTCAATTAAGTCGGTAGGGGGAGATTTGTTGGGATCCCTCCTTAATTGAGAAGTTAATGAGAATTCTAGAATAGTGCGGAGATGTCTAGAATTCTCTAGATGTGTGTAGAGAAATATTGAATGTTCTAGAATATTCCGGAGCTTTCTAGAGAGACGTGGAATTATCTAGAAGCGTGTGGAAGAGTGTAGAATATTCTAGAACATTGTGGAGTTTTCTAGAGAAATGTGGAATTCTCTAGAATCGTGCGGAAGTTTGTGGAAGCCTCTAGAACATTCTCAAGCGATGTGGAGTTCTCTAGATCCTTCTAGAAGATTAGAGAAACTTGTGGATAGTTCTTGGAAGAATCTAGAAATGTAGTGATGTATAGAAAGTTCTAGAGAAGCTTTGAGATGCGTTCTATAAATAGGGGTGAGATTCCTCATTCCTAAAGGAGAGAGCTTAGGGAGAGAGCCATGTGAGGGCCTAGAGAGAGAGCCTCCTCAAGTGATGAGAGAGAGAGAGCCTTGAGGAGAGCTCTTGAGTGAGTGAGTGCTTCCTTGAGAGAGGTGTGTGTGAGTGAAGTAGTCTCATATACAAAGAGTGATGTGAGCTACCCGTTTACTTGTAAAATATCTCTTGTACATTTCAATTGTATAATACAAAGTGATATTGTTAGATTGAATCTTTGTGTTACGAGTGGGTGGGTGAATGTACAAGAGTCCTTTGAGCTGGTGATCCTGGAGTGGTCGAGGGATCGCGTTTTCCCCAACATATTGCTCCGTATTTAATTTGTAACACAATGCTCAAAATAGTAAGGATAATAATTGAAGGCTTATAATATCTAGACTATACTTTGGCATAATTTTGCATGTCAAACTCATCAACTTTAACAAGTACAGTTGATATGTTTGTCATTTATTGAAAAGTACAAAAGTGGTTGGTTATGTCTAATAATACTCCGTATATATGTATGCTATATCGCGTATCAAAGGAAAAGCAAAAAGATACGAGTAGTAGTATATGAATTGATCATGGCTACTTTTGACCTAAAAATTAAAGAGCTTATATATGGAGTAATACTTTCTCGGTTCTTAAATAAGTGCAACATTCAAGATTTCACACTTGTCGAGGCACAACTTTGACCATTAATATATTACGTATTTAATCCTCGATTAGTAAAAAAAATTTAAAAAAAAATCATATTTTCAAAATTTACGAGACAAACTTAATACGAAATATTTTTTTTTTCAAAAATGTATATTAATAAATCAATAAATAAAATGTAGTCAAAATAGAATATATGAATAGTGTAAAATTTAGAATGTTGCGCTTATTTAAGAACGGAGGTAGTAATATGTATGTGATATGGTAATTAATATTGAAACAATGGAATTAATTATAGGCGATTCTTAGCGGAGGTTCGGCAGGGGGATTGGCAGCTATGATTCATTGTGACCGGTTTCGGGATCTTCTCCCAATTACTGCACGAGTCAAGTGCCTCGCAATTGCATCTTACTTTGTGCATGAGTAAGTTTACCTCAATTCGTAATTTAAATTACACATAGATCACCAAAATACAGTATGTGTTTGGCAAGAATATGTCAAATTCGTGTCAAAAACACTTTGACACGACCTATTTAGTACTACGTATAAACTATAAAATAACCTGTAAATTCGTGCCAAATTGGTGTCATTCCGTTTTTTTTGTAATTATGATATGTACGTCTTATATGTGTGTTAAAGTGAGTTTCAAGTAAATGAAATAACTTTTGAACTCATTATGCAATATTAAAGGTGACTGGGAACTATTTAAACATGCTTCTAGTCCATCTTTCGACAGGGCACATCTTGATGGAAGCAAACAGTTTGAAGCAAAGTTCGAGGGGTTGATTAGTTTACACGTATTTTCGATCGCTCCCCTTATAATTTGTCATTATTAAATATGTTACTATACGCGCGTAATTAATTAGACACTAAAATTTATGAACACTATGGAGTTCGCTTTGGGTTTTTTAGGGATCGTCCAAAGCATTGCCTCCCCTGTGCACATCAAGAATGAATCCGAGTTTGGTGAGTTGAGAAAATGTTTATTGATAAATATTGCCCAATATAATATGATGAATATGTACTACTAATAAAATTCGATTTTATCTGGCTGGCCATCAGTGCTTCTTCCCTCAATACTTCTTGCCGACTATAAGAACACCTGTTTTTATAGCAATGTCGTCATTCGATCGAGTCCAAGTATGTTCTTAGCTTTAATACTCATCTCCTAATAATAATGATAATCCCATAATTTGGCTGCTACTAATTAAATAGTGTCAATTATTTTTGGGTTTTTTTCCAGATAAGATATAACTTATGTCTGGAGGATGAGGTTTGCCTATTGCACAATAATTGCACTCATGAACGGCTGAAGGCAATGCAAGGTACGTAAATGCTGATTTTTAGCTTTTAGCACACTCGTTTTACTTCATGTGTAAAAGTTTTTGCTCCTCTTACAGACTTATTCAGAAACATTACAGCAATAAAACATCACCCATTATATTTTTTTAAAGCATATTATGTTTTTAAAGCATAAAACATTATTTGATGTGAATGAACCACCACGTAGTACACAAAAACAATAATGGTAATGACACAGAATCAAGGTAACCCAGATTAATGGAGTTCGGCAAGTACACTATATGAATTGAATCTATCTATTCTTGTCACAAAAGTTTGGAAAGGTTTCCGTCCTTAAGTAGTACTCCGTAATAATAATAATAATAATAATAATAATAATAATAATAATAATAATAATAATAATAATAATAATAATAATAATAATAATAATAATAATAATAATAATAATAATAATAATAATAATAATAATAATAATAATAATAATAATAATAATAATAATAATAATAATAATAATAATAATAATAATAATAATAATAATAATAATAATAATAATAATAATAATAATTATTATTATTATTATTATTATTATTATTATTATTATTATTATTAGTATTATTATTATTACTATTACTCTATATTTAAAAACAAGGGGGTTTGAAATTGCAATACAAAATATGCTTATTGTAAATAAAGTAACCTTTTAAACCAGGGGAGATATATTGCACTATCATAATTCATAAACACAAATTTGCGCCACCATGATAAGAAATATATGTCGTTTTATACCATTCTCATTTTTGAGTGAATATCAACGTAAGATTCCTTTGAATACTCTACGCATATGATCAACTATGCTCGACTTTCTGGGAAATTTAGATTTGAGGCATTATGTTCTTTCCAAGTTACCAAAAGCTTGTCCTTCTCAAAGGGGAGTGTGGATTACTAGTTGCATCGCCCATGATCTACCGTCCTATTGGAAAACGGTATTGAATTCCATTTCCTTTTTCTTGCATAAAAATCGTTAGCATTAATTAATTGTTGCTTGATTGAGCACTTTATCCTTCCGTTGAACTAAACATGTTTGTTTTTCTCTCTCTTGCAGACTTATGGCAAAGTTCTTAGCGGTTGGTTTATTGATGGAAGTTATACTCAAGTAATTGAGGATTCAGAAATACCAAGAAATTGTAGTTCAGAAGGCATCTCTCCCATTTAACTGCGCCCAGGCCACATTTAGTTTAATTAAGTTTTCCTTACAACGTAACAGTGTACTGTTTGTGTTTGACCTACTTATTTTTCTTCATGGAGATGAGGGACATGCATGGCTGCCCTGGCCTCAAGTCATTATCTCATCCTTAATCCTTAGTAATTAATTAATTAACTCAACTCTCCTCTAATCTCTAATTCACCTTTTGTGATTTATAGATCTTCTTGTGCACCTCCGATATACTTCGGGTATATCTAACTTTTCATTACTACATATTAATATAATCACTCTCTATGTAATCGAATAACAAAAAGTAATTAAATCATCAACCCACTATCTTAAATCAACAAGGAACATTGGAATGGGATGATGGAGTATGTAGATTTAATAAATTAGTGAAATCAAAACATACAATTATTTGTTTATTCATTTATAGCTTAATCTCTGTCTTTACACTATAATATAAATAAGTTAAAGCAACACTTTACAAAAAGGCTAAAGGGTCAAATAGATACATGAACTAACTTAAAGTGTTCAATTAGCCCCTTATATAGGATGTTCTGCCAGGACTTCGCAAATTGGGGCAGTTCCCGGTTGAATTTTTTGATGAAATTTTTTGAGCATCTTCTTCATTAAGTCTAGTTTATCCATACCAAATTTCAGCTAAAAATTCAACCGGGAAAGTAGTCAAATAATTTTTTGAAGATAACTACGCAGTTAAACTATTTGACTGCGTAGTTATCTTCAAAAACTTATTTCACTGCTTTCCCGAATTAATTTTTAGCTGAAATTTGATATGGGTAAACTAGACTTAATGAAGAAGATGCTCAAAAATTATCATCAAAAAATTCAACCGGAAACCGCCCCAATTTGCGACGACCGGGCAGAACCTCCTATATAAGGGGCTAATTGAATACTTTAAGTTAGTTCATGTACATATTTGACCTTTTAGCCTTACAAAAATGTGGAATTACACCCCTAATATAATGTGTTGCCTTGAGGATTAATGGCGACAGATTTCAACTTTTAAAAGTATTGAAATTTTTGTCATTACCATTAATGCTCAAAATTTTTTTATATGCACTAATTAGTAGTGCATAAGTGTATGTTTTTATGTTTGATTTGTGTGTATTGTTTATCATTTTATTTAGTTTGTAAATATTTGTGTGATTTTAGTTGTAATTGTATTTTAATCTTCATTTATAAGTTGTAAAGTAGATTTAGCATTTATGGTGTTGGAAAGGAGGACTTTGAAGAGAAGAAAATAAGAAATTTGACTGCCCAGGAGCAAAACCCGACCGGGTAGAAAACCCCACCCGGTCGGGTACGATTTAACAACAGAAGAAGCCAAGAAATTGCCAGACCCGGTCGGGTCTCATACCCACCCGGTCGGGTCAGACATGACTCGGGACAAAACGACGTGCAGAAACATGAGAACATAGCGGATTATTTGATTTTGATATATATATATGCACCCGGTCGGGTCTGATTTGACCCGGGACAAAATGACGTGCTGAAAACACAAGAACGTGGAAGATTATCTGATTTTGACATGCACCCGGTCGGGTGGGCACTTGACCCGGTCGGGTGCCCGACCAAAGGTGTTGAAAAACACCTATAAATAGCCCCATTTTCCTTCACTTTTAATCATCCCTTCTTCCATTCTCTTAAGCTCAGTTTAGAATAACATTTCTTTATATTTTCTAGCATGTTTAGTCTCCAAATGAGGAGCTAAACTTCCATTTCTTGGTGGTTCTCTTGAAGCTTGTTGATTATTAAAGTTGTGAGTTATTTTCTTAAATTCTTCCCTTGAATATTAATTATTCCCTTAATCTATCTATATATTAATGTTGGAGAGTGTTACTAAGATGACAATTAGTTAACATCTCGACATTAGTTATAGTAGTATTTATTTTCTTCCTCTATATATTAATGTTGGGGAGTGTTGCTAAGATGACAATTAGTTAACATCTTGACATTAGTTATAGTAGGATTTATCATCTTTAATATTCTTCCTTGAATATTAATTAATTCCTATTCATATTTCATATTAATATTTTGAACATTACTTAAAGGATCAACTAATTTTGTTTCATATATTAATTATTACTAGAAACAATCAACGAACCGATGGTTAATCGTTGATGGTTTCACAAGTAAGTAACTTCGGCTTATTAATGCACGGTCGTGGTTAATAAACTTAAGAGGGGTTAATTTTGTTGGTTAAACCGAAACCGTTGTGTTGAGGTTATCAATCTCAATTGATTTCATCAAGGAATTAAGAGTTTAAATGCTACTATTAAGTCGGTATATGGTGGTGTTCTATACTTGACTAATAGTAAGGGTTATTAATGAGCGGTCGTTGTTAATAACTACCCTCGATGAATTGGATATACTCCTCGATTGAGTATTTGAGAGGGGATAAGTTATAGATATAACAATGATCGACTAAAATGTATCAACAAGTGGAAAGTAGCAATGCCAAGTCCTTTTTATTCTTGAATTAAATCTCATATAAATCATTCATCTTTGTGTTTAATTAAATTAAATCACTCAATCCCAAAACTCCCCTTTATTTACTAGTTTTATAAAAAGAGAATTATTCCTTTCCCTGTGGATACTACGTACGTATTAGTGCTAGTATTGAATTTATTTTGACGCACCGTGACAAAGTGCTCGTCAATTTTCATCAAAAAATTCAACCGGGAACCGCCCCAATTTGCGACGGCCGGGAAGAACCTCCTATATAAGGGGCTAATTGAACACTTTAAGTTAGTTCATGTACATATTTGACCTTTTAGCCTTACAAAAATGTAGAATTATACCCCTAATATAATGTGTTGCCTTGAGGATTAATGGCGACAGATTTCAATTTTTAAAAGTGTTAGAAATTTTTGTCATTACCATTGGTGCATATGGCAACAACCCAAAAGAGTATTTTCTCAAAACACGGGAGTTACCAACATGCAAGGCAAAAAGCGGGACTTTTTATAGGTTTTCTAAGTTTACGATATTCGGAATACATGTTTCCAAATGAACTAGGTTAAGTTTAGCTGTTTAGGAAATGTGACTATTGAGAATCATGTATTCCAAATGAACATTTTTATTCTTTTAAACTAATTCATTCGGAATTGAGTATTCCAAATGGATTCTTTTTTTTTTTTTAAAGAACCTCATTCGGATTCCAGATCCCAAAACATAGATTTTTTTTTATTTTTTTTACCACTTGTACTTGTTCCATTAAGATATAATACTACGTAGGTAGTTTTGAATGGTCAAGATCATTTCTAAATGAACGGTCCATATTAATTTGTATTGCTATTAGACATACGGATTAAGCTTGATGAAAAAATGGCATGAAAATTACTATTGGGCTTTACATTTCCAAACGTATAACCCATTTTATTTTTTCCAAACATATGACTCGTATATAAACTAAAAACCCTACGATCTTCTTCATTTGAAACTTAAGCTTCGTCTCTCTCATCCAAGGCCAACCACCGGCGCTCCACTGCTCTCCAGCCGGTGATGCTCCACTGCTCTCTAGCTGGAGACAATCCACCGCTAGTGATGGCAACGGGGCAGATCGGGTACGGGTCCACATAAAACCAAAACCGCCCCGTTGGATAAATGTTTGCCCCAAAATCGCCTCATTACCCATTCGGGTAATTTTTATTTGAACCGTACCCGCCCCAACGGGGAATAGGTTTATCCACGGGTAACCGTTTCCCCAAATGATACCAAATAACCATTTTTTTGGAAAACAAATAACCAATTTTTAATCCTACTTGTTAGTTATATATTCAAAGCACCCTAAAACATACGAAGTACAAAAGTAAACATTTAAACAATCAAGCAGACTAGCCTAAACTCATTAGTATGACATGCACCTAATATCACTTGTAACATAATAAAAATGTAGTAATCGTTCCAGAATCCAAATTCCAAAAACAGGTTTAGGCCTATATTTAGTTTTACGCCTAAAAAAAGTATACTTTTTAGCATTATTTATATGATATATATTGTTTAGTATACACAATTTAGCATATATACTTATTATTCTTATATATAAAAAGTTATAATTCAATTCATTAATAATGTTACAGATCGGGTAACGGTGCGGGTACCCGCACCATTAGTGAACGGGGCGGTTTCAGGGCGGATTCGGGGCGGATTAGTATAGAACCATAACCGCACCACTAACCATTTAAAAAATTCGGGTATTCCCCGCCCCGTACCCACTCCCCAGTCAAACCGGTTTTCCCCAGTTTGACCAAATCGGTTCGGTGCGGGTCCCCAACGGGTCGGCCGAAATTGCCATCTCTATCCACCGCACTCCAGCCGCTGACGCGCCGCCACTCCACCGCACTCCAGCTGCTGACGCCATGCCGCTCCACCGCACTCCAGCCACCGCCGCCCTGCCGATCCACAGAAACTCTTCTTCTTCTCATTCTTCTTCGCCGTTGCTTCTCGAAGATTAGGCATCGTCATTAATGGTCACGCCTCAGCTCCGTTCCTCCATCGCCAGATCTTGTCACGCCCCGGACCCATCCGAACACGTCAACAATCCGCCGTACAGTACGAATAGTCAACCACAGTCCAACACATCCATACCATACAAGGCGTCTGGGATATCATTCACACATAGTACATCCATAAAACAAACATAATGTAAAATATTCATTTAAAGCAGCGGAAACATTTAATACAAGTGTTTGTGCCACACTTTGGCAAACATCGGCATACAAGCCCCCAAATGATTATTCAAAAAATATAGTATCCATGAGCATTAACATAATTGTTTTTAAAACAGGAACGGAGGAAGCACGAACCACGTCCTTCTTCCTTGAATACTCCCGGAGCAACGGGCACTGGTAGCAAGCTCAACTCCTACCTGAAACTGTGAAGTGGCCTCCCCCGTGAAGGGGAGGTCAGTACTTGGAAGCATTTGACAAGCACAATGACAATTATACTAAGTATAATCAATGTTTCAATTTCCAAGACCCTCAACCAGGGTATTATCATATCATAGTTAACTTTGTTCCTTCAGTGTTAATTCATCGTTATTTATCACGGTCTAGAGCCCAGCTCAATAATCACCGTTATCTACTGCGGTCTAGAGCCCAGCTCAATAATCACCGCTACCTACTACGGTCTAGAGCCCAGCTCAATAATCACCATCATCTACATCGGTCTAGAGCTCACTCAATAATCACCGATATCTACTACGGTCTAGAGCCCAACTCAATAATCACCGTTAACTACTACGGTCTAGAGCCCAGCTCAATAGTCAACGTTATCTACATCGGTCTAGAGCCCAGCTCAATAATCACCGATTCTTTACTATTCAATTTCTTAGGATCCATTCATCCATTATTCAACTACAATTCCAACTAATATTTCAATATTAGTTATTTACTCATTTCAATATAATTCTTCATTCAATATGTAATTTGGCCTTAATATCAAAATATCACTTTTATTCTTTCATGGCTCCTTCTCATGAAATAAAAGCATACTTATCACAAATGGGAATTATGGTTGATACTACTATCATGCCATCATATTCATAACATATAAACATACACAATTTATTCAATAAATTTGTATATTATGCAAACTATACTTATAATCAATAGTAATTTCATTTAGGCATTATTAACCATTAATAATCCATGCACATCACATTGTGTATTCATTTAGGAAATCTCATGAAATTAACCCAAATATTATAAGCAATATAGTCGGTCATCCTCACCTTAAGTGAGCTTAAGCGCGTTCTACGCTCCCCGGTTGAACTTTGACTAATTCCAGTGAACTTTGACCAACTCCGGCGAACTTTGACCAACTCCGGCGAAACTCCGGCGAAGCTTAAAAATACTTTATTCAAGTTCCTAACAAGGTTTTAACATCATAAAACCTTAATCAATACAAATAACCTCTAAAAGGTTATTTTCCGGTGAACTTGTCGGTTTGGCTCCTAAGTCCGTTTTTGGACTTAGAACTACCTTCCAACCCATTATTCTACACTTAATTATAAGTCATGTAGAACAATCCACAAGGTTCTTCATATGATATATATCTCATATGGTAGAAGAAAAATAAAGGAAAAGCTATGATAAGGCCATTACCTCAACTTTTCTCACTTTTTCCTAGCTTTTTCCTTCTTAAAACACCTTCTTTGGACTACTCCTTCTTGAGCTCGTGCAGCAGCAATGGAGTATGGCTTGAGGACTTTCTCTTCCTCCTCTCTTGATGGGTTGGCCGAAATAATGCAAAGGGAAAGAGGTGGGGGTGTTCCTTTGTCTCTTTTGGCCAATGAGTGAGGTCAAAGGGCCCCTTTGCACCTCCTTCACTTGTTCCCTTGTCAACCCAGCCCTCCTCTTGTCTAATTCAACACATAAAACGTGGGGTGGCCCCCACTCATGTGGGAGGTCATCCCTTTATTTCCCGATGTGTACAATCGGTCCCGAAAGTTGTATTTTTCGGACAGTTTTAAATATATTTTATTTTATCGGGTCAAATAAAATATATTATGTGTTATCAATCATTATGACCCTTATAATGAATACACATTCCCCAACTTTAATTTATAAGTTCCCGAAATTCAATTTCGGACTTTTATCAGTTAAATTACCAATACCGATATTTGGGCTCCTTTTGACCAATCGGTCAACTCCGGACCTTTCCAAGGTTCAAATGAAGTACCCACCACTATATAAATATTATATTGACCAAGATAAATAAAATATATGGTTTCGGGAATTTCGGGCGGCCCCCGCTCCCGGTGTGGGCCCTGCGTGCGAATTCACTATTCACACAAAAGGATTAATAAAAGTTCACAACATTGTATTCTCATTAATCATTCCACAAGGTTCAATACATTATTCACTTAAAAGTAAATACATTTGGGGACGGTGTTACAGATCTACTTAACATCCATCGACTCTCCATCAGCCAGACCAGATCTACCTCCAGATTTCCACCGTGCCGCCGCTGTTCAACTAGCTAGGTTGATATATTTCCAGATCTGAAATCTCTAATTTTTGATACCTTGAAATCTCTAGAAGTAGTTAGCCGGGGTCAAGCGCTAGGCACTGGGGAATCGACAGTGGTGGGGTGAGGGTGGGACTGGTTGTGGCAGGGCGTGACGGAGGCGACATTGTGCAGGGAGCTGGTGGGCTGAAAACGGTTGTTAGGTTCACTGTTGGGGCGGGGTGGGGATAGGATGGGGGCCACTAGATGGGCACAGGTGGCGGTCATTGGGGCCAGACGGTGGCGTGGGTAAATGGAAGAGGTGGGCGGGCAGACATTTTGGCCGTGGACGGCGATAGTCACTGGCCGGCAGTCACTGTGGCTGGAGTAACTTCTGCCGCAGTCACTATGGCCGGAGATGGAGTGTTACTGTGTGAGGGCAGCCACTGTGGCGGTGGGGCAGCCACTGTGGCGGTGGGGCAGTCACTGTGGCGGTGGGGCAGTCACTGTGGCGGTGGGGCAGTCACTGTGGCGGTGGGGCAGTCACTGTGGCGGTGGAGTAGTCATTGTGGCTGGCGAGACAGTCACTGTGACGGTGGGGCAGTCACTATGGCCGTTGGACAGTCACTTGGCCGGAGTCATTTTGGATTGCAGGGGCTAATTTGTTGTTGGTCATATTTTTGGATTTTTTTAAAAATGTTTCACTTTTTTGTCTTTTATCCTATTTTTAGTAATATCCAGGCCAAAAGGCCTTGATGAATAGGTAACTCTTCGTGATATTCAATTTTTACAATAAGTGATGATAAATTAATTGTACATAAAACGAATAGTTCATTCATCAATAAGACGTATTTATTATCCTTAAGTTACGTTACTTGGGAATTGGACAAATTCATCTAACCATTTTTATCTTCAAATTAAATACTTGTAATTATACGTATAAATATATATACTCATGTAGATAGACACGAAAAATATACCAAGTATAATCGAGTTGTTAACGGTTCTAGACAGTGAGATAAAAGTAAAATTGAGGAAATATAGAAATATATAGTTATGAGTATTTCAAAGCAATTTAGTATTGTATTTGTGCTTGCCATTATTTTCCCCTTATTAGTGTGTGCAAATGATACATCACCATCACCCGTTGGAACTACCGTCAAATCTTGTTGTTCAAACCAATATATCGATGCTTGCATTGATACTGAAGTGATGGACCGTATAGATTCCCCCGATGAAAATGTCATGAAGTCTATTGAAAAGCTTTGTGCGGATCGTGTCAAAAAATTATGCGCGGTGAATAAGATTTATTGTTGATATTATTGTAAATATCAAATCCTAATCGAATACGCAAGTGTTTTTCTTATACGAACTTACCAAGTATTATTATTACTAGTTTTGTACCCGTGCATCGTGCACGCGAATATTTATCTTTATAACCAAAAGCGAAATACGTATGTAATAATTGAATCTATTGCAGTAGTATTACCCAATTTATTTAAATTTGTAATCAACTACGGAGTATATTATATCGCCATTGTCAGGGCCGGTCCTAGGGGGGTGCAACAGGGGCGACTGCCCTAGGCCCAAAAAAATAGAGGGGAAAAATAGGCCCAAAAATTTGTCTTTATATATAGTGTGAGTAGGCTTCTTTTTTAATTTAAGCTCAAGTAATAAGGCCTAAGGTTTTATTTTGTTAAAATTTTTAAAACAAAGGTTAACAGGCAAGTGGCACGCCTCTTTGAGTAGTTAAGTCTCTTCACATCTCTAAGCTTTATAGTTCTTTTAATTACAAAATTACCAAACTATTTATTGGCTCTAACTCTTTGTACAACCCGTGCGTCTCCCAAACTCCCTGATGGACAGTGTACCCGGGGGTAGCTTATCCGAGGGGTTATTACGGAATAACCTAGAGAGAAGTCAGAGCGAACAAATAGGAGAGAGAGGAGATTATTATTTATAAACTCGAGATGTTCTGGTCCTTTACAATGGGGAAAGGGGGTGCTATTTATAGCAGCAATAAATGTGATGAGAGTACACGTGTCAACAATCCGACGGCCGAGGGGTCACCTCAACAGGGTGGCACTGGCAATCGCATGTGCACCGCATTGAATGCGGTGGGTGGATGTGACGTCGCATTAAATGCGGTGGTTGCTTGTCTCTAAAGGGAATCTTCGATGATTGAGCTGTTAACCGAGGGCTCTCCCTCGCAGCCGAGGGCTCCCCCTCGCAGCCGAGGGCTCTGCGTAGCCGAAGGCATGGGACCGCCGAAGGCTCCCCTGATGCTGAGGGCAGTATGTATAGCCGAAGGCTCCCGATAGCCGAGGGCTACTGTTTTGCGCCGTTTTCTCCCAGTAGCTTTGTGTGCTCAAATATCTGACTGTCCTGTGTAATTTGGGGCCTTCGGCCAAGGGGGGCGAAGGCACCTATCCGGGTGTAGCGGGCTTCTCGGCATGGGCCGCTGTGCTATGGGCCTCCTATGCTTCATGGGCCTGTTGGGCTGTAACACCGTCCCCAAATATATTTACTTTTATGTAAATAATGTATTGAACCTTATTAAAGGATTTACGAATTTACGAAGTTGTAAATTTTTATTATTTCGTTCGCGTGAATAGTAAATTGCACGTGGGACCCACACCAGGGGCGGGGGCCGCCCGGCATTTCCGAGACTATATATTTTATTCATCTTGGTCTAGATAATAAATATATAGTGGTGGATATTTCATTTGGGCAATGGAAAGGCCCGGAGTTGACCGATTGGTCAAAAGAAGCCCAAATTACCGGTACTGGTAATTTATCAGATAACAGCCCGAACTGAATTTCGGAGGCTTATAAATTAAAGTTGGGGGATGTATATTCATTATACATGTAATAATGAGTAAGAGCACATAATATATTTTATTTGACCTGATAAAATAAAATATATTTAAAACAGTCCGAAAAATACAACTTTCGGGACCGATTGTACACATCGGGACACAAAGGGATGACCTCCCACATGAGTGGGGGCCATCCCACGTTTTATTCAGCTCAAATGTGACCCTTGGGGGCTACAAAGACAAGGGAAGGTGGGAGGAGGGTCAACCATGAGGTAGGATGGGACCCTTTCCCCACATAATTGGTGAGATGAGCCAAAAAGGCCATCCTATCACCCCCTCACCCCATTAGCTCGACCAGGCCACCCAAGGGAGAGAAGAAGAGCTTCCAAACTCACCTCCATTGCTGCAAATTCGAGCTCAAGCTCTAGTGGTCCAAGGAGGAGGATTTAAGAAGGCAAAAGTTAGGAAAAGTGTGAATAATTAAGGTAATGACCTTATTATAACTTCTCCTTTATTTTTCTTCCACCATATGAAGTATATATCATATGAAGAACCTTTAGTATGGTTCCATATGTTATAAGTATGGATTCATGGGTTGGAAGGTGGTTCTACGTCCAAAAACGGACTTAGAAGCCAAAATGACCGGTTCACCGGAAAATAACCTTTTAGAGGTTATTTGTATTGATATGAGTTTTATGATTATAAAACCTTGTTAGGCACTTATAAAGGGTATTTCAAGTGATTTCACAAAGTTGGAAAAGTCGCCGGAATTGTCGCCGGAGTTGACCAAAAGTCGCCGGAGTTTCACCGGAGTTCAACCAAGAAGGGTAGAACTTCTTAACGCTAGTTCAAGGTGAGTGGACGGCTTAATATCTTATAACTTTTGGGTTAATTATGAGATTACCTAAATAAATGTTATATGTGTTCATAATGATGTCTAAAAGACATTTAAACATGTGATTAGCCAACATTATTAAGTTGTATGAAAAGAATTAATTGTTTATGCATGAAATATGATATGAGGAATTGTATAAAATGCATATTAGCTTGAAGTGTAAAAGAAGCACAAATGAGTATTATTAACTTAATTATATGATGATCAAGTTGATAGGTACAAGGCTTGAATTGGCGGTCAACGACAACGTTGACCGATGGATAATGGATTAGTTAATATCGGTTGATATTAGTTAATTATACATTTATATAATTGCATGGCTTTGCATGGATTGTGATACATAAGCCTTATGTATTGAATTAGTTATGAATGACTAAATATGATATAGACCCTATCTAGTGTGATATGTGGTAAGTCATAGGTCGGGTGGAGTACCCAAGGATCGGGCGGTTATCCTCAAAACTCGGTTATATAGGGTGGAGTACCCAAGGATCGGGCGGTATCCTCAAAACTCGGTTATATAGGGTGGAGTACCCAAGGATCGGGCGGTTATCCTCAAAACTCGGTTATATAGGGTGGAGTACCCAAGGATCGGGCGGTTATCCTCAAAACTCAATTATAGGGTGGAGTACCCAAGGATCGGGCGTGTATCCTCAAAACTCATAGATTACATTTAATGATCTAGGACCGGGCGGTGTCCTTATGATGATTTATTTGAACAAGGAGGAGTTCTATACACTCATAGGTATATGGGTGGGTTGGGATTTAAGTCAAGGATATTGGCTACTATTATTTTCCCAAATAAACAATGACCTACGGGTCGGGTATTTCCAAGTGTATGTATACTAATATGTATTTCAAACTTGGGGGAAAGACTATACGTATATGTATCATCCTATGTTTGGGTCTTATACTTGAAACGCTAGTTATTCTATATTTAGCCTGCTACTCGCTCGGTACTTGTACTGACCCCTTCAGGGGGCCCCACCATTTTCAGGTTGAAGCTAGGGCTTGCTACCTGCACCTTTCTACGGGTGACATCAAGTCAAGGAAGACGTGGTTCGTGCTTCCTCATTTCCTTTCAAATGACTAAACATTGCTCATGGATATTTTTATTTGCTATAAACTACTTTTGGGGCTTGCATGCCCATGTTGTTGGCCGGTTGTGGCTTATGACTTACCGTTGAATATTTCCGCTATTCATTGGTTTAAGTGCGATGTTGTTATGTATGTTTACTACTGAGTATGGATGGTTTATATTCTCGAACGCCTTGTGTAATTAAGTGAGGTTGACTCGCGGGTGACGTCACTTGATTATACGGCGGTTGTACACGCGCTTGGATTGCGGTCTGGGGCGTGACAATTAAGTGGTATCAGAGCCATCTCAGTTCTAAACTATATAATCAACCTCTCACATGAGATTTTACGAAAGAGTTTTTACCGAAAACCATGAGCATTGGATTTTGACGTTATGGGACTATTGGAGCCTAAGTTGCAAGGCCTCTAATTGTTAAGACGGTACCCTTAACAATTGGTATGGTGGTGACTTAGACCAATACGTGTCTGTAACGTTCTTCCGTCAATTGACATTTATAGGAGTCTAATGACTCATCCATATTTCTTTCAGAAATGGAGGGCAGGCGAATGCGGACTAGGAACAATCCGAGGGGGCAGGCGCCGGTAACATCCCAAAGGGGAAGCCGGGCTGCATCTCGGGGTTCAAGAGGAGGCCGTGGAGGCCGTGGAGGTCATCAAGCTCAAACTGTGAGTGATGGCCATGTAAGCTCGGTGTATGAAACCAACACCGAGGACTATGACTCTACGTATGTTCCTGAGACAGAGCATGAGGAGACCCCATATGATGGGGGTGACACATACACCGATGAGGACAATGATGAAAGTGATGCCCGCTTCGCCCAAATGGGTGAATTACTTGAGTGGTATCAAAAGGAGAAACAGAGGAGAGACCTTAGGCGCCAAGCGAGGCGTGGCTCTCGTGGTGGTTCGGGTCAAGGGAGCCGGGGAGCTTCCGTGGCCACCCCAGCGGCGTCACAAGGTGGGCGTGAAGGAGGTTTTGTTGTGAGAATCTCCAAGTACCTCAAGGAGGCTAGGGCCTTGGGGTGTAGGTCCTTTGACGGCACCGGTGACATTACCGTTGCCGCCGATTGGATTAAGAAGGTGAAGGATGCATCAAGAGACATGCAAATCACACCGGACGTGAAGTTGACTGTCGCTTCACGGCTACTTGAAGGGATAGCCTCTACGTGGTGGGAGAGCGTGGAAGGGAAGTACCATGGGGAAATAACATGGGCGGACTTTGAGCTAGAGTTCTATGCTCAATACTACTCCGAGTACGAGGTGAATGTGAAACGGAGAGAGTACACTAACCTCAAACAGAAAGATGGCGGCACGGTTAAGCAGCTGGAACAAGAGTTTAGAACCTTGGCGAGGTTCTTGCCAGAGTACGCGGTTGATGAGAACCGCATGACGGAGCACTTCTGGGATGCATTACTCTTGGACATCCGCGACCGAGCTACATACTCTCGCCACATGTCATTTAGCGAGGTGGTGGAACAGGGCCTTCTTGGAGAGGCCCAGTGGAATGAGAGGAAAGCAAGGGACGCCGAAGAGGCGAAGAAGAGGAAGTGGAATAATTCGGGGCCACCCGATCATTCTCGAAGAAACAACCACGGGGGTGGTGGTGGTGGCGGTGGTTCATTCAAGGCGCCGGCCCCACCGGCAAAGAAGAACAGGGATGCGAGGTGGCACGGACCTAGGCCACAGAACTCGGGGCCACCTAGATGTCCCAATTGCTCAAAACAACACTTTGGGAAGTGCAATGAACCACCGAGGTGTTTTAAGTGCGGGAATGCGGGCCATATGAAGGCCAATTGCCCTCAATTGATGCAAGAGAGTGCCTCGGGAGCCGGGGGAGGGACCATGACGGGAAGGAACCGTGCGGGACCGTCAAACGGCGGCACGGGAAGAGGCGGCGCATCCACAAGTCATGCCGCATCCGTCAACCAAGGTGGGACCCAAGCCCGAGTGTACGCGATGACCGAGGCGGATGCGAGAGCAAACCCGGACTCCGTTGCAGGTAATACACGTATTCCCATGTATTTCTAGGCTTACTTTGATCATATACGTCGTTGAGATTGAGTGCGGGCCACCCCGGGGTCGAACCGGGTGAGTTAGGCCAAATCGGACTGGAAATAGCCACTGCTGGCCAGGCACGCCCGCAGGCACGCCGTGCCTGGCGTCGTGCCTGGAGGGCAGTGGCACCCGAAGAGAAAGAAAAAAAAAAAAAAAAAAAATTTTGGGCCAGGCACGGCCGCAGGCACGCCGTGCCTGGCGTCGTGCCTGGAAGGCAGTGTCGCCCCGAAGGAATTCGGCCAGGCACGGCCGCAGGCACGCCGTGCCTGGCACCGTGCCTGGGAGGCAGTGTTGAACAGGAAGGATCCGATGCACGCACGGCCGTGCGTGCCACCCAGGCACGCCGTGCGTGGACCCCAGAACCCGGAAATCGGATTTTTCCGCCCCGTTCTTCTACGTTTGGACTCCCGTTGATTCCAAACATTAGTATGAGCCTAATAACCTCCTAAAGATGTGTAAAAACATTAGAAAATGTATCTTACATGGTGTATAAATGTAGGAACATTAAAGATCAATGGTAGGTGTGCGAGGATCCTCATCGATACCGGGGCACAACGCTCATTTGTGAGTGAGGCGTTCGCCGAGGGCTTTGACGTGCCATTGACACCTATGACTCAAACGTTGCTAGTCTCCACACCGTTAGGAGACGACGTGGAGAGAAATCATTACTATCCGTCGTGTGAGGTAGAAGTGACGGGTCAACCTTTGACTTGTGATTTCGTACCTCTAAGCATGTTGGAGTTTGATGCAATCCTAGGAATGGATTGGCTCGAGAAACACCATGCCCGGGTAGATTGCTACACCAAGGTGTTGGAGCTCGAGGATGATCAAGGGAACACGCTATGTTTCAAGGGAGATCGGGGGAAATCTAATGCTTGTATCATATCCGTGATGAGGGCACGAAAGATGATGAGGAAGGGATGCCACGCATACCTTGCATATGTGGTAGATGATACGAAGAAGGAAGTCGACATCAAGGATGTTCGAGTCGTGTGCAAGTACCCGGACGTCTTTCCCAAGGACCTACCGGGGCTTCCACCCGATAGAGAGATTGAATTTGTAATCGAAGTGGAGCCGGGAACCAAACCCATTTCGATTCCTCCTTATCGAATGGCACCGGCCGAACTTCAAGAGTTGAAGGTCCAACTACAAGAATTATTGGACAACGGATTCATCAGACCCAGTCATTCACCGTGGGGGGCACCCGTACTCTTCGTGAAGAAGAAGGATGGTACACTAAGAATGTGTATTGACTACCGACAATTGAACAAGGTCACAATCAAGAACAGGTATCCCTTACCGAGGATTGATGACTTGTTTGACCAACTTCGGGGGGCAATAGTGTTCTCGAAGATTGATTTGAGGTCGGGGTATCATCAGTTGAAGATCAAGGAGAGCGACATACCTAAGAGTGCATTCCGCACTAGGTATGGTCATTACGAGTTCCTTGTAATGTCATTTGGTTTAACCAACGCACCGGCGGCATTCATGGACTTGATGAACCGGGTGTTTAGTGAATACTTAGATCAATTTGTGATAGTATTCATTGATGATATCTTGATATACTCCAAGAGTGAGGAGGAGCACGAGCATCATTTGAGGCTTATACTTGATCGGCTAAGGGAAAAGCAACTCTTTGCCAAGTTCTCTAAATGCGAATTTTGGCTCAAGGAGATTGGTTTTCTCGGTCACGTCATATCCGGTTCGGGCGTAGCTGTGGATAACGCCAAGATAAAAGCTATCATGGATTGGGAGAGACCCAAGAATGTGAAAGAGATACGTAGTTTCCTTGGCTTAGCGGGATACTATCGTAAATTTGTTGAAAAATTCTCCGTATTGGCGTCTCCATTAACGAAGCTCACAAAGAAAGGGGCCAAGTTCATATGGGACGACAAGTGTGAGAAAGGGTTCCTTGAACTGAAGAAACGACTTACCGAAGCACCAATCCTTGCCCTACCCATACAGGGGATAGGGTATGACATTTACAGCGATGCTAGCATCCAAGGGCTTGGATGTGTACTAATGCAAAACGGTAAGGTGATTGCCTATGCTTCTAGGCAATTGAGAAAACACGAGGTGAACTACCCTACTCACGACCTAGAGTTGGGGGCGGTAGTGTTTGCATTGAAGATTTGGAGGCATTATCTCTACGGGGAGACGTGTCACATTTATACTGATCATAAGAGCTTGAAGTATGTATTCACTCAGAAAGAGTTGAATATGAGGCAGAGGAGATGGATGGAGTTGATCAAGGACTATGACTTGATCATCGACTATCATCCCGGAAAGGCCAACGTAGTGGCCGACGCACTGAGCAGGAAGAGTACGTCAGGGACGTTACTTACTTGTCTGCAGGCATTGAGGGCACGCGTGGAGGTGTCCACGTGCGGGACTCTCATTGCTCAATTTGAGGTTAGGCCCACCCTATTGGGCGAGATTAGTCGAAGTCAAGCCATGGATGAGGAATGTCAGAAGATCCGTGAAAGGATCCTTGAAGGACCCGTTGAGAACTTCCGAGTACGTGATGACGGTCTATTATTGTTTAAGGATCGTGTATGCATACCAAAGAATGAGGAACTCCAAAAGTCTATACTGGAGGAGGCTCATTCTTCAGCTTACGCTATGCATCCAGGAGGTACTAAGATGTACCGAGATTTGAAGGAAAGTTACTGGTGGTCAGGTATGAAGAGAGGCATCGCAGAGTATGTGAGTCGATGCCTTACTTGCCAGCAAGTTAAGGCAGAACATCAGCACCCGGCAGGGCTTTTGCAACCACTCACCATCCCAGAGTGGAAGTGGGAGCACGTGACCATGGACTTCGTGGTGGGGCTACCACGAACAGTGAACAACTATGATGCAGTTTGGGTAGTGGTTGATAGGCTCACCAAGAGTGCACACTTTTTGCCTATCAACATTACTTATCCTCTTGAAAGACTGGCCAAGCTATATACGGAGGAGATTGTGAGATTACATGGAGTCCCAATATCCATTGTCTCGGATAGGGATCCACGATTCACATCCCGATTTTGGCCAAAGTTTCAGGCATCTTTGGGAACTAAACTGAAGTTTAGCACAGCTTTTCACCCACAGACCGATGGACAGTCCGAGCGGGTGATACAGATTCTGGAAGACATGCTTAGGGCATGTGCTTTGGAGTTCCAGGGAAGTTGGGACAAGCATTTGGCCCTAGTGGAGTTTGCCTATAACAACAGTTATCAGGCAAGTATCGGCATGCCTCCATATGAGGCATTGTATGGGAGGAAGTGCAGAACACCGTTGTGTTGGGACGAGGTTGGCGAGGCCAAACTCGAAGGGATAGAGCTGGTTGAGATCACCAAGGCCAAGGTGAGGATCATTCGGGACAGACTGAAGGCTGCTCAGGACCGACAGAAGAGTTATGCTGATAAACGGCGGAGACCGTTGGAGTTCGAAGTCGGTGACGAGGTCTTCCTAAGGATTTCTCCTTGGAAGGGCATCATCCGATTCGTATCGAGGGGGAAGCTTAACCCCCGATACATAGGTCCGTTTGAGATCCTTGAAAGGATCGGGGCCGTGGCTTATCGTCTCAAGTTGACGCCTGAACTTGAGAAGATACATGACGTGTTTCATGTATCAATGCTCAAGAAGTACATACGAGACCCATCTCATATTCTTGAGAAACCACCGGTAGAGATCCGTGAGGACTTGCAATATGCGGTGGAACCAGTGAAGATTGTTGGTCAACAAGTGAAGAAGCTTAGGAATAAGAAAATTCCTATGGTAAAGGTTCTTTGGAGGAGTGATCGAGTCGAAGAAGAAACTTGGGAGACCGAGGTCTCAATGAGGGAGCAATACCCACTTCTTTTCGATTAGATACTTGGATTTCGGGGACGAAATCCCAAATAAGGGGGGGTGAACTTGTAACACCGTCCCCAAATATATTTACTTTTATGTAAATAATGTATTGAACCTTATTAAAGGATTTACGAATTTACGAAGTTGTAAATTTTTATTATTTCGTTCGCGTGAATAGTAAATTGCACGTGGGACCCACACCAGGGGCGGGGGCCGCCCGGCATTTCCGAGACTATATATTTTATTCATCTTGGTCTAGATAATAAATATATAGTGGTGGATATTTCATTTGGGCAATGGAAAGGCCCGGAGTTGACCGATTGGTCAAAAGAAGCCCAAATTACCGGTACTGGTAATTTATCAGATAACAGCCCGAACTGAATTTCGGAGGCTTATAAATTAAAGTTGGGGGATGTATATTCATTATACATGTAATAATGAGTAAGAGCACATAATATATTTTATTTGACCTGATAAAATAAAATATATTTAAAACAGTCCGAAAAATACAACTTTCGGGACCGATTGTACACATCGGGACACAAAGGGATGACCTCCCACATGAGTGGGGGCCATCCCACGTTTTATTCAGCTCAAATGTGACCCTTGGGGGCTACAAAGACAAGGGAAGGTGGGAGGAGGGTCAACCATGAGGTAGGATGGGACCCTTTCCCCACATAATTGGTGAGATGAGCCAAAAAGGCCATCCTATCACCCCCTCACCCCATTAGCTCGACCAGGCCACCCAAGGGAGAGAAGAAGAGCTTCCAAACTCACCTCCATTGCTGCAAATTCGAGCTCAAGCTCTAGTGGTCCAAGGAGGAGGATTTAAGAAGGCAAAAGTTAGGAAAAGTGTGAATAATTAAGGTAATGACCTTATTATAACTTCTCCTTTATTTTTCTTCCACCATATGAAGTATATATCATATGAAGAACCTTTAGTATGGTTCCATATGTTATAAGTATGGATTCATGGGTTGGAAGGTGGTTCTACGTCCAAAAACGGACTTAGAAGCCAAAATGACCGGTTCACCGGAAAATAACCTTTTAGAGGTTATTTGTATTGATATGAGTTTTATGATTATAAAACCTTGTTAGGCACTTATAAAGGGTATTTCAAGTGATTTCACAAAGTTGGAAAAGTCGCCGGAATTGTCGCCGGAGTTGACCAAAAGTCGCCGGAGTTTCACCGGAGTTCAACCAAGAAGGGTAGAACTTCTTAACGCTAGTTCAAGGTGAGTGGACGGCTTAATATCTTATAACTTTTGGGTTAATTATGAGATTACCTAAATAAATGTTATATGTGTTCATAATGATGTCTAAAAGACATTTAAACATGTGATTAGCCAACATTATTAAGTTGTATGAAAAGAATTAATTGTTTATGCATGAAATATGATATGAGGAATTGTATAAAATGCATATTAGCTTGAAGTGTAAAAGAAGCACAAATGAGTATTATTAACTTAATTATATGATGATCAAGTTGATAGGTACAAGGCTTGAATTGGCGGTCAACGACAACGTTGACCGATGGATAATGGATTAGTTAATATCGGTTGATATTAGTTAATTATACATTTATATAATTGCATGGCTTTGCATGGATTGTGATACATAAGCCTTATGTATTGAATTAGTTATGAATGACTAAATATGATATAGACCCTATCTAGTGTGATATGTGGTAAGTCATAGGTCGGGTGGAGTACCCAAGGATCGGGCGGTTATCCTCAAAACTCGGTTATATAGGGTGGAGTACCCAAGGATCGGGCGGTATCCTCAAAACTCGGTTATATAGGGTGGAGTACCCAAGGATCGGGCGTGTATCCTCAAAACTCATAGATTACATTTAATGATCTAGGACCGGGCGGTGTCCTTATGATGATTTATTTGAACAAGGAGGAGTTCTATACACTCATAGGTATATGGGTGGGTTGGGATTTAAGTCAAGGATATTGGCTACTATTATTTTCCCAAATAAACAATGACCTACGGGTCGGGTATTTCCAAGTGTATGTATACTAATATGTATTTCAAACTTGGGGGAAAGACTATACGTATATGTATCATCCTATGTTTGGGTCTTATACTTGAAACGCTAGTTATTCTATATTTAGCCTGCTACTCGCTCGGTACTTGTACTGACCCCTTCGGGGGGCCCCACCATTTTCAGGTTGAAGCTAGGGCTTGCTACCTGCACCTTTCTACGGGTGACATCAAGTCAAGGAAGACGTGGTTCGTGCTTCCTCATTTCCTTTCAAATGACTAAACATTGCTCATGGATATTTTTATTTGCTATAAACTACTTTTGGGGCTTGCATGCCCATGTTGTTGGCCGGTTGTGGCTTATGACTTACCGTTGAATATTTCCGCTATTCATTGGTTTAAGTGCGATGTTGTTATGTATGTTTACTACTGAGTATGGATGGTTTATATTCTCGAACGCCTTGTGTAATTAAGTGAGGTTGACTCGCGGGTGACGTCACTTGATTATACGGCGGTTGTACACGCGCTTGGATTGCGGTCTGGGGCGTGACATGGGCCTTTGTAGGAGAAATAGGAGTCTGTGGGTCAGGGGTTCCCGGGCCATATACTCCATCAGGAGTCCCCCACTCCTTTCGCCGAAAGGTACTTGAGGGAAAAGGAGTAATTGCATTGATGCATTTGCTCTGCCGAAGGCTTATGCCTTACCGGAGAGCTCTCTTGGTATTTGCTGACGGCCTCCCCTCAGTCCCCCACATGTCGAGGGTTTTCTAAGGGAAGCGTAGATAATAGCTGTATGTGTGGTGATGAAGGCTGCTTCATCATTGCCAGTGACTTGTGGAAATATTCTGGCATTCTATTTTGCCGAGGGGTGCGTAGATGTGAGTACCCGAGGGCTACAAGCGTTATTTGTAGATTTTTTGCATGTGGGGATTTTTGCTTTTAGTTTTGTGTGCTCCCCGAGGGGTGTATCCCAGTCCCCCACTCCTTTAGGCCGAAGGCCAGTTCGGGCTGAAGGAGTTATGATGTTCACGTGTAACCCCGAAGGTGTTATTGACTGAGGAGTGGCAACATTGATAAGCCGAAGGCTTACACTGGTGCTTACTCGAAGGCGTTCGGTGGATGTTGTTTACCGAAGGCTTCTGATGGTGATAGCCAAAGGCTATCTATCTGAGGGCATTCCCATGTTCTCGTAATATAGCCGTTGGGATATGACCGTTGGAGGAGGGGATCACGTGGCGTGATCTCGTTGGCAGATGGGGGCGGGTGCCACCCATTGGGTGAAGTGGCGGCCTGTCATGATGGGCTCTTAACCGGAGGCCCACGCTTCGAGGCTAACCGTGGTTGGGGAGCCTATAAATACCCCAAGGCCGGTCCTTACTCCCCTTGTGCGAACTTGAGTGATAGCGGAGCTCTGCAAAATTTTCTAGAGAGATAAAGCATTTCCTTCGATCAAACCAAGTCTCTAAGGTCAGTTTTTTACCTGTTCTTTGCTTTCCCACCATACTTTGCTATCTCGGCCTTAGGTCTAGTGTTAGGAAGTATTTAGGCGCCCTCGACCAGGACTTCTTTCCTTTCTCAGCAACATGTCTTCCGGAAGTGATTCCCAAAACATATCGGAGGAGGCCGCGGTGCAAGCTGAGAGCTACTCGAATGTGGAGTCATCGAGTGAGGAGGTCTCGTCAAACAATGACTCTGAGGTGGCGAGGGAGGTGCAAAGCAATCTCCATGCCGAGGCCGAAGACGAGGACTTCGAACAGGTCGTAGAGGACGAGGAGATGGCCCTCGCGCTTCAGGTAGCCAAGGAAGAGGAGGAGAAGGAGAGGCAAAAAGTGACAGTTGTTGTCCTGCCTCCGCGAAATGCCGGCGAGGCGAGCAGCTCCTGGCCGATTGACGCTGAGCCCCTCCGGGTAGCCGCGGGAAAGAAGAAGAGGAAACAGAAAACAGAGGGACCCTCCAAGAAGAAGAAGAAGGCCGTTGTCGATGCAGGGAAACCAGTGGGGATTCCCGAAGGGCACTCCTATCTAAATAGCGCTGCTCTCGAGCTTAAGAAAGCGGCTGCCGCCCCGGATTACCAGGCCACTCAGTTCCTCGTAGGGCCTTTGGCGCAAGTGGTGGAACCGGGGTCGGAAGATTTGCTGTCCCATCCCCCCGAAGGATGTTTTGCCGCCCATATCCTATCGGTGGAACTGGGTCTCCGCTTCCCACTGCACCCTTTCCTTGTGCAATACCTCAGGTTTGTAGGTCTTTCCCCCTGCCAGCTGACCCCCAACAGTCATTCATACCTGGCAGGGTTTCTTTCATTGTGTAGTTCCCGGGGGTGGAGCCTTCTCTCGACCAATTTTTCTTGTCCTTTAACTTATGCCGAGGGGGGTCAGCCAATAGTGAGCGCTTCGCCAATCTCCAGCAGGTGCCGGGGTGGAGGCTATTCTCGGAAGTGCCCTCATCCCACAAGGGGTGGAAGGATCGATTCTGTTATATCAGAATGTCGGGAGTCAGATTTCCGAGACCTCTGCGCAATCATTTTCAGAGGCACCTAAAGGTGGGCAATGTTGCCCTCGAGGGCAACGGAAGGAAACTTACGCCGAAGCCGCCGGGTTCGAAGAAGTTGACGACGATTAGGGCCGCCACACTTCTGGAGGAATTGTTCAAGCTGGAGTTTCGGCGGTATCGTCTGCCGGGAGAGAAGGACGAGAGATATCCTATCATTGATCGGGGCTATCAAAGCACCGAAGGTTGTTGCCAGGGGCTCTTAACTTGTGTACTCAGCCATTTTCCCACTTAGTAGTGGTATTCTAACATCTGTAACTTTCCTTTTTTTCACGGGTCAAACCATGGATGTGGCGAACTTTGCCAATCTGAAGAAGAAGCTGGCCAAGGAGCCCAAGAAGAAGGAGGCGGGGAAGCAGAAACCCATCGATGAGTTCTTCCACAAGGCCGAGGGCTCCGAGGTGCAAGAGGAGCCCTTGAAGGAGGTCGTGGCTGCTACTGCCAGTGCTGATGCCGGAGGCTCGCAGTCCAAGGAGTTGAAGAGAAAGAGGGCCGGGAAAGGCCTCGCCCCCCGGAGACCAAGAAGCAGAGAAAGGGGGCCACTGGGAAGAAAGATGTCCCTATTCTGATTGCCGACGAGCGACCCTCTTCGCACCCTTCGGCAAATACCCCTCCTTGTTCCCCTCCATCTCATATCAACGAGGAAGTCTGCCCGGCGGAGATCATCCAATTCCCCATCAAGTCGGGGACTTCAGTCATTCACGGCACCCTTCACCCCGTCGGGTTTATGAGGGGGGTAATGGCCTCCAAAGATAGATCAGTGCTGGCCCACTTGGAAGATGATATCCTAGATTACAAGGTCGCTAGTTATAGCACCATGGTAAATCTTCTTCTACTCAATCTCCCCTTAATCTTCAAATGACAGCCTTCGGCAACTTATTTTGATGCTAAGTTTTTTTTATGTGTGTTTATCTGCAGGCTGCCCTAGCTGCCTCTGAGCAGGCCCGAAGAGTTGAGCAGTTGAGGATTGCTAAGTGTCAGGCGGACGAGGCCTTGAGGAAATCAGATGAGGAGAAGACAGCCCTCCGGGGGAAGCTTGCTGATTCCGAGAAAACCCTCCGGCAAGAGAAGGAGGCGGCTGGCAAAATTCTTGAAGATGCCAAGGTGGCGGCCAAAGCTGAGGGTAAGGCCGAGGCGGAGAACGTGGCCGCCGAGGCTGCCCGGATAGCTGCTGAGGACGCTGAAAATGCCCGGAAGGAGGGTGGAAAGCCGGGGAGCCCAAGCAGTGGCTCTCCTCGGTGGTGGAGGCCACCGTTGATGATTGGGTCGGGGGCCCTGGTGCTGAATGGCTTGCCCGGAAGGGTAAAGATTACTATGACGGTGGTAAATTTTTTACCCAGAAGATGATCTACTGTCGTCTGGCCAGGCATCTTAAGGTTGAGCCGAAGGATTTTGATCCGGCAATTTATGGCCTCCCCCCTTGCAACCAGATGTCAGAGTACCCCTCCCCCCGGTGAAGAAAGGCCCGATCTGGAAGACTCTGAGTTGATGCAGGAAGGTGATGATGGAGAGGCTGAGGATGACGCCACATCGAAGCCGGAGGAGGATGGGGCCGAAAATGCCCAAGCTAGAAATTCATTTAAGTACAATTTTTGTAATGAATTGTAGGTTCCAACTTCGGCCATAAATTGTAATGGAACGTATCCTATACTTTGAAATGTTTTTTGTCGATGAATGAATGTGATGCCTCCGGGCTTTTGGTTATCGACGTCTTCCTGCTTTTTGAATCTGAATGTATGCCTTCGTCTTTTTCCATGTATGCTTCCCTTTTTTTTCATATGTTTGCTCGAAGGACACCAGTCTGTGGACTTTAGAAAATTTTCCAAGTGAAAACCTTGCCAGAAGCCTTCGGTTGTTTTGTATATTCACCGGGGGCTTGTGGTTGTGGACTTAGAAAATTTTCTAAGGAACTTTGCAACGATCCCTCGGTTGCAATGTAGTAGTAGGATCGAGGGCTAAAATGAATTAGACTTAGAAAATTCTCCAAGCTAATTTCACCCTAGGCCGTCGGCGGTGTTGAGCCTCCGACTCGCGGTGTAGCTTGAGGTCCCCGTCGAGCATTTTGAGGTTACCCTCGGCTATAAGCCTCTTGGTAGTAGTGAAGCCCACCGAAGGGTTCCAGGCTGTGGACTTAGCCAAATTTCCACAAATTTTCAACAGATGTTGTGGTAGGCCTTCGGATGTGGGAGTCTAATGAGCCCCATGCCATAGTAAGATTCATGAAGTTGTTTCACGGACCACAGGGCCTTCGGGAGTGCAAAATAGAGTAGCATCTTTGTGTAATGACCTTGAGAGTGAGGGAAGCCTTCGGCACATTGTCTGTTGCCTAGACTCAACCAAACTTTGGGCTTAGCCAAATTTTGGTAAAGTTTTGCTGGTGAGCCTTCTTCTTGGGCCTCCGGGGGAATTCTTGCACTTCAAGGCTCCATGTAGTGGAGCCTTCGGCTCTATAGTCGAATGACTTGTTGAGAGATTTTCTTGTGTCTTTGTAAGAGCCTTACCCCCTACACATTTTTTTTAAGATGATATAGGAGAGGCATCAAGAAACGTGGTTTCAAGGAATGGATTGGAGCAATGGAACAAACCATTAGCTCCGCCCTCGGGAATGACCTCCCGAAATCCGAGGGGGTTGAGGGTCGTCTCCTCGGCCCGAGACATCGTCTGTTGCCTGCCTCCCCGAAGAGGGATGGCACGGAGAGCGCCTCAGTTTTGAAAGTCGTCCCCTCAGCCCGAGACATCGTCTGTTGCCTGCCTCCCCGAAGGGAGATGGTGCGGGGAGCGTTTCATTTGTTGAAGACGGATCCTGGGCCCGGGACATGGTCCGTTGCCTGCCTTCACGTGTGGAATGGCGCGGAAAGCGTTTCAGGGGAGGGTTTTATTCGTGTGTGAGATACGAATAGCCGGGGGTTGCGCCCTCGGTTTTTTTTTGTATGTATGAGTATGCATGAAAACTGATGCATGGGGGCGTCCTCGAGGGGAACGGCTTAACAAAATCACCTGGTGTTTTTCAAGAGTGGTGGGCGTAGTTGCGCACCTTGTACATGTGGTACATTAATCTCTCCTCATGAGGAGGAGGGGCCGTAGGTCACCTGTGTAGGTGAATGATGAGGGCTTGACCGCTCACATTTGAAGAAGAGGGGGGGGGGGGGCCTGGGCATGTGAGCAAGTATTTCAATAAGGGGATGAGGGCATGGCCCTTCATCCGCTCTTATAAGAATAGTAGTGCCTTCATCCATTGACCAGATACATTTGTGGAGGATGAGGGCTTGGCCACTCACACTCATTGATAGAATTTTACAAGGTGGTGTACGTTCCAATGTCTAGGGACTTCCGTCCCATTAGGGCGTTTTAGCTTGTACGTTCCCGGTTTGATGATGGCTGTGACAATGTAGGGGCCTTCAAATTTAGGTGCCATCTTGCCGCCTTCGGTGGGTAGGCTGGCCTCCCTTCGTCGGAGGACGTAGTCCCCCACTTGAAATTCCCGGGAGCGGACCTTGGCGTCGATGTAACCTTTGACTTGTCTTCTATAGTTTTCAGCCCTGAGGAAGGCTTGCTCTCGGCGTTCTGAGATGAGATGAAGGTCGAGGGACATGTTGGCGTCGTTGACCTCAGGTTCATATTGTTCCACCCTTCGGGTAGGAAGGGTCACTTCTGTTGGAGCCTTAGCCTCAAAGCCATAGCATAGGGAGAAGGGTGTCTCTCATGTTGCTCGCTTAGGGGTGGTGCGGTAGGCCCATAGGATGTTGTGAAGTTCTTCCACCCAGCCCCCTCCTTGGGCTTCCAGCTTCTTTTTTAGGCCTTCAAGGAGGGTGCGGTTGGCATTCTCTACTTGTCCGTTGCCTTGAGGGTAGGCAACGGATGAGAAGGTGTGTTTGATGCCCCATGCCTCAAGGAGGGCATAGAAGGGGGCTGCCTCAAACTGAGTCCCATTGTCGGAGATGATTTGTTGAGGGACTCCAAATCTTGTGATGATGTTCCTGAGGACGAAGTGGCGGCACCTGGCCTCGGTGATGCTGGCGAGGGGCTCGGCCTCTACCCACTTGGTGAAGTAGTCGATGGCCATAATGATGTACCTGTTATTGGAGGTACCCCTCGGCATAGGGCCTACAAGGACGATGCCCCACCTGGAGAAGGGTATTGATGTGCTGATTGAGGCGTAGTTGACCGCTGGTCTGCCGGGAGCTTTCTGAAAGTGTTGGCAAGCGGTGCATCTTCGGACAAGATCCGCACAATCTCGAGCCATCGTGGGCCAGAAGTAGCCTTGAACTATGAGCCTTCGGGACATGGAGAAGGGTCCCTGGTGAGCTGAGCAAGTGCCATTGTGCACTTCCTCCATGGAGACTTCTGCCTCATCCCGATGAAGGCATCAGAGTAAGACGCCGTTGTAGGATCTTTTGTAGAGTCTACCATTCTCGAGGGTGTAGCTGGGAGCACTCAGCTTCACTAATTTAGCACGGGCCTCATCCTCGGGCAGTTGCCCTGTGGGGATGAAGTTGATGATGTCGAAGATCCAATCCTCCGGCCTCAGATGAATATCCATGATAGGGCTCGCATGGATGCTTGAGAGGCTGAGTCCCTCAATTCTTGCAATTTTATAGAGGTGCTCAGGGGATTCGTCTGAGAGCTTTGATAAGATGTCGGCCTCAGAATTTTGAGCCCTCGGTATTTGAGTGAGAGAGTGTGCCTTAAATACCTTAAGCAATTCCTTGGCCGCTTCCTTGTATTGCTTCATCCTTCCTTCCTTGGCCTCATATTCGCCGGAGATTTGGCCTACGACTAGCTTGGAGTCGCACTTGACATGAATTTGTTTGGCTTTTAGATTTGCTGCCAGCCGAAGGCCACAGAGGAGGGCCTCATATTCGGCTTCGTTGTTGGACACTTTGAAGGAGAAGCGGATGGCGTAGTAAGCTTTGAAGCCTTCGGGTGTGATGAGGATGACTCCCCTCCCCCCCCACCCTCGGCTGGTTCCGCCCTCGGCCTATCTTCTTCCCCTTCAAAGGCGGCTGTGATGGTATCGATGCGGAGTTCAGTCTTACTAACCTACTTTGTGAGTTGAAGGTAGCAAGCCCGGGAGAGTTTTTGATCCCCTCGGGAGTATCCGATGCCACTTGGAGTAGGGAACTTGAGACAGAGGTGCCTCATGGAGATGATGGTTTCTAGGTCCTTGAGGGCGGGACGGCCGAGGATGATGTTGTGAGCGCAGTCGAGGTTGACGACGACGAATTCCACTTCGAGCTTGGCCCTATGGATTCCGTCGCCGAACTCGACCATTAGGGAGATGACGCCCTCGGCATCAATGCTATCCCCCGTGAAACCGGAGAGGGGGGTCTTGATCCGCCGAAGGGATCCCATATCGATTTTGAGTTCTCGAAAGGTACTGAGATACATTACATTGACATAGCTACCTGTGTCAACGTAGGTGCGGAGGATGATGGCGTCATTGATCTCTGTGCGGATGACGAGGGCATCCCTATGAGGCAGAGAGCCCGAGGGGAGGTCCGCATCTGTGAAGAAGATGGGCTCCCCCCTCGGCCTTTTAGTCGGGGGCACGTGGTTGACTTCCCTAACGTAGAGGGATTGAGCCCACTTCTTTCGTTGGCTGGTGGAGTCTCCACCAGTGTTGCCACCATTAATCATGTGGATGTGGCGTTTGTATTGTTGATGGGAGCCCTCTTCCTTGTCATTGAGGCCCCCAATTTCGCGCTTCTTCCCCTGTGGATTACCCAAGGGAATGGTGTTTGGGTTGACCCATGTATGAGCCTTCGGCTGTTGCCCCTGGTAATGAAGGGGTCCCTGAGCAGGAGGGCCTTCGATAAACTAGGACAAGTGGCCCGCCTGGATTAATCTCTCAATGGCCATCTTCAGTTGATGGCAGTCATTGATTATATGCCCATGACGTCGATGAAAATGGCAATAGGGCTCATTGGGCGTGATGGCATATATCTCGAGAGGGGTACGAGAGTCGCGTTCCACGAGGCCCCTCTCCTCTGCGAAGTCCAAGATGACGCTGATGGGGTGCGTCAGAGGGGTGCGTGGGTGCTCCAAGATGGCGGGTTGTGCCCACACCCTCGGGTGGTTCTTGTAGTTGCCTCCAGATCTGGCTTGGCCATTCTGGGGGCGGTCATTTTGTTGTGCCGGAGGAGGTGGCCCTCAGGGGCGATTTCTCGGCTCCGGTCTCTGAGCAGGGTCTGGATTCCGGCGGCTCTTCTCAATGTCCTCGGCCTCCGCATATCGGTCCCCCCGCTGGAGGGCTCTAGTGTAATCATGGGGGGGGCAGTAATGAGGCTTCTGGAGAAATTACCGTTGTGGAGGACGGTGTGGAAGAGGGCCATGAGTGTTCTGTCGTCGGCGCCATCGACTTTGATGGAAGCCGTCCTCCATCGCTCTAGGAAGTCCCGAAGGGTTTCCTCCTTTTGCTGTCTCACATTTAGCAAGTGAGAGAAGTGTTTCTTCGACCGGTGCCTCCCGGCGAACCATTCATGCCATGAATCGATGCTGCCCTCGGGCAACCGGTTGAACCATTCATACGCTGGCCCCTCCAAGGTGGAAAGGAACCAGCGGCATAAATATTTGTCCGATGCCCCCATCATCATCATGCTGTTTTGATATCGGCTATAGTGCTCCTGGGGGTCCGTCTTCTCCTCGTATGGTTTGATGGGTTGCCCTCGGTACTTGTTGGGGATCTTGGCCGCCAACACCCTCGGAGTGAAGGGCGTTTTCGCACGGAGCTGGATGAGGGGTTCATCGGAGCCTCCGGAGACCTTGCGCTTTAAGTCCTCCACTTGTGCGCGAAGGGAAGCGTAATCTAGATCAGGCCCCGGTGTAGGAGTTACCGAGGGCGCCTGACGCGCCTCCTCGAGTTGGTGGATGAGGGCCTCAATAATTTCGTCTTTTTGATCCTTCGGGGCAACCCCTTGGGAGTTGGCCCGGAAGGACTGAGCCTGATTGATTTGGTGCATGGCATCTTCTGGATGAAGGAGGGCTTTGCCTTTGTCCCGAGGGGGAGGTATGCCCTCGGCCCCCGAGGCAGAGGCTTCACTCTCCTGATGCCTGCTGATTGCTTTCTTACCGAGGCGGTCTTGAACCCCTCGGTGTTCGGGAGTACCCCCTAGCCTCTCAAGTGCAGAGGTTCGGGGTTTCTCTTTGTTTATGGGTCGCTTGTCTTTGGATTGGGCATCTTGGGAGGCGGTGTCCTGTGCCTCGACCCCCTCGGCGTTGCCAATCCGCATGATGGGATTGTTGAACAGAGGAGGGGGCGGCGGGAAATGGGCAGCATTTCCCCTGAAATAAGGCTGGAGGGGTGCTTGAGGAATGAAGGCACCTGAGCTCATCGCCATGTTTTGGACAAAGGCCGCAAAGGCAGCCTGAAGATCGATGGCCGGGCCCGGAGGGAGAACTTGGTTCTCACTCTGGTCCCTCCTTTGATTATCAAGGCCGATGCGGGCATCAGGGGTGTTCTTCTGCAGCTGCTGACGGAGGTCAGTAACGGCCTGCTCTAATTCGAGGATGGTACCGCCTTCGGGTACCAAGAGCCTGTTGGAGGCTTCGGCTCCGTTGGTGTCGCCGGGGGCTACGTGGTTCTCCTCGAGGGTTTTGGACTGACCACGAGTTCTTCCCATTTTTATTAGGTTTTTTGTGTTCGGTGGAGGGGAGGATTTCTTACTTGATTGTTCGGACCTCTCAACGTGAGCACCAAAATGATGGACAGTGTACCCGGGGGTAGCTTATCCGAGGGGTTCTTACGGAATAACCTAGAGAGAAGTCAGAGCGAACAAGTAGGAGAGAGAGGAGATTATTATTTATGAACTCGAGATGTTCTGGTCCTTTACAATGGGGAAAGGGGGTGCTATTTATAGCAGCAATAAATGTGATGAGAGTACGCGTGTCAACAATCTGACAGCCGAGGGGTCACCTCAACTGGGTGGCACTGGCAATCGCATGTGCACCGCATTGAATGCGGTGGGTAGATGTGACGTCGCATTAAATGCGGTGGTTGCTTGTCTCTAAAGGGAATCTTCGATGATTGAGCTGTTAATCGAGGGCTCCCCCTCGCAGCCGAGGGCTCTGCGTAGCCGAAGGCATGGGACCGCCGAAGGCTCCCCTGATGCCGAGGGCAGTATGTATAGCCGAAGGCTCCCGATAGCCGAGGGCTACTGTTTTGCACCGTTTTCTCCCAGTAGCTTTGTGTGCTCAAATCTGACTGTCCTGTGTAATTTGGGGCCTTCGGCCAAGGGGGCCAAAGGCACCTATCCGGGTGTAGCGGGCTTCTCGGGCTTGGGCCGCTGTGCTTTGGGCCTCCTATGCTTCATGGGCCTGTTGGGCCTTTGTAGGAGAAATAGGAGTCTGTGGGTCGGGGGTTCCCGGGCCATATACTCCATCACTCCCGATTCATAAACCACCCCATCCCACTAACCTAATTAATTTCCTGGACGGTGGTTTCCAAGTTCCAATTAAGCTCAATTATCTAATGAACTAAAGGACTAAGGTTTAATAAGGTCTTGGTCGTCTTGCACAAGAGTAGACATTAGAGAGCACTGCAAGCCTGCAAATCGCCATTAACCAAAGTGGTCAGCGGTGAGGAGTTTAAACAGTGGCCGGAGACTAGAACACCTTCTTCTGTCAAGGCTTCAAACAATCCGACAACGGCCAGTAAATTTTTTCCAATCTTTTTTTTTTCATAAAATAAAATCCATAGCTCAATCAACAGGTACAGAGTTATAAAAAGGCAAAGGATAATGGTCTTCACAATCAAAGTTGGGAAACAAAATTTCAGTAGACTGGAATGAAATGATGAACCTTAGAGAATAAGAAATAGTACAAGCTAATGCTTTAAGTTATGCAAGGGTAATAAGATGGGAAGGGGGGAAACAGCACTGCTTAGCGCTTTCCACCACCACCACCACCCAACTTGGGGCCTTTTGACAGATTTCCCTTGGGAAGATTACCCTTCCCAGACTTCTGTGACTTTGCTACCACCTCAGCCTTCTTAGCTCTCTTCTCATCTTTAGTCTTCTTGATCCTTTCCTTGATTTCTCGGAGTGCAGCTTCCCTAGCAGCATCTCGGACTTCTGGTTTCTCACTTCTCTTCTTCTGGCTAATTTTTTTTTCCAATCTATTAGCTATGAAGAATAAATCCACTAAATGTTCTTTTGATTTATGAATTATGATTAATGATTTCTATATGATGCATTTTTTGTGTCTTGGTAAATTCATATATGGTTTGTATTGTGCAATTTTGAATTGAATTCTTTTATTTCGTTTTACTATTGTGAAGATGTTTGATAAAATGGGCGAATCTGGTTGGGAAAAAGAGAAAAAGAGACAAAGATTAGAAAAGGCAGCCTTAAGTAAGACGGGGGCAATGGAATTTTTTTTGTTAAGAAATTGAATCCCAAAAATTCTTCTCAAGTTCAATCGCCGCTAAATTCTTTTGTGAATGAAAACCATAACATGCTTGGAAATAGTTATATAGGTGCAGAAGATGCAAATAGTGAAATTGAGCCAGATAATTGTGATTTGAGTTAGGAGAATAACTTTTGGTGGGTTCTGTTTCGTTGATAGTTTTTTAGAGATTAGTTTTGGTCTTGAACATAGGCCCAAATAATATCTCGCCCATAGGCCCGAAAATCGACAGGACCGGCCCTGGCCATTGTAAAGAACAACTTGGACAAATGGAACAATTGCGGGAAAGTAGGGGTGGCCCAGTTCAGGTCTGCCGGCCCGGGAACTCGACCGGAGCGCCACTGTGCAGGACCGGTTCCGGGCCTAGGATAAAATGTATAGATTTAGGCTCAAATGAGAACAATGCTTAACGTGAGAATGTGAGAACACCACATTTACCCCCATGTGATGCACAATGAGGCTCGACCAATGCACATTTTCGTGATCGGCATAGTATTTACCAAATTGCCACCGCCATTATTTATATTGGCTTATTTTGAGTAAAGTCAAAATGTGCACCAGACAGGCTCAATTGTGTATCATATTGGATTAAGTATTTGAATAAAATTCGAATACGAATACGAATATACATGTATTCAATTAGTATATTATTCGAATATATTCGATTTGTATGTATACGAATTGATATCTATATTCATTATATTTATAATTTATACGGAGTAATAATTTAGATTAAATTAATAGCAAAAAAGGCAATACATATTCATTAATAGATTTAGATTTTTTTAAGTAATTGATTTTACAATGTTTATTTATTTGAATGGTTTCCATTTGATTTTTGAAGTAGCTATATTTTTAAAATACTTCATTTAATAGACATATTTGTGAAAACCGAAAAAAATACATACAATTCATCATCATTTTAATATGTGAATTTTTTTAAACTAAAAATATTCGAATTAGAAATTTTGAATATAAATATGTTCAAATATCATTAACGAATCAAATACGAATCTATTTTAAGATTCGAATAATATACGAATACAAATACGAATATTCGTCAAGTTATACGTATATGAAAAATTTTACTCACTATTCGATTCGATTCGTTTACAATCCTAGTTGCAGCCAAGAGAGACGGGAAGGGGATGCAACGTACTGGATGTCAAGGGAGGTGCAATAGGAGCTAGGTTTCATAATTGGATTTTCTATGATATCAGACAAACCATTGCTTCTAAATTATGCAATTTGAATCGCTTTTTGTTTCTGCAAATAAAAAACAAATTCAGCCAAATAACCATTAGCAAGTAGACTCTAACTTTCCCTCTTAAAAGGAGAACCTGCTGGGCTGCTGGAGAAATGGAGTGAAAATCGCGTAAACATTAAAATCTTTTCTCCAATATTTACAAACTTTGTACCAGGGATATGAACACAATCACACTCTTCATATGGAATATAACATGCAGGCACGCAAACACAAACACCCAAATACTTCAGGATATTTCAAACCTTAGTTGGCTCCCTATTAGGAGTACAAGAAGCATAGGATGGGGAGATGGTATAATAATGACATAATGTGCAGTATGTTACTCAATGTTTTAAGAAGCGTTAGAGGAGAGGCAAAGTGAGACCACTGAGACATAATGTGCAATCAAGAATGCTTAAGTAGAATAGTCTGTACAGTTGAGGCCGGGTGCGGCGTTCTAAACAATGCAAACCATTGAGAAACTATTGTCTTTCTAAAATTAAGCCTTCATGTTACACCACATAATAAGGGTCAATGATGCAAAAGAAAATAAACCAATACATCATATTTGACCCTCTCAGCTACACCACATAAGGGTCAATAGTGCCAAAGAAAATAAACCAATAGATCATAGACCCTGTCTGTAGCTCAATCAAAAGATGGCATTTAGAATGATGAAATATTATGTTTAGCAATAACACTCCACTGAACTTTTTTTTTAAACGTAGGTCACTGTGCTGCTAAACTTGTATCTTCTCCGGCCGGCCAAGCTACTATCTTTCTTGTCAACAGCACAGCCTTCTGGAGAAACCGTGCCACCAATTCTTTTGGGTGGCCAGTACCGGAATACAGATCTCCCAATTATTATTCTTCGAAGGCAGTGGGCCCCTAATAAAATTGAATAACCCACGTTCAATGAAAATCATATATTAAGTAAGCACCATCATCACTGCCTTAATCCCAACTCCTTTGGTTTGAGTGACTAAATTTATTGTGCCGATTAATTGTGTAAGAATTAGTTAGCACTAAGTTCATGAAAAATATAATGGCAATGTGGCATAGCTTTATGCTAGACACTCTCCCAAACATTAATTCTCAAACCGTTATAATATGTTGTTTCCATTTAAAAAGAAATTGCCTTATATAGGAGGTGCAAATAAGGGTGTTTTCTTGTTTTACGGGAAAACCATGCACTAGTTGCCAAAATGCGGGAGAAAAATTAGGTTTTCTAAGAATACGAAAAACGTGGGACTCGAATCCGAAATAAATAGGGTTGGGAGGAAAACCTACTACAGAAGGAATTTTGGATTCCATGAATCCGAAAATCAAATTTTGCTTTTTGGGATTTCACTAATTCGGATTAGATGAATCCGATTCCATCTTGTCTTTATTATTATTTTATTTTAATGGTTCTTTAATCATTTTTAATCAGGGCCGTAGATGAAGGCGTGCAAGAAGTGCTATCGCACAAGGCCTCTCGATTCAGAAGGCCCAAAATTTTAAATATAGTCTACATAATATACAAAATCCTTTTTTATTTGATTAAAGATTCCTATTTTAGTATTTTGTTTTTAAATACAAACATTAAATACTAATATTAATATGTAATTAAAATGCAATTGTTAATTATAAATGTGCAACTTCTTTATTACATAAAGCCTGGATAAGGCTTAATGATAGTAATTAGCACAAATTCCTCGTACAGTTTGGACGAGCTTGGTTTTAAGGGACGGAGTAGTTTTTTCAGTAATATCCTACTCTATATTTTTTAGTTCATGATTTTAATTCTTTTCTTTTCGCTTTTAGTTTTTTCTAATACCGATTTTGGCTGTTTAGGTTCGAAATATGATTATATCTCAATGTCAAATTGATTGTAGTCTTTTTTGGGTTATTTTTTAAAGGCTGTTTTTTATATTTTATTTATTTAATATAAGGCCTATTTATCGTGATTTGCACCAGGTCTCCTAATCTATAGAGCCGGCCCTATTTTTAATCTACATATACATTTAGTCTTTGGATAATATATATATATATTTCAATATTATAAAGATGTTTTTGGATTGTTTTCAGTCCCAGATCAGATCAGATTTAAATTTATAATTTTATAATTTTCTTAGCTAAATTTGAGAGCATAAATCTTCTTAAAAATTAAAATTACATAACTTGACATAGAATTAGAGGAAAATATTGATTGAGTTTGTTTCTTTATCAAAAAGAGATTGTTATCATCATGATTGACTAAAAACAAAACCAACATAAATTTACCACACTTAGGATGTTTCCTTTTTGACTTTTTTAGTCTGAGATTAGACCAGACTCATCTAGATCTGACCAGATCAAACCAGACCTAAACAGATCAGACTAGAATAGACCAAACTAATTCCATGGTTATAAAATACATTGAGATCAGACATTTACCAGACCATACAAGACCGGTTCAGGCCAGACCACACCGGATTTCGACAAGCCAAACCAGACCAGAATAACAAATTTCAATCCAAAAAGAAAACACCCTTAAATTTCAGGGGCAAAAAACAATTGAAGGCACTACTCCCTCCATCCCAATTGAAGGTTCTCATGCGGTTTACGATGTTTTACTGACCATAAAGCTAACTAATCTCTGTCTAGGATTATTTTTAGTAAATAAAATTACATATTTAGAAACTATCTTAAAAATTTTATAATAACTGATCAAGAAAAATTAAATTTGATAAAAGTTGGATATATAAAGTAAAAGATTAAGAACAATTCAAAGTATGTACCATATTTTGAGAGACTAAAAGACATAGTTAAACCTTATAATTAAAACTAGTTTTGGGTTAACATACATATTTAATAATGTTCTAAAGTTACAAAATCTGATATATTATTATTTACGTATATTATTATTATTATTATTATTATTATTATTATTATTATTATTATTATTATTATTATTATTATTATTATTATTATTATTATTATTATTATTATTATTATTATTATTATTATTATTATTATTATATTATTATTATTATTATATTTTAACGTTCAACCACATACCTATTCGGATTTCCCAAATCCGAAAGTGGAGAGAGGAAACAAACCCTTCCTCAAAGTCGGATTTCACAACTCCGACTCTCGTGTTTTTGTCCTTAAAAAGGCATCTTCTGTCTAAATATGTGGTTTGCCTAAATATGAGTACTATGGCTTCTGTCTAAAATGAGATCTATCACTTGTCTAGTTATCTTTAATCAACTGCCGTACAGTTTACAGTTAAATACTCCATATTCCAGATAAGTGACTAAAATGATACAAGTAGAAGGACGTCCAAACTGTGCACCAAGAGTAAAAAAATGACGAAGATTTAATGTAACTAAACACTCATGGGACCAAAAGTAATATATTTTCCGAGGGAACATATTTTCAAATTAATCAATATAAGAAATGAGTTTGATAAAAACATGACATCCTTACCAAACATGTGAGTCATAGCTGTTATTCCGATTATCACCCATCACAAAAACAGACTGTTCAGGTACACGCTGCACAAAAACATGAAAATACTAAGAGTTAACAGGCTATATTCTTGTGGAAGAAATCAACGTTAACTCCAAAGATTATAGTCAAGGTGGTAAAAGTCTTTTGAACTCAGCACAACAAACGTTTTAAGAGACCTTTTTATAGAAGGAATGGTTCTTAATTTGCTTAAAAGAAGAGGGAGATTTAGTCAAAATTGTGGGAAGTAAACATACGATCGGAGTCATTTCATAGTTGGGGTTTTCAAGAATATAGTCTTCGTTTCTGGCAATTCCATTCACTATTAATTTTCCTTCATGAACCTGCACTACAAAAGAGCATAGTAACCAACAAAGAACCCCTTTCCTTGAGACATCAAAATCAGGTGTGGTGTTTTGATGGTGTTACCTCAACAATGTCGCCTTCCTTTGCGACAATTCGTTTAATGAAGACATCATCATCGGTGTATCCCACTTCCTGAAGAACTGGAGGACTTTTGAAAATCACAATATCATTAGGACATGACTTTCTGAACAAATAAGAGACCTGTGTATCAGGGTAAGCATCAACTTTCCGGATTAGATAGCATACTATCAAACTAAGGATGTTCGTTATTGGATTGCTTTGAGTTTCAAATTAGACTAGACCAGACTTCAAACTGGTGCGGTTCCAGTGATCACATAAATGCAATAACGTCTAAAAAAGATATTTCAAAACTCCAAATCGTGTTGTATTTTATCAACTTCAAACCTCTTCATGGCCTCCAATTTGGCCATTCTCCGACTTCTAATTACTTCAAAACAATTTTTGACACAATCCTTAAAAAATTAAATATGTTATCATAATTTGTGATGTGTGTACGTGTTCATACTTCATATAGCACATAATATAATACTCCGTACCAGTGAACAGGATTTCGAATACTTTTAAACTAACACCAAATTAAACAAAATAAAATTACACGTAGTATACTACGTAGCACACTAAAATGGACTATGCCTACGGTTATGTCCCATCCATTTACAAAACTAAACCAAAACCCCCGGTAAAAGAAACCCAAATCTGAACCACTATAAGATTTCCCTAAAAAAATTAAATGCATGTATATGCTAATATGCATCGAGAATCAAAATGAGATTAGACGGAAACTCGGCAATGGCGCTTCAATTCCCTTTCAAATTATCAGAGAATACTTGAGCGATTTACCAATAAGAGAATTATGAAAAATGTTGTTATTATGCTTGTGTATTTGACCAGAAGCAATACCGTCATACATGTCTCAGCTCTCTTATTATGAAAAGTCTAAAATGACAAATCCGGGTATAGTTACAGCTTTTAATTTTTATACTCCGTATATCTTTTGATTTGATTACTTGATACTCCCTTTTTTTCGGCATGTCTCACTTTCCATTTTGGGGTGCGTTTTTTTAATAAATCTTAGCTTTTTCATTTTTAGAAAGTTTTTTTTAATAAATATACTTATATGACCTTATTCTCTTTCCTACTTTTTCGTTCTCCTTCTTATTTTTTTTATTTAAACACAACTCATCACACCTTATACACTACTCTTATTATTTTTCACTCAGAATAGTTTCCTTTTGAGGCGTAGGTTTCAAAAAACTATGGGATGATTATAGTGCCAAACCCTGTGAGACCGAGGGAGCGATCCAGCCCAGTTGGTCGTCAACTCACTCTCCCTTATGGGAGGTCTCGAGTTCAAAATTCAAAGGAGTGAGTTTCAGACCTGATTACTTCAGGCCCCCATACTCCTTCTCTCAGACCCCCTGAACTCCTGAAGTAAAAAAACTTATAAGGCCATATATTGGAGAACGGAGGGAATATATAAGCACTTGCACTTCCATAGGTACCATTCAATCAGTACTGTTGTTGTTGTTGTTATTTTTATTATTATTACGGAGTATTATTATTATAAAACTTCGACCCATTTCTCTTATCATTCAATTCAATTGAATCCAATTAATAACTTACAATGAATTTCACATATATCATATTCATACACACATGCATTTATCTTTACAGAAAGAAAGTGTAGAGATCATATCGGAATACCTTACTAACGCCACACAAGAACGTACAATAAAATCTATTCAATCTCAGCAAACAATCTGTAAAATTGGACTTGAGTAAAAGACTACCATATTGATATATGATCTCTTAACATATTTAGTTGATTTGTAATAATGTCTTGATTTGTATATCCCTTAATATCCTCTTGTATTTATTTCCCCTTCCTTTTGTACTCCCTTGACTCTTGTATAAATTGACATAATGTAAAGGATTCCCACAAGGGATTTTACTGAATCTCCAATATGGTATCAGACTAAGTCGGTCCATTCCTGTGTGTTCCAGCAGTTTTCTCTTTTTCTTCCAATCATGGCCGGTGAAACTCCTGCTGCCCGCACACCCATTCATCCAGCCCTTACTCTCACCAACATCAAAACACATATTCCTATCACTCTCGATCTCAAGGACGATGAGTATACTTCATGGGTGTTCTTATTCGAACTTCATCTTGAGGCTCACAACCTTATGTTTCTCATTAAGGGTGATGCTGCCCCTAGCACCATTGATGGCCCTACCGCCAAACAGCTAGATGCTCTTGTCCGTCAATGGATGTTTTCCACCATGTCCAAGGACTTGATGCTCACTGTCCTCAAATCCGGTAAAACTGCCAAGGATTTATGGGACCGTCTCAAGACTCTCTTCCAGGACAACAAAGGCACTCGGGCAGCTCTTCTCGAAAGCAAGTTTGTTAACTTGAAATTCACCGAGTGTTCTGATGTTGATGATTACTGTGACCAGCTTCATAAGCTGGCTGAGCGTCTCCAGGACCTCGATTTTCCGATGGATGACAAGCGTATGGTTATTCAATTGGTCAATGGTCTGCCTCCAGAATATGATACAGCGGCCTCCTTCATCTCTCAGTCTATGCCTTCGTTTGAAACTGCCCGGTCCCACCTACGCACAGAGGAGCAACGCCGCCGGGCCCAACACCAATCCGCAGCACCTTCCACTGCTCTGGCGGCTCAAGAAACGAACCCTGGTGCTGCGTTCACTGCCTCCTCCAGTAGGCCGGCGCACTCTGCTCGTCCGACTCCGTCTCGATTTCCGGCTAACCATGGTGGCCGTCGCAATCGATCGACGAATCGGCGACCCCCCGCAGCGGCGTCGAACGGTCCACCCTCTTCTGGTCGAAGCTCGGTTCCAGGCGTCCCTCCGGCTGGGGCGTTTCCCGGTTACCCACCTTGGCCGCCGTACTGGACCATCCCCCCGTGCCCTTACCCGACGGCTCCCTTCTGGTCTGCGGCTCCTCAGCGCCCAAATGCACGCCCTGCTCCTATCCAGGGTGCTTTTCAAACGGGCCAACCCAATTTTGATTCAACTGATAAAGGCCAGGCCTTTGTTACTCACACGGATGATGTTTTAAAGCCCGAGGATATTGCCGAGGCTTATAGCTCCTTATCTTTGCAACAGCCCGATGATTCTTTTTACATGGACACCGGGGCCACATCTCATCTCACGGCTACTCCAGGTACCTTGTCTCGTGTTTTTAATAATAACATTGTTCGCTCAATTTTGGTTGGTAATGGTAGCCAAATTCCAGTTATTGCCTGTGGCAGCAAAATCATACCTCTCCCTGACCGCAACCTATATCTCAAAAATACCCTTGTTGCCCCGCATATTATCAAAAACCTCGTGTCTGTCCGTAAATTTACCATTGACAATAATGTTTCTGTTGAATTTGATCCAACTGGTTTTTCTGTGAAGGATCTGACTACGGGGACCCGTATTATGAGATGCAATAGTTCCGGGGAGCTATATCCTATTACTGGAAATTATGTGTCTACCACCACCACTCCTGTCTCTCTTGCTGTTGTGTCACCCGATCTTTGGCATAAGCGACTAGGTCATCCTGGAAAAGCTGTTCTTGATTTATTACGCAATCAGTCTTTAATTAAATGTAATAAAAATAAGGTTTTCAACCTTTGTCATTCTTGTCAAGTTAGTAAGCATGTTCGATTACCTTTTTACCCTTCTGGGTCTAATACTACTGCTCCCTTTGATATTATTCATAGTGATTTATGGACATGCCCGCTTAATAGTAACACTGGTTTTAAATATTATCTTATTTTATTAGATGATTTTACTAATTATCTCTGGGTGTATCCCCTCAAACTCAAATCTCAAGTTTTTGGCAAATTCCTTGAATTTAGTAGATTCGTTCGCACTCAATTTGAAAAAGAAATAAAATCCTTTCAGTGTGACTTAGGACGTGAATTTGATAACTCTATTTTTCATACATTTGCCAGAGAACGTGGGTTTGTTTTTCGGTTTTCTTGTCCACAAACATCACCTCAAAATGGTAAAGCTGAACGTATGATTCGTCGTATTAACGACATCACCCGCACTCTTATGACCCATGCCTCAATTCCTCCCAAATATTGGGTTGACTCTCTTTATATGGCTGTTTATCTTCATAACATCCTCCCCACCAAAACCTTAGCCTTCCGCTCTCCTGTCTTAGCTCTGTATTGTCGTCAGCCCACATATGACCACATTCGCACCTTCGGATGTCTATGCTACCCAAACCTGAGCTCCACCGCTACCAATAAAATGGCTCCTCGGTCCACCCGTTGCGTCTTTCTCGGGTTCCCACATCAACATCGCGGGTATCGTTGTCTAGATTTAACTACAAAAAAAATCATTATATCTAGACATGTTACTTTCGATGAGTCGGTCTTCCCCTTTGCGGATCTACCATCTCCACCCCCCTCATCCTATGACTTCCTATCGCCCAACCCCCTTCTACTTCATAATCTTACCTGCCCGGAACCCATACATCCGCAACCCAACTCCCCCCCCCACCCCTACTCCTCCACCCACTCACACACAAACTCAAAACAATCTCTCCCCATCCCCTACTCCACCACCCACCTCTCCCTCGCCTTCCCCTCCCCCTCCACCTCATTCCACTCACCCCATGGCCACTCGTGCCTCCCATGGCATTTTTAAACCTAAACCCATATTTGACCTACATGTACAAAGCCCTGCTCCCATCTCCCCTCTTCCACGCTCTCACCTTTCTGCCATTCAGGACTCTAATTGGAAGACTGCCATGCAAGATGAGTACAATGCTTTATTAAAAACACGTACTTGGGAATTGGTTCCCCGTCCCCCCGGTGCTCATGTTATACGCTCTATGTGGTTATTTCGGCATAAGTTTCGCTCGGACGGATCCTTAGCACGTTATAAAGCACGCCTAGTAGCAAATGGGAAATCTCAACAGGTTGGTATTGACTGTTTTGATACTTTCAGCCCGGTGGTCAAGCCCGCTACGATCCGTACTGTTCTTACCATTGCCACATCTCGAGCATGGCCTATTCATCAATTGGATGTTAAGAACGCATTTCTCCATGGGGACTTATCTGAGACTGTCTATATGCATCAGCCCCCTGGCTTTACAGACCAAGCTCGCCCGGATCATGTGTGTCTTTTACGCAAATCTCTTTATGGCCTAAAGCAAGCACCCCGTGCATGGTTTCAACGATTTGCTACCTTCATTACTAGTTGTGGTTTTCGGGGCAGTAAGTGTGATTCCTCTCTTTTTGTGTATCATTCTGGATCAGACACTGCCTATCTTTTACTCTATGTGGACGATATTCTTCTGACTGCTTCATCTGATGCACTACTCCAGCGGTTTATTACTTTAATGAAGCAAGAATTCTCCATGACTGATCTTGGCTCCCTACATCACTTTCTTGGTCTCACTGTGACTCGCTCTGCATCCGGTTTGTTTTTGTCACAATCTCTCTATGCTCGAGATATCATTGCCCGTGCTCATATGACCAACTGCAAACCTGTGACAACACCCGTGGATACATCTGCTAAACTTAGTGCCTCATCTGAGTCCCCTCCAGTTGACTCCACATTATACCGTAGTCTTACTGGAGCACTACAATACCTGACTTTCACCCGCCCAGATATCTCTTATGCTGTCCAGCAGGTGTGTTTATTTATGCATGATCCCCGGGAAGTTCACTTTCAAGCGCTTAAACGGATCTTACGATACCTGCAAGGAACAATTGATCACGGCCTTTATATATCTGCTGGCCCTGTCTCTGGCCTAACGGCATACTCCGATGCTGATTGGGCCGGCTGCCCTGATTCTCGCCGATCCACATCTGGTTTTTGTATATTTCTTGGGGACAACCTCATCTCTTGGTCCTCCAAACGGCAACCTACTGTCTCCCGGTCCAGTGCTGAAGCCGAATATAGAGGAGTTGCCAATGCAGTTGCTGAGTCTTGTTGGCTTCGGAATCTCCTCCTCGATCTTCATCTTCCTCTTCGACGTGCTACTATTGTCTATTGTGATAACATCAGTGCTGTATATCTATCCAGTAATCCTGTCCAGCATCAACGAACAAAACACATTGAGATTGACATTCATTTTGTTCGAGAACGCGTGCACATGGGCGACATTCGAGTTCTCCATATCCCTGCCGAGTATCAGTATGCTGACATCTTCACAAAAGGTCTTCCTCGGCAGTTGTTCATCCGCTTTCGTGATAGTCTCAGCATCCGTTCTTCTCCTGCTGCGACTATGGGGGCGTAAAAGACTACCATATTGATATATGATCTCTTAACATATTTAGTTGATTTGTAATAATGTCTTGATTTGTATATCCCTTAATATCCTCTTGTATTTATTTCCCCTTCCTTTTGTACTCCCTTGACTCTTGTATAAATTGACATAATGTAAAGGATTCCCACAAGGGATTTTACTGAATCTCCAATATTGAGATTGAGTTTTCTTCACAAAAAGAAACGTACTAATTGTAGTTCCAACTAAATTTAATTTGCTGTTAAAAGGAAAGAAACAAAAGGAGCAACTAACATTTGTATAGGCAAATTAAATTAAAATTTAGAAATTGAATTGTTGAGTTCGGATAAATTTAACACTAATATCGTATATCGAGTACTCCGTATATTATATACCCACATTCACAATCTGTGCAGATGTGTCGTGGTGTTTTATATCAGAAGTACCTTGATGATAAGGGTTTTCGGCACTCCTAACTCAATATATAGTTGATTGCATGCTCAAAGACAATCATTGCTATATGCCTATATGGAATTTCAAAAGGCACTCGGGATTTTATTACTATCAGATTCAGATTTTACACAATACATGTTGGAATCCTAAACGTCACTCTAATTAATTGTTGTTAACCGCCTTCTTTTAGTATTCTGCCCAGCATATGCCGCCCAAGTTATACTCTCAAGATAGATTTTGAATTTTGAAATCCAATTTGTCCGTCCAAATAGTCTATTATTTGTTTAATTATTAATATATACCAATAATTTTACACTAATTATTCACTCAAAGTGCTACCGTGTTCCACTTTTCTGTTTTACTATAACACATTTATCAATTAAAATGTTTTCTAATTTAAATGAAAGATTTTTACTAAATGATAAACGACGGTGACATCTGTCCCAAACCGGCCAAACCGGACAGGGTGGGTGTTACATTTTATGTGTGCTAGCTTACCTAGACGCATGGAACTTAAGCGTACCTTGAATTCGATTAAAAAGAAAGAAAATCAGTCTATGGAACACCACTTGCGTGATATTAAAAATTCGGTTGATGCTTTAGCTGCAATAAGTTCTTATGTGACTAACAAAGAATTGTTGCAAAGTACTTTATATGAACTGGGACTTGAGTATGAATCAATTGCGGGAACCATCTCCTTGTTTCCTGAGAATTTTCTGCAAGAGATCCTTCATCCTAGAGTGCTAGACTCCGCGAGGCGGAACAACGAGTGCTTTACCAGCGACAACAAGATTCTTCCCAATTTCAACGATCATTTGGTGCATGCTCAAGCCAGTCTCGGACAGCAAGGACACCCCGAACAACATGCTGCATGCCGCATAGACGAGGCCGCGACAGAGGTGCAATCTAGTGTTTCTTGCCGATTTTTACGTACTTGAAATGGAGAGTGATGAACATGAAGTCCCTATTTTATTAGGGAGACCGTTTTTAAAAACCGCTAATTCAACAATTGATGTTTCTAGCGGAGTTTTAACTATGGAATTTGATGGAAGGAAAATAGAATATAACATTTATAATTCTATTAAAAATCACTCTTCCTTTAAAGAATCAATTTTGATCATGGAGGAATCACTAGATAAACCACCGACAGTTGAGGTGGTAGCAAGAAAGAAAGCTCGGCCTTACCTGGAAAAGGCCGAAAAATAAAATTGACACAAGGCCAAACAGGGCCTTAAAGAAGGATAAAAGGGATGTTTATAATCCCACTTAATTCAGAAAATAAAATAAAAATAATGTCGTGCCGCGACATTAACTAAGGCGCTTCTTGGGAGGCAACCCAAGTTTGTATTTTGATTATTTGCATTTAGTTGAGGGTCTGTGTACCCGAGTTTTTAGCCCAAAACCCACATTTTCGAACCCCCTCTCCAAAATCCTCCATCTTTAAACCTTCTTTCTTCACTATCTCCATCAATACTCATCCAAACTTCCTCATACCACCACCAAAACACTCCCCTTTACAAACCAAAAAAAAAAACAAACAAAATCCCCATATTTTCTCCGCTCCATAAAACCCAAAACCCCAGCCCCCCGAAATTCAAGCTCCAAAAACGCAATCAATGGCACCAAAGCAGGACAGGGCCGGAAGTTCACAGGTGATGTGTACTTGTCGCGAGGTGCACTCAAAATAAATACAATACAACACTAATACGTAGTATAGTGAAGTAAGGTTCGTATCCACAGGGAAAGGAACACTTCCCTTTTTATAGAAATAGATAAGTAACAAGGGGGTTTGTATGTTTGGTTTGTTGAACTTAAATTATATTTAAACACAAAGATGAACGACTTATGTGGTTTAATTAATAGAGATGAAGACTTGGTTTTGCTTTTATCCACTTAATGAAATGTTCGTCGATCCCGGTTATATCTTTAACTATCTTCCTCTCGAATACTCAATCGAGGAGTATATTCAGTTCATCGAGGGTAGTTATTAATAACGAGATGCGTTCATTAATAAAACTTACTATCGAGTTAATATAGAACAAGCGCCATATATTAACTTGATAGTAGCAATAAACTTAAGATGAAAACGATTGAGATTGATAACCTCAACACAAGCGGTTTATTGGTTTAATCAATATAATTAATTCCCCTTGGCTTATTAACCATGAGAAGCATGCATTAACAATCCAAGTTTACTACCATTGGAAGAACCGAATTAATAACAAGCGTATTAACCGATTGATTCTAGTAATAATTAATATATGGAACAAAACTAGTTGATACTTTAAGTAATGCTCAATATATTAATATGGGATATGAATAGGAAGTAATTAATATTCAAGGAAGAAGATTAAAGAAAATAACTCACAACTTACAAATCATTAAGCTTCAAAGTAGCAAAACCAAGATGGAAGAGTTTAGCTCCTCATTTCGAGACTAAACATGATGAAAAATATAAAGAAAGAACTTGTCTAAACTGAGCTAAGAAGTATATGTGAATTGGTATTTTCTTGTGAAGGAAAGGGGGTGTATTTATAGGCTTTTTGGGAGTGCAGCTCGGGTACTCGATCGAGTATATACAGATACTCGATCGAGTATGTGTAGAAACTCGAATTCAGTCCATACTCGATCGAAATTAGAGTAAAATTTATAGCCATACCCGATCGAGTATGTCGGTGTACCCGATCGGGTATAGACACTCGATCGTGGTCAAAATCTTCCCTGCATGTTTCTTTGTTTTCGGATCCGATCCGATTTGAAATTTCAACAAGATACCCGATCGAGTATAGATGATACTCGACCGGGTATAGACCAAAAATCAGGATCTTCCCTTTTGTCTTGTGATTTTGCACCTTCCTTCCACTTTTGGAGTTCACCAACTGTCCTTTGAGTGATAGTAGACCTGTTTGAGCTCAGAATAAACCTAATCTAAACAATTTACAAGAATTTAACAAACTAAACTATTACACCAAGAGTGTGTAATTTCCGAAATATTAAACACCCTAAACTAACTAAAAACGTAAACATACACACGGAAATTACAAGCGTATCAACAGGCTAGGGGACCGATTCAGGGCTACGAGGATGTACATTCCAACAAGGTTATTACGGAGACGAGCACTAGGGACAGTGCTTCGAACTAAGTGAGGGGGCATTATGTTCTTCACATGAATAAAAACAAAACAAAAAAAAAGAAGAAAAAAAAGAAAAAAAAAAAGAAAAAGAAACGCTAGTTAGGTTGAAAACCCAGAACAGGCAATCTAAGCAAAAATGGCTTATAAAAAATTGAGTGAGTGGAAAGGATGGAAAAATAAAAAGAGATGCTAGGATGAAAACCTGAAAAGGCTCCTAGGTAAAATGAGAGATATGAGAGATATATTTGTTTTTACAGAACATCGTTTAATCTCTTGAACATGAAAAGGGGAGAAGAAAAGAGATGAGCAGAGACGACCATGAAACCCAAGAAGATGTTTTATCCTTGGTGGTCTTTTGTTTTTTCTTGTTGATTGTTGAACTCTTGAGGTTTTGGAACTGTTAAACATTTGACTTTACTCGAGGACGAGTAAAGAAGCTAAGTGTGGGGGAGTTGATATTCGTGTAATTTCTGAGAGTATGTTTTTATTTTTAACTAGTTTTTATTAGTTCTAGTTGTGGAAATTACACACTTTTGGTGTAATACTTTATTTTCATTTTTAATTGTAATTTAGTTAGATTAGGATTTTTCTGAGCTAAACAGGTCAAAGATCATCTAAGGGATCAAGATTGGACCTTAAAAGATCAAGGAAAGTGCAAGGAGACAAGAAAGATTTCGATTTGGAAAAAAATACTCATGTACCCGGTCGGGTATTGCCTATACCCGATCGGGTAATTGTTTGATTCGGCTGTCCAAATAAAATCTGAAGACAAATGATCGTGGGAGCAAATTTTCATAAAGATTTGTCAGATACCCGATCGGGTATATACCCTTACCCGATCGGGTATGCCCAGAAAAATGACTTTCTGGGCAATTTCCTGCGATACCCGGTCGGGTATCCTATATACCCGGTCGGGTATCAGACCCTGCAGCTCCCAAAAGCCTATAAATACACCCCTTTCCTTCAAAATAAAATCGTCAATTCACATATACTCTTTATCTCAGTTTAGATTAGTGTTTTCTTTATATTTTCTATCATGTTTAGTCTCCAAATGAGGAGCTAAACTCTTCCATCCTGGTTTTGCTACTTTGAAGCTTAATGAATTTGTAAGTTGTGAGTTATTCTCTTTAATCTTCTTCCTTGAATATTAATTCTTCCTTTAAATACTATTTCTATATCAATGTTGGGGAGTGTTACTATGACAATTAGTTAACATCTTGACATTAGTTATAGTAATAGTTATTTCTTCCTCTATGTTAATATTGGGGAGTGATGCTAAGATGACAATTAGTTAACATCTTGATATTAACTATAGTAGGATTCATCTTCTTTAATATTCTTCCTTGAGTATTAATTAATTCCTATTCATATTTCATATTAATATTTTGAACATTACTTAAAGGATCAACTAGTTTTGTTTCATATATTAATTATTACTAGAATCGGTCGATTAATACGCTTGTTATTAATTCGGTCCTTTCACGGTAGTAAACTTGGATTATTAATGCATGCGTTTCATGGTTAATAAACCAAGGGGAATTAATTATGTTGATTAAACCAATAAACCACTTGTGTTGAGGTTATCTATCTCAATCGTTTTCATCTTGATTTTATTGCTACTATCGGGTTAATATACGGCGCGTGTTCTATATTAACTCGGTAGTAAGTTTTATTAATGAACACGTCTCGTTATTAATAACTACCCTCGATGAATTGGATATACTCCTCGATTGAGTATTCGAGAGGAAGATAGTTAAAGATATAACCGGGATCGACGAACATTTAATGAAGTGGATAAAAGCAAAGCCAAATCTTCTTCTCATTAATTAAATCACATAAGTCGTTCATCTTCGTGTTTAATTTATTAAACCAAATCAAACTAAAACCCCCCATTTTGTTACTAGTTCTATAAAATGAAAAGTATTCCTTTCCCTGTGGATACGAACCTTACTACGCTATACTACGTATAAGTGTTGTATTGATTTATTATTTTGAGTGCACACCACGACAAAGTGCACGTCAGGGTGTTACAGGTGGTATCAGAGCAACCCTGCGACAATTTGTTGACAAAGTGCGCGGTAAAAGCTCGTGGTGGTTTGTGGGAACAGTACTAGAGGTAAGGATGTAACCACCTCGGCACATGCGGGGCCGGGGTGTTACACCATATACGGGTATGATGATGTGCTGGCACGATCCTTGCACTCGGTCTTACTAGAGCACCATCCTCCTCCCTACCGTGGGGATATGATACAAATTAAATAATAATAAAAAATCAACCAAACTTGTGATACAAATTAAATAATCAACCAAACTTGTGATATTTGGCATGCAAATTAAATAATGAGTCGGTAATAATTAATGATAACACTTTTCTATTACACACAAATTACTCCATTCAATTACAAATTCATTAATAAATACCCCATTCAATCACAAATTCATTAATGATATGGAGTAGTGTATATATTAGGGGTATATATATTATGTAACAAATTTTAGTGTAATTACTTAATTTCATGTTTCATCATTTTCATCATCATTTAATATAAGAACGGATTAAAAAGATCGATAGACTTACTTGAAGGTGAAGCAGCCAACTGTTACGTCCACGTCCTACCCCTTTGTGATGGTAGTAGACAGATGGACTGTCGTCTAGGCACACTGCAAATCCAAACATACAATATTAATGAAGGAACTGAAAAATCAAACTTGAAATTCACGATTCATATATTATAATGGTTTAGAACAAACCAACCTTTCTTTCTAAGGACCCATTGACGTATTTCATTTGGACGGATTGCGAGTCCACAACAATAGTAGTGATGGTGATGACAAAAGCAAGCAAAGTAAAGAGTAGAGCGGTTTTGGCGGCCATGGTTAAAACAAGTGCACAAGTGCTAAGACGTTACTAGCAATCTACTGGTTGAAGAGTAAGTAGTTTTGGCCCCTATTTATATACGAGTAATACCACTACGTTATTAGCAGTCTAGTACAATGATGGGTAGCATGTGGGCCGAATTAAAGGGTATTGTATGGGCATGTGTACGGCCGTGCCATGTATTGGGACTCACTGCCCATTGCATGCAAAAGGTTATTGTCATTCCTATTGTAGCCGAATTAAAGGCTAGTGTATGGGCATGTGGACAGCCGTGTATTGGCCATTGCATGCATGTCGTAGTTTAAAGTACAAAAAAGGTCATACTCATTCATATTGTAGCCTAGCATGGTGAGTTATTGTCTGGTATGGCTTCTGACCTGTACAGTGATGGTGCAGGGTTAAGAATATCCACTTTTTTTTATTGTGATTTCTCCGATTGGTTGGAACCAAAAGGGATGGATCATGAAACTAATCTGTGATTGGACAAAAGGGATGAATGCCAATTGTGCTTTCTTATTCATTCTTTTTCCACCGTTAGATTTAGAGCATGTTTGGAGCCCTAGGCTCATCAGCTAGTTTCTTCATGCTTTGAATTTTGTAATAATAAGAAAAAGTAAAGTTGAAATTACTTCTGTGGTTGTGTTAAGACATGGGGTTTCATCCTAAAAGGTCAACCGGATAGGTGGAATATCCCATGTGTTAATATAGCATTTTATTCATCCAAACATTATTGGTGTGAGACATTTAACACCCCTCTTCACGACCAGGCATTTCGTCTAGATCGTGCCATCATTCAATTCATTTTTTTTATTGGTCCGTATTTTTCATCTGGCCTTTTTTATAACCGTGTCAATATTCTTCATAAGGGGCCCCACACCATGGATCGATTTGGCTCTGATACCATGTTAACACACGGGGTTCCATCCTAAAATGTCAACCTGATAGGAGGAGTAGCTCATGTGTTAATATAGCCCTTTGTTCATCCAAACTTTTCCGGTGTGGGATATTTAACACCCCTCTTCACGCCCACACACTTCGTCTGGATCGTGTCATCATTCAGTTTTTTTCATCAGTCCATTTTTTTTCATCCGGCCGTAATTGTCATTTTTTATAATCGTGTCATCACAATTCATAAGGGGCCCCAAACCATGGATCGATTTGGCTCTGATACCATGTTAAAACACGGGGTTCCATCCTAAAAGGTCAACCTGATAGGTGGAATACCCCATGTGTTAATATAACATTTTATTCATCCAAACATTTCCGGTGTGGGACATTTAACAAGTTGTATTGGCCGAAGTTACTGGAGATTATATTTTAGTTATTTTTTCAAATATTTTTTATTTTATTTATTAATAATAAATATTTTAAAAATAAATTTCTCATAAATCAGCATAATTAGTCAAAACAACTATTTCAACATAATTCAGCAAAATCAACCAATTCAACCAATTTCAGTGCTACCAAACAGGATCTTAGGCTGATTCCAATGAAAGGGGTGAAAACCTCAAATGTGAAGTTTTTACTCCCAAATTAAAGCAGCTGCAATCCGGAGTAAAAATCGTATAAGGAGGTCTCACAGGTAATATGGAGAGCGGAGGCCGAGGAGGGAATTCTGAGCGGTGATCGACCAATTGACTCTGGGCTAGAGGTGACTGTGACTCACATTTTAGTGGGTTGACTCGGGATCCATATTAGTGGGTTGACTCACATTTTCCTATATATACTCTTCTCGGAAGATTTGTAACCAGAAGATCATAGTTCATATATTAAATCATAATACAAACTCTACATCCATCTTCTTCCCCGAAGTTTTGTCCTTAACAAAAAAAGAGTTTTTATCAAAAATAGCAACACAGTTGTTATCAACACACAATTTTTGAATGGAAATTAAATTAAATTTGAGGCACATGAAAAACAGATTTTAATGACAGTGGCAGACTAGGAATATTTAATGTAATATTACCAATATTACCAATGGAAAGTATAGTACCATTCGCAACATTAACAGTCATGGAGCTAGAGTAAGAGGATTTTTTTCCCCGGAAGGCAAACCAGGCCACCAAAATCAGTGGGGCGAATGCCGGGAGTCAGATGCCAGAGTTTTATTACTCCCTCCGGTTTTTAATAAACTTCACACTTTCCTTTTTGGGACGGTCTAAAATAAATTTCACACTTCTTTATTTCCTTTTTTGGCAAAGAAATCTACATCAAAACAGTGTCAAACAGTGTCTCAACAGTGCCAAACAGTGTCTCTACAGTGCCAAACAGTGTCTCTACAGTGCCAAACAGTGTCAAACAGTGCCTCAACAGTGTACTCTACAGTAAAGTCAAATTTCTTTCCTTATTTTGTGTGAAGTCAAAGTGTGAAGATTAAATAAATTAAAACCGGATGGAGTATTAAAGATCAATGCAGGAATACAGGGAATAGAGGGGGACTAGACCAAAACCTCTCTGAGAAGGCATTCCTTCTCAAAATACAGCAGTATGAAGATGAAAAAATGAAACACACTGGAAACCTAACAGAAAAAAATACAATGGGGGCTATACCCGACCCATTAAAAACACAAATCACACGAGAAGAATTAGCTCAAAATTCTAAGAGTAGGAAGCCCAAAGAGATCCATAAAGCTAAGTATGCATTTCTTACACAGGCCGGAAGCAAATTAGGATGAGAACAGGCCAGAGTAAGAGGATTTATTTGACAAAATACCTTCAGGAGATGTCATGTGAGCAGAGGCACCGGATTCCGGATATCACAAAGCATCGTTTGATGTTAAAGCAACCAAGGCAGGCGCAGAAGGCTGAGTAAATGGGACAAACAGTGCAACATAGAGTGCCCTGCAGAGAAACAAATTTGGCACACGACTGTGGGAGCAACGGGGCCAAGAATACCGTCATCTGTCGGGAAACCTGCATGATGAGAGTGAGTACCCGAAATGGATTAAGCATTAATATTTAAAATGGACAAGACAGATTAACAGGATGCAACATTGTTTGTTGGTCTTGGATGGAAGCCACCCCTGCGGCCGAAGGTGGTGATGTAGGCAGATGCCCCTGCGACTGATAGGGCTGCTGACTGAAGCCCTGATGTGGTTGGTATGCTGGCTGGCCGAGGCCCTGTTGTGGCTGAAATTGGCCCCTGTCGCGGCCTCCTCTACCTCGACCACCACAACTACATTTTAAGGTCTAATGTAACATTAAAATTGTAACATTTATTTAAATTGTTACAAAAAAGTAACCTATTGTAACGTTTTTGGTTTTGTCATTACATTTGTTAGTTACTTGTTACATTAGGTAGTGTTATTATGTAACACTTCCATTCCTCCAGATAAACTGTTACATTCCTTTGATAAGTGTTACCTTCGTTTGAAGCTAATGTAACACTTTGACCATTCAATGGAAAAAAGAGAACTAAAACAATTTTCCGTCATTAACAATTCCTCAATTAAGAAGCCCAAAAGCTATGGACAAACTATTTGTTTCTATCTGGTTGTGGGTTTATACTTAGAGGCCCAAAATCTATACAAACAAAATAGGGCATACATGAGTAGGGCATCTTCTGGTCAGTCGGCTGATTCATTCATTCATTCAGCAGGTCGCAATTCTTTCTCCGGTCGATCTCTTCATCCGGCTTCAATGGGTCGCAAATTAGCCGGACTCTGTAGACAGCAGGTCCCGATGGTCGCCTCCTTCATCTTCTAACCTCCACCATGTGACGCCGTGATGCGCGCCATTCCGCGGCCCGTTGGCCGTCATCTTCATTAATCCTCAATCTACGAGTCGATAATTTTAGGTATGTCTCTTTCGTTTCAGTCCTATTTTTGTTTTACTTTGGCTTTCAGCTGCTTTTTTATTAACTTCATTCGCCCATACCTGCTACACGGCTTGCTGCCCTAATGAGTCAGATTCATCGGTTTTTCTTACAACAAACTGATCTTAGCGCTTTCAATCTGCCACCACTAAGTTAATTTTTATTTTCAAGGGAGAATACATGTCTGAATTGAACTGCTTATATTGAAATTTTCACTTCCTTGGATCTACATAAACCTCTCATAATCATGGATTATACACAAAAATAAAAAAATCCACTTAATGTAATTCTTGAACTCATATATTATTTAATCTGTTAAGAGACCCTGTTATAACTTATATATTCTCCCTAGCCAGTTGGTTAAATAGTTTTTCTTTTTACATTTGGTATAGAGTAAAAGCAGAAGCTTTTAAACCCTCTTGTACATTGTGCCTTATTACAAGTGCTAATTCGGAAGTACGGGTTAAGTTTCTTCTTGTTGCTTATGTTCCTAACATAACTTGAAGTTTAATTAAAATAGATGTATTCATAGTCTAACTATTTTATGAACAGATCCCAAGAATTCAGGTATTATAATCAACCATTAGTTATTTAATTGGTTTTTGAATATTACTTAATCTTAGGTGCTCTGGTGGATTTCTACTATTTAAGAGATATATAGCAAAATGACTCTTCATTTTCTTAATCCATTTTGTTATGGACAGAATATTCAAAATAGAATAATCAACACACCATTCAGATATTTCCGCAGATACCTCAAGAGAAAGAAAATATGTATACAACTCATCCTTATAAAAGAAAGTATAAAACCAGCAGTTTACTCTTCCATGTAGCACATAAGGATTTTTAAGATTTTAGGTGTTGTCTACTTTACTGCCACAACCTCTCATGGGCGGAGCTAGGGGTGGGCCAACCTAGGCCATGGCCCACCCCAAATTTTAAAAATGGCTTAATTTTTAAGGTAAAAAATTTCGTGTAAAATTTTTTCTAAAAATATTCTTTGTACCAGCCCAGCCCGGCCCAGTGTCCGGACTCCACCCTTGCAAACTCTACTTTAGTTCATATTTTGGTAGTTCAGTTGCTCTTTGAGATTTCTGAAGTGGATAGATGTGTTGATAACAATATTAGTAAGGTATTGATTTTTTTTCTAAAGAATTGTTGGAACTATTTTCTCAAGAGAATCCTGTTGTGTAAGTAAATAGTATGTATTATTCAACTAAACTCAGTTTCAGGTTTTGGAACAGTTTTATACTGGAGCTCGATCTTTACCTTTACAAGAAAATATAAGGTTTGCATTTAGAGGTAAGTTAATCTACTACCTTTGGTTGTTGAGTGACTTGAGTCATCATACAATCTTTGCCATGAAAGTTCAATTTCTGAACCATGATCCTAAACATTGTGTATAGCTTTTGGATCTAGAGTTAATTTTTCTATAAGAATATTTTTTTCTATTAGAATGCTATTTTTCAGTTCCTAAATCTTTCCAAATAACTCGTTTTACTCTATAGTATTGCAGAATGTTTTTTGCTACAAGAAGGTTCTTGACATTAATATTTGAGAATGGTAGTATTTGTTTGACAATTTGAGAATAGTCGTGTACAATTTTTTATTACATCAGACGTTGAAAATTTGCAAAGAATAATTTCTGAATCATTATTTTTAGATTCTTCAAATATAGTGAATATCAATTTTTATATGGATGCTAATTAATGTTTTGAAATATTTGCTGTACAGATAAGGAATTCATCCACATGGAGAGGAAAAGAATGAAACCACACAATGGATGATCTCACCTTACGAAACCAGTTGAGAAATTGACACAGATGCCCCAAATTATGAGCAGTTTATTACGATTTAGGGTTTTGTATGATATGTACGTAATATAATTTTGTAGTTGATTATGTAATTTTAGACTAGAGAGATACAAGTGTGAGATGTACTATAAATGTACTAAATGTGATACTCTGTATTTAGGGATGGAATCGGTTGGCGGCTTGGGCCAACCGGCCCGGAACCGGACCGGCCCGGAACTGGACCGGCCCGCTACTGTGCGGGCCCGGACTGGCCCGGTGAACCGGTTTGTGCCCAGTTCAGTCCACCCGGCCCGGTGGTATTGCGGTCCGGGCCCGGGCCTCCATTTTAGTGAACCGGCCGGGCCGGACCCGGTTTGGGCCTCCAACGGTCAATTTTTTTTTGATTTGTAAAGGGCTTCTAGCCGTTGGGAGAGCTCCCAAACGGCTCTATAGCCGTTGGCAGCATAGGAGGGGAGGTTAGGGGGGTGGGGGTGGGTTATACAAAAAAAAACCTATTTATACTCCTATTTTCTATACATTTTTTAGACCTCTTCTTCTACAACTCTTCCTACTCTCTAATTCTCTACTCTCAAATCTCAATCTCTCATATTCAATCATCTTCATTCTTCATCTTCTCCAAATTCTTTATACATATATATAATTTATATAATTATTATATCTACTTATATATTAATTATCTACTTATAAATATATACTTATACACATTCATATTATAATTCATTACACATTATATATACTATACACCAATGTTCTAAAAGGCGTAAGGCGTGCTGATCGAGGCGGCACGTTGAAGCCTTAAGCCTTTGGAGCCTAGGCGGGTTTAGGCGTGAAAAGACGTTTTGATTTTTTTATCATTTATTTTAGTTTTCCTAGAGATATTTTAAATATTATATTTAAATATTAGATAATGTTATTCAAAAATATATACTTTTCTCATTTTCAACAAAAAAAATATTTTTCCAATCCTAAATCAAACAAATACAGAGTACAAATTTACTAATCACTCAAAAACTAGAACTTCTTATGGCCAACATCCTTGAACTGAGATGAGATTCGAACATGTGACATCCTCTTTGAAAGTGTCACAATGAGGTCATCAGACCACAAGGTACACAAAATCTGGAACTGAAAAAATAGTTTAATTAATGACAATGGTGAGAACGTTGATAATGATAACAATTAAATACAACAATTATAATAATAACAACAAAAATTCCAAAAATAATAGTAAGAATTTCAACAACAATAATACTATTAGTGATAATAATAATTAGTGATAATAATAATTATAACAATAACAATAATCTAATAATAATAATAATATAAACATAATAGCAATAGAAAGTAAGAAACATAATTAGTAATATAAACATACTTGTTTAGCATATTGGGTATATATTATAACTAAAAAATGTCAAATAGTTCGTAATGATGTTGCAGCCGAGTTGGCTATATGAACCTCCTTACACCAGGCTCCACCCGAGTTTGAAACCCCCTTCGAAGTTCATTTTTTAGCATGATACGAAATGCGGAGTTCTGGAGTTCTACTTCAAATTTCATTTTCAACTTTCCCCTTCAACAGTCTCACACCGGAGCCATAGAAGCGTATCACTCTCCCCAACTCTATATATTTTGATATCTCCCTTCCACTCATGAAACAAACACTTCCGGCCGTATTTTCCGGACCAGTTAACTTGCAAAAATCATTTGACGACCTTCCCGATCGAATTTTGAGCTGAAATTTGGTATGGACAAACTAGACTTGATGAGGAACATGCTCAAAAAATTTCATCAAAAAATTCCACCGGGAAGGTGCCCAAACGGGCTCGGCCGGACGGGGCAGCCCGTCAGGCCGGCCTGACATGAAGTTTTCTCATATATATATATATATATATATATATATATATATATATATATATATATATATATATATATATATATATATAGAATTTTATTCATGTCCGGAATTCCGGACAGGAACCGCCGTCCGGACGGTGGCGTTTGGCCGCCTTCCCGGTGACATTTTTTGATGAAATTGTTATGGCATGTTCTCCATCAAGTCTAGTTTATCCACAAAAAAATTCAGCCAAAAACTCAATCGGGAAGGTCGTCAAATGATTTTTGCAAGTTAACTGGTCCGGAAAATACATATTCCGGACGAGTTAACTTGCAAAAATCATTTGACGACCTTCCCGAATGAGTTTTTGGCTGAATTGTTTTGTGGATAAACTAGACTTGATGAAGAACATGTCATAAAAATTTCATCAAAAAATTCCACCCGGAAGGCGGCCAAACGCCGCCGTCCGGACGGCGGTTCCGGTCAGGAATTCCTGACCGGAAGAGTGCTCTATATATATATATATATACTAGTTCTTTAACGCGCTTTGCGCGATTGAATAATGCCCAATTTTGTTATTTCTTACTTTTTTAGACATTAGTTGCATTCCATCTATAACAAAATGAGAAAGTGGTTTGTAACTTTTACATTATGAGAAGAAATAAGTTTTAAGTTGAATGTATTTTAAGTATGTAGTTGAATGTCCATCATTTGTGTTAAAGTCGATGTTGTGCTGTTGTACCATATATATTGTTATTTGGAAGATGTATCTGTATTGTAATCTATAATGCATGGTGAAGAATATCATACACCTTAATCTCGGAATCTCAGGTCGCTAACCGGTTGATGAAATTTTTAGTAGTCACCCCGATATTCCTTTTTAATTAGAATCTTCTCATATAATTATGTATATTTGAATGACATAGGAAACAGTAATCTGCATGGGAGTAGAAAAATATCTAACCGGTCCCGATAAAACTATCTTGATGTTCTATTAAGCATAAAATATCATTCTTTGTATATTATTTTCTTATTTTTACAATGTCAGTACACCATTGGCCCTCCCCGCTCCATCCTAGAAATACATATCGATAGTATATACTACCTCCACCCCAAATTGATTGCAAATTTGAGTTTTCTTGACCAAACATACAGTTTCATTTTATTCGCTTAATTAGGATGTCAATTTTTAATTATATTCTAATTTGAAGTTTGCAACTTTGATGAGATTCATATGTAGTTTCTGAATATGTAAATTTTAATTATTTAAAAATCGAATTAATTATCGATAGAGATGATTGACATATTTTTATTATTGGTTGACCAAAAATTGTTGATTATGGAAAAGAGAATGATAGTTGTGCATAAATTTGTAGGTTCTAATTTTATAGAACATGAAATCTTATTAGGCACCATTTGCAAACGTTTAACAACAACGCTTCTATGCTTTTAGCTTAAAAAAGTTAAAAAGAGTGTTTTCATGTGACAACTTCTACTTAAAGTAAACACAAAGGCTAGAATCTACGTTTTAAATTTTTTTATTACACAAAAATCACATATTTTACCAAACACTACCAACTTTTATTATTCAAAATCAATTTTTTTCAAACACTACCAACTTTTACTATTAAGCAATTTTTCTAAAATTACTTCAAAAAGTGATTTTTTTAAAGCACAAGATATTGCAAACACTCCCTTAGTATGCTGCTTGTAAAATACTAAGAGCCCGTTTTGTGGTTCTGTTTTTTGAATTATCAAGATTAAAGACCAACTTTTTCACCCAACACTTAACTTTTGATTTCGCGTGCTGAATTGTGTAATAATAAGAAGTAAGGTTGATGTTACTTTTCTAGCTGTATTGACTGAAATTACTATAGAAGACCATGCATTTTAGCTATTTTCCATATAATTTTTTATTTATTTTATTAAAAATATTTTAAATATAATTTTTTCATTAAACAACAGATTAAACCAATCAAGTCACTTCATCCAGAACTCCATAAATTTCAATAGAATCAGTTAATTCAACCAATTTTAGTGTTATCAAACGAGCTCTAAATTTTGATGCAATAATTAGCTGTGGTAGCATATCTTATGACATGTACCTTTTGCCATAAAAGCTAATTAATTGAATAAATACTTCCTTACTTTATCAATTCATTGTTAATCACATAACCTTAATTTTTTTTAAAATCACATCACTCTAATTAACCACCATGAACAAGAAGAAACGACATGTAGTTACTTGAAGACTAACCTAGATCATAGTGGAAAGATCATATCCTATCATGCAACAAGAACATTAAAAAGTACGCAGTAATATTTTTTTCATATACAAAGGATAAAAAACGAGCCAAAGAAACAAAATTAATTAAAAGCAATATTCAATCGACCTACAGTTTTTTTCAAACAAAATGCTTAATAAGGGTGTGATATAAAATTGGCTTCAGAAACACAAAGATATAATAATTTTCTATTACATACACTCCGTAATATCCAAAGAGATACGATTCAAAAATAATGTCCCTTTAAATGAAACATGGGACTTAATAATGATATTGAATAAAAAGTTTTGGATAATTAATTTTCTAAAAAAATTGTAATATATTCTCAAACGAATCAAAGAGACTTCAAATATTTCTATAATTATTTTCACAATTAAGCCTCACGTTTTTATTTTAAAAAAGAATCCACAACACAAAGTCAACCCATCTAAAATAAATACGGAGTACTTTGAAGTTTGAAATGGATGGTCCAAAAGCCAATGAGTGTTGGAGAGGTTCGTAACGAGAGTGAACGGCAGGTTTAACGGAAGACCAAAAGAAAAAGAGAGTTATTAATAACCAGTATAATATTTAAAACATGATGTACAAGTATATAATGCTAAGCTTTTACACCAACACATTTTTTATACCTAAAACATCCTTACCTTGATTGATGTTAATAAGATTTTAGATTTATATAAGTATTAAAGTATTAAGTATAAGTGTATTACTCATCTTATAGTAATATACTTATATATTATATGGCCTTTTTATTCAAATATTACTATTAAATTAATGGATTTCCAGTAAGGTAAGTTAAGTTTCAAAAGTCCAAATATATGACTCCACTATTATACTCCGTACATCACACCATTGCACACCTAGGCAGGCCATTAATCCGTTGCACACCAATCCCATTAACACCAGTTATATTTTTTTTTCTTCGGCCATTCACAACAACAGCCACTGTTACCATCAGCGTCGCCGACAGTCTTGCCGCACCACCGCTCAATGATTTGCTCCGGTCATAGTGACTGCCGCTCAGTGACTTGCTTCGACCATAGTGATCGTCGCTCAGTGACTTGCTCCGGCCATAGTGACTGCCAACACAGTGACTGCCCCAACGACCACAGTGAATGCCCCACCGGTCACAATGATTTCGACCACATTGACTCCGACCACCATGACTACCCGTCCACCAGCCACAGTGACTACCCACCCACAGGTCATAGTGACTCATCAAACTGATGCCCATAGTTACTCAGTCACAATGACACGCAACACTCGATCACGATACCGCCACCCCCTTGACCGCCGCCCCAGCCTTGACTCAACTCCCCAATCCCTAGCCCCCTCCCAGCCCCGAGCCACCTCCCCATCCAACACGACTGCCTGCCACCCTGCTGGCACTGCCATCCCGCCGCCACTACCACCATCTGCCTCCCCATCCCCATGCCCCACCAGCACCCCAAACCCAAGCCCAAGCCCCTGCCCTGTCCCAAGCCACCTGGCGGTCAGCCAAACTACCCTGCGAGCCCATCAACGCCGTTCAACACCACAAGCTCCAACATTCAGCCCCAATCCCAATCGTCACTCCTCTAACCCTAGCCTCCAACCTCCAGCGCATCACCACCGTCGTGAATCTAGCCGCCGCTCAACCACCAGCAAACACCCCCAGCTCCTAGCCCTATTTTTGGGTCGCTGCCGCCGTTTGCTAGCAATTGACATCGCTGGAGCATGACCAAACCATGGGACTTGGCCGCCGCGACTTTCACATCAGATCTAGAAAACTGAATAAGAAGAAGAATGGAAGCGGGCGGAGATCTGGAGGCCGGAAGAAGGGGCGACCGCGAAGGTGGAGCCGATACGGCCTGGAGGCAGTAGCGGTACGGTGCGATGGCCGACCGCAAAGATGAAGAGAAGAAATACCGACTTCCTTGCTCGATGGAGAAGATGGAGGTTGAGCTCGATGGAAAAGAAACGGAGCAGGAGCGTTTGTTTAGCGCGTAGGGATGGAGCAAGTCATATTTTTGGGATTATTAAAAGGAGTTACGTTTTTGTATTTTAAACTAGTATAGTACCCGTGCATACGCACGGGAAATAGCAATTGGTCCAAACACTTTTACTCATTATCTAAATAAACATTAAAATAAACGTAACTTCTTAGATTATGCATTTTATGTGTAAAAAAAAGATTATGCATTTTAAAAAAATAAGACTACAATGAATCTTATATAAGCCATAAAATAAATATTAAATGAAGATTATATAAATGAAAATTAATTGACACCACTCATTAGAATTTGCTACCTATTAATTTTATATGATTAAATTAATTTTAAAATTAACTACTTTTCTAAAAAAGTGTGTACAATAAGTGAATGGCATAAAGTTTAAGTGAATACAATAAATATTGAAATTAAAAAATATTAGCTGAATAAGAACTTGCTAATCATTAGTTAAATTAGTGCTATTATATAAGAGAGAGAAAATTATTCTTACTCAATTGTTAGCCGACCTATCTTGTTACACCTAAAAACATTACGTATGAGAGATAATTTCACCGCTTAATTGTTAACTCACTTATCTTATCTAAAAGCATTACATGTAAGAGAGGAAATTTTCTGCTCAATTTTTAGTCAGCTTATAATATACCTAAAAGCACTTGGCATGAAAGAGATAATTATATCACTTAATTGTTAGGCGACTTATCTTATACTTAAAAGAACTGCATACGAAGTATATGATAGAAAGTTCTCTCATTCAATTGTTAGCAAACTTATTTTCTATTACCTAAAGCACTACATATGAGATAGAAATTTCTTCCGCTAAATTGTTAGCAAGTTTATTTTCTAATATCTCAAAACACTACATAATAGAGAGAAATTCTTCCACTCAATTGTTATGAAGTTTATCTTCTTATACCTTAAAGCACTACATATGAAAGAGAAAATTATCTCATCAAAATTGTTAGCCAGTTTATCGTATAACCTAAAAGTACTACATATGAGAAAAATAACTATTCCGTTCAATTCTACTGCTCAATTGTTAGCAAACTTCTCTTCTAATACATAAAAGCGCTACATACAGTAGAGAAACTTTATCCGCTTAATTATTAGCAAGTTTATCTTCAGATATCTAAAACCACTACTTATGAGTGAGAAAATTCTTCCGCTCAATCGTTATGTGGTTTATCTTATACCTAAGGACATTACATATGAGAGCAAAAATTCTTTTGCTCAATTTTTAGTCGGCTTATCTTATATTTAAAAAACTACATATGAGAGAGAAAGTTTTTCCGCTCAATTGTTAGCAAGCTTATCTCCTAATCTCCTAATACGATACCTAAAAGCACTACATATGAGAGATGAAATTTCTCCGATCAATTGTTAGCCTGCTTTTTCTTAAACCTAAAAGGACTATGTATGAGAAAGATAATAATATAACTTAATTGGTAGCCGGTTTATCTTTTTTTTTTAAACCCCAGGAGGCGTCGGGGGGGGGGGGGGGGGGGGGGGGTCTGGGGTAAACTGGGATCAATCTCACTCTATTGAGAATTGAACCTGAGACCTCCCATAAGTGAGAGTGAGTTTGCTACCAGCTGAGCTGGACCGCTTTCTCGAGCTGGTTTATCTTATACTTAAAAGAACTACATATATGAGATCCCGTTCAATTGTTAGCAAACTTATCTTCTCATACCTAAAAGCACTTCATATGAGAGAAAAAATTATTTCGCTCAATTCCCTTACTCAATTGTTAGCAAGCTTATCTTCTAATACGTAAAAGAACCACATATGGGAGAGAAAATTGTCCCGTTCAATTATTAGCGAACTTATCTTTTAATACCTAAAAGTACTACATATGAGAGAAAATTTTGTCCGCTCAATTATAAGCAAAAGTTTTTTTGAATAATAACATGGACCCCACTAATTGGGATAGTAGGGAGATGATATTAAAGTCCAATGGGACGGAGGGAATTTATTTTTCAAAGAGTTCTTTTCCGTAACAATATAATCGTACCCTAAGCTAAATCTTGTATGTGCAGCAATAGATTCTTTTGACTGCTTAGCTCATTCTAAATATCATTCCTGGATCTGCCTCTGCTTAAATTATACCTTATAAAGATAATAGTTTTATTAAAACGTGACATTTTTTTCTAAGATTCTCATTCTTAATCCACCATAAAGCAATTTGAAGAAAATGAAAATGAAAACGTTGGTTAAAGTTAGAGTAAAAATGATTTATGATACACTTTGAAGAAAATAGAAATGATTTTAATACAATGGACCCCATTAATATTCCACGTTTTGTTATTATGGAATGGTACAAATGGCTAAATGGTTATGAGTTAGTTCTTTTAATGAGCTATTTCTTTTCTTATATATAAATAGAAGTCTAAAGAGTCACATGTGAGCCATTTTTATATACTATAAACATTATACTATATATTACTTATAATATATTTACACATTATATATACTATATATACTTATACACATTCATATTTATTTTATATTTAGTTTGTATCCATACTATTGTTATTTACTTATATTTACATATTATATTTAGTTAATATATACTCCCTCCGTCCCTTATAACTTTGCCAACTTTCCTTTTTTGGATGTCCCATTAACTTTGCCACTTTCCCATTTAAGTAAAGAATTTGTGGTTCCAGTTAATTCTCTCTCCTCTGCACAAACCTCAACCACACAGTTTTTACTTTATTAATCCCCGTGCCGGTCAAACTTGGCAAAGTTATTAGGGACGGAGGGAGTACTTATATATATATATATATATATATATATATATATATATATATATATATATATTAAAGTATTAAGTATAAGTGTATTACTCATCTTATAGTAATATACTTATATATTATATACTATAATCATTATATTATATTATCTTCATCTAAAGGAAAATCACTTTTAAAATCTGCATTTGGTTCTCTTATGAAAAAAAGTAGAGCAACTCCCGCTACTGAACAAAGCTCAGTTAACGAGCTTTCTTTGTATCTAACATTGAATGTTGATTATGAAGTTGGGGATGACTTTGACGTTCTTAAGTGGTGGAAGGAAAATGAAAGAATGTTCCCGGTTTTATCAAAGATGGCTAAGCAAGTGCTAGCAATGCCGATATCAACAGTTGCCGTGGAACAAGAATTTAGTGCGACCGGCAACGTCCTAACCGATTATAGAACGAGGTTGAGCCCGAGCTCTCTTGAGACGCTAGTTTGCTTCCACGATTGGTTGAAGGCCAAACGAAGAACTCAAGAAATGACCATCGCTCCCACCCGCCACTTTATGGAGGAAACAACCACCGAAGACGGAGATTCCGATTGATTTTTTATTACAAAATGTATTACAATTTTTAAATGCATCCTAATTCTCAATTGTACTTCTTATTTGAAATAAATATACTTCAATTATTTTATATTATTGTGTACATCAATTCAATAATTCTCAAAAAAAAATGTATTCAATGATCAATTCAATAAAATTAATTTGTAAACTTGTACTTCATATTTCAATAATTCTCATAAAATTTGTATTAATTTGTAAATTTGTAATCAATTCAAAATAATATTAATATGTAAATTAATTAATTGGTTACAAACTTACAAGTTACAACTTCAATATGTAATTTGTTTAAATACTTATACACCTATTTTGTAAAATTTGTAAATTATAAATCAAATCACTTTTATAATTAAAAAATAGTTTTACTTAATTCATTAAATTAATTAACTTCTTTTACAATATGTATAATTTTCAAAAAAAAAAAAATTAAAACATTTTGAAATACAAAATTGCTCCCAAACGGCTATATAGCCGTTGGGGCTTAGGGTGGGGGGCAGGGGGTCCCGAGGGTGGTGGTGTGGGGGTGAGGTTCAAAAAAATCTATAAATACATCTATTTTCTACCATTTTTCTACACCTCTTATCCAACTCTTCTTCAAGTCTTCTCTATCTTCATCTTCTCTTATTATCCTACATTTCTACTTATACATCTACCATTTTAAAGATGGAAAGTAATTCTTCTGTTATGCAAAACAATTTTGATAAGTGGAAGGACCCGAAGACCGGACTGTGGTGGGCAACTTGCAAGTGGTGCAAGAAAGAGTGTTGCTTGGGGCGTTCACACGGAGTCGGGATGTCAATAAAACATATGAAGTCATGTGACAAAGGCAAAACAACAACCAACGATGACGGAAATCCCAATTGATATTTATTAGAAAATGTATTTCATATTGTTATTGTTTTCTCAATTCTCAAATGTACTTCCTATTTCAAATAAATGCACTTGAATTTTGTTTTTAATAAGAATTATTATAATAATATAATATATAATTTAAAAAAAAATATAAGGCCCGGCCCGGCGGGCGGCCCGGCCCGTGAACCGGGCGGGTGATCCGGCCCGAACCGGACCCGGGTTTACCCGGGCCGGTTCTGGGCCTTCAATACCTTGAACCGAGGCCCGGCCGGTTCAAGGCCCGAACCGGGCCCGGCCCGGCCCGAACCGAGTCCATGCCTATCTGTATTTGTTAGTTATATATAAAAGATTTATTTTTAATAATATTTCCAATTTACGTTCAAAACATTGAAGTTATATGTACACCATAGACACATCACACATATAAAATAAATGCTATATCAGAACAAATCTAATATTTCTTACATATTTTTTCGAAGCGTTACATTTGCTTATTTTATAAAAACAATTGTTACATTTGTACTGGGTTGGATTTTGTAATACTTTTGGCTTGTTTTCTAAAAGTGTTACAATTGATTTTAAAAACTGTTACATACCGTTACAATAGAGAAAAGGTAACACGAGCGAATGTAACAGCATGAAACTGTTACATTTAAACTAATGTAACGGACTTTTAGACCTAAAGTAACGAATTTGATTGTTACAAAAGGTCCTTAAATGTAGTAGTGCTTGTTGAGGGTTTCCATATCTTAAATTTGGATAATCCCTTAATCCTGGATTATAAGAATTTGAGAAAGGATCATACCTTCTTTGTTGATGTCCTTGGAAACTCAAGGCGTTGACTTGCTCTTCTTGGAGTGATGAACACGAATCAGTGGGGTGTCCAGTTGATGTGCATATGCCGCAAGCTTTGACCTCCTGAATTTTTGGCTTTACAAGGAGTTCTTTTATCAAAGAACTCAAGCCGGCAACTTGACTTTCTAGAGCGGTTGTGCTGGGTTCCGCCGCAAGAACTCTTCGAGTTGAGGCTTTGCGGTCGAATTGTCGTGAGTTCTCGGCCAAGTCTGAGATAAGACTTATAGCTTGTGAGAGAGTTTTATTGACAATGCCACCTTCACAAGCGGCATTATATTCACCATTCTTCTATCATCATCAACAAGACCATCATAAAAGTATAAGATGAGATCTTGTTCAGTGTATCCATGATAGGGGCAGCTAGCACATAGCTTTTTAAATCATTCCCAAAATTCATACAAGGACTCATCATCCTTTTGCTCGATGTTGCTCATTTGTTTTTTGAGAGAAGATGAGATGGAAGCAGGATAATACCTATCAAGGAAACACTTCTTCATTTGTGCCCATGTGTTGATGCTTCCCGAAGGAAGATAGAAAAGACAATCTTTTGCGGTGTCCTTCAAAGAGAATGGGAAGGCCCTCAACTTGATTTGTTCTCCGGTGACACCGTTTGGGCACATGCTTGTGCAAACGATGTGGAACTCCGAAAGATGTTTATTCGGGTCTTCTCCTCCCAGGCCATGGAAAGATGGCAATAGATGAATGAGCCCAGATTTTAGCTCAAATGTATTACCCTCATTGAGTGTAGGGAAGGTAACATAACGGTTGTTGATTGAGGTTTGGAGCAGTGAGATCCCTTAGGGTCCTTGTCTCGAGAGCCGTGTGGAACGACTCTTCGGATTCGCTAGAGCTAGAGCTAGCGTTTGAGGATTCCTCCGAGGGTGTGTGCGGAAATAAATTTCTCAACCTCTTGAAGGCTTGTTCTATTTCGGGGTTTGTTTGGTAAGTAAGTTCCTTTATAGAACGGGTTTTTACCATATACTCATGTAAGCTCAGAAATAGAAAAAGTAAGAACTCTTTATGTTTTATTTATTTATATATTTTTTTTCGATTTTTCTTAATTTAAAATAAAAAGAAAAATTATTGCCTTTCCCCGGCAACGGTGCCAAATTTGACGTGCAATTTGTCATGGTGTGCACTCAAAATAATAAATCAATACAACACTTATACGTAGTATAGCGTAGTAAGGTTCATATCCACAGGGAAAGGAATACTTTTATTTTTATAGAACTAGTAACAAAATGGGGGGTTTTAGTTTGATTTGGTTTAATAAATTAAACACGAAGATGAACGACTTATGTGATTTAATTAATGAGAAGAAGACTTGGCTTTGCTTTTATCCACTTAATGAAATGTTCGTCGATCCCGGTTATATCTTTAACTATCTTCCTCTCGAATACTCAATCGAGGAGTATATCCAATTCATCGAGGGTAGTTATTAATAACGAGACGCGTTCATTAATAAAACTTACTACCGAGTTAATATAGAACACGCGCCGTATATTAACCCGATAGTAGCAATAAAATCAAGATGAAAACGATTGAGATTAAATTGATAACCTCAACACAAGCGGTTTATTGGTTTAATCAACATAATTAATTCCCCTTGGTTTATTAACCATGAAACACATGCATTAATAATTCAAGTTTACTACCGTGAAAGGACCGAATTAATAACAAGCGTATTAATCGACCGATTCTAGTAATAATTAATATATGAAACAAAACTAGTTGATCCTTTAAGTAATGTTCAAAATATTAATATGAAATATGAATAGGAATTAATTAATACTCAAGGAAGAATATTAAAGAAGATGAATCCTACTATAGTTAATATCAAGATGTTAACTAATTGTCATCTTAGCAACACTCCCCAATATTAACATAGAGAAAGAAATAACTATTACTATAACTAATGTCAAGATGTTAACTAATTGTCATCTTAGTAACACTCCCCAACATTGATATAGAAATAGTATTTAAAGGAAGAATTAATATTCAAGAAAGAAGATTAAAGAGAATAACTCACAACTTACAAATTCATTAAGCTTCAAAGTAGCAAAACCAGGATGGAAGAGTTTAGCTCCTCATTTGGAGACTAAACATGATAGAAAATATAAACAAAACACTAATCTAAACTGAGCTAAAGAGTATATGTGAATTGGTGATTTTATTGTGAAGGAAAGAGATGTATTTATAGGCTTTTGGGAGCTGCAAGGTCAGATACCCGACCGGGTATATAGGATACCCGACCGGGTATCTCAGGAAATTGCCCAGAAAGTCATTTTTCTGGGCATACCCGATCGGGTAAGGGTATATACCCGATTGGGTATGTGACAAATCTTTATGAAAATTCGCTCCCACGATCATTTGTCTTCGGATTTGATTTGGACAGCCGAATCAAGCAATTACCCGATCGGGTATAGGCAATACTCGACCGGGTACATGAGTAATTTTTCCAAATCGAAATCTTTCTTGTCTCCTTGCACTTTCCTTGATCTTTTAAGGTCCAATCTTTATCCCTTAGATGATCATTGACCTGTTTAGCTCAGAAAAATTCTAATCTAACTAAATTACAATTAAAAATGAAAATAAAGTATTACACCAAAAGTGTGTAATTTCCACAACTAGAACTAATAAAAACTACCATGAGCCTTTAACGCACACTTTGTCAACACACTGTCGCAGGGTTGCCGAGGTGGTTACTTCAGACCTCTAGTAGTGTCCTCACAAACCACCATGAGCCTTTAACGCACACTTTGTCAACACACTGTCGCAGGGTTGCTCTGATACCACCTGTAACACCCCGGCCCCGCATGTGCCGAGGTGGTTGCTCCAGACCTCTAGTAGTGTCCTCACAAACCACCACGAGCTTTTACTGCACACTTTGTCTTCACTCATGCGCGCCCTGAGAAACTTCTCAGGGGGTCACCCATCTCAAAACTACTCCCGTGCAAACACGCTTAACTTTGGAGTTCTTTGTGATGAGCTCCCTTAAAAGGAGATGCACCACTGTTGGTATGAGTAGTACTATTAATCTGTTTATATTAAATCTCAAGTGTTACATATGACTTATCGCGACAAAAAATATATTTTTATGTCTTAATTTGTTGACCAGTAATCTGGGTAACTTTCATCAAAGATGTATAGATGTTTTTATGTGCACCGGTTTTAGTCCCTAATGTGATACTAATTACCGAGTACATTTTAATTGACTAAATCGGATCAGTCCAAATCGGATCACCTGACTTCAGTTTTTGTAAAATAAAGACAGATCCAAATCGGAGTGGGATCTATTTTAATTGACTAGCTGTCGCAAAAATAGTTGGGAAAAGGACACCAATAGTACTAAACGGAGGCCCAAATCCAGAAAAGAGAGTCCAATTTAAAATAGACCAAAAACTAACCTAGTGCTATCAAAACTGGAAAGTTACAACCGCAAATATCTTCCGGATCAAATTTTAGAAATACGGCCATACGAGTGACGTACTACACATTACCAGCCTGCACATACACCATGGACTATCACAACGCATAGTGGCACATATGGACTATCACCACTACTGTTTTTTTTATTCTGCTCTACAACAATGACTCTAATAGGATAATTTTACTATTTTAATGGAGTATAATTTTAATATTTTAATTTTATTTGAGAAGATAAATAGGGATCCCATATAAATATGATAATATGACAATTATGTGATAACTATCTTAGTGACCAATGCTTCAGTTACTGTTGCTTCATTAATCACTGCCTCAGTTACTATTATCGTTCTAGTGACATCGTTTCAGTTACTACCGTTCAAGTGATCATCGTCTCAATTACTATTATCACTCAGTAACATCATTTCAGTTACTACCACTCAGTGACCACCGTCACAGTTACTATTACCGCTTCAGTGACATCTCTGACAGTTACAATTACCTAACACGCCAGTTACAGTTACAGTTACAAGACCCGCCACATACAATTACATGACAGATCAGTTACAGTTACCTGAATCGCTAATTATTGTTTCCCAATTTGATCGGTTATAATTATCCATCCCATCCAATAATTATTATCGGGTTCGATTATTTATTGTTACCCACACCAACCACCACCCTCAGCCATCACCACTTCCGTTCACCGCCAACGATAACCGCATCCGGCCGGTGACCGCGGCCGCCAGACACCACCTACGCTGCCCAACAGCCTCGTCAGTGACCACCTGCCCCTCCCTTCTCCGGTGACCAGCCTCCCCATCCATTATCCAGCCCAACCGCAACCCCAACCCCAACCCCGTCTACAACCTCCCCCAACCCCCATGACTCAAACCACCGGCCTGTAACTGCCGGCCACCGCCGGCCACCGCCAGCCCTACCTCGCTCTTCTCTACCCGTCCACGCCCCCACAACCGCTGCATCTCACCACCATACCCGCCCCAGGTCCAGCTCCCGACCAGCCACCCTATCGAACCTTAGCCGCCCGCCGCACTCGCCTATAGGTGGAACCCTAGCCACCTGCCGTGTTCGCCCAGATCTGAAACAACAACTCATTGGAAAAACAGATCCGGAAGAAGAAATAGATGAGGAGGAAGACGAAGTGGAGATGGAATAAAGAGAAGACGGAGAGCGGGTGTGCGGCGGCGAGGCGGCGAGGCGGAGAGAACGGCGTTCCGTCGAGGTAGGTGCAGTGCGGCAGCAGTATGGGACTGTAGATGTGCGCTGAAGGGGAGAAGGTTGGGCGATTGATTTGGTTGTCCAGGTTGCTTCGGTCCTTTCCTTTTGAGTTTGGTCTCATTTTTGACCAACTTAAAATCACGTTCTATTTTTGCATTTTAGAAAGGTAGGAGTATTATTTTAGTCATTCTTCCAAAATGGTTACTATTTTCTCTTGAAAATTAATCTTCATTTACCTTTTTTACTCAAACACAACGATAAATTTCACTTTATTCTCTCACTTTCTTAAATCGGAGTGAGATCTATTTTATAGGATGGAACCTCAAGGTAGTACTTAATACTATAACTATTTACTCCGTAATAAGAAATAATTCTGGAGCTTTCTTTATAAATCCGATATCTAGAGTAGAATAGTAAAATTATATAAAATGTGGTAAGTAAAAAAAACCTAAACTACTTTAATGATCATACGGAGTGCCACGTAACTCCAGAATTTTTTAAACTACGTAAGAGGAATTTTTTAAGAACATACGGAGTGCCACGTAACTCTGCCATGTCATCATATATAACTATTATTTAATATTTAATTACTTGCTTTATCTTTTAATTTTTTTAGTTTTGTATACCATCTTATTTGGAAACTCATATTTGTATAAAATCTGATTTTATTCGGCACTTTTGTATATAAATCTGATTTAGAATAAAAATAAGCTACGTAATCTAAAGCTACATAATTTAAAGATGATTTTATTCATCATTTTAGAATTTCTAATTCCATACTGTAGAATAAATCTAAAGCTACGTAATTTAAATATGATTTTATTCATCATCTTTTAATTTCTAATTGGAAAAATTGACAAGAATAATCCCACATTTCACTGGTCTTCTCATAATAATCCTACCTTTACATAATCCCAAAATAATCCCACCTTCGCACCCCATCTTCTTTCATTGGACCCTGACCAAGTTTTTTACCTTTATTTGAAAATCTTATATAAATAATCTCACATTTATAAAGATATAATAGAAAAGTAAAAGGTGAGATTATTTATATGATTTTCAAAAAAAGAGTAAAAAACATGGTCAGGGTCCAATGAAAGAAAATGGGGTGCAAAGGTGGGATTATTATGAGAAGACCAACGAAAGGTGAGATTATTTTTGTTAATTTTTCCTTTCTAATTTCATACTTTAGAATAAACTTTTAGTATATTTTAAGTTTCTAAATCTAAACCTACGTAATTTTGGAGTAAACATTAAGTATATTTTAGGGATAAGGGTCAGATAGGGCCTCGAACTCGAAAAAAATGTCAAATAAGGTCATATTTCGGATGCTCTGTCTGGCCGACGCCATTTGGGGCGGTTCCCGATGGAATTTTTTGATGAAATTTTTTGAGCATCTTCCTCATTAAGTCTAGTTTACCCATACCAAATTTCAGCTAAAAATTCAACCGGGAAGGTAGTGAAATAATTTTCCGAAATGTACGGCGTTGTTTAACTTTACAGTTATCTTCAAAAACTCATTTGACTACCTTCCCGATTGAGTTTTTAGCTGAAATTTGGTATGGGTAAACTAGACTTAATGAGAAAGATGCTCAAAAAATTTCATCAAAAAATTCCATCGAGAACCGCCCCAAATGGCGTCGGCCAGACAGAGCATCCGAAATATGACCTTATTTGACATTTTTTTTTCGAGTTTGAGGCCCTATCTGACCCTTATCCCTTTATCCCTATATTTTATGTTTCTAAATTTAGAATTAGAAACATAAAAACTACATATAAAGCTACGTAATTTTGGAGTAAACTTTAAGTATAGGAAAATTTCACAAGAATAATCCCACCTTTCGCCGGTCTTCTCATAATAATCCCACCTTTAAATAATCCCAAAATAATCCCACCTTTGCACTTCATCTTCTTCCATTGGACCCTAACCAAATTTTTTTACCTTTTTTGAGAATCTTATATAAATAATCTTACATTTATAAAGATATAATAAAAAAGTGAAAGGTGAGATCATTTATATGATTTTCAAAAAAAGAGTAAAAAACATGGTCAGGGTCCAATGAAAGAAGATGGGGTGCAAAGGTGGGATTATTTTGGGATTATTTAAAGGTGGGATTATTATGAGAAGACCGGTGAAAGGTGGGATTATTCTTGTGAATTTTTCCTTAAGTATATTTTATGTTTCTAAATTTAGAATTAGAAACATAAAAACTACCTATAGTGCATATGTAAGCTATCTTTCTTTATATTATATAAAGTAGCAAAGTCTGCTACAAGTTTTGGAGGCAAAATTGCCACCCAAAAGAGGGATAAAAATGTAATATATACACCACAAATATATAATCTCGCCCAGCCCATTATTACGTTGTGCGTTGAAAGTTTGAAACGTGTGCAATCATTTTACTTTAGGATCATTTATTTTATAATAATAAGAATTGAATGCTAACCATTTTTAAACACATCCATCTTTATATCAAATAAATATAATAATAACGTTGAGTGCATATGTATGGCAAGAATTAGTTATTCATTTAGTACACCAAGAAGGCAAGAATTACTCCCTACCTGGCAAGATCAATCATATAAAAAATCAATATAAGTTTGAAAAACATTGCAGGAATAATATAAAAACAGTATTATTTCAAAACCAGATAGGTAATTTAAACAAGTTAAAATAAACAATAGAAAAAGGGAAAAAGTACAGTCGTAAGAACTAAAAAATATAAAAAATAAATTTTGAAAAGATGTTGAACATACAAATACTTCCAAACACTCAAAAAAAAAAATCACATTCTTAAAATGTACACAACTTTTATTTATTGTTCTTCAAATGCTAACAAGTTTTTAATATAAAAACACACTATTACAGGTCAGAAATCTGTTAAATGCTAGATTGATCATTTTTTTAAATGTAAGCATATATATTTATATGATACGTAGTACTACATTCCTTCACTAACATTAGGACAAGAAGGGTGACACGATTATTAACAAAAGTAAATTTATGTGATTGATATTGAATTGATAAAGTAAGAATAAAGTAAATATGATTTAGAACCACATAATATATCAAATTTGATATGAGACAATATTAGTGGGATTTTTTGAAAAGGTAAAATGAGACAATCTTAGTGTGACGGAAGAAGTATTTTTTTAGTATAAAGATTTAAGTAACCAAGCATTCCAGCTCAGCTTGTTGTGAGGTTACCGTGTCTAGCGAAAGGTCTCGAGTTCGAAACCCGCTAGGCACATAAGGGCTTGAATTTAGAAAATTATTGCTCATGCATTACATACCATTATCATACTCCATAATAGAATGCAATTTCAAACAAGTTATTATTCCACTCTAGATGTACCTCGTGCATCGCACGGGTACTTTGTCTAGTTATAAATACAAAGAGAATGTAAATAAAAGTGTATTTTCACTATTGACTTTCTACTTAGTTTGAAGAATTCTATTGTTTATATCAAGAATGTTATCACAGTAAGTTTCCACAACATTTTTAATGATATATTATTGAATACTATGTACATATAATACTTTACCAATCACATGTTTATGATACATGATATTATTATGCATTATACCTGATTGATTAATATTCCATAAAATGCAGAAGTTATTCTAGCTAATACGCCAGTTTGATACATCCAAGTCCGACTGGACAATCAAAGTTCATGTTAGACGTCTTTGTGATGTCATCAATCACAAAAGACAAGGAAGCTTAATTTGTCTAGACTAGTTTTGATCGATTAAGAGGTATACTTTTTTTTTAATCTCCAATTTTAAATGCACCTATTTTAGAAAAAAACTAATGATATTTTTTTGTGGTCGCAGGGTAATTATGTTCATGCATCTATAAGAAGTGGATATGTTCAGACATTACATCCCAAAATAAAGGAAGAAATGATACACATCATAAAAAATTTCTCAGTGGTTCCAAATAAAGAAGAGTATCGTGTTGTCTCCGATAATAAAATCATGCTACAATTCTTCCATAACACTGTCATCAAAGAAGTCAAAGGAGAAGCAATTGAAGTGCTGAATTATAAATTTGACTTCGTATCTTTCAACAATTTAAAGAGTCGTCTTGGGAGTAAATATCTTTTGACTAGTATGAAAAAATATTGTTACTAAATATTATATTGGTGTTATATATATTTCTATAATCAATTTATACCACTAAATATTGTTCTTGCAGATGTGGTTGGCATGATTGTGAACGACTATGATCCGAATCCTGCCATGTCATCATATATAACAATTACTTAATTACTTTTTATACCTTTTATTTTTTATTACATTCTATTTTTATTGCATAATTGATATGGAAAGAAAAGATTATAGGATATAATCCACCTTACTTGGCAAGTTTTTCATGAATATAAGTACGGAGTAATTGTTATGATGTGGATTCTATCCTACAATAAACATATACGTAGTATTAAAAAGTAATATTTTAAAATATTAAAGCGTATAACTATTACTCTTTTTACATCAATCGTTCCACTTTTAGATTAGGCCAGGTAATATTTTACTCCGTATATTAGAGTAATGTGGATTCATATAATACATATAAATGTATATATGTTTATTTATCTTTTCACAAGTAAATACGTTTAGCCCAACTAAAAAAGTAAATATGTTTAGTTGTTTCTTTATTGAAAAAATTCCATTAATATTACTCTTTAAAATGTGATGGACAAAAATATTACTTAGTAAGTATTAGTAACTATATTAATGTTCAAATTTACATCTTAGTGACTACATGTAAGTTACTATGATGTAAAGCTTAAACATAACTATAGTCACTAATAGTTACTAAGAGTACTATTTTTGTCCACAACTTTTTATCAGTAACATTTAAGGAAAACTCCTTCTTTATTTTTACAACTGCAATTTAAATGTTCCTTCACTTTTGAAATAAGTTCCTAATCCAAATTAGGAAATCTTCATACATTTAGGAAGTTCTTAATTGGACCAATTTATGTCTCAGACAAGATCGGATTAAACATCAATCACAATAATAATAATAATAATAATAATAATAATAATAATAATAATAATAATAATAATAATAATAATAATAATAATAATAATAATAATAATAATAATAATAATAATAATAATAATAATAATAATAATAATAATAATAATAATAATAATAATAATAATAATAATAATAATAATAATAATAATAATAATAATAATAATAATAATAATAATAATAATAATAATAATAATAATAATAATAATAATAATAATAATAATAATAATAATAATAATAATAATAATAATAATAATAATAATAATAATAATAATAATAATAATAATAATAATAATAATAATAATAATAATAATAATAATAATAATAATAATAATAATAATAATAATAATAATAATAATAATAATAATAATAATAATAATAATAATAATAATAATAATAATAATAATAATAATAATAATAATAATAATAATAATAATAATAATAATAATAATAATAATAATAATAATAATAATAATAATAATAATAATAATAATAATAATAATAATAATAATAATAATAATAATAATAATAATAATAATAATAATAATAATAATAATAATAATAATAATAATAATAATAATAATAATAATAATAATAATAATAATAATAATAATAATAATAATAATAATAATAATAATAATAATAATAATAATAATAATAATAATAATAATAATAATAATAATAATAATAATAATAATAATAATAATAATAATAATAATAATAATAATAATAATAATAATAATAATAATAATAATAATAATAATAATAATAATAATAATAATAATAATAATAATAATAATAATAATAATAATAATAATAATAATAATAATAATAATAATAATAATAATAATAATAATAATAATAATAATAATAATAATAATAATAATAATAATAATAATAATAATAATAATAATAATAATAATAATAATAATAATAATAATAATAATAATAATAATAATAATAATAATAATAATAATAATAATAATAATAATAATAATAATAATAATAATAATAATAATAATAATAATAATAATAATAATAATAATAATAATAATAATAATAATAATAATAATAATAATAATAATAATAATAATAATAATAATAATAATAATAATAATAATAATAATAATAATAATAATAATAATAATATCTTTTGACTAGTATGAAAAAATATTGTTACTAAATATTATATTGGTGTTATATATATTTCTATAATCAATTTATACCACTAAATATTGTTCTTGCAGATGTGGTTGGCATGATTGTGAACGACTATGATCCGAATCCTGCCATGTCATCATATATAACAATTACTTAATTACTTTTTATACCTTTTATTTTTTATTACATTCTATTTTTATTGCATAATTGATATGGAAAGAAAAGATTATAGGATATAATCCACCTTACTTGGCAAGTTTTTCATGAATATAAGTACGGAGTAATTGTTATGATGTGGATTCTATCCTACAATAAACATATACGTAGTATTAAAAAGTAATATTTTAAAATATTAAAGCGTATAACTATTACTCTTTTTACATCAATCGTTCCACTTTTAGATTAGGCCAGGTAATATTTTACTCCGTATATTAGAGTAATGTGGATTCATATAATACATATAAATGTTTATATGTTTATTTATCTTTTCACAAGTAAATACGTTTAGCCCAACTAAAAAAGTAAATATGTTTAGTTGTTTCTTTATTGAAAAAATTCCATTAATATTACTCTTTAAAATGTGATGGACAAAAATATTACTTAGTAAGTATTAGTAACTATATTAATGTTCAAATTTACATCTTAGTGACTACATGTAAGTTACTATGATGTAAAGCTTAAACATAACTATAGTCACTAATAGTTACTAAGAGTACTATTTTTGTCCACAACTTTTTATCAGTAACATTTAAGGAAAACTCCTTCTTTATTTTTACAACTGCAATTTAAATGTTCCTTCACTTTTGAAATAAGTTCCTAATCCAAATTAGGAAATCTTCATACATTTAGGAAGTTCTTAATTGGACCAATTTATGTCTCAGACAAGATCGGATTAACA